>CM060403.1:25624951-26874951 GCA_030545235.1 Helianthus tuberosus
ATTCACCTGTAAGACTGAATATAGGAGTCTGGATACGGGAGTATATTCTGAGGTGGTACACGCGAATAAGTTTAAGTTATTTAAAACACTAATCTCATATCTCGAAACAGTTGAACTTTGTGTGAAAATTTAAGTGGATCAGTATACTGACAATCTAAGTGAATCGTTTAGATCTTAAAGTGTTTAAAGCTCAACGGTGCTAGAGATTTGTCTCATAAACTGATATGATCCTCTTACACAAACTCACAAAAATATTGTCTGTAAATATTTCTTTACTGCTTTTCATTAAAAACAAAAACCCAAAAAGAATGTGTTTTAGCATAAAATTTTGAAAAAGTCAAAAAGATTTTATATCATCTTATTTTCAACAACTAATGTTGGAAAGCTAATTTTCAAAAATCCGAGTGCTAAACATGATGAACAACAGGTGAGGGGGAGTTTGTTTGAAATGAGAAGAGTTTTTGTTTTGAAAATGTCAAATCTGAATGTTATTCTTACAAGTGGTCATTCAAGATTTTAAATGTTAAATCATTTTGGATAATATATACAAGTGATGATTTGAATTTGAATTAAATTTGTCAAATTGTTAAATTTGTGAAATTTATTTCAAGGTAGAGTTTTGTGCAGATCTCTGTGTCTAAGCCTGAGCAGAATGTGAGCTAGGTCACGATTCTAGAACGAGAAAATCCCAACTTATTAAAAGGGGGAGTTTGAAGACATCAAGAGGGACTCTGAGGATGTAAGAGCCAAATACAGAATTTATGGAATCAACATCCAAGGGGGAATATAGCTGCTGATGTTGATAGAGATTGAAGGATGCTTACACTGTCAGATACTTTGGAAGAGCACGAAGACTGATCAAGACTGAAGATGTGACATACTGAAGACTTGTACTGAAGACTCGTCGACATCCAAGGGGGAGTCTGTTGGTGTATATGTCTGTCGACTTCGTCTTGTATCAAGTCTTGTATTTAGATTGATAGATCAAGGAACGTTTTACGAGAAAAACGAAAAACATATAGAAAGGAGCCATTTCGCACGAAATGGAAACATATCCATTTCGTACGAAATGAAGCTAGCCATATCGTGTGAGTCCATTCCGCACGAAATGTCCATTTCGTGTGAATCTGTTTCGTGCGAAATGGATGCCCTATATATAGGTGTCTTGGTCATTTCATTTGTAACTTTCTGATTCCGGTGCCGAGGTGCTGTCGAAGTGTCTCCAGGCTGTAAAACGTTGTTATATCAATAAACAAGACAATTAAAGTGTATATCAAGCTGATTCAACATCGATACGTTTGTTTCCGCCTCTCGTATTGATTAGAACTCTTCTGAACGACTCGTTTTGGTCGTGCAAACGATCCTACAATACCATAAACTATCTAAGCATGCAGAAGCTCCCTGCACATCAAGTAACAAATTAGTTCAGGTGGGTCTCCAAAAGCTAAGATGGCTTTGGATGGGGTCACAGATAGGTCAGCCTCAAGTCCAGGAGCATGAATAGTGGTTAAGTCAGGGATTTGAATAGATTTTTGATCATTTTTCTATAACCACTATTGTGGACCATCTCATGTCAGATGTTGATAACCAAAAGGATGCCTATTCACTTTGGGCTTAGATGGCCTTTTCCAGGCTTCATAAGCATGATAGACCATTTGGTATGATGGTTAACCATGTCCTCTTGGGAACTGGTTTGATGGTGGTGCATCAGCACTTGTACCTCTCAGGGAGCAAAGGTTTTGTTCAACTAGTTTGTAACAGCTGTTTGGATAGGCACAAAAGTCTGTTGGTTTTTAGGGGTAGGTTTTTGTAGACTCTCTAGTGTTTTTGATGTATACTCTTTTCTTTTAACCTCAAAAGTTTTGAGATACACACACTCTTGAGTTAAATTGTTGGTTTTTCCACAAATTGTGCACTTTGGTGCAGGCTCAATGACACTTGTTTTTTTTTATATCATAAGCTTTTAAAAGAAAACAATCTTTTGTAGCAAGGTTTCTTTTCTCACAAAAATCACAAAACAGGTTCTTAACTTTTTCTCTTCTCTTCCTCTTTTCAACTTCCTTTTCAACAGAGTTTTTAACCTTTGTTGGGATGTCTTTCAAAGGAATGACTTTAGCCTTTGGTGCTTTGACATCAGACCAGGTGGGTTTGAATTGATATTTTTGTATCTCTTCAAAGGTTGATGACCCCTCTGGTTTTCCCAAAATGATTTTGTTTCCATTTTTATCAGTGACTTTTATCTCTTGACCAACCATGTTTGTTGGAATTACTTCAACCAAGCTAGATTCAATTTCAGCAGTGCTTTCCGGAGTTTGGTCATGTTTTCTAAAACCAATGCCAAACTTCACATTGTTCTTGATCTGCTTTTCCAACATCAGTTCATAACCTTTACAAGACTCCACCCATTTTTCACTAGTGATTTGGGTGGATTCAAGCTTCTTTTTTCACTTTGTATTTTTCTACCATATTTTGGAGTTGGTCTTTGGTTATGCTATGTTCATGTTTCACACTACTGATTTCGTTTTCTTTGTCAAACAATTTGTTTTTCAACTCTTTAAAATTTTTCTCAAATTGCCCTTCATCTTTTAAGATTTTTTCTCTAAGGTTTTCATTCGCCTCTTTTATGTTAGCAAAAGCAATAATGCATTTATCTGAACACAAATCTTTTAAGATCTGAGGTGATACCTTAGCAGCAGCCATCATGGCACAGTCACATTCATTCTCACAAACCCTAGCATCCCATGGATCAGCAAGAGGTTCCAACAGAGGTTCAGCTTTCTTCTCTTTTAACATTTGTTCACCAACAATATCTACTGTAACCACTGTTTCAGCAATTTCTTCCACCACTTCAGATCTGGACTCCACTTCCTCAGATTCCTGCCCTTTTGGTATTGACTTTAATGCCATAAAACAAAATTCATCAGGAGAAACATCAGGATTAGCAATTAAAGCAAAATTTTCATCATTTAAATCCTCAAGTAAGCTACTCCAATCAACAAAGCCCTGTGTAAGGAAACTCTGTTGACTGGCCTCTGCTGGAGCAATGTTTGTGTAGCTTGTTATGGTGTAGGTTGCACTTGAACTTGAGATATAGGGGCTTGAACATATTGAATCTGTGGAATAGTGGTTTGGACATACTTCACTGGAACAGTGTTTACAGGATGTTCAAAATGGGTAGTGTTTTGCATGTGAGGAGCAGGGGTATATTAGGAATCGTGCATAGTGCTTTGAGTGTTTTGAGGTCTTGGGCTAGGGTGAGTGATGATTGGTCCATTGATTTGACTCCTACATTCCCTAGCAAAATGACCAAGCCTATTACACTTGTATCACTTGATTTTTGACTTATCCAACCCCACCTTCAAATTTCCATGCAATCCTGGAAACTTCCTACCAGTTCTTTTATAAAACTTGTTTGTTCTAACACTCAACAAGGCAAGCTGATGGAAAATGTCCATTTCTTCCAAATCATTGTGATCAATTTGTTGGAGGTCATTCAGTTCAAAGGATAAGTTATCAGAGATCTAGTTTTCCCCATTAGCTGTGAAAGCATAATTGGGTGAGTAAGGCTTAGAGTTGAAGGCTCCACCTGCAGTTATGTCAATATAGTGAGCATATCTCTGGTCCTTAGTACCACCAGATGACTCTTCTTGACCCAAAAGTGTTGTGTTGCCAACAGTATAATCATCAGCAACTTTTCCAGATTCCTGCAACTTCTTTTTCTGGTTAAGTTCTCTTTCATATATGAGAAGCCTACCATGAAGTTGGGTCAGACTTAAATCCTTCAACCCAACAGAATTTCTGGTCACAAAGGCTATAGTGTCCTACTTTTCTGGTAATGATCTAAGAAACCTACTATTTAAAGTGGATTTAGCATATTCAACATTAACCAGTTTTAGCTCACTAATCAGACAACTAAACCTTTCAAACTGTTGGGTCAATGACTCACCCTTAACATGGCAGAATGTTTTGTATTGTTGGTTTAAAACCTCTCTGTTGTTTTCAATAACCTCTTCTGTCCCACCAAATTGCTCTTTGAGTGCATCCCATAGCCCTTTAGCACTGTTACGTTGTAACAGTCCAGCATAAATGTCATTGGGTAGTGCTATGGCCACTATACTGAATGCCTTAGCATCTAACTTAATCTTTTGAAAATGTTGCTCAGAGTAATTTTCAAGGCTTTTAGGTACTTAGACCTTGGGATCTTCTACACTTGGCACCATTGGAACCTGAGATCCAAAGACGACAGACTTCCAGCAACCGGTGTTTTGTTGTGCTAACACATGGCCCATCCTACGTTGCCAGATATTGTATTCAGATCTGACAAGCATAGGTGGCTTGTAAAGTTTGCCGGTATTCTGAGGATCTTGTGATTGTGAAGACATTTTGGTTGTTTTACAGATTTTTTTAATAATCAACTTTAAACGTGATTACACTTGTACCCTGTTTTTCAACAAATACGAACAACACAGTATCAATGAAATTGAGCTGATCTTTTATGTCAAATTGATTGTTAAATCAAATTTGACTGACCTATGCTTTGATACCAATTGTTAGGATCTGAGTTTACTTGTTTGTGTTATTTTTATAAGAAATGTAAGATGAATGAGATAAACAGTGGAATAATTGCAGCGGAAATGAATGAAAAACTTTATAACACTGTGATACCCGAGGGAAACGCGCAACACAACTAGCTTCCTCAGTGACTACGCGTTAAATTTCGTGACGAAATTTCTTTCAACTTGGGGATGATGTGACAACTCGTATAAATCCATGTTACGTTTCGTGTACTTTGTAATTTGATGTACGATATATGATTTGAATGTGGTGTTTGATTATTTTCTTTGAATGGTTGTGAGCTTGGTAATGTGCAATGTGATTTTTGTGAAACCGAAATATTGTGTTTCGCTATTTTGCGAAACAAAACATTGTAATATATTACTTTGGGAACGAAACATCTTAATTAGTAACCCCCACTTTGTAAACCCAACCCAAACCCCTCCCCCTTTGCGCCACAATCCGGCCCAACCCCCACCCCATTCCCCTTGTGCGAACCAATAAGCCCAACCCGCACCCCTTGTCCCTTGCAGCCCGATACCCCAAGTCGCCCAAACACCCCTCTAAATTAATTTATACATACATTACTTGACAAAAAAAATTAATAAGAAACCCTACCCTACCTTCTTGGTGCGCGATGGCAGGAGACCCCCCCCCCCCCCTCTCGGTTTGCAATTCAGCTTCTTGGTCACCCTTCTCTTCCTTGTTAGCCCTTCACTTCACTCCAAGGTTAGTGTTCCTGATTAATATTGCGGTTCATGGTGTGTTTTTGTGTAGACATGGCTGTGATCTTGAGTTGTTATGATAGGTATTTGCTGATGCATGATTAGTTTCGTATTTCTTTTGAGATAATTGATTATATGTATGAATACACGAGAATAGGCTGCGTTTTTGCGATAATTATGATATCTTATATCTTGGGTTGTGTGATTCTTGATGTGCTAAAGTGATAACTGATGGTTAATCTACTGTTAGTTGTTATTAGGAAGTGTCGTGATCATTTACATGTGTTTTGGTATCGTTTAAATGAAAAACAGAATGCTAATTAACGAAAATAGCCAACTTCAGTTGGCTGTAAACGGGTCGTTTTTTATTGAAAAACTGATTTTCTGAAGTCTAAATTACACGTTTTTGAAAAAGGCTTCAAATGGTACTGGAATCACATTTTTCTGAGGTTGTTTACTATTTTTAAAGGCATGTTTTGTACAGTAACAAAAGCTGCGTTTTTTTCTGTAGAAAATACGTGTTACGCTTTTCATTATAACTTGTAATCTGGATAGAGTTAGGCTACTATTTTCATAGAGTAGCTGGGCACGGTTGTTTTCGTAAATCTCCAACTGGAATTTCACTAATCGGACTGACAATGAATTTTAAATGAATTTTTCAGTGGACTGCAGTCAGAAAGTGACGAATCGGACTGCAACCCAAAAAATGATTTTTATTAAATAATCGGTGATGAATTGGGTCACGAGATTTTTACACCTGGTGATGTGGACGGTTTAGAATGTTATGTAAATTATTTAGAATTTTTTGAATAAGATAAATATTTTATAAAAATACCCGAAAACAGCCTAGTTCTGGATGTTAAAGCTGAAGCATTATAAGTTGTTATTTGTGTATCTAGATGTCGGTTTTGCTATCTCAGAATGATCAAACTTGGGCACTTAGTCAATGATGATAGACATTGATACAGGGCACTCAACATAACTTCAGTCAGTAATCGATATGGTAACTGGTCTAGTGGTTTAAAACAGTGGGGTAGCTCCCCATGGCATGTTTTTATAAAGAACAAGCAACTTAACAACATATGGTTTTTGGAACAACATTAAAACGGAAAACCAACTGTGAACTCGCCAACTTTTTGTTGACACTCTACTGCATGCTTTGCAGGTCGTTAGGTACATGGCCGGAGCTTGCACGAGGAGTGGACGTTGTGGCTAGGAATCAACTGTTGGATTTCTTCTATTAAACCTTATGATTTTTAATTTGCTTAATGGGTTTTAAACTTTATGCTTCCGATAACATTTAAACTTGGTTTTGGGATTTCGTTTTCATAAACACTAAATGTTTGGATTGTGATGGTTTTACTTTATTTTACTTATCGTTCAGTATGATTAGTGGTATGATCCTGGTCAGCACACGCCTCGCGGTATTACTCAGCTCGTGGATTTTGGGGGTGTGACAAACACAAACAAGGAAAGAAAAGCTTTCATCATATATACTTTGTGTCAAATGATTTGATTACAAAAGATTCAACGTATGCATGAACACTTTCTCCCCCTCAGCCTGAGCTCACAATGTTAGTTTCTACAAAATGCAAGTGTGTGAAAGAGCTAATAGAACAATACAAGAACTGTCTATTTATAGTACAATCCTAAACACTGTAGCATCTTTGATGACATCACCTAGATAGTGACAACTAACAATCTTAACAACCTCTAAACCCTGATGATTACAGACAATGTTACATTAAACACTGATTATTAAACTACTGACGAATGCTATCCGCTGATGGGCTCCAACCACTGATGAAGACTGAGCAGTGCTTTCCATAAAGGTTGATCCGGCCATTGACTTCCAGCAGTTCTGTGACTTTAACAGAGGATTGATCTTCAACAGACTTTAGACTTCAGTAGTTCTTTGTATAAAACAGACTTTGAGTATCAGCAGACTTTAGAGATCATCAGATGTTGGATGCCACTGCCATTGAAGTGAAATGGAGTTCAAAGCACTGTTATTCAGGATCAGTTGTTGCAGATAGGTTTTTGCTTTGTATCATCTGTTCTTCAGGAAGGATCACACAAGCCAACACTTGTCTACATATCCTTTTTTAATGAAACCAGAAAAAGGAAGAACCTCTAACTCTTTATCTGGCGGTATCACGACATGCTGTCAGTGCGGTGCTGGTAAATGATCATGAAGGTCAGCAACATCCTCTGTATTATGTAAGTAAGAGCTTGCTAGATGCTGAAACCTGGTATTCTCATCTAGAAAAACTTATTTTACCTTTAACTAGGGCATTAACAAAATTAAGACATTGCTTTGGGACATATAGGATTCATGTTAAAACTAACTATCGAATTGACTCTGTCCTTAGAAAATAAGAAATGTCAGGTAGAATGGTTTAATGATCTATAAAATTGAGGCTTATGACATAGTATATGATCCTAGGACATCTATAAAATCATAGGCTTTAGCATAATTTGTGGCTGATTTCAATCTGCATCTTGAAAAGGAAGTTGATTTAGAAGTACAACAATTAGAAGAACTACAGACAATTGGACCTTATATACTGATGGTGCCTCAAATTTAGAGGGATAGGACTAGGGATCCTACTAAATTCGCCACAGGGGGACATATCACCCCATTCTATACATTGTCACTTTCAAGCCACTGATAATGAAGTAGGGTACGAGGCTTTGATTGCAGGTTTGCAATTGGCTAGGGAAATGAAGGTCATGTATCTTCATGCATTTGTTGATTCCATACTAATTACTAATCATTTTAATGGATCTTATGCAGTTAATGGCGAAAATTTGCTCAATATCTTGAGATTGTTAAAACTTTATCTCCACACTTTGAAACATTTGATATTGTGCAGGTTCCTGGGGATGAGAATTCTGAAGCAGATGCATTGGCAAGTTTAGCTTCAGTCCTCAGGATCACAGAAGGAACAAAGATACCTATTTTGCACATTCTAGACCTAACAATTAAGATAATAACTCAGGAAAACAACGAAGTGGCCAACTTAGAAGTCTAGGATCTTAGAGAAGGATCAGGATGCCAAATTCAAACTTAAGAAACTGACGTATCCCAAGGATCATGGATGTATCTTATAAAGAAGTACAAGATGCTTGGAAGAGCCAAAGACGCGTGAACCTAGAAAGTGGTATAAGATCCCATGAAGGTATCTTGTTTTATTTTTCTTGAAAATGTATTGTATAGAATATCTCTTGCATGTCCGTATTTAAGATGGTTGGAAGACATTTATGAAGTACTAAAGGATATTCATGAAGGAGATTGTGGAAATCACACTAGGGGCAGAGCACTCGTCTCCAGGATCCTTAGGAAAGGATATTATTGGCCAACCATGAAGAAGGATACTATGTTGTATTCCTAAAAGTGTGATGCCTATCAAAGACATAGCAAAATTCTCCATCAGCCTGCTGCGCCAATGTACTCCATAGTTTCTTCTTGGACATTTATGAAATGTGGAATGGATATTGTTGGAAAAATTCCTATGGCATCAAGTTGAAAAGTATTCATGCTAGCAATGACGGATTACATCTCTTAATGGATAGAAGCTGAGGGAAAAGGAAGTTATATCCTTCATTAAGCGTAATATTATGACCAGGTTAGGGATCCTAACATAAATTAACTATGAAAATGGTTCCCAATTCATTGGAAGTAGAATGGCCAACTTTTGTGAAAGTTGGGGAATCAAGATGATTACTTCAGCACCAATTCACCCTCATGCAAATGGTCAAACAGAATCTTGCCATAAGATCATCATCAACAACCTCAAAAAGAGATTGGGGGCAAAGAAAGGAAGATGGGCAGAAGAACTACCTTATGTTTTATGGGCTGATAGAATGACAACGAAGAATGCTACTAGACAAACTCCTTTCTCTTTGGTATTTAAGGATACTAATGACCAAGCCTTGGCTGAAGATCTTGAGGTAGTAGATGAATTAAGGGGTCATGCAAAAGTCAGGATCATGACATACCTACAAAAGATAGCAAGGATTTAAACAAGAATATCAGGATCCGTAGATTTCAAGTTGCTGATATGGTTCTTATGACGGCATTTAAAAATACTACAAATCCTAGTGATGGAAAATTTGCTCCAAAATAGGAAGGCCCATACCTTATCAATTCCGAAGCCGGAAAGGGAGAATATTGGCTAGCAACAACGGATGGTGAAATCTTACCAAGATCTTGGAATGCAATTCACTTAAAAGCATACTTTATGTGAACCACTTGCAGGATCCTAGATTGATATAACTAGGATCCTGGATCTTTAGGATCCTTGATACGTCATCTTACCAAATTATAATGTCATCATTGAAAGTTTATTTCTTTTATTTTCATTTCTATATATGATTACTAACTTAAGCATTAGAGGGGTGTTAGCCAAGCTAACACCCACCCTCACAAAGGTGTCAAAGGTTTTGTAGAAGCACAACCTTGAGGATCCTCACTCAAAGTTAGAGATTGGCCATATCTTCTACGTCTAAGTTACTTAACCTCTATAATGGTTTGGAGCTGCCTTTCGGCCTCCCTTACGAGATTGGGTTTAAACACCCTGCCAGGTGCGCACGATGTCCAGGTATAGTTCAAGGTGGTGGGACAAGTGCATGTAAAAATATGTGACTGATAATTTCATTGCTATTGGCTATATCTAGGGTTCATACGAATTTTATCAATGGAGTTACATGGACGTGTTACACACCGAGTTTGTCCCAAAATTATAGTGTTTTCACACTATCTAAGTTTGGCTAGTCCAAAGTGGTTTATCCCAAGTTAATAACATTTTTTGTTATCATACGTGTTTTGGTCAAAAATTACCAAAACAATTAAGTGATCAAATTTAGTTTGTGCGTGAGTGTGATATTGATGTTTCTAAAGAATGAGTTAAGTTAATTAGAAATTAAAACAATTTCAGGATATAGTTTGAGGATATCAGAATATATCAGTAATCAAACAATGAGAAATAAAAGTAAAGGTTGACACGAGATGTACGAGGAAAGCCTTGATCAATCTAGATCACCGGCACAAAACCTCGGGAGCTGACAATTGGCAGCTGCCTTGTTCTTCTTATTGATTGGATAACCAGGGTACAACTTCAGGATAATGCACGGATCAGCTCTAAGTGTTACAATGATTGTGAATGTGAGTGTTTAAGTGTGAATGTGGCAAATGTATGAGATTATACGAGATGGTGTGCTCGAAAGCGTGTGTGTTCTTGTGATCCTGCACCCTATTTATATAGTTTTACAAATCAACTAACTATCCTACAAATCCGGGATACTCTGAATATTCTCTTGTGACCATTGTCAACCCCTTCTTACGGCATCAACGTCCTTCTTTCAACCACATTGAACGATTCTTCCGGATGCCTTGGTCCTTATGAACATTAACCTCTTACAGCTGAAGTCTATAAACAAATTGTTAGTAATGAGCAAGATACTTCCATAGAATATTACCAATATCCTAGTTTGGTATCCTGATCACAGATAAGAAACCTTATATCAAGATATTATGTCAGGATACGGGTTCAAAATTCCACCCATAATAATTGTCCCCAAAAATATGACTGTTGGAAATCCCCAATCCAACGGTTATATTTTTATTTGTTCAAGATTTTCCATAGAGATATGATGTGACTAGTTGCAACTTCCCATGTGATTTTCACTCTACTGGCCTATATCTTCTCCCAACTTCATCCTTTTTAATTATCACAGCAGAGTTCAAAGGTATTACTTTTTCTTTCTCTCTCTAAATCTTTTCATCTTTATCTTCCTTTATCCTTCACCTTCCTCGTCTCCCATCAGTTATGGCGAAACAGACTAGGTCCTCCCCCGGCTACTCTGTCCCAACTTTCACTTCACAAGATCTGCTCCAAAACCTGGAGCGAGAGGTCTGCTCCTTCGACAATGTTGACATAATAGCCCTTCGATCTTCCGGCGCCTTCCCGGATGGTGTCATCTTCCGGCCATTTGATCGGAATCTCCGACCGGTCTGAGTTTCTACCAGACTATGCCCATGATGTGGAGGGTTTTGCTTGTACTCGATCGCATCAAGAATAGTCACATCCCTGATCTCAGCATCAACGACTTACCCTTAGTTTATCGCACAAGATCTCACGAGTCCGGCCGGTTTTTACTCTATTCTACCTCCAACAATCCTCTCATCCTTCGGGCCACCAGAAACAAGGATGAGTGGAAAAGCAATTTTTTCTTTGTACAAAGGGATTCCATCCCTGATGGTAGTAGTTTTCCGGTGAAATGGTTGACTAAGGGTAGGATTTAGGGTTTTAGGAATATCCCCAAATTTCTCCTGCTTCAGCATGTTGAACTTATATCTTTGTTTTTTTGTGCAGCAGACATCAGAAAATTAACTCCTCTGACTCCAGAATTAGAAGCAAGGATAAAGGCCATCTACAGATTGCCTGAGATTGAAAGAAGCTTTTTTCCTAACCAAGCAAGTTCAAGCCAGCATTCCAGCTCCAATATCTCTGGTAAGGATTTATGATCTAAATATTCCTATATAAGTTTAGTTAATCAGGATATAGTATAATAAAATTTAAGGTTACTCTCATTTTGTGTAGACTCTCCCAAAGTTCCCATCGTTTTTGATCTTGAAGAACTTGACAGCTACTCCAGGCCTGTCCAAGTGAAGAAGGTAACATCCGTCGCCACTAGCTCCAAGCCTTCTGCTCCTGCCAAGCCTACACAGACAAGGTCCCGAGCTTCCGGCTCTAAGAAGAGAAAGGGCTCTGATACCGCAGCTGCTGCTCCTGAATGTATCTCCTATGATGACCTCGGCTTCGTTGAATCCATCGAGCCTATGACCCCCTTTCTTAATAATGCAAATATACAGACCCTGTATCCTGTACACATATACTGAATCTGTATCCTAGTTAGTTTGTCTTTAATGATACCTGTATTTTTCTTTGTAGGGTTTAAACCATCTGTTGGTCCTGTACACCGAGGCATGTGAAGAGTCAAGATTTTGGAGGCCAAACTGAAGAAGGTGGAGATCACCATCATGGACCAGGGAAGATTGCCGAAGCCAAGACCTAGCACTATGAAGATAAGCTGAAGAAGGTCGCCCGGGATGCCGATGTCAAGCTAGCTACCGCCCAGACCAATCATGAGCAGGAGATGGTTTCCTTTAGAGATAGCCTCAAGAATTCTGTTGTGGTTTCCCTCCTTCAGGCCAGGATATAAATGGCTTACGAGGCTAAGGAGGCAGGCTTTGAATGCCCCTCCTGGTCCGTAGATGCCTGGGTGGTCAAACTTAAGGACCTAGGTGGAAGTCCTGTAGCATATCCTACTAAGTCTGGTACTAGTGAGCCTTCCAAGGTGACAGAAGTAGCGGTAGAGGTATGCGGCTAGGCTGAGTCTAGAGCGGGTGCTAGTGAAGGTGGAGCTGAGGATGCTGGTGATGGTGCTACCCCATGATGCTTGTGGTGTGCGTTAAGTGTGATGTGATTTTATTATTATTAATATTTTAAGCCCATTTTATGCATTAGTCAAGTTTTAAATTTATAAAACACGATATTATACTAACACAAAACACACACTTGGGCAAGTGCACCCATCGCGAGCGTAGTATAGTGTTGGTAAGATACCAAGGTCGTCCAAGGACACAACAACTTTTAATATCGGTTTAGCGTCAACGTCTAATCAATCCAAATTGTGAGAAAAGAGTTTTTGAACATGAAAATAAAATCCAAAAATTAAAAGATAAATAAAATGAAAAACAAATAGACAAGATAGAATCACTTGGATCAAACTCATCTTTAATGTATCCTTTTATGATTTTCGCACTTTCGGACTTTTTAAGAGATTATCTTAGTTATAGTAGTAGGCCCTCTTTTGAAGGTGACGTTACCCTCAACCTAGTGGTTTGAGTCAGCAGGGATACAATACCAAAGGGTCGGAATATTGAAAGATAATTTAGTTAGTTATTAATGCGAAAAGTGGTAGGCCTCTCTTTTGAAGGTGACATTACCCTCGGCTAAGTGGTTTGAGTCAGCAAGGATACAATCCCAAGAAGCCCGGTTTAATGTTTTAATAGTAGTTTACATATGAGGGGTTCAAGCTATTCGCACCCACGCCATCCAATACCGTTGGGCATTGAAGGAGGTCCTAGTAAGCTTAAACCAAGTCCTCGCAGGATCTATACACTGAACAAGACAAGATTTTACCAAACCACCCTTCTAATCCCCTTACAGGTAGTTAACGCGCTTTATATAGACCGTAAAGACACAAATGATCAAATCAATGCCATCATGAAGAAATGGTAAAGAAAATTCACTTTCAACATAAGAAACTACTTATTAAAGTCATTAATACAAACCCAATTAAAAAGTGTCGAAAGATTAAAAATCAAAAGTAATACATTAAATCCTTGTCTTCACCAAGTGATGTAAGAGATTAGTCAAACATGGCCTTTGATTGGCAAGAACTCTTACAATCAATCTTTGATCCTGAGACTACTACACACTCTAAAGATGGATGATGGATGTTGGTGATTGGTGTTAGTGTTATAGTGGTGGTGGAGTGGTGGCAAAGTGGGAGAGAAGTTGTTTGCCAAGGGATGCCATTGAAAAGAACCAAGCACCCCTATTTATAGTCAGATCAGATCACTGACCATGGCCCCGTGCCCGCTGGGCACGACCCCGTGCTCAGCTCCTTCTCTCCTTTCATTAATTGCAGTTGTCAGCAGAGGGCCCCACACGACCCCGTGGTTTCTGGACACGGCCCCGTTGTCAACTCTTCACCGTACTATCAAGATTCTACAAATATGAGAGTTGGCCACGCCCCATGGTGAGTTGGGCATGGCCCCGTGGTGGTTGTAGAAGCTTCCATTTATCTTTTTTGCAGGAGTTGTGGCTGACCAAGGCCCATGGTGAGCTGACCACGGCCCCATGGTGGGGCTTCTGTTTCTCTTGTCTTTTCTGCATGTCACCTTATCCCTTCTTCTTGTATTTTGTGTTGGTTTTAGGTGCTATTTTCCTTCTTTTATTCGTTTAAGCTCATTTTGTCTTGTAAATATAAAACGAACAACAAAATGCACTTTTTCCAACATTAGTACTGAAAAAGGGTTGGTTTTACACCTCGTTTAATTTAATTTATATGTTGTATTTTGTACATATCAAATACCCCTACACTTGAACATTTCCTTGTCCTCAAGCAAAACTCTTTAATTATGGCTTACACACCCAAATGGAGTAGGTAGAGAAGAAGTTATTGGCTCGTCTTGAGTATCGGGAATCCAAGGGCTTTATTTAATTTTGTTTTTATGTTATTTACAATCCTATTCGTCACGATTTATTTAGAACGATTTTTAAGAAAAATTATTAATTTAGGCATAACATGCCTCTTTAAAATTCTATTTAGTTATATACAAGTTCACATACCTCGAGAGATCATTCAACCCTTGGCCGAAGGTGTATTTTTGTGAAACACTCGATTCCGGCGTGGGACTTACTTCTACCATATGCTTGCAAAGCGATCAAACCTCCTCCTTTTTAACTATAAACCTTTGTAAATATCAAGAGGACTTTGGAAAGGGTTAGGCTTGGGCTAAGGGTAGGTGGTTTTTGGGTTAGTAGTTAGTAAAATGGCGAAAAGCGTAAAAGTGTCGGTTGTCGTAAAACTTATTATTTTTGTGACATTTATTTGAACTAAGCATATTCAAACAAGATTTTTAGCAACTTGTTTGTTTATTGTAAGAACTATGTTTTTTTTCTTTGTGCACAAGTTTGAGAGCAACCGAGCTTTTTACTAAAATAAATGGGTTTGAATGAAAAAGGTCTTTGGTGGGTAATGGGTGTTTATTTTGCGGGTTTCCAAATGAAAAGGTTTAGGCTCAAAGTGGTTAACTAGGGGGATTTTTTTTGGTAGGGGAGAAAAAGAAATTAATGGTTTTAAATGAAAATGGGTTAGTCCTAATGCCTCCATCATTTACTTACTTGGGTTCAAGTTGGTAAGGACCAGGAATGTATCGTCTTGGCAAGTTCTAGAGTCGTAAGAACCATGCGGATATTCACACAAGAAACGAAAAATGAGCATTTAGTTTAAAGGTGTATGCATGTATGCTCGGTAAAGGCTCAAAACTTACTTATTGTGGGAATGAGTTTTTATAGTGTGAACAATTATATATAATCAAATTTTAAAAAGATTTGTCATACCTTTTTTATAATTTCTTAATTGGTTCTTTTTATCACGACGCTATCGGTTGTAAATTCTTTAAAAACATAATTTTTATAGAACTTGTTATTCCCGAATTAAACCAAGACAAATAAAAAAATAATTTTTTTTGAAAAGATTTGGGGGGGATTAACGGTTCCAATGCGAGTTTTGTGTAAGGCTTGTTATTAGGACTTACAAGATTCAAGGTTTTATCTCCCCCCCCCCCCCCGCCCCCACACACACACTTAAATTACACATTGTCCTCAGTGTATCCAAAAATAAGTTTTTCGATTGATTAGAATGTGTAAAAGTTTGTTAAAAACAAGTTTTTATGTTACTGGGCAGCTGACCACGGGCCATGGTGGGTGGACCACGACCCCGTGGTCAGATTGCCAGTAACAGAAAGTTACCGAAGTTTGACCACAGGGCGTGCCTAGTGGAACGGCCCGTGGTCAGTTACCTGTTAGAAATTTTTTCTTCAGAACCCTGGGCACGGGGGCGTGTTGGGTGGCCACGGCCCCGTGATGCACATGCAGTAATGCTGGAAATTTGTCAGGAGGCTCCTGTTTACATGCATGGGGTCCCTTTTTCGACGTCCCTTTGCCATCTCCAATCCTTCTTTGAGTTTTTATTATCCCTACTAATTTATAAACTTAAAAATAAAAGCATTAACTAAGAACTAAACTAAATCTTAAACATGATTGTCCTTTCAAAATAAAAGAAGCCATACTTTTGAAAGTTGAACAAGTATGTTCAAGTAAACTACTTTTACAATTTATAATCCATGAAATGCCTTAATGGTGCGCCACATTTATAAGAGTCCTTAGCTAGACCCACCGTATTGGGTGGTTATGGCTCATCTTCAATTAGGGGGTCGCCATTGCGAATTGGATATTTCAATGATTGGTCAAGATTGACATACATTTTGTCGGCCCCCGATTGAATTGGTAGGTTGTTTTGCTTCCGGGTGGTCAAGGCTTGATGGGTTTTCGCAAAAGATTGTCCTAATACAAGTGGAGCATCATCAAGAATGATGAAGTCGGTTGGGACTATCGTTTCAATCGTTTGCACTAACATGCCCTCAATCACTCCCGTTGTTTTTATTATTTTTCGATTAGAAAGAAAAATGGGAATTTGAAGTGGAGAAAAATCACTAATACTTAATTTTTCGAAAATATAGTTAGGCATTATATTAACATAAATAACCTTATTAATTGTAATATCACTAATAAAGGTGTTTTGAAAGAAACATGGAACCAGTGTGATGTTAATTTCAAATTGCTCATCTTTTATTAGCGTAGTTTGATCGTTTGTTAATTTAATGCTTACCATTTCTTCAATTTTAGTGTTAGTGTTTAACCCTTTTAAAAACTTAGAATGAGTAGGTACCAAACAATGATTTTCGAAAGAGGGTGACAAAAGGTTAATTTATTTAAGAATTGACTATTTTTTAAAATTATTGTTTTCGGACTTACCTCTTTCGTCGTTTGGTTCATGCTTTGGTTTTTCACGATGTTGTTCTTCTATTTTTACTTCTTCAATTATCACTTCCTTAGTACAAATAGCCTCTTCCCTTTCGCGGGATTCTCTTATTAAGCGTTCAAGATTTTTGAGACTTTCTATAAGGCTTTCGGCTTCGGGGATGATAGTTGGTAGTTCATGAAGGTTAGAGGGATAAGTGTCCCAATCAAAGCTTGATTTCGGAAGTTCAAAACATGGTTCCTCATAATAAGCATATGAGGTTGATGGTTGGAAAAGGTCACAATATTGTACCGAGTGAGGATTACCACTAATGGTACAATATTCTTTCTCGTAATCATCCTCTATGTAGTAGTAAGTGTAACCTCCTGAGTATTGATCCATGAGAAATCACTCAGCAGATTAGAGAGTCTCGAGACCAGAAAACAAAATTAAAAAGCTAAAACAGAAGCTCACCATGGCCCCGTGCTGGGCAGACACGGCCCAGTGGTCAAATTCTACATTTGGGCATTTTGAAAGTTGTTACTGGTTTCTTGCAGCACGGGGGTGTGTCCAATGGGCACGGCCCCGTGTTCAGCTTACTGTTTTGCTAAAAATTCTTAGAAATTAAAAAAAAAATAACAAGCGCATAGTTTTGAAAATGTTTTGAAAAATGATTAGGCCGTTGATTTTAAACTTTCTTAAAATTCTTGTGTCCCCGCCAACGGCGCCAATAACTTGGTGTGCGTTAAGCGTGATGTGATTTTATTAATATTTTAAGCCCATTTTACGCATTAGTCAAGTTTTAAATTTATAAAACACGATATTATACTAACACTAAATACACACTTGTGCAAGTGCACCCATCGCGGGCATAGTATAGTGTTGGTAAGATACCGAGGTCATCGAAGGACCAAAGAGCTTTTAATACTGGTTTAGCATCAATGTCTAATCAATCAAAATTTTGAGAAAAGAGTTTTTGAACATGAAAATAAAATCGAAAATTAAAAGATACATAAAATGAAAACAAATAGACTAGATAGAATCACTTAGACCCAATTCATCTTCAATGTATCCTTTGATGATTTTCGCACTTTCGGACGTTTTAAAAGATTATCTTAGTTATAATAGTAGGCCCCTCTTTTGAAGGTGACGTTACCCTCAACCCAGTGGTTTGAGTCAGCAGGGATACAATCCCAAAGGGTCGGAATATTGAAAGACAATTAAGTTAGTTATTAATGCGAAAAGTGGTAGGCCCCTCTTTTGAAGGTGACGTTACCCTCGGCTAAGTGGTTTGAGTCAGCAAGGATACAATCCCAAGAAGCCAGTTTAATATTTTAATAGTAGTTTACATATGAGGGATTCACGCTATTCGCACCCCCGGCATCCAATACCGTTGGGCATTGAAGGAGGTCCAAGTAAGCTTGAACGAAGTCCTCGCAAGATCTATACACTGAACGAGACAAGAACTTTACCAAACCACCCTCCTAACCCCCTTCCAGGTAGTTAAAGCACTTTTTATAGACTGTAAAGACATGAATGAGCAAATTAATGACATAATGAAGAAATGCTAAAGAAAATTCACTTTCAATATAAGAAGCTAGTTATTAAAGTCATTAATACAAACTCAATTAAAAAGTTCCCAAAGATTAAAAATGAAAAGTAATACATTAAAGACTTGTCTTCACCAAGTAATGTAAGAGATTAGCCAAACATGGCCTTTGATTGACAAGAACTCTTAGGATCAATCTTGGATCCCGAGACTACTACACGCTCTAAAGATAGATGATGGATGATGGTGATGGGTGTTGGTGTTGTAGTGGTGGTGGACTAGTGGCAAAGTGGGAGGGAAGTAGTTTTCCAATGGATGCCTTTGAAAAGAACCAAGCTCCCCTATTTATAGTCAGATCAGAGCCCTGACCATGGCCCTGTGGCCGCTAGGCACGGCCCCGTGGTCAGCTCCTTCTCTTCCTTCATTAATTGCAGTTATCAGCAGAGGGCCCCACACGACCCCGTGGCTTCTGGACACGGCCCTGTGGTCAACTCTTCGCTGTACTATCAAGATTCTACAAATCTGAGAGTTGACCACGCCCCATGGTGAGTTAGGCACGGCCCCGTGGTGGGTGTAGAAGCTTCCATTTGTCTTTTCTGCAATAGCTGTGGCTGACCACGGCCCATGGTGAGCTGACCACGGCCCCATGGTGGGGCTTCTGTTTCTCTTGTTTTTGTTCTTAGGATGCTGCCGAGGGGCCGCACATGTTACCTTATCGGTTCTGCTTGTATTTTGTGTGGGTTTTAGCCGCTAATTTGCTTCTTTTATTTGTTTAAGCTCACTTGGTCCTGTAAATATAAAAGGAACAAAGAAATGCACTTTTTCCAACATTAGTACTGAAAAATAGTCGGTTTTACGCGTCATTTGTTGTAATTTATATGTTGCATTTTGTACATATCAGTAGCGACGTGGGCGATGATGGATATTGATGCTTAGGCCGGAGCCCACTTTTTAATTTTGATGGTTTGTAATCGTTAAAAAATTTACTTTTCCTGTACTTTGCACAATTTACTTTGGTGCACTATCTATACTATATTATAATGCATGAGGGAGGGGTATTTTAAGATACCAAAAAAAATAAGAATTTTCCCCCTTTATTTATAGAAAGACCCCTAAAATGATGGTAGTTTGGTCTTTTAAACAATCTTTATTTTTTAGCCACTAAACTTATTACACTTAAATACTTGAGGTTTTAATAAAATTATAGATAATTAGTTACAATTCACCACTCCACAACAAACTTATAATTTTTTACGTATTTTTTACATATCTTGTAAACTATACTGTTTAAAAAAATCCAAAGATAGCATGACGACCTACACATTTTTGTCGACGTTTCGGCTGTTGTCTTGTTAAATATCGACACTCGGATTAAAAGGTACAAGTCGATAATGTTTTAATGTACAAGTAATTAACACTTGTGATCTAATGTGCCTAATCTACAAAGATGGGCTCCATCTATGCAAACAAAAACAAAAGGAATTAAAATTATCGTAACATAAAATGAAGATATTATGTGTCACATTTTAATTTATTTAAACTGCCTAATATCTATAGTTGGATATATCTAATAAAAATTTAAAACTAACCACAACAATCTTCCTAAGTAAAGGGGTGGCAAATCTAAAATTAAACCCTAATTCACTTTTTTAGTTGCTACTATAAATAGGGACACCCCTATATGTATGGCTAAACAAAGTTAAAAAATGGATCCGGTTCTAAATTCAATTGTTGCGAAAAACCAAGCATGAGAGATTGAAAATTCTAAGGTTAGTTTTGTTATATCACAGCAGTGAATAACTGTTCTTTTTTTTTTGTCATTTGATTTTTATTTTTTTATTAAAAAACGAAACTTGACGTGTGTAAAACAGTTTTTACTTTATTTAGAAACAAAACATTTTGTTTTTATAAAAAAAATTCTTTTATAAACATTTTTGTAACAATTAATACAAATAAAATGCTCCAGAAATTTACAATCTTTACTAGATAAATACGAAATTGTGTTGCAAATTTTTAGGAATGACTATTGTTATAGATAATATTAGTCAGTTTCAAAAGAATTGTTTACCAACTTGACTAGATACATAGTAGATTATGTTGCGTATTTTTAGTGATTATAAGTTAAAAGTAGACTCACATAGATAAGATTAGTTGGAAACTAAAAATCTGAACTTAGTATGATATAAAGTAAATAAAGATATAAACTTTTAACACCCTAATTTTTTTTATAAAAACAGTTCTTGAATTTTTATAAATTTTTTTTATATCTCTAAAAAAACGAAATTTTACAATTTAAGTTAAAGGTCAAAAACGTACTTAGGAGTCAAATACTATTTTTTATTTTTATAAAAATGAAAATTTGAAACATAAAGTTTATTGGATGAGTATCAAGTGGATATTTAAAAAAAGTTATGAACTTTTAAGAATAAAATTATACTTTTATAATTTAACCAATAAACTAAACATACTTTACAATTATAACAACTTATCTATTTTGTTTTGTTTTTTTGTTTATTAATTTTTATAAAAAAAAAACAATATTTTTGTCTTTTGATTATTAATTTCTATAAAAAACCAAAACTTTACATATGTGTAAGACTTATGACATATATCCACTACAATAATATTATTATAAATATTATACGAATAAGAAAACTACCAGAAATGAGTGCCGAGATGTAAAGTGTCGCTCCCGCAGCATCGCGCGGGCACCCTACTAGTCAGAATAATATAACAATTAGAATAATATAACAATTGAAGGTGGAGGGATCCTGCTATTTCAGGACGAAGACTTCAATTGTTTATGTTAATATGCTTTACAATAATTTACATCCTTGGTGGATGGGTCTTGGTTTTAGATGAAGCCAAGGATGTAATATTTTGAACCGTTAATATTAAGCAAGTCTTTTGATCTTATCCTTGTGTTGCATGTTGTTTTGAAAAGTTTAGTATAAGTATTCTGATTAGGATATTAGTGAAATTTTTGTTGCTTTCCATTCTTGTTTCAAAGTGTTTTATAAAAAAATCAGTAAAATATAACTTTTCATAATTAAAAAATAAAATCCCATCTATTTAGATAAGGCCTTCCAACATAGGAAAAATAGGAATCCATACCAGAAACATTTAGGTAGCAACTTCGTAATTAACCTTAGGACCATTTGTAATGTCCCCAGCATGAAATGTGCTCAATCATTCGTTGCATCCAGCCTTGGCATAGATGTCCCCTGTCTGTGTAGGATCAACATGTTGCATCTGCATATAGCCTGCTCATATATTCCTTCACTTAGTAATTAAGCTTTGTAATTTTCCTTCCATCAATAGAGGAATGTGTATGAACACAATTGTGCTTCAACATATTCTTGGGATCATCCAAATTCCTGTATTTTACTGGGGATAAACCCATGTTTCGTGCGCTACAGGAAGGGGTGTATAAACTCCAAGACTTAGAAAGGTGAAAACCTTTAAACCTTAAAGAGTATAAAAAATACTCTTCACGTGAGAGAGGGTGATCAGTCCTCATAAACCGTAAGTATCCGGGATATAGCCAATAATAACGAAATTATCAGCCACCGTTACATGAACTGGTCCCGCTATCCTTAACTATACTCGGATAATGTATGCTCCAGGAGGAGTGTTTAAACTCAATTCAGGAGAAAGGTGAATACCTTTAAACCTTTGAAGGGATGTAATACACTTAAACGTGAGAGAGGGGGCCAATCCTCTAGTATTTCGATTTATCTTGAGTAAATATCCTTGAGTATCATCCTGAAATGTATCCCTACAAAACATCTTCAAACTAAGGTGAGAGTGGGTGTTAGCTTAGCTAATACCCCTCCGATGCTTAAGTCAGTACAAGTTTTCAAAAAAGAATAAAAAACTAAATCAATTAAACAAATTTAAATAAGGTAGGGTTCATACCATTCTGAGTTAGAATTTTAAATTCCAAACTCACCTGTAATAGGCTTTGAGGTGTATTGCATTCCAGGATCTTGGTAACATATCCCCCTCCATTATCTTGAGCCTATACGCTACCTTTCCGGATTCTGATTCTATCTCATACGGTCCTTCCCATTTTGGGACTAATTTTCTATCGGCAGGATTAGTTGTATTCTGAAATTCTTTTCTCAATACCCAATCCCTAACTTGAAATCTTCTTGTCCTTATATTTCTATTGTAAGACTTACCTATCCTCTGCTGGTATGCTGCTATCCTTAGTTTTGCTGCATCTCTTGTCTCATCAACAGTATCCAACTCCTGGCATAAGGCTTCAGGATTCAAATCAGGATTTCATAGGCTTGATCTAGCTGTAGATATCACCATTTCAGTTGGAATCACTGCTTCTGCCCCGAATACTAGTGAGAATGGGGTCTGCCCAGTAGCATTTTGTGCAGTTGTTCTATCTGCCCATAGGATAAATGGTAGTTCCTCAGCCCATTTTCCTTTTTAGCACCTAACCTCTTTTTCAAGTTATTAACGATTATCTTGTTCGAGGATTCTGCCTGCCCATTAGCTTGAGGATGCACCGGTGTTGATGTAATCATCTTTATGCCCCAACTCTTACAAAAGTCTGTAGTCCTCTTGCTGATGAATTGAGAGCCATTGTCATAAATTATCTCGGCCGGTATCCCGAACCTTGTTAGTATATTCCTCTTTATGAAGGATACCACTTCTTGATCCCTGAATTAAACAAAAGCTTCTACTTCAACCCATTTAGAGAAGTAATTTGCCATTGCTAACATAAAAACTTTTCCTCCTGGAGCCTTTGGAAGCTTTCCCACTATATTTATCCCCCATTTCATAAATGGCCATGGGGATATGATAAGATATAATGGTTCTGTAGGCAGATGCAGTATGTTGCTATGTCTCTGACATGCATCACATTTCTGGGTATATTTCATAGCATCCTTTCTCATAGTTGGCCCATAATATCCTGTTCTTAGCAGTTTTGAAAACAAAGCTCTGCCCCCATTATGGTTGTCGCTGTCTGCTTCATGTATATCATGGAGTACTTCTTTGGTTTCGGGATCCTCAAGCATCTCAAGTATGGTCCTACAAGGGATTTCGTATACAAGATAATATTTATTAAAGTAAAATGAGATACCTTCATTCTGAAAGCACTAGGGTTTTCATCCTTTGGGATATCTCCTTCTTGTAGATACTTAACAATTGAAGACATCGAGGATTCAGGATCCTTCTCAAGATAGCGATCACCAGGATCCTGGATACTTGATACTTATTTATCCTGAGATTTGAATTGTTCCATCGCAGGGTGCAAGATATGGACTATTGGTATCCGAGTTCCTTCCGGTATCCTGACAATAGATCCTAAGTTTGCTAGAGGATCTGCTTCAGCATTCTCTTCCCTTGGTACCTATTTAAGTGTAAATATTTCGAATTATCCTGCTAATTTTTTTAACAATTTCAAGATATTCAACTAATTTATTGCCTTTTACTGCATAAGATCCATTGAAATGGTTAGTAATTAACAGGGAATCAACATGTACTTGTAAACATTTAATATTCATATCCAGTAAATTCACATCTAATACCCTGGGGTAATATGCCCTCCTGTGGCGATTTTAGTAGAATTCCTAATCCTATACCTCTTATGTTGGATGCACCATAAGTATGTAGTGTCCAAAATTCTGAGCTACCTAGTTGTTGTACTTCTAGATCATCTTCTTCTTGTATATCACTATTAAAATCAGCCACAAAGTTTGCTAAGGCCTAAGACTTTATAGAATTCCAAGGTTCATACACTAAATCGTAAGAACTGAGTTTCACACACCACTTAGCCATTCTACCAGACATTTCGGTTTTTCTAAGCACATTTTTAATAGGATAGTTGGATTTAATATATATCCTATGAGTTTCAAAGTAATGCCTGAGCTTAGTTGATGCCATAACTAAAGCTAATATTATTTTTTCTAAATGAGAGTATCTAGTCATAGCATCTAATAAACTTTTACTAACATAATAGACAGGATAGACCTTGATGATCTTTTACCAAGACTGCACTTACTGCATTTCCTGACACTGCAAGGTATAGAGATAGGGATTCACCATCTTCAGGCTTCATTAGTGTTAGGGATAGAATTTTATGGCATATGGATCATGGATCCTCAAGTGTAGCTTAGATCACGGATCCTCAGTTCAGTTTGAATTAAGGATCCTCAGAAGATGCTTCAAGACTAAGGATCCAGGATCCTCATTATTATCCTAAACTAACAATTGTTTCCAACCTTTTTGAACTTGTTTTGCAGTTGTGTTCGAATGAGACTTGGTCCAACCAAGATTCTAGGGGAATATGCTTGACATTTTTGCACGTGCAATGACTCTATGACCGTTATGATGATCGTGGGGAAGCTTGCACCATTTTCGGATAGTTTGTTAGCCTATATAATTTCTAATTTTAAAGGGGATAGCAAGCTTGATTTAGAAATATAGCAACACTCGTACACCACTCTCGAACACTCTGAAATCACTTGACAATTACATACATTCATGTTAGTCCCTTTTGTACAGGATCTGTTCTTCACGAACGTGGATGAATCAACCTCGATCAATATGTGGAATCCATGGATCAAGTCATAGAATTACGAAAGAGTATTCAACGTTTAACACCATCTGATCTTTCTATTAAGATGATATGAAAGTACACAAGTGCCAGTAGAGAGTCAGACTTGACAGAGTTTCCCAACAGAATGAGCAAAAGTCTTAAATGACATACCCTAACCGGTTATTTATAGGCAAGCTCCGGAACTAAGTAAGTGATGTCCGTCCGATCGGGTGGGTGACAGTGTTGTCTGATCGGGTGGCTGTCCGATCGGGTGACCCATGTCAGACAACAAACATCACTTTTACATATAAGTTCCATTTCCTGAGCTGTCTTTCTACGTACATACATATATAAACATAAATGTTCACAAAGGACATAAACAGACAAAATACGACTCAATGCTGATGGAAGCTACAGATGCATGAACTAACAGACTCCCCCTCGGATGTAGCTGCAGTTCCTTCAAGCATAGTCTTCACTCCTTTCTCTTACGTCTTCGTTCCTTCGCTCTCTGTCTCCTCTGTTCGGCTTTTTCTTCTAACATTTTTTGCCTTATAAGCCTTCCTTCTTCAATCTACCATTTCCTGTATACCGGATAACCATCACGCTTTCTGTCGCACTTGGGAATCTTATTTTCTTCTTTTTTCGATTGGCGTTTGATCCGTTGGCGGTGGTCACATCCATTTAAACTTTCCCATCTTCGCTGCTTTCTCAGATATTGCTTTGAATCTTTTCTCTCGCTTGTGCTTCTTTAGAAACTCATCAATCTCCAAGTCTCTCCAGTTAGACTTCCAATACCTGCCAGAGTTGATGTCTTGAGCAAAGCACACATCTACTATCTTTTGGTACTGTAACGCTTGTTCTTTATCTCTTTTCTCATACACTATCTTGTTGTAGAACAAGCAGTCGATGTCTTTCTTTGAGCAGTTAACAAGCCACATAGGATCCAGAATGCTGATTCTTCATGACTTTCCGGTGGACTTGTCAAACAATGAGATTACTGCCTCAGCCGTTGTTTCATTGTATAGGCAGCCTTCGAAGAATTCATGAAAATCTTGCTCCATTGCTCTAAGAGGCATGTTCTTTAGACATCTTGGAGGCTTGACATCTAATGTAACATCCTTCTCACCATTCTCCAAGAAGGTAACAATCTGTTTTGGGAACTGAGGCTACCAGTCTGGATCTCTAGCCTTTGATTGTTGCTTTACATATTCCCACAGATGTTGATCATGTTGTTTAACATCCAGACCATGATAGAATTGTTTGATATTCTTCACCTGAACCAATTCATCAACCTCCCACCACGGGAGAGTTTTTATGTCTGACAAAAATTCAAAATACCGCACACCCTGCTCCCGTCGAATGGCGTATACCTGCAAATCTTCTAGATACCCCCATGAAAGTATATCTCCCCAAGAAATGTTTTTATTATGAGTAAAGAATTGAAGTGGCCGAATAAACTATCTTTCTTTTGGCATCACTTTGAACCATTTGTTTCTTTTTTCAATAAGATTCTCTCTGGGGATGGTTCTTGGCACACCTTCAGTTGAAATCTTCTCCACTATCATTCTTCTGATCTCATCTTCATTTTTATCTTTGAACATTTCAGCCAATGAAGGAAACGTTTCATTAATGCCAGAGTAGTGAAAATCTGTTTCTTCATCTGATGAATCAGACGCATCTTCAACAATCACATTATCATACTTATCTGCCTCCTGTGCATAAACAAATTCATATTCTTTTTCCGGTGATTGAGGAATTTCATCTTCAATGTCGAACTTGAACTTTCCATCATCTAATCCCAGTTCTTCCAACATCTCCGCTCTTGACCGTGGTACCTCAAGCTCCCCCTCATTTTGAGCATTCAAATAAATGACAGTTGGTTGAGTTAGGAATACCTGGTCGGCATGTTGCTTTCCTGATGTAGAAGCTTCTTGATGATCATCATCCTCTTGTTCATTAATCTCATCGTTCAGAAAATCTTCAATCTTTCGTTGCACAAACGGATTTACAATCAACCACTCGGATGAACCCTGATCATCATGTTTTGTTCCAGATAAAGATCCTTCATCCCTTTTATCTTCAGGTAGTTTATTTTGTTGGTCATTCTGATAGTCATCAATATTAATACTTTTGATTAAATTAGCAAACACATTTGACGACCCTTGACCATTATCACAACCATCGTTCTCTCTCTGCCCTAACTCATAATGGTAGTCTATGATATTAAACCATTCATCCAAACTACGGTCTGCATCGTCGTATTCAACTTCATGCTGTGTCAGGAGTAGAGGAACTTTTCTCACTATCTTTTTCTTTTCAACCAACTTCATGATATTCTTCATTTCTTCAAGACTGTAAGGAACAGGTCTTGATCTACCAACGAGTTCAAAGTTTGGAATATGAACAACTTCAGCTTCGGTTATCTCAACATCAACTTGGCTTGAAGAACCACCTGCTTCAGGTTGACTTACGATCCAAGAGTTTCTTATGTATCAACTACCAATCCTTTTCTTCTTTCAGTTGCTTCTTGAGCCAACTCTCTTTCTCTATCAATTATGCGTTCTTCAGCTCTTTTGACTTCAATATTGTTGAATGCAGCATCAACATTAATGCTTAGATGACTTTCCAGCATAGTGTATAACATATGTAGCAGTTCATCCTTCACCACTTTGTCAGCCTTCATAGCTTCCATCTCCAACTTTATCGCTTTCATTTCATTTGTTGAAGCTTCATTGATTTCGCTTAAAAGCTGATTTAAGGTTTGATTTACATCTTGCAGATTCTCCATCTTCTGACGCATCTCAACATTTTCTGCCGAAAGAATCTCAAACAGTTGAGAGTTGTCATGATTGCCGTCTTTCACTTTCTTTAGCTTTTCTTGTTGCTTTATCAAGACAGTCTTGATTTCTTCGTTAACTTTCACTAACTCCTCAACCTGCTTCTTCTACACATCCCTTTCAGCTTCAGCTTTATCTTTTTCAAGTTCACTGACGTTCTTCATCAATTTTTTCACAGCTTCATTGTTGAACATGTCATAATCTTCATCTGGAATATCTTCTCTGTATACTCCAGTTGCATGAGGAAGCTCTCCAAATAGATTATCAAAAGTTGTATTCTTTGGTTGAGAGGATTCAGGAATATCTGGATTCGGTTGATCTTGTGGTGGAGGTGGTGATGGTATAGCAGCTTTAAACCCTGTGATTTCAACATAATCATCACCACCTGTCTTTTTCTGAACCTCAACCTCAGGCACCTCAGCACTTTAAACTTCAGGTTCTTTTGGAACTTCGACACTTTGTATCTTTCCAACTTCAGGAACCTTTGAAGTAGCAACATGTTTCTCGCTCTTTCCATCTTTATCCTTAGGCAATGTAGCACCAGTTTTCTTTGCGCGTACATTCCTAGGAATGACTCCTGTTTGAACAGCCTTACGCTTTGCCCTTAGCTTCTTTGCCTTTTCAGGTGGCACATAAGTAGAATCCTCTTCATCAGATGCTTTCTGCTTCTTTGTTGGCTTTTTCTTCAACTGAGCCTTGCCTCTTCCAAGTGTAGAAGGATCCAGTTCTGACTCTGTCTCAGTGGACTCTGAATCAGCTTTGCTTGAATCATCACGTGCAACACCTTCAGTCTTTGTAGCTTTGTCACCTTCAGCTTGAACACTTAGACTTTGGTCTTTATGAGTAGTAACTGCAGCTTCATTGAGCTGTACGAATTGTTCAAACGTCACCTTTGCCAGATCAATTCCTTCTTGTGGTATGCTTGATGGATCTAACACTTGTTCATCCACCAATCTATGTTGCGGCTCCTTTAAAGGCCCCTTTACTACAATCTTTGGTGGCTGCTCCTTTGGAATTGGAACTGCAGGGGATGTCTTTGGCGATCTCTTTCTTTTTCCATCTCTCACAAACCACCATCTAGTTTTCTTCTCAACTATTCCACTCATCTTTTCATCTTCATTATCAGAATCACTATTCTCATGTCTCCACTTATCATTCTCTGGAGCTACATAAGATGGTTTGCTAATTTTGCATATTATTCCCTTAGCATTGGTATCAGGTCCTTTAATCAATCTGGTTATCGTTTTAGATGTCATGTTCCTTAGACCTAGCACATCATTAGAATCCTTCAGAATGTCTTTGAATTGATCGTTAATCATCATCATGATGAACCTTGGATACATGATATTTTCTTTCAAGTATTCGAAAATCACTTGTGAAACATTGTATGGCCTGTTTAACACTAGACATGTGATTATGTTCATGATGTAATCAGATGCTTCGTCGTATGCTCCCTTCCTGTGTGATAAGGCATGTACCACACAGTGAATCATGAACTTGTACGCATGACTGAACATTGTTTTTATCATTTTTCCATTGATGTGACCTGTAAATCCCATCCTGCACCATAATCCTTTACATAGACATTCAGGAATGATGGTAGGATCATTATCACTGTCTCCCAGCTCCAACACTCGTCTAAGATCTTCAACATTAAACTTTTTTTCCAAATCCACATCTTGTCCATTCTCATCCTTCTTTCTTACAACAGAACAAATTATCTTATCTGTCTCTTCATATCTTGCTGAGTTCCAAAATCATCTCACATGAGACTCATACACTATGGTCTTGTCAGTTAAAGCCTTACCAATCCTGCTTTCTCTAAAAAACTTGGCTATATCCTCAACCACAGTTTTTTCTGTATAAACTGCATCTAGCAGACAATATACGTTATGACCATTGTCCCAGTCTGAACCTTTTCACTGCAAAAATATTCATTAATCATTTGTACAAAGTTTAAGACATACAGATGAGTCATGAAAATTTCAAAAACTTCAAAATTTTTCTAACTCTGGAACACTCTAAGTGTGCTAGCAATGAGAATCGGATGGCTGTCTGATTGGATTGCTGTCCGATCGGATTACCATTTTGTGTAATGAAGAGAGTCAACATAGTCAGCAGTATTTGAATCGGATGCCCACTCGATCGTATTGTCACGCGATCGAGTTGCCACTCGATCGGATTGTCACCCGATCGAGTTGCCACTCGATTCTTATGGCAAGCAAATAAATTCCTTTGACCAGTCAACTATATGAGAGAATGTTTTGAATCGGATGACCACCCGATTGGATTGCCACCCGATCGGGTTGCCACTTTGCTCTTGGCATTTATGAACAGTTTGAAAGATTTTGTCATTTAGTGGATGTCCGATCGGATTGCCACTTGATTCATGAATAGTGAATGAATTTGGAACGAGTTGCCACTCGATCGGATTGCCACCCGATCGGGTTGCACCTTGTTCCATGAACAGTGAAGAACAACATGAACACAATCATGAATATCAAAATTTTCTAAGGCTAAACATCAAATTGAACATAGATCTACGTAAATTTTTTAGACGCGATCAATACTCTATGCTCATCATGTTCTAAATCGGCTTATTTTAGGTTTAATTTGGCAAAAACAGTACCGATGGCCGACACCCTATAACTTTAGATCTACTAGATTCTACCAAGTTATAGCACAAATCAAGATGGTAAACATGTAGATCTCATCAATGCGAACAAAACCTCATGCTCAGATTTTATCAAATCATCCTAAATCTATATAGATCTAACAATGAAGGTCCGAACAGTGACGTCATGATGAACAGTTAATCAAAACATCAAATTAATCAGTTTAGATCTTGAAAAACTTACCTTTGCCATTGAGAAGGTTGTGCTAACCAACAATCTAATGATTTGTGCAAAGAGAAAGAGTGAAATCAGATCAAACGTAAGAGTGTGTGAGAGAGAGTAGGGCGGTCGGTCGAACAAGTGAAAAGTTTGACTTGAACATTGACCACCTATTTAGTATGACTTAAATCGGAGTGTTGTCCGATCGAGCTACCACCTGATCGGGTTGCCTCACAAGTCAAGTACACATCTCATTGACTTTTTGACCTTTTGTTGTTTTTATCAGTTTTAGAAAGCCACTTAAGTATCTAGGTCCAAGTTAATGACCCTAGATACTTAATTTGCCAACCAAGTTCAACTTAATGACCTTGGTTGACCCGAAACAAAGCATACTAACGTTTTGTTCAATCTTTTTCAAACATTTTTCTGAAAATTACAAGTTTCAACTTAATGAACTTGTATTAACTTTGCATTTTTGCCAGGTTTAACATGATAAGCTCCCAACCCATGTGTCCAGCTCAGAAACTTCCTGCATCTGTTTCAAACTGCCAGTCTAAAGATCAGCTTTCCACTTTGGTTTGTCGATAAAACAAAGTAGAAATGTAAAATCTTTTTGGATTTTTAAGAAAGTTTCTAGACTAGAAAGCTATGGAATCTGTGACACCCCAAGAAAATCAGGAAACCAACGCAACGTAACTAGCTTCCTCAGTAACCGCGAGCTAAATTTCGGGATGAAATTTTCTTAACAGGGGGAGAATGTGACAACCCTCAAATTACATGTAACCATACAATCTATTAATGTTAATTAAAGTACTTAACTATGTAGTTGAAATCAAACTATATAACCCCCCCCCCCCCTCAACCGATCGTTTCCCCACATGAGGGACACACCCTCCACCATTTTGATTATTTTAATCCTTATGCTAAATATCTAGGTGACATATTGTATGTTGGTTAAACATGAAATTAGATTATAAGTAAACATAGTGGTTATAACCTTCCATTTCACAAAACACTAACTCAAGATTGCTCTCCTCTCTCCCTCTTTGCTTACCTTTGGCCGCCACCACCTCACCATACAACCACCATCATCCACCTTCTTTCAAGCCATTTTCTTACATACCAAGGTGCAAGGTGACATACGAGGAGACTCGGTGCTTTCGGAAACTCAAGAACCTCTCTACATTTCTTTTATCCACCTTGTTTACGCCTTGATTCTTCCCTAGCCTCGAGCTAGTAGTAAGTGCCTCTAAACATCATCTTGTTCTTGATCTTTGTGGTTAATAGATGATTAATGGTTAAAAACTTAAGAAACTCTAAAAGAACTTACATTAATCTTGAACATAAAGAATGAAAGATGGATAAAGAGAAGTGATGTGTGTAAATCATGTAGATCTTGTGTTGTTATGATTCTTGGTTGATTATCTGATGTTTTGCCGGTTAATATTGATGTTTGGTGTTGTTGTGGTCACTAAACATGATAACGGAATCAGTCGAACGCGCTTTAGAAGGTTAAAGACTGAAAACAGAAAGCTGTCTAGTGATTAGAGCCAACTTCAGTTGGCTGTAACAGGACCGTAACTTAACGAAAAATGTAATTTCTGAAGTCTAGGTTTATGTGTTATAAAATACGGTTCTAATGGCACCAGAATCATAATTTTTGGACTTCGTTTACTATTTTTAAAGTATCATTTCGTAACAGCAGCTAGAGCTGCATTTTTCTGCTGAAAATATGTGTTTTGTTTTCTATCATAACTTGAGTTCTGTGTAGAGTTAGATCATGAAACTTGTACTGTAGATGACCACCGATGTATTTGTAATTCTCTCACTAGAATTTTGTGAATCGGACTTACGATGAATTTTAAATAAATTATTTCGTGGACTGTGGTCAGAAAAAGATAAATCTGAGTTCAGTCCGGAAAATGAATTTTTATAAAATATTGGTAATGAACTGGACCCCGATATTTTTACACAATAATATTTGGATCGTTTAAGACCTTCTGTAAAAATTTGAGAAGTTTTGGAATAAGTTAACTATTTATTTAAAATGTCCGAAAACAGCCCGGTTTTGAATATTCATGCTGAAACGACATAAGTTGTAATTTGCGTGTCTAAATGTCGAGTATGCTATCTGTGAATGATATAACATGTTATATGTGTTATGTACATTATCGTATGTTTGTTTATGAGTTGGGAATGGATGGGAAGTATACATGGGCATAAATAGTTAAAGTAATACATGCTATGTGCTAGATACGTGTAGGAACTTTGTGCTCTATTTAAGAATCACTAAATGACTAACTGGTAATCATATTAGGACGTGATTGACCGACCTTGACTGTTAGCTATATTTGAGAATCTAACCGAGCAAACCGAGGTGAATTCACACTTTCTACAAGGCATGGGATTCCCGGTGGTTTGGGAATGGGTTAAAGAATTTAAAACTAAATCTACATATCCCCTTGGGAAGATATATACGGCCATCCTCCATAGATAGGATGTCATTATTAATCCTACGAATTCTCCTGGTGCAGAATACGTACGTTCGTCCTCCTGGTGTAGGACAACAACCTTAAAAACTAGCTAGACAAAACTCTATCAATAAGTCCCTCTTCATTATATCGACTTAATCGCCGAGGCCAATGGCGAGCGGGTCATTAGTTAATAGCGCTATAAGGTTTAACAAACCTCACACCGTGCCGGTCGGACGGGCGTGTACTAATGGACTATGGCAGACTATCAGTGATGATAGACGCTGATATAGGGCACAACTTATTTGCGTAGTAGTTGATATCATACCGTCTAGTAGTTTACACTGGGAAAGCCCCCACTGATTATGGTTATGGTTTGGGTAATGAAAAAGGAACTGGTTAAACATACTTTCAACTATGGGGTAACCCCCACGGCAATTAAGCCAACGAAAGTCAAACCACGTTTTTCAGAAACAACTTAAAACTAAACAACCAAACGTGAACTCACTCAACTTTGTTGTTGACTCGTTGTTACATGCCTTACAGGTCGCTAGATGGAGCTTGCACGTGGAGGAGGTTGTTGTGGAATACGGATTGTTAAGTCCTGTTCTAAACTTCTAAACCTTATGAACTTATTAAATCTACGTTTTGGATTTTAAACTTATGAACTATGGAACTTATGCTTTGGTTTCACATTTTATGCTTCCGCTGTTTAAATCTGAACTTGGTTAACTTAAAGTCGGTTTACTTTCCTTTGGTCACCAATCGTATTGGGGTTGGTTTTATTTACTTAATTGTGATGTTCAATATGATTGGTGGCTCGATCCTGGTCACGTCACGCCTCCAAGCGGTGGTACTCCGCATGGTGGATTTTGGGGGTGTGACAGAATCTTTTTGGGTTTTGAGTGTTAAACTGAAATGAAAAGAAATACAGTAAAGGAAAACTAATTACAAACATAATTTTGGTGTGCGTGTTAGGGGATCATATCAGCTGCCGACAATCTACTAGTACCGATAAGCTTGATTTCATTCTAAAAATTAAACATTTCACAGTGATTGCCGATATACTGATCCAATTTAAATTTTCACACAAATTTCAATCTGTTCAGGATATGAATTAGTGTTTTAATGTCTTAACTTATACGCGTGTACCACCTCAGAATATACTCCCGTATCCAGACTCATATATTCAGTCTTACAGGTGAGTGCACACTAATGATATCTGTAATGGGTAAATGCGAGGCCATGAGAGCTCAGGTTAGAACTTTTGTTCAGTCAGAAAGACGATGGCTCGACTATAGGTGTGTCCCCCTTGGGGATCTTCTATTCAACAGCACATGATTAGCATTTTTCAATGTTTCATCATTTTTTATGCTGAGGGTGGGCTTTATGAATAAAGCAATACAGAGTATTATACGAGGACTAGGCTATTGCCCCCGCAAAATCAGAAGTCCTGGTATAATACCCAGATATCATCACGTACAAAGACCTAGTATGTCAGAAATAGAAAGCCCTTCAAATAAAATTCAGGGGTTACCTATATATCCGAGAGATGTTCCCCACGTAATAAGCAAGAAATGATTTAGGTTTATATCTCAAACAAACTTACTAAATGTATAAAAACCTATCGGCATATCATCAGCGAGACTGCTTAATACTTGTTAAACATTTCATTTCTTTAGCATACTACAACTGTCTAGCTGATGTACTATCATTTCCCCTTTTTACACAAGCTCTTTTTCGGTTTTCTATTGTTTTTGGATATTTTAATTTTTTTTGTTTTTGTATTTTCTGAAAATATTACCTATCTCCCCCTAAATACCAAAACAAGTAAAAAATCGACAAACCATTGCAGATTGCTTTTCAACATCATCTACAGTGCTACCTTCATCTACGCCAAGAATCCCCTCCGCAACCGATAATAACTTCACACCATTAAGTTTTAAAAGATATTGAAAACGTGTTCTGTCGAACGCTTTGGTATGTAAGTCAGCTTTTTGTTCATCGGTGTGGATTTTTTCTATTCGTATCAACTTCTTCTCGAAGCAGTCTCGGATGAAGTGATGACGAATTTCAATGTGTTTGGTTTTAGCGTGATGAACATGATTTTTTGTTATATTTATAGCTGCCTCATTATCAATAAAGATAGGGGTGGTAAGAAATTGCAAACCGTAGTGGCGCATCTGTTGCTGGATCCACAAGATCTGGGAGCAGCAGCTGCTAACAGATATATACTCGGCTTCACATGTAGACAAAGCAACAGAGGTCTGCTTCTTACATTGCCAGGTGACCAATCGGAGTCCAAAAAATTGGTATCCCGCTGTTGTTGACTTAGCGTTTACTTTGCAGCATCCGAAGTCGGAATCAGAGTACCCCTCAAGCATGAAATCGCCGTCCTTTGGATACCACAACCCCAAGTTAGGAGTTCCTTTCAAGTAGCGTAATATCCTCTTGACGATCGTCATATGCGAAGCTCTGGGGCTTGATTCAAATCGGGCTGTGATGCAGGTCGGATACATAATATCAGGTCTCGATGCCGTCAAATACATCAGCGATCCGATCATGGAGCGGTACAATGTTTCATCCACCTTCTCTCCAGTGAGATCAGGGTTTATTCCATGGTTCGTCGCTAACGGGGGTAGAAGTTGAAGCAGTTCCAGACATCCCAAATTTCTCTAAGACATCGTGAACATACTTTGTCTGATGTACGAATGTTCCCTCGGGCAGTTGATCAACCTGAAGCCCTAAGAAGAACTTCATCTCACCCATTGATGACATTTCAAACTTCTGCTTCATCACCTTTTCAAAGTCTTTGTAGAGTTCTTCATTTGTCGACCCGAAAATTATATCATCCACGTAAATCTGGACTATCAGAAGATGGTCGTCCACTTCTTTTGTGAAGAGGGTGGCGTCTACCTTGCCTCGGATGAAGTTGTTGGCTAACAGATGTTGAGACAGCGTCTCGTACCAGGCTCTCGGGGCCTGATGTAAGCCGTATAACGCCTTATCCAAGAGATAAACCTTATCCTTATGGATTGGGTCGGTGAAGCCCGGTGGCTGTCCGACATATACCTCCTCTTTCACCTTTCCATAGAGAAATGCCGACTTCACATCTAGCTGGTAAACTTTAAATCCTTTCCAAGATGCAAATGCTAGGAAGATTCTTATCGCTTCAAGTCGAGCAACCGGAGCATATACTTCAGTGAAATCTATACCCTCCTGCTGACTGAAACCCTGGACCACGAGTCGAGATTTGTTGCGAACAATAACCCCTCGATCATCCCTCTTGGACTTAAACACCCACTTAGTGTTTATCTTCCTATGCCCATCAGGCAAGTCCACCAGTTTCCATACACCCAACTTCTCAAACTGACTCAGCTCCTCCTGCATCGCGTTGACCCAGGAATCTTCAGTTAGTGCTTCCTTGTACATTCGTGGCTCAATCTGCGAAATGAAACAACTAAGTGAAAACTCTGTTTGTAAAGGAGAAACTTTTGTATAAAAACAAGTAAGGCCCTGGTCAATTTATCTTCTGGTACAGATGCCTGATTGCAGCTCTCCAATTATTAGCTCTTCTGGATGATATGAAAGAGTCCTTGGTATCACCTCGCCTGGAACATCTACATCACCTTCCAAATTTGTAACGTTCTGATTTGCGACTTTTTCATTGACAGGAATTGTCTGATCTGGAGACTGGATTTGCTCCCCCTCAGACTCTGAATCACCACGATCGAATGTTGGCCTTTCATCAGATTCTGAATTATCATTATCTGTCGTCTGATTGTTAGGAGTATGTTCTCGTTCCGAAGATGTCTGAGTTTGATGAACTTCATCGTTTTCTCCAGCGTTACTTGGACCAGCCTCATTGTCATTTGAAGTTTGACGTTGACGTCTAGGATATTCTGCTGGGAATCTTTCTTGTGCTGCTTCATATTCTCTCAGAATATCCAACTCATGAAAGAACTCTGATTCTTCCTCTAATGCAAATGAATCCCAAAGAGTATCATAATTGAATCGCCATGAGTCGCCGGGATTCTGTGGTGGCATTGTATAACCCTGGCACTCAACATGATATGCTTCGATGATCCGCTTGAAACTTGGAACAAAGACTCTTCTCATTAGACTTGCATAACCTTCGAAGATACCTTCAATGCTCTTTGGACCAAATTTGCCATAGGGTTCTAGAACTGTGCAGGGAGACCCGAACGGTTCCAAATACTTCAGGTTAGGTTTGCAGTTGTTAATTAGCTCGTAACACGTCTTGTTGAACTTTTTCACCGTAAGAACCCGGTTGAGCGTATAGCAAGCGGCTGACACTGCTTCTGCCCAAAAATTGACAGGTAACTTTGAATAAGCAAGCATTGTCCTGGCCGTTTCAATCAGTGTCCTATTCTTTCTTTCTGCGACTCCATTTTGCTGCGGAGTATAAGGCGCACTGAATTCTTGCAGTATACCTTGTTCATCACAATATTCTTCCATTTTGTTATTCTTAAACTCTGTACCATTGTCACTTCTTTCTGAAAAGCGTCATCAAACTCTCAAATGTGTCATCCTTTGTCTTCAGGAACGTCACCCATGAAAATCTCCAAAAGTCATCTATGACAACTAAGCAGTAGAAATCACCAGTTATGCTTTTGACATTCACAGGACCAAAAAGATGCATGTGAAGTCTCTCTAACGGCCTCAAGACTGAGTTCATCTTCTTTCCAGGGTGAGATTTCTTTCGCTGTTTACCTTTGATACAACTAATACACTCCCCCTCAAGATAGAAACCCTTCAAGTGAACACCATTAACTAAGTCGTTGTGCACCAGGTAGTTCATCTTGCGCAAGTGAATGTGGCCCATCTTCTAATGCCACAATTGCGACTCCCTTTCGGTGGCTCTTGACATGAAATAGTGAGTCTAACCCGTGGTAGTAGTGGCTACACTCATGTCCAACGCGTACAGATCAATGACTCTTGGTGCTCTCATGATGACCCATTCTTCGGGGACAACAAACCCCGGCTTCAAGATCAAACATTCTTTATCTGTGAAGGGCGTCGAATACATTTGATCACAAATTTGAGATATGCTCAGAAGATTATTCTTTAGCTCGGCGATGTAATTGACTCTTCCAAACGTGATTATCCCATTCGATAAAGTTCCCTCACCAATGATACGGCCTCCCTGATTACCAGCAAAACCAACATAACCTGCATTAAATCCTCTCACATCGTATAGTAGGGCTTTTATCCATGTCATGTGCCGAGAAGCTCCACTATCCATAATCCAACGTGATATGGATCTCGGAAGCTCCTACACATATCACAAATATTTAGTGAGATTTTGAAGCAACCCTAGCCTCTTTTGACTCAGGTAGCTTGACATTGATGCTTGTGGTTTTGATGTACAAAGGTGGGAAATTCTTATCATTCATCTTTAAACTTTTTTCAGACCCAATCTCAACCTCTTAGTATAAAAAGAAATCATTTTTAAGAGGTTGACCAGATGATTGGTCTTTCTTTGCAACATACTTCTTTTCAGAAGCAGTAGACTTTTGTTTCTCAAGTTTCTCATAGTAATCCAAAGGAACATTCATCTTTACCGGTGTGGTAGAGTATGATTGTTTTGCAGACTCAGAAACCTTTGGTTTTGGAGAACTTGCTTTCTTTTCTACAGATTTTGGCTTCCAAGTTTGTTGAGACGAAGCGACCCGTTTGTAAAATTTATCAGTTTTAGTTACCAACTTCTTTACGGGTTCAGTTTTGATTTTGGTGTTGTCATTTTTCAAAAATTTCTTCTCAACAATCATTGGAGCTTTGCCTTTTACGTCGTCTCTCTTCTTTGGACTATCGATAACCGTAGACTTAGGATTTGAGTTAGTGCACTTTCGTGCGATGTGTCCAACTTTGTTGCACTTAAAGCATGTACGGGTATCAACTTCCAGACTTTTGCCTTCGGTCTGAGGCTGTGAGGCCTTTTTCTCAAAGAATTCTTCATTTGATTTTGAAAAAATTTCTGATTCTTGCTCGGAATGTGAACTCGAGCTTTTCACAAACACCTTTTTTCTCAACAAACTTCTTGTTTTGAAAGTTCCTTTGATCTTTCTTACCACCCTGATAACCACCCGACCATTTATTTTGGTTGTTGTTAGAAAAACGTGGTGGTACAACAGGTTCTTTGTGGTAAGATTTGTCTTTTTCAAAATTCAATTGCCTTTCAGAACGTTTCAAAATTTCGATTTCAGACACATCAATCTCAACCAATTTAAACACATTTTTCAATTTGTCGACATTCACATTCTCTAATGGAAATTCAAGATTCGAATACAACTTATCTGAACCCGACATCTTGTACATCACAAGAGTAGGTTTGTCACTTAAGTAGTTTTTGGATTTTGATTTCGGAATGTATTTATCCAAAAAGCACTCTTCGTCCTCAGTTGAGTCACTTTCAGATTTCAAAACATTTTCAACCACATTTTTAACAACTTCGGACTGAACACTGTCTTCATCGGATGATGAAGTGAATGTGATATCGATCGTTTCTGGAAGTTTAACCTCATTTGTTTCTTCATCATTAACCAACCCAGACTTTTTCTTTGAAAAATTATTCAACACTGGTGGTGGAACTTGATGATACCCAACCCCAGTTCCGTCTGAATATACATCTTCACCATCTTTGTTCTTCCCAATGGGTTTGGGAACTATGTGTTGGAGAACAAAGCTCACGGAGTTGTAACTGGTTAGTTTCAGATTGATTCGTTCGTTTTCAGTCTTAGCTTCCTGAAACTGAAGCTTCAGATTAGCAATCTCATCCAACTATTGGTTGATTTGCTTTTCTTTCGACTGAAGGACCCCTGACAGTTGAAGATTTTCTTTGGTTGTTTTACTGTTTCTCTCATTAGAATCTTTTATTGTTCTTTTTAGCTTCTCATGATTTTCAGAAAGTTGTCGGTTTTCAAGAATTAACTTTTCATTTTTTTCCTTACTCGGTCTACATCAATTTTATCTTTTTCAATTTTCTCAGTTAATTCCTTAATTCGATCATTTGAATCTTTTACCAATTTGTCACGACTTAAGATTTGATTTTCAACTTCTCTGACTCTTTCAGTAAGTTTTTCAGTCTTTTTAGCACTGAGATATGCACGTGTACTACAAACCTTGCAGTCTTTCATGCAATTTTTACACTCACTTTCAATTTTGGCCTTATCAGTCTTACCTGACACATTCATTGAATCATTAGAACTGACCTTGCTCTTTGACTCAGATCCGGACTTAGAATCTACCTCTAATTCCTTTGCTGCAAGCACTTTATCTGCCATTTTCTTTAGGTTCTCTGCAGTCATCATTTTCGTCGTGTCGATTATCCCATCATCGACCTTTTTCGACTTTAACTTTTCCTCTTCTTCTTGCCTTGCCCATTCTCTCTGTCTTTCTTCTTCTTGTTGTGCTATTTGTTCGATGAGAGTTTCAACAAGAAGTGTTGATGGTTCAACAAGTATATTTCCTTTAGGATCCAAATATCACTCTCTGTCAGCATCCCATCTCTTTGCACTTTTAGCCTCTTTCCAGGCTCGATAATGTCTATCTTTCATGGTTTGTGCTAACATCTTTCTATTGACATATTTCTCCTCTTCAGTTCTTGTGTCTTTGAATGGAACAATTTTTGCCATGAAGGCATAACCCACAGCATCTTCTTCAGGTAACAAATCACTCCAGTCAAAACCTTCATCGTCATGGATAACTGCTAAAGCTCTTTACTTTTCTTTAGGAGTTTCTTCAATTTGTTTCATTCTCGGAGGTTCTGCTTTGTTGTGATGATAGATGGCCTTTTTATAATAATCATCATGGAATGGATTAGCCGTTTCATCAGAAGTTGCATTCCTGCATTCTCGTTTAAAATGCCCCTTCTGCTTGCACTTAAAACACATGACTTTTGATTTATCAAAGCCTAGCTTTGTTGATGGTCCACCAATGGAGTGTCTTCCAGTTATCTCCATGAACCTCTGAGCCCTTCGAACAACACTCGCCATACACCATCTAATGTCAATCAACTCCATTTCTTCGGGGTCGATTTGATCATAGTCTTCTTTGGTAAGGTTAGTGTTCCCGATCTTCCCTGCTACTAAACTTTCATAGGATTCCAAGATTGAAGCCAGAAACACCATCTGCTGCTTGGCTGCTTCTTCGCTAAAGTTTTGTGCATTGTTGAGATTTACAGCAATGTTGCATTGGAAGATGTTTTTCGGAACGGATTGTTGCTGTTGACTTGGAGCAGATGAAGATGATCCTCCATGATATCCACTGCTTGGAGCAGAACTGCTGTTTTGATTCTCTTGATTCGGCATGCTTGAGTTCTCAGCTGAGAACACAGTCTTTGGAGACATAATCTTTGGAATCATGCTTCCCCGATAGTACAGATCAACGTTTTGTTGATACTGGGTGCTGTTGACTTTATTTGTCTTTCTAATCTCAAGCTCGTGGCTTTCAAACATCTCAATCAGCAAATCGACTGTCAGATCCTCCTTCTTCACTGTGTTCCTCAACAGTAGGGCAAAATACAGCCAATCTTTTTCGTCGGGCAGTGAATCCAACAACTTTTCGACCAATCCGTCCTCAGTAAAAGTAATCCCATATCTCGTAAGCTCAATCTTTAAGTGACAAAACCGCTCTATCATCTTTGAAACCGATTCATTCTTCATACAACCGAACAAATCAAATTCTTTCTTCAATAATTTCTTATTGTTCTTAACGATTTCTGCTCCTCCTACACATTTCTTTTCTAATTTTTCCCACAAATCTCTTAAATCTTTGTAATAAATCAAGGAAATAATATCATCCCTCATTGATTGATGTAGCAATGCAAGACATTAATTTTCAGCAATAAAACTTTCCTGTTCAGTATCGATCAGGTTTTCATAATCACTCCTTCCAGTATTTGAAACCATTCCTTAAACACTTCCAGCTTTGGTAGGCGAATGCCTTTAACCAGTCCTCGAACATACTCACCCATCTGTTGTAATCTTCGATGTCCATGAGCTTGGGCGGTTTGTTGTAAGTGCCATAAGCGTTGTCCACGCTTAGTGAGTCAGCAATGGCTTTCTTAGGATTCGGGTTTGGAGCAGTGTTGTTCGTGTTATTTGACGTGTTCTCTCCCGTGTTGCTGGTGTAAGCAAATACGTCGCTAAATGGGTTTAGAAAATCGTCCCCCATTTTAGAGTACCTGAAACAGTTTTCAAACACTTAGGCAATTTTTTGTGATTTTCAAAAGTTTTACACTGGTGCACTTGAATCGGATGTTGATCCGATCGAGTGGCAAAGTAATATAAAAGAGAAGTACACGAATCGGATTGCAACTCGATCGGGTGGTAGTCCGATTTAGTGGTTGTCCGAACAAGTAGCACAGAGACTTTTTTTTTAAAAACTTTGACTTTTCAACCTTTCACCGATCGTGTGACAGGATGACGTAAGCACCAGAAAATAAGAACAACAATGTTGTCCGATCGGGTGATGATCCGATCAGGTAACACTGATGACGTCAGCAACAAGTATCAAAGAACAATCTAAGTCAAATCGTTCGAACAACTGTTCGAACAAGCGAATGACGTCAGCAAACATGAACAGTTCAACATAGTTTTTGATGATTTTGATCTAGTTTTCGAAGGAATTTTCTTATGAAATCTTGAAGGATTGTACTATGATTGATTACGAACAGATTGATAACAAATTCGTCAAATTTTAACCGTAATTCCGCGTTCAATTTTCCGTTTTTCTATTTTTAAGGTATAAAATTGAAAAACACAACAAGAATTGAGTAGAAAGTGAGAGAATTCGTCAAATTTCCGGTGAAATTTGACTGTAAACGGCAAGACTAGCAGAGATTCCAGTGAATTCGCTGTCGTGGATCTCGATTTAGCCTCCTGAAAGCTCTGATACCACTTGTTAGTCCCTTTTGTACAGGATCTGTTCTTCACGAACGTGGATGAATTGACCTTGATCAATGTGCGGAATCCATGGATCAAGTCACAGAATTACGACAGAGTATTCAACGTTTAACACCGTCTGATCTTTCTATTAAGATGATATGAAAGTACACAAGTGCCATTAGAAAGTCAGACTTGACAGAGTTTCCCAATAGAATGAGCAAAATCTTAAATGACATACCCTAACCGGGTATTTATAGGAAAGCTCAGGAACTAAGTAAGTGCTGTCTTATCGGGTGGCTGTCCGATCGGATGGCCATCCGATTGGGTGACCCATGTCAGACAACGAACATCACTTTTATATATAAGTTCCATTTCCTGAGCTGTCTTTCTACGTACATACATATATAAACATAAATGTTCACAAAGGAAATAAACAGACATAAGACGACTCAATGCTGACGGAAGCTACAGACGCATGAACTAACAATTCACACACTAGCAATTATTGTACCAAGCTTGTTATCATCCCAACTTGTAAACTTTGTTTGTTTAATATAGTTGGTGATCGATAGTTTCCATCACCCGAGGTTTTTTATGCCGGAGATCACTCATTGATCAAAGGCTTTTTCATCGTACAAATCCTTGTGTTCATCATTCATTTCATTCTTTTGTTGTTCATACTTTTGTCGAATTAACCAAGCATCTAACCTCACAAAAATCAGATTTGGTTACATTATCCTTGTGTGATTTTTGACCAAAATAGTTTGGCGCCAACCGTGGGGCAATCGGTGCTTCATTCTTGACAAATTCTTATTCATTTTATTTATTTGTATTCATTACCTTCAACCACATGGCTTCTCACTGAAAAAACACTTCAAGCTCCGTGCCGGCGGTCACCTCTTCATAGAGCATTCCACCTTTGCCTCCTATTCCTTCTGGATCCCAAAACTGAAGGATTACATGCAGCAGCAGGACAAAACTAATGACAGGATCCTTCGTGAGATTGATGAAATCAAGAAATTGAAGAGATCAGTGGAGGATCACTCTCCATTGGTGCCTAGATCACTGAATTTCGATACTCCAGCCACAACTACCCAGTATTCCATGGTATCGGGTGTCCAGTACCAGGGTGGATCATCGAGTATGCATTATGGATCATCGGCAATGACGCAGGCTCAAGGATCCTACTTTCCACTTTCAGGATCCTCTCTTCAGCCTCAAGGATCCTCCTTCCAGCATCAAGGATCCTTCTCTAGTTCAGGAGGATACATGGAGACGCAGTCAATTCAAGGATCCTACTCTCAGTACCCAGGATCCTGATCTCAGGTTCAAGGATCCTCATCCCAGGTTCACGAATCCATGGAATATCTTCCAAGACCTTCAGCTTCGGTGAACCCTGGATCTAACATCTTTCAGGATCAAGGATCCTTAAGAAGTCTACAACCCAGAAGTTAAGAGATTCATTTGGGAGACTTCATCCCTATGCAGACTATTGCTTCACCTGGTCCCTCGATCGTACCAGAATCACATCAATTTGGATTCACATCAGGAATCCCAGCGTCGAATCAATCAGGAGGTAACACTTTAAATACATCTTAAAATACTAACCATGGCTTTGTGCAGGAACCAGGAATCAACCAAGCTATGGCTAGAGAATTGCAAAAACTCAAGGATATGATATCAAGGTAGTGTTTGGTATGCAGGAATAAGAGGTGGAATGGAATGGATGAATACGAGGGAATAAAGAAAAAGGTGTTTGGTTGGTCAATGGAATGGAATCACCCATTCCAAAAGGCATTCCATTCCCTCAAAATCATTCCTACCATCCCCCATGTTTTTTTTCCATTCCATCCCCTCTTGCACAATTCATCAACACCACAACCCACCACCTTCGCCACAACCCACCACCACCACCACCCACCACCCACCACCGACGCCATTGCCGCCACCCGCCACCACATCACCCCGACAGCCACCGTCGCCGCCGCCACCCACTCGCCACCGTTATCACCCACAGTCGTGACCAACCGCCAACGCCACTCGCCGTCGTCGCCCACCACCATCGTCGATGCCACCACCACCACCAACCGCCGCCGCCGCCACCCACCACCACCTCTACTGCCACCCACCACCAACGGCCACCTTGCCGCCACCACCACTCGTCGTCACCGCCACACCACCACTCGCCGCCACCACCACCACCCATCACCGCCGCCAACACCCACCACCGCCACCTACAACCACTCACAATCACTACCACCGACCACCACCACCACTCACCGCTGATTTTATTACTCCGTTTTCTTGCTTACCGAACAATACACAATAATAATTCATTTCATTCACACATGGTAACCAAACAAGACATGGAATGGTAATAATCCATTGCATTCCATCGTCCATTCCATTACCTCGTTCATTCCATTCCTTCGTCCATTCCATTACCCCATACCAAACAGACCCTAAGTGTTCTAGGAGTGGTTAAGCCCAACCCTGAGATTCCGGATGGGAGTCACAGAATATCTCGTTTTGCACCACCTATATGTGATGCAGAGATACCAAAGAAGTTTCAAACACCAAACATGAAGCTCTATGATGGCACAACTAATCCAGAAGAGCATGTAGCTCAATACAGGGAAAGGATGGAGATTAACCCCATTCCAGAAAGGTTAAAATAAGCGTGTCTATGCAAGGGTTTCAGATCCACATTGACAGGATTAGCTCTTAAATGGCTGCTAAGTCTTCCACCTTACTCTATTACTTCATTTGCTAATCTAGTTAACTTGTTCAATAGCCAATTTTCATGTAGTAGGAGATTTGAACGTTTAACTAGTGACGTATATAGGGTAACTCAAGGTAACAATGAATCACTAAGGGATTACATAACTAAATTCAGTAGAGAATCCTTAGAAATTCTGAATCTAGATATTGCCACAGCTGTGGAGGCTTTTAAAATGGGTTTGCTTAAGGATTCACAAATCTATGATGATCTTGTGATGACACCTTGCAGGAACCTTGATGAAGTAAGGACCAGGGCCCTTAGATTCATCCGTTTAGAGGATGACAAAAGGATCTAGGAAAGACTGTTAGGATCCTCAAAGCAAGAGAAGTAAAGATCCTATTTCAGGAATTATAAATCCAAATCATACAACAAGTCTGATAATCAGAATGTGCATGCTGTGGAGCAAGAGGAAGATAACGAAGATTATCCTCCTATCTCCGAGTATTGCTTTGCTGTTGATAACAATGAACTAATTCTTGCTATGCAGAATTTAGGTGAAAAAGCGAGGTGGCCTAGAAAGAATGACAAGCCAGCTGCTACAAAAGACAAATCCAAATGGTGTGCTTATCATGAAGACTTTGGTCATCTTACTGATTAATGCATAGCACTCAGAAAAGAGATTGGTTACCTGTTGAGCAAAGGATACTTGAAGGAGCTAGTTGGAAGAAAGAAATCAAGGATCCAGGATCCTAAAAAAATTCCAGAAAGAGCTCCTGCCCCTCCAGCTGATGCCCAGATTATCAACTTCATCTCCGGTGGATCAGATATATGTGGCACTTCATTTTCAGCATCTAAGAGGCACGCGAAAGAGACAAAGACGGAGAATGGGGATATGCCTATTCGAACATCCATCCTTACACAGGATAAAGTCATATCCTTTGATGAGGATGACCGTGTAGATATTGAGGATCCTCATCATGACGGTCTTGTTATTACGTTGTTTCTTTCTAATCATTTTGTTCGCAGGATTCTCATAGATGGGGGAAGCTCAGTGAACATTATTCAACTTGATGTCCTCAAGAAAATGAACATCCCTGAATAAAAAATTATTCCAAGATCATCAGTTCTTGTGGGATTCATTGGAGAAACCAAGAACACATTGCGGGGAATTAAACTTCCTATTTACATAGAGGGATTTAATTCTTTTCAAAAATATTGCTTATCTTGTTGCAATGTTATCCTTGGCAGGCCATGGATACATGATATGAAAGCAGTTCCATCTACATATCATCACTGTGTTAAACTCCCTACTCCATGGGGTGTGGTGAAGATAGAAAGTGATCAACAAGAGGCCAAGAATTGTTACACTTCATCAATGAAGCCAGCCTCAAGACCTAGGGAGGCATAGCAATTAAAGTATCCTCCAAGGGATGTCATGGAGGCAAGAGAACAAGATGTTAAAGATATCCTGATGGATCCTTAGGATCCTGAATCCAAAGTTTTTATAGCATCCGGGATCCTCGATAACACTGAACAGGATTTAGTATCCTTCTTAAAAAGGAGAAAAACTACCTTTGCTTGGAAGCACGAGGACATGACAGGTATTTCTAAAGATATCATTACTCACAAACTTGGTATTAACAGGTCATTCAAACCCATACATCAGAAGAGGAGAAAGTTTGCACCTAAAAGAAATGACATCATCCAAGAGGAGGTAGATAAACCACTCAAAGCAGGTATGATTAGAGAGGTAAAGTATCCAAGGTGGTTAGCCAATGTGGTTGTTGTTCAAAAGAAAAATGGAAAGTGGAGGGTATGTGTCGATTTTACTTATTTAAATAAGGCATGTCCCAAGGGTCCTTTCCCATTACCCCACATTGACTCCAAGGTGGATGCTACAGCGGGTCATGAGTTGCTAACCTTTATTGATGCTTCATCTGGATTCCAACAAATTCAGATGGAACCATCTGATGAAGAGGATACAGACTTTATGACCCCTACTAGTATCTATTGTTATATTGCTATGCCCTTTGGACTAAGAAATGCAGGTGCTAAATACCAAAGGCTAGTAAATATGATGTTTAAAGAACAAATTTGACACACAATGGAAGTCTATATTGGTGACATGGTGGTTAAGTCCAAGAGAGTTGAGGATCACCTTAGAGATTTAGAGGAAGCATTTGATATCCTTGACAGATACAACGTGAAATTGAATCCTTCCAAGTGCCACTTTGGTGTAAAAGATGGCAAGTTTCTTGGTTATATGGTGACTAAAAGAGGGATAGAGGCAAGTCCAGAACAAATCAAGGCCATTGTGAACATCAAATCTTCTGCCAATGCTAAGATGTGCAAAGATTGACAGGAAGGATCGCAGCCTTGAACAGATTCATCTCAAAGTCATCAGAAAAATGCAAAGAATTCTATGACATCCTAAGTAAGAACAAAAAATTTGAGTGGACTGAAAAGCATGAGAATGCCCTCAAGGCCCTTAAGGATTACCTATCCTCAGCTCCAGCTTTAATGAAACCAGTAAAAGGGGATATATTATCCTTATACTTAGCAGTTTCTTCTAAGGCAGTAAGTGCAGTCCTTGTCAAGGATCATGAAGGTACTCAACATCCCGTATACTATGTAAGTAAAAGTGTACTTGATGCTGAGTCCAGGTATTCTCATTTAGAAAAAAACTTATTATTGCTTTAATCATGGCATCTACTAAATTACGCCATTATTTTGAGACTTACCCTATTATTGTTAAAACTAACTTTCCTAACAAGAATGTTCTCAGGAAACCTGAAATGTCAGGAAGGATGGCAAAGTAGGCAGTCAAGCTTAGTGCATATGATATCAAATATGAACCAAGAACTGTCATTAAATCCCAAGCCTTAGCTGACTTTGTGGCTGATTTCAGCAGTGATCTACAAAGGGAAGCTGAATTGGAAGTTCAACAACTTGAAGAGACTAAGGATCCTTGGATACACTTCACAGATGAGGCTTCAAATGTCAAAGGAACTGGACTAGGCATACTACTAAAATCACCACAGGGGGACATAATACCCCACTCAATTGCTTGTGAGTTTCAAACTACTAATAATGAGGCTGAATATGAAGCCTTAATAGCTGGTTTGCAAATTGCCAAGCACACGAGGATCATGTATCTTGAGCTACATGTAGATTCATTGTTAATTACTAACCACTTTAATGGTTCTTTTGCTGTTAAAGGTGAAAGGCTAATCAAATATCTAGAGATAGTCAAGAAATTGGCAGACTCTTTTGCTTCTTTTAGTTTGACACAGGTACCCAGGGAAGAAAATGCAGAAGCTGGTGCTTTAGCCAACCTTGGATCATCATTGAAGATTCTACAGGATGTTAGGATACCAATTATTCATATCTTAACTCCTGCTACAGAGGATAACACAGCCATGGAGATAGTGGAGGATTCTGCAATCATACCCAATGATGGTGCATAGTCAAGTTCAGGATCCTGGATCCTTCCAATCATGAGATATATACAACATGGAGAGATTCCTACAGGAGAAAATCCTAGAGCTTTCAATGTCAAGGTATCTCAATTTACAATACTAAATAACATGGTATATAAACGATCTCTTGCAGGTCCATATCTAAGGTGCATTGAAGATCCAGAAATTCAAGAAGTTCTAAAGGATTTTCATGAAGGAGATTGTGGAAACCACACTGGGGGCAGAGCACTGTTCTCAAGGATCCTTAGAATAGGATATTATTGGCCTACTATGAAGAAGGATGTTGTGGATTATGCAAAGAAATGTGATGCTTGTCAAAGACATAGCAATATCCTTCATCAACCAGCGGAGCTCCTGCATCCTATATCCTCTTCCTTGCCATTCATGAGATGGGGAATGGATATGGTTGGCAAACTTCCCAAGGCACAAAGAGGAAAGGTGTTTATGCATGCTATGACTGATTACTTTTCCAAATGGATAGAAGCTGAGGCCTTTACACAAGTCAGAGAAAAGGAAGTGATATCCTTTATTAAAAGAAACATCATTACTAGACTTGGCATACCTTCTGAAATTGTTTGTGATAATGGATCCCAATTTATTGGGAGTAGAACTACTAACTTTTGTGACAGCTGGGGGATTAAAATGATAACTTCAACACCAGTCCACCCACAACCTAATGGTCAAGGAGAATCATCCAACAAGATAATCATCAACAACTTGAAGAAAAAACTTGGATCCAAGAAAGGGAAATCGGCAGAAGAACTATCATATGTATTATGGGCTGATAGAACAACTCCCAAGAATGCTACTGGTCAAACTCCATTCTCTTTGGTGTTTGGGGCTGAATATGTGATCCCTACAGAGATGGTAGTCCCTACCGCAAGAACAAGCATATGTGATCCTAAAGGAAATGCTAAAAACTTGGTTCAAGATTTAGATACCATAGAAGAGCTCAGGGATTTAGCAAGGATAAGATTGGCTAGCTATCAACAAAGGATGGCTGGAGCTTGTAACAAGAATGTCAGAATCATAAAATTTCAAGTTGGTGATATGGTGTTGAGGAAGGCATTCCAAAATACCACAAATCCTGCTGATGGCAAGTTAGCACCAAAGTGGGAAGGCCCATATGTGATTGAAGCTGAGGCAGGAAAGGGGGCATATCGTTTATTAACTTTATTCTTGGTTTATCTATTATACACTTATTCTTTGACAATGGGATATATGATCCTAAATCATCTCACTTTGCAAATTTTTTTATTAGAGGGTATGTGATCCTTGATCGTATCCTAAATTCTTTAGCATAAACTGATTTTTGGTATTCATTTAATATTTTTACCAATAACTTGTAAATTCTAAAACTATGCAATGACAATTGACAAGTAAATATACACAAACTGAACAACACAAAGATAGCCAAAAGTTAAAGTTTTATTTATTTATCAAAGTTAACCCTTTAAAAGGTTGTCAAAATTGCCAACCCAAGTTTCTACTAGTAAAACGTGGCCCATCCACTTGGGTTGGCAAAGAGTGTCCATACTAAAGGTTTGTTGAGTGCAGGAAATAAAAGATAAGGGGCATCAAAGGCTTCATCCTACACAAACAGAGGACCCATCCAACTTTGCTACCCCCTATTGTCCAAGGATCAGTGATCCTTAACCCTAGCAACTACTATTCAAAGTTATTACAGACCATAATTGTTTGAGATAAAAACACCACCAAATAAAACAACCAAACCATAAAAAAATGGGCTCCGGTCACGTCTAGAAATATCCATCATCGCCCATTTATGCAGCCTACACCATTGCTGCCTCAACCACCTTCTCATCACCACCTTTGCTACTGCCACCAGCTGCCTCCTCAGGGTCCACACTGCCTCTGGCTTCAAGAGCTGGTACCTCCTCAGCTTCATCCTCATCATCAAGCTCAGCTAGCTTCTGCTTCCCGGCCTCCAAATCTCGGGCAGACCTGTCAAAAGAAGGATCCTCAGCCTCCTTGGCCATCTGCAACTTGATCTTCAGCATGGCGATGGTAGCGGAGAGTTTGGCCCCATCCATGGTCCCCATCCTCTCTTTCTGGGCTGTTATCTCAGCCAGAAGCAACTCCTTCTGCAGCATGTTGACCTCCTTTTCCAGGGAGGAAATCTTTTTGTCTTTAGCGAGGGCGATTTTTTGGAGGTCCAGGCTCTTCTCATCAGCTTCAGCCAGCCTCTGGTCTATAAGGATTCGAACCTCAGTAAATTTCTGCACAAGGAAGATTTCTATGATCAGGATCCTTTATCCTCAAAAAAGTAGCATGATTTCAGGATACATGAACCTTACCTCAGAGACATAATCGTGAAGCTGGTGTCCAATCAGAGGCAGCTCTTCGGAGGATCAGTTATCCTCAACAGAAAAGAAAGATTCTTAAAGGTCGTCCTAATCTAAGGATCCTATATCCTACCATCTGTGTTCCACTTTTTGGGGAGTTGGTTCCCGTTTGGAATAGAATCCCTCCTCACAAAGAAGAATTGATTCCTTCAGTTGGTATCATTCTTGGTGGTTTTCAAGTTTGGGTGAGACTTTTGGGGTTTGGACTTGAAGAGATATCGGTAGGAACCATGGCTTACAAGGTTATACAGTTGGCTCAACTCAGACATCCCTATGTCTATGCCTTCCTGTTCTATGATGTGCTCTAGTGTGTATAGGACTCTCTACGCCATCGGCATAGCTTGGATATAGCAAAGGCCGGTAAGTGTGAAGAATCCCTGTGTGAAAACAGGGAGGGATAAGTGAACCCTATCTGGAAAGGGGTAGCAGGGAAGGTGATCCAGGTGTCAGATATGTCCCCGTCACTCTTGGTTGAAGAATCAAAGGGTCTGAATATGGTGCCATCAGGGAAGCAGGATCTGACAGGATCAGTGAATCGACAAAGCTCCATTAAAGGGTTTTTGGTTAAACCCTGACTCTTCAATGGGCTGTTGTGATCAGGATTCTTGGCAGGGGAGGAACGAGTGCTCATCTTCGCCATGAATTTTTGAAGAACAGAGGATCAGGGAGAAGAAGAAAATAGAAAAGAGAGAAGGAATTACCTGCTGAGATCTTCGAATGTGGATTTAAAGGAGAGGGTCTCGAATATAAATGCAGGATTTGAACCTTATCCCTTATCTATTTATAATGATTATTGTTGCATGAGATGATGATCGCTGACATCAGCACTGTAACGGCTATATCCATAAGCAACGGCTAGTCCGAAATAAGTTGAAACGTGACTATCTAATTGGATATCAACTAGTCATGTTTGGGGGCAATTGTTAGGGATAGAATTTTATGGCATATGGATCATGGATCCTCAAGTGTAGCTTGGATCACGGATCCTCAGTTCAGTTTGAATTAAGGATCCTCAGAAGATGCTGCAAGACTAAGGATCCATGATCCTCATTATTATCCTAAACTAACAATTGTTTCCATTATTTTTGAACTTGTTTTGCAGGTGTATTCAAATGAGACTTGGTCCAACCGAGATTTCTAGGGGAATATGCTTGACATTTTTGCACGTGCAATGACTCTATGACATGATCGTGGGGAAGCTTGCACCATTTTTGGATAGTTTGTTAGCCTAGATAATTTCTATTATTAAAGGGGATAGCAAGCTTGATTTAGAAATATAGCAACACTCGTACACCACTCTCGAACACTCTGAAATCACTTGACAATTACATACATTCACACACTAGCAATTATTGTACCAAGCTTGTGTATCATCCCAAGTTGTAAACTTTGTTTGTTTAATATAGTTGGTGATCGGTAGTTTCCATCACCTGAGGTTTTTTATGTCGGATATCACTCATTGATTAAGGGCTTTTTCCTCGTACAAATCCTTGTGTTCATCATTCATTTCATCCTTTTATTGTTCATACTTTGTCCAATTAACCAAGCATCTAACCTCACAAAAATCAGATTTGGTTACATTATCCTTGTGTGATTGAGAGATATTGCTTTAATGCTTGTAGAGCAGCTTGATGTCTGTCTCCCCATTCAAATTTCTTGTTCTTTTTCAGGATATCATAGAATTCTATACATTTTTCAGAGGATCTTGATATGAATTTGTTTAATGCTGCTACCCTTCCAGTTAATCTTTGAACATCTTTCATATTGGATGGGGATTTGAGATCTAGGAAAGCTCTGATCTGCTCCGAGCTTGCTTCTATCCCTATATTGGTTACCGTATATCCCATGAACTTTCCTGCGCCCATTCCAAAGTGGCATTTGGTAGGATTCAGTTTCATGTTATACTAGTCTAGGATATTGAAGGCACTAACCAAGTCTTGGAGATGATTCTCTACTTTCTTAGATTTCACCACCATATCATCGATGTATACTTCCATAGTGTCCCCCAAATTATCATTGAACATCATGTTGACTAGCCTCTCATATGTTGCACCTGCATTTTTCAAAACAAATGGCATAGCAGTATAACAATATATACCTGTAGGTGTCATAAATGTTGTATCCTCCTGGTCGGACGGTTCCATTTGGATTTGTTGAAATCCCTAGGATGCATCCATGAAAGTCAGCATTTCATCTCCAGCAGTTGCATCTACCATGGAGTTGATATGAGGTAGTAGGAATGGATCCTTCGGGCATGCTTTGTTAAGGTATGTGTAATCAACACAGACTCTCCATTACCCATTCTTCTTCTAGACTACCACCACATTTGCCAACCACTTAGGGAACTTAACTTCCCTTATCATCTCGGATTTTAACAGCCTTTCCACCTCTATTTGGATGATAGCATTCTTTTCAGGAGCGAATTTTCTTCTTCTTTTGTTGAACAGGCCTGAAAGATTTATCAATTCTAAGTTTATGGGTTATAATATCCTTTGATATACCTGTCATATCCTCATGCTTCCAGGAAAATGTAGACATCCTTCATTTTAAAAAGTTAGTAAGTTGTTTTTCAATATCCTCAGGGATATTGACTCCTACAAGCACTGAGACATCAGGATTATCTTCATCAAGGACAACTTTCTTGACATCCTGTTTAGAAGCTTCCACAATATCCTCTGCTTGTATCCTTAGTTGCTATCCTTCCCGGGACTTTGCTGATGCCTTCATCGAGGAAGAGTAACATTCCTTTGCTTCCTGCTGGTCACTTTCAACTTTCACTACTCCCCAAGGAGTAGGAATCTTCACACATTGGTGATAAGTGGAAGGTATGGCTTTCATGTCATGAATCCAAGGCCTGCCTAATATTATGTTGTAGTAGGATAATGAATCCATAACACAGAAGCATTGTAACGAGTTTACCCCCTCAACATAGACTGGTATCTTTATTTCCCCGACAGTGTTCTTCGCTTCTCCACTGAATCCTACAAGTACAGTGGATTTTGAAGTAATCTCAGCTCTCCAACTAGATGATATTGACTGAGCTCCCATTATCTACCGGTATCTTGCAGACAAAATGGTTAGCAACATATAAAGTAATTACCAACCCATCATGACGGGGGATCCTGGATGTTATCTCGATCATCACTATCGAAAGTTATAACTTTATCATCCGTCAGTATCGTTATTCTCGTTGGCTTATCTCCCCTTTCTGCTTTGGCTTCTTTAGCATGCCTTTTGGCCGCAGAGTAAGAAGTTCCACATATGTCGGATCCTCTGGAGATGAAGTTGATTATCTTTGCATCGGGTGGTGGAGATGGAGCTCTTTTAGGATTCTTGTCAGTATCCTGAGTCTTGTTCTTCTTCCTGCCAAGAAGTTCTTTTAGGTAGCCTTTGCTTAGCAAGTAGCTTATCTCTTTTCTCAAAGCTATACAATCCTCCGTCATGTGCCCGAAATTCTCATGAAAGGCACACCATTTTGATTTGTCCTTCCAATCAGCATTTTTTGGATTCTTTCTTGGTCATCTTGCTTTCTCCCCCATTACCTGCATGGCATACATTAGTTCAAGAATATTTACTGAAAACAATATTCTGAGAGTTCAGGATATTCTTCTCCATCCTCATCATCAAAAATATTCACTCTTTTGTTGTCATTTTGAGCATATGGCTTGGATCGTTATGGTTTGTATGAGGATTCTGACTTCCTGTTCGTCGATTCATACGTTGAGGATGCATTTATCCTTTCCTGCATTTGCTTGTCATCCTCGAGCCTTATGTATCTCAAGGCCCTATTTCGAGCTTCATCCAAATTCCTATAAGGATTCATTACAAGATCTTGGTGAAATTGAGAATCCTTATGTAACCCCATTTTGAACGCTTGTACTGCGATGGAAACATCAAGGTTCGTGATATCCAGGGATTCTCTACTAAATTTGTTAACATAATCCCTCAAGGATTCTTGTGATCCCTGCGTTGTCCTGTAAAGATCACTTGTTAGTTTCTCAAAGCTCCTGCTACAAGAAAATTGACTGTTAAATAAGTTAACTAAATGAGCAAAAGATTTAATTGAAGGAGGTGGGAAATTTAAAAGCCATTTTAAGGCTGATCCTGTTAAAGTGGAACCAAAGCCTTTGCATAAGCTTGCTTCGTTGAGTTCTGGTGGGATTGGATTTATTTCCATCCTTTCCCTATACTGGGCAACATGCTCTTCGGGATCCGTCATCTCATCATAAAGCTTCATGTTGGGAGTCTGGAATCTCTTTGGGATTTCTGCATCACAAATGGGGTAAGCAAATCGGGATATCCTGTGGCTATCCTAGGATACTTCTGGAATAGGCTGCACTACCCCAGGCATACTTGATATCATATCCTTCAGTTTTTGAAGTTCTCTGGACAATGCTGATGTTACACCTGTATCCTGCGAAGATTCAAGATTGTTAGTAGCAGGAATACTAGTGTTAATAGATACGTTACCAGCCTGGCGATTATAGCCATATCCTAGACCATATCTCGGATCCCTCACGGTCGATATCCTGGCCGTTAGGGATATTTCTGGGATATTGCTCCCGGAATGACTCGTTATGATGTTGCCTGATTATCTTCAGTGAATGATGTCGAACTAAAGTTCAACATACTAGGTTATAAAGGAGCAGCTACATCCTCAGATGGTTTCTTCGAGTTTGACTTCAAGAGTTGTATCTCCTTCATTATGATCTGGTTGGTTTCCTGCTGTTTTTTCATCTGATCCTGTATATTGCCAAACGAAGACAAAATTTCATCATTAGAAGCAAGGATATGAGTTCTCCCTGAAACTTCGGATCTGTAAACACTCTGAGCAATAGGAGTGTCTCGAGATGTTTGGCTTTCATTTTTCCATTGAGAAGCTTGAACTTGTGGAGGTGGAGGAAGCAATGAACCAGTCGCAGCAGAGTTGAAGTAGGCATCGAAGAAGAGCTCAAGTTTGATTGAGAGGCCATTGAAAATAGTTTTTAATAAGTTTTAAGAACAAAAGTCCGATTAGTGATTTTAACAAAGTTTTGAATAAAATAGCACCACTTTCCCCACGGTGGTCGCCAAATTGTTTTGGTCAAAAATTACCGAAGCAATTAAGTGATCAAATTTAGTTTGTGAGGTAGTGTGTTATTGGCGTTTGCAAAAAATGAGTTGAGTTAATTAGAAATGAAAACAGTTTCAGGATATAGTTTGAGGATATTAGACTATATCAGTAATCAAACAATAAGCGATAAAAGTAAAGGTTGACACGAGATGTACGAGGAAAACCCTTGATCAATCTAGATCGCCGACACAAAACCTCAGGAGCTGACAATTGCCAGCTGCCTTGTTCTTCTTATTGATTGGATAACCAGGGTACAACTTCAGGATAATGCTCGGATCAGCTCTAAGTGTTACAATGATTGTAAAATGTGAGTGTTTGAGTGTTAATTAGCAAATGTATGAGAATGTGTGCTTGAAAGCATGTGTGTTCTAGTGATCCGGCACCCCATTTATATAGCTTTACAAATCAACTAACTATCCGACAAATCCATGATAATCTGAATATTACCTTGTGACCATTGTGGACACCTTCTTCCGGCATCAACGTCCTTCTTTCAACTACCTTGAGCGATTCTTCCGGGTGACTTGGTCCTTATGAACGTTAACCTCTTGCAGCTGAAGTCTACAAACAAATTGTTAGTAATGAGCAAGATACTTTCGCAGGATGTTACCAATATCTTGGTTCGGTATCCTTATCAAAGATAGGAAACATAAATCAAGAAATACTGTCTGGATACGGGTTCAAAATTCAACCCATAACAATACGGCTGTAGCATTTTCATACTAACCTAAGTCTATGGCATTTTAATGACATCTTCAGTGTCTTATGTTCTGGTAGTGGAGTCTCCTAAGTCATCATCATAATAAAGTATTAAGTATCCTCATGGATCTTTAAGATTATGAAGGATCCTGGTCAGGATCTTGACAAGAGTTGATGATGCCAAAATCTTAAAGATCATGAGGAATCCTTGATGCACTCGAGATCTTCTTTCTTGATTTGGGGGGGGGGGGGATAATCATAAAGTAGGAGTTATCAAGAATCCTGGTTGGAGTCAGGATCTCCATGAGTCTTGAAGATATAATCATGAAAGTATTCAGGGGGCAATTTGTAGAATATCAGGTGTATCTAAAACCTATCTTTTCTCTGTTTTAATTACTTTCTGAATATCCACAAGGATTGTATAGAAACCAATATGCTAAAATGACTTGTTCTAAATATTTGGTATTTATAAACATGGTATAAAATTTGATTTTTCAAATAAGAACGTGTGAACATTAAACACGGATTTCAATGACAATAAACAAGCATACATGAACAAGGCATAAAAGCATAAGATTAGATATTATTTACGATTGCAAGAAATTAAAAAGGTGATCCAAGCTTCATCCTAAACTAGGACCCATCCACTTGGACCACCATTGTCAGCCCAAACATAGGACGATCCTGAGTTTCACCCAAAACCTGGGCCCATCCACCCAGGATAGTGAAATAGCATCGTTCGAAAACCCCGCACCTGGGGTGCATGCAAAAGAAACAAGGAAAGTAAATTGTTTAGGGGAGTACATAACCACAAAACCTAAAAATATGGGGCTCCGGCATGATCAAGAATGTTAGGGGTGAAATTCTAAGCCCATATCATGGATTATATCTTAATTACATGATAGCTGTTCACAACCAGGATGCTGGACCAGGATATTGGTAGCATCCAGATGCTGTATCCTGGTGTTTGCAAACAGTTTGTTTGCAGGTTACGATTGTAGGATAATAACGTTAACTAGGACCTGTTCTCCTGAAGACTCGTTCCATTCAGTTAGAAGGAAGACGTTGAAGCCGCAAGACTGGGTCTACAACGTTCGATAAAGAATATTCCGAGGCATCCCACCATTTTAGGAGAATTTGTTCTTTCTTTGTAACTATAAATATGTGGATAATCAGATCGATAGGTCACAACAACACACTCACTGCTCTCGCACTCTTACATTTTCTCTCGTAATTACACACCAACACTCATCACTAGCAAACATTGTAACACTTAGTAGCGATCTGACCATTATCCTGCATTGTATCCTGGTTATTCAAGCAATAAGAAGAATAAGGCAGCCGACGATTGTCAGCTCCCAAGGTTTTATGCCGGAGATCTAGATTGATCAAGGGCTTTCCTCTTATATCTCGTGTCAACCTTTACATTTTTGCTCATTGTTTGATTGTTGATATAGCTTGGTATCCTGAGCTATATCCTGAAAACTGTTTTTACAAACAACCAAATTAGCACATTTTTTACAAACATTGCTAGCACACTACCTCACAAAACTATTTTGATCACTTAATTGCTTTGCTAATTTTTGACCAAAACAAAGAATATCCACCATTGCCCCATCTACCTATTACTCCTTTTCGCCTTCTCCACATGTAGCCTCCACCTAAGGATCATTGCCTGCCTTACTAGCCTCAGCTCCATTAATCCTACCACCCTCAGCCTCAGGAACCTCAACTCGTCCACCTAGCTTGGTTACCACATCATTCCACTTACTCACATCCCAAGCTTTAACCTCGAACCCTCCCATTTGGTCTCCTTGTACATCAACCTTGGACTGAAAGATGGTGAGGGTGACATACTTTTTGGCTTCAGATTCAATCTTTGTCAGTTGTACCTCATGAGCCTTCTCCAGGTCATGGAACCTCTTCCTGGTGGCTTCATGTTCGACCTGAAGATCCTTAGAATGTTTAGCCCGATGCTCTCCGAGTAGCTCCATATTAGAAATCTTTTCAAAGTATTGTACCGACTGTTCATCCTGGGTAGTAAGAAGCTTGGAGAGAGCCTACACGACATTAGAAACATTAATCAAAAACTTGAAATGAAACAAGAATTTCATACTTTATACTTACCACACTTTGAATCATTTGAAGCTTCTTTGTGATCTCTACAGGATCCATGTTATCAAAAGCTTCCAAGTCCATAAACTCCGGATTCTTGTGTTTTTTTTGCTGGAGGTTGCCTTGGAGCGGAAGGGAAGGGCTCTGCCTTTGCTTGTAGATGGAGCGGGTTTTTTCTTGCTTAACACAATTACCCTACTCGGCATAGTTAAGGACTCTAGCAAGATCAAAGCAGCCAAAAGACTTTCAGGGTGTTGCATCTAGAAAATAGTGATGTCAGGATCCTGAATGCACAAAACCCGAAAGGATGTGGAGGACAATAAGAGTACCTGAAGACATGATGGATTCGAAAGCTCGAGAGTGAAGGCTGGATTCTTGAAATGTTGGGTGAGGCTGAAAGACTCTAGCAGGTTCAGGTAAGGCTAACACATTTGATACCTTTTTGTCTATATCTTGACTTGCAGGTACTAGAGTTTCAAGGACGAAAGTTGAACAAATTAAATAAAGGGGTTAAAAATCACATTAGCTGCAATTCTAAGGATCCTAGCTAGATCCTGGCAAGATATATCATTTTGAATCCAGTGAACAGGCAAGAATTTTTCCATTAGGGTTGATTCTCGACGAATAAAGAAAAATCTTGTTTTCCAATCTTTTTCATTATGTTTGATTTTTTGAAAGCAATGGATATTGGCCAGGCTTAATTCGAAGGGTAAAGAGACAAGTTCCATGAATCCTCAACTCATATACACTAGCTATTTCAGCCATGGTGATGTCAAGAGATTGGGTCTAGTTAATGTTGTGAAAAATATACAACATTTTCCATAGGAGTGGCATGATATGAGAATAAGTCAGCTTGGTAACAATATAAAATTCTTCTACAATGGGTGAAAACGAGTAGATGAAACCAACTGAAAAAGGATAAAATGGGAAGCAAATTTAATTTTCAGAACTAAGGTTGGCTTTGGTTTTGGGGTCGAACGGCCGAACAACATCACTATCTGTAAGGATTTGTGAAGCTACTTAATGACCAATCTGCTGCTCATCGAAAGAATAGAGTTCTTCGAGATAGATGTTACGATCTTCTGGTGGATAAATTCCGAGACGACAGAACAATGCAGGTTCTTCTGAGGAGACATGGTTCGTCGGAATAGCAAGAGTTACAAAATTAAAGAGAAGGGAAAAAGAGAACCGACCTTGATCCCATGAAGTTCTGCGCTTATAATGATGGAAGAGTGAATGCATGGTTGTTGGTTATAAAGGGAATGATGACAATCAAATCTAAGGTGTAAAAAGGTCCCGGATTCTAATCTTTAACCTCAGCAATGCGATGGGCATCAAAAGGTTTTATGCTTAGATCTTATCCACACATTGAAATATTTTGAAATTCGAAATTTCACAGCTGTTATTCACAGCCATAAAATTCATGGGCAATTGTTTGGCATAGAAATTTTATGACCAAGATCCTGAGATCTGTAGACTCAAGGAAGGATCCTAACATGCAGGACATGAAATAGGATCCTGACACAGCTGAGGATCCTGAGTGTTATTGTTACTAATCACTTGTTTATCTCTTTAGAGAATATTTGAAGCAATATTCTAAACACAAACACTGGAAGATAACTTGTGCCTGAATTGTCGCTAAGGTAGTTGGGATCAGTGCACTTGATCTACAACCCAAGCCCGAAGAATCATTGCGCACGAACAAAATCGCCGGGAAAACATGGTAAAGTCACCCAGACTTGAATTCTCTAAATCGTTCGTTTATCAATCATGAAGGAAAATCTAAGCTTTTTAGCTTTAAATAACACGTAAAAGTCCGATCTTATGTCAAAAACCAAGGTTTTTTTAACCTAAAAAAAATTAAGATCTGAAGATTGATTCTTACTTATTTTTTGACATGATTGATGTAGCGATGATTTCGGACTCGAGAGCTATGGATTCCAAGATTGAATCTTCCAAAGTCTGAACTTTGATTTCAAGTTTCACCCACTTTCCCTCTCTAGAATTTGTTAGTATGTGATGATTATGAAGCTAGGGTTTCATCTCTTATTATAAATAGTAAGGGCTTCGGGCCCAAATTCTTTCCTTTTGGGCCTAAACCACCATTAGACATTTAACCCGTATTGCCAGTGATAACTCGTAACCCAATCCGGTTTCCAATGACAAAAAAACGAGATGTTACACCAAATTAGTTATTATAATTTAACACTAGGCTTAGTGTAATTGGTTTACCCATTTTCATTATCACCTAATAAAGTGACTGTCATATCACCATACCAATCTGCTTTCGTTTATTTTAACTACACACTGTAATGGTATCACTAGTTTTCACTATCTACCACCCATTAACATAATATTAAAATTACAAATTTAAAATCTTAAAAAAGAAAACGGGCTCGTGTGTACAAAATTGATTGGGGGTTTTAAAAAGTGACGCGTTGGTTTATTATTGGGCCGTCAAAACTAATTCATCTTCATCCCTCCATTACTTTCCTCCTTTGTAGCATGAACGGTATAACGCTTGCAACTTCCCAAGCTTCACTCAGGTCCTTTAGAGCGGTGTGCGACACGTGAAAAAGGGTTAAAAATGCAAGGTGGCTTGGAGCATGAAAGTAGAGCAAACTATTTCACATAGCCTAATTAAAAATAATAAATTACACTAGTTAAGTTCACTTGACATCCCCTCCTTTTGGGTTCTTAAAATATTTAGCTCACACTCAGTTGGTTATTTACTTTGATTAACGAGCAGATCGCTCTAGCTAATCAAGCACACTACGATTTTAAGAACACTCCGTTATTTTCCTTGATTTGAAATTCAGTTGAGTTATTGTTGTTGGTCGACCGCTGACTTTGGTTGCTAGGTCATGTTCGAATGGTCACTTGGATACCAATTGTTCGACTTTCAACCGAGTTCTCATTCTCATTCCAAATTTCACATCAACAATAGATGAAGTTATACAAAATACTAAAATTTCTTACATAAAATAAGAAAATCAACATCTTACATCAATATTCATAGACTTACAAACATAACCTTGGAAAGACATCTTACTAGTCATATACTTGTTTGTTTAATCGTTATGCCAAACCAACTTAATATATTACAAAATACAGATCTAATTCTCGGTTGATATGGGAAGGATTTTGTTCTTTGTACGCCAGATAGAACTTTCAGACAAGACTATAGCAACTATAGTCAATATTCCTGCGAAAATGAACAATCCAATAAAGCTATGAATACCAAGACTTTGTGGAAGAGCTTGGTTAGATTGTGATCCATTGTGATCATCGAACCTAAAATATTTTTCCTTCATTTTCTTCATAATATCACTTTCAGTGACATTTGCTACTGCCCTTGAAAAGTACTTTACTAAAGGAGAGTCATGAGGGAAAGCCTGAGACATTAAAAGTATGAAATTAAGAGGTCTATTATAACAACGTATAAGAGTAAAATTTACATTAAATATATAGTAGTAGCTAAGAAAATCTAGCAAAAGAAACCATAAATTTTTTAGAGAACCATACTGAGCATGGCAAGGTGAGAGATTCAATTGTCCATGGTTTCATTTTGGGTTTGGTATCGGGTTCTAAGATTTAATATTAGAATTAAATTCAGGTGTGGTCTGAATAAAAAAAATAGCTAGTAAGATCTTACTGTTATGGACTGAAACCATTGCAAGGTATTAGACTTGTCCCACATTAGTTGTATGGGCAATCAATGTAGGGTTTATATACCAAATGGGTTCTCTCACCCACCAGACTAGTATTTTGGGTTGACTTCTCTCGTTTGGTTTGTAACACCTACTCATACTCATAGCATGTGGTATGGTTATAAATCGATGATTATTGATAGTTTGATTTGTCGAACTTAGAAGTGGCCATATGTATCAATTTAGTAGAGAATTTTTCTTGATCATTTTACAAATTATAAAAACAAATATCAATCCTCAAGTTTGACTATTAGCACATTGACTAAGGACATAATTTAGAAAGAGAACAGCTGATATAAGGAGGGAGAGATGAAATCAGCTGACAGAATTTGAGGGACTCACAAATGCATGTCCAGACTGCTGGTTTAATGGTCCGACCTTCGTGTAATCAGAGCCGTACTTAGCCAGAAAGAGGTCGATATAAGGGAGCTCATCAAAAACAGCGGTTATGCCGCCATCCTCGAAAGCATTTTTATATTCTTCGACGCTTTTAAGAGGCAAGGGACTCTTTCCAGAGCAATTGTAATTTTTTGTTATATAATCATTTACATAACCTCCAAATTGATATCCAACATTTTCAAAATTTGAAGGCACTTTTGGACGCAATTGATCGATTGTCAACCATGAGGACAATGTAGCAGTGAAAATCTGACCTATTATGAAAATCATAATTAGCCACGTGATAAGCACAACTTTAGAGTTCTTGTTAAGTATCTTCCCTGCAAAATGAAACTACTTCAATACTAGCCCGAGTAAATGTTTATATCAAGGTTGAGATAATCAACCATTTAATTATTAAAAGCATGCAAATTAGAAGATTAGAAAGGAAAAACAATCATCCCATTTGATGACTAACAACTTTACATTATCATAAAAGGCTTAGATTAGATACCCAACAACTTTACCATAAACCTTTCTTTTATTAGGATTTTATTGTAAAGAAAAAACTAGCGTTTATATTAGTAGACACATTGAACATCTAGGTGTAAATCTCAAAATAAGTAGGTACCTTCACGGAAGAAGAATGTCGAAATAGGAAACCAGATGATCATTACGACTTTCTGATGAATTGGGACGGTAAATTTTGGATTGCCAACACGGTATTCGAGAAATGCCACTGCAAATCCAATATAGATGCATGCACCAACTATCATGATCCATAATGTCCACGAAAAAGGTTTCAAGAAAGTCCACAGAGTTTGATTCCATTCATGTGTAGCACGAACAAGCATATAAAGTTCAGCGCCCTGATAAGGAATTGTAAAATCATAGGCTAGTGTTCGATTAGCACGCACTGTAACATCACCAGCAACTGCTATACAAGACTCCGAGGTCTGAAAAATCAGGCATATACGAGTTTATAAAGCTTTCTTATAGCGTACTGTCTATTATATATTAAGTATATGTGTTCTTATTAATCTTCTTCATAACTATCCTACACACAGAGAGTTTGGGATCTGATTTTATTTCTTTTTTTTTTTTAATATTTTTTGTTGATCTTCATTCAAGAAGGCATGGATAGGCCTATCAGGGTTTAAGGAAATAACACGTTCTTCGGATGTTCCTAGAAAGCTGTCATGAGCTCTTTCATTCCACATGTGTTTTTATCGCTATTATTTACATTTGTGACTTTGATAATGTAGATAAGCAGTCTTATTTTTTTATCTGTCTTCTTCAATTTAAATATCTAGTCATTAAGTAATAAGAAGAGGATCATTTTAGAACGCAAATTTTTTGCACGAACACGCAAAATAAATCTGAGTAGTAATGTTTAATCACTCATTCATATTTTTAATTTTTTTACAACTTACATACACATTTTTAGTTTACTGGCATTAAAATCATCAAACTAATTTGTTTATATACTTCTTAGTTTCTACAATTTACTTACACATGTATAGTTTAATCCATCAACAAACAATTAAACTAATTTGTTCAAACATTTTTTTAATATGAATGGATAACTGAAAGCTACTTTCAATTTTAAAACTATTTAATATTGGAATTTTCTCTGTGTTATCGGATTTAGCCATCCCATGAATATGTATGAGTGTTGTATGTGAAAACTGTACCTGATTTCTAATCTGGTTTAAAAGGTCATCATATGAACCTTTGCTTTCCCCGTTTTCATTAACGAAAGGTTTGAAGTTTGGCTGAATGTTGAAAGGTAAGGCATGTAATACATAGCAGAATATCGCTATGGAGAATCCACCTTTAAGTTGTGATTCTTGGTCGACATCTACCAACTCAGTAAAGCCTGTTTTTGGCACCCACACAAGTAATTCTGGGCATGGACCCTTTCCTTGCTTGGTTATGTTCCATTCTGGACCTATTATGCCTTTCATGGGCAATAACATATGAGAACCAACAAAAACTTATACTGATAAAGATAATTAATTACCTAGATACATGTTATGGGTGAACTTTATTTCATTAAAAGAAATCGTAATTTAGTGACATAACATAACAGTGTGGGTAAGGTACTAATTAGGTGGGTTAAGATCAAATAAAAAGTTGATTTTGCCTAAGTAGGACGAGAATGAATCTTAACCATTCATTTTTCAAATCAATGGTTAAGATGAAAGTGTATGAGAAATGAGGAGTGCAAGGGTATCTTGGGAAAATCCTATTTATGGACTTTCTCTCTCCACATGCAAGGCACATGCATATTCCACCCTCATTTTTTAAACGTTCATAACTTTTTTATACGACATTATTTTTTTATAAAAATTTCACCATAAAATCAAGCGTCTTTTTATCTTTAATTTGAGTACCATATTGCTATAGAAAATATGAAGACTAAAAAAACCCACTAAAATGTGTTGTATTTCTATATTGTATAACATTTTTTTGTGCTATATTTTTATACTATATTTTTGTGCTAAATTTTTTGTGCTGGATTTTTTTATCTTAAATTTTTTTTTTTCTCAATTTTTGTGCGGGATTTTTTTGTACTACATTTTTTTGCGGAATTTTTTCGTGCTATATTTTTTTGTACTATATTTTTTTGTGCTATATTTTTTGTACTACATTTTTTTGTGCTATATATTTTTTTATACTAAATTTTTTGTGCTAGATTTTTTTGTACTAGATTTATTTTGTTGTATTTTTTAAAAACAAAAGGGGTGCCACATGTCATTTTCACTTCTATTTATAAGGACCAAAATGCCCTTCATTCATACTTATTAGGAGTGTCACATGTCATCATCACAATCCTTCTTAGGCTACTTAGGCAAAATTCACTTTTTAGTGGATCATTCCCCCTAATTAGGTTCGTCATCACATACACTTATCATGACACAAATAGGAGTGAATATCTTGACCTTTATGTAACTTAATATTTTTTTTAGGTTTATTGGCCTGTAATAATCCCACCTACACCTTTTTGGCCAATAATAATCCCACCTCAGAATATTCCCCACACCAGTCCCATTTTTCAGATTTTTGGCCCACACTGGTTCCCAGTTAAAAATCCCTAACTCAGTTAGTAAAATGGCTGATGTGGCAGATGATGTGTTAAAAACTGATTATGTGGCATATATGTGGCAGATGATGTGTTAAAAACTGATTACCTGTAATAATCCCACCTACACCTTTTTGGCCAATAATAATCCCACCTACACCTTTTTGGCCAATAATAATCCCACATCAGCCATTTTACTAACTGAGTTAGGGATTTTTAACTGGGGACCAGTGTAGGCCAAAAATCTGAAAAATGGGACTGGTGTGGGGAATATTCTGAGGTGGGATTATTATTGGCCAAAAAGGTGTAGGTGGGATTATTACAGGCCAATTTGCTTTTTTTTTAAAGTTCAATTAAACTTAAACTGACAATATTCAACCATGCTTTTCAAACTTTATGTAAAAAGTGAGACTTTTTATTTCTCAAATTTATTCTTTACTAGAAACTACATTAAGCAAGTTAAAGCTCATTTTCACTTTCAATTCGATATCCATAAATAACTAGTATTTTTGCCAGTCGCGTGTTGTGACGACACGCAACGGGTGAAAACATGTAGTAAGGCAACACACATTCGTATAACACAATGTGTAAAAGACAATTAAAAAAAGTTTAAAATATAAAGCATAAAACACAATTACAAAAAAAAAAAAAGGAGAGTAAAATAGGTTGGTAGACATGAAGTGTAAAAAAACACAATAATAAGACATTTCCTAAAAATGCATTGGTATTTGCCAAGTAGGAGTAGTAGTCTAGGGGTTAAAATGAAGTAATATTGCAATGTAAAAAAACGCAAAGTCAAAAATTTAAGAGAAAATAAATGTAGTAGCGTAAAAATGGAAAGTATAAAAGTAGAGGGGTGGTGGTGGTGGAAGAGCGTTGAGGGGGTGGTGGCGGAAAAGGCAAAGTGTAAAAGTAGAGAGCTGGTGGCGAAAATATGTAAAAGATGAGGCGGTGGTAGTATAAATTAAAAAGTAGAGGGTTGGTGTCGTAAATACGTAAAAGTTGAGGGGTGGTGGGAAAACAAAGTAGAGGGGTGATGATAGAAGTTTGAAAGGCGAGAATTAGATTGTGGAAATTTAGGTAAAGAGGCCGATTGTGGAAAAGTATGAAAGTTGGGGTGTAGCCACCGTCTTTATCCTTTAAGACAATTAAGAATATCCTACCACTTATCACTTTCATTTCCAGGTACGGTCTGCCCTATTCACTTTCGATTCCAGGTCTAGTATGTATTTCTAACCATAACACTAATAAAAATATAAAACTTACATTCATCTGAAAAATAAACCATAAGAACTAATGATTTGTTAATAATTAAAGGAATATTTTAATTCTTAGGTAATTGATGATATACATAAACTTGGGTTTTATAGAATATAGTGTAAATAGCAGAAAAAAAATCTGGTTCTAGCCCACTTGATAAAGGCATTTACTTTTAAAAAAAAGAAGGTTTCAAATTCAAACTTGGGCAATTGGAATATTTTGTATTAGTAGTTGGTGTAAGTAGAGTAGAGTAATATTTACCGTTCAAATCTAGCCTACTTGGTAGAGACATTTACTTTTTAAAAAGGAGGTCTCACGTTCAAACATGAACAATGAGAGTATTTTGTATTATTTGGTGTATGTAGAGTAGAGTAACATTTACCGTTAAAAAAGCAGAAAAAATAAAAGAGAAAAATAGGAGATCAAAACACGAGTAACATTTACCATTCAAAAAAACTGAAAAAATGTTAATCGAAAAAATGGGAGATCAAAACACAAGTACACGTAAGACTCTAGCATAAGGAACCGTTGCTAACATGTGTTTAATTATGTACCCACAAATTTCAAACATGGTGAAACTTGCCTATAAAACTTTTAATTTTCAAACAATAATGAACAGCCCTATCAGGTATGGTACAACTGGTATTTAATATCTTTATTAGATGTGTATTTGACTTCACCTCCTTTTGTTTCTTTCAAAATACTTAAGAGCACTTGATATATTCTTGTAACAACATACCTGCACATACATCTACGCCTCCAACAGCATAAAGCATACAAACAATTACAACAAAGGTAATGATGTGCCTTTTGTGTTCCATTTTGTTTGTTGCTTTTCTGAACTCCTCAACCGCACAAAACAATGTGTATTTTTTTGTGTTTCATATTGTTGTTACTTATATAGAGATTCATTGGCTTTCTGACCCATTCTAAAAACCCACTTGGCTTAAGTCAAGCAGAATATTCATACGAAAACGAAAGTTCATATAGAGATTGATATTTGACTGCATAAAATTCTTTGACCTGTTCTTAAAAACTAGAATAGTTTTCAATTTAACCAACCATTTTCCTCAATTATATGTCATAGCTACAACAACAGGTATTTGCTACGGTCACATCTTTAAGCATATCCATAGCAACACACACTTATTGCTACAGATTTGGCACGTAGCTACAACTCTCGTCGCTAATATATTTGCTACGAATTTTAGCTAAGGAAATCCTATATATATAGCGGAGGGTTCAAATGAGAAAAATTCTTTGTAAAAAAAAAAGAAAAAGAATTTTCAACCAATAAGAATAAGAATGTTTCGATTTACTTCATTTAATATTTGCATTTAATTTTATTTTAAGGGTATATTGGTAAACTTACATAAATTATAAATCTGTATTATTCCTCTTTAATAACTAAGTAAATTAAATTTGTAACTCCTTTTTAAAATATATATTTTTTTCAAATTAAAAAACAACTTAATTTGAAGTGTAGAATAAAAAACAATGTGTGTAAGATAAATTACGAGGTGTGTAGAACATATATCGAGGTATGTAAGATAAAATTGTATAATATGTAGGGTATATGTATGAAATTTTAATATGTGTAGGTTTTGTAGACCATATGTATAATAATTAATGATTAGTTGACTTATTAATTGAAAAGATAAAAATTAATAAGAAGAGTTATAAATGAATTAATATTTTACCAATGTGTAATTCCATTTTTTTCTTCTTTTAATAATTTTGTTCTCATTTGATCCTCACCAATCTATTATCTATTATATATAATAAATGAAAGTGATTTTGGTCATGTGTCAGTAGATTAGGGTATCACTTTTTTCCTTTTCCCGCCCTACAGTAACACATCACTTTTTTTCTTTTATATCTCACTTTTTCACAAACCTAGATACCAAAGTTTCATCCACTGCTTCATTCTTCTCCTTCACGCAAGGATTTAGGGTTCAATAATCAGGTATGATCATGGTTGTAAAACAAGGTTTCCAAGTCCGAGTAATCGCTACAAGGTAGGCTGCCGAGGCGACTTTCTTCAACTCCGACTAATTACTCGGAATCGATCAAACGCGGTTAACCTTAGCCAAAATCGGATCTAGTAGGTAAACTCAGACCGAGTTTGACTTTAAAATAAATAAAATATACTTTATATGCCTATCATATTAAAGAATGAATATTATTTTCACGTATTTTGTTATAATTATTAGTAAACTTATATTATTTAACATACATTTAATTTCCGAAAACTACTTTCTTTATAATTTACCATGTCCGAGTACTCCCCGAGTACTCTTCGCCTAGACCCAGTACTCTCAACTCCTCACTCGACCGACTAGGGAGCGCCTAGCGACTTTTGCAACCAGGGTAGGCCAGGGTATGATTATTTGTTTATATGTTGATTTTACTTTTTGATTTCACTACAATCTTCTCTCACACTGTATCTATGTTGATTTCTCCTTCACGCCAGAGACGACGATAACTTCAGATCTACTTCATTATTCATCTTTTATCAAAAAAAATCAAATTTCGCGATCTAGGGTTTTCTCTGCAAACAAATGGTGAGCTCCATTTTCATTTATGTTCTTCACAACTTATCATATCTGTTAATTTGTACATTCATATGCTTATATCTCACATCTTAATCCGTTGAATTTTGCTATTTGCAGGCTGATTCACCTCGACAAAGGTAAACCCTAAGATCCAAACTTCATTTTGTTCAGTTTTTTCTCCGATTATTGATTATATCAAATAGCTGTGTGTTCTAGGGGTTTGGATTTGTTATTTTCCGCTTTGATTGTTGTTTTATTATGTAAAATTGGGGTAAACACTTGGTGAGCTGAATTTGTTGTTATTATTTGAATAATAAGTCGGTAAAGGCTATATTTTGTCTTGTTAGAAAATGAGAGTAATTGTAATTATAGGTTTGTAGATAAAAATACAGTCTTACGATGAAGGAGGAGGCGATAATGGAGCATCATTTGACTTGACTCCTGCTCAGGTAAGATTGTATGCATTATGGCCCAATTTAGTACAAATGAGTTATGGCTTACCATGTTATTTATTGGCATAGTAATCTGATTTTCGGTGTTTTATTTGCCATTGACAGGAACCTTGCTTACAAAGGCTGCAAACCCGTTTAGACATAGCCTATGATGGTTCGATTCCAGAACATCAGGTACATTATCTTTCTTGTGGTTATCTGTTTTGTTAGATAAAACGCACGTTATGGATGTTTGTTAGGGCTTTTAATTTCAATCATTCAATGATGTTTGATCTGTGTCTTTATTTTCAATCATGATCCTGTTCCTGTAAATTTTTTTATGGAAATAAATATCCACCTACCTAACTCAATCTATTATCTATTACTTAGATTTTGCAGAAGAAATTATCGACGATGGCCCTAGCTGCTTCTGATCCTGCTGCCGACACCATCAATATTTGTAGTCACTGGTAATATTCATAATTACTTTGAGTAATTTTGTGTCTTCTGTGCATTTAGCATGGATTGTTTTTGAGGCTGAATTGTCTGTTGTTTAATTTAAGTTGTTGTAAACAATTAAGGAAAAGATAGTTACACATTTCAAGACTTTTTTGGTGGGAGCTTGCTTGCTTGCATATTGTAGTTTTTGGTTTGTGGTAAGGATGGATGATAATCATATCTCACCACTTGGAATTGTGATTTTTTTAGCCTTTGGCAATCACTTCACATCTAAGGAAATAATAGTAGAGAAGAAGAAGCAGACTGTTTTTCAGTTCTATATTCCACCATTACAACATTGGGTATTGTTTACAATAAGAATCATGGGGATTTAGTTAATCACCAGATCATCCATCTTGAAACAAAACCCTATTCTCCTATGAGATTTGCGATTCAACTATCAGATCTTCAATCGACGAGATATAATTAGGACCTATATATCTATTGAAGTTTGTTAAATAACTGTTTGCAACTGTTTATAGCTTAAATCTTCATTGCTTCTCCACATTGATGGAAGCAGTCCTACTGCTGAAGACATTGGACGACAAGTACACCCGACTATAAAGACACTGGCTTATTTGGTGTCTATAACTAATCATAGTTTTGATGAAACTCTAGATAAAGCATTCTTAACCAACTCCCTTCTCAATATCTTTCTTGACTCGCAGTTCACTGATTTCGCTGCGGAATTATCCGCAGAATAAACGTTCGTATCTGATCATTTCGTGTAAATCAGTGACTTTTAGCCGCAGAAATCGTCCGCAGAATTAGTTTGATTGAACTTGATCTACAGAATCTGTTTCAAGTGCTGTGAATCAGATTGAAAGTATCCGTCATTAGTCGTTTTGCTGAGATTCATCGGTAGTCACGTGATTTACGAATAAACAAGATCTGCAGTTTGTTATTGCTTAGTTATGGTCACAAATCAGTAATTTTGAATAATCACAGAACCTGTTTATATTCGAATCAATAGAGCAGCAAATTTGAAACTTATCCACCTCAGTATTCAAGTTCATTCGTCTGTAGATTTGCCTATAAATCAGTCCATGTATTGTTAATTTGCGCAGAATCGAACTATATCCACAGTTGTGAAATAGTTATCCACTGCAGAATTGGTCAGTTGTTATCAGTCGTTGTTACATTGTCGCAAATTTAAATCGCAGATTTGTATTCACTGCAGAAGTGTGTTTGGCATCAGAATTAATATTCACAGTAACAATACACTGCATAATTCTTTCGGATACATCTGCTGATTAGGGTCATCCGCTGCTGAATAGTAATATATACGCAGAACTATCTCTGTAGATATCTGCTGATTCGCACAAATCAGTATCCACAAGTTTAAAAGTTGTTTACGAATTTACTCTACAGATCCGCACGAACTTGCATTGAAATTTCCATCCACAAGACTTCAGTATTCACATATCAATTTAGCTTGATCCGCACAAGTTTTTGTTCATCCGCAGTTGTTAGTATTTGCAGAATTAATCTCATAGAGATTGTTCGTTTACTACTATGTTCTAAGTCCGTGTTCACTGCAGGATCGTTGAGTTTTAGCCACGAAAATTGTTTGCGGATCAGTTCAGATCAGCAAATGACTCTGTTACAGTTGTTACAAGCCGTTCGGATCAGCTGTTACGCGTTTGCTGTTGTTCATTCACTAAAAACAGTTACAATGCAGAATTCCAACCGCAAACAGTATTCATTTGCTCGAGTTCATACGCTGAAAGTTGTTCGTTCGTTTGCTGTTTCAGTCATTCGCTGAAACGTTCATTTGCGTGAAATTCTTTATTCGTGGTTTTACGCTTGATTTACACGGTCATAGTTATTCGTTTGGAACGTGGTCTATCCGTTGATCAACAAGTGTCCATTCGCACATCCTTCAATTCATTCACACAACCTCACAAAGCTGTTCAAAAGAGTTTTGTTCCTCCGTGCGAGTCTAAGACCAATCCCCATCCACAAAATTCAACATTATTAGCTTTTAGACGTATAAAGGTTGCAGATGATCCAAAAAGGACATACCATCTACTTGCTTTTGATGGACCTAAAGAAAGACTATCAGCAACTGCATGTTCTTAAAGCACAAATATTAGCTTTTAGACGTATAAAGGTATTTGTTAAGTGTACAATTTTATATATTCGAGTGATCTTCACGCCCTAAGCTTATTTGAAATGACTGTTGGGTTAAAACCACTGTTGGGTTAAAACTGTGTTTTGAAACCACTTTTGAAACGAGTGTTCGGTTAAACAGTGTTATGAAACCGCTGTTAGCTTTAACAGTGTTTGAAACCACTATTGGGTTAAACAGTGTTTCGAAACGACTGTAAGGTTAAACAGTGGTTTCAAAACACTGTTAGGTTAAAACAGTGTTTGAAACCACTGTTGGGTTAAACAATGTTTCGAAACGACTGTAAGGTTAAACAGTGGTTTTAAAACACTGTTGGGTTAAAACAGTGTTTTGTGGAGAAAACAGTGGTTCATTTTTTCCAAACAGTAGTTTGACTTTGATCAAACAGACTTTGGTCAAAGAGCGTTTTAATTTTGGTCAAACAATGTTTTAACTTTGGTCAAACAGACTTTTGAACCACTAAGAATCATATTTTTGCAAACAGTTGTTTGACTTTGGTCAAACAGTGGTTTGACTTTGGTCAAACAGTGGTCAAACAACGTTACAAGAGTCTAGCCAGGATGAAGTCGAGATTTGTACATAAAGTTAGCTCTTGAACTGTGAATTTATTTTTGATATGTTTTCAATACGCCCATCGCAGATGCGTTTGAGATAAAGAATTAATATTTGTGGATGTTATAGAATGTTAGGTTGTTAGGCAAAGACACTTATGTCCAGTGTTGGAGTGTTGGATCGAACAAATTCTTCCGTTTTCGTTGCTTTTGTTGGTTGTGTTAATACGCCAGCATTTGCAAGGTTTGTGTTTTGCTTGATTTTGTTGTATGGATTGAAATGAAGGTGATCATCGGTGGTAATGGCTCTGAACTTGCAGGTTTTTTCGGGATAATTTGGATTTCTGCAGTCCTGTTCAAATCAAATGATATTCTGCAAAAGCAAACTGCTTTGAAGGTATGATTCAAGTTTGTGAAATCATCTTTTCCACTGCATTTAGGGCCCAAAAGTAGGGGTGTTTATTGGTTTGGTTTATTTAGTTTGAAGTTTTTCCGTTAATGCTGAAAACGAAACTGAATTAGGGAGTTTAAAACCGAACCGGATAATTTTATTTTATTTTTTTAATCATTAATTGTTATTGGGTTGGGCTAAATAAGACCAGGCTACAAATGTAATTGGAATGGGCTGAATAACATAAGTTAAATAACCGTTATTTGATATTTAGCTTATTTGGGTTAAACCGAATTTCAAATTTCTGAAACCAAAAACCCAATTTGTTTTCGACCGAAACCCGAATTTGTAATAGTTGATATTAAGCATTTGTAAATGTCATTTTGAGCCGGGAGAGAGGAAGTTTTTGGTTCTTATCAGCATCTCTGTGATCTTTATGCTGCATGTGGTTTTTGTTTACTGTTGGTATCAAAATGATGATCTTATGTACCCATTGGTTTTGCTTCCTCCAAAGTCAGTACCACCATTTTGGCATGCTTTATTCATCATCTTGGTCAATGGTAAGTTCTCATGCAGGGCCCATCTACATTTTTTCTTGAAGTAGATGGTACCCACCAGACGTAAAATTCAAATAACAAAGAAGAGTATCGCCTAATAAGTTTGTTGACCTCAGATTCAATGGCACGGCAGGCAGCAATGGCTTTGAAAGGTCTACTTTTGATGTGCTACAAGAACATCGTCACTGAATTATCGAAAGCAGGTGATTTAAGAACACTAAATTATCATACTATTGAGAAACAAAGGCATACAAATAAATTATCAAGAAACACTTATACGGATAACGCGATTAACTGGAGCTTGGGATATATCTTCTGTTTGGCTAAAAGAAAGCTTAAGAGAAGGTCGATTTTGTGGCTTTTTGGCATTTTTTATGTACATATAATTTATGTAACATGTGACTTTGTATTTTATTTTATTTATACACTTGATATTCATCTTTATAGTTTTCTCCAACCCGGGTATTGTTGTTGAATCCATTGAGATGCTTGATGTAATGAGGTCGTATTAATAACAAATAATAATTGATATAACTAACTTACCCGAGCCCGGGAAGCAATCCTGGGTAATAACCTAGTATATATATATATATATATATATATATATAGGGAGAAGATCATGCGAGAACCACCTCTTATTGCGAGAACCGCGAGAACCAATGTGAACACAACCAAAAATGCCTAAAAATAGCTAAAAATCACACAAATTTTTTTTTTAATATTTTTTATATAAAAATTGCTACTTTTCGAAGGCAAAAAAAATATATATATATTTTTTTCCACTAAAAGTAGCGATTTAAGCATAAAAAATATTAAAAAAAAAAAATTTAGATTTTTTTTTTATTTTTTTAGATTTTTTAGGTTTTTTGGGATTTAGTTTTTAGCATTTTAGCTTGGGAGGGGGGGGTTTAGGTTTTTTTTTTTTGGGGGGGGGGGTGGGGGGTTAGGTTTTTTGGGGGTTTTAGTTTTTAGCATTTAGCTTGGGGGTTGGGGGGTTTAGGTTTTTTTTTTGGGGGGGGGGGGTGGGGGTTAGGTTTTTTTTAGGTTTTTTTAGCTATTTTAGGTTGTGTTCACATTGGTTCTCGCGGTTCTCGCAATAAGGGTGGTTCTCGCATGATCTCCTCCATTTATATACATATATATATATATATAATGCATATTCCAAGGGCAACTTAAGGTAATTTACCACTTTACTTAAACCACCTTTAATGCATGTTGTACAACCATCTTTAAGCACAATATGTTTGGGCGGCCATTTTTTCCATTCAAATTTACAATTTCCGCTCATCCCAATTCCTCATACACCTACACCCCTGCCTTCTTTTCATTTTTCATTTGCAGAGAGGGGGAGAGAGCATACAGAGAATTCTAAAGAGAAAAAGAGAGAAGAATCTAGGATTTTTATTCTATTGAAGCAAAATGGTAATCGAAGAGCATTTGAGGGTTAGAAAACTACAACTTCAACAATAAGAGAACTTAAAAGGTATGGTTTCCGACGATTATGATTTCCTCGTATCTCAAATTTAGAAATACAAAACATGCATCCCTCTTTTCTCTTTTGTACACAAACACGCATACGGAACCCTAATCTCTCTATTTCTTCAATCGACCAGATCTCCAGAATCAAACCTCGCAAGAACAGGTCTATGGTTCAAAAATCAAGGGTTCGATGCCCAAGTTAATTTAAGATCCACGTTGATTTTGAGATCCAGAGATGATTTCAGATCTCCATTGTTTCTTTCTCTAAACTTAACAAAACCGGTAGCTCGTAACCCTAGGTGCTTCTGTTTCAAAGCAAGTAGTTGGTAAAACGCAACATAGGTATGTGTTTGTGTCACGATCCCCCGACCCACCCTGGACGGAATCAGGAGCCGCGAACAGCCAAGTGGTACCGGTGATTATTTTGAAAAATATTGCAGCGGAAATTTCATCAGGACCGTGAGTTAGGAAAAATATCAGAGTTTAGAAAACACCGGATTTTATTTATTAAATAAATGGGATAAACCCATTTTTTACAAATGTAGCTTTAATAAGGGATAAACCCAATTACATAAAACAATATTTCTTATTTCGATTTAATTAATAAAATAAGCCACTTCTTGAAGCCTTTCAGTGCCGTATCCAACTCTTACTCCAATCTACTGTAATTACCTGAAACGTGTTTTAAAAAGGTTTTGTCGGCAGGAAATAGCAGGAAATACTGGTGAGTTCATTCATTTTGCTTAAAACGACGCTTTTGTTATAATCTACAGTATTAAGAGCGATTACAATGTTTCCATATATCAACCAACTACCCACAGTATTTGTCACTCGACCATCCATTGGTAACCTCATTGTCCAATTGTGTCTGTGACTATGGTCATATCACCCCTTGGCTACCCCGTTGTCCAATGGTGACGGTTATCAAGTAATGTATACAAAACCCCACATAACGGCTGTAATTTGGTGATTTCAAAGACTTAATCCCTGTAATTATAACTTTGAAATATTTAAGAATTTATAAAGCACTTTGATAAAAATAGAATGACTCACATTATAAGCATGCAGATTTATACGGGCAGAGCTTAGCCTATTGATTAGTCTTGTAACCTAGTGCACACGAACTAGGTAAGTAACTAATACAGCATTTACGATAACTCACGAGATTAAAACCCTCACGATAAATGACAAAGTGCAATCACTTAAACATCCATCGGATTCACAATGAATGACAGAGTATTCCCCGAGTTCGGGTGGTACTCAAACATCCTGTCGGAATCACGACTAATGATAAAGGATAGCACTTAAACATTCATCGGATGGTTTAAATCAATCGGACATTGAATCGTAGCAGCGATCGAGTTATTACCCTGCTTTGCGGCAGAATTCGGGCTTATGTGTGTGTTTGGTAGTAATCAGACTATAACTCAGTGTACGAATTGAGTTTTATCGTCGTTCCAACGCCAAACTGCAAGTCCCACACCCCTCTATTTATACTGAAGAATTGACCCCCTCGCGTGACGCGAGGGGTCACCTTTGGGCGTCGCGTGACGCGACGGGTCACATCTTCTCATAGGGTTGCCACGTGTGTTTGTAGCTCAGGTGAGTCAGCGGATTTGTAAAATTCGATTTTGACAATGAGTTATATGGATAATCGTAAATAGGGAATTCCCCCCACTGAGTTTTAGGGGCCCTGATCCTGATTCTGATTGTTCTGAAAAATTTAGGGTTTATACAGAATCACTTGGGGGTCTCAATTAGGGTTTCCTATTGGGCAAATAAAATAATAGATAGGACTTTTGATGAGAGTTGTTACAGAATAAAATGGTGAGAAAAGAGAATGGACCCACTTTGTAACTTTAGGGTTCAACTAGAAACAGAAAGCCTCCTGGTATAAATCTTTGATATAACTTCTGAGCTATAAAAATATATAATGCACTCGTTTTAAGTATAGTACCCTAATTCAACCTTATCCCTATGTCACAAGACAGAACCCCAATGAACTTAGTCAGGCAGAGCCTTGACATGCGTTATGGGCTCAGATCAATCGAAAAGGGTAGCGGTGATCTGGAGTTAAAACACTTTAAAACAGGCAGGACATTATTAATATTATTATTTAAACAAAGAAAAAGAAAGGAAAGATGTGAGAGAGACGAATTCTGAAATGTAGAAAGTAATATATATAGTTGAGGAATGTGACTGCATGAAGGACACGAAATGAAACGGCCTTTAACACGTGTTCATCATTCTCACATCTAACTTTAAGTTTTATTATATTGAAGTTACTATCATTCTTATCATCACACACGTAGACAAGAGTTGGAATATGTTAATTTATTATTATTATTTTATTTAATATATATTATAATTAATTTAACTGCTTCACTCATTTGGCGCTTACAACTTCTAAAATACGATGTTTTATAAAATAATAAATATGTCTTTTGAACGAGAACATATTTTTGTCTACATTTTGAACCAAGTTTCATTAAAAACAGAGTAGGTTCAAAATACAATGTATTTTTATAATTTAATTATTAAACGGTTCATGGGTTCGTCTAGGTACTTCATATTTTTATAGTCAACTTACCCGTAAGCTACCTATCTAATAATATAAGTTTTTATAGACTTTTATTTTAATAGAAAGGTCACCCGTATACAGGCCAATTAATTAGTATACTATTTCAACCAACTATATAAAATAGTGTTTAAAAACTATTTGGGTTGAATAATTAAAAAAAATAAACTCTTTACTAGTTACTAGTGGTTAATAAATTTAACCAAACCTATAATTCTTATATAAAAATATGAATGTTACATCCTCCCCACCTTGTTTTAAATCTCGTCCTCGAGATTTGGGTTACGATATTTCTTTTAGACTTATGTCATATTTTAGTCAATAAAAACAATATTAAGGTAGATGACCCAGAATTAAAATATCAAATTTTGTGAATACGAGTTATACAATAAGTAGGATTCAATGGTTCAACTGAATTAGTTCAAGAAATCGATGACAAACGAATGAGATGAAATGATATAATTTCCAAGGTGACTAGGTTCAAGCCAAAATATATATGATCAATAGATTTTTAAAATGAATGTGAAGGACTTTTAGAATTAATAAAACTAGGTTTATTACTATGGCCGGGTTGCGGCGAACTTCTTTTGTCATTTAGTCTGTGTTTACATGTGTTTTGAAATCACTACGAGCGCGTTACGCACAGAACCGCTGACAAGAATAAAAAGAAAATGTAGAAAAAAAAAACAGTATAAGATAACCGAAAGAAAATCAACAAAAAAAGTTTTATGGTAATGATGTTGTTCGTATGAAACCCGTGGTCAGAGATGAGCAAATGGTATTGGGTACCGGTACCGAATCTCCCGAACCGAAAGATTTTAAGTCAATTCGGTAGCAACCTTTTGCAATTAGAAAAATGCAGAGGCTGCAATTGAGATTTTCTGTAAAGCATGTAATAAAAAAACAGTAATTAGCTCATTATATTATAAAAAAATGATTACTAAGCCATTGGTCCACCCCCTTTATATTTTAAAAGAAAGTACAATAATTGGAATATATCTCTTCGGGTGGGTGGTGTTTGTCCTAGGGTGTTTCGGGTGGGTGGGTAGGGTTGAAGTCAACAATTTCGGCCGGGGGGTGTTTCGGGTAGGGGTGTTTGTCCAAGGTAGGGTGTTTCGGGTGGGTGGGTAGGGGTGTTTGTCCAAGGGAGGGTGTTTCGGGTGGGTATTTCGGGGGAAACAATATTCATATTCATTGACTTTTCACATGGCTATATGTGAGTGGATGTACGTGAACCAATAAGGAAAGTTTACTATTGATTATGATGTGACAACTACTATTCATAAGGTTGGTTTATTAATATATAGGATAATTCTTTGTCAAAAGAAAGCTTACTTTGATTGGCAACTGAGGAAGAAAAATGAAATAAAAGCATGAAAATGATTTGTCAAATATTGAATTATGATATGAGAAAATCAATGTGCTGAGATGAGTGAATTGCAAGGATACACGAAAAGACAATAGAGTTAGCGTATTATTGTCTTAACACATAATTGCATTAAGACGATTTTTTTATTTATTAATTTTTTTTTTGAGTTGAAAGACAGATGTGGTTTTGAATGATTCGAATGATTGTGATTAGCCCAAGCTATAAGTTTATACCGATATCGCAAGGTGTCGTATTGATTGAAATTGTTCAATAATTATGGTGATCGAACAAATTCACCGTGTAATCAATCAACTGAAAGCTTTTAATGAAAACTCTAGGGGTTTACGTCTTTGATCTGCATAACTCTTTTGTCGATCTTGATACATAATACTTCTATAAGTATTTAATAGTTGTGGAATATTAAACATGATGAACAATTACTTATAAGTATAAAATGTCTTGTCTATGAATACTTAGACAGTTATTTAGATAATTTTATTCGTCCCTCTAATTCTTGTATTGTTTTATGAAAATATGTCTTCTCCTTATAGTACAAAGTATATATATTTTTATATATAATCAAAATTTACTAAATAAGTATGATGACTTAATTTATATACATTAACTAGTCATTATCATGGTTGGATATTGGTTAGTGCTGCCTTGTTTAAGCATGATTATCCCTAAACCCAATGTGAGCTTTTCATTTTGATTTGCTACCCAGCCGTGATTGAATGAGAATGGATAAGAGGCTCATGGGATTGAGTCCATGTCTAACTAAGGCTAGGCTACCCAATACCTGCCCCTGACAATAACCCTAGTACCTAAAAATAATACTAACACTACTACTATTAATATATTATTACTAATAATAAAACTAATATTAATTACCAATAATAAATAACTAAACATAAACTTAAATGAGAGTATACCTCAAACATAATTTTATACATATATAAAAACATAAATTCTTCACCTCAATGGTTTACCAAGAATTTTTAAATATAGTAATACTATATTGTAAATTACTTATGTAAGTTTCCATATATAATCAAAAAAAATATTTTTTTTTCATTGACTCGGTATCAAAGAGTCATCGTTTTGCAATAATGCGGTTCACAGTGCAAAAAAGCGTAATGATATTTGAGTTTGGATAAAATAACAAATCGGAATGAAGCCCTCCAGCGGTCTTCATAAATTAAACGAACCACATGCGCAACAAACAGTGCATGTGTAACGTGTGGATTTACCAAGAAATAAAATAGATCAATATTCGCTACTATGAAAGAATTCTTCATGGTATGATGACCATTAGGGGAAGTAGAAACGCGAAAGTCAACTCTTTATATGCATAAGTCAGAATTTCAACGAAAGAAATTTAAGAACTTTATCTGGAATTTCGTGTGATAACCGTTGTTAAGTGACATTACCAGGGAATGTCGAATAAAATGAAATAGGGAATTTGCAAAGGTATGTGACTTCTTTTGCAGCATTAAGAATTGGATTTAAACTACGCATCGATTGTGTACCTCAGCAACTTCATGTCGTTTGTAGGATCACGTGGCCAAGTGCTGCTTTTTGATTAGTAGTTCTTCTACTGACGGAATTAGCATTGGTGTCATCATGCCCAATTTATATTTTCAAAAGGTCTTGCCTTGGAAGTCGTGTGTAATATACTTCGACGTCTGTGGACATATAATTTTAAGTTTCATGTGTTTTCTTGTGCACTAGCACAACTTTACTTGCTTCTTAGTTGCGTTAATAGCTTATGGTAACGCATTGAAAATTCTTATACTTTTGATGGTGTCCCAACTTAAAGGGTTTCCATTGTTATTATTGTCGCTCAAGTTACGAGGTAGATGATCAAACGAAATAATGTTTGATATCGATATATGTAAGAGATTCTTGATAAATGAATCTAGATTTATTATTGTTGACACATATGTTTGTGCTTTATTCTTATTTGACTTTTGGAATTCCTTATAGATATACATATCTATATAATCACATATTTCACATGCTGTAATATACATACCTTTCATAAGATCAATGTATTTAACAGATTCTTATTTCCAAAAACAAGTCAGATATTAGGTCATGATACTATTTAGGGAAATCTTGTCACTTGTTTGACATATTATTTACCCCGTCTTATCCGGTTCTCGCCGGAGAGGTAACCCCATTATATCCGGACAAGCTGGAGAGTCTGCTACACCATACCCAGTCTTGCCGGAGAAGAAATTTAGATTTTCCCATAAATAGATCTTTCTTAAATCATGATTTGGAAAGTTCATTATGATTTTCAACAAAGACTAAGCAAATTAGTCTTTATAAGACAGATCATATTCTAGAACAAAGTAGTACTAATAAATTAGAAATAACAGTGGTCAAGTGTTATTGCTTATTTATTATACTTGCAACGTTCTAGTTATCATTCTCACGGTATACCAAAACCCATCACACTTTATTTACACAAGTATTTAGCTTATCTCGAAGTTTATACTAAGGCATCTTTTCTTAAGTTCAAGTCTAAATGCTATCATGTGTGCTACCAGTTAATAGCAATCCCCTAACTCTTTTATATAAGCGTAGGTATTATTATCACAACACCTACAGGCTTAAATCAATGGCTCTGATACCACCTTCTGTCACGACCCCCGACCCACCCTGGACGGAATCAGGAGCCGCGAACAGCCAAGTGGTACCGGTGATTATTTTGAAAAATATTGCAGCGGAAATTTCATCAGGACCGTGAGTTAGGAAAAATATCAGAGTTTAGAAAACACCGGATTTTATTTATTAAATAGATGGGATAAACCCATTTTTTACAAAGGTAGCTTTAATAAGGGATAAACACAACTACATAAAACAATATTTCTTAATTCGATTTAATTAATAAAATAAGCCACTTCTTGAAGCCTTTCAGTGTCGTATCCAACTCTTACTCCAATCTACTGTAATTACCTGAAACGTGTTTTAAAAAGGTTTTATCAGCAGGAAATACTGGTGAGTTCATTCATTTTGCTTAAAACGACGCTTTTGTTATAATCTACAGTATTAAGAGCGATTACAATGTTTCCATATATCAAACAACTACCCACAGTATTTGTTACTCGACCATCCATTGGTAACCTCATTGTCCAATAGTGTCTGTGACTATGGTCATATCACCCCTTGGCTACCCCGTTGTCCAATGGTGACGGTTATCAAGTAATGTATACAAAACCCCACATACCGGCTATAATTTGGTGATTACAAAGACTTAATCCCTGTAATTATAACTTTGAAAATATTTAAGAATTTATAAAGCACTTTGATAAAAAGAGAATGACTCACATTATAAGCATGCAGATTTATACGGGCAGAGCTTAGCCTATTGATTAGTCTTGTAACCTAGTGCACACGAACTAGGTAAGTAACTAATACAACATTTATGATAACTCACGAGATTAAAACCCTCACGACAAATGACAAAGTGCAATCACTTAAACATCCATCGGATTCACAATGAATGACAGAGTATTCCCCGAGTTCGGGTGGTACTCAAACATCCTGTCGGAATCACGACTAATGATAAAGGATAGCACTTAAACATTCATCGGATGGTTTAAATCAATCGGACATTGAATCGTAGCAGCGATCGAGTTATTACCCTGCTTTGCGGCAGAATTCGGGCTTATGTGTGTGTTTGGTAGTAATCAGGCTATAACTCAGTGTACGAATTGAGTTTTATCCTCGTTCCAACACCAAACTGAAAGTCCCACACCCCTCTATTTATACTGAAGATTTGACCCCCTCGCGTGACGCGAGGGGTCACCTTTGGGCGTCGCGTGACGCGACGGGTCACATCTTCTCATAGGGTTGCCACGTGTGTTTGTAGCTCAGGTGAGTCAGCGGATTTGTAAAATTCGATTTTGACAACGAGTTATATGGATAATCGTAAATAGGGAATACCCCCCTGAGTTTTAGGGGCCCTGATCCTGATTTTGATTGTTCTGAAAATTTTAGGGTTTATACAGAATCACTTGGGGGTCTCAATTTGGGTTTCCTATTGGGCAAATAAAATAATAGATAGGACTTTTGATGAGAGTTTTTACAGAATAAAATGGTGAGAAAAGAGAATGGACCCACTTTGTAACTTTAGGGTTCAACTAGAAAGCCGCCTGGTAAAAATCTTGGGTATAACTTCTGAGCTATAAAAATATATAATGCACTCGTTTTAAGTATAGTACCCCTAATTCAACCTTATCCCTATGTCATGAGACAGAACCCCAATGAACTTAGTCAGGCAGAGCCTTGACATGCTTTATGGGCTTAGATCAATCGAAAAGGGTAGCGGTGATCTGGAGTTAAAACACTTTAAAACAGGCAGGGCATTATTATTATTATTATTATTATTATTATTATTATTATTATTATTATTATTATTATTATTATTATTATTATTTAAACAAAGAAAAAGAAAGAAAAGATGTGAGAGAGATGAATTCTGAAATGTAGAAAGTAATATATATAGTTGAGGAATGTGACTGCATGAAGGACACAAAATGAAACGGCCTTTAACACGTGTACATCATTCTCACATCTAACTTTAAATTTTATTATATTGAAGTTACTATCATTCTTATCATCACACACGTAGACAAGAGTTGGAATATGTTAATTTATTATTATTATTTTATTTAATATATATTATAATTAATTTAACTACTTCACTCATTTGGCGCCTATAACTTCTAAAAATACGATGTTTTATAAAATAATAAATATGTCTTTAGAACGAGAACATTTTTTTGTCTACATTTTGAACCAAGTTTGATTAAAAACAGAGTAGGTTGAAAATACAATGTATTTTTATAATTTAATTATTAACAGTTCATGGGTTCGTCTAGGTACTTCATATCTCTTATAGTCAACTTACCCGTAAGCTACCTGTCTAATAATATATGTTTTTATAGACTTTTATTTTAATAGAAAGGTCACCCGTATACATGCCAATTAATTAGTATACTATTTCAACCAACTATATAAAATAGTGTTTAAAAACTATTTGGGTTGAATAATTATAAAAAAATAAACTCTTTACTAGTTACTAGTGCTTAATAAATTTAACCAAACCTATAATTCTTATATAAAAATAAGAATGTTACAGTTTGGATTACATTGTCTTTAATTTTTTGCACTTTTTTTTGTTTGTTTAATTGTTGAGGGTTTTGGATTTTAACTTAATTTGATATTTATTTGTCGGCTATGGTTCTTTTTTGCAGATTACATGGAGAGAATAAGGTGGTCGACCTTGTTGATTACAGTAATTTTTTTGTTTCATCTTGTAGAGGTAACAATTTATGGTGTTTAATTGATGTTTATCGTCAGTAATTTGGGATTAATGTTTCAATTTATTGTTTTGTTAGGCTAGAGTCAGTTCACTATTAGGATTTTGCCCTTGTTTGAAGTTTTATATTTGGTTCAAGTTTGATGAATATTTAAGGGTTATAATTTTAAGGTGGAGGCGGAGAAGACGATACTGAGGGGACAAATAGGATCAAGATCACCAAGATGTGAAAGAAGATGTGGGTCTTGTGGCCATTGTGAAGCCATTCAATTAGGTTTCGTCACTTCTTTAATCGTTTCTTACTATTGTTATTGTGTTTGTTTGAAAGAACTAGGTTTGCACAATTGTAACAGAGAGGCATTCATTTTATAAGCATATGCCAAGCCCTATGCATGTGTATTCCGAGCCCTTTAGATGCTTATCTCACAATATTATGTGGCTGTTTTTTTTAGCTATATAAGGTTGTATAACAACCCTATTTACAGTTATGTAAACTCGGAAGGCACCATCGTCCCCAATTCGTTGAACCTGCTGCATTTAACTCATTTTAACCATCATTCACATCTCTACCAGTTTCCTCCTTTCATCATCACATCAATGTAAGTTAAGTTTGCTGTAGGATTTTTTTGTTTGACTTGATGTTCTGTATAGATTCCTATATGTTCGAATACAAAAATTACTGATTATGTCACGAATTATGCATTTCACAAATGAATTTTTAGATGCTGATTAGAGTTAGGGTTAGGGCTTGGATTTGGTATTATTGGAGTTGAGTGAATTTGAAGGAGAAGGGGGAAGTTAGGGTTTTTGTTATTAATGGATGGTAATTTGTCATCATCGGGAGGGAGTTCCGATTTGCAAAGAGTTTATGATCAACAACAAGGGTCCATGATTCTTCCTTCTATTCATGAGAATTTCCCCTTTTGAATAGGAACAGGAACAGGAATGATTCAAGATTGTAAACATCGAGGAGGACATCATAATCAAAACATTTTGTTAGGTAAAAGGGAAAGAAGAGCAAGTTGTGAGGATGACCCGAGCTTTACAGAAGAAGAAGAAGAAGACGTCGGTCATAACTGAGCGAAGATGAACACCGCATCACCGTGGTAACGAGTGAAATGGAACGATATGATGGTGAGGCTTTTGATCACTACAGTTTCTTACATAGGTGAAGATGCTTCCATAGAGTATGGCGGATCGCGAAGAAAGTTTTCCAATTTACAAAAGAAAGGCAAGTGGAAGTCGGTTTCCAAAGTTATGTCAGAAAGGGGACATTTTGTTTCCCCACAGCAGTGTGAAGATAAGTTTTTAATGATTTAACCAAACGCTATAAACGCCATAATGAAATTATCGGAAGAGGTACCTCTTGTGAGGTTGTAGAAAACCCCTCCCTTCTTGATTTGATGGATCATGTTCCCGAGAAACTCAAAGAAGAAGTTAGGAAGATTTTAAGCTCTAAGCATTTGCATTATGAAGAATTGTGTTCCTATCATAACGGGAATCGTTTACACCTTCCTACCGATCCTCAACTATAACATTCCTTAAGATTAGCTCTTAGAGCTCCAAATGATCATGAGAATGATGATGATGATGATGATGATGATGACGACGATGATGATGATGATGATGATGATGATGATCCATATGTGTATCTTGATCATGATGAATATGATGAATACCACCGTCATCATCATCATCATCATGGTGTCAATTTGGATCCCAGAACAACAACATGTGGAGTTGCTGAAGGATCTTCAAAGAGGGTAAAACAAAATGAAGATTCTCTAATGATGAAAAACGTGCAGATGGACATGGAGCAACAAGGTGTGAAATCGCAAGATCAATCAATCAACCCAGTTTCTGCTAGATGAAAATCTCCCATTTAGACCTGAGAACTTCTATCCCGAGGAAATACTTGAGATTCCCAAGGTCTTTCATTTAAAACTTTGAAAACAGATTCCTTTTCAGCCGTGCTATTTCTTCTATATCATCTCCGAAAATAATCATGTCGTCTACATATATGATCAAGCAAGTTACAAGGTCGTTTCTTCTCTTGAGGAACAGAGTATGATCAACGTTACTTTGTCGATACCCATACTCTTTCATGGCCAAAGTGAACTTTCCAACCCATGCCCGAGGAGACTGCTTTAGCCCATAAAGGACTTTTTCAACCGACAAACTTCCCCTTCTTTAAAACCCCCTAAAAAAGCCTGGAGGAGCTTCCATGTAGACTTCTTCCGTTAGGTCTCCATGGAGAAAGGCGTTTGTAACATCAAACTGGTAAAGGGGCCACTCCTTATTGGCTGCTACAGAGAAGAGAACTCTGATGGTATCCATTTTTGCAACCGGAGAAAATGTCTCAGAGTAATCGATCCCATACGTCTGAGTGTAACCCTTGGCTACAAGCCGAGCTTTGTATCACCCAATGGAACCATCTGGTTTATATTTGATTGAATACACCCACCGGCATCCAACTGTTTTCTTTTCTTTAGGAAGAATGCACTTCTCCCATGTGTTGTTTTTCAGAAGAGCACGTATCTCCACTTCCATTGCTTTTTCAGAGTATAGTGAAGTAACAAATGCTTTCGCACTGTTAGATAAGTTCCCCTTGACCATATTAGCTATAGGATACCTTGAATTTCTAGTTTCCCTCTTTAGGGAGTACCGTTTTTGAAGAACCCCTCTATTGGCTCTAGGAGGGAGAGAGTATCTTCCGGTTGTCTCTGCTGCAACTGGTGGTTCAACATGTTCAACCACTGGTTCAATTTCAATCTGTTCAACATCTGGTTCAACCGGTTCTGTAGGTTCTGTTGTTGTCGGTTCTATGTGTTCCCCTGTTGTCTCAAAGTTATAAGACGGCGCAGGGCATTCAGGATTCTCAGTATTTCTTACCTCTGGTATCACATTGGATGGACTTTCTTCAGTGGTACTGTGCTCCGCAGATTGTGTGTTTGAAGGTGACTGAATCGAAGTACTGTGATGGTCTTCCATTGTTACTTCTTCAGATGATGGAAGTTGAGTTAGCCAACTCAGAGTGTCTATACATTCATTCTCACCATAACCACTGAGTTAGGTCTTATAAAAGTATTTCGTTTCAAAAAAATCACAATTCATTGTGGTGAACATTTGACGAGTTTTTGGATTATAACACCAGTAACCTATTTGATAGATCCCATAGCCGACAAATACACATTTCTCAGCACATGGGCCAAGTTTGTTTCTGTTGGTTTTTGGTATGTGGACAAATGTTGTACATCCAAATATTCGAGGTTCATGTGTAAGAGGATGGGGAATATTGGCAGACTTAGATAGACAATCTAAGGGATTCTTAAACTTAAGAGCTTTGGTGTGGAGTCGATTTAAGAGATACACAAAGGTTGCAACCGCCTCCGGCCAGAACGATGTAGGTACATGAGATTCAATTAGAAGAGCTCGAGTCATTTCAAGAATAATACGGTTTTTTGTTCGGAAACACCATTTTGTTCGGGGGTATGAGAACAAGAGGTTTGATGAACTAATCCGTTGGTTTTAAAGAATTGTTTCATGGATGTATTGACAAATTCCCCCCGTTGTCGGATCGAAGAATTTGGATTTGGGTTTGGAATTAAGTATGGATCATAGCATAAAACGTGATAAATTTCTGATAAACTTCGGCTTTGTTTTTTAAAAAATATACCCATGTTATGCGAGTGCAATCATCCACGAATAGTAGGAAGTACCGAAGACCCTGCGCCCCCATAACTGGAGCAGGAACCCACACATCAGAATGGATTCGTGAAAAAGGTGTAGCAACTTTCGTAGTGCTAGGTTTAAATGGTTGTCGATGGCTTTTAGCACGAAAACATGTTTCACAATCTATTTTACCATTTGAAGGGAAGATTTTTGGAAACAAAAGATGCGAATAACCAGTGGATGGATGTCCCAAACATCTATGCCATAGACAGGCTTCCCGGTTTTCGGTTCCATGTGCCAACATCACAGTACCCTGTTGAGCCACTTCATCCACATAGTATAATCCTTGGCGCGCAGTACCACGTCCAGTAATCACACCCGTCCTGATATCCTATGGGAGGCAAAAAGTAGGATGTATTAGTACCGTACAATTTAGTTATTTGGTAATATGGCTAATTGAGAGCAGTTTGTGTGATAATGATGGAACATAAAGAAAATTTGATAATTGGTGAAATTTCAATTGTTCCTCCTTCTTTCACTTGCAATGTTCCGTTGTTTGCGGTATGGATTTGAGTTTTTTGAGGATTCGTCATTGACCGTATGTCCAACGGTTCAAACGTCATGGTGTCAGTGGCACTAGAATCAAATATACAAGAACTGTTTTTTCCATGATTGATTGCCATATTCACTCTTCTGGCACGGAGTATGACAAATATGCGGGGTTTTTTAAAGATTGAAAAACGGGCCGCGATTGACGTTTTTGAAAGATTTTTATGGTTTTGTTGAACGACTTTGATTTGTTTGAGATTGTTGAATGATTTGTTGAGCAATTTTCTGGTTTTGTTTTAAGATTTGAGCGATTTTCTGGTTTTGGTTTTGGTTTGAGATTTGATTTTCCAAAGTTTGATTTTGATCGTGCTGGTTTGAGATTGGGTTGGCTAGGATAAATTGTAGATGATGAACAGAGTTTTCAAGGATCATAAACTTTGCTTTGATACCATGTTGTTTGGTATAGAGAATAAACACTATGATTGGGGTTTGAACAACGTTGAAAATTGTATTAAACTCAAACTAAGGTTACGGAATAAGGTATTTATATAGAACACCATTGTATACATTTAGCCCCTACACTATGACATATTGTTAACTTTCCGACAGACACCACATTTAGCTATAAAGTTTGCTACGAATTATTAGCTATGGTGTTTCCTGGTATGGATATTAGTATGATTTGACTACAGATATTTTCTACATTTTTGCTACTTGAATTTAGTTATGAATTTGCTACGGTTTGGCTGTTGAAATATGCTACCTATTGCAATTGATTCTGCTATGGAATTTAACTGCGAATTTTGTTTGGATTTGCCAAAACGATAGATATGGGTTTTGGAAGGCTTTTACTTCAGATTTAGCTACCTGGAATTTTTCATTAATTTTTTCTATATTATTTTCCTTTTTTCCTTGTTAACATAATATTCAAATCTTAATAAATATAAAAGAATCATAACAAAGATATATATTCAAAATTCGGTATGCTCCCATAAATGAAATCTTGATTTCGGTATGCTTTCTGTCCCAATATTCGGTGAAAGGATTCACGAACACGTTTCTAAAAGTCAGGTGCCTTTTTGTGAATTTCCTATTTAAAAAAACAAACATTTTAAAATACAATAACATTTTTATAGAAGTTAAAAATAAACATTTAAAAATAAGCATTTTATCTTTACAGTTAAAGATATATAAACATTTTTACCAATAGTCAGGTCCTCAGGGATGTCAACCCACGCATGATCCAAATCTACTTCCTCAAACTGTGTCTAGTGCACGACTGACTTTTCTGTAGCTTCGTCGTTCTCCACCTTCTTTTTATATTTCCTCTTCGGTTTTGACAGGCCCAATGGTTGTAGCTTTTCGGATTAAGTTTCGGTACGAATTGTTGGGGGTAGTTCAGGGTGTGCGGTTCGGGTGGGTCTTGACCCTTGGGGCTATTCGGGTCAGTCAGAAACCAATAACTCATGGTTTTTCTTTGAGAATTTTTATACAATATAGATGAAGAAATGATGAAAATCATATAGAGTTTAAGAGGCGTGGGGTAAAAATTTGATGTTATATATGTAGTTGTATTGTAAAATGGTAAAAAAAACAATATATTTTAAATTCAAATGGTAATATTATTGTTGAAATGGGTCTAATTTCCCCTCGCCTTCATCTAGTTATCCCCACTGACGCCCTCACCCTTTCACTGTCGGGCAATGCCCCTTGGGAAGTGTTTAACGCCATTCTTTGGGTGAAGTGGTTGGGGCGTTACCTAACACACAGTCTAATAGTGGGAGAGGAAAACATTAGGTGAAACTAGGAGCAATAATTTAGGAGAAATTAATGGATGTCACTTTAATTCATGTATCAATCAAAACAGGGTGTTCTTGTGTAGTCATTGACAATATCGGAAGTCTGGTAAACTTCTCTACAAGAAAAAACTAAAGTTTACTTATGGGTTTAAACTCAGTTTTATGGCTACAAGCTTGAATTGTTGTTCCGATAAGTATGAAATAAGGACCGAAGGGTAATAAACATGTGATGTTAATTTATTTAGGTCAGATTCTGTTTGAGAAAAGTGAAAATGCATGCAGTTGCTTTTAATCACTTTGTGAAGTGTCAATCTAGAATGTTTATTAACCAGATCAAAGTTAGAGACTAGATATGTCCAGATTTGGTTGATTATGATCTTTTAGAATGTTATTATAAAAGGAAAATTTTCAAAGGTAAATTCAAGAAGTTAGATATATAGATGGTGAAAGTTTGATTTATGTAGTTAAAGACAACTGGTGAGAACTTACTTGAAATGGACTACTGTCGAGCCCTCAGGTCACTGATGACGGTCAAAGAGTCTCGTTGACGTTGCAAGAGTCATGCCCTTCTGTCCTACAAGAAAGAAAACCGTTAGCCTCGTCACGGAGGTCCCCGGAGGGGGAATCCGTGACCATGCTCCGGCGTGAGAGTAAGTAAACTTGCCGGAGATAACGATAAGCCTATTCTGACGGGTATTGTCGTCGGAATATTCTCCTTGGTGTGAATTATGATATATATAAGTAAATGTTTGTGAGTAAATGCTATCCGAGGTTGTCAGAATAAATGAGGCCACGATGCATTCAACGAGAGAGGATTTTCTGTGTGTCCCCTTCTCGAAGAGCTTACTTTCCTTATATAAATGGAGTGACTTATCTTTCTTAGGAATCATAGCGGGATCATCTAACGGCTTCTTGGCAGCCTTAGGGAACTCAGACACATGTCTGAGTCCCAACGACAGGATCATAGACTTCATTAAATGCAGCCAGCTTAGCGTACTTCCTTTTCCGGCCACTTTCCCTTCTCTATCAGTCATGCATTTATTGCATTCTGCAGTTTCTTGGATTCTCTTCAGTTTCCCGTTCATTTTCTGTTGTTGTATTCTTTGAGAGAAAGTATGAGGATTGGGCTCACCAGTGGGCCCAAACGACAGAAGCCCATGACGGGTTGTATTGGGCTACCAAGGAGGCCCGTCGTCAAGTCATCTCTAGTCCCTGGTTCTGAGACTCGAATCTCATGATCCGGGGCTGAGTCCCAATGACCCTGCCTTTGTGGGGTTGTCTAATTGGGCTGTAGGAGTGGGCCCCCTTTTCCTAATGATGACGCGCCTCCGATGGTTCTCGAGGATCTAAAAAAATTAATGATCAACGGCCAGGGATGGCTTTCGTGCTGCATGTGTCCCAAATCGATTTTCAATTTTGAATAAGTTGATTTGACGGTTACCGCTTCATGCCAGTTGCCTCCATTACAAACCCCTATTATCTCTTCACTTCCTCTTAACTTCCCTTACACTTTTTCAAAATTCTCCAATCATCTTCCCAAAATGAGTCGTACCGGACGTTCTTCAATACGCTCAATGTTAACGGTGAAAGATCTTGAGATCTTTGTGGATACCTATCGAATTCCGGAATGGTTTTCTCCAACGCCCCGTGGACCGGATGATCCAATAGAATGTTCTTCGGAAAGGATCGTCATCTACACTCTGTCATTTTCCTCTTACGGTGTCCGTTATCCTTTGTCGGCTTTTAAGGTAGATATTCTGAAACACTTCGGCATTCACTTTTCTCAACGGCATCCTTTGGCGTTTATGAGGGTTGTGCACTTCGAGTTGTCGTGTGTGGCTGTCGCCGGTGAACCGTCGGTGCCTCTTTTTTGTATGTTTTATAAGCTAGTGTCCGATGGTGATTGGTTTACCTTTGCCAAGAGAAAAGACAGTGTCTTTCCTCCTTACTAGTCTTTTATGCCTACTTCTACCAATCCGATGGAATGGAAGAATAGATTCATCTTTGCTTAAGCCGCGATGATGCTCGAGTCGCCTCCTTTGAGGGATCCAAAGGCACCCATTGAGGATAGTGTTCCGGTCTTGTCTGCAGACGAGATCATCTAGTTGAAGAGGATGTATGAGAACCCAACCAGAGCCTTTACGTTTCCTGAGGGGGTCTTGGCTCTGGGGGGCTTGAGTCCTCTCTATTCTGTTTGGCCAAAAGCCTTCTTTGGGAAAAAAAGTATTTCTACTCTTGGCTTGTTATGCTTGATTTCTTGTTTTTGTTTGCCTTTTTGTTCAGTCATCTCTAGTGCTGGTTTTATGCAGAGATGACATTATGGGTTTACTTCATGGAGACTGTAGAGACATCAAGTTTATGGTGGGTGAAAAGACTTCTTCCGAGGAGGCAGGGGATTCCCGTGGTTCCCTCCGGGTGAAAGCTTCGAGTGATGATGAAGACGATGAGGACTTGGAGAGCCACTTGCTTTGTAAGCGGAAGATAGCCCAGACCGGCAGCCCTAAAGCGGCCCCGGGCCCTCGAAATATCCGGTTGAGGCTCCGGAGTGCCAGTGGTAAAAAACCCTTTCCTGCCACCAAAGTTGCCTCCGAAATTCCCCTGGTTGTCACCAAGGGCTCTTTGTCTAAGCACTTGAGGTCTTCTAGCCTCGTTAGTGAGCCTCTGCTGGTATGTCTTCCCCTCTTACTTTGTCCTATTTCTTTGGCATGAGTGTTCTTATTTTTACTTGCTTCTTTTTCTTTGTTTAAAACAGGGGAGCTCAAAGGCTCCGATTGTAATTCCTCTTGCTCCCGCTTCCTCTCGGGTCAAGGACAAGGCTCGTGAGGTTAGTGTTGCCCCTGTCAACCCTGCTTTTGACATTTCTCCTCTTTAGGCTACTGGTACCAGCAAACCTTCTCATCCTGAGGACCTTCCTTCCCGGTCTCCTTTAGCTCCTTCGTTTGTCGAGGGCCTCCTGGTTCTATATGTCCCTAAATGGAAGATAACCATGTCCACTGTCGTGGGAACCCCCGAGAATGCTCGGGACTTCTTGGATCATGATGTTCCCCCTCCTCACAAATTTTTGAATTTCACCTTTAACCCTGATCTCTTTGACGATCAGTATAGCATGTCTCTTTGTGAAGGGTTTTTTAGGGGGGCTGGTATGTTGTAGCGGGTGAATGAGCTGAGGAAAATGAATGAGGAGTTGAGGACTGAGTTTAGGACCTCTCAGACCGTCGCTGCTGAGCTTCCGGGCCAGGTAACAGATGTCGAGAAGAAACTGCTGGAGGAGAAGGTATCACTTCCTTCTCCCCCCCCTCTCTTTTTTTTGTTTGACTTTTTCCTCTGGACTGGTTTTTTTTTTCTTTCAGAACGCTGTGGCCTTGCTGGAGCAGAGGAAGCAAGCCTGGGAGAGGGAGAGGGTAGCTTGGGCTGAAGAGAAAGAAGAGCTTGTTGCAGAACTAAAGCATCTGAAGGAGCTTGACTCTGTATCCAGGGAAGACTTGGAGACTGTGTATACTGACTGGGGAATGGCTATGGATGACAACCAGAAGTTGGCTCAGGAGCGCTACTGGCTTATTACTCAAGGATTTGGGTTATTCCTTTCTGCTGTCTCCCTGTCCAAGGAGTTCAAGGGTAGCCTTGAGAGGATTTACAGAGCTTATAGGGACATTGGATATTAGGTAGGTTTGAAGAATAGGTATGCCCATTCTTCCCAAGGGCTGAAGAGGAAGGAAACTCCTCTTTACAATTCGAAGGCCAAAAAGTAGTTGTCCAAGCTGGACAAAGAACCTGGCGAGAAAACTCCTGCCCTGCTTGAAAAGATTCTTGAGAGACCCCTGATGTCCATTGACGAGCTCAAGGCCCTGCTTGCTCCTGCCGGACCTTCTTCACCCAAATCGCTATCCGGAAATACCTCTCTGTAACTGTCTTAAAACAATGGTTGTTCTATATGGTTGTAACTTAACACTTATCACTGTGCACCTTGGACACTCTTCTTTTTTGTTATAGGAAGGCCTTTGTGTTGGGGCCATTCCAGTATTTGACTGTGTCATGCCTTGGTAACTAGCTTATGACCTAATGATCCTTGGTGTACCTTTGTTTGTTGGTTTTGTGTTGCTTTATTACCTTCAGGTATCGTGATTTGTTGTTTGATAGCTCAGGAGCTACCCGCCTCCGCATCCTTACCTTGGATTGTTTCTTTTCTCCTGGACCTGCCGAAGCATGGAAGCTGGGTTAGAGTGTGTCTATAGACATTTGTGTGTGTCTCCGTGTGTTCAATTTGCAGCTTGTTTGTAAATATTTTTGTATACCTGGTTTGTGTTTTGTTTACAAACATTTTAGTGTGCTCAAATTGTAGTTTGTTTACGAATGTTTTAGTGTGTCTTTGTACACTTGATTTATAATTTGTTTACAAATGTTTTAGTGTGTCTTTGTACAATTGATTTGTAGTCTGTTTACAAATCTGGATCATTTGTGAGGTAGTGATTTCCAGACAAGTTCATAATCAGTGATTATGTCTTTTAACTGTTTGGTTGTTTCTCTTGGGCTGGATCGACCCTGTCCTGTGACAACCCTCACTAAACCAGGTATCCGTACGACTTAATTAATAATTAATTACTGCTTAATTACTGTGCTTGCTTGAACTTGTGAATAAACTGCTACTTAAATACTGATACATGTACTTACTTGCATCATACTTTACTTGCTGTCACTACATTATTTACATGCTGAACCTTAGTGACAAACATGATGCACAAAAAGCACAGTAGCACTTTAACGGATAACCTATTGAACATGCTGATAGAGCCAGCATCAGGCAGACACTACCTCTAAGGCCTGTATGAGCCAGAAATATTTTGCTATACTAGTGGTGAGTGTAGGGATATAAGGGTTGTAGAACTGCGTCTCTAGGAATAAGTCACAATGACTGGATGTGCCTAAAAAGTGCTCAATGCACAAAATTCAGCACTTTACATAATAATTAAGCTTTTAGATACCTAATAAAGTGCCAAAACATGAGAAAAATATTACTTGACGCTTTCCAAAGTGTCAGAAATGAGTTGTATCACTAAAAAGGGTATTAACGACACTTTAAAGCTTGTTTAAGCACATTAACGGATTACTATCCAACCGAACAACCGGACTATACCCGGAACATGAAAATAATGTCATTTTCATTATTTACCTTTTTTTTTGAGCCAGTTAGGGTCCCCGAATACCCTAACACCCTTTGTAACGCGTGACACACAACTAACCGGGTTAAGCACTCAACTAACTTACTTAACCTAACTATTATCCTAACTAACTAGTTAGAATCGGACCAAGACCCCCCCCCCTTTTGAAACCGTCCCCATGTGGGGGACACACTTGTCCTATTTAATGAATATTATAATCCATGTGCTTAGTATCTAGATAGCACAAAATCTTATGGTTAATAACCTTGAGAATTGTCTATAAGTTTAACACTAAACACACATGATCACTTACACTTCACAAATCAACAACACAACTCTCTCCCTCTCTCTATAGAAGCTACGGCCGAACACCCCCTTGAACACACAACCATTGTCAAGCTTTGATCTTGCCATTTCAAGTTCACACAAGTGTTAAGGATCACGGATAAGGAGTCTTGGTGCAAACGGAAGGCGAAGGACCTCTTTATCTTGCTTTTATCCACCCGATTTATGCCTAGATTCTTCCCTAGCCTCGAGCTAGTGGTATGTTACTTAAATCACCTTCTTGAACTATTCTAAAGTGGTTAAAATGATATATGACGGTTAAAATTTATGAACATGCAAGTCGAAGCACAAAAGTCTACTTAAAACACTAAAATGTTGGTTAATAGCTCATATGTTGTGTAAATCATGTAGTATTTGATTTGTGTGATTATTTGGACCCGATCTATGTTGTGGTAGCTCGGATCATCATTTAACCCGGTTTAGTCATGATCTTGGATTATGACATAAAGCTTGTTTAAGTATAACAAGTGTTAGAAGATGAAACTCTACCACACTCGAATCATGAACTTGTGTAAAAGTGTTTTAGCTTGTAAAATAGTGATTAAAACTAGTAGATCTACGGATCTACAGGTGGTATTTTTAAAGGACCGAGTGTCAAGAAATCATGTTTTTCTAAAGACGGATCTTACACTAACAAGAATGGTTTTTAGAACACACAAGTGTGTGAACACTTGTGTAACACAAAGTTTCGACAAAATAACTATTTTTGAAAAAGATGACGAGAAGTTGTAAAGACGGAACTTCTCTAAAAACGAGGTTTTTACGAAACCGGATTGATTTATATAAAGATACACTAAAAGTAAGAATCTTTACTACATATTTTTGGATAAACCACAAGTTCATACATTTATGCGATTTATATATATTTTGACTAGTTTGTGGTTTGAACATTGTTTTGATTGAATAATAAAAATGGTTGGTTTGATTTATAAAAGAAAATGATACGCTTGAAAGCGTGGCCACCTCCAGTTACAGAGGAAACTCTGGCGAAATTTTTCTAAAAACCTAACACTTAGAATTATTTTCACTATAAGTGTTAGAGATACTTGTCGACTTGTTTTCAAACTATGAATTTTGCCACGACCTTATTTATAAAATATCGGAGGTGGGATTTCACAAAATAAAACGTGATACATAAATATATTTAGTATATATTTTTCACAACATCACTTATATAAGTGTTTATGATTATTTTGTGAACTACATAAATATTATTTTTAGGGTAAAAGTAATATTACTAAGTATTATTTTGGGAAAATCACATGTATTAAAATATAATATTTTTGGGAAGAATACTTATCTTTTGTAGTTGGAAATAAAATATATTAAGTGAGACTTAATAGTGAAATCCGAATGTTACGAACACACATGTATTAAATCCCCCATCCTTGGGAAGGAGAATAACTACCAAGTATACAGAATGTAAACACAAAATAGTTGCCTAACTATTTCCCAAAAACTTAAACCATAAAGCTAAGGCACGGCCATCCGTCTAATAGAGTTAGCACGTGTAGGTCGTCATACAGCTGATCGATTTGGAGGCATACTTGGTAGAGAAGCACCACAGTGAGTTCATGTCCCTCTTTCTCTTAACTGTTATCAGTTTTCTAAACTACGGGGGTGAAATACATGTTACTTTGATTACAAGTACTTTATACATGGTATGGTTAGCGTAAGGAGGTTTACTACTTAGATCATGTGAGTGGGTAGGCGTGAACTGGAGGCCATTAATCCTCATTATAGGACCGAGGGACGTAAGCGGTAGATCTATCTGGGTGTAGCGAGCCCAACCCCAGGTCCAACAGTACGGGCCTCGGGGTGACTTTGTGCCCCGACGCAAAATCGCAAGGTTTGAGTCTTCCTACTTGCACTTCACACATATCAATGGCCTTGCAAACCGTTGGTGATCTCTTTTCCTTATTTGCTACATACCAGGATTTTTATACATACAAGGTTTATTTACTCACTTACACATGAACTCGCTCAACATTATTGTTGATTTTTCAACTTACATGTATTTCAGGAAATTAAAGATCTGGCGCGGTATGTTATGTTTTCCCGCTGCATAAGGGTTCCAAGGTCATCCCAGTTTAGGAAATGTGACTCTTTCCTGGACAAGTCACAAATCTTAAACTGCGTTTATTTCATGTTGATGTTTATGTTTTTCAAGACAATGTTTTATGTTATGATGTTGTAAGTCTCTAAGACAATGGTATGTTACTCTGGTTTTAAAACTTAATCAAATGGATGATCTTGCATGATTTTATTTCATATAGCTTTGTTATGATTAAGCTATGGTATTAAGAAGTCACACCAAAATTAACCACGCTTCCGCAAAGCCAGGGCGTGACAGCTTGGTATCAGAGCTCTGATCATAGCGAACTAGGATTCTTTCTCGAGTCTTAACTATGATCACTAGGGCTCTCACGAAAACATTTTTACTGCATACCACTTAAGTCCAGATCCAAAATGTTTTTACAAACAAATGTTGAGCACATTTTATTTATTATTTATAGGCTCAGTCTTGAAGGCTGAGGCTCGGTCTGAGAGGCCGAGGCTCGGTCTGGGAGATCGAGGTAGTTGGCTAGTGGGACTAGGAGAATTGGCTAGTGGGACTAGGAGAATTGGCTAGTGGGACTAGGAAGAGCAGTCTGAGAGGCTGGGAGGCTAGTGGGACTAGGATAACTATTTGAATGCTTACTTGGTAACTTATGTGATTATCTGATTGTATGATTGACTGTTTGTGCATGTTTGTGTTTATGTTACAGACACCATGGACACCTCTGGCACTGGTGATTCAGACACCACAGGACCTAGACCTATTGTATCGGACGACCTAGAGTCTTCTGAGCGCGAGGTTCACACATCCGACGTTACGAGCACGAACGAGGATGATTTCCAGCCCTTCGCTTTACCTGATGGTGCTGATGAGCTTGCTGATGGCCCTTTGGCCGGGGACCTACCGTTAGTGGAGATCCCTGCTCCCATACCACTTACTTCATATCCTGCTTACGATTTACTCATCGACGCCGATGCTGACGACGACGTCGATCTTTTTGATGACGAGCCCTTAGAGGACGAGGTTCAGGGCGAGGCCCTTCTTGCTGCTGGAGATCTTTTGATGATTGCAGATGCTCCCGCTGAGGAGTCACCTGCTCACTCTCCGGTCCTAGACTCTTTCGAGTCTGTGGCCTCCGTACCTTCACATACTCAGAGTGCGCAGCACTTTTCTCACAGTTCAGATCCAGATAGAGCATCCTCTGTTGCCCCTGCTTCTAGCTTTGCTTTCGACCACGATGATGTGGAGGATTCCGATCCTGACTTTCCCCCAGGATTCTACCCGGATGAGGATATAGAGTTTATACCCATGGATCAGCCTATGGAGGATCCAGTCGACCCAGTTGACCCCATCGATCCCGAGTTTGATTTCGAGATGGCCTTTGATGACCCCGAGCTTGCCATGGCCCCTGAGCAGGTAGCCGCTCTAGACCCTGCGTTTGAGCATGACCCAGTTCATGCTGACGCACCTATTATTGAGCCTGTCTTTGCTGACCCACCTATTGATGATCATCCTATAGACGCTCCGTTGTTAGAGGGCGATCATGTTATTGTTGCTGATCATGTTGATCCCCCACTTTTTGCTGATGCACCAGTTGACCCCCTTGTTTTACCTCACCATGATCCTATGCCAGTTCAGTTTGATCGTGCACTTTTTGAGGCACAGGTGGACCCATGAGATGAGTACGCTCAGCATGGGTGGATTCCTGCTGATGACGAGGTCCCACCTTTTCCCCCTCAGATCACTGATACCCATCACATTGATACCTCCTTTTCATTTCCTCGGTTTACACCTCCAGCACGACCTGGAGAAGGCTCTTCGGCTCACCCTTTTGGACACATACCGGTATCTATCCCTACTATACCACCGTCTGCTACTTTTCCCCCTGTTTCTCCATTTCATGTGGCACCTTTTGATCCCACCAGTGAGCCGTTCCTTTGGACATCACCTTCTGCTATGCCACCGACTGACCCCTACCATTCTTTCCACATGGGGTATACTATTGAGGATGTTTTGATGTCTTTTGTCGCCCAGCACGAGGCACACACACAGCGCATTCAGGAGCTTGAGAGAGCTCAGCCGCCGCCGTGTCAGTGCCAGGGTCAGACCCACTCTCCTTTGCAGCCCACTCGACCTTTACCACCAGACTATGCTGCACGCCTTTTGGCACTTGAGCAACAGGTTGCTTCTTGGTTGCGTACCCAGAGAGCCATGGAGGAGGACTGGCTCCATTTGCGTCGGTTGTTTTACACCCACTTTACCCCTCCTCCACCGCCATCCGTGTAGAGCTCTTCAGTACCGTATAAGTAGACATTGGTGAGAAGACGGCGAATGCTTTTGACTGCACATCATTTTTGGAGACTACATTATGATTCTGACTTTTGTTGACGTGTATTTGATGTATTGATTACTGATTTGATATAGTTTTTTGGACTAGGGTGATGTAGCCCTTAGTCGACTGATGTTGTATGACACTGTGATGTACTTATACGCTTACTATGTGGTCTCATTATGTGGTAATCGCAGTATTCTCACCATATTTGATGCTTGATTTGATTATTTATATTCTATGACATGGGATGTTGTGTGATTGATGTGATTATAACATGAGATGTTATGTACTATTACTATCATTATATACGTACGCTACATTATGACCTGACTTACGTATTATAACATGGGATCTTTACTATGGCCTGACCAACGTAAACCCTCTTTTAGAAGATGCCGCCGAGACGTGAGACACGCATGCCTACCAATGAGGCAGAACTCCAGCAAATTATCGCTGCTGCCATCGCACAATACGCCGCCTCTCAAGGAGGGACTAGTGGAAGCAACTCTGGCAACACTGGCAACAACAATAATCCACCTCATGGTAATACTAAGACATTTAGACATACCATGACCTAATTGGATATCTTTAGCAATGATGCTAATGCCGATCGTATGTTATAATGTATATGCAGGGTGCACCTACAAGCAGTTTCTAGACTGCAAACCGGTCAACTTTGATGGCACAGGAGGTGCTGTCGCCTTTGTTCGTTGGGCCGAGAAAACCGAATCTGTTCTTCGCATGAGCAAATGCGCACCAGACCAGCAAGTCACCTATATCTCAGGGCTATTCTTGGATGGAGCCCTCTCTTGGTGGAATCTGCAAGTACAGACACTTGGTGAAGCTGCTGCCTACGCGCTAACCTGGACCGAACTGAAGGAACTTATGCGCAAAAAGTACTGCTCTCGCGCGGAAATCCAAAGATTGGAAACCGAGTTCTGGCATTTGAAAATGGAAGGTCCAAAGATCGCAGAGTACGTTCAAAGGTTCCATGACTTATCGCATGTGGTACCCTACATGGTCACTCCGGAGTTCAAGCGGATTGAACGTTTCATTTGGGGATTAGCTCCTCAAATCATAAGCATGGTGACCTCATCCAAGCCTGCGACCATTATTGAGGCGATTGATTTGAGCGTAGCTCTCACTGAGGAGGCGATCCGCCTAAACAAGTTTGGTGATGTTGAGCAAAAGAAGAAAGAGACTCACGTCGAGTCATCAGGAGGTAACAAACGGAAGTTCTCGAACTTCAAGCAAGGCACCAGTGTGGTTGTTAAGAAAGGAGAGCAAAACGCGCCAGTTCAGGATACAGCTGGTGGTAGGAGGAAAGGTAAACGATATATGGGTGCACATCCCAAGTGTAACTCTTGCCAACGCCATCACTCTGGCCGATGCGGGCCAAAAGTATGTGAAGCTTGTGGAAAGACTGGTCACTTGAAGGATTCTTGTTGGGCTAGTGCTGGCTGGGGAGGCCAAGGAGGATTTGGGAATAGAAATAATAATCGTGGTGGTATTGGGAATCGCCCACAAGGAAACAATGGAGGAAACGGGAATCAAGGCATCGATGCGAATCAAGCTGGTAATGCAAACCAAAACAACAACCAAGCTGGAAATAGAGGTGGAAACGGGCAAAGACTTGGATGCTTTAACTGTGGTGATATTGGGCATTTTAAGAAGAACTACCCAGAGTTGAACCAAGCCCGTGGAAGAGTGTTCCAAATCGAAGCAAGGGAGGCGCGCCAGGACCCCAATGTTGTTACTGGTACGTTCCCTGTAAACCAACGCTATGCATCCGTTTTATTTGATACTGGTGCCGATTATAGCTTCGCGTCGTTAGAGTTTAAGAATATGCTTGGTTTAGCCGCTAATAAGTTAGATATTCCCTACTCAATCGAATTGGCTAATGGGAAGTTAGTAGAAGCCAATGAAGTTATCAGAGGCTGTGTGATCGAATTGGGAGAGCGTGAGTTTGCTTTGGATCTACTACCAGTCCAGTTGGGAAGCTTCGACGTGGTGGTAGGAATGGATTGGTTATCAGGCAACAAGGCTGAGATAGTTTGTCACGAAAAGGTTGTTCGTATCCCCACCGAAGATGGCAAAACAATTGTGGTTCACGAGGAGAAGCGTGATACACCGTTAAGAATTATCAGCTGCCTGAAAGCGCGAAAGTGTTTGCAGAAGGGATGTGTTGCCTTCCTGGCACACATTGTGGACAAGAAGGCTGCTGAGCCGAAGATCGAAGACATCCCTGTCGTGAGGGAATATCCGGAAGTCTTCCCAGAAGACTTACCTGGACTGCCACCTCAGAGACAAGTAGAGTTCCACATTGACTTAGTTCCAGGCGCCGCGCCTGTGGCTAAGGCACCATATAGACTTGCTCCGTCTGAGATGCAGGAACTGTCGACACAACTTCAAGAGTTGTTAGACAAGGGTTTTATCCGACCAAGCTTCTCGCCTTGGGGAGCTCCGGTCCTGTTTGTCAAGAAGAAGGACGGTAGTTTTCGTATGTGCATCGACTACAGAGAGTTGAACAAGCTGACGATCAAGAATAGATATCCTCTGCCAAGGATTGATGATCTGTTTGACCAACTGCAAGGCTCAAGCTTTTATTCAAAGATCGATCTTCGATCTGGATACCATCAGTTAAGGATACAAGAGGAGAGTATCCCAAAGACAGCCTTCAGAACTCGTTATGGACACTACGAGTTCCTTGTTATGCCGTTTGGTTTGACAAACGCACCCGCAGTCTTTATGGATCTGATGAATAGAGTTTGCAAGCCGTACTTGGACAAGTTCGTGATTGTGTTTATCGACGACATCTTGATTTATTCAAAAACAAAGGCTGAGCACGAGCAGCATCTAAGAGCTATTTTGGAGCTGTTGAAGAAAGAACAGCTGTACGCCAAATTCTCTAAGTGCGAGTTTTGGCTACGTGAAGTACAATTTCTTGGACACGTGGTGAACGGAGATGGAATCCATGTGGATCCAACCAAGATCGAAGCAATCAAGAATTGGGAAACGCCAAAGACGCCAACCGAGATTCGACAATTCTTGGGTTTGGCTGGCTATTATCGAAGGTTCATTGAAGATTTTTCAAAAATCGCTCAACCTTTGACGCTCCTCACGCAGAAAGATAAGAAGTTTGATTGGGGAATCAAACAGGAAGAAGCGTTCCAGATATTGAAGGATAAGCTCTGCAATGCGCCAATCTTAGCACTACCGGAAGGTACAGATGATTTTGTGGTATATTGTGACGCCTCACGTCGAGGATTGGGTTGTGTGTTGATGCAACGCCAAAAGGTTATTGCTTACGCATCGCGTCAACTGAAAGTGCACGAAAAGAACTATACCACACATGATTTGGAACTTGGCGTAGTGGTATTTGCATTAAAGATCTGGAGACACTACCTTTATGGTACAAAGTGTACCATTTTTACAGATCACAAGAGCCTACAACACATATTCAATCAGAAGGAGCTGAATATGAGGCAAAGACGATGGGTTGAGTTGCTGAACGATTACGACTGCGAGATAAAGTATCATCCAGGGAAGGCGAATGTGGTCGCCGATGCCCTAAGTCGAAAGGAGAGGATCAAGCCCATAAGGGTTAGGGCTTTAGAAATGATTATCCGAACCGATCTTTCCTTGCACATTCGTGCCGCGCAGAAAGAAGCTCTCAAGGAAGGAAACCTTGAAGAAGAATATCTCCGTGGGATGGAGAAACTACTGGTACCAAACGAGGAAGGAACGTTATGTTTTGAGAAAAGGATTTGGGTTCCTTTGTTTGGAGGTTTAAGGAAGGTTATTTTTGATGAAGCTCACAAATCGCGGTACTCTATCCATCCAGGAGCGGATAAGATGTACCAGGATCTCAAAGATTATTATTGGTGGCCTAGGATGAAAGGCGATGTTGCTGTTTATGTGAGCAAATGTCTAACGTGTGCTAAGGTGAAAGCGGAATACTAGAAGCCTTCAGGACTTCTGCAACAACCTGAGATTCACAAATGGAAATGGGAACAAATCTCAATGGATTTTATTACAAAGTTGCCGAGAACGCCAAGAGGCCATGACACTATTTGGGTAATAGTGGATCGCCTAACGAAGTCAGCCCACTTCTTACCTATCAGAGAGAAGGATAATACGAGCAAGTTGGCTGAAATTTACATGAGAGAGATCGTCGCACGTCATGGAGTGCCTCTCTCAATCATTTCTGATAGAGACGGAAGGTTTGTGTCAAGGATATGGCAATCCTTCCAAGAAGCCTTTGGCTCACAACTGAATCTGAGCACTGCGTTTCATCCGCAAACTGATGGTCAAAGCGAGCGAACGATACAGACTTTGGAAGACATGCTGAGAGCGTGTGTTATGGATTTGGGCGGTAGCTGGGATAAGCATTTACCTTTGGTCGAATTTTCATACAATAACAGCTACCACACCAGTATTGGTGTCGTGCCATTTGAAGCCCTTTACGGATGCAAGTGCCGATCACCCCTATGCTGGGCTGACGCAGGTGACAAGCAGCTTGCTGGTCCCGAAATCGTCCAAGAGACGACAGACAAGATTGCGCAGATTCTTAAACGCATCGAAGCAGCTCGCCACATGCAGAAGGCCTATGCGGATCCAAACCGAAAACACGTGGAATTCCAAGTGGGAGAAATGGTTTTATTGAAGGTTTCACCCTGGAAGGGTGTGGCACGCTTCGGAAAGCGTGGGAAGTTAAATCCGCGCTACATTGGTCCTTTCAGAATTTTGGAAAGAATAGGACTAGTAGCATACAAGTTGGACCTACATGTTGAACTCCATTCAGTCCACGATACATTTCATGTATCCAACCTGAAGAAAAGTCCAACTCAAGATGACATTGCCATTCCCATCGACGAGATTCATGTTGACGACACGCTCCATTTCGTTGAAGAACTGGTTGAGGTTACAGATTGGAAAGTAAACAAGACCCGCCGGAGCAGTGTCAAGCTCGTCAAAGTTCGTTGGAATGCCAGACACGGTCCTGAATACACCTGGGAGCGTGAGGACCGGATGAAAGAGAAATACCCCCACCTATTTCCTAAGAACCCTGCATCTACAAGCAGAACTTAAAATTTCGGGACGAAATTTTTCTAACGGGGGAGAATGTGACAACCCTCACTAAACCAGGTATCCGTACGACTTAATTAATAATTAATTACTGCTTAATTACTGTGCTTGCTTGAACTTGTGAATAAACTGCTACTTGAATACTGATACATGTACTTACTTGCATTATACTTCACTTGCTGTCACTACATTATTTACATGATGAACCTTAGTGACAAACATGATGCACAAAAAGCACAGTAGCACTTTAACGGATAACCTATTGAACATGCTGATAGAGCCAGCATCAGGCAGACACTGCCTCTAAGGCCTGTATGAGCCAGAAATATTTTGCTACACTAGTGGTGAGTGTAGGGATATAAGGGTTGTAGAACTGCGTCTCTAGGAATAAGTCACAATGACTGGATGTGCCTAAAACGTGCTCTAAGCACAAAATTCAGCACTTTACATAATAATTCAGCTTTTAGCTACCTAATAAAGTGCCAAAACATGAGAAAAATATTACTTGACGCTTTCCAAAGTGTCAGAAATGAGTTGTGTCACTAAAAAGGGTATTAACGACACTTTAAAGCTTGTTTAAGCACATTAACGGATTACTATCCAACCGAACAACCGGACTATACCCGGAACATGAAAATAATGTCATTTTCATTATTTACCTTTTTTTTTTAGCCAGTTAGGGTCCCTGAATACCCTAACACCCTTTGTAACGCGTGACACACAACTAACCGGGTTAAGCACTCAACTAACTTACTTAACCTAACTATTATCCTAACTAACTAGTTAGAATCGGACCAAGACCCCCCCCCCCCCTTTTGAAACCGTCCCCATGTGGGGGACACACTTGTCCTATTTAATGAATATTATAATCCATGTGCTTAGTATCTAGATAGCACAAAATCTTATGGTTAATAACCTTGAGAATTGTCTATAAGTTTAACACTAAACACACATGATCACTTACACTTCACAAATCAACAACACAACTCTCTCCCTCTCTCTATAGAAGCTACGGCCGAACACCCCCTTGAACATACAACCATTGTCAAGCTTTGATCTTGCCATTTCAAGTTCACACAAGTGTTAAGGATCACGGATAAGGAGTCTTGGTGCAAACGGAAGGCGAAGGACCTCTTTATCTTGCTTTTATCCACCCGATTTACGCCTAGATTCTTCCCTAGCCTCGAGCTAGTGGTATGTTACTTAAATCACCTTCTTGAACTATTCTAAAGTGGTTAAAACGATATATGACGGTTAAAATTTATGAACATGCAAGTCGAAGCACAAAAGTCTACTTAAAACACTAAAATGTTGGTTAATAGCTCATATGTTGTGTAAATCATGTAGTATTTGATTTGTGTGATTATTTGGACCCGATCTATGTTGTGGTAGCTCGGATCATCATTTAACCCGGTTTAGTCATGATCTTGGATTATGACATAAAGCTTGTTTAAGTATAACAAGGGTTAGAAGATGAAACTCTACCACACTCGAATCATGAACTTGTGTAAAAGTGTTTTAGCTTGTAAAATAGTGATTAAAACTAGTAGATCTACGGATCTACAGGTGGTATTTTTAAAGGACCGAGTGTCAAGAAATCATGTTTTTCTAAAGACGGATCTTACACTAACAAGAATGGTTTTTAGAACACACAAGTGTGTGAACACTTGTGTAACACAAAGTTTCGACAAAATAACTATTTTTGAAAAAGATGACGAGAAGTTGTAAAGACGGAACTTCTCTAAAAACGAGGTTTTTACGAAACCGGATTGATTTATATAAAGATACACTAAAAGTAAGAATCTTTACTACATATTTTTGGATAAACCACAAGTTCATACATTTATGCGATTTATATATATTTTGACTAGTTTGTGGTTTGAACATTCTTTTGATTGAATAATAAAAATGGTTGGTTTGATTTATAAAAGAAAATGATACGCTTGAAAGTGTGGCCACCTCCAGTTACAGAGGAAACTCTGGCGAAATTTTTCTAAAAACCTAACACTTAGAATTATTTTCACTATAAGTGTTAGAGATACTTGTCGACTTGTTTTCAAACTATGAATTTCGCCACGACCTTATTTATAAAATATCGGAGGTGGGATTTCACAAAATAAAACGTGATACATAAATATATTTAGTATATATTTTTCACAACATCACTTATATAAGTGTTTATGATTATTTTGTGAACTACATAAATATTATTTTTAGGGTAAAAGTAATATTACTAAGTATTATTTTGGGAAAATCACATGTATTAAAATATAATATTTTTGGGAAGAATACTTAAATTTTGAAGTTGGAAATAAAATATATTAAGTAAGACTTAATAGTGAAATCCGAATGTTACGAACACACATGTATTAAATCCCCCATCCTTGGGAAGGAGAATAACTACCAAGTATACAGAATGTAAACACGAAATAGTTGCCTAACTATTTCCCAAAAACTTAAACCATAAAGCTAAGGCACGGCCATCCGTCTAATAGAGTTAGCACGTGTAGGTCGTCATACAGCTGATCGATTTGGAGGCATACTTGGTAGAGACGCACCACAGTGAGTTCATGTCCCCCTTTCTCTTAACTGTTTTCAGTTTTCTAAACTACAGGGGTGAAATACATGTTACTTTGATTACAAGTACTTTATATGGTTAGCGTAAGGAGGTTTACTACTTAGATCATGTGAGTGGGTAGGCGTGAACTGGAGGCCATTAATCCTCATTATAGGACCGAGGGACGTAAGCGGTAGATCTATCTGGGTGTAGCGAGCCCAACCCCAGGTCCAACAGTACGGGCCTCGGGGTGACTTTGTGCCCCGACGCAAAATCGCAAGGTTTGAGTCTTCCTACTTGCACTTCACACATATCAATGGCCTTGCAAACCGTTGGTGATCTCTTTTCCTTATTTGCTACATACCAGGATTTTTATACATACAAGGTTTATTTACTCACTTACACATGAACTCGCTCAACATTATTGTTGATTTTTCAACTTACATGTATTTCAGGAAATTAAAGATCTGGCGCGGTATGTTATGTTTTCCCGCTGCATAAGGGTTCCATGGTCATCCCAGTTTAGGAAATGTGACTCTTTCCTGGACAAGTCACAAATCTTAAACTGCGTTTATTTCATGTTGATGTTTATGTTTTTCAAGGCAATGTTTTATGTTATGATGTTGTAAGTCTCTAAGACAATGGTATGTTACTCTGGTTTTAAAACTTAATCAAATGGATGATCTTGCATGATTTTATTTCATATAGCTTTGTTATGATTAAGCTATGGTATTAAGAAGTCACACCAAAATTAACCACGCTTCCGCAAAGCCAGGGTGTGACAGCTTGGTATCAGAGCTCTGATCATAGCGAACTAGGATTCTTTCTCGAGTCTAGACTATGATCACTAGGGCTCTCACGAAAACATTTTTACTGCATACCACTTAAGTCCAGATCCAAAACGTTTTTACAAACAAATGTTGAGCACATTTTATTTATTATTTATAGGCTCAGTCTTGAAGGCTGAGGCTCGGTCTGAGAGGCCGAGGCTCGGTCTGGGAGATCGAGGTAGTTGGCTAGTGGGACTAGGAGAATTGGCTAGTGGGACTAGGAGAATTGGCTTGTGGGACTAGGAGAATTGGCTAGTGGGACTAGGAGAATTGGCTTGTGGGACTAGGAGAATTGGCTAGTGGGACTAGGAGAATTGGCTAGTGGGACTAGGAAGAGCAGTCTGAGAGGCTGGGAGGCTAGTGGGACTAGGAGAACTATTTGAATGCTTACTTGGTAACTTATGTGATTATCTGATTGTATGATTGACTGTTTGTGCATGTTTGTGTTTATGTTACAGACACCATGGACACCTCTGGCACTGGTGATTCAGACACCACAGGACCTAGACCTATAGTATCGGACGACCTAGAGTCTTCTGAGCGCGAGGTTCACACATCCGACATTACGAGCACGGACGAGGATGATTTCCAGCCCTTCGCTTTACCTGATGGTGCTGATGAGCTCGCTGATGGCCCTTTGGCCGGGGACCTACCGTTAGTGGAGATCCCTGCTCCCATACCGCTTGCTTCATATCCTGCTTACGATTTACTCATCGACGCCGATGCTGACGACGACGTCGATCTTTTTGATGACGAGCCCTTAGAGGACGAGGTTCAGGGCGAGGCCCTTCTTGCTGCTGGAGATCTTTTGATGATCGCAGATGCTCCCGCTGAGGAGTCACCTGCTCACTCTCCGGTCCCAGACTCTTTCGAGTCTGTGGCCTCCGTACCTTCACACACTCAGAGTGCGCATCACTTTTCTCACAGTTCAGATCCAGATAGAGCATCCTCTGTTGCCCCTGCTTCTAGCTTTGCTTTCGACCACGATGATGTGGAGGATTCCGATCCTGACTTTCCCCCAGGATTCGACCCGGATGAGGATATAGAGTTTATACCCATGGATCAGCCTATGGAGGATCCAGTCGACCCAGTTGACCCCATCGATCCCGAGTTTGATTTCGAGATGGCCTTTGATGACCCCGAGCTTGCCATGGCCCCTGAGCAGGTAGCCGCTCTAGACCCTGCGTTTGAGAATGACCCAGTTCATGCTGACGCACCTATTATTGAGCCTGTCTATGCTGACCCACCTATTGATGATCATCCTATAGACGCTCCGTTGTTAGAGGGCGATCATGTTATTGTTACTGATCATGTTGATCCCCTACTTTTTGCTGATGCACCAGTTGACCCCCTTGTTGTACCTCACCATGATCCTATGCCAGTTCAGTTTGATCGTGCACTTTTTGAGGCACAGGTGGACCCACGAGATGAGCACGCTCAGCATGGGTGGATTCCTGCTGATGACGAGGTCCCACCTTTTCCCCCTCAGATCACTGATACCCGTCACATTGATACCTCCTTTTCATTTCCTCGGTTTACACCTCCAGCACGACCTGGAGAAGGATCTTCGGCTCACCCTTTTGGACACATACCGGTATCTATCCCTACTATACCACCGTCTGCTACTTTTCCCCCTGTTTCTCCATTTCATGTGGCACCTTTTGATCCCACCAGTGAGCCGTTCCTTTGGACATCATCTTCTGCTATGCCACCGACTGACCCCTACAATTCTTTCCACATGGGGTATACTATTGAGGACGTTTTGATGTCTTTTGTCGCCCAGCACGAGGCACACACACAACGCATTTAGGAGCTTGAGAGAGCTCAGCCGCCACCGTGTCAGTGCCAGGGTCAGACCCACTCTCCTTTGCAGCCCACTCGACCTTTACCACCAGACTATGCTGCACGCCTTTTGGCACTTGAGCAGCAGGTTGCTTCTTGGTTGCGTACCCAGAGAGCCATGGAGGAGGACTGGCTCCATTTGCGTCGTTTGTTTTACACCCACTTTCCCCCTCCTCCACCGCCATCCGTGTAGAGCTCTTCAGTACCGTATAAGTAGACATTGGTGAGAAGACGGCGAATGCTTTTGACTGCACAGCATTTTTGGAGACTACATTATGATTCTGACTTTTGTTGACGTGTATTTGATGTATTGATTACTGATTTGATATAGTTTTTTGGACTAGGGTGATGTAGCCCTTAGTCGACTGATGTTGTATGACACTGTGATGTACTTATACGCTTACTATGTGGTCTCATTATATGGCAATCGTAGTATTCTCACCATATTTGATGCTTGATTTGATTATTTATATTCTATGACATGGGATGTTGTGTGATTGATGTGATTATAACATGAGATGTTATGTACTATTACTATCATTATATACGTACTCTACATTATGACCTGACTTACGTATTATAAAATGGGATATTTACTATGGCCTGACCAACGTAAACCCTCTTTTAGAAGATGCCGCCGAGACGTGAGACACGCATGCCTACCAATGAGGCGGAACTCCAGCAAATTATCGCTGCTGCCATCGCACAATACGCCGCCTCTCAAGGAGGGACTAGTGGAAGCAACTCTGGCAACACTGGCAACAACAATAATCCACCTCATGGTAATACTAAGACATTTAGACATACCATGACCTAATTGTATATCTTTAGCAATGATGCTAATGCCGATCGTATGTTATAATGTATGTGCAGGGTGCACCTACAAGCAGTTTCTAGACTGCAAACCGGTCAACTTTGATGGCACAGGAGGTGCTGTCGCCTTTGTTCGTTGGGCCGAGAAAACCGAATCTGTTCTTCGCATGAGCAAATGCGCACCAGACCAGCAAGTCACCTATATCTCAGGGCTATTCTTGGATGGAGCCCTCTCTTGGTGGAATCTGCAAGTACAGACACTTGGTGAAGCTGCTGCCTACGCGCTAACCTGGACCGAACTGAAGGAACTTATGCGCAAAAAGTACTACTCTCGCGCGGAAATCCAAAGATTGGAAACCGAGTTCTGGCATTTGAAAATGGAAGGTCCAAAGATCGCAGAGTACGTTCAAAGGTTCCATGACTTATCGCATGTGGTACCCTACATGGTCACTCCGGAGTTCAAGCGGATTGAACGTTTCATTTGGGGATTAGCTCCTCAAATCATAAGCATGGTGACCTCATCCAAGCCTGCGGCCATTACTGAGGCGATTGATTTGAGCGTAGCTCTCACTGAGGAGGCGATCCGCCTAAACAAGTTTGGTGATGTTGAGCAAAAGAAGAAAGAGACTCACGTCGAGTCATCAGGAGGTAACAAACGGAAGTTCTCGAACTTCAAGCAAGGCGCCAGTGTGGTTGTTAAGAAAGGAGAGCAAAACGCGCCAGCTCAGGATACAGCTGGTGGTAGGAGGAAAGGTAAAGGATATATGGGTGCACATCCCAAGTGTAACTCTTGCCAACGCCATCACTCTGGCCGATGCGGGCCAAAAGTATGTGAAGCTTGTGGAAAGACTGGTCACTTGAAGGATTCTTGTTGGGCTAGTGCTAGCCGGGGAGGCCAAGGAGGATTTGGGAATAGAAATAATAATCGTGGTGGTATTGGGAATCGCCCACAAGGAAACAATGGAGGAAACGGGAATCGAGGCATCGATGCGAATCAAGCTGGTAATGCAAACCAAAACAACAACCAAGCTGGAAATAGAGGTGGAAACGGGCAAAGACTTGGATGCTTTAACTGTGGTGATATTGGGCATTTTAAGAAGAACTGCCCAGAGTTGAACCAAGCCCGTGGAAGAGTGTTCCAAATCGAAGCAAGGGAGGCGCGCCAGGACCCCAATGTTGTTACTGGTACGTTCCCTGTAAACCAACGCTATGCATCTGTTTTATTTGATACTGGTGCCGATTATAGCTTCGCGTCGTTAGAGTTTAAGAATATGCTTGGTTTAGCCGCTAATAAGTTAGATATTCCCTACTCAATCGAATTGGCTAATGGGAAGTTAGTAGAAGCCAATGAAGTTATCAGAGGCTGTGTGATCGAATTGGGAAAGCGTGAGTTTGCTTTGGATCTACTACCAGTCCAGTTGGGAAGCTTCGACGTGGTGGTAGGAATGGATTGGTTATCAGGCAACAAGGCTGAGATAGTTTGTCACGAAAAGGTTGTTCGTATCCCCACCGAAGATGGTGAAACAATTGTGGTTCACGGGGAGAAGCGTGATACGCCGTTAAGAATTATCAGCTGCCTGAAAGCGCGAAAGTGTTTGCAGAAGGGATGTGTTGCCTTCCTGGCACACATTGTGGACAAGAAGGCTGCTGAGCCGAAGATCGAAGACATCCCTGTCATGAGGGAATATCCGGAAGTCTTCCCAGAAGACTTACCTGTACTGCCACCTCAGAGACAAGTAGAGTTCCGCATTGACTTAGTTCCAGGCGCCGCGCCTGTGGCTAAGGCACCATATAGACTTGCTCCGTCTGAGATGCAGGAACTGTCGACACAACTTCAAGAGTTGTTAGACAAGGGTTTTATCCGACCAAGCTTCTCGCCTTGGGGAGCTCCGGTCCTGTTTGTCAAGAAGAAGGACGGTAGTTTTCGTATGTGCATCGACTACAGAGAGTTGAACAAGCTGACGATCAAGAATAGATATCCTCTGCCAGGGATTGATGATCTGTTTGACCAACTGCAAGGCTCAAGCTTTTATTCAAAGATTGATCTTCGATCTGGATACCATCAGTTAAGGATACAAGAGGAGAGTATCCCAAAGACAGCCTTCAGAACTCGTTATGGACACTACGAGTTCCTTGTTATGCCGTTTGGTTTGACAAACGCACCCGCAGTCTTTATGGATCTGATGAATAGAGTTTGCAAGCCGTACTTGGACAAGTTCGTGATTGTGTTTATCGACGACATCTTGATTTATTCAAAAACAAAGGCTGAGCACGGGCAGCATCTAAGAGCTATTTTGGAGCTGCTGAAGAAAGAACAGCTGTACGCCAAATTCTCTAAGTGCGAGTTTTGGCTACGTGAAGTACAATTTCTTGGACACGTGGTGAACGGAGATGGAATCCATGTGGATCCAACCAAGATCGAAGCAATCAAGAATTGGGAAACGCCAAAGACGCCAACCGAGATTCGACAATTCTTGGGTTTGGCTGGCTATTATCGAAGGTTCATTGAAGATTTTTCAAAAATCGCACAACCTTTGACGCTCCTCACGCAGAAAGATAAGAAGTTTGATTGGGGAATCAAACAGGAAGAAGCGTTCCAGATATTGAAGGATAAGCTCTGCAATGCGCCAATCTTAGCACTACCGGAAGGTACAGATGATTTTGTGGTATACTGTGACGCCTCACGTCGAGGATTGGGTTGTGTGTTGATGCAACGCCAAAAGGTTATTGCTTACGCATCGCGTCAACTGAAAGTGCACGAAAAGAACTATACCACACATGATTTGGAACTTGGCGCAGTGGTATTTGCATTAAAGATCTGGAGACACTACCTTTATGGTACAAAGTGTACCATTTTTACAGATCACAAGAGCCTACAACACATATTCAATCAGAAGGAGCTGAATATGAGGCAAAGACGATGGGTTGAGTTGCTGAACGATTACGACTGCGAGATAAAGTATCATCCAGGGAAGGCGAATGTGGTCGCCGATGCCCTAAGTCAAAAGGAGAGGATCAAGCCCATAAGGGTTAGGGCTTTAGAAATGATTATCCGAACCGATCTTTCCTTGCACATTCGTGCCGCGCAGAAAGAAGCTCTCAAGGAAGGAAACCTTGAAGAAGAATATCTCCGTGGCATGGAGAAACTACTGGTACCAAACGAGGAAGGAACGTTATGTTTTGAGAAAAGGATTTGGGTTCCTTTGTTTGGAGGTTTAAGGAAGGTTATTTTTGATGAAGCTCACAAATCGCGGTACTCTATCCATCCAGGAGCGGATAAGATGTACCAGGATCTCAAAGATTATTATTGGTGGCCTAGGATGAAAGGCGATGTTGCTGTTTATGTGAGCAAATGTCTAACGTGTGCTAAGGTGAAAGCGGAATACCAGAAGCCTTCAGGACTTCTGCAACAACCTGAGATTCCCAAATGGAAATGGGAACAAATCTCAATGGATTTTATTACAAAGTTGCCGAGAACGCCAAGAGGCCATGACACTATTTGGGTAATAGTGGATCGCCTAACGAAGTCAGCCCACTTCTTACCTATCAGAGAGAAGGATAATACGAGCAAGTTGGCTGAAATTTACATGAGAGAGATCGTCGCACGTCATGGAGTGCCTCTCTCAATCATTTCTGATAGAGACGGAAGGTTTGTGTCAAGGATATGGCAATCCTTCCAAGAAGCCTTTGGCTCACAACTGAATCTGAGCACTGCGTTTCATCCGCAAACTGATGGTCAAAGCGAGCGAACGATACAGACTTTGGAAGACATGCTGAGAGCGTGTGTTATGGATTTGGGCGGTAGCTAGGATAAGCATTTACCTTTGGTCGAATTTTCATACAATAACAGCTACCACACCAGTATTGGTGTCGCGCCATTTGAAGCCCTTTACGGACGCAAGTGCCGATCACCCCTATGCTGGGCTGACGCAGGTGACAGGCAGCTTGCTGGTCCCGAAATCGTCCAAGAGACGACAGACAAGATTGCGCAGATTCTTAAACGCATCGAAGCAGCTCGCCACAGGCAGAAGGCCTATGCGGATCCAAACCGAAAACACGTGGAATTCCAAGTGGGAGAAATGGTTTTATTGAAGGTTTCACCCTGGAAGGGTGTGGCACGCTTCGGAAAGCGTGGGAAGTTAAATCCGCGCTACATTGGTCCTTTCAGAATTTTGGAAAGAATAGGACTAGTAGCATACAAGTTGGACCTACCTGCTGAACTCCATTCAGTCCACGATACATTTCATGTATCCAACCTGAAGAAAAGTCCAACTCAAGATGACATTGCCATTCCCATCGACGAGATTCATGTTGACGACACGCTCCATTTCGTTGAAGAACCGGTTGAGGTTACAGATTGGAAAGTAAACAAGACCCGCCGGAGCAGTGTCAAGCTCGTCAAAGTTCGTTGGAATGCCAGACACGGTCCTGAATACACCTGGGAGCGTGAGGACCGGATGAAAGAGAAATACCCTCACCTATTTCCTAAGAACCCTGCATCTACAAGCAGAACTTAAAATTTCGGGACGAAATTTTCTAACGGGGGGAGAATGTGACAACCCTCACTAAACCAGGTATCCGTACGACTTAATTAATAATTAATTACTGCTTAATTACTGTGCTTGCTTGAACTTGTGAATAAACTGCTACTTGAATACGGATACATGTACTTACTTGCATCATACTTTACTTGCTGTCACTACATTATTTACATGCTGAACCTTAGTGACAAACATGATGCACAAAAAGCACAGTAGCACTTTAACGAATAACCTATTGAACATGCTGATAGAGCCAGCATCAGGTAGACACTGCCTCTAAGGCCTGTATGAGCCAGAAATATTTTGCTACACTAGTGGTGAGTGTAGGGATATAAGGGTTGTAGAACTGCGTCTCTAGGAATAAGTCACAATGACTGGATGTGCCTAAAACGTGCTCTAAGCACAAAATTCAGCACTTTACAAAATAATTCAGCTTTTAGCTACCTAATAAAGTGCCAAAACATGAGAAAAATATTACTTGACGCTTTCCAAAGTGTCAGAAATGAGTTGTGTCACTAAAAAGGGTATTAACGACACTTTAAAGCTTGTTTAAGCACATTAACAGATTACTATCCAACCGAACAACCGGACTATACCCGGAACATGAAAATAATGTCATTTTCATTATTTACCTTTTTTTTTAGCCAGTTAGGGTCCCTGAATACCCTAACACCCTTTGTAACGCGTGACACACAACTAACCGGGTTAAGCACTCAACTAACTTACTTAACCTAACTATTATCCTAACTAACTAGTTAGAATCGGACCAAGAACCCCCCCCCCCCCCTTTTGAAACCGTCCCCATGTGGGGGACACACTTGTCCTATTTAATGAATATTATAATCCATGTGCTTAGTATCTAGATAGCACAAAATCTTATGGTTAATAACCTTGAGAATTGTCTATAAGTTTAACACTAAACACACATGATCACTTACACTTCACAAATCAACAACACAACTCTCTCCCTCTCTCTATAGAAGCTACGGCCGAACACCCCCTTGAACACACAACCATTGTCAAGCTTTGTTCTTGCCATTTCAAGTTCACACAAGTGTTAAGGATCACGGATAAGGAGTCTTGGTGCAAACGGAAGGCGAAGGACCTCTTTATCTTGCTTTTATCCACCCGATTTACGCCTAGATTCTTCCCTAGCCTCGAGCTAGTGGTATGTTACTTAAATCACCTTCTTGAACTATTCTAAAGTGGTTAAAACGATATATGACGGTTAAAATTTATGAACATGCAAGTCGAAGCACAAAAGTCTACTTAAAACACTAAAATGTTGGTTAATAGCTCATATGTTGTGTAAATCATGTAGTATTTGATTTGTGTGATTATTTGGACCCGATCTATGTTGTGGTAGCTCGGATCATCATTTAACCCGGTTTAGTCATGATCTTGGATTATGACATAAAGCTTGTTTAAGTATAACAAGGGTTAGAAGATGAAACTCTACCACACTCGAATCATGAACTTGTGTAAAAGTGTTTTAGCTTGTAAAATAGTGATTAAAACTAGTAGATCTACGGATCTACAGGTGGTATTTTTAAAGGACCGAGTGTCAAGAAATCATGTTTTTCTAAAGACGGATCTTACACTAACAAGAATGGTTTTTAGAACACACAAGTGTGTGAACACTTGTGTAACACAAAGTTTCGACAAAATAACTATTTTTGAAAAAGATGACGAGAAGTTGTAAAGACGGAACTTCTCTAAAAACGAGGTTTTTACGAAACCGGATTGATTTATATAAAGATACACTAAAAGTAAGAATCTTTACTACATATTTTTGGATAAACCACAAGTTCATACATTTATGCGATTTATATATATTTTGACTAGTTTGTGGTTTGAACATTCTTTTGATTGAATAATAAAAATGGTTGGTTTGATTTATAAAAGAAAATGATACGCTTGAAAGTGTGGCCACCTCCAGTTACAGAGGAAACTCTGGCGAAATTTTTCTAAAAACCTAACACTTAGAATTATTTTCACTATAAGTGTTAGAGATACTTGTCGACTTGTTTTCAAACTATGAATTTCGCCACGACCTTATTTATAAAATATCGGAGGTGGGATTTCACAAAATAAAACGTGATACATAAATATATTTAGTATATATTTTTCACAACATCACTTATATAAGTGTTTATGATTATTTTGTGAACTACATAAATATTATTTTTAGGGTAAAAGTAATATTACTAAGTATTATTTTGGGAAAATCACATGTATTAAAATATAATATTTTTGGGAAGAATACTTATATTTTGAAGTTGGAAATAAAATATATTAAGTGAGACTTAATAGTGAAATCCGAATGTTACGAACACACATGTATTAAATCCCCCATCCTTGGGAAGGAGAATAACTACCAAGTATACAGAATGTAAACACGAAATAGTTGCCTAACTATTTCCAAAAAACTTAAACCATAAAGCTAAGGCACGGCCATCTGTCTAATAGAGTTAGCACGTGTAGGTCGTCATACAGCTGATCGATTTGGAGGCATACTTGGTAGAGACGCACCACAGTGAGTTCATGTCCCCCTTTCTCTTAACTGTTTTCAGTTTTCTAAACTACGGGGGTGAAATACATGTTACTTTGATTACAAGTACTTTATACATAGTATGGTTAGCGTAAGGAGGTTTACTACTTAGATCATGTGAGTGGGTAGGCGTGAACTGGAGGCCATTAATCCTCATTATAGGACCGAGGGACGTAAGCGGTAGATCTATCTGGGTGTAGCGAGCCCAACCCCAGGTCCAACAGTACGGGCCTCGGGGTGACTTTGTGCCCCGACGCAAAATCGCAAGGTTTGAGTCTTCCTACTTGCACTTCACATATATCAATGGCCTTGCAAACCGTTGGTGATCTCTTTTCCTTATTTGCTACATAACAGGATTTTTATACATACAAGGTTTATTTACTCACTTACACATGAACTCGCTCAACATTATTGTTGATTTTTCAACTTACATGTATTTCAGGAAATTAAAGATCTTGCGCGGTATGTTATGTTTTCCCGCTGCATAAGGGTTCCAAGGTCATCCCAGTTTAGGAAATGTGACTCTTTCCTGGACAAGTCACAAATCTTAAACTGCGTTTATTTCATGTTGATGTTTATGTTTTTCAAGACAATGTTTTATGTTATGATGTTGTAAGTCTTTAAGACAATGGTATGTTACTCTGGTTTTAAAACTTAATCAAATGGATGATCTTGCATGATTTTATTTCATATAGCTTTGTTATGATTAAGCTATGGTATTAAGAAGTCACACCAAAATTAACCACGCTTCCGCAAAGCCAGGGTGTGACATGTCCTGCCCCGCAGCCGGTCATTTAGTATGTTCACTATACTAGTTTACACGTGTGTATGTTGTTGGTGGGTTTGCTGTTTCAGACACATCTGCCTTAGTGCATTACCCGCAATTCTAAGAGAAAAAAAAGATCGTTCGTTATCATATGTGTTGAGGGGCCTAGGCCCCCAATACATGATTCTACAAAAGGTGTTTTTAGAGACAAGCCTTAGCCAAAAGTTAGTTTTACAAAAGTGGCTTCTGAGCCATTCTTGCTAGTCTCTTCCTGGGAATAAGTTTGCGTTTCATATGTAATATATCCGGAGTTGCATAAGATTCCAGGTCCTTGGAATCTCCATCCCCTGGAGTGTCTCCAGTTTGCAAGCCCCCTTGCCATTATCCCACAGGACCCTGTAGGCCCCCTCCCATTTGGGTCCTAGTTTTCCAGTGTTCTTTGTAGGCTGGCCTCATTGGCCCATAAGACCAGGTCCCCAGGCACCAGGTTGAGCTTCTTCATCCTGGAGTTGTAGTAGCTTTCCAACAGTTTCTTGTATTTGGCCTCTCTCACTCCTGCTATCTCCCTTCTTTCCTCCAGGAGGTTGAGGTTCACCCGTAGGTCTCGTTCGTTCTCAGCCTCCTACAATTTCATTCTTGTTGTGGGTAACCCGATCTCGGCGGGGATAACGGCCGCGGTCCCATAGGTTAGGCTGAAGGGGGTTTCCCCGTTGCAGACCTTAGGGGTGCTACTGTAAGCCCACAGGACGAAAGGCAGTTCTTCCAACCAGCCCTTCTGCTTTCGACCCAGCCTTCCCCTCATTCCTCTGATTAGACTTTGATTTGCTCTTTCCACCGGCCCTTTGCTCTGGGCATAGGTGACTGAGGTAAAGACTTGGCGGATGTGCATCTGTTCACACCACAGTTTGAAGGGCTTCCCCGTGAATTATACCCCGTTGTCGCTTACCAACTCCAATGCTATCCCAAATCTGCATACAATGTTGTCCAGGACAAACCTCTTTATTTGTTCCCCCGTGATCTTTGTCAGGGGCTTTGCTTCGATCCACTTGGTAAAATAATCGATGGAAACTTCAACAAATTTAACCCCGCCTGGGCCGTCTAGGAATGGCCCAATGATGTCTATGGCCCATTCCTGGAATAGCCAGGATGTTGAAACTGGGATCATGGGGTGTTTATGACGGTGCGTCATGTGGGCGTGGATTTGGCAATTATTGCATTTTTTTATTCCTTCTGATGTTGTCTCATACATTCTATGCCAATAAAACCCTGCATTCATTGCTTTGGCCACGACCGTCCATGGCCCCGAGTGCATGCCACAGATTCCTTCATGTATTTCCTGTATCATGTACCTGGCCTCCTCCTCATCGACACATTTTAAGGACGGACCTAAGTACGACCTTCGGTATAGTTCTCCATTTATCAATTCGTATTGTAGGGCTCTCACACTCACCTTACGGGTTGCCCATTCTCCTTCCGGGAGCGTTCCGTCCTTGAGGAGATTCTGGATGGGTGTCATCCAGGTCTCTTAAGTTCTCTCGACCGTTGCCACTTCCTCCGTCGCGATGGAGGGGGAGGTCAGGACTTCCACTTTTACTTCCCTGCCTAAGTGGTTAACGGCCGTGGAGGCTAGTTTGCTTAGGGCGTTAGATTTTCTATTCTTCCTTCGGGGAATGTACTCGATCTTGAAGGTGTTGAAGGTGTCGGCCAATCTCTTCACTCTGTCTACATACTGAGCCATGGAGTTGTCCTTCGTCTCATACACTACGTGATAATGTTTAACCACCAATTGGGAGTCTGTATTGGCCTCGACATTCTTTGCCTTCATCTTCTTTGCCAACCTCAGGTCTGCTAAGAGTGTTTCATACTCTGCTGTGTTCTTGGTATTTTCAAAGTCCAGTCCAATGGTGTAGGTCAACTCGACTCCCTTAGGGCTGATCAGGGTGATTCCTGCCCCGTTTCCTTCTTCACTCGAGGCCCCATCTGTGAACAGCTTCCATATTGCTTCATCTTCCTTCTTTTTCTCTTCGTCCTCTAAGCCCTTCCATTTGAGGAGTTCCTTTTCTTCTTCCTCAGGGACCTCTGCCAAGAAGTCAGCCAGTACTTGACCCTTTGTTGCAGTCCTTGCCCTGTATTACAGGGTGTGTTCTCCGAGCTCGACGACCCATTTGGCCAACCGACCCGAGAGTTCCGGTCTCCTGAGGACCTTTTGGAGTTGTTGGTCCGTCAACAGTATGATTTTATGGGCTTGAAAGTATCGACGGAGCCTCCGGGAAGCGAAGACTAGTGCCAAGGCTAGCTTCTCCTCCCTTTCTACCATCACTACCGCACTGATCGTCGTCTTGGATGCTGATAAGTACAAAAGCAATTCCTCCACCGGGACGGGAGTGGCCAGGGTTGGGAGTTTACAGATGTGTTCCTTCATCTCCCGGAAGGCCGCCTCGGCCTCCGGGGTCCACCTGAATCTGTTCGTCTGGAGGCATTCATTTAGTACCTTCATAAAAGGTAAGGTTTTGTTTGCTACCTTGGACAAGAAGCGGTTAAGGGCTATCAGCCACCCATTCACTTGCTGGACGTCCCTCAAGGACTTGGGGGACTGCATCTCCGCCACTACTTGGGTCTTTTCAGGGGTTGCCTTGATTCCTCCTTTGGTAATGACTACCCCCAAGAACCTCCCCTCTTCCACTCCGAAGTAGCACTTCCCGGGTTCAGCTTCATATTCACATCTTGCTTGGTCCGGATGGTTTCGGCTATGTCCTCCAGCATGGCCATTTCTGTGAGGCTTTTTATGACGATGTCGTCAACGTACACCTCCAGGTTTCTTCCGCGTTGTTCTTTAAACAAGGTGTTCATGAACCTCTGATATGTGGCCCCTGCGTTTTTCAGTCCGAAGGGCAATTTTGTGTAACAAGGGTTCCTTCATATGTTATGAACGCGAATTTATCCTCATCTTCTAATGACATTTGGATCTGGTGGTACCCCTTATACGCGTCGAGAAAACACTTCAACGGGTACTGAGCTAGCTAGTCCACCTGGACGTCTATCTCCGGAATGGGGTAGCAGTCCTTTGGGCACGCCTTGTTTAGATCTTGGTAGTCCACACACATCCTCCATCCTCCATCTTTCTTTTTGACCATTACAGTGTTAGCAATTCAGGACGTGTATCTGATTTCTCTAACTATCCCAGCCCTGAGTAGCTTCCTTGTTTCTTCACATGCAGCCCTTCTTTTGCTCGGCCCCATACTCCGTTTCTTTTGCCTGACCGGCCGTATCCAACTGTGGGTGTTGAGTCTATGCTTAGTCAGGCTCCTTGGGATTCCAGTCATATCCCTATGTTGGAAAGCAAAGACATCTATGTTAAGGAGAAGTAGTTCCTTAAGTGCACTCTTGCATTTGTCACTGAGGTGGCTTCCCACTTTCACCGTTTATTCCGGAAACCTGTCACATAGTGCCCATTCTTTGATTCCTTCTTCTCTGAGGTTCTTACCCGCCTCATCTTCTAAGACTGAAGATACCACCTCATAGGAGGATTTTACCCAGGCTAGCCCTTTGGGAGTCTAAACACCAACGCTCCATGGGGGGTCGACCTGGGCCTGTAAATCCCCAATGCCTGGTCGACCTAAGATAGCATTGTACTTGGAAGGTGCTCGGACGACGGCGAAGGTGAGCTCTAGGGTTCAAACCTGGTCTCCTACCCCAACCGTGAATGGAAGCCTGATCTTCCCCAGGGGGTGGGATACACTGTTATTGAAACCTGCCAGGGGGATTGAATCCTCCTCCAACCTGTCCCTCACATCCCTGTCTAACCTTATGAAACAATGTTCGTAGATTACCTCTACCCGTGACACCCTTTTCGCGTTCAGTTCGGTTTATGTAACTAGTTTGCATAAATTGACCGAAACGGGTCAAACCTTATTATCTTTGTCTCAAAATCCAGAATGTATTTAATATACCCATATTATACAAGTATTCAAACTTGTCGGGTCTAAATCACATTCTATCCAGTCTTCACTTAATCGTGCGTTTGAACCGTATCGTCCTTAAAAGCTAACCGGTCTAAGCTTAGGCTTAAATAAAGACCCGTTAGAAATCTAATAGGTTATTATAAACCTTCGTTCCAGAATAGAAGAACCAGTAAAATCTACCTTCACTCGCTAATTGTGATTTATACTTACAAAGGTAAATACTTTTAACTTATTTTCCCTATACGGGCTTGGGGTACGGTATATAAAATACCGCTTGGTCCGGCATTAAATCTTTAATCGAATAGAGGTTAAATCCTTGATATGCTACGTTTTGAAATGTTTTGTTTTCTTAAAGCCTTTGGGGGGTTAATGACCATGTCCCGGAAATCCTTGGCATCATCTTACGAGATGGCCACGACCTAAGCACGGGGTGTAGGCGTACACCCGTCAGTGCCTAACCAAATAATGTGGTGTGTCTATTAATCTTTAACCCGGTCTACGGATCGGGATACTGAACGCATAAGTAACATGTAATTCACTTACAAGATTGTATTTACATAATTATCCCAAGTTATAAAATGTTTTTGTGCCACGTGCATTCAAATCAATTTTCAAACCTTTTCAAAATGAGTCAGTTAAATTGTATTTACCAGTGTAAACTGACGTATTTTCCAAAAGGTTAAGTGCAGGTACTACTCGTACTAGGCTGGCTGTCTTCTAGCGTCCTCAACAAGTCTCGCAAGCTTGGATGTCAATAAAACTGTTGAACAATATCTTCTTTTATTTTGATCCGCCTGTGGATCCGTTTCAACTATTTCGTGATATTTAATATTACAATTTATTAAAGTTGAAATGAATCTATCTTTGCTTCCGCTGTGCATTTATATATTGTGTTGTTTGACTTATGATGATATCAACTACGTCACGATACTCCCCACCGGGCCCACCGGTAATACGTGGAAAAATATCGGGGTGTGACAGGTTGGTATCAGAGCTAACACTGAGTGAATTAAACACTAGCCTTTTGTGTTTAATCTCAGCTATACAATTGCACATTCCTTGATTCTCGAGTCTAGACAAAGAACTTAGGAATTATCCAAATTTGTTTTTTTTACAGGTTGACAAAAATGCCGCCGAGGATGAGAGGAAGAGGGAGAGGGCCACATGTCGCCCCAAATGACCACGAGGCCGGACCGTCGCACCGGCGAACACCATCAGATCCCAACAACCCGGGTCCTCAAGAGCCATGGAGGACCTACATCGAACCAGCTAGGTGCTCAGTTTCACTGAGTACCTCCCCTTCTATTCCACACTCTTTCGGGCCTCATTCTGAAAATGAGCCCCACTACTCCCACCAGTCCTACATTCCCCTTCAAGGACATAACTCACCTTTCGACCACCTGTCGCGTGTTTTTCAAGGCCAGTTTAACCCTGCCAACTACCTTGGAGCACCAGTGGGTTTTAACCCACTTGGACCCGAAGAACACTTTTCCGGTGGCAACGCGATGGATATAGATGAAGATACTGATCCTGTACCGCCACCATCCGGAACTCCTAACCACCCCATCGAAATATCTGATGGGTCACCTTTTGTGGGATCACCGTATAATGGTCCCAACAGCTACGAGGAGAGATTCCGGCTGTGTGACTGGGCGTTTACCCCCAGTTACCACAACTCTCCTCTGCACCACCAGCAGCAGCCACAACAGCAGCCACAGCAGCAGCAGAATCCTTCCGAGGATTCCCGATTTGTCGCGGTCACTCCACCGCCACCACCACCACCTCCGGTTCAGCCTCCCTCGCTACCAAGGCGAAGGAGAACGAACGCACGGATATCTTCGCGAGGGTGAGTGCGCATCAGCACCCCTCCACTTTCAAGTGGCAGCCGATACTCGCCACTTCACGAAGAACTAGAGAGGGGAGAATCTTCACACCCCGTCTCAGAAGTGAATTCTGCGCCAGTCACGCCACCACCACCAGTGGGTTTTGGAGACCCAATCCCCGCTTACACGGGCGCGGCGGCATACAATCCCTTCGAGCAGCCGATCCACACAAATTACAACTATACAGAGGATCCCTACTGGGTAGCTGCGAACTACAACACTCTCCATCCGGAAGGTCACTATGGAGGTCCCTAGACTACGGGACACCCGACTTATGGATACCCACCATATGGGTATCAGCAACCACCGCCCCCTCAACCTCCGCATTATCAGCAACCACCGCAGACACCGGTGATGTCACCGCCACAGTTTCAAGAAATCCTTCAAGGGATAAATGAGGTGCGGCAGGAGGTGCGGCATGAATTACGGGAAGACCGTAGGCATAACCGAGGGATGTTCAAGAAAATGGTGGATTTGATCAAGGGAAAAAGCAAGAAGGATCGTTAAATCCTTGTTTGTTTGTTTGTTTATTTTAGGGTTGTAATCATGTCCCTGCGAGGACATTTGTTTCTGTACTCTGCCCCTGCGTGGGTATATTTTTCCTTTCTGTTCTGCCCCTGCGTGGGCATGTTTTTCTTGTTAACCCCTGCGTGGGTTTGTTTGTTAGTTTGGCCCCTGCGTGGGCATGTTATTTATGTAAAAGTCCCGTTTAGGGCAAACTTGTACTAGTTTAATTTTAATTGGAATGGTTAGTTCAAATTTTTCATTTTTAAATTATGTGCATAAATATAATGTATGAATAAATGAAAAATAACATTTTTACCATTTTAATAAAATCTTAAAAGGTAAAACCTAGCTTGTATGTCATAATAAGACCTGGCCAATATAGTAAAACAAGTTTAAAAAGATTCAAATCTCTGTTAACATCTGCAAACATGTTAACATTCTCGACTAATGTGATCCGCAAAATCACACATGTCACCCTTTTTATAAATTATCCAAATTCCTTTATTATTATTATTATTATTATTATTATTATTATTATTTAAACATCCAGTTGTGATGTGATGCCTACGGGCTACAATTATTGTCATATGAGACAAAAGGGCAGCCGTAGCTCATAGACTCCCTGCCAAGAAAGGTAATGAATTTTTTTTTTAATTCAAACCCTAGTAACTAAATCCTATAAGTTCTAAATTTATAATTTAGAAATTGTCCACGTGACTAGGCCTATTATGCCAATATTATATCTCATTCTAAAAGGTTACTAGTAAAAATCCCGAATGAAATTATTGAATAAATTAACTAAAATGGCTATTAAAACCATGGTTAATAAATCGTCAAGAACGATAGTACTGTTTAGGCTTATAAATAAACCTTGTCCTTATTTCTTTATGTAGCAATTAAAACTACATGGCCAAGTCAGAAGAAATAAACAGTCATTCGGCGGAAAACCCTAAAAATGCTAAAATACTGGTAACTGGTGCGGAGCTGCAAGCATTAGTAGAAAATGCTGTTACCAGAGCAATAAATAGGCAGTATAGTGAATCAAGCGGGACCCGAAGTAGGACGCGATCCGCACCACATTCCAAGCCAAAGACACACTCGGAGGCTCATAGCAAACCGCACTCTAAGAAAGATGAACTCAAGAAAGATGATGATCGACATTCATCTAATCACGACAGTGTTCCCTCAAAAAGGATGGTGTTTGATGCCAAACCACATACCAAGTCCTGTACTTACAAGTACTTTGTTTCTTGCAAACCCCGGGACTTCACCGGGGAGAAAGGAGCAATAGATTGTATGACTTGGTTGGATGAAATGGACACGGTTGTAGACATCAGCGGTTGTGCTGAAAGGGACGTAGTAAAATATGTATCCCAATCATTTAAGGGAGAGGCACTGGCATGGTGGAAGTCTCTCATTCAAGCTCCCGAAAAGATCCCACTCTACAACTTGTCATGGGATCAGTTCGTTGCTCTCATTAAGGAGAATTATTGCCCGCAGCACGAAGTTGAAAGAATCGAATCAGATTTCTTATCATTGGTGATGAAGAATTTAGATTGTCAGGCTTACCTCACCAGTTTCAATACCCTATCTAGGCTGGTTCCGTACTTGGTAACCCCGGAACCTAAAAGGATTGCTCGCTTCATCGGGGGTTTAGCCCCAGAAATTAAAGCCAGTGTCAAGGCATCAAGGCCTGCTACCTTTAGATCAGCAGCTGATCTATCTCTATCTCTTACCTTAGACTTAGTCAGGTTGAGATCGCTCAGGAATTCAGACGAAGGTAAGAGGAAGCGTGAGGACGACACCTCACGAAGATCAGATAAAAAGCACCGAGGAAGTAACGACCACAAGAAAAGGTCGGGGCCTAAGAAGGACGGGCAACAATCTGGGGATAAGCCCAAATGTAAGGTTTGCAAGAAGAACCATTTTGGGAGGTGCTGACTTGAGTCGCAATCCCAGCCTCAACCGAGGCCCTGTGGGATTTGCAGATCTTTAGAACATAAGACTTTGGAGTGCAAAAAGCTGAAAGATGCAACATGTTATGGTTGCAATGAAAAAGGGCACATTAAGTCCAATTGCCCAAAGATCACCAAGAAAACCGAGGATGGGAAAAAGACCAATGCGAGGGTCTTCAAGATGGACGCAAAGGAAGCTATTCAGGATGACAACGTGATCACATGTACTTTTCTCATAAATGATGTTTATGCTAGAGTATTGTTTGATTCTGGAGCAGATAAGTCTTTTGTGGATAATAAGTTTTGTGAGTTGTTGAAATTACCTGTAAAAGCCTTAAGTGTGAAATATGAGGTGGAATTAGCTGATGGAACCATAGAAACCGCCTCAACTGTGTTAGATGGATGTGTTATATCCATTAGGAATCACTCTTTTCCTTTGTCCTTACTTCCCTTTAAGCTAGCCGGTTTTGATATAGTTATAGGTATGGATTGGTTATCGCATAACCAAGCCCAGATTATGTGCAACAGAAAGCAAGTGGTAGTCAAAACCCCTTCTGGTGAGTCGCTTACCATTCAGGGGGATACCCGGCATGGATTGCCTAAGCAAGTGTCTATGCTCAAGGCATCCAGATGTCTGAAGAAGGGTTGTGTCATTTATATGGCACAAGTTACTATTGATGAGCCAAAGCCTAAAATAGAAGACATCCCTGTCATTTCAGAATATCCTGAAGTTTTTCCCGAAGAACTACCTGGTTTACCACCAGATAGGCAAGTGGAATTCCGAATTGACATCATCCCGGGTGCAGCACCAGTAGCGAGAGCGCCTTATAGGTTAGCACCAACGGAGATGAAGGAGTTAAGACACAATTAGACGATCTACTAGCCAAAGGTTTTATTAGACCTAGTTCGTCTCCTTGGGGAGTAACGATCTTGTTTGTGAAGAAGAAGGATGGATCGATGCGTCTGTGCATCGATTACCGTGAGCTTAATAAAGTCACTATCAAGAATAGGTATCCTTTGCCCAGGATCGATGATCTGTTCGATCAATTGCAAGGGGCAAGCTACTTCTCTAAGATCGACTTGAGGTCAGGCTATCATCAGTTGAGGGTCAAAGATGAAGATGTGCACAAGACTGCATTTAGGACTCGTTATGGTCATTACGAGTTCCTAGTGATGCCTTTTGGGCTCACTAATGCACCGGCCGCATTCATGGATCTCATGAATCGCGTCTGCAAGCCTTATTTAGATAAATTTGTCATCGTCTTCATTGACGACATTCTCATATATTCGAAGAACCAGGCTGACCATGAGAAGCATCTTCGTTATATTCTTAAACTGCTACATCATGAGAAACTCTACGCCAAATTTTCGAAGTGCGAATTTTGGCTTCGAGAAGTCCAATTCCTTGGACATGTGGTTAGTGAGCGTGGTATCCAAGTAGATCCCGCTAAGGTAGAAGCAGTTATGAATTGGCAAGAGCCAAAAACGCCTACGGAGATTCGTAGCTTTCTGGGTTTAGCAGGATATTATAGGCGATTTATCGAAAACTTCTCAAGGATTGATGCGCCCCTAACTTCGTTGACACGTAAGAAAGTTAAGTTTGATTGGGGCCCTAAGCAGCAGGAATCCTTTGACATTCTTAAGAAAAAGTTGAGCAATGCACCAGTGTTAACATTGCCCGATGGTATAGAAGAATTTGTGGTATATTGTGATGCATCACACACTGGTATGGGCTGTGTACTCATGCAGAAAGGCAAAGTTATTGCCTACGCTTCATGACAGCTAAAGGTGCACGAGAAGAACTACACCACCCATGACTTGGAGCTGGGTGCCGTTGTATTTGCTTTAAAACTATGGAGGCATTACTTGTATGGAACCAAGTGTGTGATCTATTCAGATCACAAGAGCCTTCAACACTTGTTCAATCCGAAGGACTTAAACATGAGGCAGCGACGCTGGATGGAAACTTTAAATGATTATGATTGTGAGATAAGATACCATCCAGGCAAGGTAAATGTAGTTGCTGACGCCTTAAGAAGGAAGGAAATAGTGAAGCCGATAAGAATCAATGCCAAGAGCATTGAAATAAAGAATAGTTTGAATGAAAGGGTGTTAGCTGCACAGAAGGAAGCTGTGTTGAAAGCTAACTATCCTGAAGAAAAGCTAGGAGTAACTGAGGAGCAGTTATCCTATGACAAGGACGGAATGCTGAGATTGAATTAACGAATATGGGTTAAGTCAAAGCTGAGCATCAGAAGCCATCAGGCTTGTTACAACAACCTGAACTTCCCACATGGAAGTGGGAGATGGTGACAATGGATTTCATCACCAAGTTGCCAAAGACAAGGAAGGGAAACGATACTATATGGGTCATAGAAGATAGACTGACCAAGTCAGCACATTTTCTTCCCATTAAGGAAACTTACAGCTCCGACATGTTAGCTCAATTGTACGTGGATAAAATTGTAGCTCTGCATGGTGTACCAGTGTCGATTATCTCTGACCGAGATACGAGATACACCTCTCATTTTTGGAAAAGTTTCCAACAGTCTTTGGGCACGCGTTTAAACTTTAGTGCGGCTTACCATCCACAGACAGACGGACAGAGTGAGCGTACCATCCAAACACTGGAAGACATGCTTCGAGCATGTGTGATTGATTTAGGTGGCAGTTGGGATAACCACCTACCATTGATCGAGTTCTCCTATAACAATAGCTACCATACTAGTATTAAGGCTGCGCCTTTTGAGGCATTATATGGTAGAAAATGCAGAACCCCTATATGTTCGGCGGAAGTTGGAGAAGTTCAATTATCAGGACCTGAGTTAGTCTTTGAAACAATGGACAAGATTGTCCAGATTCATGACCGTCTCAAAGCTGCCCGAGATAGGCAAAAGAGCTACGCAGATCCAAAGCGTAAATCTTTTCACTTCGAAGTAGGTGACAAAGTATTGCTTAAGGTATCACCTTGGAAGGGAGTGATGCGATTTGGTAAGAAAGGCAAGCTAATCTCGAGATACATAGGACCTTTCGAGGTTATCGAACGTGTCGGGTCAGTTGCCTATAAGTTAAACTTGCCTGAAGAGCTCAGTGCTATCCACAATGTTTTTAACATCTGCAATCTGAAGAAGTATTTCGTTGACGAATCACTGGTCATACCGCACACGGATGTACATATAGATGAGAGCTTGAAATTTGTGGAGAAACCATTGTCAATTAAAGATCGACAGGTTAAGAAGCTTCGAAGGAAGCATGTGCCTATTGTTAAGGTCAAATGGGATGCCCGTAGAGGTCCCGAATACACATGGGAGGTAAAATCCACGATGAAAGAAAAATACCCTCAACTGTTTCAGTAAATCTCGAGGTCGAGATTTCTTTTAAAGGGGTGAGGATGTAACACCTCAAAAATTTACGTCCAATAATGTATTGACACGTGTCATAAGCTTTGAATATGTGAAAAAGTACTTTAGAAGGACTAAAGTTGACGAACAGTGAAACTATGTGAATATAAGGGTCCAAAGTGTCAACAATGGATAAATAGGCCCTACAATAACCCTACATGGTGTTTATAATCTTAAACATATAAATCATGGATCATACAAAGCGGAAAATGAAAGAAAGTGAGGAATTACAAACTACAGGGGTTAAATGTGTCAACATGTTGAAAGTATACCTCTGAGTGACCTTTTCGCAAACCCGAAGCTTTGTAATGATAAAATATACTCACTAGAATATGTGATAAAAATTTCATAAAGTTTCGTTATCGTATGAGGAAGTTATGATCAAAACCGTGTACGAAGGGTTAAATGCGTCAACGTTGAAATTTGTGACTTTTCGGGTAAGCACAAAGTTAACCAAGGACTTAACCAAGTTTGTAAATGTTCCAAGGTCCTTAAAAATCAGGTTTAAGGGCCTAAAGTGCAAGAAAAACAAGTAAAACCACGTTACAAAGGACCAAGGACTGAATTGTAATTTATAGAAACTTGTTTGGCTGGTTTCTCACTTGTACGCGCCTCGCGAAGGGGTCTTTGTGGCCCGCCTACGACCTGCCAGCGACAAACAATGCGCAGGTTCCAGTTAACAGGTCTGATTCGTCTGTAAACAGCTGTTATCTTATACCAGAGGCTGCTCCAATGGTTTATCATGCATTAGGGGCACTTGGACACATCTGGTAACAATTGTAGACCCTTGTGGCATCATCTTGTGAGATCAAGTTTGATATTTAAGAACACCCAATGTTGCAACAATTTCACATTCACTTGCATTCTCAATTCTGGAGCTCTCTGGTCAGCAACAAGGATTCATTAGGCTTCCTAGTCGTAATTAGGACTCTTGTAAGTATTCTTAACTCTTTCTAATTCGTTTTAGCCTAGTTAATTAGCTAATAGTCAAACCGTCGTAATTTAAGTTTGACTTCGAGATTAAATGAAATTTACTCAGTCATTTCTCGAATTGAAAGTACCTATAAGTAGGTATTTATGTGGGTAACAAACCCTTAAAAGGGTACTTTCAGATTCCCACTCTAACTATGTTAATTGTCGAGTCAAAGCTTACTTTAAAAAGTCAACAGAATGTTTATTTTCAAATTTAAGCATAATTAGCAATGTAGGATACATGCAACCTGTTTGATCATTAAAATAACTTGGTAACTAATGTAAGAACATGTTCCATCATGATCAACTCGACAATTTTCAGCTTAAACCCGGATCGGAACCGAAAGTCGCATAAATTGACTTTTGCTTTGACTTTCAGTTCTGGCCCGTTTATGCATGTTTAAGATCTGCCTTAGAGCTTATTTTGGACCAGGTTTCACATAAGTATAACTCTCTGATATTATACAACTTGGTTCATTACTTATCCGATTCATATGTATGTTTCCGATTAATGCTTAAATGTTGACTATTATGCCCTTTTGACTATAAAACGTGATTTTTAAAAAAGTAAAAGAGTAGAAACCTTAGTTACTGATTTATAAACTTGCACCTAAAATTTGACATCAGTTTGAGGTCTAGATTAGTAGTTATGCTCATTAGCGTAATTTGAAAGCTTTATGTTACTTAAACAACGTAATTAGCGTATAACCTATTTAAACCCACTAATGTAATATAATATTTTGGGATTTTTGAAGATTTTTATTTAATTTTTGGCTGAGCATAACATAGGTCTCTAAGTTTAATTCGGTTAATGCCGGTTTTGCTCTTTTTAGCCATAAAATGAGTTTTACAAATCCTTTTGACCCCAAACCTTTTTTCTACTGATTTTATTTGATGAATAAAATATTTTGAGCCTTCTGGAATTATAAAAATATCAGTTTTCCTTTGAAAACCCGGAAATGGCTCCAAATCGCCTTTTTTAAGCATTTTTAACGCATAGTATGTACTAAAACTATATTAAACATATAAGATTGATATCTACTGATATTTTTAGTATATTTTTATATAATAACAGTAAGTAAAAGTTTTTAAACTCAGATTTCTAGTTTTGACCTTTTAGCCTTTGTAAAATTAAATTCGTTCGGGGCATAATAGAAGATACCTTACTGATATTACAACATGTTTAAGGCATATTAACTCAGGGAACTTGCATATGACTCTTATGGTTACCCGTGACACCCTTTTCGCGTTCAGTTCGGTTTATGTAACTAGTTTGCATAAATTGACCGAAACGGGTCAAACCTTATTATCTTTGTCTCAAAATCCAGAATGTATTTAATATACCCATATTATACAAGTATTCAAACTTGTCGGGTCTAAATCACATTCTATCCGGTCTTCGCTTAATCGTGCGTTTGAACCGTATCGTCCTTAAAAGCTAACCGGTCTAAGCTTAGGCTTAAATAAAGACCCGTTAGAAATCTAATAGGTTATTATAAACCTTCGTTCCAGAATAGAAGAACCAGTAAAAGCTACCTTCACTCGCTAATTGTGATTTATACTTACAAAGGTAAATACTTTTAACTTATTTTCCCTATACGGGTTTGGGGTACGGTATATAAAATACCGCTTGGTCCGGCATTGAATCTTTAATCGAATAGAGGTTAAATCCTTGATATGCTACGCTTTGAAATGTTTTGTTTGCTTAAAGCCTTTGGGGGGTTAATGACCATGTCCCGGATATCCTTGGCATCATCTTACGAGATGGCCACGACCTAAGCACGGGGTGTAGGCGTACACCCGTCAGTGCCTAACCAAATAATGTGGTGTGTCTATTAATCTTTAACCCGGTCTACGGATCGGGCTACTGAACGCATAAGTTACCTGTAATTCACTTTCAAGATTGTATTTACATAATTATCCCAAGTTATAAAATGTTTTTGTGCCACGTGCATTCAAATCAATTTTCAAACCTTTTCAAAATGAGCCAGTTAAATTGTATTTACCAGTGTAAACTGACGTATTTTCCAAAAGGTTAAGTGCAGGTACTACTCGTACTAGGCTGGCTGTCTTCTAGCGTCCTCAATAAGTCTCGCAAGCTTGGATGTCAATAAAACTGTTGAACAATATCTTCTTTTATTTTGATCCGCCTGTGGATCCGTTTCAACTATTTCGCGATATTTAATATTACAATTTATTAAAGTTGAAATGAATCTATCGTTGCTTCCACTGTGCATTTATATATTGTGTTGTTTGACTTATGATGATATCAACTACGTCACGATACTCCCCACCGGGCCCACCGGTAATACGTGGAAAAATATCGGGGTGTGACAACTTGTAAAAGAGTTGGATCAAAACTTATAGACATGGTGAGGTTAAAATTGAGGCGAAGGACATTTTATCTGGCTATGTAGGAGCCTAGCTTGGAATTTGGTGGAACGTTGTCCCCCGAGTCATGGATAGGAATGCCCCCCGCATCTTGTTGGTTGAGAATATCTCCGCTATTTTTCAGAATTTCCTCTGTTTTACTGATTTTTCCTTTTAACTCATCCGATACCTTTTTTATCACTATTACAATGCCATATCTCAACATAGATCTCATCTGGTAGAGCCTTTGCAAAAATATTAAGTGCTTTGGAATCTATCTCAAACTTTTGTAGATCTAGGTTAAAGTAATTTTCCGGTTTCTTTGGCTCCTGAACATTTGGATTTTCGGCACTAGGTACCAATGGAATGTGAGGTCGGAATATAACAGACTTCCTGCATCCTATGTTCACTTGATCAAGTATGTGTACCATCCGATGTTGCTGAATATTTTATTTTAATCTAACAAGTATTGATGGTTTGATATTGTAACAAGAAATATGTGAATCATGATTGATATATGCCATTCCTTATGATCTTCTGTGAAAACAAAGTACAAAAACTTTTGTAACTTATACTTAAGACTCGGAATTCAGATACAACGAACATGTTAGATCTCCTTGTGAGCATATCTTTGAGTATTAAACTAATTGTGAAATCGGGTTTAATGTGACCAAGCTCTGAAACCAGTTGTAGGATCTGAGTCCATGATACTTGTGGTTTTTAAGCAAATTAATAACAAACAATTTATAAATTGGAATACAAATAATGCAAACACACAAGCAGAATTATATATCAACAACTGTTTTTCATTGAAATCAAATGATTACAAGTAAAATATGATGATTATACAATCTCCCCCTCAGCCTGATCACACACTTTACTGTTCGTACAATAGGAATGAATGTGATGATTAGATCCCTGACATGTTAGATCTACATATACAAGTACGGAAGTTGTGTTTGTAAACAGCTAACGTCACCCTAATAGTGACATTTAACATTCCTAATTGAAAAGATTCCACAAATGTTTGCAAACATGTGTGGGAATCTAACATCTGATCTAATACACTAAAACTCTCTTGCAAGCAAGATACTATTACATTTATGGAACCGCTAATCTTCAAACCGTTGTTGCTTTGTTCCAAACATCGGTTTGGCCAAAACAGATGTTTGATTTTCTTGAATAGATCTTTACTTCAACAGGGCTTTGGCCATATGATCAGTGTTTGGTTTTTCTTCAACAATCGTTCCATGGCTTGTACAGATGTTAGCATGTCTTCAACAGATGGTTTGATTAGTGTTCAAGATTCACTATCTTTGTGAGGAGAATGCTTCATCTATTGTTTATTTCTTGATCAGTGGGTCATGTTTAGCTTTTGAATATCAAGAACTAGGATCTATACCATAGTTTAGCAAACAAAGCAAAAATCAACAACTTGTGTCGTCCTTAATACTTATGACTGTTGAAGCAACGGATCGATGATGAACATCAACATTGCACTTGATTCAAGACGTGAAACAAATATACACAAACAAAATAGAAAGATGTAGAAGAGGAAACCCTTTTATTATGAATCAGTGATCACAAATTACATAAACCAAAAGAGTATACATCATCTACAAGCTGGTTTAGACCACTAAGATCTAAACCGAGCTTTCTCTCACTAACACATAGTCACTCTCTCTAGAATGTGCAATTAAACCTAACAAACACCATCTAAAAACTTATATAATATGCTTCATATATTAAACACAAAATAAGTAAAATGTATTCCTCCATTCATTGCTTCACTTGAATCCTCTGTTAATCAACTTATTCCCACCGAGTTCCGCTCTTTTAGCACGTCTAATTCCAACGTAAGTTCACCGTTATCTGCTCCATGTAGTGAATAGTTGATATGATTAGACTACGAAAGTACTCCATCCGGTAGTTAATAGACGAAAATAGGCAGGGTTGTTACGAGAACCCACATGGACAGTTGTTAGGAATTGTCTGAGAATATAATTTCTTATCAGAAGATTTAGCATCATTGTTGGTGCATCCGTCTGTCGACTTCGTCTTGTATCGAGTCTTGTATTTGTTTAGATAGATCAGGGCACGCAAAACGAGAAAAGTGTGTTTGTGGGTATTTCGCACGAAATTACACATAGGTAATTTCGTACAAAATTAGATGGTAATTTCGCACGAAATTAGATTTCGTATGGAACTAATTTCGTTTGTACAATTTCATGTGAAATTAGCTCTTCTATAAATACTAGATGTGCCAAGTCATTTGTAACTTTCCGGTTTCAATACCGAACTACTGCCGACGTGTCTACTCGCTGTAAATCTTTGTCAAATCAATCAAAAGACAGTTTAAAGTGAATATCTAGCCGAATTGAACTTGATACGTTTGTTTCCGCCTCTCGTATCGAGCAAAAACTCTTCTGGTCGACTCGTTTGGGTCAGAAAACGATCCTACAAGTGGTATCAGAGCTCAGGAGGAAGAGTTCATACCAATTCAACTGAAAATTCTGATTTCTACACCTTCTTTTTCAAAATTAACAAGTTTTCATGGATAAAATGACTTGAATTTTACACATAATGTGCGAAACAGCATTTTAACAAAGCCTTGAAAGTTTCAGAGTTAAAATCGGACAAAAAACTGATCAATTTTGACAAAATCAGCTCGAGATGATGACATCAGTAGTATTTCGCACGAAAAAGCCTTATTTCGCACCAGTTTGGTATTTCGTTTGAGTATTTCAAACGAAATCACCTATTTCGTTTGAGAGGGTGTTATTTCGCACGAAATCAGTGATTTCGCATAGGATTGGTTGTTTTCGCTCCAAAGGGTATTTCGTTTGAAAGAGTTATTTCGTTTGAAAGTGTCTGATTTGTGAAAATTTTTAAACCCAAATCATGGAAGAGGAATTTTACAACGCTTTTGCTATTCCGATTAGCATTGCCCAACACACAATGTTAGAAAATGAAACGGGTACTATGCAAAAACCGCCAAAGCTCATGAACATTGAGGAGTATAAAGGATGGGAATAACGATTTGAAAATTTGGTACAAGCAAATTACTTGGATGCTTGGGAATGTGTTGAAACGAAATATGTTAGACCGATGACTGATGATGAGGAGATTATTGCAATTAAAGATCTAAGTGCAGAAGATAAAAAGAAATACAAAGATAAAAAGATGATGACGAGTTTATTGCATCAAGCTGTTAAGGAAGATATCTTGGTTTTATTGCAACACAATGGAACTGCTTATTCAATTTGGAAAGCTTTAAAATCAAAGTTTGTTGGAAGTAAAGAAATGATTAAAAACAAGAAATCCCTTTTGAAAAAGGAATTTGATCTATTTCGTAGCTTGAGAACTGAAAGCACTAAGCAGATTTTCGAAAGATATTGCAATTTGTTAGTCAACATGAAGAGAGTGAGCATCACAAAAGATAATGAAGAATTGATTGAGAAGCTAGATGATGCATTGCCACATGAAACTTGGGGCACGTATCTCATGATGTTGAGAAACAAGAAAGATTTTGCAAATCTAACACTGAGTAAATTCATTGAAAAGCTTGAAGCTCAAGAGATGGAACAAAGGAAGATTTCAAGAATGAAAGATTTTGATGGTGAACAAGATATAAGTATTTATTACAAAGGAGGTATTAGTGATAAGACCAACATGTCACCAAAGGTTGAAACTGCATTCAATGCTAAGGTTTCGTCTGGAGGGTCATCTAAAGGATCAAACAGCAAAACGAGTTTTTCTTCATATTCATCATTTGATCCAAACATTTCTGCAACCAAGAATGGCAAGATGTTACAATGCAACATTGTATTAAATCTTGAAAATGATCAGAATTTCTCGGAAGAGGTTGCAAAAAGTCACATGTCTTTGTTAGGGACTGTGCTGGAATCATATGGAAGTCTAGTAGCAGGAAGGATCGGGAATCCAATGTTGACAAAAGAGGATTACGATCAGATTGATGCTGAGGAGATGGAATTGAAGGATATAAAGTGGTGTTTGGCGAGTGTTTTGAGAAGAGGCGAAAAGTTTAAACAAATTATGGGAATAGATGATTTCCGTGATGCAAATGTTTCTAATTTAGGTTTTGATAAATCTAAAGTTACTTGTTTTCGTTACAGGGAAAAAGGACACTTCAAAAGAGAGTGCACAAATCGCAAAGCAAGTGGAGCTCAAAATCCGTTCAACAACAATGATTATTATCGGAAAGCAATTTATCATCAAGTTGCTCAACAATCACATCAACAACAACCACAAACTGCTCATGCTAGGAAGGAGATTGAAGAATCATCAAAGAGAGCTTATATGGTGAATCAAGAAGATAAAAAATCATCAAAAGGTTTCAGTTGGGACAAATATGTTTCAGCTGGTAGTAAAGCATGTCTGATAAACCAAGATGATGAAAAATTACCAAAAGGGTTTAGCTGGGAAAATTTCAGTTGGGATGATCATGATCCTAATAAAACTTCAAATCACAAAGCTTTTGTTGCTCGAGTTGCTGAAGACAGTGATAATGATGATGATTATTATGCAAGGAGAATGGAAGAGCACTTAAGAATGATGGAAGAGAGTGACAGTGATGATGGAAAAGCTAAAAAGAAAAAGAAGAAAGTTAAAAAACCTGTCAGTAGTGATGATGAAGAAGTTCCTGTGATAAGGAAGAAAATAAAAGACATTCCAGTTTTTAAAGTTGAAGAAGAAGCTGATGCACAAAAGATTCCTGTGAAATGTGAAAATTGTGAAGCAGTGAAGAAGCAAAACAGTACTTTGATTCATAACATGAACAGATTGAAAGAATCCTATGATGTTCTGAATAAAGCAATGAATCAGTACAACCAATCAAGCAGTGAACAAGCAACAGCTATGAAAACACTTCAAGGAGCTTTCATGACTAAGCAAAAAGTCGTCAACAATTACATTGAGAAGTGTGCTGTTCTGGAACAGAAACTGGAAACCCAGAGGATTGAAACAGAGAGAGTAAATAGGTTGTTAAAAAGTTACTCATGTACTTCTTATGTTATTGACATGATTTATCCAACAGTGGAAGGCATGAAGGCATTTGATGAAGAGGAAGTATCTAAAGACAAGAGTTCTGAAAAGAAGAAGGATACTGAAATGAAGATTTCTGGTAAGAAACAAGGTGCCAGTTACAATAAGTGTCCACCTCCGCTTGAAAATGGATATTCTCCTAGAAATCCAAATTCAGAAAGAGTCAAAAAGGCAACCAATTTACAGTGGGAGTGTGAGTCTTCAGAAAATTTGCCAGACAACATTGATGTTACTTTCACATCGTCTGACACTGATCATGAGTCCGAATTAATAAAGAAAGTTGTCGATCAGGTGTTAGATAACGATGAAACCGCGGAGTCAAACTCAGAGTCAAAGTCTGACAAGTCAAAATCAACAGTCAAAAAGGAGAAACGGGTTTACAATAAAGAATTTATGTTATCAAAGTCTAATTTGAATGACGAAACGTTCAAAGTAGCTTATACTTTGAATGATTCTGAAAAATTATATTCTGATGAAGAATTTCCAATAAGAGGTGTTAAAACTGAAATAATCAAAAAGGTTTTTAAACTAACAGAAATTAATATTTCTGAAATAAGAGATGTAAATCTTTCTGGAAAACCTAAACCTTACACCTCAAGAGTTCAACAACGTTTAAACAAGAAAAAGGGTTACAGTTCTAGTTTTCAAAAGAAACCAAACCATAACGGTAATTTCAAAAGAAAATGTCTTGGATTTATTCCACCGAAAAATCATAAAAATGAAAAAACTTATAAACCAAAAACTGTTTTTGTTTCAGGAACATCATCTGAAGAAGAAAAGGAGAAATTTTTCAGAAAACAGACAAACAAAGAATTCCTTGCTAAGAAGAAAGAGGAAATGGAGAAAAATGTTGCTCAACAGAAAAAGGAGACAAGAACCTGTTTTCAATGCAAAACAATTGGTCATATTGCCAGAAATTGTCCTAAGGCAATACACACAAAACAGGGAGTCTCTGAAAAACTGAAAGAAAAGATGGTTGAGAATGAATCACCAACCAAACAATTTAAAGTTTTCAAAAATTCAACATTTGAGGTTGGTGAATGTTCAAAGAGTTTTTACAGAAGAAAAGTGAATCTTGACAATCACAAGTGGGTTGTTAAGAAATCTGTTGATAGTTATAGCAATGATTCTGATTCGTCAAAATCGGAGGAGCTATTTTCAGGCAATGAATCTGATTCCATAAAGTCAGAAGAGCCACATGTTGAGTTAAAATTGGAAACATCAGTTCCGCCAATGGATGATGTCAATTTTCCACCATTGAGGGCTGAGAATTTTAAACAAAAAGTTGGTAAAATTGAGATTTCAAATCAATTTTTCTCAGAAAAGAAAGAATTTGATATTGAAAAAGCTTTTAACCCCACAGTTCAAAATATTTTTGGAAAAATGGTTGACGGGAAGGTCAAAGGGGTAAAGGAATTTTATGAGAAGAAAACGAAGAAACAAGGTAAAAATGGGTCATCCCAGGTTTGTGACTGGGATGGAACCAATTATGATTGAAAACCAGGACTTGCCGGAGCTCCCAAGTTGGTAAGTGTGGAGCAGGTATCGGCATCTTTCTTGTGAAATATCACCGAAGTGGTTATTGATTAATGTTTTTTTTGATATTTCGACTTACAAGTGGTAAATCAGGGACATTAAGTTCTACTTGAATTTCTACAATTGGTATTTGATATTTGAACTTAAAATTGTTATATTTTTCAAAAGGTTGAAGAAGAAAGAAACAATGTTATGAAACCCCTAACCTACAAGTGGTGTTATGAAATCAACAAAATTAATTTTCCGGCAAAACCATTTGATTAAAACAAATTTAAGTGCTTTGAAATCACAATGGGAAAATAGTTTGTTGTCTGGGGGAGTTCTGATTGTTTATGCCAAGTGGATGGCGATTTGAAGCAATTAACAGCAGTTGTCACTTTATTTGTATAGTTTGTTTTCAAATTTTCTTTAAATGGTTTTGAATTTTAGGGGGAGTAAGAAATTTCAGAAAATCCAAAAACATTTGAAAATTTGAAAAAGCAAAAAACGAGTTTTGTTGTAAAAAAGAGGAAATGATAGTACATCAGTGGACTATCACAGCATGCTAAAGAATTAGAAAGTTAATATGTGATAAACGGTCTCACTGATGATGTGCCAGTAGGTTTTTGCACATTTAGTAGATTGTGTCGAGATATAAACCTAAATTTCAAACTTACTTATCTCGTGGGGAACATCTCTCGGATATATGGGTAACCCCCGAAATCTTGTTTGAAAGGTCCCTCTTTCTGAGATACTAGGTCTTTATACTCAGTGATATCTGGGGTATTATCCCGGGACTTCTGATTTTGCGGAAGCAATGGCCTAGTCCCCGTATAATACTTTCTGCTTGCTTGAAATATAGCACCCCCCTCAGCTTAAAAAATGATGAAATATTGCAAAATGTTAATCATGTGCTGTTGAAGAAAACATTCTCTAAAGGGAACACACCAAAAGTCAAAGCTATCATCTCTCTGATTTTGCGGAAGCAATAGCCTGAGCTCTCATGGCCCTCGCATTTTAACCCTTTACAGATATCATCTAGGTATACTCACTTGTAAGACTGAATATTGGGATCTGCATACGGGAGTATATTCTGCGGTGGGATACACGTATAAGTTTAAGTCTCTAAAACATTAATCTCGTATCTCGAAACAGTTGAAATTTTTGTGAAAATTTAAAGTGGATCAGTATACTCACAATCTAAGTGAATTGTTTAGAACTTAAAATGTTTAAAGCTTAACGGTGTTAGTGATTTGTCTCATAAACTGATATGATCCTCTTACACAAACTCACAAAAATATTGTCTGTAAATATTTCTTTACAGCATTTCGTTAAAATCAAAATTCCAAAAAGATTTTCAGTGTGTTTTAGTATAAATTTTTAAAAAATGCAAAAAGATTTTCGACAACTGATGTTGAAAAGCTGATTTTCAAAGTTCCAAATGCTAAACATGATGAACAGGTTTGGGAGAGTGTTTTTTATTCGAAAAATGTATTTTCTACAAGTGGTTCATCAGAGGATAACATTGTAAAATCATTTGTTGATTGTTTAATGCTTGTCAGTAATTTCTAAATTTGTCAAATTTGTAAATTTGTGAAATTTATTTTTGGGTAGAGATGTGTGCAGGATAGCCAGGTTTTTGATCCTGAGCAGGATGTGAGCCAGGTCACGATCTTGAACCTGTGGAAGCCAGACTGCGATCCCAGCTTATCGAAAGGGGGAGTCTGAAGCTGCTAATGCTAATGATCTTAAGGAATCAAGATACCTGATCAAGAGGAGTATAGAGCTAGGTTGCGATTCTGAGAGAAAGAGAAAGATAAGATTGAGGATACTTTACATTGTTAGATATTTCGGAAAAGTTCGAGAAGACTGATAAAGATTGAAGAGTGAAGACTCGACACCGAAGACTTCATCAACATCCGAGGGGGAGTCTGTTGGTGCATCCGTCTGTCGACTTCGTCTTGTATCGAGTCTTGTATTTGTTTAGATAGATCAGGGCACTCAAAACGAGAAAAGTGTGTTTGTGGGTATTTCGCACAAAATTACACATTGGTAATTTCGTACGAAATTAGATGGTAATTTCGCTCGAAATTAGATGGTAATTTCGCACGAAATTAGATTTGTGCGGAACTAAGTTCGTTTGTACTATTTCGTGCGAAATTAGCTCTCCTATAAATACTTGGTGTGCCAAGTCATTTGTAACTTTTCGGTTTTAGTACCGAACTACTGCCGAAGTGTCTACTCGCTGTAAATCTTTATCAAATCAATCAAAAGACAGTTTAAACTGAATATCTAGCTGAATTGAACTTGATACGTTTGTTTCCGCCTCTCGTATCGAGCAAAAACTCTTCTGATCGACTCGTTTGGGTCAGAAAACGATCCTACAATCATCCATCTTTTGTATGCTATAAAATTTGGCTTTGCATAAAGGGCATGTGGAAACTTTTCCCATTGAAGCCTGTATATACTATATATATATATATATATAGTTATATCCTCGTTACTTGTGTTCTAAGAAACTTTTTTCGTGAAGTGGTCGTCTTTCATGTTTCTGAGAATAATTTGAAGGCTCACAAATTTCAATATCATTTTGGTGAATTTCTGAATGTTTGAAACCTTCCTCTGATTTGGAAGACGATAACTCGTTATATGTCTTTTTATGTATCAGTCGGCGATTTCTTCTTGAGGGTTCACCCATGGTAGTGTTTTTCTTTTTCTAATTCATATAATGTGAAAAGGAAAGTGTAAACTTAAAAAACAAATACTGGCAATTAATTTTTCATATAACTAAATAGCTATAGTGATTTTAACTAATATACCTCTATGCTTTTCAATCCAAATGAAGGAGACTCCTCTAAACAGGAATACATGGATTTCGGTTGGTTCAAATCTCTATTGTGGCATCTTTCCAAACAGCAACACACGAATATGTGGTTCCCATCTCAAAGCCACTATGTTTACATGAAGTGTACAGTGTTCTAATATCACCATATTCAAGCATTCCAAACCCTAGCTATAAACAACACAACAAACTCCGGATATTGAAAACGCTATCTAAAGAATTACTAATATTTATTAAACAACAACAGGCCCGCAAAGCCCATCAACGACTGCGTGTTGTAGGCATTAAGACAACAATAGATAATGAACGAATTGTTGGACTTCTTGTTCCAAATGCAGCTGTAAGATCCGTACTTGGTCTCTCTCTCTCTTACATAGTTGATATGATTAGACCATGAAAGCCATTGTGTTTACATGCAGTGTCCAGTGTTCTAATATCACCATATTCTAGCATTCTAAACCCTGGCTACAAATAACCCAACAAATTCCAGATACTGAAAATGTTATCTTAAGCATTATACGGCCCGTATACAGATCTTAAAACCCAAAAAACTGATCAAACCTCACAAAAATAAACACATTTAGCTGTATAACATTATATTACTCGTATACATGTATACGGCTCATATAATGTTATACGGCCCGTATACATGAAAAACAAAAAGAAGATTCCAGTGCATTTATTTCTGTGCAAAATTATTATATATGGGTTGTATAATCTTTTACGGTCCCTATACACTAGGGATGTGAAAATAAAATTATAGGGGTGTGTATATAGAATTAACCTTAAATTATTTAGTTAAATGTTAGAATGTCAAATCATTTTAAAACGTCACTCAATCCCAACATTTCTTATAGTGTCTTATCTCCTATTGTTTTCTAATTTACGAAATATTCAGAAAAACTATAAATAATAGATAATTAATTATTTGTGACCATGTCATAATTTTATGGCTAAATTGTACTTTTCATCCTTTATGTTTCAACATTTTATCAATCGATATCCTTTAACAACCAAAATTACAATGATTGTTCTTTATGTTACTATTTGTTGTCAGACGGTGTCCTTTAGCTCAAATATAGTTAAATTTTAATGTTAAGTTTGATCATGTGTTTCTCACATGAGGACAATTTGGTTCTTTTACTCTTTTCTTGAAAAGAATGCTATTAAATTAAAGATAAAAAATCTTATTGAATTAAAAATAATAAAAAATATTTAAATAAAAAAAAACTAACCTATGACTCTTTCCACCCAGCTCAGCCATCACCGGCACTATCTCTGCACCACCGTCTCTCCTAACATATCCTCTGTCAGTTTAGAGATATTAGTTTCCAAAACAAATTCATACACAATCTCCATTAATGAGTCATTCTATATCTCATTTTTAGAAACACATTCAATGAAACATTGTCCTGACAAGTTGATCTTGTCGCAACCCCCGACCCCTAACTTTGGGAACGGGCGGCCGCAAACCAGTATCAGTGGTATCGGTTTTATTTATTTGGCAGCGGAATTTACATCAAGACCGTAGTTAGGAAATAGTTTATCAGAGCAAAACACCACATTTTTATAATAATAATAAATATGGATAAACCCTAGTTTATTGAAAATAAAACTTCTTCTTTATTTAGGTAACTTTTATAGCCACTTTTCCAAGCCTTCAGTGCTCTCCAGCTGGCTTCTAATTGGCTTTCACATTTTGTTACCTGAAACGCGTTTGAAAACATTTTATTAGCAAGAAATACTGGCGAGTGAATCCCAGTTTAATCAAAACAAGTTTTATCATTTTACAGCATTGAGGGCAATCCAGCAATTACATTTGGTTACATCTACTTTAATTACCACCCACGGTACTGTCAATCATGACTGGTGGTAATGTTACTACTCACAGTATAGTAACAAATTTTATATACAAAACCCCAACATACCGACGATAATTGTAGAATCAAAAATACACAATCACTGTTAAATATAATTTAAAACAATTGAGGTTTTGTAAAAACAATTTGTAAAAAGAGGAATCACTCACTTTGCTAATTTAGGTATTTCCTTGTGATTTCCTGGTTATAATCTATTAAATTAAACAATGCACGCGCGTTAGTATAATAACCCAAATTTACATTAGTTATACCCTCCCCGAGACAGAACTCCAACGACTGAGTCGGGCAGAGCCTTGACATGCGTTACGGAGCACTAGATCAATCGGGCAGCGTATCTAATACGTAACTGGGTGTTATGATACTTACATCGAGGTAGAGCTTCGCTATTTTAGTGGGTATAATACTGGGAAATTATAATTGCTATTCAGAATTGAGAGAGAAAGTTGTGTGATGAACGAATTGAACTGAATGCCAACGGTCCCTATTTATAGTGCTGATCAGGGACTTCCTCGCGCCCCGCGACCAACTAAGGGTCTTCCTTCGCGGCCCGCGAGGTAGGTGTAGTAGGCTCTAGGGTTGTTGAGTTGACCCAGCAGCCTCGACACGCACATGCCACGTGGCAGCACAGGGTTAAGCCTAGTGGCCAAGCTGTCGCGCCCCGCGAGCGCATTAAATATTGTTTTTATTTGATTTTTGTTAAATTAAATGTATTTGGGGCCCACTTTTCGTATACGGGGTGTATTTTAGGGCGTATAGGGGTGTTATAATTATTTTAGGAGGGTTGTTATATCCTCCCCACCTTGTTTTAGAACTCGTACTTGAGGTCTACTGGAACAGGTGTGGATATTTACTTTGCATCTCTGATTCAAGCTCCCAAGTGTATTTTGGCCCTCTCTTGGAATCCCATTTTACTTTAACTAGAACCAATCTCTTTGTTTGAGATTCTTGACCTTCATGTCTTCAATCTGTAGGGGTCTTTCTACAAACTTAAGTTTCTCGTTTACCTCTATGTCCTTAAGAAGTACCACTAATGACTCATCTGCTAAACACTTTTTGAGATTACATACATGAAGGACATCATGTATTCCTGCCATTTCCTCTGGCAGTTGTAGCTGATAAGCTACGGGTCCTATTCTTCTAATAATCTGAAAAGGTCCAACATACTTGGGGCTTAGCTTTCCCCTCTTAATGAATCTAACTATTCCCTTCCATGGCGAAACTATTAATAATACCTTATCTCCTACCTGAAATTTCAATGGTTTTCGCCTGTTATCAGCATAACTCTTTTGTCGATCGCGTGCTGCTTTTAGTCTTTCCTTGACTTGAATAATCTTGTCTTTGTTTCCTGTACTATCTCTCGTACAGACAGTTGCTTTTCTCCAATTTCTGCCCAACAGACTGGAGTTCGGCACTTTCGTCCATAAAGTGCTTCAAATGGTGCAGCATTGATACTAGTATGATAGCTGTTATTGTAGGAAAATTCTATTAATGGTAGGTGATCGTCCCAGTTTCCTCCGAAATCAATTACACAAGCTCTAAGCGTATCTTCCATTGTCTGAATTGTCCTTTCACTTTGTCCATCCGTTTGAGGATGATACGCAGTGCTTAGATTTAGCTTATGTCCAATTGCTTTTTGGAAACTAGTCCAAAAATGAGAAGTAAAACAGCTATCTCTATCAGAAACAATAGATAAAGGAATTCCATGTAATGAAACTATTTCATTTACATATAACTTGGCTAATTGTTCCATGCTGAAAGTTTCCTTCATCGGTAAGAAATGAGCAGATTTGGTTAATCTGTCAACAATCACCCAGATTGTATCATTACATTTTCGTGTCTTGGGTAATTTGGTAACAAAGTCCATTGTTATCAATTCCCATTTCCATATTAGCATCTCTAATTGCTGTAATAAACCTGAGGGTTTCTGATGTTGAGCTTTAACCTGTGAACAGGTTAGACACTTGGCAACATAAGCTGTTGTATCCTTTTTCATTCCTATCCACCAGAAATTCTTTCTTAAGTCTTGATATATCTTATCACTACAGGGATGTATCGTATATTTAGACTTATGGGCTTCTTCTATTATTCAGTGGCATCGGTTTCCTTGTTTGGGTATCCAAATTCTTTTCTTATGGAATCTCCAAATTCCATCTGTTCCTTGTTCTAATTCCTTAATCATTCCTTTCAATTTTTCAGTATCATCCTTGATTACTGATTCCTGTACTTCTCTAATTTATTCATTTAAATCTATCTGCAGATTGAATTTAAGAGAACGTACTTTTCTTGTTTTTTCATGATACTTTCGACTTAAAGCATCGGCTACTACGTTAGCCTTTCCTGCATGGTACTGGATACTACAATCATAATCACTAAGAATTTCCATCCAGCGTCTTTGTCTCATATTTAACTCCTTTTGCCCAAAAACATATCTTAAACTCTTATGATCGGTGAAAATGGTAAACTTACTACCATAAAGGTAATGTCTCCAAATTTTAAGGGCAAAAATTATGGCTCCTAATTCTAAGTCATGGGTTGTATAATTATGTTCATGATTCTTAAGTTGTCTAGAGGCATAGGCCATAACCTTTTGACGTTGCATCAACACACATCCATAACCTAGTTTAGACGCGTCACAATAAACTACAAAGTCTTCAGTTACTTCTGGTAACGCGAGTATGGGTGCGTTGGTTAATCTTTGCTTAAGGATTCTAAAGTCTTCTTCCTGTTTTGGTCCCCATTCAAACTTAACGAATTTATAGGTCAGTTTTGTTAAAGCAATGGCTATTCAAGAAAAATCTTAGATAAACCGTCTATAATAATCGGCCAGTCCAAGAAAACTTCTCACCTCCGTTGGTGACTCAGGGACTTCCTATTTAGTAATTGCCTCGATCTTTGTGGGATTCACATGAATTCCTTCATCACTAACTAAATGTCCAAGAAATTGTACTTCTTCTAACCAAAATTCACATTTTGAGAATTTAGCGTAAAGCTTTTCTTTTCTCAATAATGTAAGGAGTGCATGCAGATGCGCTGCATGTTCCTCTTTACTCTTAGAGTAAATGAGAATATCATCTATAAAGACAATTATGAATTTATCCAGATATGGTTTACATATTCTATTCATCATGTCCATAAATGTGGCTGGGCCATTGGTTAAACCAAATGGCATGATGTAACACCTGTCTCATTTATATAAGAATTTAATAGAAAATTTACATTTATAAAACCAAAATACCTCATTTCATAATTTAGACCAAACAGAAGTTTGCATAATGTTAACGTTCTAGTCAACTACTAACTAATTTAAACATCCCAAAAACGAATAGTTAAGTGTCTACAACATGAACATTGTCGATAATAAAGTTAATTAAATGCGAAAGCTTCAAAAGGTTGTGTTCAGTTCTTGGAAACATGCTTGATCGCCATCCGGATTGAGTCTAACATCACCTAGTGTCAAAACCACTCTAAATGTTAGTTTTGACAGCATTAAAACGTATATAATCGAGTTCCAATGCCCAAACAATGAAAAGAAAATAAAATTCCTGCGTTTTGGGTCTGTCACGCCCCGCGACAGATTGCCCTTAAGCTTGCGCGCCCCACGAGAAAGCCTCGCGTGTCGCGATAGAATTATTGGCTCCCTCCGCGTGCCGCAGGGGAGACCATTTTCCAGCAAGTGCAGGTTTATGACCTGCATATTCAGCCAGTTCCATTTTTCAAAATTCCAACTTCAAAACATCATAACTTTCTATCTAGGCGTCCGTTTTAGGTGATTCTTTTTCCTACGCGTCCGTAATTAAATTACCAACGCATCTATCATGATTTTTATACCAAATTTCGAATTTACGGACTAAAAGTCTATAAATCCCTTTCTATTTATTCGACCCGCATAGTATTTGCACTCTTTGTACTACTACTATTATTATAACCTCAAGGCATATTTACCCAACATCTGGGGCTTACGATCACCGGCGTTTCATTACCAACCCTATGGTTTCACGCTCTTGTGATCCATCATCGCCAAATGCTATTCAAAAAACACTTTTACTACTTACTAACCAATTATTCGACCCGTTTGGCTCATTTATGGAATCCTCCATTTCTAATGACTACCAAACATTTTCTATTCAAGTTTTTGAATCGTTTAACTAATAGTGATCTACGTCACTTTAACTAATGCTACCATTTCTAATAAACACAATTTCAAGTATCCATAACTATTCAAATAACATAATGTAACGGGATCACGGTTACCTACTTGCATAATTCATCAACATTGGTTTCTAGTGAATTACATCACTTTATTTACATTCCAAGCATAACTAATTTAACAATATTATTATCGAACATATCTAATTAACTATTTTGACCCGTTAGGTTGTCGAGTGTGTTACATCACTTCATTGACATTCCACACACGACTTTAAACAATATTATCAACAAACATATTAAATTAACTAATTTGACCCGTTTGGTTGTCGAGTGAGTTACATCACTTCATTGACCTACCAAACTCGCATTTTACACTACAATCCTGATAATATTTCTAATACCATTGTTTATGCATATCGTAACGAAACCGAAGGTTACGTACCTTTAAAGCGCTCCTTTCAATCGCGTGTCTCCACCGGCTTGTCCACTTAACGATCCGGATTCCTTGCCTATTAGAGTTCAACCAAATATTGTTTAGAACTCCTTTCATAACATATCACGCATAATTTGCCGTATAGTTCAAACATGCGTTTTTATCCCAATTTCACTATGTTAGCTTTCTCTTAGGCATTTTAACAAACACCTTAAGGGCATCGTTTTTAAATAACCGTTATCAAGTTCATGACTCAACTATCTCGTCGAATTTTTTATACTTTTTGCAAGTTTGTTATTTCTAACATGCATATTGACATCAGATTTGTTTCATGCAAACCATTAACATCAATTTTCTGATTACCTTTTTAGGGTTCTTTATCAATCACAAAACCCATTTAACACATAGATGGGTAAACATGAACAATCAAAATTGAGCATCAATTTCACAAATTTATTAGCTAGGGTTTACATCTAACATGTTTCCAACACTACATTCATCTAAACATCAAATAATCAAGCTCCGATTTCGACTTCACAAATCATCAAGAATTTGAGATGGAACTAAATGATGAAATTTAGCATACCTTATGATCCCTTCACCGAGGTGATCACTAATTCGTGCCTGGATTTCGATTTGGGTTAGATTTACCCCTTCAATTTGTTGATTTTATGCTTGTTAGGGTTTGAGCTTGAGAGCCCTTCTTGGCTCCTGTGTTTTGTGCGACCAGAACACACAAAGGTGTGTGTTTTGGTGTTTTTAGTTTTAATTAATAAAAACCCATTTCTCATTTTAACCATTTTAGTCCCTCAACTTTACCCAGGTTTATAAAGGTTACTACATCAAGTTCCCTCATTATTTTAAAACACTTGACTAACTAGGTTGATATTCCTAGTTATTTAGTGGGTTCCGGGAGTTATAACCCGTTTTATTTTAAGTCCCGTTAACTCGGGCTTCTTATAAACTTACTTTTCTGAAAGCTTTTATTCTCCTTTTTAATTAATATTAGGATTATTTGTTTAAATCCTAATATTCACGGGGTTAATTTTACCACTAACAGTATTTTACCTGTTCATTATTATTAACGTGTTTCAATTACCACTCCCATTTTCGGGGTGTTACACATGACGGTAAATTCATAATGGTCATACCTTGTTCTGAAGGAAGTTTTAGGAATGTCCTCTTCATGTACTTTCAATTGATGATATCCTGAACGTAAATTGATCTTAGAAAAGAATCGAGCTGCTTGCAATTGATCAAACAGATCATCGATTCTCGGCAATTGGCACCGATTTTTAATCGTGACTTTGTTCAATTCTTGGTAATCAATGCACATGGGCATTGATCCGTCTTTCTACTTGACGAACAAGATCGGTGCTCCCCATGGCGATGAACTTGGCTGTATGAATCCTTTTTCCAAAACTTCATCCAACTGTTTCGTCGGTTCTTGCATTTTTGCTGGTGCAAAACGGTAAGGTGCCTTGGTAATCGGTGCTGTCCTGGTAGAAGGTGAATTCTAAATTTGACTTCCCGGTCTGGCGGTAGTCCTGGTAATTCTTTTGGAAAAACATCTGAGAATTGAGATACTATGGGAATATCTTTTAATTCCTTTCCTTTAGTGTTAATGATTATGGAAATCATAAACACTAGTGAACCTTTTCTTGGACAACTTGTTGTTTTCATCACAGAGATGAATTTCGTTGATCGAGATGGCTTATCTCCTGTAATTGTGATCTTTTCACCCTTTGGTGAATTTACTTGTATTGACTTTTGATCACATAAAATACTGGCTTTATTGGCTACTAACCAATCCATTCCTAATACAATATTAAATCCAGCCAGATTCATTGGGTAAAGATTAGAAATAAAATTTTGGCTTAGAATTTCTATTCTTGGTCCCTGCAAGATTTTAGTGATCTTAATGGATTCTCCATTTGCTGCTTCTACCAGAAATTCTTGTTGAAGTTTAGTTAATGGTTGATTGAGAAGTTTGCAAAATGAAGTATTAATAAAACTTTGGTTCGCACCAGAGTCAAATAATACTTTAGCAAAAACATCGTTAACTAAAAACGTACCGAAAATCACGTCCGGAATCATCTTGGCTTCTTCTGCTGTCAGAACAAATGCTCTAGTATTCTTAGCAGTCTTGTTGTTCATGGCTAGAGCTAGTTTCAGACAGTGTGGTTTGATATGCCCCTTCTCTCCACAATTGAAGCATACTCCATTGCTGGGTTTCTTCCTACAGTCTTCTTCCTTGTGTCCCGGTATCTTGCAGAAGTTGCAATATGCAGAACATTTCCCTGAATGCTTCTTCTTGCAGGACTTACAGTAAGGTGCAGAGGTAGAACCTGTATTTCTCCCACGGTTGGAATTACCGTGGCGAAATTCCTGGGTAAGCTTTTGGGCTAGTTCTTCCTCTTGTTTTCTTCTTGTGTACGTACTAGTTCATCAGTCAAGGTATTTGCTAGTTCTACAGCTTATTCTATGGTTTGTGGTCTAGCTGCCTTGACTACGTGTCTAATTTCACTGATTAATCCCCAAATGTAACAGGAGATTAACACTGGCTCTGGTGAAGCTAGGGTTGACACTATTCTAGCATATTCAAAGAATACGGTAGTGTAACCCTTGCAATCTACTCCAGTCATTCTAAGGTTTAAGAACTTATTAGCTATTTGTTCTTTTTCATTGGGAGGACATAATTTTCTTACAACCATGTTCTTAAACTCCATCCATTCTATATTATAAACTCTGTAACTTCCCCTAGACTGGAGAATAGTGTTCCACCATTCTAGAGCTGCATTCTTAAAATGATTTGAAGCAAACATGATTTTATCCTCTTCTGGACATTTGCTTATTTTTAAGACTACCTCAGTCTTCTCTATCCAACGTAGAGATGCAATGGCTCCTTCATTGCCAGAGAATTCCACCGGTTTACAAGACCAGAATTCTTTGTAAGAACAACCATATGACATGGTTCTTCTTCTTTTTGGAATAGGCAATTGAAGTAGTGGTCCATTGTTTACGCTGTGACTGGGTTCAGTAGGTGGTCGTATACTTCCACTGTTAGTTTTATTTTTTCCGCTTCCTTAACCGTTTTGATAATATATGGCATAACGTCTATAATCCCTTGTGCCACTATGTGTTGGATGGCACTGTTGTCTAATTGGTTCCCGTTATTATCGTTATTCGGGTTTTCTTGATTCACTTCGTTGTGCCTCTGGATTATAAACATTTACCAAGTATTAATATCACAGGACAAGATTTAATGCGAGCAATCACACAAACAAACATATTGATCAAAATCGTAGTACATTAGATGTGGTTTATAACGATACCCAGAGGTCAACCCCAGTGGATCTTGTGTCGAATAGAGAGAAAATCATCGATTCGGTGTCATTGAACCCTATCCAAACACTGTATAAATATTAAACAGATCAGACTCAAATAGCGAACAAAAACGTATGAAAATACAGATTTAGACTTCATAAACCGTGTCACACCCCTTTCTACGGCGGAAGCACGAGGTGTGATCATGAAAGGTTCTCATTGCATACGAAGAGTAAACATACTACATGCTCAAGAAAATAACTTCAAATACCATAATTTGAAAACATACGTTAGCGTTTACATCGCTAAGTCGCATAAAGCATTGTCTTAAAAGTTTACAACTTTATTTAAAGATAAACATAAGCGACATCCACGAGCATGAGTAAGACCACGCGCACATCCATCCTAGTTACCTGAAATACATGTGAGTTTTTGGAAAAACGTCAACATAAAGTTGGTGTGAATTCATGCAGTTTTGTATTTCATGTTTGTATACTTTGTATGAAAACATAGTTTGTGAGTAAATCAAGTTTTCATATATAAATCCAGTTTCATGTGTACACCACGTACCCATGTATAATTCAATCTTTTCTTGAGTACCCCACGTACTTCAAGTTATACATCAATCCTCTTGAATACCCCACGTACTTCAAGTTATATATCAATTTTAGTATGGTATGAATTTTATGTAAATACAGTATTTCTGTAATTATCAGATTGTTAATGGGTTGCAAAGCCATTAACATGTGGCACGACATAGGAAGTCACCAAACCTAAGTCATTTAATTGGTATATTCTGAGACACAAAAGCACCACTCGATTCTCGCCCCGACCGAGTGTGAGGCTGCCAGGCACCCGTTAGATCTAACATTTTGTTCTGCTGTCTAAGTATGTACACGATTAATGGTGCTTCTGTACCCTATTCGTGACACTATTTCTCATAACGCATCCTACTTGGTTCTCGTTCTCACCAAGCGCGTTTCTTGTTAACATTTCTCATAGCGCCTCATACTTGGTTCTCGTTCTCACCAAGTGCGCTTCTCATATTCTTATATTTCATCACACTTGGTTCTCGTTCTCACCAAGTGTACTTCTTGTATTCTTATATTTCGTCACACTTGGTTCTCGTTCTCACCAAGTGTACTTCTTGTATTTATATCATACCAATTATAAATTTTGTACATTTGTACATGTATTTCACCCCCGAAGTTATAAAAACTGAAAACAGTTAAAGAGAAAAGGGGGAGCATGAACTCACAACTTTGCGTTCCTAGCGTCGTAAACTCCACCGGATTTGCTTAATTAACGTCGTAACCTATACGCGTTTTCTTAACGTTAGTCACTAGACTTGCGTTGCACAAGTACAGTCACTCTCTTTTGTATATATTCTTGTGTTAAAAATATTCTATATTTTTAACTACGTATCTTACTTATATTATTTTCTCCAAAAATAAATATAAGTCTTTTGTGTTTTGCACTTTGCACCCGAATTATGTATCTTGTATGTTGTATGTGTATTTTTATGTTTATACTCCTCATGAGTACTTAGTGTATTTTTAAGTCTTAATACACTAGCACGTATAACACATACTATATACACTTAGCACAAAAGTTGGTGATAAAATAATATATATTTTTCTCTCAAAAATATATATATATACATAAGATCCATTTTTATTTTTGAAGAAATCCTCATTTCTTATCACCAAAAGTTAGGGAAACCTTGGTAATATTTTTAAATACATTTTTAGGGAATAAGTTTCTTAAAAACTTATATTTTTCTAAGTGTCGAAATTTATAAAAATTTTGACAGAGTTTCCCCTAAAAATGGAGGTTTCCCACGTTTTCAAAACGTGTGTTTATTTTCTTTTAAATCATTATCAATCATCAACAACAATTATCAACAATACTCATCAACAATAATCACTAGTTTCTCCATTTCATGAACTTGGATATTTACCAAAATTGTGTAGTATCTTACTAGCACATTCAGTAAGTCTTGTTATCTTTAAAAATAAGTTTAATTTCTTAAAAACTTTATTTTTAAAGAATATGAAGTTTCACAACTTCTAGTCAGTTTTTATGAAAATTATTTCTTTGTTAAAACTTTTGTTACACAAGTGTCCACACACTTGTTTGTTCATAAAAACACCTCTAGTTCATGAAAGATCCGGTTTTTAAAACATGATTTCTTTAACGCTTGGTCCTTTGAAAATACCACTTGCAGATACGTAGATCTGCTAGTTTTAAACACTATTTTGCAAGTAAAAATACTTTTACACAAGTTCATGTCTCATGTGTGGTAGAGTTTCACCTTTTAACCCTTATATCTTCTAACATAACCTTATGTCATGATCCAAGAACATGACTACATCGGGTTAAATGGTGATCCGAGCTACCACAATCATAGATCGGGTCTCAATACTCATACATTTCGAATACTACATCATTTACACAACTTATGTGCTATTAACCACCATTTTTTTGTGTTTTAAGTAGACTTTAAAGCATCATCTTGCATGTTAACTAGTTTTATCCGATAAAAATCCTTTTAACCACTTTAGATTAGTTCAAATATGAGTTTTAAGCATTATACCTCTAGCTCGAGGCTAGGGAAGAATCTATGCGCAAAAGAGGTGGATAAAAGCTAGATAAAGAGGTCCTTCGAACTCCGTTTGCTCCAAGCTTCCTAATACGAGATCCTCGACACTTGTATGGACTTGGAATGGCGAGATCAAAGCTTGGAAATGGTTGTGTGTTCAAGGGGTGTTTGGCCGTAGCCTTTGAGAGAGAGAGGAGGGTGTGTGTGTTGTTTAGTGTTGAGTGAAATGATCATGTGTGTTAATGTTAGATCTTATAGACAAAACTTGTGATTATGGACCAAAGGTTACTATGTCTATTAGATATTAGACATAAGTAAATATAATAATCAAGAGTGGTACTTGCTCTAGTTACATGGGGACCGAAATCGGCCATGGGGGGGGGGGGGAGGGTTCTAGTTTGTTTTCAAGTAGTTAGTTAGCTACTAGTTAAGATAAGTAGGTTAGTTAAGTAGTTAACTTGGTTAGTGGTGTGTCATGCGTTACAATGGGTGTTAGGGTGTTCAGGGACCCTAACTGGCTCAGAAAAAGATAAATAATGAAAATAACAATATTTTCGTGTTCCAGGTATAGTCCGATTGTTCGGTTACATACCGATTCGTTAAAGTGCTAAATTGCACCTTTTAGTGTTTAATAAGTATCTTTTTATAACACTATCGATTCCCAACACTTAGGGAAATATTCTGGATAATCAAACGACATTTCTGCATAATATTCATATGTCTAAATGCTGAATTATTGCAGAATTATATGAATTCTGCACTTAAAGTGCGTTTCGGGTGCTTTTTAGTGCTTATTTTTGCTTTCGTATTGCATAAATATTAACCCTTGTATGTACTCTTGGGTTTTAATGCATTCTTATTGTCGGACCTACACTTAGGCTCCAATTTTTATTGTCTGGCTGCTTTCTGCAGTTCAGTCGACACAGTGTGTCTTACCGGTGAGTTTACTATTATTCTGACGCAACGCTCTCGTTTATGCATAAAGCAATATTTTGTAGTATACAACATGCATGAATTCACTTGTTTAATCATGTGTTCAGACATTGCTGACGATTAAACTCATAATTGCAGTCATTAAGCAATAATTAATATGTACAGAAATTACCGGTTTGGGCCAGTTGTCACAGTCTCCCCCCGTTAAAAGAATTTCGTCCCGAAATTCAGACTGAACTCACCCTCGCTGGAGTCTTCTTGAATAGGTGGGGATACTTTTTCTTGAACTGGTCCTCACGTTCCCATGTGTACTCGGGTCCGTGCTTAGAGCTCCAACGTACTTTGACGAGCTTCACACTGCTCCTCCTGGTCTTGTTGACTTTCCAGTCAGTAACCTCAACGGGTTGCTCTGTAAATCGGAGGGCTTCATCAATATGCACTTCATCCATCGGGATGATCACGTTTTCTTGTGTTGGACTCTTCTTCAGGTTGGATACATGAAACGTATCATGTACACCATTAAGTTCTTCCGGTAACTCCAACTTGTATGCCACGGTACCAATTCTCTTCAAAATTCTGAATGGTCCGATGTATCGTGGATTCAGCTTTCCATGCTTTCCAAACCTGACTACGCCCTTCCATGGTGAGACTTTTAACAACACTTTGTCTCCCACCTTGAAATCTACCGACTTTCTATTCGGATCAGCGTAGCTCTTTTGTCGCTCTCGAGCCGCCTTAATGCGCTCTCGGATCTGTGAAATCTTGTCGGTTGTCTCTTGTACAAGTTCAGGACCAACCATACGTTTATCTCCGGCATCTGCCCAACATAAGGGCGATCGGCATTTGCGGCCATACAGAGCTTCGAACGGTGCGGCTTTTATGCTCGTATGATAACTGTTATTGTAGGAAAACTCAACTAAAGGTAGATGAGTATCCCAGCTGCCGCCTAGATCCATGACACATGCGCGAAGCATATCTTCTAACGTTTGTATAGTCCGTTCGCTCTGGCCGTCTGTTTGCGGATGGAATGCCGTGCTCAGATCTAACTAAGATCCGAAGGCTTCCTGAAATGATTGCCAGATTCTTGAGACAAAGCGTCCATCTCTGTCTGAAATGATTGAGATTGGCACTCCATGACGTGCCACAATTTCTCTTAAGTATATCTCTGCAAGCTTTCCGGTGCTATCCTTCTCTCGGATTGGTAGGAAATGCGCAGACTTCGTCAATCGATCAACGATTACTCATATCATATCGTGCCCTCTCGGGGTCCTGGGTAATTTCGTTATGAAGTCCATCGAGATTTGTTCCCACTTCCACACGGGAATCTCTGGTTGTTGTAGTAGGCCGGACGGTTTCTGATATTCTGCCTTAACCTTAGCACAGGTTAGGCATTTTCCAACATAGACAGCAACGTCGCTCTTGAGTCTCGGCCACCAATAATATTCTTTCAAGTCTTGATACATCTTGTCCGACCCTGGGTGGATCGAGTACCTTGACTTGTGCGCTTCATCAAGGATGACTCCTCGTAGGCCACCATAGAGCGGAACCCAAATGCGCTTTTTAAAGTATAAGGCTCCCTCTTCATTTGGCGCCATGTACTTCAATGCACCCCGGAGGTATTCAGCTTTATTGTTCTCTTCTTTAAGAGCTTCTTGTTGTGCATCCCGAATGCGTGCAGTGAGGTTCGTTCGAATCGTCATTTCCAATGCCCGAACCCTTAGGGTCTTAACCCTTTCCTTTCGGCTCAACGCGTCTGCTACAACGTTTGCCTTTCCAGGATGGTACTTAATCTCACAGTCATAATCATTCAGCAGCTCTACCCAACGTCGCTGGTGCATATTCAATTCCTTCTGATCAAATATGTGTTGTAAGCTTTTGTGATCTGTGAATATTGTACATCGAGTACCATATAAATAATGTCGCCAAATCTTCAAGGCGAATACCACTGCACCCAACTCCAGGTCGTGAGTGGTATAATTTCTCTCGTGAACCTTCAGTTGTCTTGAAGCATAAGCGATGACTTTTTGGCGTTGCATGAGCACGCAACCCAACCTTGCCGTGAAGCGTCACAGTATACCACGAAGTCTTCAGTGCCTTCGGGTAATGATAGTATTGGTGCATCGCAGAGCTTGTTTTTAAGTAACTGGAAGGCTTCTTCTTATTTGTGACCCCAGTCGTATTTCTTGTCTTTCTGTGTAAGGGTCGTTAGCGGTTGAGCTATCTTTGAGAAATTCTCGATGAATCGCCGATAATAGCCCGCTAAGCCCAAAAATTGTCGAACTTCAGTTGGGGTTTTGGGAGCTTCCCAGTTCTTTATCGCTTCAATCTTGGATGGGTCTACATGAATGCCCCTCTCATTCACAACGTGACCAAGAAATTGTACTTCGCGAATCCAGAATTCGCACTTCGAGAACTTTGCATAAAGCTTCTCTTTCTTCAGTAACTCCAAGATGGTTCTGAGATGTTGCTCGTGCTCTTCTTTCGTTCGCGAGTAAATCAGGATACCATCGATAAATACAATCACGAATTTATCGAGATATGGTTTGCATACGCGGTTCATTAGATCCATAAAGACCGCTGGTGCATTCGTCAGCCCAAACGGCATCACGAGAAATTCGTAGTGCCCATATCGCATTCTGAATGCAGTCTTTGGTACGCTTTCCTCTTGGATTCTCAGCTGATGGTATCCAGATCGAAGGTCGATCTTGGAATAGTAGCTTGATCCTTGCAGTTGATCAAATAAGTCATCAATCCTTGGTAGCGGATACCGATTCTTGATAGTGAGCTTGTTCAGTTCCCTGTAATCGATACACATCCGTAGAGATCCATCCTTCTTCTTCACGAACAATACTGGGGCTCCCCAGGGTGAGAAGCTTGGCCTTATGAATCCTTTATCCAACAACTCCTGAAGCTGTGTAGATAATTCTTGCATTTCGGATGGCGCAAGTCGATATGGAGCCTTGGCTACAGGAGCGGCTCCTGGAACCAAGTCTATGTGGAATTCGACTTTTCGTTGCGGAGGTAGTCCTGGCAGATCTTCAGGGAACACATCAGGATATTCCTTCACCACAGGAATGTCTTCGAGTTTCGGCTCCTCAGCCTTCTTGTCTATAACGTGTGCTAGGAAAGCAACACATCCTTTCCTTAAGCACTTCTGTGCCTTCATACAACTGATGATTCGTAGAGTCGCGTTTCGTCTTTCTCCATGTACTATGAGAGTTTCATCATTCGCCAGAGGGATGCGAATGATTTTCTCATGACAAATGACTTCCGCTTTGTTCTTGGACAACCAGTCCATTCCGACCACTACATCGAAGCTACCTAATTGAATAGGTAAGAGGTCGATGCTAAATCTTCGTTCACCAAGTTCTAGCGTGCAGCCTCTAACAACTTCGCCCGATTCAACAAGTTTACCATTGGCTAGTTCTATGGAATAAGGAATTTCTAATCTACTAGATTCTATTCCGAGTATGTGTTTAAATTCCACAGACATGAAGCTATAATTGGCGCCAGTGTCGAATAATATGGATGCAAAGTGATTGTTAATGAGAAACGTACCGGTGACCACGTTAGGGTCCTCGCGTGCGTCTCTTGCTCCAATCACAAATGCTCGAGCCGGAGCGTTGTTTCTCTCTGGGCAGTTCTTCATGAAATGACCATTGCTTCCACACTTGAAGCATCCTTGCCCTTTCCCGTTACCATTCTTGTTACCAGCACCATTCCCATTTCGGTTCTTTCCTTTTCCCCAACAGTCTTCTGTTTGATGACCCAATTTACCACATTTGTCGCACCTTGGAATGCGACAAGCTCCATCATGATGATACTTACATTTTTGGCATCTAGGCATGGAGCCTTGGTATGCTTTGGTTGCATGGGTTTTCGTCTCCTGAGGCGGATTAGTGTCGCGCTTCTTGTTGAAACCCTTGTTGTTGCGAGTAGCTTGGTTCAAACTTGTATGCTTTCTCTTTTTGTCACCGGACGACTCAGCATGTGTCTCGGTCTTTTCTATTGGGTTTAGTGATAACTTCTTCATACGAACACAATCTTCAGTCAGGCTGACAGCCAGAGTTACAGCCTCGGTGATTGTTTGTGGTTTGGCCGACGTCACCATGCCACGAAACTCTGAGGCCAGTCCCCTAATGTAGCGTTCCACACGCTTAAATTCAGGAGTCACCATGTAGGGAAGCACTCTCGACAGGTCGTGGAACCTTCGAGTGTAACCATTGATGTCAGCACCTTCCATAGTCAAGTGCCAGAACTCTGTTTCCAGCCTTTGGAGTTCCGCACGAGAGCAATACTTCTCTCTCATCCTTTCCTTCAGTTCCTCCCAAGTTAGGCCATAAGCGGCGTCATCACCCAAAGTTTGGGCTTGCAGGTTCCACCAAGTCAGAGCTTCATCGACGAATAACCCAGTAGCAAAAGTGACTTGTTGATCCGCGGTACACTTGCTCATGCGGAAAGTAGCTTCAGTCTTCTCCGTCCAGCGCACAAATGCTACTGCACCTCCTGTGCCATCATAGTTCATCGGCTTGCAGTCGAGGAACTGCTTGAAAGTGCAGCCTGGAATTGATTCAACCAATTCACATGTGAGCAATCGAAGAAATAATGAAACAAAGACCGTTCGTAAATTTCCTCATGCTTAGCACAGTGTCTTAAGGTTACCTTGAGCTGCATTGCCTCCAGACGAATCTCCATTCCCATTACGCCTAGCGTTGCTTGGTCCTCCACTGTCTTGAGTTCGGTTCGCCTCGTACTGGGCGATAGCAGCGGAGATCCTTTCCTCCAGCAGGGCGTTCAGCTCATCAGCAGTTCTGGGCAGTAGGGGAGGTGGAGGTTGATCGTCATTGCGAGCATTCACAGCTTTCCTGGGTGCCATGTTCTGACAGAACATAACACAGCAGGGTTAGGCATTTGTTTGATATCGTCCTACTAGGCAGTAGTAGTATATATATATATTCACAGGTATATATACCACATAAGTGACGTCAAACATTTATTACCCTAGCAGAGTACTTAGTAGGCTTGTACTGAGGGAATCCATACGTGACAAGACTTGCTGTGGTTTCTGTGCACTGAATTCCATAATTATGTATGCATCCATAATTACGTAACTCCTTGCACAGTCCGCACAGTTCGTTTCATCCTCGTATTTCTTCCTTCAGATGGGCCATCGCTTTTAGGTAAAGTCACGTATACTTGTGACGTTCTACTTCTAGTACATGCTAATTATCACACATAATTGCAAGTAATTTCTAGTCAATGACAAGTGCTACTCAAGTGCACTCTAAGTCTCGTAGTGTCTTTTCTAGACTCATGTAGACAGTTTCAGGTGGTGGATGTCGCGGGACGTTTTATGCAATGAAAACTCTTTGTAAATTGTTTTCGTGAATGGATCCTAGAGATTGTAGACTAGACTCGAGAAGGAATCCTGGTTCACTACAATCGCAGCTCTGATACCAATCTGTCACACCCCTTTCTAGGGCGGAAGCACGAGGTGTGATCATGAAAGGTTCTCATTGCATACGAAGAGTAAACATACTACATGCTCAAGAAAATAACTTCAAATACCATAATTTGAAAACATACGTTAGCGTTTACATCGCTAAGTCGCATAAAGCATTGTCTTAAAAGTTTACAACTTTATTTAAAGATAAACATAAGCGACATCCACGAGCATGAGTAAGACCACGCGCACATCCATCCTAGTTACCTGAAATACATGTGAGTTTTTGGAAAAACGTCAACATAAAGTTGGTGTGAATTCATGCAGTTTTGTATTTCATGTTTGTATACTTTGTATGAAAACATAGTTTGTGAGTAAATCAAGTTTTCATATATAAATCCAGTTTCATGTGTACACCACGTACCCATGTATAATTCAATCTTTTCTTGAGTACCCCACGTACTTCAAGTTATACATCAATCCTCTTGAATACCCCACGTACTTCAAGTTATATATCAATTTTAGTATGGTATGAATTTTATGTAAATACAGTATTTCTATAATTATCAGATTGTTAATGGGTTGCAAAGCCATTAACATGTGGCACGACATAGGAAGTCACCAAACCTAAGGCATTTAATTGGTATATTCTGAGACACAAAAGCACCACTCGATTCTCGCCCCGACCGAGTGTGAGGCTGCCAGGCACCCGTTAGATCTAACCTTTTGTTCTGCGGTCTAAGTATGTACACGATTAATGGTGCTTCTGTACCCTATTCGTGACACTATTTATCATAACGCATCCTACTTGGTTCTCGTTCTCACCAAGCGCGTTTCTTGTTAACATTTCTCATAGCGCCTCATACTTGGTTCTCGTTCTCACCAAGTGCGCTTCTCATATTCTTATATTTCATCACACTTGGTTCTCGTTCTCACCAAGTGTACTTCTTGTATTCTTATATTTCGTCACACTTGGTTCTCGTTCTCACCAAGTGTACTTCTTGTATTTATATCATACCAATTATAAATTTTGTACATTTGTACATGTATTTCACCCCCGAAGTTATAAAAACTGAAAACAGTTAAAGAGAAAAGGGGGAGCATGAACTCACAACTTTGCGTTCCTAGCGTCGTAAACTCCACCGGATTTGCTTAATTAACGTCGTAACCTATACGCGTTTTCTTAACGTTAGTCACTAGACTTGCGTCGCACAAGTACAGTCACTCTCTTTTGTATATATTCTTGTGTTAAAAATATTCTATATTTTTAACTACGTATCTTACTTATATTATTTTCTCCAAAAATAAATATAAGTCTTTTGTGTTTTGCAGTTTGCACCCGAATTATGTATCTTGTATGTTGTATGTGTATTTTTATGTTTATACTCCTCATGAGTACTTAGTGTATTTTTAAGTCTTAATACACTAGCACGTATAACACATACTATATACACTTAGCACAAAAGTTGGTGATAAAATAATATATATTTTTCTCTCAAAAATATATATATATATACATAAGATCCATTTTTATTTTTGAAGAAATCCTCATTTCTTATCACCAAAAATTAGGGAAACCTTGGTAATATTCTTAAATACATTTTTAGGGAATAAGTTTCTTAAAAACTTATATTTTTCTAAGTGTCGAAATTTATAAAAATTTTGACAGAGTTTCCCCTAAAAATGGAGGTTTCCCACGTTTTCAAAACGTGTGTTTATTTTCTTTTAAATCATTATCAATCATCAACAACAATTATCAACAATACTCATCAACAATAATCACTAGTTTCTCCATTTCATGAACTTGGATATTTACCAAAATTGTGTAGTATCTTACTAGCACATTCAGTAAGTCTTGTTATCTTTAAAAATAAGTTTAATTTCTTAAAAACTTTATTTTTAAAGAATATGAAGTTTCACAACTTCTAGTCGGTTTTTATGAAAATTATTTCTTTGTTAAAACTTTTGTTACACAAGTGTCCACACACTTGTTTGTTCATAAAAACACCTCTAGTTCATGAAAGATCCGGTTTTTAAAACATGATTTCTTTAACGCTTGGTCCTTTGAAAATACCACTTGCAGATACGTAGATCTGCTAGTTTTAAACACTATTTTGCAAGTAAAAATACTTTTACACAAGTTCATGTCTCATGTGTGGTAGAGTTTCACCTTTTAACCCTTATATCTTCTAACATAACCTTATGTCATGATCCAAGAACATGACTACATCGGGTTAAATGGTGATCCGAGCTACCACAATCATAGATCGGGTCTCAATACTCATACATTTCGAATACTACATCATTTACACAACTTATGTGCTATTAACCACCATTTTTTTGTGTTTTAAGTAGACTTTAAAGCATCATCTTGCATGTTAACTAGTTTTATCCGATAAAAATCCTTTTAACCACTTTAGATTAGTTCAAATATGAGTTTTAAGCATTATACCTCTAGCTCGAGGCTAGGGAAGAATCTATGCGCAAAAGAGGTGGATAAAAGCTAGATAAAGAGGTCCTTCGAACTCCGTTTGCTCCAAGCTTCCTAATACGAGATCCTCGACACTTGTATGGACTTGGAATGGCGAGATCAAAGCTTGGAAATGGTTGTGTGTTCAAGGGGTGTTTGGCCGTAGCCTTTGAGAGAGAGAGGAGGGTGTGTGTGTTGTTTAGTGTTGAGTGAAATGATCATGTGTGTTAATGTTAGATCTTATAGACAAAACTTGTGATTATGGACCAAAGGTTACTATGTCTATTAGATATTAGACATAAGTAAATATAATAATCAAGAGTGGTACTTGCTCTAGTTACATGGGGACCGAAATCGGCCATGGGGGGGGGGGGGAGGGTTCTAGTTTGTTTTCAAGTAGTTAGTTAGCTACTAGTTAAGATAAGTAGGTTAGTTAAGTAGTTAACTTGGTTAGTGGTGTGTCATGCGTTACAATGGGTGTTAGGGTGTTCAGGGACCCTAACTGGCTCAGAAAAAGATAAATAATGAAAATAACAATATTTTCGTGTTCCAGGTATAGTCCGATTGTTCGGTTACATACCGATTCGTTAAAGTGCTAAATTGCACCTTTTAGTGTTTAATAAGTATCTTTTTATAACACTATCGATTCCCAACACTTAGGGAAATATTCTGGATAATCAAACGACATTTCTGCATAATATTCATATGTCTAAATGCTGAATTATTGCAGAATTATATGAATTCTGCACTTAAAGTGCGTTTCGGGTGCTTTTTAGTGCTTATTTTTGCTTTCGTATTGCATAAATATTAACCCTTGTATGTACTCTTGGGTTTTAATGCATTCTTATTGTCGGACCTACACCTAGGCTCCAATTTTTATTGTCTGGCTGCTTTCTGCAGTTCAGTCGACACAGTGTGTCTTACCGGTGAGTTTACTATTATTCTGACGCAACGCTCTCGTTTATGCATAAAGCAATATTTTGTAGTATACAACATGCATGAATTCACTTGTTTAATCATGTGTTCAGACATTGCTGACGATTAAACTCATAATTGCAGTCATTAAGCAATAATTAATATGTACAGAAATTACCGGTTTGGGCCAGTTGTCACATACCGTTCAGCTCGTTGACGTTGTTAGGGTTTCGCATGACTAAGCATGACACGTAAAGCCCTGGCGCAACGATAAATCCCCAAAAAAAACATGGAAATAAGTCGTTTCTTCTAGAACGCATTGCCACCAAGTGCAGCTCATCTCCACCAAGTGAGACAACAGCAGTCTGCACATAGTGAACAACACATTAAGATGGTAATCAGATCATGTATTAACAGGCTAACTTAATGTTACAGATACTATTTAATGACACACTCTAATAAGTTTCAAGACATGCATAAACACGACCAGAAGTAAAATATACACATTTATGTAGTAATAACTAAGAGGATCACGTGCGACATGCACAAAAGAACATATAGGCAAAGGTCAGTATGCAAATGCTAAGTAATAATGACAGTTTATATCAGGAAGTCGATAAAACCCTCCTTGTACTTTGAATATATATTTATATTGTCAGGTGTAATTAAGATATGGGGTTGGAGGGTTTTGGTGATAACCATTTGATACCTTGCAGGTCCCACACTCTCGCCATACGAACCGACTGCCCGGACTTTGTCAACGGGAGGCCCATAATTCGAAGTTTGACAGTTTCTTTGATAGGGTTCCTGGTTGTTTGAAGCTCCCAAGCACCATTACTTCTCTTTTTGATGGACAAATTAGCTGCAAAGTTTTTTTTTTAAAAAGGACACAATTTACAGACCCGAACACCATATCGAACATTAATCGCAAAGTTTCTTTTGTTGGCCACTTTACAAGTTAAAAATTTGTAAATTAGTTTATAAAAGTATGGGACGAAGGATTGAAGTAGTTTAGGGGTACGGGTCAATTTCGTTTATTTATATCTTAACCAGTCCAAGAGAAGGGACACCAATACGAACAATGTATTCAGCAACAACCACACCAACCTTCTGCTTCCGGTCACCCTGTAGAGACACGTGATCAAAATCTGAGTCGGTAACAACATAACTGCAGGGAGGTCATATATAGATGGATGAATTTTATAAAAGTGTAATGACTTGCCTGAGCACAATAGCCGAGCTGAAAATCAATGCCCCATGCGTGAATCAAATCATTCTGTTCAGCACAAAAATCATCACAATCACCACCCAATGGTATAATATGGTACTCTTTTGTTCTTTTTAAGGTATGAATATTTTTCTGTACCTGAATTAGATACCACACGCAGTGCTACGTAGCCTTTGAAAACACTGGAGCCATCATTAACTAATCAAATTTAAAAAATTAAATATTGAAGATAGATTTGTGTGAAGCTACAATTAACTAATCAAATTTAAAAAATTAAATATTGAAAATGATAATTTATTAATATTACCTGGTGACATCACCATGCATGTAGCAGGGATGCATAAACAACTGAGCCGTGCCCCATGAAGGACGGATCTTGGTCACCTGAGAGAATATGTGTTCATTCATATTGGGACTGAATTATTATGTGTTGATTATAAAAAAGTAAGCATCATTGTAATTTTATATATTGAGAAATTACCTGAAGTTCTTTCGCAAGAGCTACAACTTCATCCAGATTTGCGTTGGTTCCCTACAAAGATAATAAAGCGGTCAATGAATATATAATATTGCACCTCTATCACAAAAATACGTTTATTATCTATGATAAAATAACTATTAAGTATTATAATAACGATTATGGTCAAGTTAACTCCAATGTTTCGGCATCCGGAGCAATATCTCTATCACGAAAGCACCATCTGTCCACTCCGAGCTTTTCAAGAAACTCAAAGTTAGCCCTCACTGCAACAAAAATAAATTCAATAAGTAACCGAAATCCCGCTAAACAAATAAAGCTACGTTTAATGGTTCAAAAACAATTATTCTTACTTCTTCTTTTAGCCATGGCTAAAGAATTAGTACCGTCTTCCTATGGCCGCATCTTAGTGGCCGCACCAAATAGGTCACCCCCGGTTCCACGAAACGTGTGCCAAAAGGCAACACTAAATCGCAGCCAATCCTATAAAAACAATAACGTCGTATAAATGTATAATATTCTCTAAATTCCCTAAATCAAAAGGTGCACGTCTTCAAAATCTAACCTTCATATTCTTCCCAAGAATCTCCTCATTGGGATTGTACCATTTATACGCAAGTTGATTCTTGCTAGTTGCCCCCTACACAAAACAATCACATCAATAACATATAATTCATCTAAACACGATAACGGCTATTAATCTTCTCACCTCATACCTAATTTTGGGAATGCGAGGGAAGAACTCCCCTTCCCAATTGCCATCAAGATTAGCAGGACAAGTAGGCGAAGGTTCACAGTTCTACAAATAAAAACAAATAGTTAAATTTACAACACTAAATCATTCAAATCAACCAATCAGAAACACACTGAAGCAGATAACACACAGCAGCAACAATTTCACAACTTTCATACTCATTATTTCATCCAAATCCGCTAAAACCTAGATCAAACAACCCATAAAACACAAATTATCATAAATTACAAGACTTTTCACGTTAAAGATCCAACTTTTACAAAAATTATACACAAATTATGATTTATTACAAAAGTTTTTTATGTTAAGAATGTAATAAAGTATCATTAGTAAACCTAAACCTCAATACACATAAAAAAGCAAACTAAGAATGTAATAAAATACAATTACTTCGTCAAGCTGTTTTTACCTCTAGAGCATGTTTTTACCTCAAGATGTTCCATCTTCATTCACGGATTGCAACTAAAGAAAGAAAAAGTCTCAGATCTAGGCTTGTTTTGCTTGCCATCTTCATCTACAATAACACAAAATAAAAATAAAGATCTTACAATCATAACACAGTTGATTTTTCAGCTATATACTCTGCATATAACCAACGAAATCGACACACCATGCTTATTTGTCCGCCCATCGTCACCAAACCTGGAACAAAAAACAAAGATTAATATTTATAAAAAAACAAAAAACAAAGATTAAAAAAAACACAAAACCAACACAGATCTGAAAGTATTATAACAGATCTGACAAAGATGTTTATAAAAAACTTAAATGATATAAAATTTAACAAACAAAACTATAGATAGGGTAAAAAACGGTACCACTAAGGCTGAATTTGAAGGTTCTTGAACCAAGCCGCAGTGTTCTCTCTTTCACCTGTTCATCGGTCTTCGTCTTCAACTATATTCAAATTTCCAGAAAACAAAAACCCTAATCAATACAAAAATATATACTCTCTATGTTGATCCATTCACAGAACATTAAAAAAATCACAAAACCAACACAGATCTAAAAGTATTATCACAGATCTGAGTCTTCGTCTTCAACTATATTCAAATTTCCAGAAAAAAAACCCTAATCAATACAAAAATATATACTCTCTATGTTGATCCATTCACAGAACATTAAAAAAATCACAAAACCAACACAGATCTAAAAGTATTATCACAGATCTGAGTCTTCGTCTTCAACTATATTCAAAGTTCCAGAAAACAAAAACCCTAATCAATACAAAAATATATACTCTCTATGTTGATCCATTCACAGAACATTAAAAAAATCACAAAACCAACACAGATCTAAATCTAAAAGTATTATCACAGATCTGACAAAGATTTAAAAAAAACGTAAGAGATAGGGTAAAAAACGGTACTGGTTCCATGGATGAAAGGGGAGAAGACGGTGATGGCAACGACCGGTTCCATGGATGAAAGGTGGAGTTGCGGTGGAGGATCTAGGGTTTGTAGAGAAAAGGTGGAGCAGCGGATGAAACAATTGTGGTTTAGAGAGTCATAGAAAGAATATATTGGATCCATCAAACTAAAAACGGGTCAAGTTGATCCGGTAAGATCCGCGTGGGTATCATCAGGTGTTGAAAACAAGTTTCAACACTTTGTGCTTAACTGGTTTGTACAATGGGCTTCAAAGACTTGTAAAGTGGCAAATGACCATTCTATCCTTCCTATATGCTTTATAAAGTAGTATATATATATATATATATATATATATATATATATATATATATATATATATTATTACGACTAGGGATTCATCCAGTATTGCATATTTCGCTCGTCATACTTCCAAACGAGCCTTTCCCCTATTTGTCTTATTCTTTGTCCTTCATCCACTAACTCCTCACAAAAAGTGTGGAGTTCCTGTACGTTTTCGGTACTCATGGGTGGTGGTGGTGCTGGTATTGGGTCAGGGTACAGCGGTACGGGTTCTCCATATGGGTATGGGTTTTCTATTGTTTCCCGAACATACTGATCGGCATCCCAGAATAGATCTTGAGGGTCAAGGTTGGGGTATGGTGCTAATGGGTTTGGTATGGGTTCCTCCTGTGGGTAGAGTTCTCGATAATCCCCATGGTCGTCCTCCCATGGGTCGTATGCTAGAGGATTTGGTGCTGGGACTCTAGGGATTTCGTTTGGGTCGAAGGCGGGTATGGGAATCGGGTCTCCTAAGTTAGGTTCTATTTCCATAGGTTGGGTTGGGAACAAGGGTAGTGGCTGTGGTGCAATGATTTGTTCTAAGTTTGGGTCTACGGCAGTGGTAGCTAGTATGTGAAAGTTGGCTAGTCGCCTATTGATTATGTCTTGAGTCTGGGCATTCATCTCCCTATTTGCTGCTGCTAAAGCCCTTTGTTTCTGTAATTTCCTCATTCTTTTCCTACGCTCGTGTCCTCCCCGACTGAACCATCCTCTCTTTTTGGTAGGGAATGGCTCTTTGTATTGCGCCTTAAATATGAAAATCCCCTCTTCTGTGTCAGCTGAATACCCCGAAGGGGTAGGCTGGGAGGAAGTTCCTTCATCTCTAGGAGAACTAGACAGTTGACGATAGGCGTCCGATGGACCTTGATCATGCATACTATAAACTAACAAATTTTCAAATAACACAAAATAATAAAATATGCACGTAATCCCGTAGATTATTTCCTAACATAAAGGATAAAACTTTGATCTCAGCAGAACACTTCTGTGGCAGAAATCAGTGGCTGTAGCTCTGATACCACCTTCTGTCGCAACCTCTGACCCCTAACTTTGGGAACGGGCGGCCGCGAACCTATATCAGTGGTATCGGTGTTTATTTATTTGGAAGCGGAATTTACATCAGGACCGTAGTTAGGAAATTGTTTACCAGAGTAAAACACCACATTTTTATAATAATAAATACATAGGAAATTCCCAAGTTTCCATTACAAGCATGTTTATAGAGATAAACCCTAATTTATTGAAATAAAACTTCTTCTTTATTTAGGTAACTTTTATAGCCACTTTTCCAAGCCTTCAGTGCTCTCCAGCTGTCTTTTTATTGGCTTTCACATTTTGTTACCTGAAACGCGTTTGAAAACATTTTATCAGCAAGAAAATACTGGCGAGTGAATTCCAGTTTAATCAAAACAAGTTTTATCATTTTACAGCATTGAGGGCAATCCAGCAATTATATTTGTTTACATCTACTTTAATTACCACCTACGGTACTGTCGATCCTGACTGGTGGTAATGTTACTACTCACAGTGTAGTAACAAATTTTGTATACAAAACCCCAACATACCGACGATAATTGTAGAATCACAAATACTCAATCACTGTTAAATATAATTTAAAACAATTGAGGTTTTGTAAAAACAATTTGTGAAAAGAGGAATCACTCACTTTGCTAATTTAGGTATGTCCTTGTGATTTCCTGGTTATAATCTATTAAATCAAACAATGCACACACATTAGTATAATAACCCAAATTTACATTAGTTATACCCTCCCCGAGACAGAACTCCAACGACTGAGTCAGGCAGAGCCTTGACATACGTTACGGAGCACTAGATCAATCGGGCAACGTATCTAATACGTAACCGGGGGTTATGATACTTACATCGAGGTAGAGCTTCGCTATTTTAGTGGGTATAATACCTGGAAATTATAATTGCTATTCAGAATTGAGAGAGAAAGTTGTGTGATGAACGAATTGAACTGAATGCCACCGATCCCTATTTATAGTGCTGATCAGGGACTTTCTCTCGCCCCGCAACCAACTAAGGGTCTTCCTTCGCTGCCCGCGAGGTAAGTGGAGTAGGCTCTAGGGTTGCTGAGTTGACCCAGTAGCCTCGACACGCACATGCCACGTGGCGGCACCAGGTTAAGCCTGGTGGCCAAGCTGTCTCGCCCCGCGACAGCCTTACCTAAAGTTGTCGCGCCCCGCGAGCGCATTAAATATTGTTTTTATTTATTTTTGTTAAATTAAATGTATTTGGGGCCGACTTTTTCGTATACGAGGTGTATTTTAGGGCGTATATGGATGTTATAAGTATTTTAGGAGGGTTGTTATAGATCTAGTGGTTAGTCACTTGGTTTTTCTCCTAGAGGTCTCAAGTTCAACTCCCACTAGCATCACTTTGAAGGACATTGGTGATGGCAATAAAGTTTCGCTAATTTGAAACCGAGTCAAACGGGTTTTACCGCAATGGGCCTTCGGGAGGCGGGTTTTCCCCGGAACTGGTGGGTTGGTTGCTCGGGTATGCATCCAACTCTGACCGTTATGGAAGAGAGGTTGTATTTGCTCGATTGAGGACATTACAGGATACTTATCCGATAATTTTGTTAGCCATTTACAAAAATAAAATAAAATAAAAATTCAGTGGAACCAAAATCAAGTTTCCTTATGGCAGAAGTTCCAAGATTGTTCATTAGATTCAAACTAAAAACATAAAGGTCAAAATCATCTTGAAGTGGGGTTAAGACGTCATCAATTATCATCCATATATATATTAAAAATAGAAGCTAATTAATAGTTTTTTAAATACTATAATAATATATATTGTTTTTTTAATATTTGTATTATCTTCTTTACTTTTTAAGTTGGATAAGTTTGTGTCAACCGTATTGTTGTCGAAAATACCGGTACGGTTATCGATACATGAAGTTAAAAACCGAAGTTGGATAAGTTTGTGTCAACCGGTATTGTTGTCGAAAATACCGGTACGGTTATCGATACATGAAGTTAAAAACCGACACCAACCTGGTACAGAAAACGCTAAAAGGCGGTATCGAATTGATTTTGAAAATCTTTTAGTTCGGGAAATTCGGTACTGCTACCCGGTACCATTTGCTCATCCTTGATCACGGGTACCGTACGAACAACAACGGCATCGTGCAACTTATTTTGTTGATTTTCTTCAACTGTTAATGATTTCTTTTTTTAGTTTCAATGGTAGGGATGAGCTCGGTGCCAACAATTACCGAATCGGTACTGCTACCAAAAATACCAGTTAGGGTACCGGTATATGAAGGCAAAAACCGGTAGCGAACAGGTACCAGGAACGCCAAAAGTCGTATACGAATTGGTACTTAAATCTTTTTGTTTCGAGAAATTTGGTACCGGTACCCTGTATCATTTGCTCAACTCTGACCACAGGTTTCATACGAACAACATCATTACCATACAACTTTTTTGGTTGATTTTCTTTTGGTTATCTTTTACTGTTTTTTCTATATTTTCTTTTTATTCTTGCCAGCGGTTTCGTGCGCAACGCACTTGTAGTGATTTTAAAACACATGTAAACACAGAATAAACAACAAAAGACGTTCGCTTCAACATGGCGATAGTAAAAAACTAGTTTTCATTCAATTTCATGAGAGTCAAATTTCTAAGATTCAACTGATGGATTTTCAATAACCCTCCATATTCAATTCTTTTCTAAAAAAAATCAGAAATTAGATCTAAAATGCTTGAATTCGATTTTAACCTTGGATTTATAAAAAAAAAATTGACACATCTGCATACAAGAATAAAAAGATTTTACACAGTCGGTGTTGGTACGTGAAATGTGTAAACATAAAGGACAGTCAGTGTAATTTTGATAGTTAAAATACCGCCTATGAAACACAAAGCGAAAAATGCAACCTAGCCTAATTTTATGAGCTAATATTTGATTTCTCGATTCTCTTATTTTAACCATTAGGTATTTTATCTCTTATATTTTTTAAATATATCTTACCTAAAAATATCATTTCAAAATTTTAATTTTTAACTATTTAGTATTTTATTTATTCCGCTCATGTTTTTAACCTAGCTATATGGAGTTACATACACATAAGTACAGTAAAATACATATATATATATATATATAATCCCTTGAAATTACATATATGTGGCTACTAAATAATACACGTAACACAGAAAAAAAAAATTAAAATTGTTTATTAAGCCGTAAACCTAGATAAAACTTTTCAAAATCTCTTGCTTTTTATTTTGAGATGTAAAACTTTTAAGTCTACTATTCTTATTACTAGGGGTGTGTACGGTTCGGTTCGGTTCGGTTTTTGGGTTAAATCAAAACCGAAACCGAAATGTCGGTTTTTGGGTTTTAAAAACCGTTCGGTTTCGGTTTTTTTCGGTTTCGGTTTTTCGGTTTTTACGTCGGTTCGGTTTTTCGGTTATTTCGGTTTTTGGAACAAAATTATGTAAGATTCAAAAAATAAAAAGTATAATTTATATTATAACAATCTTTTTATTTGTTTATATTTAAGTTATTATAGTTCACCTCTTTAATTAGTATTGTTTACATAAACCTAACCTTCTAATATATTTTTATGTTTCTTCAAAGTTTTATTAAATTTAATTTTTATATTAAATTTTGGTATATCTTATAGGTAATAATAAATCATTTCAGTTATAATGTTTTTATTATAAACACTTTACATTAAAGAATAAAATTAACATTTTCTACTAGCATTGGGTTAAACACTTAAACAATTTAAACTTAAACATAAAAATATATGGATTGTAACTTATCGGTTCGGTTTTTTTCGGTTATTGAAAACGTTTATACGAAAACCGAACCGAAATTTTCGGTTATTAAAAATCCGAAAACCGAACCGTCGGTTTTTGTTTCGGTTCGGTTATTTCGGTTATTCGATTACGGTTCGGTTAATTATTTCGGTTTTCTTGCTCACCCCTACTTATTACTATACCTTTGAATATATTGCTCAACAGGGAAATTTTTTTTTTCTTTTGAGTAAATTACGTTTTTGGCCCCTGTGGTTATATTACTTTTACTATATTTGCCCAAATAAGAATTTTTAACATATATGCCCCCATGGTCTCTATAACTAACCATTTTGGCCCCTAAGTCTAACCATTTTGGCCCCATTATCTTTATAACTAACCATTTTGGCCCTATGATCTCTAGACTTAGGGGCCAAAATGGTTAGTCATAGAGATCATGGGGGCAGATATGTTAAAAATTCTTATTTTGGGCTAATATAGTAAAAATGATACAACCACAGGGGCAAAAACGTAATTTACTCTTTTCTTTTTTAGATTTTGAATTGAACAAAATAACCATATGATTTTTCCATTTTTGAACAAGAAAATAAACTTGAAAGACCTAGAAAAATATTCGTTATTTTAATTTAACATAGCCCTTGTCTTAATTCTTGCTTGGTGTATGGATTTTTTATACAATTTTTCTCTGATTTCAAGTTATATTCATCGACCAGTTCAAGTGTGATATTTTAGGAATCAAAGAAAAATCATTGATTCCGAATTGGAAAGGGCAAATTCCAAAAAAATTGCCACATGCCTCGTCGATTAAGACATTCTAAGATAATAACATTCTAATTTTAAACAGTGGGAAACAAACATGCAAGATTGCAACCCGTAAGGGTTCAGTTTTTATTTTTCTAATTTTGAGCATGATATTTGCTAGAGTTAAATGCTTGGTTGGTCCCTGTGGTTTGCAAAAATTTCAAACTTGGTCCTAGTGGTTTACTAAATACACGCGTGGTCCCAAAAGTTGTCAAAAATGCACTCAGTTGGTCCCCAGTCCTAACCTCTGTTAAATTTCTCAGTTAACTATGTGTGAAATGACTATATTACCCTTGAGCAATTAAAAGAAATAAAACCCACCATCTTCTTCGTCCCATCCCCTGTTCTTACCCCTCTCTTTAAAACCCACCATCTCCACCTTCAATCCATCATCACCACCACCTCCACCTCCAACCCAGCCAACCTCCCATCTTCTTCAACCTGTGCAAATATGCTCTTGCCTTCAGTTCCATGGGAACCTCACACATCAAGTATGCTCTTGCCTGTGCTTTCTTAGCATCCACAAACTCCATTCTCTTGGGTTATGGTAAGCAAATCCCACCTCAATTTCCATTTTCAAACACAATTAAATCACTAATTAAAGCAACAAAGCTCTTTAAGTCACAATTTTTCTTCACACCCACTAAATTAGGTTCAAGGTTTAGCAGAAAGCACCCATTTTTTTAACACCAAGTTCATCAATTATGAAAATTCTGTTGAAAATTTGATTTTGCAAACAGTGTCCACCAACAGTTCGACGAAATGTCTGTGTGCAGATATTGGGGTAACGAGTGGAACAGTGCTATTTATCAAAGATAACTTAAACTTAGGTTTGAGATTGGGCAAAAAGTACCGATTTTAATAACACTGAATTTATCAATTTTTAGAATTCTGTTGAAAATTTGATTTTAAAACAATGTCTACCAACTGTTCGACGAAATGTCTGTGTGCAGATATTGGTGTAATGAGTGGAGCGGTGCTATTTATCAAAGATAACTTAAAGATCTCATCAACCCAAGTGGAAATTTTAGTGGGTTCACTAAATGTATGCTCTTTAATCGGATCTTTCGCCTCCGGCAAGACTTCCGACTGGATTGGTCGCCGGTACAGTGAGTGCCTGAAAGGGTGGGGGTTGGCTGGGTTGAAGGTGACGGTGGAGGTGGAGGTGGAGGTGGTGGTGATGGATTGAAGGTGGAGATGGTGGGTTTTAAAGAGAGGGGTAAGAACAGGGGATGGGATGAAGAAGATGGTGGGTTTTATTTCTTTTAATTGTTCAAGGGTAATATAGTCATTTCACACATAGTTAACTGAGAAATTTAACAGAGGTTAGGGCTGGGGATCAACCGAGTGCATTTTTGACAACTTTTGGGACCACGCGTGTAATTAGTAAACCACTAGGACCAAGTTTGAAATTTTTGCAAACCACAGGGACCAACCAAGCATTTAACTCTATTTGCTATCATTGAACTTGGTTTTACTTCTGTAATCAAGTTTAATGGCTAGTTTTCTGTAGCCACCTAGGTTTGATGAACTAATTGATATCCTTTGACTTGTTTGGTTTTACTTTTATCTTTGTTTATGTGTTAAATTTAAATAGTTTTGACTGTTGTTGATTATGATCATGTATTCTACAGTTTTCTGATGTTAGTTGATTGGTTTTCATTATTGATATGTTTATAAAAAAGATAATCATTGTAATCACAGTAAAATCATTAGTTGGTTCATTAATCTGATGAATTATCATTTTAATCCTATTATTAGAGTTAATATATAAGTGAAAATCAGTAAACATAAGTCTGCATCCAATCCCATTAAATAGAGAGATGATATTGGGATAACTAGGGTTTGTTTAGTCGTTGTTTGATAGTTTTAGACACTCGATAACTTGAGGTCTTTCTATTTATTTGCGTCTAGGTGATTCTAGGTTTTCGGTTTATCAATTTAAAACTAGCTTCACAATTAAAAGTTGTTAAAGCGTGTTACTTTTTAATGTCTCTAGTTTTGTGATTCGGTATCCATATGTCGAGTCATTTCAATCTACCACTTCATTCATTATCTGATTGCGCGTCATAGATGGGTTCATAGGATTTTGCGTGTGGGTCACATTAATCTTGTCTAATTTCTATAGGATTTGTCCTCTCTAACGAGATGGTAGTTGGTCTGGATTTAGAAAAAAAAAACCTTGTAATTGTCAACCGTAGAAGTCTTGCAAATGGTTAGGGTTTCTTGTCTAGGTAGTTTGTTCATTATCATTGATTATACCCTGGCTTGCTAATGGCTCTCATCTTCATCTTAGTTCTTATTAGTTTATTTAGGTTATTTGTTAATTAAAATAAACAATCAAAAATCCAAATTAATTTAAGCTAGTTATTGGTTTGGATTTAGTTTTGGAGTTTGCCACATCTAGTCCCTAGGTTCGATACTCGGTCTTGCTTGCTATATTATTTCACAGCCATTACACTTTCAATTAGTGTATAGTTCTTAGGTATTTCTGTATTTTGAAATTGGGTCTAAAATAACGTACACATTCGCACACATCAACTCCTTTGAAGATCTGTTATAGACTAAGTATAGGTCTTCTCGATCGACTCTATTTCAACACCCATAACCTTTCTCTGGAATACACTATCCGTAGCTTCTAATTAACCTATTGGTTCGGCTTCAAATAATAATAATAAATATCCGTTTTCATCGATTTAGTTTCCATACACACCATCCTAACAATAAAGCTTCATTTTCATTGATCTGGATTCAATCCACACATGAGCTTCATTAGTTTGAACTATTTTGAGACGAAGCAAAGGTGTTGCTAGTGACCCAAGCTCCCCAATGAGCTTCATTAGTTTGAGCTATTTTGAGACGACAACAACTTGCTACTGCATTGGTGTTGTCGTTGTGTTGCTGGCTGATGCCGAGAAGTTTAATGGTTGCTCCAGCGGACAACTGTGGCTAGTACTCTTCCCTTTCGGTTTCAAGCACCGTCTCAATAAGAAACTTTTCTGGCTCAGACTTAGGAACATTCTAATCCAAACCTTTTGTGTATGTGAATTCCACACTCCTGCTAATGCAAATTTTCCCACTCGTTAGGTAAACATATGGTCACCCCTTAAACCTAGTTAAGATCCAAAATAAACCATTGGATGTCCATGATCATCTAATTTTTTTAGGTTTACCAGGGTGGCGACTGCATACCTAATAAACCCAAAAACCCATAAATGCTCCACGGTTGGTGAAATTTTCATGAACGCTTCAAGTATTGTGTCAGACTTCTCAATGCACTTGGAACTCAGTTCAGTGTATAAATTGCATGTCTCACATCTTCCCACTCAAAACCGTTGTGGAACTTCTGTAGCTTTCAACATACTCTTTACACTACTAATCACCGTTCGGTTTTCATCGTTCCACAACCCCATTTTACGAGGAGAATACGGGGTCGTGAGTTGTCATTTGTATTCACCACCAAGATTAGTTTTGAACGTACCAAGCTTGTACCTAGAATCATGCTTAACCTAGCCCTTGTACTTTCGAAAGACCTCAAAAGTTTCATAATTTGCTTCAAGTAAGTAACACAACATGTATCTCGAATAATCATCTAATTGAAAGAAAAATTATCTTTTACCGGTGCACCGTACACGGTGTAATAGGACCACATATATCACCATGTTCAAGTTCGAGTGGCTTTGAAGCTCGAAATTTAGCTTGATGCGAAAAGTGTTTCATGGTCTTTGTTCCTGCTAAGCACACGTTACAGAGATTAGTAGGATGACTTATAGAGAAGTTTTTCGCGGTGAGGGCTTTTATAGAGTCAAACTTTATAAAATTTACATGCCCAACGTTGGAACTAACAAGCCCATTCACTCCCAGCCGCAAAGGCTCCATAGGCTAGACATGTTCATTGTCCACCACTGAGAAGATGAAATAGTTATTCTGGGGAATAACAAGACTTCGCTTGAGAACTACGATAAACCGATTGTCTTCTCGGCCGGATGTCAATCCCGAACAATTTTAAATTATTAATATCTTATATAAAACCTAATAGCCCGTCAAATATATATGAGTATAACCTTATATGTAGCGGTGTGGTCACAACTATCTGAACGTAGTTGGTTATATTGGTTATAATACTCAACTATCAACTAATCTTGAATCAAGTTAATTTAAATTATCACATATGAGAAAAAAAAATACTAAGTTCATAGTCATAATTAAAACTTAGGGATTCAAAAGAAAACGTCAATGAAATAATTGATATTTCTCACAAGCATTCATATCCTCGTATTAAGATCGAAAACTACTCGTAATATTAAAGCGAACATTAAGTTAATACAAAATGAAATACAATAAAAAGAAACTGAAACTTAAGATGTGAAATTTCTCACAAGCATTCATATTTTTTTTTTTTGAGATTTTGATTTGGACAAAATAAGTACATGTATTTTTTTCCATTTTTGAACAAGAAAAAAAAACTTGAAAGACCTAGAAGTATTCGTTGTATTAATTAAACACAGCCCTAGTCTTACTTCTTGCTTGGTGTATTGATTTTTATATAATTTTTCTCTGATTTCAAGTTATATTCATCGACTAGTTCAAGTGTGATATTTTAGGAACCAACGAAAAATCATTGATCCCGGATTGAAAAGGGCAGATTCCAAGAAATTGCCATATGCCTCGCCGATTAAGACATTCTAAGATAATGACATTCTATTTTTAAAACAGTGGGAAACAAACTGGCAATCCAGGTATTACACATGGAGCATCCTGACTAGCTAAGTGTTATTGAAATACAAATATCTTAATATAATGAATATTTTGACTAAAATATTTAATCAACCAAACAATAGGTATATAATTCAAATGTAAACATGTAATTTAAGGTAATTAATTAGTAATACATATCAGCTGATGATACTATAGGGCGAAGTAAGATTTTTAATGACCTTATAGATTTTTATCTCCAACAACACAGCTTGATGATATTAATTTATCTCTAACTTATCCCCATTGGTACGGGATAAGTTAAATGCATTGTACTATTGTAACTCATTCTAAATCTAAATTCTAGTTTGATGTATATTAATTTATCTTATTTTTGTTTGGTTTCAAGTTATCTCAAGCAAGAAATAAATCGTCAACAACTGTGATGTTTGAAGAACTAACGAAAATATTTTGATTCGAGATTGGAACTAGGGGTGCAAATGCTCGGCCTCGTTCGATGTTTATTTTCAAAGTTCGAGCTCGACATGTTGGTAGTTTCTCAAGCTCGAGTTAGCTTGTTTATTTTCTTTTTTTTTAATATCTTAACAAAAAATATAAATAATAGACATGTTTAGACTCGCAAGCTCGATAGGAGAAACTTGAGGTCTGACCTGTTTACTAAACGAGGAATTTTTTAGGTTCAGACTTGGCTCGTAAACAATTTTAGATAAGCTCAGGTCGACTCATTTACAAAATAACTTTTAATAATGGGTAAATGTTATAAAATACTGATTAAAAACAATATTACGCTAAAGCTCGGCTCGACGAGCATGACGAGTTACACATGTCAGGCTCGAGCTCTGGCTCAATAAATAAACGAGCTTTGTTTAGGCTCAAGCTCGGTTCGGTTCGATAAGGCTCGGCTCGTTTCAAGCTTTTTTTCAAGTCAATCTCAAGCAGCTCAGCTCGTTTGCACATCTAATTCAAATATACCCGAACATTCCAAGAAGCAGCAGTATTATATGCCTTGTCCATTAAGTCTTTCCAGGATAATGACATTTGAAGATTTCTACGCTAAAGGTTCATTTTCTTCTTATTTATATTTTGTTTCACTAGTGAACTTTAATTCAGTGATGTTATATGTCTAGATTTTAGTACATTTTCTTACTCGCGATTTGAATTCCAAATCCAATATTATTATCAGCAAGAAAATTACTTAAAATTCGGTTTAACTTCCTAACAAAGCCAGTATAATAAACCAATTAGAAATTAATTAGGAAACTAACTTAACATAGATTAGTTTCCCTATTAACCCTTTCCCTAGGGCATATAGGCTCGTGGATCCGCCCACTTCAGAATCAAATCAAATGGGCTTGTGACCAAGTGGGAATTAGGCCACATTAGCTAACATTTGCCCCCTAATTCCCCACTCGGAATGAGGAGGTCTTCAATACCAAGCAAGTCTCACATCTCATTCAACTTTAGTCATATGAGTGCCTTAGTAAGAATGTCGGGTCGTTGCTCCTTCCCACTAATATGCTCAATGGTGATTTCCTCTCGTGCAATGTATTCCTGAATATAATGATACCGTGTCTTGATGTGTTTCGTTCGACTATGAAACATATGATTTTTCATGAGAGCAATTGCGAAAGTATTATCAACCTTCAAAAAAAAAAACCTTTTGATAAGTTTTACCCACAATCTCACTAATAATTTCGGTTAGCCAAATTGCTTGACGTGCAGCCAAGCTTGCAGCCATGTATTCATCTTCCCAAGAGGATAACGAAACAATGCTTTGTTTATCAGAACACCTAGTAAAAGGATGAGAACCGAAATAAAATATGTGACTGGTAGTGCTTCGACCATCATCCATGGCTACTTAATTCGAATACTAAGAGCACCTTTTACATATCTTAGAATCTGTTTAATCACCTTTGCATGTGATACCTTCGGATTTTACATGTGTTGACTAGCTACTCTGACCGAGTACGCCAAGTCAGGTCGTGATTGAATAAAATATCGTCTTTTGGTATTTAGTTGAATCAACTTCTTCTTCCTCTTTGAATTTTGACATTTTCAACTTCGGATCCATAGGAATATGCGCTAGATTACAATTGTCTATCCAGAATTGCTTTAACACCGTTCAAGCATATGCTTCCTGCTTGATTTGAATCCTATTACTTTCTTGTAGGACCTCTATGCCAAGATAATAAGATAAAAATACCTAAATCACTAATCTCTAATTTTTGTGCCATTAACCTCTTGAACCAACTGATATTTTCTATACTCGAACCCATCACTATTTAATCATGGACATACACACATATTATCATCAAATCATTGTCAATGTATTTCATGTAGACAATTTGCTCACGAATACACCTTTTGTAACATTGACCCTTCAACATTCTATCGAGTTTAAGATTCCAAGCTCATGGAGCTTGTCGAAAACCATAGATCGCGTTTGATGATCGATAAACATTGTCTTCATAACCCCTTTTACCCCTCTTGAGCAGGTAAAGCGAGTAACATTCTAACCATCTCTAAATGGGATACATGAAAAAATACCTCAACGTAATTAACCCCGTACTATCGCATGTAACCCTTAGCAACCACTTCTTCTTTATACTTCATAATGTGCATTCCTTGTCGTGTATCATTTCAGCATATAAACCCATTTAAGTCCAATAGGTTTATGACTCAAAAAGTTAGAAATGACAAAAACGGCCTCAGTTATGGCTTGTGAAGGGTGTGGTGGACCACATGAAAATTGGAGTTGTATGAAAGAATTAGATGATCAAACAGAAACGGTAAACTACATTGATAATAGACCTAGGCCGTCGGGTCCTCCAACGAGTACCTACAACCAAGGATGGCGTAACCACCCTAACCTTGGTTGGAGAGAACCTAGCAATAGTAGTAACCAACAAAATCTAAACCAACGAACAAACTTTCAGCAACCAAAAAACGAGTCACAAAATTTCTCTCAACAAAAAGGGGGACGAGAGAGGCTTGAAGATACTGTATCTCGCCTCATCTCCGACACCCAAAAGAAAAACTCGGATCAATTTCAACAATTAGAATCGAATTTTAGAAATCAACAAGCTAGTATTCCAAACATTGAAAAACAATTAAATCAAATAGCTCAAAATTTCTCTGAGAGACCACAAGGCGCGTTACCAAGTAATACCGAAACCAACCCAAAGGCACAAGTACATCTCATCACATTGAGAAACCGTACAGTGGGTCCCGAAGAGGCCCCATTGCCTTCAACTAAAACGAACCGATCTAGCCAGTCCACAACTTCGCCAACACCCCAACAAGAGACGACTCCTATACCAAATCAAGAGCCGACCAAGAATCCTCCGATTCCATACCCCGGTCGGCTAATCCGTCAAAAGACCGATGAGCAATTCACAAAGTTCGAAAAATTACTAAAACAATTGCATGTTAATATTCCATTTATTGAAGTCTTAACCCAAATGCCTAAATATTCAAAATTTATGAGGGACTTCCTCACTAACAAAAGGAAAATTGAATCATTGCAATTAGTTAATTTAAGCGAGGAATGCTCCGCCTTGCTACTCAACAAACTCCCGCAAAAGAAGATCGATCCTGGAAGCTTCACAATCCCTTGTATGATTGGGGAATCCCCCATTCGTAATGCACTAGCCGACCTCGGGGCTAGCATAAACCTCATGCCCGCATCAATGTTCAACCGACTCGGCCTACGAAAAACAAGCCCTACAAAAATGAGCATACAACTCGCCGATAGGTCCGTAAAATATCCACAAGGTATCGCTGAAAATATATTAGTCAAGGTCGGCGAATTCGTTTTCCCAGCCGACTTTGTCATACTAGATATGGAGGAAGATACCGAAATAACACTCATCTTAGGAAGACCCTTCCTAGCTACGGCCCACGCCGTAGTAGACATGAATGGTGGAACACTAACATTGAGGATTGGAAACAAGAAATGAAGTTCGGAGTTGGAAAGAGAGTAGAAGACGACGATCCGGTCAAATACATGAAGGTCATAGACTAAAGTTTGGATGATGCTCTCCGACGGTGCAATATGGGATGCAACACATCCCACTTGGGTAACATATGATTGGCTTTGGGTCTAGCCGAGGACCCTTATAAACGTGGCGCACCACAGAGGCATTCCACGGAACTCTCCTAAGTTTAGCTTAGATTAATTTTTTATGTTTTCTAGTCTAGTTTTAATTTTCAGGAATTAAACACACTCAAGATGGTGAAGGATACCAAGGGAAACTTGCACCAGCACCCCATGCACAAAAACAGAACATCCCGAAAACTTTTCTTCGTTACAGCAAGTTCAACACAGGCCGTGTCCACCCAACAGGGCCCCGTGCTGCACAATCTGCAGGAAATCGCCAAGTTCAGGTAACTGGACACGGGGCGTGTTCACTTGACATGCCCCCGTGCCCAGGCTCTGTTTCTCTTTAAAAATTTCTGTTACTGGCAATCTGAACACGGGGCCGTGCCCGGTCACCACGGGCCCGTGTCCAGACGCCCAGTAACAATAAAATTTGTTTTTAAACACACTTTTACACATTGTCCTCAATTGTCCTCAATGTGTCCCAAAAATCAACCTAAAAACTTATTTTTGGGACACATTGAGGACAATGTGTAATTTAAGTGTGGGGGGATGCTAAACCTTGAATTTGTGCAAGTCCAAATCACAAGCCTTACACAAAACTCTATTGGAACCGCTAATCACCCCAAATTTTTTTAAACATTTTTCAATTTTTTTTTACTTGTCTTGGTTTAAGTTGGGAATTACAAGTTTTAAAAAGGTTATGTTTTTACAAATTTACAACCGATAGCGTCGTGATAAAAAGAACCAACATAAGAAAATTATGAAACGGCATGACAAATCTAGTTAAAATTTGATTATATATACTTGATCACATAAAAACACATTCCCACAAAAGTGAGTTTTGAGCCTTTATTGAGCATACAAATACACATCTTTAAACTAAATACTCATTTTTCTTTTCTTGTGTGAATAGCCGCTTGGTTTCTTACAACTCTAGAACTTGCCACGACGATACATTCCCGGTCCTTACCAACTTAAACCCGAGTAAGTAAATGATGGAGGCATTAGGACTAACCCTTTTTATTTCTACACCATTATTTCTTCTTTTTTTTTTTACCACATACCCAAAATCCCCCTAGTTAACCCCTTTGAGCCTAAACCTTTTCATTTCTTAACCCACAAAATAAACACCCTTTTACCCACCAAAACCTTTTTCATTTTAACCCTTTATTTTAGTAACAAAGCTCGGTTTTTCTTCTGACTTCCTTATAAAAAAAATTATATTTTTGATGATGATGAAGCCAAAAGAAATAAACAAACAAGTTTATCAAAAAGAAATTTGTTTGAAGAATTGCTTCATCAAAATAAAAAGTTACAAAAATGAAAAGTCTTACAAAAACCGACGCTTTTTATGCCTTTCGCCCTTTTTTCTACTAACCACTAACCCAACCACCTACCTTTAACCAAAGCCTAACCCTTCACCCCAAAAGTCCTCTTGATATTTACAAAGGTATAAAGTTAAAAAGGAGGAGGATTGATTGCTTGGCAAGCTTATGGTAGAAGTAAGTTCCATGCCGCTCTCGAGTGATTCATTAAAATACATCTTCGGCCGAGTGTTGAGTGATCTCCCGTGAGGTATGTGAACTTGTATATAAATAGAATTTTAAAGAGGCATGTTATGCCCAAATAAGTGATTTATCTTATGTAATATTTTAAATAAATCATGACGAATAGGATTGTAAATAAAATAAAAATAAAACCTAATAAAAATCTTGGAATCCCGACACTCTATGACAAGCCCAAAAACCTTCTCTTCTACCCATTCCATTTGGGAGTGAAAAGCCACATTATAAAGAGTTTTGCTTGAGGACAAGCAAATATTCAAGTGTGGGGGTATTTGATGTGTGCAAAATGCAACATATAAATTACATCAATTGTGGCATAAAACTAACCCTTTTTTAGTACTAATGTTGGAAAAAGTGTGCTTTTGTCTTCCTTTTGTATTTTCAGGATTAGATGAGCTCAAATTAACAAAAGAAGCAAAAAGACAGCTAAATCTAACATAAATACAAGAAAAGGAATAAACGTGGCATGCCCGACCCCTCGACAGCATCCTCCCAAGCAAAAACAAGAAAACAGAAGGCTGAACACGCCCCGTGCTCAATGAGCACGGGGGCGTGCCCAAGTGTCTCCAGAAAAGACAAAGCTGTAGAAGCTTCTATCACCTACCACGGGGGCGTGCCCAGCGGACATGGGGCCGTGGTCAACTCTAAGATTCGCAGAATCTGAGTAAATATTGATAGTACAGATACGCTTCTGCACATGGGGTCGTGCCTAGCGGACACGGGGGCGTGGTCAACTAATGTAGACAAACAGCAATTAATGAAGAAAGAGAAGATGGGTGGACACGAGGCTGTGCCCAATGGACACGGGGCCGTGTCCGGGCTTCTGTGCAGGCTATAAATAGGGGTGCTTGGCTCACTTGCAAATCATCCCTTGGCAAACCACCTCTCTCACACTTCACCCACACTCCACCACCACCACAACACCATCATCCACCACCATCATCCATTATAGAGTGTGTGAGTAGTCTCGGGATCCAAGATTGATCGTAAGAGTTCTTGACAATCAAGTGCCATGTTTGGCTAAGTCTCTTAAATCACTTGGTGAAGACAAGCATTTAGTGTAATACTTTTTATTTTTAATCTTTTCGCACTTTTTATTTGGTTATGTATTAATGACTTTAATAACTAGTTTCTTATGTTGAAGGTGAATCTTCCTTATCATTTGTCCGTGGTGTTTTGGCATTATTTTACTGTCTATATAAAATAAAAGATTTTCACCATTTATGTCACACCCCGACCACGTAGAACAACAAAATGTGGCGGAAATGTCGGGGAGTGTTGTAACAGAATTAATTGTTTCATAACCATGGCAATTTAAGTTATATTTTATTTATCAAACAAGAGAGTTACATTGTCTTAAAACAAGAAACAAAGAGTACATAACATAAATTAACTAGTTCTTGCTTCATTTTAAGTCACTAAGGCACAGGTCCGCCTAAGTGTGTCTCGATCATCCTATGCAACAGCTCCTGAAAACACATGTGAAAATAGGTACGTCAGTATAAAAATGCATGTGAGATACATAGGTTTTGTGAATATAGTATTCATGACTTGAGTTTAAGAAAATGTTTAATAAGATTTAGTCATGAACCTTGTAAATTGTTTTGTTTTGTAAATCATTTGAAAAGCGATAAGATTAGATGATATGTATAAATAAAAGAATAATATATAGTTAAATGAATAACCAAGTAAAATGAGTTGTATAGAATGAACTGTTTTGTAACCCAAAGTCTTGTGAAAAGCATCTTACTTGTGTAAAATGTATAAGTCCAAATTGAATGATTTAAATAACGCTATGATTTGTAATATAATACAAACACTTATATATAGGAAGTACCATCGGCGTATCCACCATGCTTGTATCATACTACTCACATCTCGTTACTTAAGTCACTTTACAAACCACCAATGTATAAAGTCTACTTTTAAACCAATTGTCAAAAAGTCTTTGTATAAACCATATCAAATGTTAAAAGTCCAAATGTAGTCAGGTAATGTGTAACAAATGTTATGTATGGTGAGTAATGTGTTGTTACATAGACCAAATGTAAAAATGTACAAAACAAGGTATTTTGAATATATCAAAAAGTTATGTTTGTAAAGTAAATGCATGTTTTATTGATACAAACACTTATGTGGTAAGTTAACGCATACATTCAAGCCTTGAGACAGACGGATAACCCTAAGTCAAGGTTATCAAAAGAAATGTTTTCGTATTCAGTCATTCCTTACATCCAAACAAACCCAGGATGTCAGGAACGGGATTTGTCAAGTCCTATGGTACCATACTTACAACCGAGCGGCGTAGCTAATGTTAATGAACGTATATAAGTCCCGTTTGTACAAACCAAATGTTATACCAAATGTATACATGTTATATGAAAACAACATACTAAGTATGCTAAGTTAACATACAAAGCAGAAAAGTCATGTAAATCAATGTGCTAGCATGCTCAGTCAACATACATAACAGAAAAGTCATGTAAATCAATGTGCTAGCATGCTTAGTCAACAAACATAGCAGAAGTGTAAAGTAAAACAATGTACTAAGTATGCTAAGTAAACATACATAGCAAAACAATGTAATGTAAATCATGTACTATAATATACTAATGAACATAGCAAGCATATGATGTGAAAACATGGAAAGCATGAAAGTAACAAGTAGGCACATGTGTTTCACCCCAAAACAGTTTGGAAAACAGTAAACGAGGGGTCTATATACTCACTTGAGATTGCTTAGAAGTCCTAGGATAACCACCAAGCAAGGCTAGAAGATCACGGAATCAAACGGCACCTAATATAGGTAACTACATTAATAAACGGACCTAAATCGGAGGATCAGATAGAACGAGGGTTTGTAAACCAAACGAGCATGGGAACTCGTGTAGTATGGTTTAACAAAGCCTACATACTAAAATGAAACCTAACCTAAGTGCTTACGACCCATTACGACCTGTTTAGGTAGCTTATGCTACTTTAACGCGTCGTTCACGTAAAACGCGTCCGGAATGCCTAACTGGCCATATGATAAGTAAAATATGCCTTAACATGTCTAATATTGTTGCCAAATCAGTTTAGACATCAAAAGTTATGTTACATATGCTTAAAATGAATTTTGGCGTAAAAAGGGATTTTGGTAATTTACCTAAGGCATATAAACTACCTATCATACAACTAACTAAACGTCGTGACCATAAGGTATAACCTCAAAAGGTTATTCCCTATACAACTATGGTCACCTAATGTATTTGGTCGGATCCTAATGATCGACCAAACGGGTCGGGTTCGAAAGTATAAGCGATTGTTTAGATCGCTTACCTTACGACCCTATATAAGCACTAAACCTAAAGTGACGAGCTAAGCATGTTTAAAAAAGCTTAACTAAGTTAGAAAACAAGTTTTGATATAAAAAAAATGGTCTTGATATCCTAGAGTAGTTTGGTTACAAAATACGCGTAAATGCGCATTTTGGCCGAAACTACGACTCGTCACTGAGCCTAGATAACGTGGTAATCAGTAGGTATAGTCACTAGGGACTATAACCATCGTGATTACGCTCACGTTATGAAGTTTAAACGAACTTTGCATTGACCAAAAACTGGTCAAAGCAGAAAGTCAAACGCAATTTGACTTTAACGATAAAAACGAACGAAAAGAACGAAAGAATACTTACAGAAGGTCCCCGCAAGCTCTTGATCCGATTTACTCTCAGGTATGAAGCATAAACTTCAACTTAGAGAGCCAAAATCAGATTCAAGTGTGAGTTTGCAAGGAAATGAAGGTGGGTATTTATAGGAATTCAAGAACCGTTAAGATCGTTCATCGAAAACTGAGCTTTAATCTGGACCTTACATGTGTGCCCATGGTTTTCTAAGACCATGGGAGCCCCTAATAATGGACTAGGTTCATTGAATACCAGCCCATGGTTTTGCAAAACCATGGGTTAAAACCATCAACACTTCAAAATGGACTAGGTTCATTGAATCTGGTCAGAAATTTCAAAAATGGTCCCTGCACTTGTAAAACTTGATTTTTTTTGCACTTTTAAGCCCCGTTAACCCCATTTCAAGGCTCTAAAATAAAGTTAAAGTATAGGGAACTAAAAACATGCTCAAAAGTATCTCGGATGTCGGTTCGTTTGGTCGTACGGTTGCGTTATTCGCTTAATTACGACGGAAGTCATAACGAACGCAAAAACGATCCAAATTAAGCGACGAATGGAATTTTATCATGCCAAACCTTCAAAACTTATTTCTAAGTTATGTAAAGGTTATTTAAGGTATGTTAAGTATATGTTGATGTTCCGGAGTGTTTGTCGCATTAAACTGATTACGTTTACGCACCAGTTTGCGTATAACTCTCCAGAAAGCGATATAGAGTTTGAAATTGAAAAGGTCAAAACATGAAAAATGTCAAACTTAAACAAACAAACATTGGGATCAAATAACTTTGTTTTATTGATAACTGAACTGTTTACAATGATTACAAACACAGGTGTCACAGTCTCCTCTACTTGTGGAAATTTCGTCCCGAAATTTATTTAGAGGAAACTCGTGAGAATACATGTGGATACTTAGCCGTCATTTGATCTTCAGGTTGCCAAGTAAACTCAGGTCCACGTTTAGATTCCCAGCGAACTTTGACCAATGGAATGCGTTCGCGTTTAAGCTACTTGACTTCACGATCCATAATTTCCACAGGTTTCTCAACAAATTTCAGTGTTTTATCCACACGAATTTCGTCGAGTGGTATGTGGAGGTTCTCATCAGCTAGACACTTCTTGAGATTGGATACGTGGAAAGTTGGATGAACATTCCCAAGTTCAGGAGGTAACTCAAGTCTGTAGGCTACCTTACCGATTCTTTCGACGATCTTGAATGGTCCAACGTATCTAGGTGCAAGTTTTCCTTTCTTTCCAAATCTGATCACACCTTTCCAAGGTGAGACCTTAAGTAATACTCGATCACCGACTTGAAATTCAAAGGGCTTGTGTCGTAGGTCCGCGTAACTCTTTTAACGGCTTCTAGCTGCCTGAAGGTTATCACGAACTTTCTTAACCTTATCAGTTGTCTCTAAAATGAGGGCAGGTCCAGTAAGCCGAGCCTCACCGATCTCATTCCAGCAGACTGGTGAACGGCATTTTCGACCATAGAGAGCTTCGAAAGGAGCCATGTTGATGCTGGAGTGATAACTGTTGTTGTAGGAGAATTCAATTAACGGAAGATGTGAATCCCAACTACCACCAAAATCAATCACACAAGCTCTAAGCATATCCTCCAGAGTCTGGATTGTTCTTTCAGATTGACCATCCGTTTGCGGATGATAAGCTGTGCTCAGATTAAGTTGGGTCCCCATAGCAGATTGCATGGTTCTCCAAAAATGAGAAGTGAAACGAGCATCTCTGTCAGAAATAATGTTTAAAGGAACACCATGTCGAGATACGATTTCATCCACATAGATTTTAGCAAGTTTGTCAGCAGAAAAATCCTCACGGATTGGTAAGAAATGCGCTGACTTATTAAGACGATCAACAACTACCCAGATGGCATCATGACCTTTCTTTGTGCGCAGAAGTTTGGTAACAAGATCCATAGCAATGTTTTCCCATTTCCAAACTGGGATCTCTGGTTGCTCCAATAAACCAGAAGGACGTTGATGTTCAGCCTTAACCTTAAGACAAGTAAGGCATTTTGATACGTATAAGGCAATATCTTTCTTCAAACCAGGCCACCAATACTGAATACGAAGATCCTTATACATCTTATCTGATCCAGGATGAATAGAATAACGAGACTTATGGGCTTCATCCATAAGCAAGGTGCGAAGATCATCTTGGCTTGGGACCCACAAACGGTCCATGAAGTAATACGATCCATTGTCCTTTAGTTCAAGATCAGGTGTTATGTGATAGGGAAATTCCTTGTCCATCAAACCTTTTGAAACACAAGTGTGTTGAGCCTGAGTGATGCGTGCTTGGATATCGAATCGAGCTTGAATATTAGATTGAACACGAACACAATGAAGCTTAGTACGTTCCTTACGACTCAAAGCATCGGCTACGACATTTGCCTTACCAGGATGGTAGCGAATTTCGCAGTCATAGTCGTTTAGAAGCTCAACCCAACGTCGTTGCCTCATGTTGAGTTCTTTCTGATTGAAGATATGCTGAAGACTTTTGTGGTCCGTGAAAACCACACATTTTGTACCGTATAAATAGTGTCTCCAGATCTTAAGAGCGAAGACAACTGCACCTAACTCAAGATCATGAGTGGTGTAGTTTTTCTCATGTATCTTCAACTGTCTCGATGCATATGCTATGACTTTGTTCCTTTGCATGAGAACACAGCCAAGACCCAAGTTTGATGCATCACAATACACGACAAAATCATCATTACCCTCAGGCAATGATAGAATAGGCGCATCACAAAGCTTCTGCTTCAAGTTTTGAAAAGCTTCCTCTTATTTGAATCCCCAATCAAAGGGTTTGTTCTTCTGAGTTAGAGCAGTTAGAGGAACTGCAATCTTCGAGAAATTTTCAATGAAGCGGCGATAATAACCCGCCAGACCAAGAAAAGAACGAACTTCAGTAGGAGTAGTAGGCGTATCCCAATCTTTAATCGCACTGATCTTGGAGGGATCTACATGAATACCTTGCTCGTTGACAATATGTCCTAAAAATTGAACTTCCTTAAGCCAGAATTCACACTTGGAGAATTTGGCGAAAAGTTGCTCTTTCTTTAGGAGTTCCAGAGTAAGATGAAGATGCTGCTCATGATCAGCTCGCGTCTTAGAATAAATCAAGATGACATCAATAAAAACGACGATCAACTTATCTAAATAAGGCTTGCAGACCCTATTCATTAAGTCCATGAAAACAACAGGAGCATTTGTCAAACCGAATGGCATAACTGTGAACTCATAATGCCCATACCGAGTACGGAACGCTGTCTTGGGAATATCTTCTTCATGCACATGAAGTTGATGATACCCAGAACGCAGATCAATCTTCGAAAAATAAGAAGCGCCCTGTAACTGATCAAAGAGATCATCAGTGCGTGATAGAGGATATCGATTCTTGATGGTAAGCTTGTTAAGCTCACGATAATCGATACACATCCTAAAAGATCCATCCTTCTTCTTGACAAAAAGAACGGGAGCACCCCCAAGGTGAAAAGCTAGGATGAATAAAACCTTTGTCAGAAAGCTCCTGAAGCTGCTTAGACAACTCTTGCATCTTAGACGGTCCAAGACGATATGGGGATCTGGCAATGGGATTTGCACCAGGTACGAGATCAATACGGAACTCGACTTGGCGTGCTGGGGGTAAACCAGGTAACTCTTCAGGAAATACTTCAGGATAATCCCGAACAACAGGGATATCTTGAATAGACTTACCTTTGCCCTTATCTGCTACAACATGTGCCAAAAAGGCCACATAGTTCTTTCGCAGATACTTCCGAGCTTTAAAACAAGACATGAGTTTGAGACTACCAGCAGGTTTCTCACCATGAACCTGTAGGATCTCCCCTGTCGAAAGCGGCACACAAACAATCTTCTCAAAACAAACTACCTCTGCGTGATGCTTGGCTAACCAATCCATACCCACTATAACGTCGAAGCTTCCAAGTTGCATTGGCGTGAGGTCGATAGGAAAAAGATGGTTGTTAAGGTTCAACTGGCAGTTGCGAAGAACAGAATCAAGGACAATGGGTTCACCACTAGCAACTTCTACTATCAAGGATTTTCCTAGCTTTGTTCTAGACATGCGAAGCAATGGCTCAAAAGATAATGACACAAAACTCTTATCGGCACCCGAATCAAAAAGAACAGATGCAGGCTGATTATTAATAAAGAACGTACCGTTGACCACATTATTGTCAGCTTGCGCCTCTTGTGCATTCATGTTGAAGACTCGACCTCGAGCCTGAGCCTAATTCTGTTTTGGATTTGTGTTAGCTAGTCTTGGACACCGGTTTCTGTAGTGGGTCAGATCCCCACAATTGTAGCACGAACCAGGAGGAAAATGGGGTCGTGCAGCTTAACCTTGTTGCTGAGCAAGAGGCTGAGCAACTTGTTGAGCTTGGTTCTGAACTGCCTGATTCTGGTTGACAGGAATGCGGCATGTAGTGGCAAGGTGACCATTTCTTCCATAGTTAGTGCAATAACGACATTGGAGATGTGGTAGGTGATGGCCGTTACACCTGTTGCACAAAGGTGCGTTGCCAAGATAAGGCCTCTTGGCGGGTGGTTGCGCAGGCTGATTTGGTGCAGCTTGAGCCTGTGCAGTAACGACATAGTTTTGGGAAGCCTTCTGCTTCCTAGACCCCTTTGAGGAACTAGAATCCTTTCCCTTCTTGTTTTTACCTTTCTTGCTATCTTCTTTGTCAGACGCCTGCTTCTTACCTTTGTCACCCTTTTTATGCAGCTTTCCCTTTCGAACCTGCGACTCAGTCAATGTCGCTGCTAACTCGATCGCCTGACGGACTGTGGTAGGGTTACTACCAGTAATGATGTCTTGCACTAAGTCAGGTAGACCATCGATGTACCTTTAGATAGCCTTGTCGAGTGGGGTAACCATTGTTGGGCATAACAAGCTCAGCTCCTCATACCTATCAGTATACGCCCGGTGCTCACCACTATCTTGCTTCAAATCATCAAATTCCCCTTCCAAAGCTCGCAGTTCATGACGAGGACAGAACTCCTTCATCATAAGGGCCCTAAGTTCGGCCCAAATCTGTGCTAAAGCAACCTCAGCACCACGGTCTTTAATAACCCCGTTCCACCATGTAAGAGCCCTCTTTAGAAACACACTGAAAGCAAACTCGACCTTGCGATTATCAGGACATTGAACGTGGCGAAACGTACTCTCAGTGCTCTCGAACCATTGTAGGAGCCCAGTTGCTCCTTCAGTACCACTAAACTTGAGTGGCTTAGCCGAATTGAAACTCTTGAAATTGCATGGAGCATGATTATTGTTGTTGGCTTGGTTCAGTTGAGCAATAAGATTTGGGAAAGCAGCAGCCATTTGCTGCGCGATGATTTCTGCCAGTTCGGCATTTGTTATCTGATTGTCGCGTCGAGGAGGCATTCTAAAAGAGGAAACATGAAAGGAAACGAGTGAGATGATTGGATGAAAAGAATGAGATGATACACAAATTGACAACAGCAAAGATGGTGGTCATTTGTTCGTTACCACTAGGCAAACAAATGACACATTGTGACTAATCAAAGTAAATGGGACAAAAATAATGTATCGCGAAGACATGCTCGCCTATAAGTGAACACTCACCCCAAGAGTTCCCAGGTAAGAGTGACTGGTCCGATTATGTGGATTTGTATGAACACTCTAGCCTTAGATAGAAAACCCATGGTACAGGCATTCACTCTTCCAGTTTGCACGTGTTCACACTATTTCGAACCCAAAACTTTGACGAGATTTTGAAAATTCAAAAGGGTTCAAAATCTTATAACAGAGGGTTCAAAACCTAGTAATCAATCATCCAAGAATAGGTGATTAATTTTCAAAGCAGATTCGGAATTGATGTTCTCGTTGTGGTTATCACCTAAGGATAGGTGAAGTACATGTTTTAAGATCTAGACACAAGATAACTTGTGTTGGGGTCCTAGAAAGTTATAGTCTAGGTCAAAGCATTACTAATAACCTAATTCCCTATAACCATTGGCTCTGATACCAACTTTTCTGTCACACCCCGTCCACGTAGAACAACAAAACGTGGCGGAAATGTCGGGCAGTGTTGTAACAGAATTAATTGTTTCATAACCATGACAATTTAAGTTATATTTTATTTATCAAACAAGAGAGTTACATTGTCTTAAAACAAGAAACAAAGAGTACATAACATAAATTAACTAGTTCTTGCTTCATTTTAAGTCACTAAGGCACAGGTCCGCCTAAGTGTGTCTCGATCATCCTATGCAACAGCTCCTGAAAACACATGTGAAAATAGGTACGTCAGCATAAAAATGCCTGTGAGATACATAGGTTTTGTGAATATAGTATTCATGACATGAGTTTAAGAAAATGTTTAATAGGATTTAGTCATGAACCTTGTAAATTGTTTTGTTTTGTAAATCATTTGAAAAGCGATAAGATCAGATGATATGTATAAATAAAAGAATAATATATAGTTAAATGAATAACCAAGTAAAATGAGTTGTATAGAATGAACTGTTTTGTAACCCAAAGTCTTGTGAAAAGCATCTTACTTGTGTAAAATGTATAAGTCCAAATTGAATGATTTAAATAACGCTATGATTTGTAATATAATACAAACACTTATATATAGGAAGTACCAGCGGCGTATCCACCATGCTTGTATCATACTACTCACATCTCGTTACTTAAGTCACTTTACAAACCACCAATGTATAAAGTCTACTTTTAAACCAATTGTCAAAAAGTCCTTGTATAAACCATATCAAATGTTAAAAGTCCAAATGTAGTCTGGTAATGTGTAACAAATTTATGTATGGTGAGTAATGTGTTGTTACATAGACTAAATGTAAAAATGTACAAAACAAGGTATTTTGAATATATCAAAAAGTTATGTTTTGTAAAGTAAATGCATGTTTTATTGATACAAATACTTATGTGGTAAGTTAACGCATACATTCAAGCCTTGAGACAGACGGATAACCCTAAGTCAAGGTTATCAAAAGAAATGTTTTCGGATTCAGTCATTCCTTAGATCCAAACAAACCCAGGATGTCAGGAACGGGATTTGTCAAGTCCTATGGTACCACTACTTACAACCGAGCGGCGTAGCTAATGTTAATGAACGTATATAAGTCCCGTTTGTACAAACCAAATGTTATACCAAATGTATACATGTTATATGAAAACAGCGTACTAAGTATGCTAAGTTAACATACAAAGCAGAAAAGTCATGTAAATCAATGTGCTAGCATGCTCAGTCAACATACATAGCAGAAAAGTCATGTAAATCAATGTTCTAGCATGCTCAGTCAACATACATAGCAGAAGTGTAAAGTAAAACAATGTACTAAGTATGCTAAGTAAACATACATAGCAAAACAATGTAATGTAAATCATGTACTATAATGTACTAATGAACATAGCAAGCATATGATGTGAAAACATGGAAAGCATGAAAGTAACAAGTAGGCACATGTGTTTCACCCCAAAACAGTTTGGAAAACAGTAAAAGAGGGGTCTATGTACTCACTTGAGATTGCTTAGAAGTCCTAGGAAAACCACCAAGCAAGGCTAGAAGATCACGGAATCAAACGGCACCTAATATAGGTAACTACATTAATAAACGGACCTAAATCGGAGGATCAGATAGAATGAGGGTTCGTAAACCAAACGAGCATGGGAACTCGTGTAGTATGGTTTAACAAAGCCTACATACTAAAATGAAACCTAACCTATGTGCTTACGACCCATTACGACCCGTTTAGGTAGCTTATGCTACTTTAACGCGTCGTTCGCGTAAAACGCGTTCGGAATGCCTAACTTGCCCTATGATAAGTAAAATATGCCTTAACATGTCTAATATTGTTGCCAAATCAGTTTAGACATCAAAAGTTATGTTACATATGCTTAAAATGAATTTTGGCGTAAAAAGAGCATTTTGGTAATTTACCTAAGGCATATAAACTACCTATCATACAACTAACTAAACGTCGTGACCATAAGGTATAACCTCGGAAGGTTATTTCCTATACAACTATGTTCACCTAATGTATTTGGTCGGATCCTAATGATCGACCAAACGGGTCGGGTTCGAAAGTATAAGCGATTGTTTAGATCGCTTACCTTACGACCCTATATAAGCACTAAACCTAAAGTGACAAGCTAAGCATGTTTAAACATGCTTACCTAAGTTATAAAACAATTTTTGATATCAAAACAAATGGTCTTGATATCCTAGAGTAGTTTGGTTACAAAATTCGCGTAAATGCGCATTTTGGCCGAAACTACGACTCGTCACTGAGCCTAGATAACGTGGTAATCAGTAGGTATAGTCACTAGGGACTATAACCATCGTGATTACGCTCACGTTATGAAGTTTAAACGAACTTTGCATTGACTATAAACTGGTCAAAGTAGAAAGTCAAACGCAGTTTGACTTTAACGATAAAAACGAACGAAAAGAACGAAAGAATACTTACAGAAGGTCCCCGCAAGCTCTTGATCCGATTTACTCTCAGGTATGAAGCATAAACTTCAACTTAGAGAGCCAAAATCAGATTCAAGTGTGAGTTTTCAAGCAAATGAAGGTGGGTATTTATAGGAATTCAAGAACCGTTAAGATCGTTCATCGATAACTGAGCTTTAATCTGGACCTTACATGTGTGCCCATGGTTTTCTAAGACCATGGGAGCCCCTAATAATGGACTAGGTTCATTGAATACCAGCCCATGGTTTTGCAAAACCATGGGTTAAAACCATCAACACTTCAAAATGGACTAGGTTCATTGAATCTGGTCAGAAATTTAAAAAATGGTCCCTGCACTTGTAAAACTTGATTTGTTTTTGCACTTTTAAGCCCCGTTAACCCCATTTCAAGGCTCTAAAATAAAGTTAAAGTATAGGGAACTCAAAACATGCTCAAAAGTATCTCGGATGTCGGTTCGTTTGGTCGTACGGTTGCGTTATTCGCTTAATTACGACGGAAGTCATAACGAACGCAAAAACGATCCAAATTAAGCGACGAATGGAATTTTATCATGCCAAACCTTCAAAACTTATTTCTAAGTTATGTATAGGTTATTTAAGGTATGTTAAGTATATGTTGATGTTCCGGAGTGTTTGTCGCATTAAACTGATTACGTTTACGCACCAGTTTGCGTACAACTCTCCAGAAAGCGATATAGAGTTTGAAATTGAACAAAAGTCAAAACATGAAAAATGTCAAACATAAACAAACAAACATTGGGATCAAATAACTTTGTTTTATTGATAACTGAACTGTTTACAATGATTACAAACACAGGTGTCACAATTCATATCTCCACGGTCTATATGGAGATATGTTGGCTACCTGGTCGAGTATTAAGGGAATGGTTTGGTAAGAGTCTTGCCTAGTTCAGTGTATAGATCCTGCAAGGACCTGAGTCAAATTTAGTAGGACATCCTTCAATACCCAATGGTATTGGATGGCGGGGGTCCAAACTCTTTGATCCCCTCATATGTAAGCTACTATTAAAACTTTAACCCGGCTACTTAGGACTGTATCCCTGCTGACTCAGACTACTTAGCCGAGGGTAACGTCACCTTCAAAAGAGGGGCCTACCACATAACGCATTAATAACTTAATTAATTATCTTTCAATAATCCGACCCTTTAGGATTGTATCCTTGCTGACTCAAACTACTGGGTTGAAGGTAACGTCACCTTCAAAAGAGGGGCCTACTACAATAACTAAGATAATCTCTTAAAAAGTGCAAAAGTGCGGAAATAATCAAATGTTACACTAAAGGCGAGTCGGATCCAAGTGATTCATCTTGTCTATCTGTTTTTTTTATCTTATTTTTATTTTCAGCAATAGTTTTTATTTTCTAGTTTAAAAACCTTTTTCTAAATTTTTTATTTGATTAGACGTTGAGGTTAAACCGGTATTAAAAGCTTTTGTGTCCTTGGACGACCTCGGTATCTTACCAACACTATACTACGCTCACGATGGGTGCACTTGCCCATATGTGTGTTTGGTGTTAGTAAATATCGTGTTTTATAAATTTAAAACTTGACTAAAGTGGTTAAAAAGGGCTAAAAATATACATAAAAATATATCACACCACACGCGCATCACTAGTACTCTTCCCTTTCGGTTTTAAGCATCTTCTCAGTAAGAAACTTTTCTGTCTCAGACTTAGGAACATTCTAATCCTAACCTTTTGTGTATGTGAATTCCACACTCCTGCTAATGCAAATTTTCCCACTCGTTAGGTCAAACATATGGTCACCCCTTAAACCTAGTTAAGATCCAAAATAAACCATTGGATGTCCATGATCATCTAATTTTTTTAGGTTTACCAGGGTGGCGACTGCATATTCAATAAACCCAAAAACCCATAAATGCTCTATGGTTGGTGTAATTTTCATGAACGCTTCATGCATTGTGTCAAACTTCTCATTGCACTTGGAACTCGGTTCAGTATATAAATTGCATGTCTCATATCTTCCCACTCAAAACCGTTGGGGAACTTCTGTAGCTTTCAACATACTCTTTACACTACTAATCACCGTTCGGTTTTCATCGTTCCACAACCCCATTTTTTGAGGAGAATACCGGGTTGTGAGTTGTCATTTGTATTCACCACCAAGATTAGTTTTGAACGTACCAAGCTTGTACCTAGAATCATGCTTAACCTAGCCCTTGTAGTTTCGAAAGACCTCAAAAGTTTGATAATTTGCTTCAAGCAGGTAACACAACATGTATCTCGAATAATCATCTAATTGAAAGAAAAAATTATCTTTTACCGGTGTATTAGGACCACATATATCACCATGTACAAGTTCGAGTGGCTTTGAAGCTCGAAATTTAGCTTGATGCGAAAAGTGTTTCATGGTCTTTGTTCCTGCCAAGCACACGTTACAGAGATTAGTAGGATGACTTATAGAGAAGTTTTTCGCGGTGAGGGCTTTTATAGAGTCAAACTTTATAAAATTTACATGCCCAACGTTGGAACTAACAAGCCCATTCACTCCCAGCCGCAAAGGCTCCATAGGCTAGACATGTTCATTGTCCACCACTGAGAAGATGAAATAGTTATTCTGGGGAATAACAAGACTTCGCTTGAGAACTACGATAAACCGATTGTCTTCTCGGCCGGATGTCAATCCCGAACAATTTTAAATTATTAATATCTTATATAAAACCTAATAGCCCGTCAAATATATACGAGTATAACCTTATATGTAGCGGTGTGGTCACAACTATCTGAACGTAGTTGGTTATATTGGTTATAATACTCAACTATCAACTAATCTTGAATCAAGTTAATTTAAATTATCACATATGAGAAAAAAAAATACTAAGTTCATAGTCATAATTAAAACTTAGGGATTCAAAAGAAAACGTCAATGAAATAATTGATATTTCTCACAAGCATTCATATCCTCGTATTAAGATCGAAAACTACTCGTAATATTAAAGCGAACATTAAGTTAATACAAAATGAAATACAATAAAAAGAAACTGAAACTTAAGATGTGAAATTTCTCACAAGCATTCATTTTTTTTGAGATTTTGATTTGGACAAAATAAGTACATGTATTTTTTTCCATTTTTGAACAAGAAAAAAAAACTTGAAAGACCTAGAAGTATTCGTTGTATTAATTAAACACAGCCCTAGTCTTACTTCTTGCTTGGTGTATTGATTTTTATATAATTTTTCTCTGATTTCAAGTTATATTCATCGACTAGTTCAAGTGTGATATTTTAGGAACCAACGAAAAATCATTGATCCCGGATTGAAAAGGGCAGATTCCAAGAAATTGCCATATGCCTCGCCGATTAAGACATTCTAAGATAATGACATTCTATTTTTAAAACAGTGGGAAACAAACTGGCAATCCAGGTATTACACATGGAGCATCCTGACTAGCTAAGTGTTATTGAAATACAAATATCTTAATATAATGAATATTTTGACTAAAATATTTAATCAACCAAACAATAGGTATATAATTCAAATGTAAACATGTAATTTAAGGTAATTAATTAGTAATACATATCAGCTGATGATACTATAGGGCGAAGTAAGATTTTTAATGACCTTATAGATTTTTATCTCCAACAACACAGCTTGATGATATTAATTTATCTCTAACTTATCCCCATTGGTACGGGATAAGTTAAATGCATTGTACTATTGTAACTCATTCTAAATCTAAATTCTAGTTTGATGTATATTAATTTATCTTATTTTTGTTTGGTTTCAAGTTATCTCAAACAAGAAATAAATCGTCAACAACTGTGATGTTTGAAGAACTAACGAAAATATTTTGATTCGAGATTGGAACTAGGGGTGCAAATGCTCGGCCTCGTTCGATGTTTATTTTCAAAGTTCGAGCTCGACATGTTGGTAGTTTCTCAAGCTCGAGTTAGCTTGTTTATTTTCTTTTTTTTTAATATCTTAACAAAAAATATAAATAATAGACATGTTTAGACTCGCAAGCTCGATAGGAGAAACTTGAGGTCTGACCTGTTTACTAAACGAGGAATTTTTTAGGTTCAGACTTGGCTCGTAAACAATTTTAGATAAGCTCAGGTCGACTCATTTACAAAATAACTTTTAATAATGGGTAAATGTTATAAAATATGATTAAAAACAATATTACGCTAAAGCTCGGCTCGACGAGCATGACGAGTTACACATGTTAGGCTCGAGCTCTGGCTCAATAAATAAACGAGCTTTGTTTAGGCTCAAGCTCGGTTCGGTTCGATAAGGCTCGGCTCGTTTCAAGCTTTTTTTCAAGTCAATCTCAAGTAGCTCAGCTCGTTTGCACATCTAATTGAAATACACCCGAAGATTCCAAGAAGCAGAAGTATTATATGCCTTGTCCATTAAGTCTTTCCAGGATAATGACATTTGAAGATTTCTACTCTAAAGGTTCATTTTCTCCTTATTCATATTTTGTTTACTAGCGAACATTAATTCTGTGATGTTATATGTCTAGATTTTAGTACATTTTCTTACTCACGATTTGAATTCCAAATCCCATATTATTATCAGCAAGAAAATTACTAAAAATTCGGTTTAACTTCCTAACAAAGCCAGTATAATAAAGCAATTAGAAATTAATTTGGAAACTAACTTATAGGGGATTTCCTACCAAAAATTCCGACAAAACCAATTTGGTCGGAAAATTCCGACCATTTTCTGACAAAATAACAACTAAAAAAATAATCTGGCTTTACCGACTATTTTCCTAAAATTTACCGACCAAAAAAAAATGGTCGGAAATTTGAAGGAAACTTCCGACTAAGTTCCGACCAAAAAAAAGAATAAAAGAAGAAAAAAATTGGTCGGAAAATGGTCGGAAATTTCCGACGAGTTACCGACGAAACATAACATTTGGTCGGAAAGTTGTCGGAAATTTCCGACCAATTTCCGACTAAAATAATTATTCTTTTCATATTTAATTATACCGAGGTGTATATCTATATATATAAACGTATTTCTTGCTTCTATATGTATAAGTATGTGTGTATTAGTATGTAGTTGTATTGGTGCATACACATACATACATATACATATATACACACTTATACATTAGTAAAAACCTAGTTTAAGTAATGGGTCCCGATAGCGTACACGCACGTAAGACTGGGTATAATTATACGTATAAGTTGGTAAAGTAAAAGCTTTTCATGTATAACTAAGGTGTACAAAATGCGTAATGAAAAAACTATGTTAGAATGTTAAAAACCGAAAAAACGGATATGGGTGTCGGAAAATGGTCGGAAATTTCCGACGACTTACCGACGAAACATAACATTTGGTCGGAAAGTTGTCGGAAATTTCCGACCAATTTCCGACTAAAACAATTATTCTTTTCATATTTAATTATACCGAGGTGTATATCTATATATATAAACGCATTTCTTGCTTCTATATGTATATGTATGTGTGTATTAGTATGTAGTTGTATTGGTGCATACACACACATACATATACATATACATATAAACACACTTATACAATAGTAAAAGCCTAGTTTAAGTAATGGGTCCCGATAGCGTACACGCACGTAAGACTGGGTATAATTATACATATAAGTTGGTAAAGTAAGAGCTTTTCATGTATAACTAAGGTGTACAAAATGCATAATGAAAAAACTATGTTAGAATGTTAAAAAACCGAAAAAACGGATATGGGTGTCGGAAAATGGTTAGAAATTTCCGACGACTTACCGACGAAACATAACATTTGGTCGGAAAGTTGTCGGAAATTTCCGACTAAAACAATTATTCTTTTCATATTTAATTATACCGAGGTGTATATCTATATATATAAACGTATTTCTTGTCTCTATATGTATATGTATGTGTGTATTAGTATGTAGTTGTATTGGTGCATACACATACATACATGTACATATATACACACTTATACAATAGTAAAAGCCTAGTTTAAGTAATGGGTCCCGATAGCGTACACACACGTAAGACTGGGTATAATTATACGTATAAGTTGGTAAAGTAAGAGCTTTTCATGTATAACTAAGGTGTACAAAATACGTAATGAAAAAACCATGCTAGAATGTTAAAAAACCGAAAAAACGTATATGGGTGTTGGTAAATGGTCGGAAATTTCCGACCACTTTCCGACGAAAAACAACATTTCGTCGGAAAGTTGTCGAAAATTCCGACCATTTTCCGACTAAAACAATTATTCTTTTGTTATATAATCATGTGGGGGTATATGTGTGTACGTAAATGTATATGCTTGTGTCTATATGTATGTATGTATATAAATATATATGTATAAGTATTTGTTTGTCCAAGTGTACACACACACATACATACACACATACATACATATATATATATACACATACTTAGCATGTTTTAATTAATGGGTCCCGATAGTGTACATACACGTTTAAACGTGTACAATGCGTATAAGTTGGTAAAGTAAAAGTATTTCATGTATAATTAATGTGTACAAAAGATGGAATGGAAAAACGATGTTTAAAAGTTGAAAAAATGAAAAAAAAACGAAAATTGGTGTCGGAAAATGGTCGGAAATTTCCGACCACTTTCTGACGAAACACAACATTGGTCGGAAAGTTGTCAGAAATTTCCGACCTTTTTCCGACTAAAACCTTTATTGGTCGGAAAGTTGTCGGAAATTTCCGACTAAAACATTTATTCTTTTGTTATATAATCATGTGGGGGTATATGTGTGTACGTAAATGTATATGCTTGTGTCTATTTGTATGTATGTATGTATGTATATATATATGTATAAGTATGTGTTTGTCCAAGTGCACACACACGCATACGTACACATATACATATATATACACATACTTAGCCTGTTTTAATTAATGGGTCCCGATAGTGTACATACACGTATAAACGTGTACAATGCGTATAAGTTGGTAAAGTAAAAGTATTTCATGTATAATTAATGTGTAGAAAATATAGAATGGAAAAACGATGTTTAAAAGTTGAAAAAATGAAGAAAACGAAAATTGGTGTCGGAAAATGGTCGGAAATTTCCGACCACTTTCCGACGAAACACAACATTGGTCGGAAAGTTGTCGGAAATTTCCGACCTTTTTCCGACTAAAACCTTTATTGGTCGGAAAGTTGTCGGAAATTTCCGACAATTTTCCGACTAAAACATTTATTCTTTTGTTATATAATCATGTGGGGGTATATGTGTGTACGTAAATGTATATGCTTGTGTCTATATGTATGTATGTATGTATATATGTATATATATATGTGTGTATAAGTATGTGTTTGTCCAAGTGCACACACACGCATACATACATACATATATATACACATACTTAGCCTGTTTTAATTAATGGGTCCCGATAGTGTACATACACGTATAAACGTGTACAATGCGTATAAGTTGGTAAAGTAAAAGTATTTCATGTATAATTAATGTGTACAAAAGATAGAATGGAAAAACGATGTTTAAAGGTTGAAAAAATGAAAAAAACGAAAATTGGTGTCGGAAAATGGTCGGAAATTTCCGACCACTTTCCGACGAAACACAACATTGGTCGGAAAGTTGTCGGAAATTTCCGACCTTTTTTCCGAGTAAAACCTTTATTGGTCGGAAAGTTGTCGGAATTTCCGACCATTTTCCGACTAAAACCTTTATTTTTTTCATATTTAATTATGCGAAGGTGTTTATCTATATATATAAACGTACTTCTTGTGTCTATATGAATGTGTATGTGTGTATAACTATGTAGTTGTATCGGTGTGTAGTATATAATATAAATATGTTAAACGGGTCAATCCGCCAACCCGACCAGGTTGACCCGAACCCGACGTGTTAACCTAAACGGGTTCGCGGGTTCAACCTGAAACTGACCCGAACCCGTTTAGACTATTCACGGTAGAAACCGGGTCGAAAAACGGACCAGAAACATACGCATTTACTCGATTTTTACGCAACTGATAAACGAACACCGCAAAGCATCGACACCTGGCATAATTTTAAGTGTTTTCAACCCTAAACAAACATATTACGACAATTCACGAAGTTCGGGTTCAAAACGGGGTTCATAAATGTAATTAGGCCGTACAAACACACTAAAAACGAGCTAACGGGCCTTGGGCCAAACCCACTTAAACCCTACATATTTAAACCACTCTTTATCTCCATCTCCTTCATTTTTCCCTAACCCTAGCCCCCATCTCATCTTTTCCTCTGCCAAGATTTATCACACACACAAAACCGTACCTTTCTTTCTATACTCTCACTTTGCTCTCTCTAGATAACTAGCCGGCCACCACTGACGATGGCGGCGAACCACGGTGGCGGCAGAGCCATGACAAGCCGGATGTCCAAGGAGGACCACCACCACAGGCTGTAACGCCTCTTATTTCCATATTTCCATATTTTTTATAAAATACGAGTTCGTTTCCTATTTTTAGAAACACAGTTTAAATCTGATCGAAAAACGGTTTAAAACGGAAAACTATGCATTTTACGCACTTTTAACGCAAACGACGAATGGACGCGTCACACAACGAGTTTCAATGACATTCTGCGTAATTTGACCTCAAGATATTATTCTACGACATTATACGACGCTCGGGTTTGAAAACAGATCTTGAAAACGTGTTTGGGCCGCTTAAAAATGCTAGTAGCGGGCTTGTGGGCCCTGGGCCCAAGCCCAATTGTTAACCTAACTATATAAACAACTTTTCTTTCAAAACCCTCATTTCTCTTTCAAAGCTTCAGCCGACACCTTCTTGTGACTTCCTCCTCTCTGCAACTTGATCTAATAAAAACCCTAATCTCCTATGCATAACACCCAACACCCCTCGGTCTCTCACTCGAAATTTCTGGCGGTCGGAGCTGCGTTACCGGCGTCTCAGCTTTGCACAACAATAACCACAGCTCCTCACCTCTTCACACCCCCCCTGTTCGATTGAATCTCCGGCCACCACCATTGCAGTGGTGGCGCACGGCGGTGGGTATAGGGGACGACGAGACGAGAGAGAGACAGAGAAAGCGAGGAGAGAGGGAGAGATCGCGGAGTGAGAGAGAGAGAGAGAGACGACGAAGAAGAAGATGAGGCCGACACCTTTATGGCGGCGACGGCAGTGGCGCCTTGTCCGACATATCTTTTCCGGTAACCACCTCCCTCTTTCTTTCCTTTATGTCCTGCACATTTGAAGATGTTTATGTTTATACCAAGTCCAATAATGTTTCGATTCACATTTGGTTTTCAGTCGGCTCAGTTTCGGGTTTGGTGTGACGGGTTTGCTCTCGGGCCAGTTAGCCGGTCTTGGTTCTGTCAACCCAGTCAACTCAGCGGGTTGACCGGTCAACACGGGTCTAAGGCAGTCAGCGAGTCAACGATTCGGTCCGGGTCAGATTTGGTTCAGGTTAGTCTCGGTTCGGGCTTTGGTCTTTGTTTCTATTCAGGATTTGTTAATTCCTTCGTTCCAAATCGCAGGTTCGGTTTCCCGCTTACTCGAGCCTCGGGTCAGCAGTTTTAGTTTGAATTCGGGTTTTATTTTCGGGTTATTTTTGGTTTCGGTCAACAGAAGTCAACTGATCGGGTCAAGGATCATACTTGTTCGGGTCAGATTAGATGTTCGGTAAACTCCTAAATGCCTTGAAGTTCATTATATTATTTGTGTTGAAATTATTTAGTCTAAAAAACGAACCAACATTTTCGTTACGAATTATATGTATTTGTGATCATTCGCGACAAAATACGACATATATTACATATATATTGTTATTGAATTGATTGAGTTTTGAAAAATATCGACAACTTTAGTTGTCGGGATCGTCCAAAAACAGAGGAAACTCTGCCCGTTTTTTGTAAAAATATAACACGATACTCAATTATGTTCTAAAATCGACACTTATCGAAGTTCAAATAATTTTTATAACAATAAATATAAATGTATATTTATTTTGACAATGCTTCTACAATATTTTCGATAGACTTAATTTAGAACTTTTTACATCAACTATATACAATACATCTGCTATAAATATATATTTATATCCACTGGTTATACTTCATGTTCCACTTCAAATCCTCCATCGTGATTTCGTTTACTCATGCGCTCTCGTTTGCCCATATAGGGTGACCTCGGCGTTCCATCCTCCTAATCTCATCAACTCGTCCTACTTGGATAATCGGAAGACTTAGCAATTATGTGAGCATACTCGATCCCTTTTTACGCTTTATTACCTTTGGGATGCAATACATGTACTTTGAATCAAATACACATACATGCTAGAATTTTATACAAATAATCTCTATATATGATCCTACGTGTTATACTTGCAATCATACGTGTTTAAATTTATATGCTTATGCTTAGTTATTGCCATGAAAAAAAATCTGTTTAAATCATTTTTATACTTATACTCAAACTTGTATGCTCGCCAATACTATTTGTATTGATCTATGCTTTAACATGTATTGCAGGATTTGGATGATGCAAGGAATCTAGTAGGATTGCCTAAACTCCGGTAGCTTGGTACAATCTTGTTTGGTATGGATACCGATAATGCTCAACCAAAACCGTCAAAAAGTTCTTCATCAATGGAATTGGTTTTTTTAAAATAACGCCTAAACTCCGGTAGCTTGGTACAATCTTGCTTCTAATCTGTGTTTTGTTCTTGTTTCAGCTTTCTCTCATGATAGAAAGTTTCTCAGAAGCATATCCCATGATTCGATATTGAAGGTATGTTTTTTGTGTGTACGTTTGTTCATGATTGGAGAAGTTACTAACCATCAACATATTCGTTTGTAGATGTGGGATATTGATAGTTTACTTCAAGATTCTGGAAAGAAAGTAGAGGGTAAATCGGCTTCTGACAGTGATGATGAGGACATGGATATGGATACCGATAATGCTCCACCAAAACCGTCAAAAGGTAGTGTGATTTCTTTTTCTAATGTAAGCGGAGTTTTGTTAATTATATAATTGGATTAACGTATTATGTCAAACGGGTTGCATCGCATGGGTTTCCTACTAGCAGTGGCGGATCTAGAAAATCCGCCAAGCCGTAACGTTTTATAAAAAAACGGTAACGAAATCGAAAAAACGTCAAATTTTTCCAAAATTTACACTAATTTTACACTACCGCCGGAGCGCCAAGCCGTAGCGGGGGTTTCCCCTTGTACCATGCTGGATCCGCCCCTGCCTACTAGTGTGTCTATATATATAGCTTTTTTTACTAATATTATGTATGCTGTTTAGGTGTGGAACTTGCAATCCCAAGTGGAAAAGTTAAATAAATGATTCGAAGAGGCACAACAACCCCACACGGAAGTGTTGCAAAACCGAGTCGAAGAGATGCAACACAAATGAGAGAAGATATGCAACAACAAATAACCGAGTTGATGAAGCAGTTTGGTAATCCTAGCAATCCTCCACCATAGTCTAGTTTTGTTTGTTGTCTTTTGCGGTTGAAGTTGTAATTTAAAAACCATGGCATATTTGGTTGTTGAGCCTACAATTGGACAACCGTTTTGTATTTTGTGGATGAATTTTCAGTTCTATAATCGTGTCGTATTTAGGATTTTTATTGGATTTTTTTCTGCATTTTTAGTAGAAAAATCTGGATTTTTTATTTTTTTATATTTTTTTTATTAAAAAGTTTTTTAGTCGGAAATTGGTCGGAAAACTGTGGTCGGAAAGCTGTAGGAAAATTGTGATCGGGACTTTGTCAGAACCTTTTGGTCGGAAAATAGTAGGAAAACGGCGGTCAGAAAGCTGTAGGAAAACAGCGGTCGGGACTTTGTCGGAATCTTTTGGTCGGAAAATAGTAGGAACACAGCTGTCGGAAAGCTGTCGGAAAGTTGTGGTCGGAACTTTGTCGGAAATAGTAACTTTTTCTTTTTGTCGGAAATTTTTCGCGAATTTAGTCGGAATGCTTGTCGGAAATATTTTCCTACAAGGCTTTTTCCTACAAACGTATTTCTGTCGGAAATTGGTCGGAAACGCCGTTTTCCGACTAAAACCTTGGTCGGAAATGAGACAGTTTTTTAGTAGTGTTAACATAGATTAGTTTCCCTATTAACCCTTTCCCTAGGGCATATAGGCTCGTGGATCCGCCCACTTCAGAATCAAATGGGCTTGTGACCAAGTGGGAATTAGGCCACACTAGCTAACATTCGCCCCCTAATTCCCCACTCGGAATGAGGAGGTCTTCAATACCAAGCAATCGGAATGAGGAGGTCTTCAATACCAAGCAAGTCTCACATTTCTTTCAACTTTAGTCTTATGAGTGCTTTAGTAAGAATGTCGGGTCGTTGCTCCTTCCCACTAATATGCTCAATGGTGATTTCCTCTCGTGCAATGCATTCCTGAATATAATGATACAATGTCTTGATGTGTTTCGTTCAACCATGAAACATATGACTTTTCATGAGAGCAATTGCGAAAGTATTATCAACCTTCAAAAAAACCTTTTGATAAGTTTTACCCGCAATCTCACTAATAATTTCCGTTAGCCAAATTGCTTGACGTGCAGCCAAGCTTGCTGCCATGTATCCACCTTGGCAAGAGGATAACGAAACAATGCTTTGTTTATCAGAACACCAAGTAAAAGGATGAGAACCGAAATAAAACATGTGACTGGTAGTGCTTCGACCATCATCCTCATTAATTTTATTTTGAGATGTAAAACTTTTAAGTCTACTATTCTTATTACTATACCTTTGAATATATTGCTCAACAGGGAAAATATATATTTTTTTTTGAGATTTGGAATTGAACAAAATAAGTGTATGATTTTTCCATTTTTGAAAAATATTCGTTGTGTTATACATTTTTTTCTCTGATTTCAAGTTATATTCATCGAACAGTTCAAGTGTGATATTTTAGGAATCAAAGAAAAATCATTGATTCCGGATTGGAAAGGGCAGATTCCAAAAAATTTCCACATGACTCGCCAATTAAGACATTCCAAGATAATGACATTCTAAATTTAAACAGTGGGAAAGAAACATGCAAAATTGCAACCTTTAAGGATTGCAGTTTTTATTTTTCTAATTTTGAACATGATATTTCGTATCTTTGAACTGGGTTTTACTTCTATAATCATGTTTAGTGGCTAGTTTTATATAGCCACCTAGGTTTGATGAACTAATTGATATGTTTTGACTTGTTTTGTTTTACTTTTATCTTTGTTTATGAGTTAAATTTAAATAGATTTGACTGTTGCTGATTATGATCATGTATGCTACTGTTTTCTGATGTTAGTTGATTGGTTTTCATTATTGATATGTTTGTAAAAAGGAAATTCACCTTAATCACGTTAAAATCATTAGTTAGTTCGTTAATCCAATGAATCATCACTTTAATCCTATTATTAGAGTTAATATAGGTAATTAATCAGTGAAAATCAGTAAACATAAGTGTGCATCCAATCCCATTGAATAGAGAGATGATATTGGGATAAGTAGGGTTTGTTTAGTCGTTGTTTGGTAGTTTTAGACACTCAATAGCTTGAGGTCTTTCTATTTATTAACGTCTAGGTGATTCTAAGTTTTCGGTTTATCAATTTAAAACTAGCTTCACAATTAAAAGTTGTTAAAATGTGTTACCTTTTAATGTCTCTAGTTGTGTGATTCGGCATCCATAGGTCGAGTCATTTGAATCTACCACTTCATTCATAATCTGATTGCGCGTCATAGATGGGTTCTTAGGCTTTTGCGTGTGGGTCACACTAATCTTGTCTAACATCTATATGATTTGTCCTCTCTAACGAGATAGTAGTTGGTCTAGATTTAGAAAAAAACTTGGAAATTGTCAATCGGAGAAGTCTTGCAAACGGTTAGGGTTTCTTGTCTAGGTGGTTTGTTCATCATCATTGATTATACCGTGGCTTTCTAATGGCTCTCATCTTCGTCTTAGTTCTTATTAGTTTATTTAGGTTATTTGTTAATTAAAATAAACAATCAAAAATCCAAATTAATTTTAGCTTGTTAATTGTTTAGATTTAGTTTTGGAGTTTGCCACATCTAGTCCCTAGGTTCGATACTCGGTCTTGCTTGCTATACTATTTCACAGCCATTACATTTTCCAAAGTGTATAGTTGTTAGGTAATTATGTATTTGGAAATTTGGTCTAAAATAACGTACACATTCGCACACATCAACTCCTTTGAAGATTTGTTATCGTCTAAGTATAGTTCTTCTCGATCGACTCTATTTCAACATCCATAACCTTTCTCAGGAATACACTATCCTTAGCTTCTAATTAATCTATTGGTTCGGCTTCAAATAATAATAATTATAAATATTCGTTTTCATCGATTTAGTTTCAGTTTCGATACACACCATCCTCACAATAAAGCTTCATTTTCATTGATTTGGCTTCAATCCACACATCCTGAATCACATAATCATTCTATTTAACCGGAATTGAGTGACATCCTCCTGACCGACAAAACAAAGGTGTTGCTAGTGAACCAAGCTCCCCAATGACCTTCAATGGTTTGAACTATTTTGAGACGACAACAACTTGCTACTGCATTGGTGTTGTCGTTGTGTTGTTGGCTGATGCCGGCAAGTTTGACGGTTGCTCCAGCGGACAACTGTGGCAAGTACTCTTCCCTTTCGATTTTAAGCACCATGTCAATAAGAAACTTTTCTGTTTCAGACTTAGGAACATTCCAATCCTAACCTTTTGTGTATGTGAATTCCACACTCCTGCTAATGCAAATTTTCCCACTCGTTATGTCAAACATATGGTCACCCCTTAAACCTAGTTAAGATCCAAAATAAGCCATTGGATGTCCATGATCATCTAAATTTTTTAGGTTTACCAGGGTGGCGACTGCATAACCAATAAACTCAAAAACCCATAAATGCTCTACGGTTGGTGTAATTTTCATGAACGCTTCATGCATTGTGTGAAAGTTCTCATTGCACTTGGAACTCGGTTCAGTATATAAATTGCATGTCTCACATCTTCCCACTCAAAACCGTTGTGGAACTTCTGTAGCTTTCAACATACTCCTTACACTACTAATCACCGTTCGGTTTTCATCGTTCCACAACCCCATTTTTCGGGGAGAATACGGGGTCGTGAGTTGTCATTTGTATTCACCCCCAAGATTAGTTTTGAACGTACCAAGCTTGTACCTAGAATCATGCTTAACCTAGCCCTTGTACTTTCGAAAGACCTCAAAAGTTTGATAATTTGCTTCAAGCAAGTAACACAACATGTATCTCGAATAATCATCTAATTGAAAGAAAAATTATCTTTTACCGGTGTACCGTACACGGTGTAATAGGACCACATATATCACCATGTACAAATTCGAGTGGCTTTGAAGCTCGAAATTTAGCTTGATGCGAAAAGTGTTTCATGGTCTTTGTTCCAGCTAAGCACACCTTACAGAGATGAGTAGGATGACTTATAGAGAAGTTTTCGCGGTGAGGGCCTTTATAGAGTCAAACATTATAAAATTAACATGCCCAACGTTGGAACTAAGAAGCCCATTCACTCCCAGCCGCAAAGGCTCCATAGGCTAGACATGTTCATGGTCCACCACTGAGAAATGAAATAGTTATTCTGGGGAATAGCAAAACTTCGCTTGAGAACTACGATAAACTGATTGTCTTCTCGGCCGGATGTCAATCCCGAACAATTTTAAATTATTAAATCTTATATAAAACCTAATAGCCCGTCAAATATATATAAGTATAACCTTATATGTAGCGGTGTGGTCACAACTATCTGCACGTAGTTGGTTATATTGGTTATAATACTCAACTATCAACTAGTCTTGAATCAAGTTAATTTAAATTATCGCATATGAGAAAAAAAGACTAAGTTCATAGTCATAATTAAAACTCAGGGAGTCAAAAGAAAATGTCAATGAAATAATTGATATTTCTCACAAGCATTCATATCCTCATAGTAAGATCGAAAACTACTACGTAATATTAAAGCGAACATTAAGTTAATACAAAATGAAATACAATAAAAAGAAACTGAAACTTAAAATCTTCGGTGCAACATGTGAAATTTCTCACAAGCATTCATACTTTTTTTTTTTTTTTTGAGATTTTGATTTGGACAAAATAAGTTCGTGTTTTTTTTTCCATTTTTGATCAAGAAAATAAACTTGAAAGACCAAGAAGTATTCGTTGTATTAATTTAACATAGCCCTTGTCTTAATTCTTGCTTGGTGTATTGATTTTTATACAATTTTTCTCTGATTTCAAGTTATATTCATCGAACTTGTTCAAGTGTGATATTTTAGGAACCAAAGAAAAATCGTTGATTCCGGATTGAAAAGGGCAGATTCCACGATATTGCCATATGCCTCGCAGATTAAGACATTCTAAGATAATGACATTCTAATTTTAAAACAGTGGGAAACAAACATGCAATCTAGGTATTACACATGGAACATCCTGACTAGCTAAGTGTTACTTGAAATACAAATATCTTAAAATAATGATTATTTTGACTAAAATATTTAATCAACCAAACAATAGGTATATAATTCAAATGCAAACATGTAATTTAAGGTAATTAATTAGTAATTCATATCAGCTGATGATAATATACGGGGCGAAGTAAGATTTTTAATGACCTTATAAATTTTTATCTCCAACAACACAATTTGATGAATCCACACCAATTTTCTTTATTTTAATTTTTCGGCAACATGCCTTCATATAGTGAATACAATCTACGAATTATCAACAAACACAAAAAATAAAAAAAAAGTAATTTTAATCGTCGTTTGACAAATTACGGACGGGTGTTTGACAATTTATGGATGGGTACCAAATGATTCCACAAAATCCCAAAAAAAAAAAAAAAATTGTTACGGGATAAGCTAATTTCTTTATTCCCCTATGTGACTTGAATCCAAACCTAGATGTTTTTAAAGTGTTTGCCTTTGCCAATGGACCACCACCCATTAGTACGGGATAAATTAAATGCATTGTACTATTGTAACTCATTCTAAATCTAAAGTGTCACAACCCAACCGATGGAGGAATCATCGGGATGTGGCATGATGCGAATAGGTTTCTCGAGAGAATCCATAACGACTAATTATGACAATATTTAATAAGGTTCAATTTCCCATACAATCAAACAAATATTCTCACAAAAACAAAACGAAATTCAGTAGTTTCTCAAGCAACAAAACAAGTCGTAACAAAACTTGCAATTAAATTTAGGCGGGTTTCTAGAAATCCTAGACCATTTCCAGCAGTAATCCATCAACTTGTCACATACGTTAAAATAATGTCAATACAATAATGTAAAGGTGAGTACACAAGTTTAGCATAAGTATAGTAATAAAGCGTTTACGCATAACCAGCATGTAACACGCAGAGAGGCGAATCAAGTAAGCTATCGAAAATGATACAAGCTAACCAACATGACTGCGAGTATGAGTGATACGTGTCCACCGTAGTGACCACACACTTCAAAGTGAGAGCCTTAACAACCCGTGAATAAACAGGTGCTGAGTCCAAACTAAAGTACTATCGTTCCTAAGAGTGATAGGGCGAGTCATCAATGTGTAAACATAGCAAACAAACATTCAGAGATTCACGTATAACATGCGATATCGGTTAGCGTTTATAAAGAGTTTAAGCGTTGTGTGCGAAGTGTTTCGATAGAGAACGTATGTAACACCCAAAAGTGCGTTTAAGCGAAAAAGGGGTTGAGTATACTCACCGTGCGTGCTTAACAGTTAAACACAGTCTGAAAAGAAGTGGAGGGAGCGCCGAATCAGCCTGCGTACGGGAACAGAAGTGCATAAGTCTTCCAAAGTGCTGAAACGGTCAAGTTGAAGTGTCGAGTGGGAAACAGAACCTTCATACGAAGGGCCGCTTCGTACGAAGGCGGTGCCTTCGTGCAAGTTTCTTGTTTCCGTGTCCAAAATCGAGTGTTCTTCGCGTCTTTCTTCGGGAAATTGAGTGTTCATCCCTCCAGCCTTAAGCTAGTGATTAAACTTAGAGCCGGAGAGGTCTTTTGAGCGGTTCAGTCACATGTGGGAACATGGGCTGGTTTGTACGAAGGGTGCCTTCGTACGAAGCCGGGGCTTCATACAAGCCAGTCTCGTTCGTACAGGTGGCTGTTTCAGCGTCTTCATGCGTTCAGAACTGTGTTTGCGCCTGAATCGGATGTATTTTCGAGTCCTTTTCATGACGGTTTTGACACCGCTTCGTCCCACTATCCAGTGAACGAAACATATGTCGGTTTGGGTCCGTTTTAGTGTAAAAATCGAGTTTAAAACAGTTTTTCCTTGGATTAAACACTTGGTGAGTGTGAGATGTTCAGATCTCTATCTTGGGAAGCCAAAGCTAAGCCCAATACACTCGTTGAAGTGTAGATCCATAAAAAAAATCAGAAGTTATGATGAAAAAGATGACGCTTTTAGTAAAATAGAGAAGTTTTAGATGAAATCAAAGATAAACTCGTGAAAAATCGTTGTGGAAATCGTTGTGATACTTGTAAAAATAATGATTCTTACTAGGGATGCAGAGAGAGAGAGAGAGAATAGGTGGGGACTATTCTTGTGCAAATGGCAGCAAGTTGTGAATGAGGGAGTGAGTTGGGTATTTATAGAGCGGGAGGTTTGGTTCTGTACGAAGGGTGCCTTCGTACGAAGCTAGTTCCTTCGTACGAAGCCGCCTGTTTCGTGCGAGTAATTCCCGTTTCGCATGTCGGCTGCTCGTTTAGTGCGTTTGGTTGCGTTAGTTAGTTCGAGTACTTTAAGTGTTTTAGCGAGGAAATTAAGTGTTGAGTTGCGTTGCGTTTTAGCGCGATAAATCATGTTGCGCGAGTGAGCGATTTAGTGTTTTAAGAGAGCGTCAAACACATATAACATATCTAACATTTAATCACACAACAATATAAATAAATCCGCGTTTTGAGTTCTTGTTGAGTTTGCGTTACAATGAGCGTTTAAGTAAAGCATTTAAATGCGATAAATAAGCGATATAATATGCATTTAAAAATTTAGTTAACCCTTGGTAATCATCGAATCTCGGAGTACATGCGTTTATGAATGAAACAATGATAGGAATAGGAACAACCGAAAGTCAGGTTGTTACAGCCTCCCCTACTTTAGGGAATTTCATCCAGAAATTAAGTAGTAGACGTAACAAAGAGTTATGGATATTTAGCTTTCATATCACTTTCGAGTTCCCTAGTGAACTCGGCTCCGCGTTTGCCTTCCCATCTAACCTTCACTATGGAAATGCGACTACGTCGAAGTTACTTGGTTTCTCGATCCATGATTTCTACTGGCTTTTCCACAAAGTGCAGTGTCTCGTTTATTTGCAAGTCTTTAAGTGGTACATGAAGATTTTCTTCAGCTAGACACTTCTTGAGGTTCGAGACGTGGAAAGTCGGCTGCACGTTGCTGAGGTCAACCGGTAATTCGAGTTGGTAGGCCACTTTACCAACTCTTTCCAGAATCTTAAAGGGGCCCACCTATCGTGGCGCTAGTTTCCCTTTCTTGCCGAATCGGATCACCCCTTTCCAAGGTGAAACCTTTAAGAGGACGTGATCTCCAACTTTGAACTCTAGGGGCTTTCGGTGTTTATCGGCGTAGCTCTTTTGACGAATCCAAGCTCTCAGGAGATTGTCTCTTATTTGGAGAATCTTGCCTGTCGTTTCCTGTATTAACTCGGGACCGGTGATCTGTGCGTCTCTGATCTCGTGCCAAACAATAGGCGATCGACATCTTCTACCGTATAGTGCCTCAAAGGGTGCCATTTGTATAATAGCGTGATAACTGTTATTGTACGAAAATTCTATTGAGGATAAATGCGAATCCCAATTACCACCAAAATCTATAACACACGAACGAAGCATGTCTTCGAGGGTGCGGATCGTGTGCTTAGTCTGACCATCGGTTTGGGGATGGAATGCGGTACTAAGATTGAGAGTCGTACCGAGAGCGGATTGGAATGTCTCCCAGAGACGTGAGGTAAAACGACCATCATGGTCAGAGATGATGTCACGAGGCGTCCCATGTTGACAAATGACTTCGTCGGTATAGATTCATGCTAATCGTTCAAAAACAAGTGTTCTTGTTAATTCTAAACAAACTTTTTATGAAACTTTAACTTAACTAAACCATCCATGAGTGTTAGGGTTTCAAAGTCTTGAAAAACATGTTCTAAAACCATTCTTGTGCTTATTTAAAAGATCTTTATGTTTAAAATCATATTTCATCTTGGATCTTTCAAGATCCATGCTTAACATATTTGAATCTTTCATAAATAAGCTTCTTGATGAACCTTTTATAAACCTTTCATGGAGTTTAGTTTCAAAAGTTAACTTCACATACACTTATTTACTTCAAGAACACAAAATCTTGCTTTAAAAATCATTTTTCAAGTTCACATAATGCTCTTTCAAGTTCATCTTCAAGTTTAACCATGGATCTTTCAAGATCCATGCTTAAACATGTTAGATCTAAGCTTCTAACAGACTTTAACATGATAGATCTAAACATAAGCACAAGATTTAACAACAACAACTTCATCACAAACATCAAACATCACTAAAATCTCTTGTTTTTCTTTAGATTATGTTAGATCTTCATATATTCATCATTTAAAGTTTAGTTTCTTAGATGGTGTAACTTGTACATAACATTAATATGAACTAAAATAGTGTTTAGAATGCTTACTACTAGTTCTATTGGCTAGGGAAGTGGCACAAAGAAGATGAAGATGAATAATGAAGAAGATAGGTGGTTAAAAGCTCCTTAGCAAGGTCCTCCCACTTTCACCACTTGTAGCTTCCTTAGATAACCTTCCTTCACCTTTGAATCACCTTAGAATGCCTTGTATGATGAAGAAAATGGATGGTGTAGTGTGGGTATGTATGGCCGTGGGTAGGGGAGAAGAAGGAGAGAAAGATGAAGTTTGTTGAATGTGAAAATGATCTTGTTTCATCATGTTAGGGTCTTTTAAAACATGTTTCAACACAAGATTACCCAATGGTTCAAGTGTCTAATATCTAGCCCACAAGATCAATATTTTAATGGAAAGGTGTGTGGGGTCCTCCTTGGGCAGGTTATGAATAAGGTTACATGTGTATATTGGAAGGTTTATGTAAGTTTAAGTGTGTTTATGTGTTTTTATGATTTTTAAGGTGTTTCATCACCAACACTAGCTTAATATCATAAAAACAATGCCTCTAGTCTAGTTTTGATGTTTTGGGTAGTGTCCGGTTATCCGTTCGATTATCGGTTCGTTAAAATTCTAAATTCTAAGGAGTGGAGGGAGCGCCGAATCAGCCTGCGTACGGGAACAGAAGTGCATAAGTCTTCCAAAGTGCTGAAACGGTTAAGTTGAAGTGTCGAGTGGGAAATAGAACCTTCGTACGAAGGGCCGCTTCGTACGAAGGCGGTGCCTTCGTGCAAGTTTCTTGTTTCCGTGTCCAAAATCGAGTGTTCTTCTTTCTTCGGGAAATCGAGTGTTCATCCCTCCAGCCTTAAGCAACTGATTAAACTTAGAGCCGGAGAGGTCTTTTGAGCGGTTCAGTCACATGTGGGAACATGGGCTGGTTTGTACGAAGGGTGCCTTCGTACGAAGCCGGGGCTTCATACAAGCCAGTCTCGTTCGTACAGGTGGCTGTTTCAGCGTCTTCATGCGTTCAGAACTGTGTTTGCGCCTGAATCGGATGTATTTTCGAGTCCTTTTCATGACGGTTTCGACACCGCTTCGTCCCACTATCCAGTGAACGAAACATATGTCGGTTTGGGTCCGTTTTAGTGTAAAAATCGAGTTTAAAACAGTTTTTCCTTGGATTAAACACTTGGTGAGTGTGAGATGTTCAGATCTCTATCTTGGGAAGCCAAAGCTAAGCCCAATACACTCGTTTAAGTGTAGATCCATAAAAAAAAATCAGAAGTTATGATGAAAAAGATGACGTTTTTAGTAAAATAGAGAAGTTTTAGATGAAATCAAAGATAAAATCGTGAAAAATCGTTGTGGAAATCGTTGTGATACTTGTAAAAATAATGATTCTTACTAGGGATGCAGAGAGAGAGAGAGCAGGTGGGGACTATTCTTGTGCAAATGGCAGCAAGTTGTGAATGAGGGAGTGAGTTGGGTATTTATAGAGCGGGAGGCTTAGGTTCTGTACGAAGGGTGCCTTCGTACGAAGCCGCATGTTTCGTGCGAGTAATTCCCGTTTCGCGTGTCGGATGCTCGTTTGGTGCGTTTGGTTGCGTTAGTTAGTTCGAGTACTTTAAGTGTTTTAGCGAGGTAATTAAGCGTTGAGTTGCGTTGTGTTTTAGCGCGATAAATCAAGTTGCGCGAGTGAGCGATTTAGTGTTTTAAGAGATGGTCAAACACATATAACATATCTAAACATTTAAACACAAAACAATATAAATAAATCCGCGTTTTGAGTTCTTGTTGAGTTTGCGTTACGATGAGCGTTTAAGTAAAGCATTTAAATGCGATAAATAAGCGATATAATATGCATTTAAAAATTTAGTTAACCCTTGGTAATCATCGAATCTCGGAGTACACACGTTTACGAATGAAACAATGATAGGAATAGGAACAACCGAAAGTCAGGTTGTTACAGCCTCCCCTACTTTAGGGAATTTCATCCAGAAATTAAGTAGTAGACGTAACAAAGAGTTGTGGATATTTAGCTTTCATATCACTTTCGAGTTCCCTAGTGAACTCGGCGCCGCGTTTGCCTTCCCATCTAACCTTCACTATGGAAATGCGACTACGTCGAAGTTACTTGGTTTCTCGATCCATGATTTCTACTGGCTTTTCCACAAAGTGCAGTGTCTCGTTTATTTGCAAGTCTTTAAGTGGTACATGAAGATTTTCTTCAGCTAAACACTTCTTGAGGTTCGAGACGTGGAAAGTCGGCTGCACGTTGCTGAGGTCAACCGGTAATTCGAGTCGGTAGGCCACTTTACCAACTCTTTCAAGAATCTTAAAGGGGCCCACCTATCGTGGCGCTAGTTTCCCTTTCTTGCCGAATCGGATCACCCCTTTCCAAGGTGAAACCTTTAATAGGACGTGATCTCCAACTTCGAACTCTAGGGGCTTGCGGTGTTTATCGGCGTAGCTCTTTTGACGACTCCAAGCTCTAAGGAGATTGTCTCTTATTTGGAGAATCTTACCTGTCGTTTCCTGTATTAACTCGAGACCGGTGATCTGTGCGTCTCTGATCTCGTGCCAAACAATAGGCGATCGACATCTTCTACCGTATAGTGCCTCAAAGGGTGCCGTTTGTATAATAGCGTGATAACTGTTATTGTACAAAAATTCTATTAAGGAAAAATGCGAATCCCAATTACCACCAAAATCTATAACGCATGAACGAAGTATGTCTTCAAGGGTGCGGATCGTGTGCTTAGTCTGACCATCGGTTTGGGGATGGAATGCGGTACTGAGATTGAGAGTCGAACCGAGAGTGGATTGGAATGTCTCCCAGAGACGTGAGATAAAACGACCATCGCGTTCAGAGATGATGTCACGAGGCGTCCCGTGTTGACAAATGACTTCGTCGGTATAGATTCGTGCTAATCGTTCAAAAACAAGTGTTCTTGTTAATTCTAAACAAACTTTTTATGAAACTTTAACTTAACTAAACCATCCATGAGTTTTAGGGTTTCAAAGTCTTGAAAAACATGTTCTAAAACCATTCTTGTGCTTATTTAAAAGATCTTTATGTTTAAAATCATGTTTCATCATGGATCTTTCAAGATCCATGCTTAACATATTTGAATCTTTCATAAATAAGCTTCTTGATGAACCTTTTATAAACTTTTCATGGAGTTTAGTTTCAAAAGTTAACTTCACATAAAATTATTTACTTCAAGAACACAAAATCTTGCTTTAAAAATCATTTTTCAAGTTCACATAATGCTCTTTCAAGTTCATCTTCAAGTTTAACCATGGATCTTTCAAGATCCATGCTTAAACATGTTAGATCTAAGCTTCTAACAGACTTTAACATGATAGATCTAAACATAAGCACAAGATTTAACAACAACAACTTCATCACAAACATCAAACATCACTAAAATTTCTTGTTTTTCTTTAGATTATGTTAGATCTTCATATATTCATCATTTAAAGTTTAGTTTCTTAGATGGTGTAACTTGTACATAACATTAATATGAACTAAAATAGTATTTAGAATGCTTACTACTAGTTCTATTGGCTAGGGAAGTGGCACAAAGAAGATGAAGATGAATAATGAAGAAGATAGGTGGTTAAAAGCTCCTTAGCAAGGTCCTCCCACTTTCACCACTTGTAGCTTCCTTAGATAATCTTCCTTCACCTTTGAATCACCTTAGAATGCCTTGTATGATGAAGAAAATGGATGGTGTAGTGTGGGTATGTATGGCCGTGGGTAAGGGAGAAGAAGGAGAGAAAGATGAAGTTTGTTGAATGTGAAAATGATCTTGTTTCATCATGTTAGGGTCTTTTAAAACATGTTTCAACACAAGATTACCCAATGGTTCAAGTGTCCAATATCTAGCCCACAAGATCAATATTTTAATGGAAAGGTGTGTGGGGTCCTCCTTGGGCAGGTTATGAATAAGGTTACATGTGTATATTGGAAGGTTTATGTAAGTTTAAGTGTGTTTATGTGTGTTTATGATTTTTAAGGTGTTTCATCACCAACACTAGCTTAATATCATAAAAACAATGCCTCTAGTCTAGTTTTGATGTTTTGGGTAGTGTCCGGTTATTCGTTCGGTTATCGGTTCGTTAAAATTCAAAATCGCGCAGTTTTACTAGATATGAAGCACCTTTGTGACAGTTTTAGTTCCCGACACTTATACAAGTTATTCTGGACACTAAAACATCAATTTTGCATAGTATTTTGGTGTTTAAATGTATTTTTACTATTTTTCTGCTGCATTCTGAAGAATCCACATTTAAAGTGAGTTTTCGGTGTCTTTTAGTGCTTATTTTAGCTTCCGGAAAGTGTATATGTTAACCCTTGTATCCACATTTGGGTTTTAATCTGTTTTTGATGTTGGACCTACTCCTAGGCCCCAAATCTATTGTCTGACTGCTTTCTGCCGAAATGCTGACATAGCTTGTCTTACAAGTGAGTTTACTAGTCTTTCTGATGCAACGCTTAATGTAATTGCACAATGCAATATTTGAAGTATAAAACATGCATGAATTCATACGTAAAGCAAGCAAACACATAGTGTTGACGTCTAAGCACATAATTACAAGTAATAATTAATAAATAAAGTAGTACAGAAATTACCGGTTTTGTGCCAGTTGCATAGTCTCCCAGCGTTAAAAGAATTTCGTCCCGAAATTCAAGCTGAGTTATCTCTCGCAGGAGCTTCCTCGAATAGGTGGGGGTACTTGGCTTTAAACTGGTCTTCGCATTCCCATGTGTACTCAGGTCCGTGCTTAGAGTTCCAACGTACTTTAACAAGTCTAATGCGACTCCTCCTTGTTTTCTGGATCTTCCAATCCATTACCTCAACAGGCTCTTTTGTAAATTGGAGTTTGTCGTCGATGTGTATCTCATCCGCTGGGATGATGACTGTTTCCTGGGTTGGACTCTTTTTGAGGTTTGACACATGGAACGTATCATGTACACCATTTAGTTCCCCCGGTAACTCTAGTTTGTACGCTACGGTACCAATCTTTTCCAAGATATTGAACGGTCCAATGTACTGTGGATTCAACTTTCCTCGTTTCTCGAACCTTGCTACACCCTTCCAAGGTGAGACCTTCAATAAAACTTTGTCTCCCACCTCGAAGTCTAAAGGTTTCCGTCTGTGATCGGCGTAGCACTTTTGTCGATCGCGAGCCACCTTGATACGGTCTCGGATCTGCATGATTTTGTCAGTCGTTTCTTGAACACGTTCGGGACCAATCAGTTGTCTATCTCCGGTTTCAGCCCAAACACAACGGTGAGTGACACTTGCGGCCATATAGAGCTTCGAACTGTGTGGCTTTTATGCTCATATGGTAGCTGTTATTATAGGAAAACTCGACCAAGGGTAGGTGAGTATCCCAGCTACCTCCTAGATCCATTACACATGCGCGAAGCATGTCTTCAAGAGTTTGTATAGTCTGTTTGCTCTGGCCGTCTGTTTGCGAATGGAAGGCCGTGCTCAGATCCAATTGAGATCCAAAAGCCTCTTGAAGGATTGCTAGATCCTTGATACGAAACATCCATCTATGTCTGAAATTATCGAAATAGGAACTCCATGACGTGCCACAATTTCCTTAAGATACAGCTCAGCAAGCTTCCCAGTGCGATCTTTCTCCCGAATTGGTTGTGTAGACTTGGTTAATAGATCAACTATTACCCATATCATGTCATGCCCTCTAGGTGTCCTGGGCAACTTCATTATAAAGTCCATCGATATTTTTTGCCACTTCCATACGGGAATTTCAGGTTGTTGCAGTAGACCTGATGGTTTCTGATACTCGGCTTAACCTTAGCGCATGTTAGGCATTTTCCAACGTATGCTGCAACGTCATTCTTGATATTTGGCCACCAATAGTATTCTTTCAAGTGTTGATACATTTTGTCCGATCATGGGTGGATCGAGTATCTTGACTTGTGAGCCTCATCAAAGATTACCTCTCGAACACCGCCAAAGAGCGGAACCCAAATGTGTCCCATAAAGTATAAGGTTCCCTCTTCGTTCGGCACCAATTGTTTCTCCATGCCTCGGATATATTCAGCTTTAAGGTTCTCCTCTTTGAGGGCTTCTTGTTGTGCATCATGAATGCGTGACGTGATTCGAATCGTCATCTCCATGGCTTGAACACTTAAGGTCTTAACCCTTTCCTTTTGGCTCAAGGCGTTTCTACCACATTTGCCTTTCTAGGGTGGTACTTGATCTCACAGTCATAATCGTTCAGCAACTCAACCCAACATCACTGGCGCACATTTAATTCCTTCTGATCAAAAACGTGTTGTAAGCTCTTGTGGTCTGTGAAGATCGTACAACGAGTACCATATAAATAATGTCGCCAAATCTTCAAGGCAAATACCACCACGCCTAGCTCCGGGTCGTGGGTGGTATAATTCTTCTCATGAACCTTCAATTGTCCTGATGCATAGGCGATGACCTTTTGGCGTTGCATGAGCACGCAACCCAAACCTTGACGTGAAGCGTCACAGTATACCACGAAGTCTTCAGTGCCTTCGGGTAGAGATAGTATCGGTGCATCACATAGCTTGTCTTTGAGTAGTTGGAAGGCTTTTTCCTGCTCTTCTTCCCGGTCAAACTTCTTGTCCTTCTGTGTGAGAGAAGTTAGCGGTTGGGCAATTTTGGAGAAATTCTCAATAAATCGTCGGTAATACCCCGCTAATCCCAAAAACTGTCGCACCTCAGTCGGTGTCTTGGGGGATTCCCAACTCTTTATCGCTTCAATCTTTGACGGATCTACATGGATACCATTCTCGTTTACCACATGGCCAAGGAACTGTACCTCGCGAATCCAAAATTCGCACTTTGAGAACTTTGCATAAAGCTTCTCTTTCTTTAGCAGTTCCAGAATGGTTCTGAGATGTTGCTCGTGCTCTTCCTTTGTTCATGAATATATCAGAATATCATCGATAAATACAATCATGAATTTCGAGATATGGTTTGCATACACGGTTCATCAGATCCATAAATACAACCGGTGTGTTCGTCAATCCAAATGGCATCACTAGGAACTCGTAGTGCCTATAACAAGTTCTGAATGTTGTCTTCGGTATGCTCTCCTCCTGAATCCGCAACTGGTGATAGCCTGATCGAAGGTCAATCTTAGAGTAATAGCTCAATCCTTGTAACTGGTCGAATTGGTCGTCAATCCTCGGCAGTGGATACCGATTCTTAACAGTGAGCTTATTCAACTCTCTATAGTCAATGCACATCCGCAAGATTCCATCCTTCTTCTTCACGAACAATACCGGAGCTTCCCAAGGCGAGAAGCTCGGCCTTATAAATCCTTTATCCAAGAACTCCTGGAGTTGTGTTTATAATTCTTGCATCTCGGATGGTGCAAGTCGATATGGTGCCTTGGCCACAGGAGCGGCGCCTGGAACCAAGTCAATATGGAATTCGACATGTCTTTGCGGAGGTAATCCTGGTAAGTCTTCGGGGAAGACTTCAGGAAAATCCTTTACCACAAGAATCTCTTAAAGCTTCGGCTCCTCAACCTTCTTGTCTACCACGTGCGCCAGGAAGGAAACACATCCTTTTCGTAAGCATTTCTATGCCTTCATATAGTTGATGATACGCAGAAGGGTGTCTCTTTTCTCTCCATGCACTATGAGTGTTTCATCATTCGCAAGGGGAATGCAAATGATCTTCTTGTGACAGACGACTTCGGCACTATTCTTGGATAGTCAATCTATGCCGACCACAATATCAAAGCTACCTAACTGGGCTGGCAAAAGATCAATGCTAAATCTTCGTTCACCAAGTTCCAATGTACATCCTCTAACAACTTCGCCCAAGTTTACCATCGGCTAGTTCTATGGAATAAGGGATATCTAACTTACTAGACTCAACCCCAAGGATACGTTTAAAATCCACATACATGAAACTATAATCGGCACCAGTGTCAAATAATATTGATGCAAATTGATTGTTTACGAGAAACGTACCGGTGACCACATTAGGGTCATCGTGAGCGTTCCTTGCTCCTATCACGAATGCTCGAGCTTGAGCATTGTTTTCTTTCGGGCAGTCTTTCTTGAAGTTCTCTTTACTACCACAACCAAAACATCCTTTGTTTTGCCCATTTCCATTTTGTTTTCTAGCACCGTTGTCATTATGATTACCATTTCCGTTTCCAGCACCATTTCCATTCCTATTTCCATTACCATTTCCATTACGACCTCCAATCCCTTTTCCCCAACGATCCTCGGTATGGCCCGATTTCCCGCATTTCTCGAATCTCCCAATGCGACAATTTCCCACGTGATGAAACTTGCATCGGTCACATTTGGGTAGAGTGCCCTGGTACCTCTTAGCTCTCGAATCATTTGCTGCCACAAATGTTTTTACCACTTTAGACGGGTTATGCTTCTTGCTATTGGAACCTTTGTTATTGCTGCTGGTCGATTGATTCCGATTTGAATGTTTTCTCTTCTTGTCATTAGACGATTTAGCATGCGTCTCAGTTTTCTCAGTAGTCTTCAACGATAACTTCTTCATGCGAACAACATCCCTAGTAAGGCTGACAGCCAGAGTTACAGCCTGAGTGATTGTTGTAGGTTCTTCCACAGTCACCAAACTGCGAAACTCTGGAGCCAATCTCCAGATGTAGTGCTCAATGCGCTTAAATTCAGGAGTCACCAGATAGGGGATCACTCTCAAGAGATCATGGAGTCTTTGAGAATAACCAACAATGTCCGCACCAACCATGGACAGATTTCAGAACTCAGTCTCCAGCTTTTGGAGTTCAGCACGTGAGCAATACTTTTCCCTTATTCGTTCCTTCAAATCGTCCCATGACATACCGTAAGCGGCATCATCACCCAGAGTTTGGACTTGTAAGTTCCACCAAGTCAAAGCTTCATCGACGAATAACCTAGTAACAAAGGGACTTTTTGATCCACGGTGCACTTGCTCATTCGGATCGTGGAATCAGTTTTCTCCATCCAGCGCACGAAAGCCACTGCATCCCCAGTGCCATCTTAATTCAGTGGCTTGCAGTCTAGAAACTGCTTTTAGGTGCAACCTGGAATTTATTCAACCAATTCGCACATGAGCAATTAGTGAAACACTGAAACAAAGACCGTTCATAAGTTTCATCAAATTATAGCAAGTCAACTCAAGGTTACCTTGGGTATGGTTTCCTCTAAATGTATCTCCATGCCCATTGCGTCCGGTACCTCCTAAGCCTCCACTGTGCTCAGCACGGTTCGCCTCGTACTGGGCGATAGCTTCATAAATTCGTTCCTCCAGGAGAGAGTTCAGTTCTTCAGAAGTCCCCTGCATCGGCGGTGGTGGAGGTTGGTCAGAACCTCGGGTGTTCACCATTTTCCTTGGTGCCATGTTCTTTCAAAACACAACACAACACATTAGAGTTAGGCGTTTATCTGATACCACCATACTATATAATAAAAGAATACATACATACATACATACATACATACATATATATATATACACATGCAACATCAACAATCCACCAAACATATAAATCAATTCATACAGCAACAAGCATGCATAAACAGATAAATACCGACGTGTCACAAAGATAATCACCGAGTTTTTTATATATATCAGGACAACTTGTTACATAATTGTTTGTGAAGAAACAAAAATGCATATGGGTTACATCACCCAAACAATACAAGTTTAATACATATAAAAGGCAAAATATCTTTCTTCACATTGGCGGTCCTTCGTCTTCAAGTTGTACCCAAAACTCGGTTGTAGTCTTCAGACCCAAAAATACGGCTCTCACATAAAGTACCTGCAAAGAAAATCTAACGGGCTGGTGGAGAGGGTGGGGTTGTAGGAAAAGCCAAGCTACAAAGATGAGCTACCTCATCCTCGAGCTATGTCTCGACGGATCAAAAAACAAACCTGCTGCTCTATGGTGAGGTATCAAGCAGCATGACCATCAACAAGTGCATGAACAGGTAGTGGTGGAGATGCTGGTGGTGGTGAAGATGGTGGTGGAGGTGTGACTGGTGGGGGATAATCCGGTGGGGGAGGACATCTAGCGTCGGCCTCGTTCTCTAACTCATAGACTCTGCGGCAGAGGATCTCTACCTGAAGCTGGAGTGATAACAAAAGATCATCTCTGGTAAGGATAATACGGATCTGATAGCGGCATAGTATATGGCGAGAATAATCGAGGTGACTGAAGACATGAACTCGACTCGGGTGGGGGTATATATGGATGAGCTGAAGGCTCTCCCCCATGAGTAGGAGGGGTACATGGAAAAGCTGAAGCATAACGAATACTACGTAACCAACTGGAATGGTCCGCTGGGACAGGTGGCTGTGAAGAGCTGTCACTAGTAGCTCAAACGTGGGTATGACGAGGTGTACCAGAAGGTGTAGGAACGTGAACAGGAGTAGCTGGTGCAACAGACACATCATCATCAACATCATCATCAGTAGAGTAAGCCTCTAATCCAGCGGCTCGAAGGGCAGAGGAAGTCACTGACTCAAAGGAGTCGGCGTCAGACTCAATATCAGAATCAGAAGAAATATCGATGACAGACACAACTGGGGATGCCACGTCTAGGATAGCGATGTCGAACACTTCTCCATCGCCAAGATCGTCGTCAGGGTGCTCCACCTCAAGCACGGGGACATCAATATCATCATCCAAATCAACAACGAAAGGAAAATCCTCAGCAGGGATGGCAGCAAGGGGAATAACATGAATCGAAATAGGCTCAACAAGATGCTCACCATCGGGATGTCCGATGATAAGATGGTCATGGAGGGGTAAAGGTAAAGCTAGGACATCATCAATGAATGGGACATCGTCACCAAAATCTGGTAAGGCGAAAGGCTGAAAATCATCGAGATCACCATCGTCAGTCATGAGATAAGGATCTTCGTCCAGATCTGAGTCGGTATTGGAGGTGAAAAACCTTCTCAGCTTGCTCTATCCTGTCATCGTCTGAGACGACGATCTCATATATTCCGCTAGTTATGGTGGAAGACATGATAACTTGTGAAGAAATGTTAAGCCATATATATATATATATATACGTATTAATAAATTCTACTTAATATACATATATATATATAGTTACACACATTGTTGCAAGTAATCCCTGGTTGTAGTTCAGTGCTACTTCTGTGCATCCTAAGTTTCGTAGTGCCCTTGCTTGACTCTAGAAAAACAAGTTCAGGTAGTGGATGTCACAGAAAGTTTTATGCAATGAAAAACATTTCTAAATTTGTTTTCGTGAGAGGATCCTAAGGATTGTAGACTAGACTTGAGAAGGAATCCTGGTTCACTACAATCGCAGCTCTGATACCAATCTATCACACCCCTTTCTAAGGTGGAAGCACGAGGTGTGATCCTGAAAGGTTCTCATTGCATACAATAGGTGAACATGCTACATGAATGTAAAACAACTCCACAATGCCATTGGTAGTTAATATCCAAAACAAAAGTTAAGTTTGAAATTTACAACACGACATAAGATAATTGTTTGAAAAGTTTACAACTTCATTTCAAAAACAAATATCAAGGTTCTGTTCATTATATCTCCATAGGAGGTGGGATATAACAAACAAATCTTACAAAAGTGGCAACGGAGCATCGAAACCTAAATACTTGAAACATAAACGACCATCTTGAGCAAGGAGACCGCGCATACATCCACTTAGTTACCTGAAATACATGTATTTTGGAAAATCGTCAACATAAGTTGGTGTGAATTCATGCAGTTTTTGTATAGAATGTTTGTATACTTGTATGTAAACATGGTATGTAATTTGTAAAACATATCTGTGAACTGTGCTCTATAAATGTAAGGAATACGAGATCGCTAATGTTTCGCGAGGACATTAACATATGTCACGACATAGGAAGCCACCAAACCTAGGAATTTTTGTCGAGATCGACTGAGACACAAAAGCACTCTTGGTAGTAGTAGGCCAAGAGTGAGGTTTCCAGAAACCCATTAGATCTAACCTTTTCATTCCTCGGTCTAAATGTATACATTGATTAATGGTGCTTATGGTACCCCATTCGTCACATGATCTATGTGTCATTCCTTAGTTTTGTGTTCCACATACCATTGTACATGTATTTTCCCCAAGTTTAGAAAACATCTAAAAGTTTAAATGTGGGGACATAAACTCACAGTTTTGCGTATCTTGCGTCGTAAAAATCACCGGGTTTGTCTCGTAAGCGTCGTAACCTATACGTATTCTATGTACGTTAGTTACTAGACTTGTCACACACGGAGTACAAGTCACCATCTTAGGTTTATGTATTTTTTCTATGTATGTTCATCATGTGTGAGGTCGTGCCCTTGTTTGTCGGATCTTGTCCGTTCGTCATGTTCTTGTATTTTGAATTTGTATTGTCCTTTTGTAAATATATATTTTACTTCCCAAATATATATTTATTTATGTGATCGGTGAAGAACAAAAAGTGTTAAAAATAAACTATATTTTTAACGTATTCAAAATATGTTACTTATATTATTTTTCAAAAATAAATATAAGTATTTTGTTAAATAATATTTTCAATATTATTTTTGTGCAAGTATACTTAGGAAAGTATTCTTGTATTTTTATGTAAATACTTGTGTATTTTACATTATTTGCCAAAAATCAATACTATGACTTTTAATACTTTCCGGAATTATATTTCTTAATAATAATACATTTTTAAGACTTGTGTGAAATATATATTTTGTTATCTTGTAAAATATATACATTTATTTTTGTCATTCACCCGATTTTGTATAATTCTTACTACTTGGTAAAAGATATATATATTTTTGTCCAAAAATATATATTTATGTCCACGATTGTCCATTATTTGTCCAAGTTCAAAATTTGTTAAGGAATATATTTATATAAATATATTTTCTTGTATTTGTCCATATACCCTTTCATGGGTTATTTTGTATGAATATTCTTAGGCATTTGTTATGTATTTTTATGTGTATTTTGTTGGTGATACACCTTGGGAGTATTTAGTGTTTTTTCATTATCCTAATACACTAATACATACAATACACATAATATACACTTAGCACAAAATTTGGTGATCACTAAACATATATATTTTTCCTTAAAAATATACATACTTAATATTGATTTTAACTTGAAGAAATCCTTATTTCTTAGCTTGTAATTCTGTACAAAAATTAGGAAACCTTGATAAATATATTTAGATGAATTATTGGGGAATAAATTTCATCAAAATTATATTTTTCTAAGTGTCAAAATTTTATAAAAATTTTGACATAGTTTCCCCTAAAAATAGAGGTTTCCCATATTTTCAAAACATGTGTTTATTTTCTTTTCATCACCAAAACAATTTCCAACAATTTTCACAAGTAACATACACTAATTTTATCATGTAAAACCTTATGATGAACTTGATTTTTGATGAAAATGTGTAGTCTTTTAGATCTACACTTTACATACAAGGATCTTTCAAAAACAAGTGTTTTTGTTAATTTTAAAAAAGCTTTTTATGAAACTTTAACTTACTAACTAAACCATCCATGAGTTTTAGGGTTTCAAAGTCTTGAAAAACATGTTCTAAAACCATTCTTGTGCTTATTTAAAAGATCTTTATGTTTAAAATCATGTTTCATCATGGATCTTTCAAGATCCATGCTTAACATACTTGAATCTTTCATAAATAAGCTTCTTGATGAACCTTTTATAAACTTTTCATGGAGTTTAGTTTCAAAAGTTAACTTCATATAAACTTAGTTACTTCAAGAACACAAAATCTTGCTTTAAAAATCATTTTTCAAGTTCACATAGTGGTCTTTCAAGTTCATCTTCATGTTTAACCATGGATCTTTCAAGATCCATGCTTAAACTTGTCAAATCTAAGCTTCTAAGAAGCTTTAACATAATAGATCTAAACATAAACACAAGATTTAACAACAACAACTTCATCACAAACATCAAACATCACTAACATCACTTGTTTTTCTTTAGATTATGTTAGATCTTCATATCTTCATCATTTAAAGTTTAGTTTCTTAGATGGTGTAACTTGTACACAACATTAATATGAACTAAAATAGTGTTTAGAATGCTTACTACTAGCTCTATTGGCTAGGGAAGTGGCACAAAGAAGATGAAGAATGAAGAATGAAGAAGATAGGTGGTTAAAAGCTCCTTAGCAAGGTCCTTCCACATTCACCACTTGTAGCTTCCTTAGATAACCTTCCTTCACGTTTGAGTCACCTTAGATTGCCATGTGTGATGAAGAAAATGGATGGTGTAGTGTGGGTATGTATGGCCGTAGGTAAGGGAGAAGAAGGAGAAAAAGATGAAGTTTGTTGAATGTGAAAATGATCTTGTTTCATCATGTTAGGGCCTTTTAAAACATGTTTCAACACAAGATTACCCAATGGTTCAAGTGTCCAATATCTAGCCCACAAGATCAGTATTTTAATGGAAAGGTGTGTGGGGTTCTCCTTGGGCCGGTTATGAGTGGGGGGGGGGGGGTATTATGTCAATTTTTGGAACTTGAATGTTACATGTGTAAATTGGAAGGTTTATGTTTGTTTAAGTGTGTTTATGTGTTATGATTTTTAAGGTGTTTTATCACCAACACTAGCTTAATATCATAAATACAATGCGTCTAGTCTAGTTTTGATGTTTTGGGTTGTGTCCGGTTATTCGTTCGGTTATCAGTTCGTTAAAGTGCTAAATTGCGCAGTTTTACTTCATATGAAGCACCTTTTGTGACAGTTTAGTTCCTGACACCTTACAAGTTATTCTGGACACTAAAACATCAATTATGAATAGTATTTAGGTGTTTAAATGCTGTTTTTGCTGTTTTTCCGTTGAATTTTGCAGAATCCAGCATTTAAAGTGAGTTTCTGTTGTATTTTAGTGGTTATTTTAGCTTCCGGAAAGTTTATATGTTAGCCCTTGTATCCGCATTTGGGTTTTAATGTGTTTTTGATGTTGGACCTACTCCTAGGCCCTAAATCTATTGTCTGACTGCTTTTTACGAAAATGCTGACACAACTTGTTTACCGGTGAGTTTACTAGTCTTTCTAACGCAACGCTTAATGTAATTGCACAATGCAATATTTAAAGTATAAAACATGCATGAATTCATATGTAAAGCAAGCAAACACATAATGTTGACGTCTAAGAACATAATTGCAAATAATAATTGATAAATAAAGTAGTACGAAAATTACCGGTTTTGTGCCAGTTGTCACAATACCAAGATGCCTGATGAGGAGGATATGCCTCGTTTCGAGCCTTCAGCTTCATTAGACATTGAGGAATTCGCAGTTGGGCTCGGATACAAATAGGATGTATCCTCTAATCAAGCTTAACTAGCTGATGTCAAAGACTCCACAACCGTACAGAATCAGGATCGTCCATTCATTGTTGAGGATTGTGATATTTCAGATGATGAGTCAAATGAGGACGAAGCTAGGCAGCCTTGGGCCGGTAACAAAAAAGCAAACATACCTCTCGAGAATCACATTCTTTTTGATCCTCCAGCAAAACCATGTGTGACTACTCCTGTTGAGATTGTTGAAGCTCATGTTAACCCCTGTGAAAACGTGAACTTGCTTTATACGTTGGTTGATTCTGACAAAGTTTAGTCAAACAAACATTTTCCCATTAAAAATGTTGATCAATTTTTGATTGATAAAGTGTTTGAGGATTCAACTAGTAAGTTTTTGGGAATGTCAAGACCAAGAGTTGTAGTAACTCAGTGTGCTCCTATCCCAAAAGCCAAAGTTAAAAAACAATATGGAAATAAAAAACTTCTGGATCAACAAAAGCAAAAACACACTAATCAAGGAAAGAGAAGTAACAAGAAAATAAAATGGATAGATGCGAAGATAGTATACCGACTGTGGAAAGGAATGAAGGTTTTCCGACGAACTCATTTTCTCTGGCAGAACTCCGGTGACGTCTAGATCCTCCGTCATATGTGCATCGTGTATTTTTGCTGCGTTACTGGATGGGGTTGGATCCGCAGAGTTTAACAGTAGTGGTGAAGGTCACTAATTCTAAAACGTATTTACGATTCTCTGTTTGGGATGTTTAATAACTTCCGAAAAAGAATAAGGAGTTTAGGCCAGTTCCGTTGGGCGGCATTCCATGTTTTAAAAACAAAAGATTAACAGTTAAGTGTATATAACTAAAGCGGATATGAGATGTGCATCAAACATAAAATGGTCAGTGGTTGGTTCGTCGTTATTTAACCTGGTAGACCCGGATTCGATCCCTGGGTTCTACAGGTTTTATACTTTTTTTTTTGTTTTTCTTACTTTGTTTTACTAAAAGGATCCACATGTTTCAACTAAATCCCAAATGGCCCCTCAACGTTAATAAAAAATTAGAGTAAACTGCCATTTTGGTCCTTGAGGTTTGGTCACTTTTGCCACTTTAGTCCAAAACTCAAACCTTTTGTTAGTTCATACGTCTGTAGCTTCCGTCAGCATTTAGTCGTATTTTGTCTGTTTATGACCTTTGTGAACATCTATGTTTATGTATGTATGTATGTACGTAGAATGACAACTCAGGAAATGGGATTGGTTTGTAAAAGTGAAGTCCTAAGGATGACTAGTGTCACCCGATCGGATGGGCCATCCGATCGGACAACACTGTCATCCGATCGGACAGCGCTTATCTAGTTCCTGAGTTGCCTATAAATACCCAATCTGGGTATGACATTTAAGACTTTTGCTCATTCTGTTGGTGTACTCTGTCAAGTCTGACTTCTACTGGCACTTATGTACTTTCATATCATCTTAATAGATTCGTTAGAGGATGTTAGACGTTGAATACTTTGTCGTACTTCTGTGACTTGTTCCAATGGATTCCGCACATTGATCAAGGTCGATTCATCTACGTGTGTGACAATCAGAACCTATACGAAAGGACCCCAACAAGTGGTATCAGAGCATCCAGAAGGCTGAATTGAGATCTACGACAGCGAATTCACCAGAATTCCAGCTATTCTTGCCGATTAGAGTCAAATTTCACCGGAAATTTGACGAATTCTCTCAGTTTCTACTCATTTCTTACAGTGTTTTTCACCTTGTCACCTTAAAAACCAGAAAAACATAAAACTGAACATGAATCCACGGTTAAAATTGGATAAAACTAATATCAATCGATTCGCAATCAATCATAGTACAATCCTTCAAAATTTCATAAGAAAAAACTAGATCAAAATCATCAAAAACCATGTTGAACTGCTTATATGTGCTGACGTCATTCACTCGTTCGAACATCTGTATGAACGATTTGGCTTAGATTGTTCTTTGATACTTGTTGCTGACATCATCAGTGTTACCCGATCGGATCATCACCCGATCGGACAGCATTGTTGTTCTTATTTTCTGGTGCTTACGTCATCCTGTCACTCTATCGGACTACCACCCGATCGGTGAAAGGTTGAAAAGTCAAAGTTTTCAAAAGTCTCTGTGCTACTCGTTCGGACAACCACTCGATCGGACTACCACCCGATCAAGTTGCAATCCGATTCGAAAGCATCCTTTGTTATCTGATTGTGTTACTCGTTCGGATCATCATCCGATTCAAGCGCATTTGTGTGAGTCTTTTGAAAAGTCTAAAAATTTGACTAAGTGTTTGAAAACTGTTTCAGGTATTGCATAATGGGAGACGATTTTCTAAACCCATTTAGTGATGTATTTGCTTACACCAGCAACACGGGAGATGCCACGACAAGCAACACAAACAACACTGCTCCAAACCCGAATCCTAAGAAAGCCATTGCTGACTCACTAAACGTGGATAAGGCTTATGGCACCTATAACAAACCGCCCAAGCTCATGGCCATAGAAGATTATAATAGATGGGCTAGCAGGTTCGAGGACTGGTTGAAGGCATTCGCCTACCGAAGTTGGAAGTGTTTGAGAAACGGTTTCAATATTGGAAGGAGTGATTATGAAAATCTGATCGATACTGAGCAAGAAAGCTTTATTGCAGAACAGAAATGTATTTCTTTATTACACCAGTCAGTGAGGGATGATATCATTTCTCTAGTTGATTACAAAGATTCAAGAGACTTGTGGGGAAAATTAGAAAAGAAGTGTGTGGGAGGAGAAGAAATTGTTAAGAACAAGAAAAAAATATTGAAGAAAGAATTTGATCTGTTCGGTTGTATGAAGAATGAATCGGTTTCAAAGATGATAGAACGGTTTTGTCACTTAAAGATCGAGCTTTCTAGACATGGGATTAAGTTTACCAAGGAAGAATTGGTTGATAAGTTGTTGGATTCATTGCCCAATGAGAAAGATTGGCTGTATTTTGCCCCGCTGTTGAGGAACACAGTGAAGAAGGAGGATCTGACAGTCGATTTGCTGATTGAGAGGTTTGAAAGCCACGAGCTTGAGATTAGAAAGACAAACAAAGTCAACAACACCCCGTATCAACAAAATGTTGATCTGTATTATCGGGGAAGCATGATTCCAAAGACTGTGCCACCAAAGACTGCATTCTCAGCAGAAAACTCAAGCATGCCAAATCAAGAGAATCAAAACATCAGTTCTGCTCCAAGCTGCAGATATCATGGAGGATCATCTTCATCTACTCCAAGTCAACAGCAACAATCTGTTCCGAAAAAACATTTTCCAGTGCAACATTGCTGTAAATCTCAACAATGTACAAAACTTTAGCGAAGAAGCAGCCAAGCAGCAGATGGTGTTTCTGGCTTCAATCTTGTAATCCTATGAAAGTTTAGTAGCCGGAAAGATAGGGAACACTAACCTTACCAAAGAGGATTATGATCAAATCGACCCCAAAGAAATGGAGTTGATTGACATTAGATGGTGTATGGCGAGTGTTGTTCGAAGGGCTCAGAGGTTCATGGAAATAACCGGTAGACACTCCATCGGTGGACCTTCAATGAACTTGGGTTTTGATAAATCGAAGGTTACATGTTTTAAGTGCAATCAATAGGCGCACTTTAAACGAGAATGCCGAAATGCAGCTTCTGATGAAACGGCCAATCCATTCCGTGATGATTATTATAAAAAGGCCATTTATCATCAAACCAAAGCAGAACCCCCGAGAATGAAATAGTTATCCCAAAGAAAAGTCAAGAGCCTTAGCAGTTATTCACGATGATGAGGGCTTTGACTGGAGTGATCTGTTACCTGAAGAAGATGCTATTGGATATGCCGTCATGGCAAAAAATGTGCCATTCAAAGACACTCGAACTGAAGAGGAGAAATACAGTTACAGAAAAATAAAAGCTCAAAACATGAAAGATAAAATATATCGAACCTGGAAAGAGGCAAAAAGTGCAAAAAGATGGGATGCTGATCGAGAATGCTATTTGGATCCAAAAGGAAACGTAGTTGTTGAACCATCATGAATCAGTGTTGAAACTCTTATTGAAGAAATAGCAGAACAGGAAGAAGAAAGACAGAGAGAATGGGCAAGGCAAGAAGAAGAGGAAAAGTTGAAGTAAAAAAAGGTCGATGATGGGATAATCGACACGACGAAAGAGATGACTACAGAGAACCTAAAGAAAATGGCAGATAAAGTGCTCGCAGCAAAGGAATTAGAGGTAGATTCTTAGTCCGGATCTGAGTCAAAGAGCAAGGTCAGTTCTAATGATTCAACAAATGGGTCAGGTAAGACTGATAAAGCCAAACTTGAAAGTGACTGCAAAAATTGCATGAAAAACTGCAAGGTTTGTAGTACACATGCATATCTCAGTGCTAAGAAGACTGAAGAATTGACTGAAAGAGTCAGAGTAGTTGAAAATCAAATCTTAAGTCGTGGCAAATTGGTGAAAGCTTCAAATGATCGAATAAAAGAATTAACTGAGAGGATTGAAAAGGATAAAATTGATGTAGAACGAATTAGGAAAGAAAATGAAAAGTTAATTCTTGAAAACCGACAACTTTCGGAAAATCATGAGAAGTTAAAAAGAACGATAAAAGATTCTGATGAGAGAAACAGTAAAACAACCAAATCAAATCTTCAACTATCAGGAGTACTTCAGTCAAAAGAAAAGCAAATCAACCAACAGTTGGATGAAATTGCAAATCCGAAGCTTCAGTTTCAGGAAGCTAAGATTGAAAACGAACGGATCAATCTGAAACTAACCAGTTACAACTCCGCAAGTTTTGTTCTTCAACACATAGTTCCCAAACCCATTGGGAAGAACAAAGCGGCGAAGATGTATACTCAGATGGAACTGGGGTTGGGTATCATCAAGTTCCACCGCCAGTGTTGAATAATTTTTCAAAGAAAAAGTCTGGGTTGGTTAATGATGAAGAAACAAATGAGGTTAAACTTCCAGAAACGATTGATATCACATTCACTTCATCTTCCGATGAAGACAGTGTTCAGTCCGAAGTTGTTAAAAACGTGGTTGAAAATGTTTTGAAATCTGATAGTGATTCAACTGAGGACGAAGAATGCTTTTTGGATAAATACATTCCGAAATCAAAATCCAAAAACAACTTAAGTGAAGAACTTACTCTTGTGATGTACAAGATGTCGGGATCAGATAAGTTGTATTCGGATCTTAAATTTCCTCTTGAGAATGTGAATGTTGACAAATTGAAAAATGTGTTTAAACTGGTTGAAATTGATGTTTCTGAGATTGAAGGTTTGAAACGTTCTGAAAGACAATTGAACTTTGAAAAAGATAAATCTTACTACAAAAAACCTGTTGTACCGCCACGTTTTTCTAACAACAACCAAAACAAATGGTCGGGTGGTTATCAGGGTGGTAAGAATAATCAAAGAAGGAACTTTCAAAACAAGAAATTTGTTGAGAAAAAGGTGTTTTTGAAAAGCTCGAGTTCACACTCAGAGCAAGAATCTGAGATTTTTTCAAAAACAAATAAAGAATTCTTAGAGAAGAAGGCCCCACAGCCTCAGACCGAAGGCACAAGTCGGGAAGTTGATACCCGTACATGCTTTAAGTGCAACAAAGTTGGACACATTGCACGAAAGTGCACCAACTCGAAGCCTAAGTCTGCGGTTGTCAAGAGTCCAAAAAAGAAAAATGATGCCAAAGGCAAAGCTCCAATGGTTGTTGAGAAGAAAGTTTTGAAAAATGATAACACCAAAATCAAAACTGAACCCGTAAAGAAGTTGGTAACTAAAACTGATAAATTTTACAAACGGGTCGCTTCATCTCAACAAATTTGGAAGCCAAAATCTGTTGAAAAGAAAGCAAGTTCTCCAAAACCAAAGGTTTCTGAGTCTACAAAACAATCATCTTCTACCACATCGGTAAAGTTGAATGTTCCTTTGGATTACTATGAGAAACTTGAGAAACAGAAACAAACTTCTACCTCTCTAGGGAAGAAGTATATTGCAAAGAAAGACCAATCATCTGGTCAACCTCCGAAAAATGATTGGTTTTTGTATAAAGAGGTTGAGATTAGGTCTGAAGAAAGTTTAAAAATGAATGACAAGAATTTTCCACCACTATACACTACAAAAGCTCACCTCAACGTCAAGCTACCTGAGTCGGAAGAGGCTTGGGTGACATCAACAACTAACTAAGTATTTGTGACATATGCAGGAGCTTCCTAGATTCGTCTAATGTTGGATAATGGATAGTGGAGCTTCTCGGCACATGACAGGGAAGAAAACCCTTCTGTATGATGTTCGAGGGTTTAATGGAGGAGATGTGGGACTTGCAGGCAATCAGGGAGGTCGTATAGTTGGTGAGGGAACTTTATCGAATGGTATTGTCACATTTGAAAGAGTAAAATACATCGCCGAGCTGGAAAACAATCTTCTGAGCATACCTCAAATTTGTGATTATATATATTCGACGCACTTCACGGACAAGGAATGTTTGATCTTGAAGCCAGGGTTTGTCGTCCCCGAGAATTGGGTCATCATGAGAGCATCGAGAGTCGACGATCTGTACGTGTTAGACATGAGTGTAGCCACTACTACCATGGGCCAGACTCATTGCTTCATGTCAAGAGCCACCGAAAAGGAGTCACAATTGTGGCATCGGAAGATGGGCCACATTCATCTACGAAAAATGAACTACTTGGTGCAGAATGACTTGGTAGATGGTGTTCATCTGAAAGGTTTCCATCTTGAAGGGGAGTGTATTAGTTGTGTAAAAGGTAAACAACGAAAGAAATCAAACCCTGGAAAGAAGATAAACTCAGTCTCGAGGCCGTTGGAGAGACTTCACATGAATCTCTTCGGTCCTGTGAATGTCAAAAGCATTACTGGTGATCTCTACTGCTTAGTTGTCACAGACGACTTTTCGAGATTTTCGTGGGTAACATTCCTGAAGACAAAAGATGAGACACTTGACAGTTTGATAACACTTTTCAGAAAGATTGAGAACTTGTACCAAACTCGAATTAGAATAATAAGAAGTGACAACGGTACAGAGTTCAAAAACAACAAAATGGAAGAATATTGTGATGAACGAGGTATATTGCAAGAATTCAGTTCGCCTTGTGACACCTGTGCCTCCACGGCCATCAAACAGATACCAAATCAATGAAATATTGTATTTCATACTTGGGATTTGTATAAATATGTGTATCATTTGCACATATCAATTCTTGTTCGATTCCGGGCTCTAAATCGCTTTCTAGAAGGTTATATGCGCACTGATGCGTAAATATAATCAGTTTAACATGAAAAACACTCCGGAATAGTGACATGGGCTTAACATACCTTAAATAACCCTTACCTAACTTAGAAATAAGTTTTGGAAGATTTGGTGTGCCGAAATCAAGTTTATTCGCTTACAGGGACTAAATTAGACAAACTGCCAAAGTATGCCAATTCCTACTGTAACAAACATTCCAGAACTTTATCATAAGTTAAATATGCCCTAAATATCCTTTACATAGCTTAGAAATAGGCTTTAAGGTGTTTGGTGCGCAAAAATAAACTTCTTGGTCATTCAGGGACTAAAAGATTCAAAAAGTGCATAAGTTTGCATTTTCGCGCATATCTTACGTTCTGAATACATCCGGACATCCAAATATTTATGTAATCATTAAAATTTTTTATTTTAGTGATTGGCATGATAAAAATCCATTCGTCGCGTCATTTGGATCGTTTTTCGCGTTCGTTCGTGTTTCGTCGTAATTAACCGAATAACGTGATCGCACGGCCAAACGAACCGACATCCGACATATTTGTGAGCATGTTTCATGTCTCTTATGTTTAGGCATCATTGTAGAGCCTTAAAAATAGCTTAAAGGGCCTCAAACCTGTCAAAACGGGGCTTAAAAGCATGCAGGGACTGAAACAACAACTTTTGAAACTTGTTTGCTGAACTGGGATTTCAGGCGGCCAGCGTAAACCCCTGCCTGTCTCTTACGCGGCCGGTGTAAAACTTGCAGATCAGCAAAACTGATTTCCAGCTATTTCCAGCTGTTCCCCATGGTTGCAAATGGTTTTTGAAGTTCCTATGGGTTGGTTTTAAGTGCCCAAGGTATTACAAATTAGGGGAGTGTAAGGTTGAGATCAAAGCTCGGTTTTCGATAAACGATCTTAACGGCTCTCCGAACACTATATATACGCCATCCCATTTCACTTCAAAACTCACATTTGATCTGATGGTTCTCTAAGTTGAAGTGCTTTCACTTCATACCTGAGAATAATCGGGTCAAACTTCCGTTCTTGGACCTTTTGTAAGTCCTCTTTCGTTCTTTTACGCGTTTTTAGCATGAAAATCAAACTTTGTTTGACTTTATGCATTGACCAGTTTATGGTCAACACGAAGTTCTTTGAACTTCATAACGTGAGCGTAATCACGATGGTTTTAGTCTCTTATGACTATACCTACTGATTACCACGTTATCTAGGCTTAGTGGCGAGTCGTAGTTTAGGCCAAAATACGTATTCTTGCGTATTTTGTAACCAAACTACTTTTAGGTATCAAAACCGTTTGTTTTGATTCCAAACCTGTTTCAAACCTCGTTAAACATGTTTTAACATGTTTAGCTCGTTACTTTAGGTTTAGTGCTTATGTAGGGTCGTAAGGTAAGCGGTCTAAACAACCGCTTATACTTTCGAACCCGACCCGTTTGGTCGATCATTAGGATCCGACCGAGCAATTAGGTGACCATAGTTGCATAGGGAATAACCTTTCGAGGTTATACCTTATGGTCACTTCGTTTAAGTAGTTGCATGATAAGTAGTTTATATGCCTTAGGTAACTGACCAAAATGCCCTTTTTACGCCAAAATTCATTTTAAACATATGTAACATAATTTTTGACATCTAAACTGATTTGGCAACAATATTAGACATGTTAAGGCATATTTTACTTGTCATAGGACTAGTTAGGCGGTCCAAACGCGTTTTACGCGAATGACGCGTTAAAGTAGCATAAGCTACCTAAACGGGTCGTAATGGGTAATAAGCACTTAGGATAGGTTCCATTTTAGAATATAGGCTTTGTTAAACCATATCAGATGAGTTCCAATACTCATTTGGTTTACGAAACCACATTCTATCCGATCCTACGATTAGGTCCGTTTATTAACATAGTTACCTATATTAGGTGTCGTTTGATTCCGTGATCTTTCTAGCATTGCTTGGTGGTTATCTAAAGACTATTGAGCAATCTCAAGTTAGTACATAGACCTCTCTTTTACTGTTTTCCAAAGGTTTTGGGGTGAAACACATGTGTCTACTTGTTACTTTCGTGTTTCCATGTTTTCATATCATATACTTGCTATGTTCATTAATACACTATTAGTACATGATTTCATTATGTTTTTGCTATGTATGTCCATTTGTTGCATACTTAGTACATCGTTTTACATTACATTTTATGCTATGTATGTTCATTTAGTTCATACTTAGTACATTGTTTTTACATTTCATTTCATGCTATGTATGTCCATTTAGTGCATACTTAGTACATTGTTTTACATTTCATTTCATGCTATGTATGTTCGTTTAGTTCATACTTAGTAAATTGTTTTACATTTCCTTTCATGCTATGTATGTCCATTTAGTGCATACTTAGTACATTATTTTCATTTACATTTCATGCTATGTGACGTGTGCGTATATAAACATAATTTTGCAATGAATTTACACACGATTTGGTTTTAAATTTATAAAAGTGATTATTACTTTTACATCAAAACACAAACGAAAGAGGCAAGTGTACCCCGTCACATATGTAATAAAGTATCGGTAAGAACCAAGTATCGATCCAAGGAAATGGGCGGAGAAATAATACTAGACCTTTGTCACTAAACTACCGGTAAAAACATAAGTTTTGTTTGATTTTAATTAAACTAAAGTAAGCGTAAACAAATACATAATAAAAACATAATAGATAATAGATAAAAAGCCTTGCTTAATACACAACCAAAGCATGCCAACTAAGTCAGTTTTGGTACTAGAAGCATTCGGTCAATATTCCAATTTAAGACAATTAGTATCCCTTTCGGGAATCCTAACATGACAATCATTCGGAAAGCTAAAACGATAAACACACTTTAACCACCTAAAATTGTTCTTTAACGTGCAATTGATAAATGTCTATGAAAATCTCTTAAAAATAAGTTAGTCATCCGTTAGGAGTTTTCTAACCGCACTTAATCAAGGAAAGAGACACTGATAAACACAATGCAACCACCGAGACAAGCATAAACTAGATTAAATCACAACCGAGTTCATTTTACAAATCTTGCACAATAATTCACCAAGAAAGCAATTTTGGCCTAAACTACTAACTAAGCTAACAAATCATGGCAAGAATTTATAACGACACCATCTAACCCGTTAAGGTCCTTACGTGACGGCAAGCTATCTTGATTAACAATAATTACATTTTATTAAATCACTAACCATTTCTAGTATCATGATGCACACATTTAAACCAAGCTAAACTAGTTAACCAAGTTCAAAGTTTACTAATACAAGATTAATTAAGCTTCATTTTTCAACTATCTTAACTAACCAAGCATCAATCATCCAACATAATTACTTATAATCAAGAAATCAATATCAATAACAAGGTTGCAAACTAATCATCAAAGATTAACATAGAAAATACTTCAAAGTGTCATTACAAACAAAGATTAACATACTAATGGCTATAATCAAGCAAGGGATTGTTGTGTTTTTGCCCAAAGGCTACAATAATACATAAACATTAATCTAAATGCTTGAAAGATTAACAAAATCATGGAAAGATTAGAAAACCAAACCATAAACAAGCACTAGACTAAGAATCCGGATAGTAATGGAGCTAAACGGCACGATGTGGCTTGAATCCGGGTCAAAAGCATAGCCTCCGGAGCCTGTAAAATCGCCAGTGAAGCTCCCAAAATTCCAGAATTTCGAACAGAATGTTTCTGCTCTGTTTTTATATTTTTTCGATGTTGCACGGTCGTTCTTTATGTGGCACGACTGTGCACTTTAAGCAATTATTGGGTATGGGGCACCATACTGCATACGTCATCAGATCTTTGCCCAGATTCGATATCGCACGACCGTTCTTCATACGGCACGGTCGTTCTTCGCCGGGTTCTTGTTGCACGAGCTGCTGCACTGGTCGTTCATCACTGAGGTTATGCTGGTTCATCGGATCCGCACGGTCGTTCTTTAGATGGAACGTCCGTTCGTCACCGGGCTGGCCCTTGTATGCATTGCACTCCTAGTCGCACCCTCGTTCTTTTCCGGGCTGATCAACATTTGTCAGAGATGCACGGTCGTGCATCAGGTCGCACGACCGTTCCACACGCCCAGGTCAGTTTCCTTAACTGAATGTTCGCAGCTTTGTCGTTTTGTCCTGAAAGTCCTCGTTTTTGCTATCATCTTGTCTGGTTTGCTGTTTTAGGCATGTAAACAAAAGTGTAGATAATTAAGTATCTGAATGACGGTTTTACGGCCAAAAACGCATAAAATAGGGGTAAAACGGGGGACTAAAATATGTGTAAATTAGCGAATATCAAATCTCCCCACACTTGAACCTTGCTTGTCCTCAAGCAAGCTAAACTAAAAAGCAATAAAAGACAGAAACGGACAATAACGATAATTTACACACTATTTTATTGAAAACTACTATAAACGGTTAGCCGGTTTGTCGAAAGACAACATCAAAAGACTCAAATCCAACAAGCATATGCAATTATAAAGCGACAACCAAAAAGCCGTGACTTCACATTTAATTGACTCAACATGTTAATCTTCACACGACTCACAATGTTCACACACACTCGGTTTTATTTATGAAACATACATAAAATGTGTATGTGCAAACACTCAATGCCTAGTCAATGAAATGTTCAATAGCATAAGCTTGTCATAAGATCTCGTCTCCACCAACTAACATGCGAACAAGTGTAAATCAAGAGGTCTTTACGGGTTGTAACGTTAGGCTAGGGCGAAGGGTATGGAAGTGGACATATAAAGTGGCGAAAATGGTTAAAACTCGGTAGTAGCGTTTAACTAGCAACAAAATATATAGCTATACATACAAACGCCTTAAAAAGACGACTAAAGCGCAATCGAGCTTATCAACGAAATTTTAACATTTAAGCATTCAAAATTGCTCGATTTCTATCAACTTCACCCTATTTTAGGGTGTTTTATTTTCTGTTTTTTTTTTTTTTTTTTTTTTTTTTTACAAACTAATTTATACAATGAAATATAAACAATAACAAGCGCTAGTTAAACGATTATTTTGACCGAGTTTCAACACTAAAAAGATTTAAAAACATAAAAAGGCTAAATTTGGCTAAGTGGGCGATAATGTGGGTAAACAAAGGTAAACGGGAAGGCTCGACATGGTTATTTCTAAAGGGTAATATAAGGTGAACGGGAAGCACAACACAAAGAACAAGTACACAATAAAGGGGTAATCTAAGTGCCTCTATCACTTTTACACAAATCCGCACGTTCATGGTCTTAACAAGCATACTAGTGACAAGTTCTAAATTACACATAACATCCGGCTCACTCCTATATCAGAAATGAACAAATATATAAGAATAGGCTCAAATATGCTCACGTAACGGAAGGAATGGGTAAAAGTGTGAAAACTATCATGTAAGTCTTTCTTTGTTTGTCACGCTTTCCGGTTTCCTTTTTCAAAAATATTTTGCTTGTCGAGTTTTTATCAAGTCCGAAGCTTTCTAAAACACAACCAACCGGTTTATTTACTAAAATATATACATAAAACAGGTATTTTTGAATGATTTTTCTGATTTTCTGAATTTTTTTTTTTAACATATGAGGACAAACAAAGTTAACAAAATTAACCCCTCCCCACACTTGAACTTCGCATTGTCCCCAATGCGAGACCCGAAATATAGAGAAAGGGATAATAATACTCCCCTCAAGATGATGATGATGCCACGAGACTTCCGAAGCTGTATCTGGTACGTGCTCCGGTCCAAGATCCGATAGCTAAAACCTGCTAGTATGTCACATGTGCACCCAAAACATAACAGAAACAGAAAAATCACAAATCAACCATAATATACATAAATATAAATACTACAATCCAAACAAAACACAAAGTAAATTGTCTGAAATACATAACCGGGGTGTTTGAAATAATAGTCAAAATAAACACCCAATAATAAATAAAGTACTGGAATAGAAAACACCACCAACTACTATCACCACCGCCAACTACTCATCTCCAACATCATCTTCTCTCGTATAGGACGGGCCGGCATCGCCATAACCAGGGGGGTTCCACGGTGGGAACTGCGGAGGATGCTGAACGTAGTCGGGGTATGCGTGATGCATCTCCCCGAAAAGATATGAGAATCCCGCACTGACCCCCTAATATAAAGTATCCTGGCTCTGCCGAAGCTGGTCCTGTGTGGCCCGAATCTGCGCCTGACTGGCCCGAATCTCGTCCTGGCTACATCTAATCTGGTCGATGTAGGTACCATGCTGCTCCTGGGTCACTCGCATATCCTGGAACTGCTGGTAGAACTCAGGCCACTCCTGATGCTGGTGGAATGCATGGTGATGCGGTGATTGTGGTGGCGTATGTGGTGGTTGGTGCTGCTCGTGTTGGTCCCCCATTTCTTCATCCTCATCTTCCTCCTCATCTGGAGGCAACGGGTCCCAGACCTCGTTGTTCAACCCCTTCAACCTATCCCCCCTATCAAGCTCAACAATCACCCCCATGGCCTTCAGCGACCTGATATCGACATGAACCCCCTCGGTAATCAAAGTGAGACCCTGAAGAACCTCCTCAGTCATATAGCGCTCATTGTAAGCTATTTCGGTCACATACTGACCGCCATGTATCTCACTGTTCGGAGTCCGCCCCGAGCTCTTGACGAAGTATTCAGCCATTCGAGCGGCTAGGTTGATAGGTGCTTTGTCAACCAACGCATATAAAAAGATCAAATCAGGTGTTGGACAGTTACCAAGACTGTCCATGCGACCGCATATCGTATGGCTAAAAAGATGGTGCATCACTCGCACCAAAGGGTCTCTGAGTCGCGAGGCCTTCGACATCCTCGGGTTGTAGGGGTCCCCAAAGGCATTTTCAGCCCAAAATGCATCCTGTGCTGCATCAGAAGGGAAGGTGAACTTATCATTGAAGACGGTGGGATCATCCATGTCGTCCCTAGTATAAATCCCGAGCCTTCTTCCCAAACGACCAACCGACCACGAATGCCATCGTCCACATAACCTGAAGGCAACCCGCTCCTTGTGGCGGAATTTGGGTTTCCGATGAGCAATCGGCTTTTCATAGGCATAAGATGCGAAGAACTCAATTGTCAGCTCCCGGTAAACGGGTCGGTTGCAACTGACCAGATTTGCAAGCGGGCGACTCATCATGTCGTCTAGTCTGTCATACTGATTGAGTTCACGCATGACTTCCCAATCCAACCATCGGGGGACTCCAAACTGCCCCCGTCTTGCCCACAATGCGTCTCGTTTCGGGATGCACAAAGCTTCTCGCTCATCGTTGGGGTCGAATTGAAGGAAAGGTTGGTTCATCTGTATGAGGAAAAACATTAGAAAGATGGAAACAGGAGAAATTTGAATCACAAATAAGCGAGCAGCCAATTATGAAGAAGCTGTGAAACTGATCTGGGCATATGGCACGGTCGTGCGACGAGATGCACGGTCGTGCGTCGCCGATGACAAGCACCATCTGCCTAAATCTGTCGGAACTGCACGGCGTGCGACCAACGGCACCACCGTGCAATACCGAACAACAAGCTGACATCGTGAATCACCCGGAATGGCATGACCGTTCCATCCAAGGAACGTCCGTGCGACACATGATCTGCAGATTTCGAACCCCTGAACTTTGAATAGCCTGATTTTGTCAAAATCGTCGGAAATTTAATCGGGTCTTCACGATAAGCAAGATTCAAACACGGGTCCAACAAAGAGGACACGGAAGAAAGACAACAAACAACACCCGCGCGCCAAAAGGAGATTAATAAATCCGAAGAGCTAATTTTCAAAATTTTGAGTGCTAAGCATGATGAACAACAGGTTTGGGAGTTTGTTTAAAATGAAAAATGATTTGATTGAGTGCCTACGAGTGGTCGTCAGAAGATAAGCAAGATTCAAACAAGGGTTAGGGTTTCGATTTATTTATGAAGAGAACCCTAATAAATCCCTTGAAGAATCGGAGGAAATCTAACCTAGAAAGCAAGGAAACAAGAAATCTACAACTAGGAACGTACCGTGCGAAGAAGGGTGTGAGATCGTGCGAAAAACCGTGCGATTTGATGAAGTATCGCTCTGGAACGGCTTGGGGCTGGTAGGGTTTCGCGAATTGTGAATGGGGGCTGCAGATGAGGGTATTTATAGTGCCAAATGACAAAACTGCCCTCAGCCTGACGCACGGTCGTTCTCCGTATTGCACGGTCGTGCGTCGCCGACATCGCCCAAACCCTAGCAACTGTTCTCGGAAATGCACCGGGGTGCGATCCACCGTGCCGGCCCTTGGAAACGCACGGTCGTGCGAATCCTGGAACGGTCGTGCATCAGGTGCAGATCAGAATTTTCCGCAGAAGCTATTTCCAGCAACTGTTTCGGCCGTTTTTCGCCGTTTTTTCAACACGCCAACTGTTCTAACAATATTGCAATACAGAACCTTCGCTCGGCACGTATGAAAACTAAACAAACTAACGTAAACTACCTAACTAACCTAAATTACACTAAAACTACAAAAACATAAAAGCGGACTATTTTACCCTTATAGCGCCAAAGACGCTCCTGCTACATTTTTGTCGGCGAGTCAGTAGCGTAGACTCATGCTAAATTTTTGTCGACGAGTCGATAGCAAGACTCAAAGATAAAACTAGAAAAACTACTAAAAAGACGATATTACCCCTAAAGCGCAAAATACGCTCTTGCTACATTTTTGATCCGCGAGTCAGTAGCGTAGACTCTCTCCTCCCCACACTTATGATGTGTGCGGGGTTTGGAGCTCAATCACCTCCACCGCCGACTCTATCGGCCCGGCAACGTACAACTTCAACCGGCGACCATTTACCTTGAATGTAACGCCATCCGCGTTCTCTACTGCAACAGTACCATACGAAAATACTTCCTTAACCGTGTATGGTCCTGTCCAGCGTGATTGAAGCTTCCCAGGAAATAAGTGCAGCCTTGAATTGTACATAAGAACAAGATCACCCGCTTGGAATTCTTTATGGTCCTTCAAGCGTTTGTCGTGAAGTTTCTTCGTGCGCTCTTTGTAGAGCACGGAGCTTTCATAGGCTTGGTGCCGCAATTCTTCCAATTCAAGAATTTGGAGAAACCGGGATTTACCTCTGGTTTTTAGGTCCAAATTCGCGGTTTTCAAAGCCCACATAGCCTTGTGCTCCAACTCCGCCGGTAAATGGCATGCCTTTCCGTATACCAACCTAAAGGGGGTGGTCCCTATAGGGGTCTTATAAGCTGTACGGAATGCCCACAATGCATCCTCAAGTTTGTCCGACCACTCCTTGCGGTTCGCTCCAACAGACCGCTCAAGGATTTGCTTAAGCCCACGGTTCGTGACCTCCACCTGCCCGCTTGTCTGCGGATGATAGGGCGTGGACAAACGGTGATGCCCACCGTATCGGGACAAAGCCTTTTCAAGCTGTGTATTACAAAAATGAGTCCCTCGGTCACTAATGAGCGCTTTCGGAGCGCCAAATCGGGTGAACAAACTCTTAAGAAACCTCACAACTACTCTGGCGTCGTTAGTGGGTAAGGCTTGCGCCTCCGCCCACTTTGATACATAGTCAACAGCCACGAGTATGTACTTGTTTCCACGTGAGGGGGGGAATGGTCCCATGAAGTCTATCCCCCAAACATCAAAGACTTCACAAACTTGTATCCAGTTCTGGGGCATTTCGTCGCGTGCCGATATGTTCGTCGCCCTCTGACAAGCATCGCACGCTTTCACCCAACTCTGCGCATCACGGAAAATGGTCGGCCAGTAAAACCCGGAATCCAACACCTTCTTCGCGGTGAAGTTGGCTCCGTGGTGGCCTCCGGTAGGTCCCTCATGACACTGGCGCAGAATATCGGTCGCCTCAGTCCCTGATACACATCTTCTGATCACCTGATCAGCACCCACCTTGAATAAGAAAGAGTCGTCCCATATGTAGTGCTTGAGATCTGAAAAGAATTTCCTCTTTTGCTGGTGAGTCAACCCTTTAATCAGAATCCCGCAAGCAAGATAGTTCGCAAAGTCGGCGAACCATGGCGACTCATCGCATATCTCAACACCCATCAAAGACTCATGTGGGAAATTGTCATTGATTGAATCCCAACGCGTGTCCTCGATGACTCCGTGCTCCAACCAAGATAGATGGTCAGCCGCTACATTCAAAGCATCCTTTTTATCTTGGATTTCTATATCAAACTCTTGCAGCAACAGGATCCATCTGATTAGACGCGGTTTAGCGTCCTGTTTGCTAAAAAGATATCTGATGGCTGCGTGATCAGTGTATACAACGGTTTTCGAAAGCACTAAATACGATCTAAATTTATCAAATGAGAAAACGACCGCCAAGAGCTCTTTTTCAGTCGTGGTGTAATTCTCTTGAGCGTCGTGAAGAGTTTTGCTCGCATAATAGATCGGGTGGAAGTGCTTTTCCTTCTTTTGACCCAGAACAGCCCCTATAGCGTAATCACTCGCGTCGCGCATAATTTCAAATGGCAGACTCCAGTCCGGTGCGAATAAAATAGGGGCCTCAATCAACTTTTGCTTGAGAAGGTCAAAAACCCTCAAGCAATCATCTCCAAACACGAACGGAGCATCTTTCTCCAACAAACGGGTCATGGGTCTGGCGATTTTTGAAAAATCTTTGATGAACCGCCGATAGAACCCGGCATGACCGAGAAAGCTCCGTATAGCTCTAACAGAGGTGGGGGGCGGAAGTCGTGAAATAACGTCGACTTTAGCTGGATCGACTTCCATGCCCGCGTGAGAAATTTTGTGTCCCAGAACTATGCCCTCCTTCACCATGAAGTGGCATTTCTCCCAATTCAGGACCAGATTCGTCTCCTCACACCTCTTCAACATCTTTCTCAAATTTTCCAAGCAGTGATCGAAGGAATCCCCAAATACCGAAAAATCATCCATGAAAACCTCCATGGAATCCTCGATCATGTCATGGAAAATTGCAACCATGCATCTCTGGAAGGTCGCTGGTGCATTACACAACCCAAAAGGCATCCGCCTATAGGCGAACGTGCCGAAGGGGCAGGTAAAGGTAGTCTTCTCCTGATCCTCAGGAGCGATAGGAATCTGAAAGTACCCAGAGAACCCGTCCAGGAAACAGTAATACAACTTCCCCGACAGACGTTCCAACATCTGATCGATGAATGGAAGCGGGAAGTGATCCTTGCGAGTAGCATCATTGAGTTTGCGGTAGTCAATGCAAACTCGCCACCCAGTGACGGTACGGGTAGGAATTAGTTCATTCCTATCATTCGAGACTACAGTCATACCACCTTTCTTGGGTACAACCTGCACTGGACTCACCCACACAGAGTCCGAAATAGGATATATCATCCCGGCATCCAACAACTTAATCACCTCCTTCTTCACCACGTCCTGCATATTTGGATTTAAACGCCTCTGATGCTGTGCACAGGGTTTGTACTCGTCTTCCATCAGAATCTTGTGAGTACAGAAAGAAGGATTGATGCCTTTGATATCCATGATTTTCCATGCAATGGCTCTCTTATGAAGTCTCAGAACCTCAAGAAGCTGATTTTTCTCAACCTTTTCCAATGACGCCGAAATTATTACCTGTAAGCGATGCTCCTCGTCAAGAAATGCATACTCGAGATGTGGCGGGAGTTCTTTCAACTCCAAAGACGGTGGATCTTCAACTGACGGTTTTGCTTTCTCTTCTTCTACATCGACAATTTCAAGAAATCTCTCCGGACTTTGGGAACCATCGTCACCAATCTGATAGACTGGCTGCTCGAAATCGTGGCCCTCCTGCGTAATGCCAATCACGTCCCCACACGACAGACGTGTGTCCGAATCAATCTCGTCAATAGTACCTTGAAAATGAGAGCACACACATGCATCGACAATGTCGACGTAATAAAGCTTGTCATCGTGACATTGCGGATGCTACATCGATCTTTTGATATCGATTGTCACGTGCTTATCATTAACTCGGAGTGTGATTTGGCCAGTTGCCACATCAACAATCGTCCTCGCTGTATTGAGGAAAGGACGTCCAAGTATCAAAGGTACTTTTGAATCCTCGTCTATGTTAAGAATAACAAAGTCCACGGGGAAAACAAATTTATCAATTTTCACAAGCATGATTTCCACAAATCCACGCGGATACTTGATTGAACGGTCTGCCAACCGAATGCTCATCCTAGTAGGTGAAGGCTCACCTAGATCCAGTTTAGTAAAAACCTTATAAGGCATAAGGTTGATACTCGCTCCCAAGTCAGCCAATGCATGGCTAACAGACATGTTTCCAATCAAACACGGGAGCGTAAAACTACCCGGATCTCCCATTTTCATGGGCAGACGGTTTTGTAGAACGGCAGAACAAGTTTCATTCATCACCACACATGAAATATCCTCGAGCTTTTGTTTATTCGAGAGGATATCCTTCAGGAATTTCGCATACTTTGGCATCTGGGCCAAGGCTTCAACAAATGGTATATTGATGTGTAGTTGCTTAAACAACTCAAGGAACTTACCGTATTGTTTTTCATTCTTCTGCTTCTTCATCCTGCCTGGATAAGGTACTGGAGGAGTGAAATCTTTGACCGGCTCCTGGACTTGTGCTGTACTTGCTGGGCGTAGCCTGGCTTGCACCTCATCCGGTGTATCAGTCGGGACCGCTTCAGTGATCGGTGCTGAGTCCGTTATGACGGGTCCGGTAGGTTTTCCACTCCTGGTCATGACAGCATTCACATCCCTGTGTCCGCCCGGGTTTGGTTCTGTATTACCCGGAAGACCACCCTGAGGTCTTTTAGACATCATCTGTGCCAGCTGACCAACCTGATTCTCGATATTCTGAATCGAGGCTTTATGACTCCTCATTTCTCCCTCATGAGAGAGAAAACGATCCTCGCTCTGCTGATAGAATTTTTCAGCCAACTGATTCGCACTCGAGGAGCTAGTAAGAAGCTGAGCCATCATATCCTCCAGCTTCGAACTAGACTGAGGGGCCTGCTGCTGGGAGCTATTCCCAGTGCCCTGATTCTGATATGAATATGGACGCTGCTGGTAAGGTTGGTTGTATTGCTGGAACTGCTGACCCTGACCCTGCTGTGGCGCTGGAGCGCGCTGATTAAATCCCAACGGGTTTTGATTGCCTGTATTCACTCGCCACCCAAAATTTGGGTGATTTCTCCAACCGGGATTATAGGTGTTGCTGTAAGGGTTGTTCTGCAGCCTCACTTGATTACTCATGAAATCTACTTCTTCGTGGCCCTCGTATACGACTCCCTGAAAACATGCCCCAGGCTCGTGTGACACTCCACACTGGTCACATCCCGAGCCAGCATGCGCAATCATCTGGGACCTGTCGAATCTCGATGCAAGAGCTGAGATTTGTGCAGTAATGGCATGAACTCCTGCGCGAGATGATGATGATGATGATGATGCCCGACCTCTATCTCCCTCCCGACGCGAGCTGGATTTCAACGCGGCTTTTTCTATAATATCATTCGCTTCATTCGGCGTCTTAGTTCCTAGATCGCCTCCCGCGTTCACGTCTAATCGCTCCTGTGTGTTGTAACTGAGCCCCTTATAGAACGTCAAAACCAGCTGTCTCTTGGAGTAGCCATGATGTGGCACATCAATCAACAAATCCTTGAATCTCTCCCAAGACGCATGCAACGACTCACCGTCGTCCTGGTGAAAAGATACAATTCGGTTCCGTAGCTTGTTCGTTTTCTCAGGTGGAAAATATTTCTGCATAAACTGCTCCGCCAACTGATTCCAGGTCCTGATGGACCCGGCTGGAAGTGACATAAGCCAAGCTCTAGCTTTGTCACGTAATGAAAACGGAAACAACCTCAACCGAATTGCATCCTCCGAAACACCTGTAATCTTAAACGTAGAACAAACATGGAGAAAAGCAGCAATATGCCCCCCGGGATCCTCGTGCTCACGTCCGTCAAACTGTACTGAATTTTGTACCATATTAATAATACTAGATCTAATTTCAAAAGTAGGTACATCAATAGTAGGTTGAAGGATACTCGGCTCCAGGCCTGCCCTTCCGGGCTGATTTGTCTCATTCAACGGTCGCTCATCGTCTGCCATGATTACGTCTCCTCCTGAGCCCTCGGCTTCAACAGGTACCACCGGCTCCGGCTCACCACTGGCGAGCAGTAGCCCAACCGCCCGACCTCTCGCGCGTAGACGTCTCCTAAGATCACGTTCGGGCTCGTCTGACGGTTCAACAACTTCTGGAGCGGGGGTCGAGAACATTAACCTACAAACGAAAATTTGACACAGTGAATATTTTATTAATAAAATAATAATTTTTTTTCTTTTTTTTTTCAGCTGAATAGAAACAGAATATTATTAAAAATGGGCTGAAAATTTTATAAAAATCCGAAAATGGGCCCGAAATTTTATAAAAATCAACACAATAAAAATAATCGAATCGGCTAATACAAAAATGATTACCCGAAGCCGAAAAATCAAAGAATAAATAAATAATAAATCCGGATTAAATAAATAAATGGAACAAAAATTTACATGTGTACCAAAAATGACTTGGAAAACGAATAAATGAAATAAAAACAAGAAATATTAACAAGTAAATAAACAAATAAATAATCAAGAAATTATACACAAATATTAACAAGTATATACACCGATAACTTAATGACTCGGGTCGTTCCTAAAACTCTCCATTTCCCCGGCAACGGCGCCAAAAACTTGACGTGTGCGTATATAAACATAATTTTGCAATGATAACTTAATGACTCGGGTCGTTCCTAAAACTCTTCATTTGGTTTTAAATTTATAAAAGTGATTATTACTTTTACATCAAAACACACACGAAAGAGGCAAGTGTACCCCGTCACATATGTAATAAAGTATCGGTAAGAACCAAGTATCGATCCAAGGAAATGGGCGGAGAAATAATACTAGACCTTTGTCACTAAACTACCGGTAAAAACATAAGTTTTGTTTGATTTTAATTAAACTAAAGTAAGCATAAGCAAATACATAATAAAAACATAATAGATAATAGATAAAAAGCCTTGCTTAATACACAACCAAAGCATGTCAACTAAGTCGGTTTTGGCACTAGAAGCATTCGGTCAATATTCCAATTTAAGACAATTAGTATCCCTTTCGGGAATCCTAACATGACAATCATTCGGAAAGCTAAAACGATAAACACACTTTAACCACCTAAAATTGTTCTTTAACGTGCAATTGATAAATGTCTATGAAAATCTCTTAAAAATAAGTTAGTCATCCCTTAGGAGTTTTCTAACCGCACTTAATCAAGGAAAGAGACACCGATAAACACAATGCAACCACCGAGACAAGCATAAACTAGATTAAATCACAACCGAGTTCATTTTACAAATCTTGCACAATAATTCACCAAGAAAGCAATTTTGGCCTAAACTACTAACTAAGCTAACAAATCATGGCAAGAATTTATAACGACACCATCAAACCCGTTAAGGTCCTTACGTGACGGCAAGCTCTCTTGATTAACAATAATTACATTTTATTAAATCACTAACCATTTCTAGTATCATGATGCACACATTTAAACCAAGCTAAACTAGTTAACCAAGTTCAAAGTTTACTAATACAAGATTAATTAAGCTTCATTTTTCAACTATCTTAACTAACCAAGCATCAATCATCCAACATAATTACTTATAATCAAGAAATCAATATCAATAACAAGGTTGCAAACTAATCATCAAAGATTAACATAGAAAATACTTCAAAGTGTCATTACAAACAAAGATTAACATTCTAATGGCTATATTCAAGCAAGGGATTGTTGTGTTTTTGCCCAAAGGCTACAATAATACATAAACATTAATCTAAATGCTTGAAAGATTAACAAAGTCATGGAAAGATTAGAAAACCAAACCATAAACAAGCACTAGACTAAGAATCCGGATAGTAATGGAGCTAAACGGCACGATGTGGCTTGAATCCGGGTCAAAAGCATAGCCTCCGGAGCCTGTAAAATCGCCAGTGAAGCTCCCAAAATTCCAGAATTTCGAACATAATGTTTCTGCTCTGTTTTTATATTTTTTCGATGTTGCACGGTCGTTCTTTCTGTGGCACGACCGTGCACTTTAAACAATTATTGGGTATGGGGCACCATACTGCATACGTCATCAGATCTTTGACCAGATTCGATATCGCATGACCGTTCTTCATATGGCACGGTCGTTCTTCGCCGGGTTCTTGTTGCACGAGCTGCTGCGCTGGTCGTTCATCACCGAGGTTCTGCTGGTTCATCGGATCCGCACGGTCGTTCTTTAGATGGAACGTCCGTTCGTCACCGGGCTGGCCCTTGTATGCATTGCACTCCTAGTCACACCCTCGTTCTTTTCCGGGTTGATCAACATTTGTCGGAGATGCACGGTCGTGCATCAGGTCGCACGACCGTTCCACACGCCCAGGTCAGTTTCCTTAACAGAATGTTCGCAGCTTTGTCGTTTTGTCCGGAATGTCCTCGTTTTTGCCATCATCTTGTCTGGTATGCTGTTTTAGGCCTGTAAACAAAAATGTAGATAATTAAGTATCCAAATGACGGTTTTACGGCCAAAAACGCATAAAATAGGGGTAAAACGGGGGACTAAAATATGTGTAAATTAGCGAATATCACTATGTATGTCCATTTGTTGCATACTTAGTACATTATTTTCATAAAACATGCTTACATTTTGGTATAACATTTGGTTTGTTTAAATGGCTCAAAAATACATTCATTAACATTAGCTACGCCGTTCGTTAGTAGGTAGTGGTACTATAGGAATTGACAACTCCCGTTCCTGACATCCTAGGTATGTTTGGATGAAAGGAATGACCGAATTCGATAAACATAACTCAGATAAATCTTTAATTCGTTTAAGGGTTTATCGCCACAGTCTCAAGGCTTGAATGTATGCATTTTCACAATACCGCATAGATGTTTGTATCAGTAAAGCATGCATTATTCTACAAAACATAAACTTTGATTATAATTTATTAATTGCATTGTTTTGTACATTTCTTCCTTATAGGGTCGAGTAAATGCTTTTAATCAATAAAGGCTTTTTATTCACTCTACATTACATTTGTTTACACAATAATGTTTCAACATTTGTTTAAAACATTACATTTAGTTATACATGAACATTTTTACATTGGTGGTTTGTTTGGGTAAGTGATTTAAGTAACGAGGCGTGTGTAATATGATAAAAGCATGGTGGATACGCCGCTTTTACTTCCTATATATAAGTGCTTTTATGATATTACATATCGTAGCGTTATTTAAACCATTTCAATTTTGACATATTACATTTTACACAATTAACATATCTTTACAAAACATTGTTTTACAAATAATACATTTTATACAAAAACATTTTACAAGGTTCATGACTACTTTTGATAAACATTTTCTTTAAACTCACAAGTCATGATCCTAAATCAATAAAACCTATGTATCTCACAGGCATTTTTATACCGACGTACCTATTTTCACATGTGTTTCAGGAAATGATGCATAGGATTGATCAAGATACATTTAGGCAGACTCGGGCCTTAGTGACAATAAAAGATGCAAGACTAGTTAATTATGTTATGCTTCCTTGTTGTTAAGACATTGTAACTCTTTTAATCAATAAAACAAAATTTCAAATTTCCATGTGTTATGAAACAATGATTCTGTTACAACACTCCCCGACGTTTCCGCCATGATTTGTTGTTTTACGTGGTTGGGGTGTGACACGCCTTATACTCCGCAGCAAAATGGAGTTGCAGAAAGAAAGAATAGGACGCTGATTGAAATGGCCAGGACAATGCTTGCTGATTCGAAGTTACCTGTCAATTTCTGGGCAGAAGCAGTGTCAGCCACTTGTTATATACTCAACCGGGTTCTTACGGTGAAGAAATTCAACAAGACGTGTTTCGAGCTAATTAACAACCACAAACTTAACCTGAAGTATTTGGAACCATTCGGGTCCCCCTGTACAGTTCTAGAACCTTGTGGTAAGTTTGGTCCAAAGAGCATTGAAGGTATCTTCGTGGGATATGCAAGTCCAATGAAAAGAGTCTTTATCCCAAGCTATAAGCGGATCATCGAAGCACATCATGTTGAGTGCCAAGGTTATACAATGCCACCTCAGAAACCCGTCGACTCATGCCGATCAATTATGATACTCTGTGGGACTCATTCGACATAGAGGAAGAACTAGAGTTTTTTGACGAGTTGGATATTCTAAGAGAATATGAAGCATCACAAGAAAGATTTCCAGCAGAATATCTGAGACGTCAACGACAAACTTGAAATGATAATGAAGCTGGTCCAAGTAATGCTGGAGAGAATGATGATGTTCAGCAAACTCTGACAACTTCAGAACATGAATAAGCTCCTAACAATCAGACGGCATACAATGATAATTCAGAATCTGATGAAAGGCCAACATTTGATCGTGGTGATTCAGAATCTGAGGGGGAGCAAATCCAGTCTAAAAATCAGACAATTCCTGTCAGTGAACAAGTCGCAGACAGGAACTTTACGAATTTGGAAAGTGAGGTAGATGTTCCAGGAGAGGTGATGCCACAAACTCTTTCATATCATCCAGAAGAATTGATTATCAGAGAGCTACAAACAGGCGTCCGCACAAGATGACAAATTGACCAGGGCCTTACTTGTTTTTATACAAAAGTTGCTCCTTTACAAATAGAATTTTCACTTAGTTGTTTCATTTCGCAGATTGAGCCGCGAACGTACAAGGAAGCACTAACTGAAGATTCCTGGGTCAATGCTATGCAGGAGGAGCTCAATCAGTTTGAAAAGTTGGGCGTATGGAAACTAGTGGACTTGCCTGATGGACATAGGAAGATAAACACTAAGTGGGTGTTTAAGTGCAAGAGGCATGATCGAGGGGTAATTGTTCGCAACAAAGCTCGACTAGTGGTCCAAGGTTTCAGTCAGCAGGATGGTATAGATTTCACTGAAGTATATGCTCCAGTTGCTCGACTTGAAGCGATTACAATCTTCCTAGCATATGCATCTTGGAAAGGATTTAAAGTGTATCAGTTAAATGTGAAGTCGGCATTTCTCTATGGTAAAGTGAAGGAAGAGGTATATGTCGGACAGCCACCGGGCTTCACCGACCCAATCCACGAGGATAAGGTTTATCTCTTGGATAAGGCGTTAAACGGCTTACATCAGGCCCCGAGAGCCTGGTACGAGACCCTGTCTCAACATCTGCTAGCCAACAACTTCATCCGAGGAAAGATAGAAGCTACCCTCTTCACAAAAGAAGTCGACGGCCATCTTCTGATAGTCCAGATTTACGTGGATGACATAATATTCGGGTCAACCAATGAACAACTCTGCAAATATTTTGAAAAAGTGATGAAGCAGAAGTTTGAAATGTCATCAGTGGGTGAGATGAAGTTCTTCTTAGGGCTTCGGGTTGATCAAATGCCCGAGGGAACGTTCATACATCAGACGAAGTATGTTCACGATGTCTTAGAGAAATTTGGGATGTCTGGGACTGCTCCAACTTCCACCCCATTAGCAACGAACCATGGGATAAACCCTGATCTCACCGGAGAGAAGGTGGATGAAACGTTATATCACTCCATGATCGGATCGCTGATGTATTTGACGGCATCAAGACCGGATATTATGTATCCAACCTACCGCACAGCCCGATTTCAGTCAAGCCCCAGAGCCTCGCATATGATAATTGTGAAAAGGATATTACGCTACCTGAAAGGAACTCGTAGCTTGGGGTTGTGGTATCCAAAGGACGACGATTTCACGCTTGAGGGGTACTCTGATTCCGATTTCAGATGCTGCAAAGTGAACGCTAAGTCAACAACTGCGGGATGGCAGTTTTTCAGACCCTGATTAATCACCTGGCAATGTAAGAAGCAGACCTCTGTTGCTTTGTCTACATGTGAACCTGACTATGTATCTGCTAGCAGTTGCTGCTCCCAGATCTTGTGGATCCAGCAACAGATGCGAGACTACGGTTTGCAATTTCTTACCACCCCTATCTTTGTTGATAATGAGGCAGCCATTAACATAACAAAAATCATGTTCATCACGCTAAAACCAAACACATTGAAATTCGTCATCACTTCATTCGAGACTGTTTCGAAAAGAAGTTGACACGAATCGAAAAAATCCACACCGATGAACAAAAAGCTGACTTACATACCAAAGCATTTGACAAAACTCGTTTTCAATATCTTTTGAAACTTAATGGTATGAAGTTACTATCGATTGCGGAGGGGATTCTTGGCGTAGATGAAGGTACCACTGTAGATGATGTTGAAAAGCAATCTGCAATGGTTTGTCGATTTTTTAGCTGTTTTGGTATTTAGGGGGAGATAGGTTATATTTTCAGAAAATACAAAAACAATAAAAACCTCAAAAACCCAAAAAATTGAGATATCTCAAAATCCAAAAACAATAGAAAACCGAAAAAGAGCTAGTGTAAAAAAAGGAGGGGGAAATGATAGTGCATCAGCTAGACAGTTGCAGTACGCTAAAAAATGTAAAGTTTATAAGTGTTAAGCAGTCTCGCTGATGATATGCCGATAGGTTTTTATACATTTAGTAAGTTTGTTCGAGATATAAACATAAATCATTTCTTGCTTATTACGTGGGGAACATCTCTCGGATATATAGGTAGCCCCTGAAATCCTGTTTGAAAGACTCTATTTCTTATATACTAGGTCTATGTGCGTAATGATATCTGGGGTATTATACTAGGACTTCTGATTTTGCGGAAGCAATAGCCTAGTCCTCGTATAATACTCTGAACTGCTTTATTCTTAAAGCTCACCCTCAGAATAAAAAATGATGAAACATTGAAAAATGCTAATCATCTGCTGTTGAAGAAAAGATCCCCAAACGGGACACACCGAAAGTCGAGCCATCATCTCTCTGTCTGAACGGAAGTTCTAACCTGAGCTCTCATGGCCTCGCATTACCCGTTTACAGATATCATTATTGTACGTTCACCTGTAAGACTGAATATAGATTGTCTGGATACGGGAGTATATTCTGAGGTGGGACACGGGTATAAGTTAAGCCTTTAAAACACTAATTCGTATCCTGAACAGATTGAAATTTGTGTGAAAATTTAAATTGGATCTGTATATCGGCAATCACTGTGAATTGTTTAATGCTTAGTATGAAATCAAGCTTAACGGTACTAGTAGCTTGTCGGCAGCTGATATGATCCCCTAACACGCTCATCAAAAATATGTTTGTAAATAGTTTACTGCATTTCATTTCATTTCAGTTTAACATTCAAAACCCAAAAAGATTTCATAGCTTTCTAGTCTAGAAACTTTCTTATAAATCAAAAAGATTTTACATTTATGTTTTGTTTTATCGACAAATCAAAGTGGAAAGCTGATCTTCAGACTCGCAGTTTGAGGCAGATGCAGGAAGTTTCTAAGCTGGACAGATGGGTTGGGAGCTTATCAAGTTAAACATGTTAAAATGCAAAGTCAAAGCAAGTTCATTAATTTGAAACTTGTAATTTTCAGAAAATGTTTGAAAAACAATGAACAAAACGTCAATGTGATTTGTTTCGGGTCAACCAAGGTCATTAAGTTGGACTTGGTAGGCAAACTAAGTACCTAGGGTCATTAATTTGGACCTAGATACTTAAGTGGATTCCTAAAAACTGATAAAAACAACAAAAAGTCAAAATGTCAAAGGTCAAAGTTTTAAAGTCAAAGAGATGTGTTCTTGGCTCGGGCGGTAACCCGATCGAGCGGCAGCTCGATCGGACAGCACTCCGATTCAAAACAAAACTATAAATAGATGGTCAATAGTTCAGTCAAACCTTTCACTCGTTTGACCGACCGACCTATTCTCTCTCACACTTTCTCATCTGATCTTTGATTTTCACACTCTCTCTTTGCACAAGAACGTTGGATTGTTGGTTTGCACAACTCTCACAATGGCAAAGGTAAGTTTTTCAAGATCTAAACTGTTAAAATTTGATGTTTTATTGATGTTCTTCATGTCGGCGAAACTATTCGGAGCTTTAATGATAGATCTAGGTCATTTTATGATGTTTTGGTGAAATCTGAGCATGAGGTTTTGTTCGCAATGATTAGATCTACAAGTTTACCGTTCCAATTTGTTCCAAAATGTGTTAAATTCTGTAGATCTAAGATTTAGAACGAGTCGGTTGTCGGCGAGGTTTTTGTCAAATTAATCCCTATTTAGGCCGAGTTAGAACATGATGAACATAGGGTTTTGATCGCGTATGAAATCTCTACAAGGATCTATGTTCAATTTGATGTTTAGCCTTAGAAAATTTTTGGGTGTTCATGATTGTTCTTCACTGTTCATGAAAAGAGGCAACCCGATCGGGCGGCAGTCCGATCGGGCGACCACCTGTTTCAATACATGTCACTGTTGAATGATTTTCTAAGTGTTTGTGCCTAGGAATATGTGCCTCTATTGTTAGAATGTTATTCCTTGAAATGTGTGCCCTAAACTGTTAACATGTGTTTGTTTGAATAGTTTGGCAACCCGATCGGGCAGCACTCCGATCGGGTGACACTTCGATTCATGGCATCTTCATTGTTATTGCATTGGTAGGTGTGCCATCACTATTCACTTAGTGTCTTGAAAAGTTTGGCAATCCGATCGGTCAACACTTCGATCGGGTAGCATTCGCTTCAATACACTTTGTCACTATTCATGCTATGAATAGGATGGCAATCCGATCGGGCGACAATCCGATCGGACAGCCATCCTATCCACATCACTATGTCTTGAAAATTGGGCACTCATGTCAAGTGGCAATCCGATCGGACAGCACTGGCAATCCGATTGGACAGCCACTAAATGACAAAATCTTTCAACTGTTCATTATTACCAAATATCAAGGGGCAACCTGATCGGGTGGTTATCCGATTCAAAACCATTCTCTCATATAGTTGTCTGGTCAAAGGAATTCATTTGCTTGTCACAAGAATCGAGTGGCAACTCGATCGGGTGGCAATCCGATCGAGTGGGCATCCGATTCAAATGTTGTTGACTATGTTGACCTTCTTCATTGCACAAGATGGCAATCCAATCGGATGGCAATCTGATCGGACAGCCATCTGATTCTCAGTACTTGCACACATAGAGTGTTCCAAAGTTAGAAAAATTTTGAATTTTTCAAAATTTTCATGATTCATCCTTATGTCTTGAACTTTGTGCAAATGATTAAACAAAGAATATTATTGCAGGGAAAACGTTCAGACTGGGACAAACATCACAACGTATATTGTCTACTAGATGCAGATCATACAGAAAAAACTGTGGTTGAGGATATAGCCAAGTTTTTAAGAGAAAGCAGGATTGGTAAAGCTTTAACTGATAAGGCCATTGTTTATGAATCTCATGTGAGGAGATTTTGGAACTCAACAAGATACGAAGAAACAGATAAGATGATATACTCAGCAGTAAGGAAGAAAGATGAGAACGGACAAGATGTAGACTTGGAAATAAAGTTTGGTGTTGAAGATTTTAGACGTGTGTTGGAACTAGGTGACAGTGATAAGGATCCTACCATCATTCCAGAACGTTTATGTAAAGGACTATGGTGCAGAATGGGATTCACTGGTAACATCAATGGAAAGATGATAAAGACAATGTTCTCTCATGCTTACAAGTTTATGATTCATTGTGTTGTTCATGCTCTTTGTCACCGAAAGGGAGCATATGATGAAACATCTGACTACATCGTGAACATTATCACATGTTTGGTGCTGAATAGGCCATACAATTTTTCACAAGTGATTTTTGAATACTTGAAAGAAAACATCAGGGCTGGAAGTGGAAAGTATATCATGTATCCAAGGTTTATCATGATGATGATTTACAATCAATTCAAAGACATTCCGAAGGATGCTAATGATGTACTAGGTCTAAGGAACATGGCATCTGAAACGATTACCAGATTCACCAAAGGAACTGAAGAAAGAGCTAAGAGAATGATATGCAGGATCAACAATCCAGCATACGTTGCTCCAGAAAATGATAGGTGGAGACATGGGAATAGTAGTTCTGATGATGAAGATGAAAGGATGAGTGAGTTGAGTGAGAAGAAAACTAGATGGTGGTTTGTAAGAGATGGAAAGAGAAAGAGAACGCCGAAGACAACCCCTGCAATTCCTATTCCAAAGGAACCAGTACCGAAGATCGTAGTAAAGGGTATAGTGAAAGGGGGAGTCATAAGGTAGTTAGAACTTTAAATTGTTATATGTTCTAATGAATCTGTCAATGCTTGTTTTGCAGGGCCTTCGAGGGAACCACAACAGAGATTGGTGGACGAGCCAGTGCTAGATCCATCTGAAGTTATTCAACAAGGAGTTGATGCACTGAAACATTCTCTTGAAAGATTTCTAAAAAGAAATGAGGAAGCTGCTGCTCAAAAGGATCAAGGATCAAGTGTTCAACCTGAAAGTGTCAAAGGCAAAGAGCCCGAAGGTGTTGCACGTGATGACTCAAGTGAAGATGCTGATGATGAGTCAACAGAAGCTGAAACAGAGCTTGACCCGACTACACTTGGTAGAGGTAAAGCTCAGTTAAAGAAAAAGCCTACAAAGAAGCAGAAAGCATCTGATGAAGAGGATTCTACCTATGTACCACCTGAGAAAAAGAAGCTAAGAATCAAGCGAAAGGCAGTTCAAGCTGGGGCTCTTTCGAGAAAAGTTCGTGCAAGAAAAGGTGGTGTTTCTTTACCTGAAAGTCAAGCTGGAAAGAAAGAAAAGCATGTGGAAACTTCAAAGGTTACTGAAGCAGAAAAGATTCAAAGTGTTGAGACTCCAAAAGATCCAGAGGTTCAAGCACAAAGTGTTCCAGAGGTTGAGATTCAAAAGAAAAGTGTTGGTGATGATTATGTTGAAATCACAGGGTTCAAAGCTGCTACTCCACCACCACCTCCACCACAAGATCAACCGAATCCAGAAATTCCTGAATCTTCTCAACAAAAGAATACAGCTTTTGATAATCTGTTTGGAGAGCTTCCTCATGCAACTGGAGTATACAGAGAAGATATTCCAGATGAAGATTATGACATGTTCAACAACGAAGTTGTGAAATAATTGACGAAGAAAGTTGCTGAACTTGAAAAGGAGAAAGCTAAAGCTGAAGCTGAGCGTGACGCTTTAAAGAAGTAAATTGAAGAGTTGATGAAGGTAAATGAAGAAATTAAGATGGTCATGATAGATCAAGATGAAAAGTTAAAGAAGATGGAAGATGATGTTGAAGATAACTCAAAGCTCTTTGATATCATGCAAGAAGAAATTTCTGATATGAATAAAAAGCTGCTCAAGATGAACGATATCAACCAGACATTGAATCAGATGAGAAGTGATCTTCATGAAGCTTCAGCAAATGAAATCAAGACGATGAAGCTGGAAATGGAAGCAATGAAGGCAGACAAAGTGATGAAAGATAATCAGCTCAACATGCTATATGCTGTCATGGAAAGTCATCTAAAAATTGATGTTCATGCTGCATTTAATGAGATTGAAGTGAAAAGAGCTGAAGATCGCAGAGTTGAAAGAGATAGACGACTGGCTGAAGAAGCTACTCAAAAGAAGAAAAATGTTATAGAAGAAACTCGAGAAGCTGGTGGTTCTTCAAGCCAAGTCGACGTTGAAATGGTTGATGCAGAAGCAGATCCTAAGGGATTCATGCTTGTTGGTGGCTATTCTACTCTATCCTTTGATCTTAATGATATCCTTCGCCGAGTGCATGTTTTTCAAAAGAAATAGAAGGCGAAAGAAGTGTTGATGTTGAAATGGAAAGATGAGGAAGAAGTGGAGGAAGAGACACAAAATTTTATTCTTATTGGTAAACCATCTTCAGTACCTTATAGCCTTAAAGAGATTGTTCGTGGAGTTAAAATTGATGAAAGACGAAGAGAGGCTAGGAAGGCTCGAGGAGAGATTGTTGAAAGTGATTCTGATATGGAAATCTTTGGTGATGAAGATGAAGATGAAGATGAAAATGATAAGTCTGATAAGAATGATGATAAAGATGATAAAGATGATAAGGATAATGATGATGATGATGATCAAGGTGCGTCTGGATTGTTGATAGTGAATTCTAATGATGAGCAGAGAATTGAAGATTTTCTGAATGATGAGATCAACGAACAAGAGGACGATGATCATCAAGAAGCCTCTACACCTGGAAATTAACATGCTGACCAGGTATATCTCACTCAGCCAACTGTGATTTACTTAAATGCTCATTATGAGGGAGAGATAGAGATACCAAGGTCCAGGGGAGAAATGTTGGAGGAGTTGGGATTGGATGATGGGATGTTAAAGTTTGACATTGAAGATGAAATCCCTGCATCTCCAGAAAAAGAATTTGAGTCTAGGTGTGGTCAGGAAGCTGATATCTACAATAATGTGATTGTTGAAGATGCTTCAGACTCCTCTGATGAAGAAACTGATTTTCATTATTCTGGAATTGATGAAACATTTCCTTCTTTGGCGGAAATGTTCAAGGATCAAAACGAAGATGAGATAAGGAGAAAGATTGTTGAGAAGGTTTCAACTGAAGGTGTTCCAAAGACAATCCCAAGAGAAAATCTGGCTGAGGAAAGGAAGAAGTGGGTTAAAGTGATGCCGAAGGAGAGGAAGTCTCTTAGGGCACTTCAGTACTTCACGCACGACAAAGACATCTCATGGGGTGACATTTTATCGTGGGGATATTTGGAAGATCTGCAGGTTTATGCAATTCGACGTGAGCAGGGTGTTCAGTATTTTGAATATCTGTCGGATATCAAAACACTTCCATGGTGGGATGTAGATGAACTTGTGCAGACGAAGAATATAAAGCAGTACTATTATGGTTTGGAAGTGAAAGTACATGATCAACATTTGTGGAACTATGTAAAGCAGCAGGCTAAGGTTGGATATCCAGATTGGAAGCCACAACGTCCAAAGCAGATTGTGACTATCCTGGAAAACGGAGATAAAGATGTAACTTTGGATGTCAAGCCTCCACGATGTTTGAAGAATATGCTACTTCGTGCTATGGAACAAGATTTTCATGAAGAATTTCAAGGTTGGTTATACAATCCTAGCACAGCAGAAGCGGTAATTTCTTTGTTCGACAAGTCAAAAGGGGAATCGAGGAGAATCTACATACTAGACCCGATGTGGCTAGTAAATTGTTCGAAGAAAGACATTGACTGTTTGTTCTACAAAAAAATTGTCTACGAAAAGGTTGACAAAGAACAAACAATGCAATACCAAAAGATCGTGGATGTGTGCTTTGCTCAAGACATCAACTCCGGCAGATATTGGAAGTCTAACTGGAGAGACTTGGAGATTGATGAGTTTTTGAAGAAGTACAAGAGAGATCAGAAGTTCAAAGCCATATCAGAAAAAGCAGCAAAGCGTGGGAAGTTTAAGTGGTTGAGGCCGCCACCTACGGATCAAACACCGATTGAGAAAGAAGAGAACAAGATTCCCAAATGGGATAGGAAGTGTGATGGTGATCCGGTATACAGGAAATGGTGGATTGAAGAGGGAAGGCTTCTGAGCCATAGAATGTTAGAAGAGAAAGCCGAGAAAATAAGATATAGGGCCAAGGAACGAAGGCGTAATAGGAAGGAATGAAGACTATGCTGGAAGGAACTGCAACAACATCCGAGGGGGAGTGTGTTAGTTCATGCGTCTGTTGCTTCCGTCAGCATTTAGTCGTATTTTGTCTGTTTATGACCTTTGTGAACATCTATGTTTATGTATGTATGTACGTAGAATGACAACTTAGGAAATGGGATTGGTTTGTAAAAGTGAAGTCCTAAGGATGACTAGTGTCACCCGATCGGATGGGCCATCCGATCGGACAGCGCTTATCTAGTTCCTGAGTTGCCTATAAATACCCAATCTGGGTATGACATTTAAGACTTTTGCTCATTCTGTTGGTGTACTCTGTCAAGTCTGACTTCTACTAGCACTTATGTACTTTCATATCATCTGAATAGATACGTTAGACGGTGTTAAACGTTGAATACTTTGTCGTACTTCTGTGACTTGATCCAATGGATTCCGCACATTGATCAAGGTCAATGCATCTAAGTGTGTGACAATCAGATCCTATACGAAAGGACCCCAACACCTTTTGCATCTGAGTCTCTGTAGTTTTAGTTTTATTGTCATTTTGATCCAAAAATAAAATCAGATCATATTTCTCAAATTAAATCCTGCTATTTTATCTTTTTCCTTAGGGGCAAAATGGTCATTTATTTTATATTTTATTTAAAGTTTTTATTAAAACAATATGCTTCATTATACACAACCCAGATTGTACCTAACATGCTTCATTATACACAACCCAGTCTATGGCTGTGACACCCGGCCTCTCGGGCCATACCGGACAATAGTAATCTGTGTAGTGAATATGTAACGTGACTATTTGTGATTAAATGTGATGTTAAAATATGATGTTTGATGTGTTGGTAAATTTAGATGTGTATAAAAACTATGTTGGCAACGATAAAATTAACGCTTATCGCGTAACGTTTAAAATGCGAAACGAACGTCGGTGACCACCCGATCAGTGTTAAAATCCTAAAAATAGTCTGTTATGATTAGAATAATAATTTTAATCATATCCGTGTGGAAAAATAATTTAAAACGCTAACAAACTCTATTTTTCGAGTTTGAGCGCGTACCGCGCGATACTGCGCGAATTAAACAAAATACCGTCAACGTAGCCAGTCAAGGCAACTGGTAAATAATTCAGTAATAATTTTGAGTGATTATTTTTATAAAATGATAAAAATAATTTAAGACGCACTAAAACGGGATTAAAATGCTAGATAAAATACCCGGTATCCAGTAAAATACCTGTTTTTGAGCTAATTTACATACAATATGTGTGTATATATATATATATATATATATATATATATATATATATATGTAATTGTTGTGTGAGAGTGGCATGGGGGCGGCAATGTGGGCTGCCCACATTGTCTGGATTGTTGCAAATTTGACACAAGTTCTAACATAAAAGATGGTGATGATGACTAACTTGATTCAAGCACCATAAACTTCCAATTCCAAGATCACAATTCAAAATTCACACTCTCTCTCTTCCTCTTGATTTCTCACGGCCGAACACCCCTCTTGTACACTTCCATTTTCATTTTCAAACTTAAACCTTGAAGATCATGTCCATTCCAAGGTGTTTTCAAGCTCATAAGAAGGGTTGGAGGTGATTTCAAGTGGATCCAAGCAAGAACAAGACCCTAAAACATCATCTTTATCAAAAACCCATTTAAAATCTTGAAGGTATAATATATTTTCTTTAAATATTGTTCTTGATTCATAGTAACAAAGAAGATAATGAAAGTTTCTCTTGATTCTTGAAGCTAAACGTAAACTTGAAAATTTCAAACAAATGAGTTTTAATAAAAATGAGTGTGTGCATGTATGTGTATATCTCCGATTGTGTATATATACATATGTATAAGTTGTATTTTGATTTTTGATGAAAAAGTTCTTGGTTATTTGCTTTCTTGAAAAATATGATGATTAAAGGAATTTTTAGATACCATGCAAGAAGGTTCTAAGAGATCCAAGATTTGAAAGTGATGTGTTGAAAAGTGAAATTTTGGATGTATATGTGTATAAATTTCGTGTATATGTGTGTGTATATATGTATGCATGCATGTGAAAATCGTTATAAAAGTGAAAGATCTAAGCATGAATGAACATGAGTGATTTGAAAGATTATTGTGTTATGTGTAATATTTTTAAGAATATTATGTTAGTGAAGATTTAAGAATGATTAGATCATGAGTGATGATGATGATAATGTGTGAGTGCATTAGATGCACATATGTGAATTTACTTGATGATGTGAAGGCATGAAATGATCATATGTTTATGATTTCATAAAAATTAGATCTAATCAGAATATAAACAATAAAATGAAGTTATTTTAAAGTGTTTAGTGACTTGTAACTTTGTCATAATGTTTGCTAGCTTTGCAAGTAGTACATGGTGCATTAAAAGTTGTAAAATACGTGAAATCGCATGATTTATGTGACTTATACAAAAACTACACTAATCTGATTATAACCACTATTTTAATCAGTAAATAACATGTATTGTTTTAAAATATCAAGTCGTTTCGAGTTGGGATGGTTTTGGTAACGTTAACGCAAAACTATGAGTTAAAACGGTCAAAAATCGGCTTTCGAGTGATTTTTGTAAAACTGATTTAGATCAGTAAATAAGCTGGTATTTTTAGTTTAAAAACAATTATTTTAACTAATTTAAAGTTTACTTGGTGTTTGGTTGGTCATACGTGACTTCCGACGCCCGAAAACGTTACCGAATCGCTAAAATACGCATTTTTAATAAACACTAGTATGGGTAAATTTTGAGTGAACCTTGTGTGATAAAATGTGTTAAGTGATTTAAACACATAAATGTGATAATATGTTAAGTCTCAATTTGATGGTGCGAAATTTAGACTATGCATGTATGCATATACGTTTTGTGCGGTAGTAACGGTAAAATTGCGTTAAATGTGTAACTTGTTTGTCGAGCATGAAATTTGATACATATATGATATATAATGTATGTTTGCTTTAAAAATGACAAAAATAGATAAGTTAGTAATATTTCGCTTGTTTCGGTGTTAAATTATATGAACGTTTATTTACATATATTACGACGCACAAATCGCAGATATATTGCGTATAAACGGGAGATTTAACGGATTTACACAATAATGGTCACCAACAAAATCTTTCAAGTCACAAGAATCATAAAAATATATATGTATATGGATTCATTTATATATATTAACGTGCCAACATAATAAAAAATGGTAACTTTTCGAGAAAATCTCAAAGTTATGTGATAATTCTAAGAAACGGAGAAACTTTGGATTTTTGTGTTAAATATATATTGATTTAGAATTGTTCCTATATTAGGACAAATATAAAAATCAATCTCTGGGATTGCGCTATTTAAAATACGCACTCAAAGGTGAGTGTCACTAAACCCCTCTTTTTATTGTTTTGTATATATTTTGGGGGTCGAACACATCGTTAAAAGGGTTTAATAATGTTTTCGAAATAAAACATACCTTTTAATATAAAATATATATTTTTCGCTGAAAATATATGAATTTGATAAGTTATACTTTTCGAAGTAAAACGTTTTTGATGACTGAATATTGTATGTGCGGTATTTCTTAAGTGAAACGAGATCGTACGGATTGGGGATGAATTCCGGACTGGTTCTCAACATTTGAGTGACAGGGGAATTCATAAATCGTCATGTATTAAATTGTCATATTAGTAGGATATATATATATATTGTACGTGAGGCAGACATCATATTGTTCTTCGAGAAAGAACCTTGCGCCCATGATATCGTTTAATCATTTAAGTAATGTACGCGAGGAATTGTTGGTAGATCTATCGGGTTGACAACCCCGTCGTGACCGGTCGCCCCGTGTCAAGTCAAGCGACGAATTTTGATTCTGTTTATTGTCTAGCATTGATTATCCCTTCATGGTTAATATATAGTTCGTATCGTCTAGCTAACATACAAGTCTGAAAGTTGATGCAATAATTTAATATACAAAACTTGGGCAGTAACAATATTGTCGGGTTCGAGAAACTGCGACGGAAGGCCCATGAATTTTATTAAGAAAGTAAAATGGACTTTCTAAGAATTAAATGGATGTTTTAAATAAACACCTAAACAGAAAGTTTTCCTTGGAATAAAATCTGTTAGTAAACGAATAAGTGAACTCACCTTCCTTTGTGTTGACACTTAATTTTAACGTGTTCTACAGGTACTTAAGTGCGGCTTTGGGAAATCATGACGTATCTTGTGTATGATGATGCATGTCGTTTCGTTTAAATATGTTGGACATTTTTTAAACTTTATGGGACGTTTGTAATAAGATCTGCGAGGATCAAAACAACTAAACTTATGTGGTTATGTCGTGACTTTTAAAAATGTAATGTTTAATATTTATGTTTTAAAATATGTCAAAATGTCCAACAAAAGAGTGCATCGTCCGACAAAGTATAAATGGGCACCAACTTCCGTCTCCACTATGTTTAATATTCCGCTGTGACGTTTTTGGGGTGTGACATAATTTGGTATCAGAGTCATTGGTTGTTAGCGAACTAGATGTTTTCGCGGAAAACACTAGACTTCAACCGTAGAATTTTGAAATATAAAGTCCAAAATTCACGAAGCAAAGATTTTTAAATAAACATAGAAAATATTTTATCATGTATGAAAACCATTATGTGTTTTATGTGCATACGTGATTTTCTGTTTATTTGATTTTATTTGTTGCTGTTTATGTTGATTACGCACTTACTTGTACGGTTATATGTGTGTCACAGATGTCGCACGAACAGGAGGTCATCGAGATCCACGACTCAGATTACGAGCCAGATTTCGAGACTTCACCCAGACCTACGCCACCAGAGACACCTATCACGACTCCACAGATGGCTGGTACTACTAAGCTTACCTCATCTTTCCACGTCAATCCTGCTGCTTTTGCCGGCCAGGGAGACCCCCGATGCGCTTTCTCTAGCAACGGGTGGATAGATGATGATGATGATGTACCTCTCTCAATCCATGAGACGGGATGATCATCTGGCACTGTACCAGTTATCGATGACGTGATCAGGAGTGTCCCTACTGTCAGAGGATCTACTAGTATCGCACCAGTGGTGGACGCCACTATCGTCACGGCTCGACCTTTAGAGCCATCAGTCGTCCCACCTGCTGCTGTGATCGAGCCTGCTACTGAGATCCCTCCGCTTGTTTTGTCTGAGTCTTCTTTACCTGTTTTAGAGTCACGCACTTCTTCGACGCTGATGTTAGTTTATTATTGGCATAGGAAGAGGATTAGGCCCGCTGGAGATAGGGTAGATCGATATTGCCATTGTGATGGACAGCTCGACGCATTGCGCAAGGACCTAGACATGGCCAAAGGAAAGGCGAAGTACCTCGAGGAACAGATGGACGACCATGAGGAGTTGAAGGTTATAGAAGACATCGCGAGAGACGAGATGCATTGGAGGGTTGTGGATTTGGAGAAGCTTGTCCAGGAGATGTTAGAGTCTCTAGGCTTGAGGCGTTGATGTTAGTCATTTGTTTGTTTGTTCGCTTGTTCCGTTGTTTGTTGGATTGTACTGTTAGACAATTCTTTTTATGTTCTTTGTGTTTGTGGCCTACGTGCCAGTTTCATTTTTGGATATTATTTGGGAATTTTATATGAACTTGTTTATGGATGTCGATGTAGGCATACTGAGAATAGTCTTTGTACTAAAAACGAGTTTAAATAATTTCTATAATAAATACCAATGATATACTTTTGGTTTAAAATTTTTCTCATTAAAATGTGGATATTTTACATGCTTAATGTTTAGTCCACTAACATTTAATGATTGAATTATTTTTGGTTATCGTCTTATGTGGATATTATTTTTATGATAATAGAAACGACGAAACGCCGCCAAAAGCAAGGCAGGGTACCGGATTACCTTCCACACCGAAAGAGTTGGCCCAACATGTTAATATTTCCATGGAACAGCTCAATGCTAATGATGGTCAGGGACGTGGACGTGGTGCTCGTGGGCAAGGTTTTGGTGGGGCACATAATGGAAATCCTCCAGGTAAAATGTGATCCGAAAGTTTTAGTAGTTCATGTGTTATATTATCATTGGAATGAATTCCTGATTTTATTAACATTATTGAACAGTGCACGAATGTACATATAAAACATTCCAGGGCTGTAACCCACGATCATTTACCGGTGCTGAAGGACCCTTAGATATCACCCGATGGATTGAGAAGATGGAGTCTGTTATGGCAATCAGTGGTTGTGCTGCTGATCAACGGGTGAGATATGCTTCTTACTTATTTCTTGATGAAGCGATGTCCTGGTGGAACTCGCAAGTTCAAATTTTGGGTGAAGACGCTGCCTACGGTCTGACCTGGAACGAACTTAAAGAGATGCTCCTAAAGGAGTACTGCCAGTGCAGTGAAATTCAGAAAATCGAGACAGACTTCTGGAATCTAACCATGGAAGGTCTGGATGTCAGAGCTTACACTTCTCATTTTAACGACTTGGTGAGGTTAGTTCCATGAATGGTTACTCCTGAATATGTAAAAGTAGAAAGGTATATCTGGGGATTGTCGCCATGAATTCGCAGTATGGTTACATTCGCAAAACCTACCACCTATCTAGAGGCTACTACATTGGCAAAATCATTAGCCGATGACGCTGCTCGCAAAGGAAGTCTCTATAAAAAAGGAGGAAACTGGGAAGTCATCGGGCAAGGCCAAAACACATGCGAAATCTGAACGGTCGGGGCGTTCTGAGACTAAGACAGAAGTTACGAAGAAGCGCAAGTCCAAGAGCTCGAGGAAGGAAACTGAAGAGAAGCGCGACAGGAAGCGCAGTTCGAAGAAGGCATATGCAGCAAGTTCTAGTGGTACTAAAAAGGATGGCACCAGAGATAGCCGAGGCAGATCTGAGAGAAAGACTCGTGAGGATGGACAGAAGAAATGTAACCCATCTGGATGAAATGGGCATGCTACCCGGGAATGCTTTGCCAAATATACTATGGAGGGAACGAAGCTTGAGGGATGCTTCCAGTGCGGGGAACAAGGACATTTCAAGAAGAACTGTCCTAAGGCGGGAGAACTGTCACACCCCTTTCTAAGGCGGAAGCACGAGGTGTGATCCTGAAAGGTTCTCATTGCATACGAAAGGTAAACTTACTACATGCTCGTAAAATAACTCCAAATGCCATTATCATTGCATAATTAAAACATAACATAGGTTAAGTGTTTACATCACAAGATAGCATATTGTCTGAAAAGTTTTACACCTTATTTTAAAGACAAACTTGAAGGCTTTGATTCTTATATCCCACACAAGATGGAATATAGAAACCAAATCCCACAAAAAACAGGCATAGGAGTCTTGACACGACATGACTAAAACAAAAGTGACATCTTAGAGCACGAGTAAGACCGCGCGAACATCCACTTTAGTTACCTGAAATACATTCGAGTTTTGGAAAATCGTCAACATAATGTTGGTGTGAATTCATGCAGTTTTTGTATTGAATGTTTATATACTTGAATGAAAACATGGTATGTAATTGTACTGAAACATGTACTTATATAAATGTAAGGAAATCGAGATCGCTAATGGTTTGCAAGGCCATTAACATGTGACACGACATAGGAAGCCACCAAACCTAGGCATTTTTGTCGAGATCGACTGAGACACAAAAGCACTCATTGGTAAAAGTAGGCCAAGAGTGGGGTTGCCTGAAACCCATTAGATCTAACCCTTTTGTTCCACAGTCTAAATGTATACGTTGATTAATGGTGCTTATAGTACCCTATTCGTGACATGATCTAAAGTATCATTCCTTAGTTTTTTGTATTCAACCTACCATAACACATGTATTTTCCCCAAGTTTAGAAAACAAGTAAAAGTTTAAAAGTGGGGACATGAACTCACAACTTTGCGTATCCTGCGCTGTAAACTTCACCGGTTGGTTTTATAGCGTCGTGACCTATACGTGTTCTATTAACGTTAGTCACTAGACTTGTATTGCACAAGTACAAGTCACCATCTTTTATGTATGTGTTCTTTGTTGTTAAAAATAATTTATATTTTTAACTATGTATCTTACTTATATTATTTTCCCAAAAATAAATATAAGTATTTTGTATTTTTCACCAAAAATCAAGACTTTGATTTTTATTACTTTCCGGATTATATTTCTTAAAAATAATATATTTTTAAGACTTGTACGAAATATATATATTTTGTCATGCTAGGAAATATATGTGTGTTTATTCTTGTTATCCACCCAAGTTATATATTTTCGTCCAAAAATATAACTTAAGTTCATAACTCGTCCAAGTTAAATAATATATTAAGAAATATATGTTCATAAATATATTTTCTTGTACTTGTCCATGCATGTTGTATGTGTATTTTGTATTTTTACTCCTTAGCAATATTTAGTGTATTTTCAATTCCTAATACACTACTACATATAATACACATAATGTACACTTAGCACAAAATTTGGTGATCAGTAAATATAGATATTTTCCTCAAAAATATACATACTTAATATCAATTTTTATCTTGAAGAAATCATCATTTCTTAACTTGAAATTTACACAAAAATTAGGGAAACCTTAGCAAATATTTTTAGGGAATAAGTTTCACCAAAACTTATATTTTTCTAAGTGTCAATTTTGACATAGTTTCCTCAAAAAATGGAGGTTTCCTATGTTTTCAAAACATGTGTTTATTTTCTTTTCAATCATCAAAACAATTTTCAACAGCAATCATCAACAAAATATACTAATTTCTTTATATGAATCATCATAGTGAACTTGATTCTTGTTAAACATGTGTAGTCTTTTAGATCTACAGTTTACATAAGGTGATCTTTCCAAAATAAGTGTTCTTGTAAACTCTTAACCAACTTTTTATAAGACATTATTTTACTAACCAACTCATCCATGAGTTTAATGGTTTCAAAGTTTGTAAATCATGTTTCTAAAACCACTTTTATGTTTATTAGGAAGATTATTGTTTTTAATCTCATGCTTACCCATGGATCTTTCAAGATCCATGCTTAATATCTTTAGATCTTCCAAAAACAAGTTTTATGTTATATTTTAACAAACTTTCCATGAGTTTTAGTTTCAAAAATTAGTACTACTCATACTTTATCATTTCCAAAACTACAAGTTTATGCACAAAATTCATATTTCAAGTTCACATTATGCTTCATATGTTCGCCTTCAAGTTTAACCATGGATCCTTCCAGATCCATGCTTAAACTTGGTAGATCCAAGCTTTAACATACTTGGTCTAATCATAAACACAAGATACCACATCAACAACTTCGTTACATATACTAAAATTTTATGCAATCACTTATTTTCTTCATGAATATGTTAGATCTTTTCATTTTTAACATTAGAACTTAAGTTGTTTAGATGGTGAAACTTGTACATAACATAAACATGACTTAAATTAGTGATAAAGAATCTTACTACTAGCTCTAATGGCCAGGGAAGTGGCACAAAATGAAGGTGATGAACAAAGAAGAAATCAAGAGGTTAAAAGCTCCACAAGGTGGTCCTTCAAGTTCTAGCACCATACACCTTCCTAAATGAGCTTCTTAGACCTTCTAATGGCCTTGGATTGCTTGGAAATGAAGTGAAAATGGTGGGTGTATGTGTGTGGGTTTGAGCCGAGAGAAAGGAAAAGAAACAAGGGAGAAGGTGAAGTGAATGTGAGTGTGAGTGTGATTAGTGTAAGATTTATAAAGATTCTCCATATCTACTTTATGGTATATTTGTAGAATATTCTTTAGCATAAGATCTAATATAATCTAATAGAATCAAGTAAAATCAAATAAAATCCCCATGTGGGACCCATAGGGCTGGATTTGGTGGAAAGGGGGGGGGGGGTGAATGGTAAAATTTTGGAAGTTGAATGTTTAAAGTGCAAATGATAAGGCTTAAGTAAGTTTAAGTGTGTTTAGGTGTTTTATGATTTTTAAGGTGTTCTAGCATCAATACTACTTTAATATCATAAAAACATTACTTCTAGTCAAATTTTGATGTCCCAGTTATTGTCCGGTTGTTCGGTTCGTTACGGTTCGTTAAAGTGCTGAATTGCGCAGTTTCACTAAGTATGAAGCACTTTTTGTGGTAGTTTTATTTCCCAACACTTTGTAAGTTATATTGGACAATAAAACATAAATTTTGCATGTTATTAATGTGCTTAAAAGCTGATTATAGCTGAATTGTTGCTGAATTATGCCGATTTCAGCATTTTAGATAAGTTTCGGGTGCTTTTTAGTGCATAGTTTAGCTTCCGGAAAGTTTATATGTTAACCCTTGTATCCATACTTGGGTTTTAATGTATTTTAGACGTTGGACCTACTCCTAGGCCCTAATCTTATTATCTGACTGCTTTCAGCAGAGCTGTTGACACAGTGTGTCTTACCGGTGAGTTTACTAGTCTTTCTGACGCAACGCTAAAAGTAATGCATAAAGCAATATTTGAAGTATAAAATGTGCATGAATTCACAAGTATAGCATGAAATCAAACAATGTTGACATTTATGCACATAATTTCAGATATTAAATAATAATTAAATTGTACGGAAATTACCGGGTTTGTGCCAGTTGTCACAAGGACAGAATGCCAGGGGTAGAGCGTTCGAGCTAAATGCTGGGAAAGCACGTGATGATCTTGCTGTTTTCACTGGTATGTTTATGATCAATAACCATTCCGCGTTCGTACTTTTTGATACTGGAGTTGACTTGAGTTTTGCCTCGAAAAAACTTTGAACCATTCCTGTGTTCTCCTACAAGTAAGCTAAATAAGAAGTACTCGATAGAACTAGCAAATGGTAAACTGATAGAGATAAGCGAAGTCGTACGCGACTGTAGTATTCTGTTAGGCGATCATAAATTTAGTATCGATTTACTACCAGTGGGGCTGGGAAGCTTCGATGTAGTGGTAGGAATGAATTGGCTGTCCTAGAACAAGGCGGAGATTGTTTGCTGGTGGAAGCAAGTGCAGATACCTCGTCCTGGTGGTGGCAAAGCGATAATTATCCATGGAGATCGTTCGAGTCGTGTGTCGAGTGTTGTCAGCAACATGAAGATGCTCAAGTTGTTGCAGAAGGGTTATCATGCGTTCTTAGTTAATGTGATGGATACAAAGGCCGTATGTAGGAAGATCGAGGAGATTCCTATTGTCCGTGATTATCCAGAAGTTTTTCCTGAAGACTTACCTGGATTACCCCCTGCGAGACAGATCGAGTTCCGAATCGATTTGGTACCTGGTGCTGCACCAATTGCAAAATCTCGCTATAGATTGGCACAGTTGGAAATGAAAGAAATGTCGAACCAGCTTCAAGAGCTACTAGACAAAGGTTTCATTCGACTGATTTATTCGCCTTGGGGTGCGCCTGTTCTGTTCGTGAAGAAGAAAGATGGATCCTTCAGGATGTGGATAGACTACAGGGAGCTGAACAAGTTAACTATCAAGAATCGGTATCCTTTGCCGAGGATTGATGATCTGTTTGACCAGCTTCAGGGATCCAGCTACTACTCGAAGATAGATCTGCGTTCAGGCTATCATCAGTTAAAGGTTGCTGACGAAGACATTCCAAAGACAACCTTTCGAACACGATACAACCATTATGAGTTCCTAGTCATGCCCTTTGGTTTAACTAATGCGCCAGCTGTGTTCATGGATCTCATGAACAGGGTATGCAAACCCTACTTGGACAAATTCGTGATAGTATTCATCGACGATATACTTATTTATTCACGAATCAAAGAAGATCATGAGTATCATTTGAGGTTAATTTTGGAGTTGTTGAAGGAAGAGAAGTTGTATGCCAAGTTCTCTAAATCTGAGTTTTGGATTCGAGAAGTTCATTTTCTCGGACATGTCATAAATGAGAAAGGTATACATGTAGATCCGTCTAAGATCGAAGCAATAAAGAATTGGGAAGCGCCAAAGACTCCGTCAGAGGTGTGACAATTCTTACGACTTGCTGGGTATTACCGGAGGTTCATTGAGAACTTCTCCAGAATAGCACAGCCATTGACGCTATTAACCCAAAAGGAGAGGAAGTTTGACTGGTCGGAGAATCAGGAGAACGCTTTTCAGTCGCTGAAGGAAAAGCTCTGTAGTGCACCTATTCGTTCCCTTCCTGAGGGAAATGATGATTTCATTGTATACTGTGATGCTTCACATTTGGGTCTTTGATGCGTTTTAATGCAAAGAGACAAAGTGATAGCCTATGCGTCCAGATAATTGAAAGTGCATGAGAAGAATTACACAACACATGATTTGGAGCTTGGAGCTGTTGTGTTTGCTTTGAAGATCTAGAGACACTACTTGTATGGCACGAAGTGTACGATTTACACGGACGATAAGAGCCTCCAGCACATCTTCGATCACAAGGAGCTCAATATGCGACAACGACGTCGGGTGGAGTTACTCAACGATTATGAATGTGATATCCGATATCACCCAGGGAAAGCAAACATTGTTGCAGATGCGCTCAGTAGGAAGGAATGGGAATAGCCTCTACGTGAGCGTGCTTTGGGTTTGACCATACAAACGAGTTGGACCGATCAAATTCGTGATGCACAGCGGGAAGCTTTGACGGATGATGATTTGAGAAGTGAAGGTTTGAAGGGCTTAGAATGTAAACTGATATCAAAAGCGGATGAAGTAATGTACTTCATGAACCGAGTTTGGGTTCTGCTTAAAGGTAACCTCCGTGAATTGGTTATGAACGAAGCTCATAAATCCAAGTATTCCATTCACCCAGGTTCTACCAAGATGTATCAGGACATTAAGGAGTTTTACTGGTGGTCGAAGATGAAGAGAGACGTTACGGCCTACGCAAGTAAATGTCTGACATACTCTAGGGTCAAGGCTGAGCACCAGAAGGCGTCTGGGCTTCTACAGCAACCAGAGATTCCTAAGTGGAAATGGGAACATCTTACGATGGACTTTATCACCAAGTTACCCCGTACGTCGCGTGGACACACTATGATCTGGGTAATTGTGGATCGATTGACAAAGTCTGTTCATTTTTTGGCACTTAAGGAAACAGACAATACGGAAAAGATATCGCAGCTGTACCTTAACGAGACTGTACCCGTCATGGAGTACCTGTGTCAATCATTTCGGATAGAGACGTCCGATTTGACTCCAGATTTTGGCGATCTCTCCAGAAATCGCTGGGTTCTCGTTTGGATATGAGTACTGCATATCATCCTCAAACAGATGGACAGAGCGAAAGGACCATTCAGACGTTAGAGGATATGCTGAGAGCGTGTGCGATTGATTTCGGTGGAAGTTGGGATACTCATTTGCCCTTGGCAGACTTTTCTTACAACAATAGTTACCACGCCAGCATAAAAGCTGCACCGTTTGAAGCCCTGTATGGAAGGAAGTGTCGATCACCACTCTGTTGGGCTGAAGTCGGCGAGAAGCATTTGACCAGGCCCGAGATCATTCAGGATACCACGGACAAGGTCGTCCAGATCAAGAATAGGTTGAAGGCTGCCGCGGATCAACAGAAGAGTTATGCAGATAACCGAAGGAAACCGTTGGAGTTTCAAGTTGGTGATAGAGTTATGCTGAAGGTATCACCATGGAAGGGCATTGTGAGGTTTGGAAGAGGGGGAAAGTTGAACCCACGCTATATTGGTCCCTTCGAAGACGTCTCTCGAGTTGGACCAGTCGCGTATAGGCTCAAGTTGCCACATGAGTTGATGGGAGTCCATGACGTGTTTCATGTCTCCAACCTGAAAAAGTGTCTGTCTGATGAGACACTAATTATACCCCCTAGAGAGGTTCGAGTGGACGATAAACTGAGATTTATCGAAGAACCAGTGGAGGTTCTGGATCGGAAAACCCAGAAACTCAAGAGGAGTAAGGTTGAATTGGTCAAGGTTCGCTGGAATTCTAAGCGTGGACTCGAGTTCACCTGGGAGCGACAAGACCAAATGCAACAGAAATATCCTCACCTCTTCCCACCGAATGCGAAAACGAAACCTGTAGAGAGTAGAATTTCGGGGACAAAATTCCTTAAACAGGGGAAGACTGTGACACCCGGCCTCTCAGGTCGTATCGGACAATAGTAATCTGTGTAGTGAATATGTAACGTGACTATTTGTGATTAAATGTGATGTTAAAATATGATGTTTTATGTGTTGGTAAATTTAGATGTGTATAAAAATTATGTTGGCAAAGATAAAACTAAAGCGTATCGCGTAACGTTTAAAATGCGAAACGACCGTCGGTGACCACTCGATCAGTGTTAAAATCCTAAAAATAGTCTGTTACGATTAGAATAATAATTTTAATCATATCCGTGTGGAAAAATAATTTAAAACGCTAAGAAACTCTATTTTTCGAGTTTGAGCGCGTACCGCGCGATACTGCGCGAATTAAACAAAATACTGTCAACGCAGCCAGTCAAGACAACTGGTAATTAATTCAGTAATAATTTTGAGTGATTATTTTTATAAAAGGATAAAAATAATTTAAGACGCACTAAAACGGGATTAAAACGCTAGATAAAATACCCGGTATCAAGTAAAATACATGTTTTTGAGCTAATTTACATACAACATGTATATTATATGTAATTGGTGTGTGAGAGTGGCATGGGGGCGGCAATGTGGGCTGCCCACATTGTCTAGATTGTTGAAAATTTGACACATGTTCTAACATAAAAGATGGTGATGATGACTAATCTTGATTCATGCACCATAAACTTCCAATTCCAATATCACAATTCAAAATTCACACTCTCTCTCTTCCTCTTGATTTCTCACGGCCGAACACCCCTCTTGTACACTTCCATTTTCATTTTCAAACTTAAACCTTGAAGATCATGTCCATTCCAAGGTGTTTTCAAGGTCATAAGAAGGGTTGGAGGTGATTTCAAGTGGATTCAAGCAAGAACAAGACCCTAAAACATCATCTTTATCAAAAAAACCCATTTAAAATTGTAGGATCGTTTTCAGACCCGAACGAGTCGATCAGAAGAGTTTATCTCAACACGAAAGGCGGAAACAGACGTGTAGAGTTCAATTCTGCTAGATTTACACTTTAAACTATTGTATGATTGATTCTATAACGTTTTACAACCTGACAACACTTCGGCAGCACTTCGTTGCTCTGGCCGGAAAGTTACAAATGAACTAGACAAGTGAGGTATTTATAGTTGAAGCTATTCCGTTTGAAAGTGGCATGACATGCTTCAAACGGAATGACACTCCTCAAACGGAATGGCACTCCTCAAACGGAAATAGCTCAATCACATCTAAAACCTACCCTATTTCTCGTATACTGCGCCCTGATCTAACAAATCTAATGTAAGACTCGATACAAGACGAAGTCGACAGACGCATGCACCAACAGACTCCCCCTCGAATGTTGACGAGTCTTCAGTGTCGAGTCTTCGCATCTTCAGTCTTTATCAGCCCTCTCGAACTCTTTGAAGTATCTGACGCTGTAAGTATCCTTAAATCTCCTCTCTTCTCTTTTTCATCAACACCAATAGACTCCCCTCGAACAATCTTTCCTCAGATATTGACTGCAATTTGACTTTCACAGAATCAGAATCATGACCTGGCTCTATACTCAGACTTCAGAATCCAGGCTATCCTGCACATCCTCTACCGCACAATAAATTTCACAAATTTAACATTTGACAAATTTATATAACCAAACTCTCCCTCAAATTTATCCAGAATGATTTAACAATGTTAATAACTGATGAACCACATGTAGATAAAAATTCAAAATCTTTTCTCATTTATACACACACTCCCCCTCACCACATGCTCATCATGTTTAGCACTTGGAATTTTGAAAATCAGTTCTCCAACATCAGTTGTCGAAAATATTTTTGGATTTTTCAAAATTTATGCTAAAACACACTGAAATATTTTTTTTTTTTGGATTTTTTTTAATGAAATGAAATGCAATAAAGAAATATTTACAAATAATATTTTTATGAGTTTGTGTAAGAGGATCATATCAGTATATGACAAGTCACAAGTACCATTGAGCTTAGTTACACATTAAGAATTAAACAATTCACTTAGATTGCCGATATACTGATCCACTTAAATTTTCACACAAATTTCAACTGATTCAGGATATGAATTAGGTGTATTAAGGACTTAAACTCATTCATGTGTCCCACCTCTTGAATATACTCCCGTATCCAGATCCCAATATTCAGTCTTACAGGTGAGTATACCACAAATGATATCTGTAAGGGGTTAATTGCGAAACCGTGAGAGCTCAGGTCAGAACTTCCGTTCAGCAGAGAGATGACGGTTCGACTTTAGGTGGGTCCCATTTAGAGGATCTTTTTTACAACAGCATTGATTAGCAATTTTATTGTCTCATCATTTTATGCTGAGGGCGGCGCTATATTTCAAGCAAGCAGTAAAGTATTCTCCGGGGACTAGGCCATTGCTTCCGCAAAATCAGAAGTCCCGGGATAATACCCCAGATATCACTGAGCAAAAAGACCTAGTATCTCAGAAAGAGGGACCTTTCAAACGAGATTTCAGGGGTTACCTATATATCCAAGTAGTGTTCCCCACGAAAAAAGCAAGTTTGAATTTAAGTTTATATCCCGAAAAAGTTTACTAAATGTGTAAAAACCTATCGGCATATCATCAGTGAGACCGTTTAATGCTATTTAATCATTACATTTCTTTAGCATACTGTAACTGTCTACTGATGTACTATCATTTCCTCTTTTCTGTCAACAAAACTCTTTTTGAATTTATCATGTTTTTGACTTTTTCAAATTTTCTAATGTTTTTGGATTTTCTAAAATTTTCTACTCCCCCTAAAATGCAAACACATTTAAAGGAAATTTGAAAACTAACTATACAAGTAAATGACAACTGATATCGAATCACTTCACTTCGCCATCCACTTGGCATAAACAATCAGAACTCCCCCTTTCACAAAACTATTTTCTCATTATGATTTCAAAACACTTAAGTTTGTTTTAACCAAAATGATTTTTCCGGAAAATAAGTTTTATTGATTTTATCACTTGGAGGTTAGGGATTTGGTTCATCATATTGTCTTTCAACCAATTGTAGGAAAATGCAAGTACAACTTAATGTCCTTGATTTTTCCACTTGTCAGTGTAAACCTTTGTACCAGTTGTAGGAATAAAACATCTACACAAAATCATTTTACCAATAAAAATGCCGATTCCTGCTTCACACTTACCAACCTGGAAGCTCCGGCAATTCACATTTAACCTGTAAAAATTTAACCATTAAAATTCTTTCACAAAAACAATTATCAAGAAGAATGCCGATTCCTGATCCACGATTACAAACTTGGGATCTCCGGCAAAGTCAGATGTTCAAGGGAAAAGAATTTCCACCCAAGTCTGACCAACCTTGGGTGTTTTTAGCTCCTTTAGCTCTTGTTCAGTTGGGTTAAAAGTTGCTTTCTTTGTTGCGTAAAAATCTTTAACCCCTTTTACTTTCCCATCAAGCATTTTCGCAAAAAATTTCTTAACATTTCCATTGAAAACTTTCTCGACATCAAACTCATTCTTCTCAGAGTAAAATTGATCTGAGATCTCAATCTTACCAACTTTCTTTTTAATCTTCTCAAACTTCAGTGATGGAAATTCATCATCATTCACTGAAGATACAGATTTTACCTCTTTTACCTCATCTTGTGGCTCTTCTGGCTTTGTGGAACCAGAATCATCGCCGACTTTTACATCACCCTTCTTGACAACCCACATTTGGTTATCTTTTGCTTTCTTTTTGTAAAAATTCTGTTTAGAACATTCACCAACCTCATAAGTTGAATTTTCAAACAATTTTGAATTTTTCGGTTGGTGGTTCAACATCAACAACTATTTCTTTTAGTTTTTCAGAAACTACCAGTTTAGTCTTAGCATTTTTCAGACAGTTCCATGCAATGTGACCAACTTCATTGCATTTGAAATAGGTTCGAGTCTCTTTTGGATGAAACACTCCAATTCCATTCCTTTTCTTCTCAGCAAGAAACTCCTGGTTTGATTGTCTCCAAAAAGATTTCTTCTGTTCTTCGTCTGCACTTCCTCCTGAAACAAATTATGTTTTTGTTTTAGAATTTTTCTCATTTTTATAATTTTCTGGTGTAATAAAACCTAATCCTTTCTTTTTGTAGCTACCATTATGGTTTGGTTTCTTTTGAAAACCAGAACCAGAATTGTAACATTTTTTCTTGTTTAATCGTTGTTGTACTCTTGAAGTGTATTTTTTAGGTTTTCCAGTAAGATGTAAATCTTTTATTTCAGAAATCTTAATTTCTGTCATTTTGAAAACCTTTTTGATCATTTCAAATCTAACACTTCTTATTGGAAACTCTTTATCAAAATATAATTTGTCAGAACCATTCAAAGTATAAGCAACTTCAAATGTTTCATCCTTCAAATTAGATTTTGGCAACAAAAAAATCTTTACTATAAACCCGTTTTCCCGACGTTCTTGAACTCCTGACAGACGAATTTGAACTCGAACTCCCGACTGACAAACACGAACTTTCGGACTTGGATTTTGACTTTGACTCCTCATCCTTATCCAACACTTGATCGACCATCTTTTTTATTAATTCGGACTCATGATCTGTGTCGGACACTGTGAATGTGATATCAATGTTATCTGGTAATACATCGGTTATCTCGGACTCCAACTTAACATTGATTGCCTTTTTTACTTGTTCCTCATTTGGTTTTCTAGACGAATACCCTTCCCAAATCGAAGGCGGAGACTTGTTATAACAAATACTCTGTTTCTTACCAGTATCCTTTTTCTTCGTCTTCTTGTTGTCAAAAGCTTCAAAACCTGCAACAGTTGGATAAATTCTGTCAATTAAGTAATCAGAACTTGAATAACTTTTTAGTAATCGTCTGATTCTTTCATTTTCAACTGTTTCAGTTTCCAACTCTTGCTTCCATTTCGCACATTCTTCAATGTAAAAATTTATCTCTTTTTGCTTGGACATCATTGTTGCATTCACCATTTTCAATGCATCTTCTCTTTCAGAATTTGTCTTCTGCAAACTATTCACAGTTTTGTTCAATACATCATACGACTCTTTCACATTCTTGACATCAAACAACAACTTCTCTTTCAACTTTTCAAGCTCACTAAACCTTTCATCTTTATCTTCACATTGTTTGCAAGGTTCCAAACATGAAAGACAAGGTTTTGTGACTTCAACAATCTTTTCAATCTCCACAATCTTTTCGACTTCAACTACCTTTTCTACTTCAACAATCTTCTCAGCAACTTTAACTACCTGTTCAGTAGCTTTGTCTTGTTGATTGCTCGAGCTGTTCATTCTGGCAATCTTTTGTTGTTCAAGATCCTGTCCTTCAAGCTTTTCGATAAACTGTCCAATTGACAATCTACTAAACTCTCCTGTATTCTTTAAAATCATGAGATATGTACCCCGTTCTTTCTGAGGTAAAGCATCAGCTAACTTTTCAACCCATTCTTCTGGAGTTTTAGTAATTTTCAACTGAGACATCGAACGTATAAGATGACAATATCTTTCAATGAGAGTCTTTATAGTCTCCCTTGGCACACTCGTAAACAACTCAAATTCTTTCTTTAATAATGATTTTTTACTATCAATGTTATAGAATTCGTTTTCCATGTTTTCGGTTTCGAATGTTTACGCAAACAGGCTTTCAAACGAACTGGTTCACCTCGTAAAGCACTTTCAAGCGAATTGATGACTTTGATACGAACTGAATTTTCAAGAAAACCGAGTTATCTTTCAAACGAATTGGACTTTTTCACGTGACCTGACCACACTAAACGACCATTTCGTGCGACGTGTAACAAATTTGATGCGACCTCGTGAACAATACGCCTGAAGTGAATAACCTGTTTGGACCTTCAAAACTTGGGCTGAAACAATTTCGAAAAACTGGGCCGAACACAATTTCAAAGAAATGAAATGGAACACTTTACAATATCAATTTTGATTGGGCCGATGTTGTATGAATCCCTTTGATTGGGTCGTGTACTGAATTTGGCTGACAACAATACACTATAATTGACCGACAATATTTACCAATACAAATCAAGTTTAATTGAACCTCAAATTCCACTAACCCGACAACCGTGAAGTTTATTTCAAACCTGATTGGGCCGAATATAAATGGATCTTTTTAACAATTTATTTGTCCAACAAACACCACTAAACCGACAACTGAATCATCATATGTTTGGACCATTTAAAGCACATGGTTACTGACAATCACCTTTTGAAATCTATTGAGCCAAAAACTTATTTAATCACATTCCTACAATGGCCGACAACTACTTTGAAACTTGAATATTAATTTGACCGCTTATGAAAACATCAATTTCAAACGAGACATCTAGCTTCAAACGTAATCCTCAAACGAGATAACTATTTCAAACGAGATGGTTGCTTCAAACGAGATTTTCAAACGGAATACATTCTTCAAACGGAATCAACCCAATATTTCAAACAGAACACATGTTTCAAACGTAATAACCATGCATTTTCAAACGGAATGTCAATTTTCAAACGGAAATGTCAGGTTTCGTTCAAACGGAACTATGTTTTCAGGCCATTTTTACCACTTTTACTTCGAATTTTGAACTGATATTCTTAAGGGTTTGTTAAAACACAATTACGCACACATTGTGAAAGTTTTAGCTGATTTTAACCGTGAAAAATTGTTCAATTTTGAAAGAAGGTGTAGAAAATCAGAATTAGCGGCTGAATTGGTATGAACTCTTCCTCCTGAGCTCTGATACCACTTGTAGGATCGTTTTCAGACCCGAACGTGTCGATCAGAAGAGTTTATCTCAACACGAAAGGCGGAAACAGACGTGTAGAGTTCAATTCAGCTAGATTTACACTTTAAACTGTTGTATGATTGATTCTATAACGTTTTACAACCTGGCAACACTTCGGCAGCACTTCGTTGCTCTGGCCAGAAAGTTACAAATGAACTAGAAAAGTGAGGTATTTATAGTTGAAGCTATTTCGTTTGAAAGTGGCATGACATGCTTCAAACAGAATGGCACTCCTCAAACGGAAATAGCTCAATCACATCTAAAACCTACCCTATTTCTCGTATAATGCGCCCTGATCTAACAAATCTAATGTAAGACTCGATACAAGACGAAGTCGACAGACGCATGCACCAACAAAAATCTTGAAGGTATAATATATTTTCTTTAAATATTGTTCTTGATTCATAGTAACAAAGAAGATAATGAAAGTTTCTCTTAATTCTTGAATCTAAACATAAACTTGAAAATTTCAAACAAATGAGTTTTTAATAAAATAAAAATGAGTGTGTGCATGTATGTGTATATGGCCGATTGTGTATATATACATATGTATAAGTTGTATTTTGATTTTTGATGAAAAAGTTCTTGGTTATTTGCTTTCTTGAAAAATATGATGATTAAAGGAATTTTTAGATATCATGCAAGAAGGTTCTAAGAGATCCAAGATTTGAAAGTGATGTGTTGAAAAGTGAAATTTTGGATGTATATGTGTGTATAAATTTCGTGTATATGTGTGTGTATATATGTATGCATGCATGTGAAAATCATTATAAAAGTGAAAGATCTAAGCATGAATGAACATGAATGATTTGAAAGATTATTGTGTTATGTGTAATATTTGTAAGAATATTATGTTAGTGAAGATATAAGCATGATTAGATCATGAGTGATGATGATGATAATGTGTGAGTGCATTAGATGCACATATGTGAATTTACTTGATGATGTGAAGACATGAAATGATCATATGTTTATGATTTCATTAAAATTAGATCTAATCAGAATATAAACACTAAAATTAAGTTATTTTAAAGTGTTTAGTGACTTGTAACTTTGTCATAATGTTTGCTAGCTTTGCATGTAGTACATGGTGCATTAAAAGTTGTAAAATACGTGAAATCGCATGATTTATGTGACTTATACAAAAACTGCACTAATCTGATTATAACCACTATTTTAATCAGTAAATAACATGTATTTTTTTAAAATATCAAGTCGTTTCGAGTTGGGATGGTTATGGTAACGTTTAACGCAAAACTATGTGTTAAAACGGTCAAAAATCGGCTTTTCGAGTGAATTATGTAAAACTGATTTAGATCAGTAAATAAGATGATATTTTTTGTTTAAAAACAAGTATTTTAACTAATTTAAAGTTTACCTGGTGTTTGGTTGGTCATACGTGACTTCCGACACCCGAAAACGTTAACGAATCGCTAAAATACGCATTTTTAATGAACACTAGTATGGGTAAATTTTGAGTGAACCTTGTGTGATAAAATGTGTTAAGTGATTTAAACGCATAAATGTGATAATATGTTAAGTGTCAATTTGATAGTGGTAAATTTAGACTATGCATGTATGCATATAACGTTTTGTGCGGTAGAAACGATAAAATTGCGTTAAATGTGTAACTTGTTTGTCGAGCATGAAATTTAATACATATATGATATATTATGTATGCTTGCTTTAAAAATGATAAAAATAGATAAGTTAGTAATATTTCGCTTGTTTTGGTGTTAAATTATATGAACGTTTATGTACATATATTACGACGCACAAATCGTAGATATATTGCGTATAAATGGGAGAGTTAACGGATGTACACAATAATGGTCACCAACAAAATCGTTCAAGTCGCAAGAATCATAAAAATATATATGTATATGGATTCATATATATATATATATATATATATATATGTTTGCTTTAAAAATGATAAAAATAGATAAGTTAGTAATATTTCGCTTGTTTCGGTGTTAAATTATATGAACGTTTATGTACATATATTACGACGCACAAATCGTAGATATATTGCGTATATACGGGAGAGTTAACGGACGTACACAATAATGGTCACCAACAAAATCGTTCAAGTCGCAAGAATCATAAAAATATATATGTATATGGATTCATATATATATATATATATATATATATATATATATATATATATTAACGTGCCAACATAATCAAAAATGGTAACTTTTCGAGAAAATCTCAAAGTTATGTGATAATTCTAAGAAACGGAGAAACTTAGGATTTTTGTGTTAAATATATATTGATTTAGAATTGTTCCTATATTAGGACGAATATAAAAATCAATCTCTGGGATTGCGCTATTTAAAATACGCACCCAAAGGTGAGTGTCACTAAACCCCTCTTTTTACTGTTTTGTACATATTTTGGGGGTGGAACACGTCGTTAAAAGGGTTTTAATAATGTTTTCGAAATAAAACATACCTTTTAATATACAATATATATTTTCGCTGAAAATATATGAATTTGATAAGTTATACGTTTCGAAGTAAAACGTTTTTGATTAATGAATATTGTATGTGCGGTATTTCTTAAGTGAAACGAGACCGTACGGATTGGGGATGAATTCCGGACTGGGTCTCAACATTTGAGTGACAGGGGAATTCGTAAATCGTCGTGTATTAAATTGTCATATTAGTAGGATATATATTGTACGTGAGGTAGACATCATATTGTTCTTCGAGAAAGAACCATGCGCCCATGATGTCGTTTAATCATTTATGTAATGTACGCGAGGAATTGTTGGTAGATCTATCGGGTTGACAACCCCGTCGTGACCGGTCGCCCCGTGTCAAGTCAAGAGACGAATTTTGATTCTGTTTATTGTCTAGCATTAATTATCCAGGCATGGTTAATATATAGTTCGTATCGTCTAGCTAACATACGAGTCTGAAAGTTGACGCAATAATTTAATATACAAAACTTGGGAAGTAACAATATTGTCGGGTTCGAGAAACTGCGACGGAAGGCCAATGAATTTTCTTAAGAAAGTAAAATGGACTTTCTAAGAATTAAATGGATGTTATAAATAATCACCTAAACAGAAAGTTTTCCTTGGAATAAAATCTGTTAGTAAACGAATAAGTGAACTCACCTTCCTTTGTGTTGACACTTGATTTTAACGTGTTCTACAGGTACTTAAGTGCGGCTTCGGGAAATCATGGCGTATCTTGTGTATGACGATGCATGTCGTTTTGTTTAAATATGTTGGACATCTTTTAAACTTTCTGGGACGTTTGTAATAAGATTCGTGAGGATCAAAACAACTATTCTTATGTGGTTGTGTCGTGACTTTTAAAAATGTAATGTTTAATATTTATGTTTTAAAATATGTCAAAATGTCCAACAAAAGAGTGCATCGTCCGACAAGGTATAAATGGGCATCAACTTCCGTCTCCACTACGTTTAATATTCCGCTGCGACGTTTTTGCGGTGTGACAATGGCCTGGTACAAATTGTTTTCCATTAGATGAGGTGGTAATTCGGGTGCCGATTTGGTTTGAGTTACGTTTTATTTTATCATTGTGTGCAAAATTGAGTCAAGCTTCCAACTTTTCATTCATCCATGCTTTTACCCAACCACCCATTATCATCATCTCGTATTTTCTTTTTACCCAGTTTCAAAACCCCAATTTCAAAAACCCTAAATTTCAAATTTTAAAACAAAAAAAAAACTCAATTTTGCCATCATCATCCAAAAACCTTTGCAAATACTTTGTCTTTCTCATCATCATCTCCAAACAAGAAACTCAAATTTACCATCTCTTTGACGCTTCACTTCACTCAATCTTAGGGCTTTCTTTCTTCTTCAATGGCCCTCAGTGGTGCAGGTTTTCGCTGGTATGATGATTTCTTTCTATCAGTGCTCACCTTCTGAGAACTCATACCTCCAAGTTGCCCAACCGTAATCGACAATGGCGCATCTTATTTCAGAATTGGCAACATTAATGTGTGTTCTACTAGCCCAAACTAGTTAATATCTCATCTTTTGGTTACAAATCATCAAAGATGTTGTGGCGGTTTTTGGTTTTCGTGGTCAGGGTTTTGGGTGTGACGTTGAGCAGTGGTGGAGGTGGAGATAGATGGTGGTGGAGATTGATGGTGGTGAACGAATACACGTAAGAAACTGTTAAGGCGAGTTTTATGTATATCATACCTGAATCAAGCTGAAGACAATTATGAGAATGAGTGCACAGAACAAAAATGGCCCAAGGAAGTTGAAATCATATCCTCTTTTAGCTGCCCAAAATTGTCGAATTGTCGTTCAACGGGTGCAGGGGAGAAGATGAAGAAGATGAATTAGGGATTAGGGTTTGGTGTGGGGAGAATTTGGGGAAGATGAACTTATGGGTGGGTAAAGGGATTTAATTTAATAAAATTTAATTAATAATATGTTATAATAAATTCAGATTGACCATTTTTCCGCTGAAGAAAAAGACAAAATAATCAGATTTTATTAGCCAACTAACAAGTGATTTGATTTTTGGACCAAAATGGCAATAAAAGTGAAACCACAGGGACCCAGTTTTAAAAGGATTGAGTTTTGGACTAAAATGGCAAAAGTAACCAAACCTCAGGGACCAAAATGGTAGTTTACTCAAAAATTTAACTTAGCTACTATCTTAAAAACTTTCTTTAACACCCAACAAAACTAACTAGGTTATATGATGACATTAAATAATTTTAATTGAATATTAACTAAATTAATTAAACAAGTAATTAACTAGACCGATAAATAGATTAAATTGAAGAATAATTCCTTTGACGGTTATTTATTTCACGAAAATTTCAGAGGTTTCAAAGGATAGGATCCAGATTTCAAAACGGGTCGTATTCTGGGAGCCCATTTTGGATGGATGTTACAGTCTCCCCTACTTTTAGGAATTTCTTCCCAAAATTATGAGGAAACCGTAATCGGTAACTATTTTAGCATATTCCATAGGAGTTTATGTTAAGATAGAATTAAAGTAAGGTTTAGGTTCGATTGTGGCTGTAACGGTCCTGGCAGAGGAATCGCTCTTTGTTGCCAGAGATGTAGAAGTGAAAAGCGTCGTAACACGGAGATGGCTTGTAATATGACAAAGATTTACTACTGAGTTGAAGTCAAACACATGACGTCTAACTGGATATTGCATCTTGATGACGGATTTTAAGAAAACTGAAAAGTCAAAATAATAAAGTTAGATATTAGATCATAAAACGAAATCATCAACCACATCGTTATCCAAATTGAGACTTACACTACTTACGCAGAACTTCCCATGGCAGTCTAACAATGCCTTTGATCATTTGACAAGAATACTTATATATAGAAAGTACCCGTGGTGTATCCATAATGTCCTTGTCAAATTTTCATTTGCTTTGTTATCGAGTCATGATTAGTTCTATGTGACTCCAAATAAACATAAACAAACACAATAACCAATGCTTGAGTCTTGATTCCAAAGAAAACAAGACTAAATGATGGCGGTACCTCGTGTTATAAAGAAGTGGCCAGCCTATGAAAAAGTGAGATGTGACCCCACTTTCCCTAAGTTATGATACGAGGTCCACCGTGATGTATGATGACTTGAAATGACATGAAATTTAATGGATGTAAATTGACATGATATGAAATGTAATGAAAAACAATTGGTATAGCATTATATTAATTGTACCGATGGAAATAATATGAAATATTGTTAACTTGAAACGTTAAAACCCAAATTGAAAACATTGGTAACTTGAATAGTCGAAAACTAGCAATGGAATTGATAAAAGCTTGGGACGGAAATAAAAATAAAATAAACAACTGGAGTGGAGCCTTGAGTCTTCATGGTGAAAAGGCTAGTTGGGTTGCTCGTTCACAATGTTTTCGTCGACCTCAGCTGGGTTTGCGTTGATGTTGTAGGCTCTACCACTTGCTGGTGGGGGTGCTAGGTTTGCCTAGTTCTATTGGTTAACTGGGTTTGCTTGGGCTTGAGCATTGATGATGTTAACTAGCCTAGGGCACATGTTTCTGAAATGTGTAGGATCTCCACAACTAAAGCAGGTTCTAACATTGGGTACCTTGGGGTAGTTCGGCTGCAGGTAGGGTTGGGTCATGTTTTAGGCACGAGGTGGAGCTTAGTTTTGAGGGGTATGACAAGTGTTACTCAAATGACCATAACGCCCACAATTTGCACACTGTCGGCAAGGTACGGTGGGTTGATGGTGATAGTGGCAGTTATTGCATCGATGGTGAGGACTAGTGTAGGGTTTCTTGCTTGGGTAAGCTGGGTTAGGTGCTACTTAGGTGATTGGGATGGCTTGGAGAGGTACGGCTTGTGGAGTTGAGTTGGTCGAGGCAACGACATAGTTTTTATCATCACGTTTTCGTTTGGTATCGCCACGAGAGGATGATTCACCCTTGGTTGTCTTTGGCTCTTCTACTGAGGAGTTGTCAGTTGAGCCCTTCTTTCTCTCTTTGTCAAAGTCTCCATTTTGCATATGGCTTTCCGTGAGTTCGGTGGCCAATTCCACTAAAGCCTCCAAAGTTGCGGGTACAGTTCTAATCACGGAATCCCGGATACCAGACGGAAGACCCCTGGTGTAATGTTCGATGAGACGATAAAGAGGAGTGAACAAGTATGGGACCATCTGGTTCAGCTCGAGAAATCGTTTGTTATAAGTCTTATGATATCCATCATTTTGTTGTAAAAAGTAGAACTCATCCTCCAACTTCTTGATCTAACTCCTTTGGTTGAACTGTTTAGTCAAATTGTTCTTTGAGTTGTTCCCAAGTTAGGGCCACAGCTGCTTCAACCCCCCTTCGGCTCTTTTCAGCGTTCCACCAAGTTAAAGTTATCCCAATGAGTCGGCCAGTAGCATAACGAACATTACGGTCGTCAAGGCAGTCACAATTCAAGAATTTACTTTCCATTTCTTCGAACCATCGGATGAGTACGATGACTCCTTTGGTTCCCTCGTATCTTGGAGGGTCCCAGGACTTGAAGTGCTTATATGAGCACTTGGATAGGTTTGTAGGAGCAGTGACAACATTAGGTTCGATTTGTTTGACTTGATTGACTTGGTTAACTTGGTTAGCAACGAGGGCTTTTTGAACTTGAATCACAATGTTAGGAATCACGACAGCCATTTGCTTGGCAATTTGGGCAACCATGCATTTACCGAAGTTTCTGGTCCTGTTTCCTTCGGGAAGGCGCCTAAAAGACATCTACAGGAATCAACGCAAACGAGGTTGTGAGATTTTTGATGGTTTTGCTAGCAGATTTGCGAAAAAATATATAAACGTATGATAAATGAAAACTTTTGGGGTGTATTTAACTCATGATAATACAACACTTTTAAAGTGTTCTTGGGCTTTTCTCGTAATTAGGCCTTGCATGCCGCCATACTTCACCTTCGTAATCATGTGGCCCCCATGATTACTGGGCTTTCGTATGGTTCGCATGTGTTAGCCTAGTAACGTACACTAAAACTCAGAGAAAATCGAGAAATATGAATGTAATGTATGAAAGTCGGAGGGTATCCTGGTGTGGACACGGTGACAACTCAAAGTGGGGTTACTTCACAAGACGTTTAGTGTGGCATGCTTTGGCCTAATAGGTGCTTCGTACTCTCATCGTTAGTCCCCATGTAGGCAAACTGGTCTGTTAATTCAGATGTATACGAATGCCAATCCTAGATAGGACGTCTCGACTACCAATACTCGAACCCTTCCAGTTACTACATGCCCGTCACATGAAATCACTTTGATGAGATATGAAAACAAAAACATCACAAAAGTTTGCATAACATAAAAATATATTTGGAAAATGGAGGGAAATGTTTTGAGAATTTAAAGGAATCGAGAACTTAGAAATAAGGATTTTAGAAGTCTCGTTTGGTACATTTCAGGTGGGATGACATATGTATATGTAACATATAGGTAGACTTCATGACACGATTATAACACATTGCATGTATCACATACTCAAGTAGCAAACAGAGTGCTTGCATGCGTTTGTGTGTGGAATGAAAGGAATTTAAATGTGTGAGCAATTGCAAATCATAAGTTAAATAAAACAAGAAATCACATAAGCACATAGGTCCTAGTTGCCTAAAATATAGGTTCTAAGGATCTAATAACCTATCATATATCCCTAAAGTCATTGGCTCTGATACCAATCTATCACACCCGACCCGCAACGAAATAGTGATCGGTGAATTATCTGGTATATCCAAAGCTTATGACTTGCTATTACGTTTTTTAAATAATCATTAATCAATGTTGAATGTTTCACATAGCACAATAATCTAAATAAATAATTACATATATAAGACATTGTTCATAACGAATAAACTACATTAATCCATTTCTTGTTAACTAAGTCCCATCCCATGTCCAATCTTCTCTTCAAACATGTTCACCTGTATCATGTGTAAAAATAGTTTTTGGGTCAACAAAGGTTGGCGAGTGAATGACGTGTGTGCAGGTGTGTATAATTTTTAGATATATTTTAAGCACGTTTTACTCGTGAATCAAGCTTTAAATTTATAAAACACAATATAATACTATCACACATACATTAGGGCAAGTGCACCCATCGAGGACGTAGTATAGTGATGGCAAGATACCAAGGTCGTCCAAGGACACAAGAGCTTTTAGTACCGGCTTATCCTTAACGTCTAATTTAACCAAATTTTGATAAAATGTTTTGAGAATTATAAAAAGTGAACCTAGAAAACGAAAATAACAATATAAGGAAAACAAATAGACAAGAAGGAATCACTTGGTTCCAATTCCTCTTTTATGTATCCTTTGATGATTTCGGCACTTTGGGCTTTTTAAGAGATTATCTTTAAGTTATTGTAGTAGGCCCCCTTCCAGGAAGCGTTACCCTCAACCTATTGGTCTGAGTCAGCAGGGATACAACCCTGCAAGGTCGGATTATTGAAAAACAATAAAGTAAGTTATTAACGCGAAAAGTGGTAGGCCCCTTCCAGGCAATGTTACCCTCAACCTATTGGTCTGAGTCAGCAAGGATACAGTCCCGCAAGGTCGGTTTAATGTTTTAATAGTAGTTTATAGACAAGGGAAGTCCTACTAAGCTTGAATTAGTTCCTCGCAGGATCTATACACTGAACGAGAGAAGAATTTTACCCAAACACCCTTCTAACCCCCTTCAGGCAGTTAACGTGCTTTATATAGACCGTAAAGACACGAATGAGTGAATCAACAAAACATGAAGAAATGATTATGATAGGTCCGAAATGATCTGATTTCAGTCTCGGTTCGGTGAAAAATAGTGAGACGGGTGATTCAAGCCAAGAACAAATGATAATCGACAAAAAAAGATAGAAACTTTATTGATTGAAACTCCTCTTGACCGTACCAATTCTGCACCTTGCACCTGACATCATAAAACTTATTCACACATGGGCCCAGGTAATCATCAGAAAATCATTGGGTCATTGCCATGCAAGAAACTCTCGTGAACCCTAGCCGCAAATGTTATTCAGTCGACTTCACCGGACATTGCGTTAGCCGCCATCACCGGAAGTTATTGTTGGTACACTTTATGTGGACGCGACTCGGCTCGGTTCGACTCGGCTCAGTTCGACTTGGTTTCGACACGGTTAGGTCCGGCTCAAGCCCGACGTCACGACATTCCTCCGTCGTGCGCCCCAGAGTTCGACACGCGAGACACGGAACGCCGCGAGCCATTCCCGTTTTACACCTCACCATGACATCATCACTGTGATGTCATGGTGATGTCATAAGTTTGTCTCATGTGAATTGGTGAAATATGTTTTGTCAACAGAAACTAGTCCGGGCCGTAATTCTTACATGTGGGCCGAAGACTAGCATTGGGCTTTGGCTATCACTTGGGCTTCAACTGCAAACGACGAAACAGAAAGAATGTTTAATATGTTTGTCGACGAAACAAGTTGTGTTTCGTCGACTTTATGTGTTTCGCCGTAGTCATTTCCATTTCGTCATGTCTGTGTCTATGTCTTAGTATAAATACCCCACATCAGTTTCTGTGTGAAACTGATGAGCTGTGTGACTTAGAGAGAGAGTCTTTAAACATTGTTTGTATATGTTTGTTCTCGGTTTTCATCCCGTTTAATCAATAGAGTGTGTATCATTGATTATACGCGTGTGTTCTATACACTTTGTTTGGTTTGCACCGTCACGGGGATTCCGCACCCGTTACCGTGTTCGTGATAAACAAGGATAGGTGTTCGTTATCGATCCTTCACCGGAAAAACGGGACCTACAATTGGTATCAGAGCGTTTGGCTCTAATCCTTGTTTAAAACCAAACAAGTTTGGGTTTTTTATCAAGTGGTTTTTAGTGATTTTTTTTTTCAGATTTTGTTCTTTAAAATTATATATTTTCTGGAAAAAGTCGCTAAAATCAGTATTTATCCTATTGTTTTGCTAAAAATTTGTTCAAAAACCTTGTTTGTTTGAATGTTTACATGTTACTAGTGGGTTTTTGTGGAACGTTTATGCAAAATTTGGGTTTTGAAAATTTTATCCGGTGATAAGTTTGGCCAGAATCATCATAGTGTTCTTAGTTGTTCAAGCTGTTCAAAAAGATTATGGGTGTTTGATCTGTTTTGTAGTTTGAACTAAAGTGTTGTTGGTTATTATATATTAAGTTGACTTGTGTGTACCAAAACAATGATGTTTCTTGAAATTGAAAACTTTGAAAATTAGAGAAAGCATGGTGTAAAGTTGACAAAGAGTCTCTTGTGTCAGAAAAGAAAAGGATAAAGTTTTGTTTAAAAAAAAAAAAAAAAAATCTAGATCTTATCCCAAAACCACAAGGTTTCGTCACACACACAAATTGTTTTCGTCTTTCAACAAGTTTCGTCACCTTTTGTTTAAATCACAAGTCAATTTCGTTGATTATATTATAATATTCATTTTCGTCACAATAAACATTTAATCCATAACCTCAAAGATTTCATTAAAAAAAAAAAAAAAACCGATCACTTTATGTAATCTCAAAGATTTCATCTCAATTATTAAAAAAAAAAAATATTCATTTGAAATACACAAAGTTTCATCGATCATATTTAAAAAAAAAAATTCGTTAATTACATAGAGTTTGGGGTTGCTAATTTTAGTGGATTGGGTAACCCACTAAATATTACCTAAATTTGGGGTTGCTAATTTTAGTGGGTTGTGTAACATTTTTTTTTACCAAAGATCTTAGTTGGGCCTCACCAGATCGTATCGTGGACTTTAAAAACTTGGGCTCACTAAATATTGAGGTTTATTTGTCTATCATTTTTTTTGAAAGTGAGTTTGGCCAAAATACATATTTCGTCGATAGCGTTTCGTCGAGTTTGTTATCATTTTTAAACAGTCTGTTTTCAAGAGTGTGATCAGGTTTTCACATACATACATCAAACATGAGTTGTACGAGTCTGGACTCACAACTATTTCAAAATCAGATTTCGATGGCAGAATATCTTTCACAATCAATATCCAAATACAAATCTCAAGATCAACCTCCACCTCAAGTTACCACTACTCAACCACAGTTCAATCAAAGTGCTTACCTTTGGCCCCCTAAACCTCAAGCTCAACCTCAACAAGGCAACCAAAATCCTTTCATAAATCAAACAAGTACATCCACTTCCAACTCAAATAAAGCCGATGACTCCTGGTCTGTAAAATTGGGAAGTGGAGATCAAGGAGGAACTGTGTTTAATGCTAAAATTGTCAAGAATGTCAATGATGGTGAATCTTCAGGAAAAGATGATAGTTTGTCGAATGGTGCCAAGGAGATGAAATGTCAAAATTCTGACTTGATCAAGAAAGCTGATGCTACATCAGAAGAAATGGAGAAGATTCTCACTGAAGATGGATCTTTCTCTTCTCAGACTGCCTTTATGGCTAATGTCACAGCTTCTACAAGTCAGGTAAAATCCGAAACTCCTAGCATATGTAGTGATTGTGCATATATGAAACAGGAATGTGAGAGAGTGAAACTTGAATGTGACACAATTCATAGTCACAATCAACATTTGGTTGTTGATATGTCAAAGTGCAAAGAGGCAAACATGGCTTTAGTTCGAAATGAAAAGGAATTTAAATCTGTAATTGAAACCTTAAAGAAAAGTGTTTCCGAAGTGAACAAAGTTGTTTATCATAAACAAGTTAGTATTAACAATTACATTAACATCGTTGAGGAAACCAAAAAGGAACTAGCCATTGCCAAATGCGAGCATGATGCAATCAAGCAAAAATTGGAGAGTTATTCTAACTCCCGATTTGTGCTCGATCACATAATTGACGTTCAACAACTGAAAGGGAACGTGAAAGGCGTTGGGTATAAGTCATGTCCACCTCCATTGAGGGGCAACTATACCAAGATGCCCGATGAGGAGGAAATGCCTCGGTTTGAACCAACTGTTCCTCTTAATTATGAGGAGTTTACAACTGGTCTAGGGTTCAAATTGGACAGTTCCTCGGAGGGCTCATCTGGAACAACCGAAAATTCAGCATCTGTTGGTACGGAACAAAGTCCTCCCACAATTGAGGACTATGATTCGTCCGATGATGAACCAGATGTGAGTGATGAGGATAAATCTCTTGAGAAGAATAAAGGAGTAGAAGTGCCTTTTGAGAATCACATTCTGTGTGATCCTCCTACTCCTGCTGTGCATTCAACTGGTGCTAAACAAGAGATAGATCCTATCACTGAGACCGTGTCTACCATTAAAAGTGATAACGTGTTGTATACTTTATTTGGTGATGACAAAATTTATTCAAACACAGCTTTTCCAATTAAAAATGTCAATCAATCTTTGATTGACAAAGTGTTTGAAGATACTACAACTAAGTTTTTGGGAAAAGCGATCCCGAGAGTTTCAGTAACTCAGTGTGATCCAATTCCAAAAGCTGAAGTTAGAAGAAAATTTGGAAATCAAAAATCACCAACAAAGCAACAACCTGTCGCTTTTAAGGGTAAACAGCAACAGCAGCGAGCTCAAAATTCTAAAGGTTCACAACCGAAGGTTGAGACCAGAGCTCGTTTCAAGAAGAAAAACAATGATGTTAAATTTGTAGCATCTAATGGTTCTGATAAAATTGAGACTTTTGAAAACAAATCAAACACCGAATTTGTTCAAAAAGCCAGAATTTTAAAGCGTAATGCTCAAAACAATTACACCCAACACACAAACGGGTGTGATGAAGGAACAAGTACCTATGGGTCTACAGGTTCAACACGTGAAAGTCGAACAAGATCTCCTAAGTTTGTTGAAAGGAGAAAATGTTTCAAATGTGGGAAGTTTGGGCACATCATTAAAGACTGCACAAACTCGCCCAAACCAAATTTTGTAGAAAGAGCCCCTTCTGAACAAGGTCACTCACAAAGTCGTCCTGTTTCTCCAAAACATGATAAACGCACTATTAAAGAACAGGAAACAAAACAACGACATAAGAATGTGAAGGTGATCGAAAAGGCTTTAAAACCGGAAAATGTTAAAAGGAAACCAAGTTCACAACAACCGTTAAAACCAGAAAGTGTAATTAATACACAATCTGGTAAATGGAAACAAGCTTGGAAACCGAAAACAGGTGAAGGTTCAGGGGGAGGCGTGAAATTTCCAAATCATCAAGAGATTGAAATTACATTTCTTGATTCTCAGGGGCAACCTAAGTCTATGAAGGCTTGGGTCCCCCTCTCCAACTAATCTCTGAGTGAGTGTGCAGGATGTTCCAGGAGGAACTATCGATAGTCATTGGATTGTTGATAGTGGGATGTTCATGCCAAGATAGGCGACTCAAAGCTCCAAGATATTGTTATTTCTAGGAGTGGGTGCCGTTGATGGAGAGAAAAAGAAAAGAAGACAGAATTATCTGTCGAAAGAGATTGAAAAGCTTCGACAAATTGAAAATCATTCCAAAGTTTGATTGTTCAAGGTCTTTAATCGGGTCCCCAGGATAGATTCAATGAAAATGTACGCACCTGCAGCACGTCTGATGTTTAAAATCAACAAGATGAACGTGCAGTGTACATTTCTTCGTGGTGTGATTGAAGAAAACGTGTTTGTTGAACAAACCAACCGGGTGTGCGGATGCCTTGGCGTGGATTGAACAACCGCACACTACTTCTCAAGAGAAAGACAAAGACCTTCGCTGGTGCAATGTGAAAGACCAGCCGGACCCAAAGGTTTCTGATCTTGTTGCTGTGAAGAGATTTCTCAGTAGCTACAAAAATCGACTTTGAAATCCACACCGGGTGGATATCCAGTTTGGGAGAGCACTCAGATTCATTGCAATGCACGAAGCAGTTGCAGGATACGGTTTTTAAATTTCTAATCTCTCCTATACTTGTCGATACTTAAGCTGCTTTATAAATTATTATCATCTCGTGTAGCACTCTTTGGCCAGACAATGTTGTCATGGTCCGCACCGCTTACCGACGTGCCAACTGATTTTTCCAAAATTCGATAAATCATTTCTGATTCAAAATTAATTTTGGTAAATGGCATTGAGGTAAAACATGAGTTAACCGACATCGGGAAATCGTTTTTGTAAATACCTTTGTGTCTTTTAAATTTATCTTAGTTTGTTGATTTTAGGGGGAGTAAATCCAAATTTGAAAAATTCAAAAACAGTGAAAAATTTCAAAACCCAAAAACATTGGAAAAACAAAAATGAGTTTCCTGACGAGAAAAAGAGAAAATGATAATAGATCAGTGGTCTGTCGAAACCTTTTTGAACTGAAATGCAAAATGAAAAATGTTAAGCAGCTCTATATAAGATGTATCGGTAGGCTCACAATCATCTTAAAGTGTGCAGGGTGATATAAACCTTAATCGACTGAAGACCAGGTGGGAACCGCACATTGGCATATGGTCTTAGTACCGAAATTTCGTTTGAGAGATTGCCGAGGTTCTGAGATATTCGGTCTTTATGCTGCTTATCATCTGGGTATCATGGTTGTATCAAACCGTAAAAATAACGGAGACGAAGTCTAAGATCTTCCATGATACTATACATACGTGTACATATTGCATTCGACCTCAATAAGTGATCAACAATCACATGTCCAAACAAAATAAGTGATATTATATCACAGATTCTTTGCGGGAGTCAAGTTCGTCTCTCTGCTGTACGGAAGTACTGACCTGTTCACGGACTTGCTCCTGTGCCCTCATGCATCTGAAAATCAAGTTCCTCATCAATAAGTGATTCTATCACATAGGGCTTATTTTCAAATCAAAATAAGTGAGTTTCTCACATCTTTTATACGGTCAAACAGATGATAATCGGTATACTCACCGGTAAGATGAACTCTCGTGCATACCTTGATACGGGAATGTGTCGTGTGTGGATGAACACCGGTCTGTAAGTATAAATCATACCTAATCGTATCCCCTCGCCATGATTACATCTGATAAGTTGAGCTTATGTGGACAACAATACCGATAATTGTTATAGGATGCTTATCTTAATGTTAACTAATTGAACAAAAAGAGTTGTTTTGGCGTGACCGTACACTGATATGATTCTCTTACCCTCGAAACTCGCAAAAAGAATGTCTGTAAATATTTATTTACTGCTTTTCGTTTCTGCATCTTTGTATATATTTATTTATTGCTTTCCGTCTTCACTTTTGAAAAATGAAAAATTCCAAAAAGATTTTAGGTGTGTTTTAATTTAAACTTTATAAAATCCAAAAAGATTTTGCTTCTAGTTTATTTTTGATTGACTGATGTTGGAACTCGAGTCTATCCTACCCAAAATCCTGATCGTAAGCCGGAAAACAATTGCATCTTTATAAACAGTCGAAGTTAACAAGTTTTGAAAGTTAAAGGATTAAAATTGATCATTTTCTAAACTTTCAAACTGTTGTCGGTTGGTGATTGATTGAGATTTGATCTCATATGTGTCATTTGTTTAAATGTTAACTATATTCCAAGCGGTTGTTCTCATTACGTGTTTAGCTTTCTTGTATGTGCAGATGCGACATCAGAATCAGCTAAAGGCGAAGAGAACGTGTCAGATGACAAGCCGTAAAGTGAAGACACGAAGTGGAGGCACTCAAAGGATAAAATGATCGAGTTGCCGCTGACCCTTCATCAACACCACAAGGATCTGAAGAATTGACAAGTCAAAAGATTCACGAGCATGACTCAATGGAGAGTTTATTTTAAGGGGGAGTTTGTTAACACATTACCTGAATGATAAAGGGAGTTTGTTGATACACTTTCTTCTTACGACGCGTGAAGACTTTGAAGATCCTCCGACATGAAAACACAAAAGACACAGAAGACGAACCATCACAGAAGACGAACCTCACGAGTAGCGTCCAAGGGGGAGATTGTTGGTACACTTTATGTGGACGCGACTCGGCTCGGTTCGACTCGGCTCAGTTCGACTTGGTTTCGACACGGTTAGGTCCGGCTCAAGCCCGACGTCACGACATTCCTCCGTCGTGCGCCCCAGAGTTCGACACGCGAGACACGGAACGCCGCGAGCCATTCCCGTTTTACACCTCACCATGACATCATCACTGTGATGTCATGGTGATGTCATAAGTTTGTCTCATGTGAATTGGTGAAATATGTTTTGTCAACAGAAACTAGTCCGGGCCGTAATTCTTACATGTGGGCCGAAGACTAGCATTGGGCTTTGGCTATCACTTGGGCTTCAACTGCAAACGACGAAACAGAAAGAATGTTTAATATGTTTGTCGACGAAACAAGTTGTGTTTCGTCGACTTTATGTGTTTCGCCGTAGTCATTTCCATTTCGTCATGTCTGTGTCTATGTCTTAGTATAAATACCCCACATCAGTTTCTGTGTGAAACTGATGAGCTGTGTGACTTAGAGAGAGAGTCTTTAAACATTGTTTGTATATGTTTGTTCTCGGTTTTCATCCCGTTTAATCAATAGAGTGTGTATCATTGATTATACGCGTGTGTTCTATACACTTTGTTTGGTTTGCACCGTCACGGGGATTCCGCACCCGTTACCGTGTTCGTGATAAACAAGGATAGGTGTTCGTTATCGATCCTTCACCGGAAAAACGGGACCTACAATTGGTATCAGTTGGTACACTTTATGTGGACGCGACTCGGCTCGGTTCGACTCGGCTCAGTTCGACTTGGTTTCGACACGGTTAGGTCCGGCTCAAGCCCGACGTCACGACATTCCTCCGTCGTGCGCCCCAGAGTTCGACACGCGAGACACGGAACGCCGTGAGCCATTCCTGTTTTACACCTCACCATGACATCATCACTGTGATGTCATGGTGATGTCATAAGTTTGTCTCATGTGAATTGGTGAAATATGTTTTGTCAACAGAAACTAGTCCGGGCCGTAATTCTTACATGTGGGCCGAAGACTAGCATTGAGCTTTGGCTATCACTTGGGCTTCAACTGCAAACGACGAAACAGAAAGAATGTTTAATATGTTTGTCGACGAAACAAGTTGTGTTTCGTCGACTTTATGTGTTTCGCCGTAGTCATTTCCATTTCGTCATGTCTGTGTCTATGTCTTAGTATAAATACCCCACATCAGTTTCTGTGTGAAACTGATGAGCTGTGTGACTTAGAGAGAGAGTCTTTAAACATTGTTTGTATATGTTTGTTCTCGGTTTTCATCCCGTTTAATCAATAGAGTGTGTATCATTGATTATACGCGTGTGTTCTATACACTTTGTTTGGTTTGCACCGTCACGGGGATTCCGCACCCGTTACCGTGTTCGTGATAAACAAGGATAGGTGTTCGTTATCGATCCTTCACCGGAAAAACGGGACCTACAGTTATTCATCGGCCGAAAACAACGATCTACAACCATTACCATATCATTGAAGACCTGTAATTAACCACCTTACCCCAACGTTATCTGAAAGACGCTAGACACAGCACCGCCACCCTGTACCACCACTGTAATCGTCATCCATCTTCCACCATAGAACACCCCAAGAACTCCTTCATAATCGTAAAACATTAAGTGCTACCAAGCACCGTCATCATCAATAATCCCTTCTCAAACGAAATCGTTCAGCACCTCAACATTTGCTCATTAATCTCATCGAGAATCCGTCTAATCTCCATCTCATCGCCACATCATGCCACCAAGTGAAGCTCGGTAACGTTATGTTTACCGGTCACCTGCTGTTAATAGTTCGTTCGTAAATGACGTCATTATACATATCGACAATCTCATCTTCGTTGACCTCCGGCGGCGCGTCGTTTTCTAGTACCGGCGCGCCGATCTCCGGCGAGTTTCCGTTTAAGAACCAATCAAACCAGATTCCTTCTACTCCCTTTCCATCTTTCTCTCTCCTCTCTACAACACACACTCAGCAGTGTGTAGTTGGATGAACCAAAACGCCAGAATCAACAAGGTTGCCGGATCTGAAAACTGCATCAACATACCACACCAGCTTCTCCCTCCATCTCACTGCTTTCTTACTTTTTCACAAGCTCAGATCTTGACTGAATGAACATTAAAGTCGCAGATCTGAAAACAACATCAACATAAGCTCCCCAGATCTAAAACTATCTAAAAAATATAAATCTACAATCCATTTTACGTCTCCGGCGGATTTTCGGGGTAGATCCGACCGAACCAAAAACTGAAACGAGCCACCGAGGCTCTTATACCAAATAATAGGTCCGAAACAATCCGATTTCAGTCTCGGTTCGGTGAAAAATAGTGAGACGGGTGATTCGAGCCAAGAACAAATGACAATCGACAAAAAAAGATAGAAACTTTAATGATTGAAACAAAGATAGTTTGATTGATAAGATTAAAGAGATACAAAGATAATCATCCACCCGGGTGAGCTCCCCCGGGGTGGTGGCTCCCAAATGCACACCCTCCAAGTGAGGTGTAGTACTCTATATATAGCCCCTGAGCCTTGTCCTCCAAGCAAGCCGCCTCTTGCTTGGAAAACCTACTAAACTCGCTAAAACGCCCGACTAAAATAACTAAAAACGACATCCTACACAAAACAATAAATACACTAAATAAATGTTGGCGTAATTGATAACATCTGTAGGATCGGTTTGCTGACCAAATGAGTCGTTCAGAAGAGGTCTCAGACTGAATCAGAGGTGGAATTCATTGATTCGGTCTTCGTTTAACTTGGATTCACTATTAACTGTCTGTTTTATTGAAAACACATGGTTTACAACTCAGTAGACACTTCGGCAGCACTTCGGCTCACCGGAACACCTTCTCTAATCCCGTTACAAATGAAATCAAGGCAACCCTATATATAGGCAAGTAATTTCGTGTGGAATTACTTCACACGAAATTAACTTTCATGCGGAATTAAATTCCATGCGGAATTACAACATAATTCGTACGGAATTACCATAGGGTAATTTCGTGCGGAATTACCTCCAAGCCTAATTTTGACCTATTTCTCGTAATACGTGCCCTGATCTATCTAATACAAACTAAGACTCGAACGAAGATGAAGTCGACAGACAACTGCACCAACAGACTCCCCCTTGAATGTTGACGGAATCTTCAGTGAGAGTCTTCAACATGACGACTCTTCAATCTTGATCGGTCTTCTTCAGGACTTTCTCCTGGAATGATGTACCTGGAACTTTCTCTATCTCTAACCTCGTCAGACTCCCCCTTTCATCAAGCTGGGATTTTCAGTCTGGAATTAGTTATCGCCTTTGAAATCAAATCCTGGCTTTTCTCTGTTTAAGCTCTTCACAGGTTCTGAATCATCTCCTGGCTCCTCGTAGCAACAGGATCAGAAACCTTTCTTTCACCTACGTACATCTCAACCACTCATAAGATAAACAAATTTTCACGTTTGAAAATCTTATCAAAATTTGAAACATTCTAAATTCTTATTCAACTTAATGAATCATCTAAATATTTCAAAAATTTTCTCAACTCAACCCAATTTCCCAAACCAAAATTCATCATGTTTAGCGTCGGAATTTTGAAAATCAGCTCTCCAACATCAGTTGTCGAAAATCTTTTTGGATTTTTCAAAATATGTAAACTAAACAGAAATTTAAATGTAGAAATAAAATATTTACAAACAATATTTTTTGTAAGTTTGTGTAAGAGGATCATATCAGTTTATGTGACCAATCACTAGCACCGTTAAGCTTTAAACATTTTAAGTTCTAAACAATTCACATAGATTGACGATATTGTTATCCACTTAAGCTCAATCTAAAAACTTTCGAAATGCTTACAGATACGTTAAGGTATATTAATTTTGCACTAAATTCTTATGGACCCCACGATCTCAGCATATCCCCTCATCATGCAATACACAAACTCAAGTAATGCCTTTAAACTTTTATCAACTGTGATTTGTGCGAAAACAAAGCAGAATGTTTAAACATTAACAATCAGGTCGATCCTTTCGTATACGCAGAGAAAGTCCAATGTTTAAACAAAAAAAGAAAAATAAAACAAGTTGAAGTTGTTTAGGCTTTAACCACCAGGTCGATACTTCCGTATACGCAGAGATGATCCAAAGCTTAAATGAAACACCAAAGAAAATAAAGTAGAACGTTTAGGCACTAACATCCAGTTCGATACTCACGTATACGCAGAGGATGTCTGTAAGTCCCGTGAAACGGATCTTTCAATGATATCAAACAACACCAAGTTTGTGCGGAATCCAAACTTGATGTGATTTAAGAATAAACACGAAAAATATGAAATACGAAGAACACAACGAATCACCTTTAAACACTTGCACATGATTCTATTACTATCAACTAGCAAAACCGTCTAGTACAAGTGCTCACAAACAATCGCCTTCCTCTAGCTCTCTCTAGGAATTCTGTAACAAAGAGGTTCGTTTATATACTTACTAAAGCCCACTCCTCTACATGGGCTCCCCTTGGGCCTGCTTGGCCCACATGGCCTAAAGCTTGGCCCAAGTGACCTATAAAGGTCCAAAACCTAATATAACTAACCAGGTAAAGCCCAGTTCGTAACCATAGCCCGCTATGTTAATTTGATGCGCCAGTCTCACACTTTAGGGCCTAACAATCTCCCCCTAGACTGATGCCATCAAATTGTCTTCATAACATGAAATCAGCAATGTCTTCAACGTAGTCTATGGTTGTCACTATGCTGCAGATGTTGTGGAAGTTCTTGACTTCTGAACTCTCAGCATTGGGTCTCTTTCTTCAGCTCTTGTGGTTAGCTTCATATCAGGATCGCGATCAGCATCTTCTTGAAATTCTTTGTTAAAAAGAATGTGAGAGGAGGATTCTCAACAGCTCTTTTCTTCTTCAGTCTTTTTTCTTTCAAGCAAGTTCACGGTACTTCTTCAAATGTACTTTCACTGTCAGACGGCGTTTCGTATCCGATTCTTCTGACTCAGGTACATCTTGTTGTTGTGCTGCTTCAGACTTCTTCAGCAATAAACAGCATCTCAATCTTCATCAACCCCTGTTCTTGAATGAAATCAAGTTCTGCACATGCTTACAAACTCATAAGCAAACATTTCTTATGCAATAGGGAGAGTACCATATGAACACTAGGTACATCCAAGTATTTATACTCGGATTTCACAATTTAAATTCTTTAAACTTTTGACGATCAGTCAAATCTTCAAGAACGGTTACATTTTTAATTTTAAGAAAAACAAATAGACACTCTATTTTTGGATTTTCGATTTTATAGAAAAGCAAGACACTATTTTTGTATTTTTTAATTTTTTTTTTAATTTTTAAGAACTAAAAACAAATAAAAACTCAAAATATAAACAACTACCATAATATACAATTACAATTGTAATGGGATCAAAATTCGTTCTCAGGCATACTAAGGAACACTTTTCAGTATGAGCCTAATCAAACTGGTCTATGCGATTGTCAATATGTTTGTCCACTTAAACTTTAACGCTCAACTTTCAATTTTTCAACTTCGTGATATGCTTAAGGTAATATTATATCAAACCCTTTAATTTAAGGATTTCTTTGATTATTTTAATTAAAAACAAAAATCCTTTAGAGAATCAGTTATAACTTTAATAACACAATTTCTCAGAGATCAAATCAAGAGGTTTCGGGCTTGACTTCACTTATCAACACTGATCTACTACCAAATTATCTAGACGATTGCCAGTATATTTGTCCACCTAAACTCATCTCCCTAGACCTTTTCCATATAACTGCCTGTAACAAATTTTATCATGTTTTGATTTCTTAACAATGAACACCCAAACAAATACTAATCAAATCCCGGAGTTATATACAGCACACTCTATCATGCAAGTAGCTTCCCTACCACATATTTCACAAGTCCAATCCAGATCTCTGAAATCTTAACTGGGAATAGATTGAGAAGAGAACAGAATAGATCATAAGCAGAGATGGTATAATATACAGATCAAATGAGTTTTTCTCAGTTTGATATAGGTTTCTTTGGTTTCTTTTGGGCACTTGAGGGCCTCTTTCGGGTGTATAATTGATCTACAGAGCGACAACGTACAGCTAGGTCAGCATGTATCTGGATGCAGCAGAAGCTGACGTTGCCTAGCACCTCCAGGTCAGCATATATCTGGATGCAGCAGAGGAGATACACGACTTTTTCAGAGAAGATTTCAGAGTCAGGCCAAAATTGTGTGTATCGGGACAACATACAGACATTCAAATAGAAATAAGCTAATTCCAAGTGATTTTCTTTCCTGAGGTCATGTACTAATTTAGTTCTGAACAGAAACAGCCAATGTTTCCAGTCTTTAAGGATAGAGCCTACCAACACATCGTGCTAAAGTCAGACAGTTTCAATACTGGTCTTACATGAGTCAGCCGTTCACCATAATGTGAAAATTCATACGCCATTGGTATGTTACCCACATGGTACATAGTTCGTTATGTTTATATCACTTAGTATCTTTTATCATTTTGAGCGTCAAGCCTATCAACATATCGCAGTAGATCCTAGTCTTTTCAGCTATGGCACCTTACATGTTTTAGTCAAACCCTTTAACACGAACATTTATTTCACTTCCCATATCATGCAATTTATCTTTTTGGCTTTTTCATTTTTCTAAAGTTTTTGTATTTTTCTCATTTTATCCCCCTAAAACAATGCATATATATACATCAAACTCTTTTTGTATTTTTCTTTTTCTAAGTTTTTTCCTCCTAAACTCTATATCTATCTATATGTTCCTCTCCCCCCTAAATTTGTGCATAAATCTAGTATTTTTGCGCAAATTTAGCATTTACTAGAGAAAGGACAAATTATATACAAAGTAATGAACTAAGAAAGAGAAAAAATATTTTTGCTTAACCGTTCCATCATTAGATTGAAGACTAGTCAAATTCAAATCAAAGTACTGAATTTAAATGGTACCTTTTGCTGATCATTATCTTACTTCTATTATCTCCTCCAAAGGAAACATATCATCTGTAAAAAAAACTGAACTTTTTACAACAGTGAAATGTTACCCGTTTTTATCTCTGGAACAACCGCTATCAACATTCCAGAGATTGTCAACAGCTCCTCCTTAGTTGTTCCTGAAAAAGTAAGGAGATTAGTAAGACATGGGTACCCAGGCCATCGTGGTCCTGGGATTTCCTGAAGCATCAAAATAAGACACTTCTTTTAAACATAGATCCCTTTTGGTTTCAAAGATTGGAGACATTGCTGCTTTGGATTTGGGTTTCCAAATCTGTTTTGGTCTAGCAAACGCGTTTGTTGCCTTCGGTTGAGCAACTTTAGCTGTTTCAGGTTTATTAGTTTTAGAAACACATTTTTGTCCCTGAACACCCTTGCGTTTGTTTTTAGCAGCATTCCAATCCCCATCAGAAGGTTTAACCTTGGGATTCACATTCTTCATTGCCTTAGGTGAAGATACCTTCATTGGCTTAGAATGGTAGTTTTCCTTAGGTGTAACCCTTTGATCTTGCATATAGTTGGGTACATAGGAACACCGTGTGCAGTTTCTAGCAATATGACCCGCAATGCCACAGTTGTAGCAAGTTTGTCTTTTCATCGGAAAGACATTTTTAGCAGCTTGATTTGCTCTAGCAGGTCCTGAAGGACAAACCGGTCCTTTTTGCGTTGGATGCGCCTGCAATTTACTTTCAGACGAAGACGAATTTGGGTGCTTGTATGTGCTGGTTGCAGAAGTCTTGTTGCTTTGAGCACCATTTTTCGTCTTTTCTCCCAGATTGGAGCTTTCAATCACCTTGTCATGAGCCTTATGGGATCTTGATTGTCCTTGATGAGCAGACTTCTTATATCCTCGACTTTGATCTGCTCGTTTTGGCTCCTTTTGTGTGTTGTGAACCGGCTCACAAACATCAGCACAAGAGTGAGTATTGGCATTTTGCTGCACTTTTGGACGATGAACACAATTTCTAGCAATGTGTCCAGGAATTCCACAGTTGAAACATGTCTGTCGTTTCAAAGTATGGAGATTCTGATAGCTAGCAGCATTAGCTGATCTGGTGGGTCTAGATGATCGAGCTTGCGTTGCCTGTGTTCCATGTGCCTTTTCTGAGTTCTTCTGTACCTGCTGATCAGAACTAGCACAAGCATGAGATTCAGATGGATGATTTTTTCGTCTTTTATAATTTTATCAGGATCATTTTGAAAAGACGATTCAGTTTCTGTTTTAATTTCCTTTTCAGAAACATTTTTCGGTGACTGTTCATTTATTTCAACTCCTTTTTCTTCTTTACCAAAATCAGTTTCAGTATTTGAACATGCAGAAGTCTCATCAGTATGCGTTTCATCAACACATTTATCATGTGAATCTACTTGTGGTTTACTTTCATCTACAGTTTCCAATGGGGTCCCACTAGATTCAACATTAGGGATGCCCACTAAGACAGATTCAGAAGAAGAATCACGATACTCTTGATTTTCTTGTGAAGAAGTTTCAGTGGTTTCACTGAATATGTCCTGAGGGACCTCACCTGTAACACTGTCATCAACCAAACGGTTAGAAACATCACATTCACAATCATTAACTGAAGAAAATTCATCACCAGACTTATAGTTCAAAGTTTCACCACAAACATTATCAGTTTTGCCCAAAACATCAGGCTCACTAGACGAAACATAAGCACAAAACGATGCAAACAAAGACCGACCAAAAGCAATATCAGATTCAGTTTGTTCAAAATAATTTTCAGAAATATTAGTATGAACAACTGGTTCACTCCAAACAACATCTTCACATTTTACTTCAGATACTTTATCTGCACATGAAGACGAAGTGTTAGGATCAATTGAGCCTTTAGAAACAAAATTTATTGGAGCCGACTTCTGTTTCTCAATTGGTCTGTCATTAAATGATGACTTATTGTTTTTGGGACCATAAGTCATTTTACTTTCATTCATCATCTCCTCCTCAGTCATGGGTAAATAAGTATAATTGTCATTATAGGGAGGAGGAGCCTGATTAAAACCCAAACCACGCCCTTTCTTTTCCTTGTATGCGAGCTGTTGATCACACAAGTTTTTGACTAATTTGCTGGAAGAATCAAATTTCTTAATATTAAGCTCATTTATTTTATATCTATCTCTGATATCTTCCAGTTCCTTAGTCACAGTGCACAGTTTCTCTTGAACATAGAAGAGTTGAGTTGATTTCACACTTACATCATCCTTGAGTTTGACGATGTCTTTTCGCTAAGCTTCAATCTTTTTTTATAAAGTTTTTCGTTTTTTGATAAAGTAAAGTTTTTATTTTTGATATCTTGATAATCTTGAGTTAGCTCAGCGTTGTGTATTCTATAAACTTCAACTCTTTCTCTACACTCAGGAGTACAGAAAGCAGAAGGTACATCTTCAACAGTCACTTCTTGAACCACAGGTTTGTGAAATATGAATGCCATAATTTCAGCGGGTGGTTGATAATTTTGTTTTTCTCCTCAAATCACAAACCAAACGAGAACCCGTGTACTTGCTAACTCAAACCCGTAACCCGCTTTCTGAACTGCACATCAAAATCTGTCAAAACTTGTCACAAACCAAACAAACCTCCTTTTTTTATTTATTTTTTAATTATAAAACAACCCTTTTTTTATTTTTTTTATAAAATAATACTTATTATTATTATTATTAATAAAAAACGAAACAACTATCTTCTTCGTCGATTTCAAACGTAACCCTAATCAGATTTCAGCCGCCAAAACCAATAACAATCAAAGCACTTTCCCTGTTGCAAGTGGCGTCGACCGGGAGAGGGTGATCGGAGATGCTAAGTATGGTGATGACGATGATAAGATGGCGATGAACGAGATCGGAACTTGTAATCGGAGAAGATGATGATGTGTTGATTGCGACACAGGACCCGAGACCAGAGATGATCAATGAAGATGCTGACTCGAAACCACAAATAGATGGCACTCGAAACCAAGGCTGCAACCAAAAACTCTTGATGTATCGAAATCTTAAAAAGATTTTTTTTTTTTTTTTTTTGTCATCTGACAAAACAGAAAGTCCAAAAATTTTGGAAAAATAAATCCTTTTACAAAGAAAAGATATTCCCTTTTAAAATTCAAAAATCGTCCAATATCTTTTAACAGTTTCAAAATAGATTGAAACACCAAACTCTATTGATTTTTGATAAAAATTTGATGAACACCACCAAGAACACGAAGAACGCGAAGAACACCAATCCAAAAACAACGAAAATCTTGAATCTTTGATATCACACCGAGCCTAGAAAAAGGTTCTAATGGCTCTGATACCACTTGTAAGTCCCGTGAAACGGATCTTTCAATGATATCAAACAACACCAAGTTTGTGCGGAATCCACACTTGATGTGATTCAAGAATAAACACGAAAAATATGAAATACCAAGAACACAACGAATCACCTTTAAACACTTGCACACGATTCTATTACTATCAACTAGCAAAACCGTCTAGTACAAGTGCTCACAAACAACCGCCTTCCTCTAGCTCTCTCTAGGAATTCTGTAACAATGAGGTTCAAACCTAAAAACAAGTTAGAAACTTGTTTATATACTTACTAAAGCCCACTCCCCTACATGGGCTCCCCTTGGGCCTGCTTGGCCCACATGGCCAAAAGCTTTGCCAAAGTGACCTATAAAGGTCCAAAACCTAATATAACTAACCCGGTAAAGCCCAGTTCGTAACCATAGCCCGCTATGTTAATTTGATGCGTCAGTCTCACACTTTAGGGCCTAACAATGTCCAATGCTTAAACAAAATAAAGAAATAAAACAAGTTTAAATCTTTGCAAAAAGAAATGCACAATCACATCGATTTTTCAGCAAAGTTGTGAAACTTCACAAACTTAACCAGTTTTATGTCTTTCGACAATCAGCGATTACTGAGTAGGCACACAGTCAAGAAGAACAAAACTAAGTACTATGCTTTTGACCATATTTCCCACTAGAACTAGGCTTTTCATTTAAGTTTGTATCGTTATCGCAAATCTACTAGTCTAGCTGAGCCTAAGTACTATGCTTGTGACATTGTCACTTATTGGAACAAAATTGATCGGTTTTGGACATGGATAATCTGGTGTTGATGACGAAGTCTCAAAACCTTTCAATTTCTCTTCAAGCTCTTTGATGGTAATCCGAGCTTTTTCAGCTTCTTTTTCAAGTCGAATAATTGTCTGAAGATGGGAATTTATTACTTTTTATTTTTCAATATTATTTTTACTAAAAACAGATCTCCCATCTTCAAGAATCTTTATTTGACTTTCAAATTCTTTTTCAATTTTTAATTTTTCATTTTAAAAACTTTTGATTTTATCTTCAAAAATTTTTGCATTTTCTTTCAAATTTTTGTTTTCTAATGTCAAACTGTTCAAACCACTCAACATTTTGACATTTTCAGATTTCAACTTATCAAAACTTTTCTGCAAAACAAGAATCTGTTTATCATCAGATTGCTTCTCATCCTTCATCTTTTTCACTTCCAATGTCAAACTTTCCGCATCCTTCAAGAGTTTGGCATTGTCAACTTCAAATTTCTCACATTTAGTGCATACTGATTCGGAATTCGAAGATCCAATCTTCACAGATTCTTCATTCTTTGGAACTTGCTCTGTCTCTGTTCTTGTCAAAAATATGCCTGCACAAAAAATTTTAACGAAATCAAGAAGATTCGCATTCTTATCAATATAACAACCCCTCTTAATGTCATAGTTCATGACATTTTTTGCTGCAAGACATACACATACTCTTTTATCTGTTTCAACAATTACATCCAAACTGATGTTCTCTAGGTTTCCTTTTATTTTGTCCATCAACTCTCTTTTCTTATTATTATTCTCATAACTGTGTGTTTTGAGTTTTTTTAAAAACCCTGATGGACGTAATTTTGAGAACCCATAATCACTTTTTAGATTTTTCAAAAAATCATCCCATTCAGCAGGTAATGCATCTGCAAGCTTTGATACTTTTTCAGCATCTGTCAACTTTATCTCATATTTTTTTAATTTGTCCAGTAAATAGTTAAATCTGCTTTCCAACTCCTCCAATGTCTCATTCTTTTTACACAGAAAATCTTCAAGTCGCATAATCCAAATCCTTTTATCATCTTGTTCATAACTGCTTGCTCTACACCAACCATATCCATCATTTAATCGTTCACGATGATCATTTTCTTTTTCATCAAACATTTTTGCCATATTTCAAACAGAATTACAAGTTTCAAACGAAATCCTTCCAAGCGAAATTAACCTGCAAGACAGCTTCAAACGAGATTAGTTCAAGCGAAATTATACACTTCAAACGATATTACCTAATTTCGTTTGAACTTGACAAACTAGATGTAATTTCGCGTGGAATTAGGACCAAATTCAAATGGAATTACGTTTTTGAAACGTAATTATAATTTCGTTTAAAATATTTCAAGCGGAAAAACTAATTCCGTGCGGAATTAGTTGCAGATTCAAACGAGATTACCAAATTTAGTTAATTCCGTATGAGATTAAAACTTAATTCCACGCGGAATTAAGATGATGTCATCATGTTCAAACATAATTTCAAGCGTAATTACAAATTTTGTCAATTTTAGATTGAATTAAGGCCCAATTTTCTCAAGGCTTTGTTAAAACAGTGTTTTGCACAAAATATGTGAAAATCAGTCCATTTCAACCGTTAAATCCTGATAAATTTGTAAAAAAAGGTGTAGAAGTCAGAATTTTAAGCGAAAACGAGCTAAACAGTAAGAACTCTTCCTCCTGAGCTCTGATACCACATGTAGGATAGGTTTGCCGACCAAATGAGTCGTTCAGAAGAGGTTTCAGACTGAATCAGAGGCGGAATTCATTGATTCGGTCTTCGTTTAACTTGGATTCACTATTAACTGTCTATTTTATTGAAAACACGCGGTTTACAACTCAGTAGACATTTCGGCAGCACTTCGGCTCACCGGAACACCTTCTCTAATCCCGTTACAAATGAAATCAAGGCAACCCTATATATAGGCAAGTAATTTCGTGTGGAATTACTTCACACGAAATTAACTTTCATGCGGAATTACAACATAAATTCGTACGGAATTACCATAGGGTAATTTCGTGCGGAATTACCTCCAAGCCTAATTTTGACCTATTCTCGTAATACGTGCCCTGATCTATCTAATACAAACTAAGACTCGAACGAAGATGAAGTCGACAGACAACTGCACCAACAACATCATTCTCCATTTTGACCCAACAGATTAAGTAAAATTCACCTTCAATATAGAAAACTAGTTATTAAAGTCATTAATACATACCCAAATAAAAATTTTGCCAAAGGTTGGAAATCAAAAGTAATACATAAAAGATTTATCTTCACCAAGTGATGTAAGAGTTTAGCCAAGCATGGCCTTTGTTTGACAAGAACTCTTATGATCGATCTTGGATCCCGAGACTACTACACACTTTAAATGATGAATAATAGATGATGGTAGTGGGTGTTGGTGTTGTAGTGGTGGTGGAGTGGTGGCAAGTGTGAGAAAAGTGGTTTGCTAAGGGATGAGTTGGAATGAAACCAAACACCCCTATTTATAGCTGGAAACAGAGCATCAACATCGTCATGCCCACCTGGCACGGCCCCGTGGCCTTCATTCTCTCTCCTCTTCATTAACTGTAGTGTCAGTTCTTGTGCTGACACGGCCCCGTGTGTCAACGGCACATCCCGTGGTGAATGTACTTGTTGTACTATCTCAAATTCTGCGAATCATAGAGTTGACCACGGCCCAGGTTGAGTTGGCACGGCCCCGTGTTGGTTTGTCTTTTCTTCGTGTCTTTTTCTGCATGGAATCTTGACGGGGCACGGCCCCATGCCTAAGCTTCTGTTTTTTTTTGTTGGTTTGGATGTGGATGTAGGCTTGGCGAGTCGTGTCAATCCTTATTCTTTGCATTTATGTTCCTTTTGTGCATTTAAGCTCTTTTGATCCTGTAAATTAAAAGGAAACAAAGAAACATGCTTTTTCCAACATTAGTACTGAAAAAGGGTGATTTTACGCCTTATTTATTTTACACACATCAAATACCCCCACAATTAAATCTTTTCTTGTTCTCAAACAAAACTCTAAAATGTTGCTTACACACCCAAACGGAATTGGTAGAAGAGATGGTTTTCGGGCTTATCTTTAGAGTGTCGGGAATCCAAGTTCTAAATTTATTTTGTTTTTATTTTATTTACAATCTTATTCGTCAATATTTATTTAAAACACAAATTAACAAAAATTACTAGTTTTGGGCATAACATGCCTTTATAAAATTCTAATTAGTTATATACAAATTTACACACCTCACTAGTGGTCCTCAACACTCGACCGAATATGTATAAGTGAAAACGCTCGGACCCGGTTTGGAACTTACTCCTACTATAGGCTTGACAGACAAACAATCAAACCTCCTCCTTTTGACGTTTAATCCTTGTAAATATCAAGAGGGCTTTAAAAGGGTATGTTGTGGTTCGGGTAGGTGTTCTTTATTGAAAGTGGCTAAAATGTAAAATATCGGTTTTCTTTTGAAAATTTATTTGTGAGTTAGTTATAAACTACATATTTATAAGCAATAATTTCTGCTTATTTATTTCAAGTAGCTAGAGATGATTTTTTTTATTAAACTAAGTCACTTCTTTTTATATTATTTTCAAAAGAACCGTATTTTACTAAAAACAAGGGGTGTCAAAATATAAATTGGTTTTTGGGGTGATGGGTGGTTGTTTTTGCAAAAGTATATTTTTGCGGGTTTCGAAACTAATGGTTTAATGCTCAAAGGGGTTTATCTAAGGGGATGTTTTTGGGTAAAGAAAAAAAAATAAAGGTTTAAAATGAAAAATGGGTTTAGTCCTAATGCCTGTATCATTTACTTACTCGGATTTATGTCGGTAAAGATTTGGAATGTATCACTTTGGTAAGTTCTAGATTTGTAAGAACCAAATGGGCTATTCACACAAGAAATGAAAAATTGAGAAATTAGTATAGATGTGTATTTATATGCTCGGTAAAGGCTCAAAACTTACTTTTGTGAGAAAAAAGGTTATAGTATAAAAATGTATGTATAATTGAATTTTACAAAGATTTGTTATGCCCGTTTTTATAATTTCTTAATTGATTCTTTTTGTCACGACGTTATCATGTGTAAATTAGTAAAAACATAATATTTAGAACTTATTTTACCCAAGTAACCCAAGATAAGTAAAAAAATGAAAAATTTTGACAAAAAAGTTTGGGGTGATTAGCGGTTTTCCAAGGAGATTTTTGCTTAAAGCTTGTTTTTATGACAAACAATTCAAGGTTTTAACATTCCCCGTCCCAAATAGGATTTATTTTGATTAAATGTGCAAAAAGTGGGTAAAAATAACGAAATTTTTTTGTTACTAGGCACTGGGCACGTGCCCGTTCCTGGTGGACATGGCTCGATGCCAAAGTGTCAGTAATAGGTTTTACAGAAAAACTTACAGTGTTGTGAACATGGGTACGTGCCTGGTGGGCACGGCCCGTGTCACTTTCTGGGGAGAAAATTTTAAGTATCAGATATGTGGGCACGGGGGCGTGGCTGATGAACACGGCCCCGTGGCAATCGTCTGTTTCAGTTAAAAACTCGGGTTTTATTGTTTGGCTTCTGTTTTCCAGGCTTGGGACCACTATGCTTAGTGTGTCCAAGCCTCCCATGGTACCTATAAGCTATAGTCCTACCGCAATACAACAACCCAACCCAACACAAACATAATAACGTCCTAAATTACAAAAGTTAAAGTAGTTCAACCACCACCACATCACAAGAAAATAAAAAAATACAGAAAAGTAAATTGTTCAGCGGGACGTAGCCCGAAAGATACGAGATTGTTCAAAGGTCAAGGAAAAATAACTTGAAAGATACCAATGTTGCCTGCCACCAGCATCGCCTAGTATGAGTCCATGTCCTCACCTCTCTCCTCATCATCCTCGTCTCGAAACGCTATGTTGTCCCGGATGTAGGTGATGTCATTTTGCATGGCGACAATGTTGCGTTCCATGCTTCCGATCCGGCTACTTGAGCTTTGGCCCAAGCTGTAGGCGTTCTTCAATACCGGGAGGGTTTCCTGCATAATGTTATATAAATTGTGGAAGTTAGGAAAGTCTCCCCCGCCTTGGGAGGGGAAGCCCGGAAAACATCCGGAGTGACGAGTACGGTTAAGGACATCTTCGATTGCAAGGATTTCATCTAGGTCATTCGGGTTCCAAACCCGACCACGTGCATCCTTGAAGCGCATTAGCTCGTCGTTGCAATCGATGATGAGGTTTAGACTTCGGCATAAAGAAAGATCTGCCCGCGTCACGCTTACACCCTTGTGGAATGAAGTCGTAGTTCACCTAAGGTAGTTCTTGAAAAGTTTGGCGATCCATCCACAGAAAAAGATGGGTGTGCGAGAGTGTTCAGTGGCATTGGTTCTCATGTTTCTTAGTAGCATGTGGACAACATTGATGGGTTGGTGATTCACGAGGCAATAAAGGCAAGTGATCTCGCGAAGGTTCACCACCCACCGCTATCTTTCCGCTGGCACAAAGAACCGCTAAGGACCCGATGGATGTAGTGGATAAGCGGGTCCCTAATCTTGGTGCTCTTTGTGGAGCTCGGGTTATAATGGCCATCTCCGATCAGTGCCCAAGCAGCCTGTCTCAAGTTTTCTGGGAGTTTACGGATAACTTCCGTGAAGTTGGGTTCAACAGTATCTTCCTCGGTCTAAAGCCCAATGTTGACACCGAACTGGACCACTGATATACTGTAGCACTCACCCCCACACCTAAATTGCAACGCATCTAACTCAAACAGGTCCGGCTAATTCTTGTTGAAGGTGAGCGTGCTTAGGAACTCCATGTTATATTCATAGATAGACCGGTGTCGGGTCTCTAGGAAGATACGGAGAGGACCAGTGACTAGAGCATCATATCTTTCCCTTTGTTCAATAATTTCAAGCATATCATAACATACTTGTCTTGGGAGTTCTTCATGCCTAGCTTGCAACACTCCAAACCGATTCTGGTATTCAAGTTCAGAAGTTTTGAACATCAGAAACTTGTGTGGCGCCATTCCAGCAAGAAAGAACCAGTAAGATAGTTGGCATGTTGAAAATTATACAAAAAATTGAAATCAGATGGTTTGGACACGGCCCCGTGTCTTTTGGACACGGCCCCGTGTCTTTTGGACACGGCCCCGTGTCTTTTGGACACGGCCCGGTGTCTTTTGGACACGGCCCCGTGTCTGGGGTGTGGAGTGCCCACGACCCCGTGTCAAATCGTCTGTTAACCCAAAAATTAAGGTTTTCGAACCGGCTATGAAAAATTCCAAATTTTTGGTCCATTAGGCGCGGTTTACCCTAAAAATCAAACCCTAAGTGTCAATTTTGCATAAAACACCTGTTTACCCATTCGATTTAAGATTTTTCAGTCAAGAACATGTGTTTATGAATAACTGCATGAACAGTCCGATTTTTCCAACAATGTTTGTGATTTACTTCTCAAAACACTAAAACTAACTATTACTAACAAGATCTATACAAAAATTTGGGATCGGCACGGGCCTAGTTCAAGAACCCTAGATTTACCCGAATTTTTGATGTTATACTACATGTAAAGCACTAATCTAACTAACTATGATGTTAAAATCATACCTTGTAGTCGGATTTGGTTAGAAGATCGTTGAAAATCAGCGGAAAAAGGTCAGGAACCAGCGGCTCTGGAGAAACGGGTCATGGTTTGTGTTGAAAATGTGAAGAACAAGGCTTATATACCCTATCTGTAGTGCGACCACAGCCCCGTGCTTGTGCAGCATGGCCCCGTGCCGGTTTATTAAAATTTTTATGGTACTAGACGTTTGGACACGGGGGCGTGCCGAGTGGGCACGACCCCGTGGTCAGAGTACCAGTAACAAAATTTTTATTATGCACGTTTGTGTGACCGTTTTTCCAAGGGTTCCCTTTTTGTACTTACCTATTTTTTGTCCAATCTTCAAGGATGATGCCTTCTAAATGTACCTACAAGATGATTAAAAAGAAAAAAAACATGCATATTTACGATTAACGTGTGACCATTTTCCGATCACGTATCTACCTCTTATAGAGTTACTTCAACCTCCTCATCCTCAATGAAGCCTCTGTAGAGCTTAAGCCTTTGTTCGTTTACCTTGAAAGGTTCACCGTTTGGTGGCTTAATTTCTACGGCCCCATGTGGAAAGATTTGGGTAATGGAAAAAGGTCCCGACCACCATGACTTAAGTTTTCCCGGAAATAACCAAAGTCTCGAGTTAAACAAGAGCACTTGATCTCCCCCTGAAATTCTTTAGGTTTGTTTATTTTATCGTGTATGTTTTTCATGCGTTCCTTATAAATTTCGGAGTTGGAGTATGCTTGATTTCTCATTTCATCCAATTCGATTAACTGATAAAATCGATTTTTACGGGAAGTTTATTGGTCTAGGTTTACATTTTTTAAGGCCCAGTATGCTTTGTGTGCAATTTCTACTAGGAGGTGACAATTCTTTCCATAGACGAGCTTATATGGGGTGGTGCCTATTGGTGTTTTATAGGAGGTTCAAAAAACCCATAAAGCATCGTCTAGTTTATCTACCCAATCTTTTTTTATTTTGACCTAAGGTTCTAAGATTCTTTTTAGCCCTCGATTTATTACTTCGGCTTGACCGTTGGTTTAAGGATGATAGGCAGTTGAAAGACGGTGATGACCCCATATTCTGTTAAAATTTTATTTAATTGATGATTGCAAAAATGGGTACCCTATCACTAATGAGTGTTTTTGTAGTGCCGAAATGAGTGAATAATCGTTTTAGGAATTTTGCCACAACTCTCCCATCGTTAGTTGGAAGAGCTTCGGCTTCGGCCCATTTGGACATGTAATCGACTGCTACAAGAATTTATTTGTTCCCTTTTGACGGTGGGAAAGGTCCTATAAAATCCATACCCAAACATAAAAAATTTCACAAATAAGAATGCCATTTTGGGGCATTACGTTTCTTGATGAGATACTACCTGTTCGTTGGCATGCGTCAGATGTTTTAATTAAATTGTATGCATCCTTATGGATGGTTGGCCAATAAAATCTTGAATCGAATATCTTACGTGCGGTGCTCGTGGCTCCATGATGTCCTCCATATGGTCCTTCGTGACAATGGCGAAGAATCTTTCTTGATTCTTGACCATGGACGCACCTTCGGATAAGTTGGTCGGCACATATTCTAAAAAGATATGGGTCTTCCTAAAAATAGTGCTTTACATCGGCAAAGATTTTTTTATTAAGATCAATGGCCGAAAAGGTTTGTTTGATGGCATCTTCCTCTTAGATGAGTTGTTCCTCTGTTTCTTCCGTATCGGGTGGCTCTGCTTCATCTTCAATTAGAAGGTCGTCATTACCAGTTAAGTATTTCAACGATTGGTTAAGATTGATGTACCTTTTGTCGGCCCCTAATTGAAGTGGTAAGTTGTTTTGCTTCCGGTTGACTATGGTTTAATGGGATTTTATGAACGGTTATCCCATCACGAGGGGGGTATCATCTAGGATGATAAAGTCGGTTGGCACTACCGTTTGGTTTGTTTGAATTAAGACATCCTCAACCATTCCCGTCGCTTTTATCATTTTTCGGTTAGAGAGGAAAATAGGAATTTTAAGAGGAAAAAAATAACTAGTACCCAATTTTTCAAAAAACATAGTTTGGCATTATGTTAACACAAAAATCTTTATCAATTAGCACGTTACTAACGAATATGTTTTAAAAAAATCATGGTATCGGTTTTATGTTTAGTTCATGGTGTTCATCTTGTATTAGTGAAGTTTGATCATTTGTTAATGTAATGCTAACTAACTCTTCGATTTTAGTGGTGGTGTTTAACTCTTTTAAAAATATTAACAAACAAAAATAATTAAATTACTAATACTAACAAACAAAAACAACAAATATATAAAAATATTGTTTTGTCGCAAACTTTATAATTTTGTGACATATTTGCTACAAAGATAGGTTTGGCTAGTTTACCGAAACTTTGTGCAAAGTTTTAGGGATTTTTTCGTTGTTTGAAAATTGTGACAGATTAGTTGCAAGTATTAAGTTGTGGGAAAATTTTCGAAAACGTGTGTAACAAATAAAATCATTTTCTTAGTAGTGAAAGTTGTATACCAAATTAAATAATATCACCTTTAATTTAAGAATCGCAACAATTAGATGGTTGTTTGTAATTTGCAAATTAGATCTTAATCTAGGGGTTGCAAAGGCTGCAAAAACCAACCATCTTTATTTTTTATGTTTCTTTATATATATATATATATATATATATATATATATATATATAGGATAAGGATCATGAGTGAACAACATCATTGTTTGTGAACTGTGCGAACCAATCTCAGCCATTCATTTGATTAAAAGATTCAAAGGGTATAATCGTAATTCCATATTTAATTTTTTTTAAATTCAATTTCTTTAATGAATAGCAGTTACAATCTCCTGTTTTTCGGAATTTTTAAGAGATTTTATTATGATCTTTATCAATCCAGTATATTCGACATTTTTGTTACTGTCTTCTTATATTTTTTTGCTAATCTAGGATGATGAATTAGAAGATCTCAATTGATTATTTCAAAGTTTATCACGTTCATATTTATCGAATCCAGTCAGCAGATTAATCGAATTCAACCATATTTATCTTCATAAACCCAGTTCATCACGTTCATATTTATCTTCATAAACCCAGAATTCATTCACACACTTCTTCCATAATACCCATAATTTCGTAATACCCATAATTCATTCGATCTTCGCCGGCAGTTCTATCGTCGCCGGCAGTTATCGTCGCGACAGTTGTGCTGGGTATCGTAGTTGGATTCGGCGACTCTTAATCATTAACGGCTTAGATTCCGGCGAACATTAATTGGAAAAGCCAGTTGCAGATTGTTCAAAGTCTGAGCTGCTGTTGTTTTTCAAATTGGATCTGAGCTAATTGGATTTGATATTCATGTTGATCCGGTGATTTAGATTGAATTAAAATGTGATCGTGAATCACAAAATTGATAGAAAAGATAAAAAAAAATTGCAGGAGTTGCAGGCAGTTTGATGTAACACGTATTTGTACATACAGAAGGTACATATGTGCACTGCATGATCTATACATGCCAACATGATAGTACACATGTGTATAATGCATAGTAGTTGCATGTAAATAGCAATCTTACAACTAATGGTCTGCCATAATTTTCGTCGATGAACAACTTATCCATTCTACTTACAACTAATGATCCCCCTTTTAATGTGTTTTTTATTCGAAAATTATGAAACATAAATCTGTATAGTAGTGTAACACGTTCAATAATATGTGTTTTGTATACTGTATACTGCATATTACATGTACACATGTACACATGTGCACTTACCTGCTTACTATGTCTGTACACATGTGTACTTAGATATTTATATTACAAGTATTCATGTGTACTGAGCTTGCTCTGGTTACAAACTGTGAATAGGTCTATTGTGTAAGTGTTGTATAAAATTTATTATTTATCACCCTATATTACGTACAATAAGGTGGCACAAAACAATCTAATAACCAAAAATACTATACAAATAAAAAAACTAAATTTGTGTTCGACTATTTCAAAACAAAACAAAACACCAAAACACCACATGTTTAATTTTGTCAACAAACGGAAACATTATACCATCACACGTTTAATATTGTCAACCAACATAGATGTACTAATTACAACCTATTCCGCTCGCCTTCCCATGTTCGACTGCTTCAGCCATTATGCGTACTTCTTCCTCAAATGTGTCAAGCACACCTTCTTGGTCGTATAATCAAGTGGGAAGTCACTATCCCACTTCTCGACTGTTTTCTCGAACCACCATTTCCATATGCCTTATGACAACGACCCCGCAATCCATAGTGTTGTTGTATGTCTTCCATTCAAAATCCAACCTGTGTGGCAAGGCATTCTTAATTTCCGTACTCGGTCTGAACGCACAAATAATCAAACTTATTATTCAACAAAATAAAAAAAATAGAGCACAATCCATCATTCTATTTAATCAAACTTATTATTCAACAAAATCAAAAAATCGAGCAAAAATCAGCCTCGTTAACCACGCAGTACACATGTTTACACATCTTATAAATTCACATTCAAAAAATTAACCCTTTTGGGCAAGCAGTACACATGTGTAATCAAACTTCATTCTGTTTAATCAAACTTATTATTCAACAAAATTAAAAAAAGAGCAAAAATCAGCCTTGTTAACCACGTTGTACACATGTGTACACATTTTATAAATTCACATTAAAAAAAACAACACTTTTGGGCAAGCAGTACACATGTGTAATCAAACTTCATTCTGTTTAATAAAACTTATTATTCAACAAAATAAAAAAAAACAGAGCAAAAATCAGCCTTGTTAACCATGCTGTACACAGGTGTACATCGAGAATTTTTCTACCATCTCAACCAAATGAAAGACAACGTACACATGTGTACTTCAATACAACGTCAATCATCTAAAACAATCAAAAAGTATAACATCAAAATGCAACAAATAATGCCTAAAAACAGAGTACAATCAAAATCCACTACAATCAAAACACAAGAAGGACAATATCCTTCAGATTAAACAACAAAAACAACTTCAAAATGATTTTTATACATCGGATTAAAGAAACCCTAACATTCCGGCTACATATACATTAAACAAGTTCGATTCATACACAACCGAAAATTAATAACCGGAAACAAACTTACCACTGCTTCGATTTTGATGCTAAACCTGATCGGAATGCAGCGCCATGATTATTATCGGAAGAAGAACCCTAATTTGCCGTCGATTAAGAGAAAGGATTTTTAGATGAATTGTCTGTTATTTTTCTAAAGAGATATAATGAGACTATAGGCACAACAAAGAATTGCGATGTTTGAGGAGAAATTCTTAAAACTTTTCAACAAAACCTCTTCATATTCTCCTGGGTCCTAAAATTAGTTTGAGTACACAATTACATAAATGCCCCTATGCGCACCATTTCTTTATTATATTTTATTTTATATTTACAAATTTGCCATTATCCTTAATTTTTATAATCTAACAAATGAAGGGCCCAGATCTGTTTATTTTGTTCATAAGTTAACCCTTGTTCACTCTAGAACCCTACACTATATAGCCTTATATATATATATATATATAGGGAAAGGTTCTACGCAGAACACAAAATATTGCAAGAACACACAGAACATAATAAATCACCTATTTTTTCAATTCTAAAAACCTAAAAAGTAAATGAGAATGTTGCAAATGTAAGATTTATTATTTCTTACACTAGAATTCAAAACAAAATATGGAAAATTTTCACTTTTTGTATAACCTACACATATGTAGGTTATGTGTAGGTTAAATTACCAACAAGTATGTATGCTACGTGTAGGCCAAAAAATATGGTTTTTATGTATATATAATACACATATGATGTAAGAAACATAAAATTAAAAAAAACATGAAACTTAAATCCCAAAATTTAGTGTTTTAGAGTTGTTCTTTTTGTTCTCGCAATAGTTAGTGTTCTGTAATGATCCTCATCCTATATATATATATTTAGGGTCAGGATTTAGAGAAAACGCTCAAAAGTGTGAGAATGGAGAGAACGCTTATGGATAGTCAGATCAAAACAATCTATGGACTAGATGACGCGGTGGCATTTTCGTAAAGAAAATCACTTTTATTAATCTGGCGCGCTTCATTAAGGGTAAAAGGGTCTTTTGACTTAACATAAAACGTCAAACTCACGCTATTAAAATCCCGCCTCAACACACATAGCACACTTCATCATAATATAACGCCATAGATATAAAACGCCAAACTTTGTTTTTAACCGATAAAGCTGAACAAACAGTACTAAAACGACGGAACTTTATTACTAGCATTTACTGTAATAAAAATCGCGCCTAAAATAGGCGCCAAAAACTTCCTATATAAACAAACTCTCAGAACTACTAAAATCCACACCGAAACCACAAAAACCTATATTTTCCTCTATACCATTCATCTTATAAACGCCAAATAAACCAAAATATCAAAGATTCAAATCCATGTTTCTTTGATATACATTATTTTCTCAATAAACTTTCGCTCTATGTAATGAGCAAGATCCTCAATATAAACACCAAAACATACAAAAACCACAAAACTTCAAAAAAGCCATTTCATGGAGATTCTGTTTTTGTTCTCTAGAGAGTTTAGCTAAACGGGATGGATAACATTGTTACACATCTTTCTTGACTGAGGATTAGCAATGTTATCCATTTTGTTCAGCAAAACATTATTGAGTTTAGCACGACCAAAATTAGAAGTTTATGGTACTTTTATTTAGGTAATATTGCTGCTGTGTTGATGGCGTGAAAGATGATACTCACTTAAAGGTTTTGCTCTCGGGTCAGACTTGGTTGTGATGGTTCGGGTCGGCCGCTGTTTGGAAGCTTCGGGTCTCATCGGGTTCAGTCTTGGGTCACACCCATAACCCCCCCTTGGTCAGTTTGCTTATATTTTGTCCTAATCTTGGTGGACATCTTGTTTGATTTGATATAATCAGTTTTGTGATTTGTATGTTACAAAGTTCCGAGTATGTGTTGTCTTTGATGTTTCTTTAGGTGTTTGTTTACTTTGGACTTTGATTAAATATTAACTGTTTGGTATATACAGGAGATTTGAGAAGTCATATGGTTGGTAAAAGTGATTGTTTGAAAAATAATACAAGTCTAATGTTCATAATAATAAAGTGTTTGAAGTTGTCTGTTTGTTTATGGTTTACATGTTTAACAAATGTGCATTTTGTATGAAGGAATGTTGACTTCATTACGTGTTCAAAGACATATGTATAAGTGGCTATTTTGGTGATAATTGTTGATAATGGGATGATATGCAGAATATGAATTTGTTTAAATAAGACTGTTTGCATAATAGGAATAGAAGAGATGATGATGAATTTGTTAACAAAATAATGGAAATGTTTGTTGATGGAATAGTGCCGTATGATGATATTTAGGGTGCATGATAGAGTAATTTTTGTGATAAAAGGACTACATATGTTTCTCCTGGAATGTAGTGATAAAGCAATATTAGATGACGGTTGATTGGATCCGTTTAGAATTATGAACATGATGAACAGTTTGAATACGTGATGAATATTGGAAAAATATGCGGTTTGATTTGAATTGATTAGAATGGAATAATGAAAACATGTTAGGGAATTTTGATTGGATAGTACATGATTAAGCAATTTGATTGGATAGTACAAAAGCTGGCAAATGTTCTAGAAAGATTCCATCAGCTAGGATGCGAGTCGAGACCATCCCGATTGCGACTCGAGATCATCAAAGTTGACAGCTCGAGACCATAGCATGCACTTCAGGAGTCGAGACCTCATAGGTTGCGACTCAAAGTGCACCACTCGAGACCTCCTGCATGCGACTCGAAATCACTTGGTTGCGACTCGAGACTTCATGATCTCGAGTCGAGACCACATGGTTTCGACTGGACCACTTTACTTAGTTATTTGGGCCGCACAATATGATGTCATGTTTGGACTGTGTGTTATTGTTAACTGTTTAACTGCTCATACGTTAGGATAGGCCCAATAACGTATATGCCAGTATGACTTACGTGCTATGTGTTAGATACGTGTAGTTTGTACGTGACATTTTCTTGCATGAGAACCTAATAAATATTTAATAACCATAATAGGGTATGGTTGACCAACGTAACACGAGTAAATTGTCAACCGAGCAAAGCAAAGGTGAGTTCACTACTTTTTACTTAAAGCATGCGTTCCCGGTGGTTGGGAAACAGAACGAAACAACTTTTCCTGGTTTGGGATTGCTTACTATCTCCTTGTGCAGGATACGGTATTTCTATCTCCTTGTGTGGGATACGGGTAACAACACTATCCCCTGTGAGGGATACAAACCTACTTTTCTCCCCTTATGCGGGACCCTTAGTTAATTACTATTTATACTGGATGCAACAAGCAAAACTAAACGAAACTCTATCACTCAAGTCCTCACTACTTAATACCGATTAATCGCCGGGGCCTGGCGAACGGGTTATTAGTTGATAGCGCTATTTAGGTCTCACCAGCCTCACACCATGCCCGCGTATGGGATCGGGCGTGAACTAATAGACTCTGGCAAACCGTCAATGATGATAGAACATTGACAAACGGGGCACTACGGAAACGTACGGATGACTAGTATTCGGTATTGTAAAAACAATTTAGTGGCTTACTTACGGGGTAGCTCCCCATGGCATGTATAAATGAGTAAATTAACTGTTGAAACAAGTTTTTGGAACTAAAACTGGAAAACTACAAACACGTGAACTCGCCAACGTTATGTTGACACTCTACTGCATGCTTTGCAGGTTGCTCGTTACAACTCTGGACGGACGTTGCAATCGGATGGAGTGCTTGGTTCGTAAGGGACATGATAACAAACTTGTGGTTTTAAATTACGATGCGTTTTCTTCCCCTTTCCGCTGTGAACTTAAACTATGTTTTGAAAAATTTAAATTAGGTCCCTAATTATGCTAATGTTTATAACAATAACTTATTCAAGTTCAAAATAATTAGTGGCTAAGTTCCTGGTCGTCACACACCTCGCGGTAATACTCCGCGTGTGGATCTTGAGGGTGTGACAGATTGGTATCAGAGCCATTGGTTATAGCGAACTAGGTTTTAAATATAAAATATTTTTGGTTGGGAAATACAATATTTTTATATGAAAACCAGACTATAACCGTTCTTTAGTAGAAACCACAACGACACCACACTCCGGGTTCGTCAACCTCAGATGCTCACCTGGTAATGGTAGGCTATCAGCATTTACTTGTGCATAACTTATGTGTGTGAACACGCATGTGTGTATGTGTATAATTAGCATATATATATGTTAGTACGTATGCGTATATTTAGTATTTAACACAGTGGATCATACGAAGGCTAGGCTAGCGTGTTACGTGTTAAAACAGGAGCGAGTCCTCCTAAACCTGATTCGAAACCACCATACACTAAGGGCCAAGAACCAGTTATTCCGAGCCCTCGTCCACGTATTTCCTGATATCATCCCTGGATTGCAAATCGACGCAAGGGACGTCCACTCGATAGACCTGCCCAGGAAAGGCCTACTACGAAGCACATAGAGAAGTTACGAGAACGAATCGACGAAGGGGAGCCACCCCTATATCATGGGATATTAGAAGAAATGACGACGCCGTTCGCATCCTTTTTACCTGCGTATTTCCTTTCCCGACGTTAGTGGTGAGACTTGTTCCCTCACCCGACTGATCACCTGGATTCTTGAAGCGTTCTAGTAAGTCTACACCTTTCGGGTTCCTGTTTGCCCGTCTCGAACACAAAAAGCATACGCGGTGTATGCTTCTCTTTGTAGTGCCAACAATCGAATCACCCTTCCATCGACCACAAAGTTATTTCCCCTAATTCCTCGTTACATGGTAAATCCTTATTCAAGATCAACCTTATACCTTAGCACGCCCCAAAACCCAACAAAGTGATATCTTTCTTACAAACCGGCGTATTTGGAGGCGTGGCGAGACGAAGATACGAGCCATTCAACCCACCTACGAGTACGGTGACCTAGATGCTTACCTTATCCTTCATTCGCCAGAACCGTCATTCTTTGACAACTTTTCTGATTCCGTGGATCCTTTCGCTAGCTTTTGTACGAATTCGCGCTTCTTGCTCAAGATGGTATCCCCGCTTCTATCGTTTCCTTATCACGACGTCCACGTTTCTTCGTACAGGAACCTTGACCAGATCTCTCTTTAGTTTGGTGAATTCAACAAACTCGACCTTTAGTCAACAAACTTTTTAGCCCTTGAAATTCAACAACGTGTTACTTCAATCATACCTTCTCGAAAACCTGTTTTCGTAGTTTCATATCGAAACCCCCCTCGACGACGCAAGCGCTACTCCGAACTCATTCGCACGACTTAGAACCCTCCACTCGAGTTTGATTTCCCACTCGTTTGAGAAATCACATCCTGCGAGACATCTTTGTAAATCCTAAAACCTACAAACCCGCACGACGACCATCCCTCTCTAGCTACTTCATTTTGCGCTAACCACATCGACGTAGCACCCCTTATCAGCAAGCGACATTCTTTGTTCTAAACGCCCATAGCTTGTGTACGACCAGGTACCTCATCGACAATTCGACATCAGATAAATCCCTATTGCCGATCCCAAAGCCTTCATGTTTTGTCTCAAGAGGAACGCATCAATTTTGACAACTCGTGTTATGTTTCACGGATTCCATGATCCTAATCCTAATCTACTTTGCACAAATCTCTGTTTGGACGAATTAATTCCTACGAATGTTACTCGTTGGAGCAACGAGCCAAGGATACCCCGGGGGTAACGGGTATCGCAAGCACTGATCTTCGAGCTCGATACGGTCAACACCTAGTTACGACAATCGAATTGATTCCATCCTGTCAAAATTTGACGCCTGTTTCCTTTGACGACATCTGAACCTACTCCGAAAACCCATGGAAATCAGGACGACTCCTACGCTCTACCCTGGTACCTCTACGACGCAAACCGCCTTGCGCTAAGTTTTCAATGCACGACTTTTAACTTCGCAAAGCCCGCATTTCTCGACCGTATACGCAACCCCTCACGATATAAACTCGAAAGAGCATCACCTAGCATTCGAGAGATGCTCAAATATCATCAACTCTAGCAATTGGAAGATGATCTAAAAAGTGCTTTTATCTTTTCGTATCCTGTCCAGGGCATTGATGAAATGTCTGCTAGTAACGGCACGCGGCCAAAGAAACCAACAAGTTTTTGAATTTGCAATCCTCTACTTGACAGAAGTAGATGCTGGGCACAGAATGCCAACTTCTATCACCTTTGATCGAAACCCACGTTTTGCATCTGATTCGTCACTAGTTGCGAACAAGGACCTTTGGCTCGCAGTTAGGCATGAGCACCGTTTATCACCCGCAAACTGATGGTTAGACCAAACGCACTCTCTGAAACCCTTGAAGGCATGCTTAGAGCATGTGTTATCGGCTATGGAAAACAAGTGACACTTCACTTTTGTAGAAATCTCTTCCAGCAACAGTTACCACGCTAGCAATCAGGCAGCACCATTTGGGGCATTGCACAGATGCAAATGTCGGACACCTCTGTATTGGGCAGAAGTTGGCAGAAGCCAAATTTCCGGCCCAAGACTTGTACTAGACACAACGCATAAGATTGCCCAGACCAGACAACGCATGGCGGCAGCTTGTGACCGTCAGAAAAGCTACGCAGAATTCCTAGTCGGAGACTGGGTTCTACTAAAAAGTTTCACCCTGGAAGGGTGTGGTACGTTTTGGAAGACATGGCAAGTTTAATCTGCGATAAGTTGAACCATTCGAAGTTACCAAAAGGATCGGAAAGATAGCTTTGCAGACTAAACCCGCTTGAAGAGCTGAGTGCGGTACACAACGTCTATCACGTGCTTAAACTGAAGAAGTGTCTGTCAGATGAAACATTCATTGTTCCTTTTTAGGAACTTGTGATCAGCAACAAACAACGCTTCGTTGAGGAACCGGTTGAGAACAAGGATCAAGAAACCAAAACCCTCTAACGTAGTGTAACCAACAGACAGATTTTGTTGTAACTCACGCTGTGGCCCAGAGTTTACCTGGGAACGGGAAAACCAGCTGATGCGCACGTATCCCAAGTTGTCTACAAACATTACTTCCAGCACTGAAGCTACAACTGGAATTTCAGGAAGAAATTTCAAGCCAACAAGGGGATGATGTGACACCCCACGAAAATGTTTAAACACACTAGCTTGTTTGTCAGTGGCTGCGTGCTAAATTTCGGGACGGAATTTCTTGAACTTGGGGATAATGTGACGCTTCGAGTTTTCTCGCGAGATTTCATCATTGTGTTATAATTTATTTGGTGAAAGTCCATACTATGAGAAATACGTACAAACTATGTGAATCTAATGCTATGCGATTTTACGTGCTATGTGACTGTATGTGCTATGTGGCTTACATGTTTGTTCTGTGGAATTTCCTGAAACTGCTTGTATCTACGTGTGGTAATGGAGTCTATTTATGCATATTGAGCGTAGCGTATGACTTTTGCTTAAATTCCGAGGACGAAATTCCTGCAACATGGGGAGAATGTGACAACTCGAACCCTTGATCCTGGTCGTCGAGAAACGAGCATTTTATTAATGCTCGTATTCACTATTATTTAATTATTATTGTTATTATCGCCATTATTTCACGAAATAATAATAATCCGCGACGAGAGTTTTAATTATTTACGTATTAGTTAATCATAATTGGGCCAATCTGTTCGAGCGAGACACGTAGTCATTTAAATGGATTAACGCACTTGGGCTAGGCCCAACCCCACTCCCTAAACCTAAAAAACCCATCCTATAAATATAAGCTTAAACCCTCCCCCCCCTCATTTTGGACAAAAAAAACCCTAATGTTCCTTTCAAATGAGCAGCCGCACACACAAACCAGACACCCCTCATCTCTCTAACACTTCCGGCGACCGGAGCCGCATTCTGGCAAGCTCCGGCGACTCAATTTTGGCGGAGACAAGCACACCCCCCCAACCATCTCTCTCCCTCTTACTCTTGTTGAAGACCGGCCACCGGCCATCTTCTTGTCTTCTCGGTCGCAGGCAGCCGCACACACACTCACCCGTCTCTTTCTCATCCTCTGGACGTTTGCCTGTTTCCCGGCGACAATGGTGAACCAGAGAATGACGAACGGCGGCAGTGGATATCTCTGGTCGTTTGGTGACGAAGATGATGAGTTGGAGCTGGCCGACGGCCGGAGACGCCGCTCACGACGGCGGTCTGTACCTCGGTCCGACATACTGCCCGGTAAACATCCCTTCCTTCTATCCTTTCGGTAATATTGCTGCTGTGTTGATGGCGTGAAAGATGATACTCACTTAAAGGTTTTGCTCTCGGGTCAGACTTGGTTGTGATGGTTCAGGTCGGCCGCTGTTTGGAAGCTTCGGGTCTCATCGGGTTCAGTCTTGGGTCACACCCATAACCCCCCCCTTGGTCAGTTTGCTTATATTTTGTCCTAATCTTGGTGGACATCTTGTTTGATTTGATATAATCAGTTTTGTGATTTGTATGTTACAAAGTTCCGAGTATGTGTTGTCTTTGATGTTTCTTTAGGTGTTTGTTTACTTTGGACTTTGATTAAATATTAACTGTTTGGTATATACAGGAGATTTGAGAAGTCATATGGTTGGTAAAAGTGATTGTTTGAAAAATAATACAAGTCTAATGTTCATACTAATAAAGTGTTTGAAGTTGTCTGTTTGTTTATGGTTTACATGTTTAACAAATGTGCATTTTGTATGAAGGAATGTTGACTTCATTACGTGCTCAAGGACATATGTATAAGTGGCTATTTTGGTGATAATTGTTGATAATGGGATGATATGCAGAATATGAATTTGTTTAAATAAGACTGTTTGCATAATAGGAATAGAAGAGATGATGATGAATTTGTTAACAAAATAATGGAAATGTTTGGTGATGGAATAGTGCCGTTTGATGATATTTACGGTGCATGATAGAGTAATTTTTGTGATAAAAGGACTGCATATGTTTATGCTGGAATGTAGTGATAAAGCAATATTAGATGACGGTTGATTGGATCCGTTTAGAATTATGAACATGATGAACAGTTTGAATACGTGATGAATATTGGAAAAATATGCGGTTTGATTTGAATTGATTAGAATGGAATAATGAAAACATGTTAAGGAATTTTGATTGGACAGTACATGATTAAGCAATTTGATTGGATAGTACAAAAGCTGGCAAATGTTCTAGAAAGATTTCATCAGCTGGGATGCGAGTCGAGACCATCCCGATTGCGACTCGAGATCATCAAAGTTGACAGCTCGAGACCATAGCATGCACCTCAGCAGTCGAGACCTCATAGGTTGCGACTCAAAGTGCACCACTCGAGACCTCCTGCATGCGACTCGAAATCACTTGGTTGCGACTCGAGACTTCATGATCTCGAGTCGAGACCACATGGTTTCGACTGGACCACTTTACTTAGTTATTTTGGCCGCACAATATGATGTCATGTTTGGACTGTGTGTTATTGTTAACTGTTTAACTGCTCATACGTTAGGATAGGCCCAATAACGTATATGCCAGTATGACTTACGTGCTATGTGTTAGATACGTGTAGTTTGTACGTGACATTTTCTTGCATGAGAACCTAATAAATATTTAATAACCATAATAGGGTATGGTTGACCAACGTAACACGAGTAAATTGTCAACCGAGCAAAGCAAAGGTGAGTTCACTACTTTTTACTTAAAGCATGTGTTCCCGGTGGTTGGGAAACGGAACGAAACAACTTTTCCTGGTTTGGGATTGCTTACTATCTCCTTGTGCGGGATACGGTATTTCTATCTCCTTGTGTGGGATACGGGTAACAACACTATCCCCTGTGAGGGATACAAACCTACTTTTCTCCCCTTATGCGGGACCCTTAGTTAATTACTATTTATACTAGATGCAACAAGCAAAACTAAACGAAACTCTATCACTCAAGTCCTCACTACTTAATACCGATTAATCGCCGGGGCCTGGCGAACGGGTTATTAGTTGATAGCGCTATTTAGGTCTCACCAGCCTCACACCGTGCCCGCGTATGGGATCGGGCGTGAACTAATAGACTCTGGCAAACCGTCAATGATCATAGAACATTGACAAACGGGGCACTACGGAAACGTACGGATGACTAGTATTCGGTATTGTAAAAACAGTTTAGTGGCTTACTTACGGGGTAGCTCCCCATGGCATGTATAAATGAGTAAATTAACTGTTGAAACAAGTTTTTGGAACTAAAACTGGAAAACTACGAACACGTGAACTCGCCAACGTTATGTTGACACTCTACTGCATGCTTTGCAGGTTGCTCGTTACAACTCTGGACGGACGTTGCAATCGGATGGAGTGCTTGGTTCGTAAGGGACATGATAACAAACTTGTGGTTTTAAATTACGATGCGTTTTCTTCCCCTTTCCGCTGTGAACTTAAACTATGTTTTGAAAAATTTAAATTAGGTCGCTAATTATGCTAATGTTTATAACAATAACTTATTCAAGTTCAAAATAATTAGTGGCTAAGTTCCTGGTCGTCACACACCTCGCGGTAATACTCCGCGTGTGGATCTTGAGGGTGTGACAGATTGGTATCAGAGCCATTCGTTATAGCGAACTAGGTTTTAAATATAAAATATTTTTGGTTGGGAAATAAAATATTTTTATATGAAAACCAGACTATAACCGTTCTTTAGTGGAAACCACAACGACACCACACTCCGGGTTCGTCAACCTCAGATGCTCACCTGGTAATGGTAGGCTATCAGCATTTACTTGTGCATAACTTATGTGTGTGAACACGCATGTGTGTATGTGTATAATTAGCATATATATATGTTAGTACGTATGCGTATATTTAGTATTTAACACATACTAAATATACAAAAAATAATAAGTTAACTTCGCCAACAATAAACCTTTTAGTTTATTTTGCCGGTCCCAAGCCCTGGTAAAAGAGGGTTTTTTTTCTCAAATAGTGTGTTTTTTTCTTTGGAAAAAGGCAGCGCATCCCATCAGCTCCTGTTTTTTGACCCGTTCTAATCAACCACATGAAGCTTAGCCCACTTCAGCAAGGGTGTTGGTCTTCGTAGTGAATAATATCAAGTTTTGTTTTTTTTTTTCAAAATTCTTATTCGCCAATTTGCTCTTGAGTTCAGCATTAACATCTCTATTAGGCAAACATATTCCACAAACAAGATTTGCAAAAAATTTCATCTAAAATCATAATCACCACAGATATGTGATTCAATACTTCAAAAGCACAAAGTACATATTAAACCAAACATCCTACAAAATAACCTTTCAACAGCCAACAAAAACAAAAAATATGCAACAAAATATTATCTAAAATCATAAACCATCACCAAACCCATGATCTTGTAACCGACTCGTGTCAACGCAGATGACCAGACTCAAATGCTGACCCGACACTGTTGACATAGTAATCTCTTAAAACAAATACCTTAATATCTCTCTGCACTAATCTCTTAAAACGAATAATGATTACTTTGAAAAATCGTTGAAGTTAAAAACGAATAATGAACACTGCAACCTACCTAACATGCATGTCTTCTTCGATATCAGTAGGTGAAACTTTGTCACCCAACCCAACAACAAACTGTAAATTTATAAAAATCAAATATCAGATGAACTGGTCCAGATATAAACAAGTACGAATATAAACTTAACCAAAGTTTCAGATACCTTTGCAATTTGTTTGACATTGATAACGTATTTTGCGTCTTCTGTGTTTGGGTTAATTATCTTTGTGCATCAAGCCACCTGCGTGCATAAACAACATAACATTTGTAGATCGGAAAGAAAAAATTTTTTTTTTTTTTTTGTTATAAGGTAATATGAAGTTATGAACCTGAAGAGGTTGCTCCTCTTGCATCATTTGTTTATCGGAAACAAGATCCCATTGGCTAGGTGCAGCTAGACCAGTGTCTTATTTCTTAATACCTGTCAAAGTTGAAGATGATTAGAACTCCGGTTCGGGAAAAAATTGGGCATCGTATTTGACTAACAGTATCCACATTATGTGTGTGTAGGATATACCATAAATCACAGCTAAGGGGTTGTTTGTAATTAGAGATGGCAAAAAAAATCCACAATCAACACAAAATCCTGAAACATTCCGGATGGATATTCGGGTATGGTATTAATTCTAAAAATTTTGAAGGGGTTTGGGACGGGTATGGTGTTAGTATTAGGTGATACCCGCCCAATTACCCGCAACAAAACCGTATATAGTAGCATTTTTTATAATCTTAAAAGATATCATAACCCGTCTGCTTGGTTTTAAAAAGCAAGAAACGCGTACAAAACGATAAGGTCTAAAACTTAGGCGCCAGACAAAAAAGCACACTGATTTTCATACCCGAGGTGCAAATAATTATACATTTTTTTGTACATTTTCTACACGATTCTAGCATCATTTATCCAATATTGAGAAAAAAGTAAACTTTATATATGTTTTAATATGGAAATTACATACATGTACAACCTGAAAAGCATGTTGTACAACAACTTGCTACCAAAAGCGCAAGGGCTTGAGCCTTGTTGCAAACGCCTAAGGTGCGCTTTTTTAAACCCAGATCATACTATAAAGTTGTAAACCAAGATCATTGAGATACATCACATCATGAAGGATTAGAAACCATTCCCTTTTTCGCCAATGCGACACTAAGAGCTATAATACAATCTGCTGCAGCCACTGAAAGACGTGTCGGTAACTCAAACCCACCTTGCAAAGTACTACAGAAAACAAATATCAAAACTGTAAAGTAAAACAAAATAGATTTTACTTAAAGTTTATAATATGAACGCCCATCGAGAAATGGGCCAAATATGAAAAAAATTTAAACGGGTCAAACCTTGTAGAAGAGGTGAAGGGCCCAATAAAATCTAGCCTGTTTTCTAGTAATTAGTAAATGGGTTTAAAAATGGCACCTTTATGTTATAGCATAAGAATAGATGATATACCTTTTCTTAAGACCCGATAGAAGATGATCAGCATGTAGAAGATCGTACGTTCTTGGGTAAGTGCTGAATGATTCACACCAGTCATGATATATCCCAAACAGTCCACATTCGTATATAATTGGAAGTGTATCTGGGGAATCAAGTGGCACCAGATTCATCACCCTGACTTTCAGATCTCTCAATGCAGCAGCAAATCTAGACACATTTGACAACAATAAACCACCAACATCTCAAACCTTGTAACATTTAGGGGGTGTTTGTAACATTTGACTTTGACTTTGACTTACCCTCCATATATGGATCTCATGTCCATTACATTCCTCTGATAGAAGACCAATCAAGTCCTAAACCATTTATGTATGAATTGGAGACCACGCGTTTCTAGTGCTCATAGTCAGCGGTGAAGTCATTGGGTGCTGCTTTTCCACAAACTCCATTATCGGTGCTCTTCAACCAGTATGGTGGTGAGTCCAGTCTTTCACGCCACTTCTTTGGCCAGTTTGAACCGCGTACTGATGAGTCAACCGGGACCTTATGCATGCATGCCTCAAGTTCTACGTTCCTGTGGCAAAATAAATGCCAAAACATTTTTTTTAAATAAATTTTTTCTTTGTAATGATAAAAGGGGTTAGTCGAAATGATGAAAGGGGTTAGGGGAATATGTAATTTTAACATGAAAACCCTCGTAAAATGAAAATCAGAAGTGGTAATTTTTGCCTATTTATGAATGAGTCGATCTGGGTTGTGTTTTAACAAAAATGGGTCAAGTAAAACAATTAGCTAAAAGGGGAACATGTTTTTAATATTATACCAGTCTTGTTTTTGAATCATATTTAACATTTTGTTAAAGAAATAATTAAAAGAGACAAAACGTGTTTATGGGTCAACCCAACCGACCGGACCCATTACAACATGCACGAAAGATGGTTTGTTTTCCTTTTTTTCATTGCTATGATCATTTCTCACAAAAAGCTGTTCAAGAAAGTTTAAAAACCTTACCAGATTGCATCTGGATTTTCGTTGCTTTGGCATATAGGCGGAAAATTTTGTTGTCTGTTTTCATAGCATTCATTGGAAGTTGGCTTTTTGTATATTTTTACACCTACTTCATTCGGCTGATCATTATAAATTGTTACAAGCTCCCAGCACATAGCCTTTGTCAATTTAGACATAGCTGCCACATCATTTCACATATGAGATGGGAAACAAGAAGGGGAATTCATAACTAAAAATCTTCCTATTTAATAAAGGAAAACTTTTAGTGGACACGTGTCAGCAAATGAAGGCCCTCCCTTTCTTCTTCCCACGTGTCAAATTCCTATCATTTCCTCAGATTTTTCTCTTTTTTATAAAACCTAAATCATACAAAAACTCAGATCTCAATTCAAAATTCAAAACTGACCTTTACTTTTCTCTCTCTTTCTCTCAAAAAGATTCATGTCTGAAAGTCTAGCCTCATCCACATCTCCATTATCATTCATCCATTCTCCTCCCATACGCACAAAGATGAAATCTGAGGACGTAGAACCGGAGATGAAGAACTTGAAAGTTGAAAAAGACTTGTCAGGAACGACTTGATGTCAGCAACAATTTCACATTTAAGTTGATAAACGGGGTTCTCTCAGGTGCACCCAATCTTCTTACTTTAAGCTGTATCGAGATTAGTTCTTTTTCTGTTGTAGAGAAGCTAGATAATTAACCCTAATCCTAGCGAAACGCTAAAGTTAAAGGCCTGGATATCGCTGTAATTTGTAAGTAATTGATATATCCAACGAAGAAGGGAACCATCCGAAGAAGGGGATGTTGACCAAACCCGACTGTTTTACCACTAAGTCGAACACTTGGTGCACTTGAAAAAAAAAACTAAATATAGGAATTCCAAGATATGCCTGCCCATTTATGAAGTGAATGTCAATTACATGTGGATTGTTTGCCAAATTGTCATTGTATGATCATAGTTAGGCTGGTTCTTAGACAAATAAAAAGACAAAAAATACTGTCTTTGTAGAATGCTAATTCAAGGTGTTTCAAACAAATGGCCACCGTTGTTAGTAAGTTTCAGTTAATGACCAAATTTTGAAATATTTCAGTGTCATGCTTTATGCATTGCATTATCGACATGTTGAATTTGTTTTGAATTCCATTGAATGATAAGGATGATTTCTTAGGTTCGCATAGAAACGGATCCAGCTGCTAGAACCTGATCATGCTGGATAGTGGCATGAGAGGACCCCACACTAAGTCACTGACATTTGAGTATGCATTCGGTCTTGAGTTCCATATCAAAAGGAATATATACTATATCATATTAAAACCAACTGGGGTAGCCCAGTTGGCCTGCCTCACCCTTCTCTTCCCAAGAGACCCGGGTTCGAATCCTGTGGCCGGTGTAATACCACACAGGCTCTTCGATCTCGGTGGGGATTCACCGCCATGCAGCCATGGGGCTAGGTTAGCTGCGGAGTTGTAATACTCCGGCGGATGGGAGGTCCGTGCAAATACCCCCCCCCCCCCCCCCCCCCCCCCACACACACTATATCATATTAACATGTTCAGAGTTAATATTATCTGGTTAAATGCCAACATAGGCTGAGTCTTTGTGATATGTGTGTGATCACTTTCTTTTATTTGGTTTTGCAAAACAATAACTCAACAGACTTGGTGAAATATTGAATTGCCACAATCTTTTTTCATTGAGTCTATTTTTGGTGTAGTATTGTACTTCCTTTAAATATTGGTATAAATTGTGGTTAAATACTAGGGATGAGAACGGTAGCCGTTCGGTACCGAAAGTACCGATATCGAAAAATAAGGAAAATTGGTACCGGTACCGGTGTTTTACCCATAAATACTGGTACCGGTACCGAAAAACGTGAAAAATGGGAACCGGTACTCTATAAGAGATAAAATTTATTTATTCTATATTAATAAATCTTTTGACCGGTTACTCTATAAGAGATAAAACTTATTTATTCTAAATTAATCAATCTTTTTTTTCAGGTGGGAAAGTGGGGTCTGCTAGAAAGTGGTCATAATCTTGATGTTGCGGACCTTAAAGTGCAAAATATAATCGGTTGAGGTTTTCTTGGAACTCACACAAAAGTTTTAAGTGGTGTGCAAAATTATCATTTTGCCTTTGGCTCGGCTTTATCGGTGTTAATGTTAAAAAGTGTCGGCCAATAAGAGTTAATCAATCGTATCAATTGTTGCACTTTTATAGACATGCATATAGTATTATAGTGACAACTTCATGGCTTTGTTAAGAGTAATTTTAGCATGGCTTTGTTGAGAGTAATTTTAGCATGGATTCCATGAAAGATTTTGAGTGTTGGTTCCATAGAGTATATTAAAAGTTTGGTTAAATTTGCAGTTGAGTGTTAGGAGCGTGAAGAATCTATGACTCAAAGAGATGCTGGTATATTTCCAATAGATATAAAATGGGAGAAATGTCGTATGCATAATGGTTAAGGTTCGAGGGGATGAATTTTGCAGTTTAGTTTGGCTGAAATGTGTAGGGTTAATGTGTTATGTTTTGTACGATGTCATCAGTGTTGTATTGGATATTATGGTTTGGGATTGGTTCTTAGCGACTTGCTAAGAATTGGTCTGGTGGTAATGTTGAATAGAAGTTTATTTTGTCTGACCAAAAAAGTTAATATGTGTTTTTACCTCTAAGTTCATTGAAAGAATTGATCTTTCTCTTTTTGTTTTTTGTTTCTTTGTTACTCACCTCCATCTTTGTAAGATTTAGTCATCAAACATGTTTTTAAAATGTGGAAGGTATTTTTTTAAAAGAGGAATTTGTTGGTTTATTTGCTATTTAAAACGATTGTGTTTAGGTTTCGGTTTATTGTTTTAAAACGATTAAACATGTTTGTTATTTAAAAGATGTTCCGTTTCTTTATAAGACATTTTTAATAAACCTTAAAAAATGTGTATACATTCGTTGTTTAATAAAATGTGGTATGTAAATTTTCTAAAAACCACCCATGTTTTTACACGGGGTTACATAGGTCTTAGCATTAAGAGATATCAGGTTACAAGTCATACAAAAAAAATACATTTATAGATATAGATTTTTTTTAACAAAACTCATAACCCGTGAAGCTCACGGGTATATAACCTAGTATCATTATAATTTTTGAAATATTTAAAATGTTACATGTAAATCAATAAGAATCCACACCAAATGGAGAAATGTAAAAGAGCGTGTTCGGTATCTATTTTTGTTTATCTTTTCATGCAACTTGTGGGCCATAGGGTCAAAGAAGTCATTAATGTAAACAAAAGGGTACAGGTGGCAAGCTGGACGGGTCGAAAAGGGTACAGGTGGCAAGCTGGACGGGTCAAACAGTTTGGGGTAAACACCAGTCATTTTCTAGTATGGGTCAAAATGACCCACCAACACCTTTTTAACTTTTTTGTCCATATTTTAAAATTATTATAGATAATTAATGTGTTAGTAAAATTACAAAAATGATATAATAACAATAAAATGATTCCACAGGTCGCATGCATTACAATAGACTTTTTTTTTTGGCAATATTTAACCTGTTGAAGCCCCAGTTTCCCTTTAAGCTAGAGATTTCACTTGACCCGTTTGAACCACATTTGCCAATTTAGCTAAAATTTTCATCTAACTCGTTTGAGATAAAACACAACTCAAATCAACTCGTTTATAAGTAACTGGGTCAAACACCTCATCAAACAAAATGACATAAATCTTTACCTTCCCATATCTCCATATCTTCAGCCAACTTTTGGTAAACGGGGGTAGCAGACCAAACCAAATAACCACCAGGTCTTAAAAGACGGTTAAGCTCCAACAAAAGTTTTCCACCTGAAAACATACGTATTACATCTTTAAATGATTTTCTGTTCATAATTAAATCATTTTTTAATTTAATTCACCAAACAAACTATTTGAAAATATAACCTTCAATGTGCCACAGGACTCTGCAACGTGCACAATGAATGGCATCAAATACCTTACTGGGTAAGGGTAGTCTTTGGGTACCCATAACAGCTGAAATGGCGGGAATACCCCGTTCAAGTGCAAATTGCACTAGAGCTTCATGCTCATCTTTTGGTGCAAATACACCACCGTGCTCCACGCCAGACATGGGGTGGTTAGCCTGGAGTGGACTGGCTTCCACTCCCACACCGTGTGGTCTTACGGGAATGACAAAAACATAATAGTACTATTTACCCATGTTTTCCACTGAATGATCTTATACATGATGGCAATGCCAAAAGCAAGAGTTTTCCTTGTTCTATTAATAGTACTATTTGTTGTCTTGCGTATATTATAATCCAAACAAAACAGATAATCCAAAACATAGATCTTATGCCGAATTCAATAAAGAAATAGTCACTAAACTCAATAATGAAATAAAAAACATTTAAAGATCACCTTATTGAACCCAAATGAAACACTTAAGTTAAAACTTCCGGTTAGATGACACATGTAACCCTTTGGGTATAAGCTGACTTATTCTATTTAAGGATCACCTTATTTATCCTACAAATAAGAATAAATCATAAGATATATAATTGATTTATCTACAAAGAAAAATAATTAACATGAAACTGTATTTTTGCAAGGAACTTTCTTATGATAATTCAAAGTAAATAAACTCTATCATAAAGAACAGGAGAATAGCAAAGCCCAAATTATTCATTTGTTTTGCTGAAAATAATTTGGGGGAATTTATGCATTAAAAATACACTTTTGGACCATTTGGTGACCCCCTCGTACCGAATATTAAAAATGGACAAACCACATACCTGTTTTCATTCTGTGTACTGGAGCGTACCTCGATCTAGGTGACTATGATGCGGCCGCTCTACCTCATAGTTTCATATTTTTGACCCGTTTGGGATATACCCAGCATTTATGTGAAGTTTGAGCATGTTAATGGTTCTTTTTGTTCAAATAAACTTAAATTTTATAAATATACTTATTTAATTTACAAACATAATCTGGTTTGCTTACCTACTTTTTGTTTCAACTATTCCCATTCCCCTTTTCGAGAAAGTGTCTCCACATAACTCTCTAATCCAACAGCTGTTACAGAAACGTCATCAAAACGAATAAATTCAGTTATCACAAAAGACACAGCCTAAAGTCAACAAAAAAATATGAGTAAAAGGAAAGAGAACAAACCGGGCTGTATCGGACAATCTGTCATCACAGTTGACTTTTGAGCGTTTGATATAATATCAACTTGCAAAATTCGCCCATCATCATACGGCTCGGGTGCATAAACTGATTTGTTCGCACCTGGTGAAAAAATAAATTTAGTTATATAACGTAAAATAAGACATATGCACATTGAAGATGCTTTTTTACTACAGGGCTTAGCGGGCGGATCGGGATGGGTAACGGGTCATTTTTATCTGAGTCCAAACAGGGCTCATCAATATTTTTTTAACTGAGGCATTTTACACATTAAATTAAGGTTTTTATCAAAATATGTGCTAAGTCAAATGTTGCAAATTTTTTATAAGATACCTCTTGCTGAAGTTTTACGGAGAATGCAGACTTCTCTTGGATTTGTAGCCTCAACGCTCGAAGCTCATGTTCCATATCCATCACCTAGAAAACAAATGCATAAAAAATCAAGATTTTGAAATGATGGCATGCATTGGCGGTAAGCCTGTAAACGAACCGAACGTTCATGATATCATCTTCACTATTACAACTGCCTATAATATAACAGAAAGTTTGAGAATCCGGTTTGACATTTGTCGCATCCATTTGTTTAAGAACCATTATTCCTTTATGAAAGTTTTTCTGCAAAAAAAAAAAGGAAAAAGCAAGTTAATCATCCAATTAAGTGAAAAAGAACAGCATATATGTTATGTTATTCGTGTTGAAACATTCAACAATAAAAACCAGAATTCACGTGCAGACATATGCATTAATTATTGGTCTTTCTAAACTTAACTGAGTTGCGAGTTCGCCACTTTCATCATCATCATCATCGTCATCCAGTAGATTGTGCCTTGTAAGTCTTAATCAACCCAAACCGACCGGCTTCTAATCGTACAATTACACAAACAATGATCAAAGCGTTCGTCTCCACCAGCCATTGCCTTCTCATTCTATATAAATAATCAAAACGTTAATCATAATTACACAAACAATATAATCAACGTTGTTCTCTAAAATTTAAAATTTTTGAACAGTTTAGATGGGTGAATGTATCAAAATCGACTTGTGTTGTATTCCCTCTAATAGAAGTCTCGGGTTCGATTCCCGCTTTCATTGGTACCCCTTAAAGACCATCTGTCCAGGGCAAAGTGCGCTTTATCTGGTCCCATTGGGTTAGAAAGATATTGGTGGGACCCATGAGTTACCAGTGACAAGGTCTGATGGTCATAAAAAACACACTGAACGACCCATTTGATAGTAAATAAGTCACAAGTACCAACTCGAATTATAATATGTGATCAAATTTTCAAACCATCATTTTTTCATGAAAGTGTTCTTGAGAAAGGAGAAAACACCACTTTGTACAGTTTCTGGCAAAAAATACCAGGTACCATTATGCAATAACATATTTTCAGTTCATCAAAACCCACTTGTTCTTATAAAGTATGTGCTTTATGTTGTCTTCTTACAAAATTAAATAGCTCTGTTTTTATATATATACTGAATGTCTTTGTACAAAATTTAATAGCTCTATTTTTATGTATGTACCGAACCAAGAATGCGTTCGGAAACAATGGGTTACCTTATCCCTTAAACTCATTAAGGCTTACCACTGGTCCAAGTAGCAACTCAGATAAGGTTCTGGTCTGAATCACTGACTAAAACATTAACCAAAACATTCGTATGTCGAAAGCAAACCATAAAATTAGGTCTAAAACTCACCTTAAATGAAACGGCGTGTGAACACATAAAGAGATGAAATACAATCCGGTGACACCAAATGGAAAGACAAATGGGGCCTGTTATATAATAATATAATTAATAATTAATTTAATAGATCATATGAAAATCTTATTAACTTGTTGGGTCCTGTTAAATTCCCTCTTTAATTCTGCCATTTCAAGTTTCTTTACAAAAATGTACTATCTTTGCAAAATTCTCTTTAAATCTTCAGTTTCTTTACAGTGGCGAATCGAAAATTACACCGTGAATGTGTTCTCAAAACCGCCCAGAATGCATGACATTGTCGTCTTATTCGTTGAGCTTTTCCGGGAAGATTTACGTTACCTTTCATCGCTGTGACACGACCACCGATCACCACCCGAATCAGCAGCGTGCATGATTGCCATGGTCTTGTTTGTCACCGCATTGACGATGTATTAGCACCGATGATCGAGTTCTTGTGCACCATTAGCATTCAATCATTCTTCTTATTCGTTGAGCTTTTCCAGGAAGATTTACGTTACCTTTCATCGCTGTGACACGACCACCGATCACCACCCGAATCAGTCGTTTGCATCATTGCCATTGTCTTGTCACCGCATTAACGCTGTATTAGCACCGAGGATCGAGTTCTTGTGCACCATTAGCATTCAATCATTCTATAAACTTTTAAACTCTTGCATACCTGAATATTGAAGTATTTTTTATCATGAGATATCTGCACAAAGAAAACCAATTTAGGTATTGTGCACATAGTATAAAGTTTAGATCTTGTTCTACTAATTGAAAGCAAAATTAGATTGCAGGCAACATCTCCATATATCTCACTCAGTAGAGCCATGGTCGGTGTTTATGAAACAATCAGAACAGTAAAAAATGACGGATGTTAAGAAATTAAGACCATAACTTACTAATGAATGAACCCTAGAAGAGCGAAAAACGAATGACAATCATAAGAACTTACCAATTCAACGACTCAAACTGAAGTGTGAGAGTGGGCAAGATGATAACTGTATGCACAAATATACAACATCAAAAGGCTATACCAAATAATGCTACAAAGATATCAATTAAGACAATTTGTTTCATTAGAGATACAAATCTTACCTGTTGAAGTGCCGCAAGAAATAGTTGCTCGACCAGTCGACCCCATGTATGATGTACCACTTGTTCAAATACAAAACAGCTAGAGCAAGTTCCGTTCTCGCAACATCAAGAAAATAATCAATCAAACAACAATAAATGTCCTTCCAAACTCATACAATTCCACAAATCTTCAAGTGTAACCATAATATTTCATTAACAGTGAAAAGTATTGATTCAAGAAAAGAAGTAAACTGTACATAATCATGAGGAAGCGATAACTGTTGCCCTGTCTCCTTAAGCAGTCGCTCCAGCTCAGCATCTGCAGACGCCATAACCTCTCAATGTTCGAAACCCTAGCAAAAAAACCACAGTCAAAGAAACCGAAAACCAACCGAAATCTCCCTAAAAAAACACAAAACACATAAAAAAGCCTATAAATTTAAACAAAAATCAAGAAATCTTGTAAATAAACCCTAGACTTGTAAATAAACCCTAGAAATCTACCTACAAAGAACAGAGTGTCACACCCCAACCGATGGCGGAATCATCGGGGCATGGCACTGAGCGAAACAGATTGTCCAGAAGTTTCCATAACAACTATCATCACCATTTAATTAACGCATTACGTCCCATACCGTAACATAAATAGTCAAAGAAGTTATTACAGACAACATCAAAACAAATATTCTGTTCTGACAACTCAGATTTTAATAAGTAGCAATTGTTTATCTGCTTCTAGAGACCCCTAATAAGTTATCTACAGACAACTATTTGTTGGGCTCTAAAGCTTTATTCTAGCTTCCATTCCCTACCACATATGCATCCTAAGCACCTGTCACATACGTTAAAATAATGTGAATACATAAAATGTAAGGGTGAGCATACAAGTTTGATAATAGCATATATAGAGTTCGAATTCGTTTACACATAACCAGCACGTACACATAGTGAAATGAAGCACGTTAGTTATCGACATAGATCCATCGATACCAATGACTGCGGGTTGACTGCCCGAGGCAGTTCGCAATACACGATTACCACTATAATCCATGCAAGTAAAAGATCCTTAACAACCCCCGTGTGAACGGGTGCTGAGTCCAAACTATAGTACTATCGTTGCTAAGGCAGGTAGACAGCATTCCATGTGTAAACATAACAAACAAGCATTCATAAGCCACGTATAACATGCATTAATGGTTAAGCGTTAAAATAGCATGAGTTGTGTGATAGTTGTAGTTTGAATAGTTGTAACGTATGTAACACCCAAAAGTGCTAAAAGCGAAAAGGGTTCGAGTATACTCACAGCGATATGGATTGAAGGGAGTGCTTTACAGCGAGTACGGTTAGCCTGAATAGATTTGATAACGTAACGATAAGTGGCGCGTAAAACAGTACAAGCGAGAGTGGTTAGGATGGCTGTTCGTGCGGATCAGCTATCCGTGAGAGGGAGTCGTCCGTGCGCATGACCTATCCGTGCGGATGGTGATGCGTGCGGATGGTGATCCATCCGGATAAGCTATCCGTGCGTACGACTGTCTGTGCGGGTGGTAACCCGTGCGGATTAGTTGTGCGTGCGGATGACTTATCCGTACAGTTAAGTTGTTCGCGTGGATAAACGTTCAAGTGGATTGTTTCTTCCTAAGATGTGTTTGTGTATGATGGCTTGTACTTTGGAGTTTTCGTTGTAGCATTTAGAAACCACATAAGTGTTTCTACCTTTCAAGCCGGTCACGCGGACGACAGTCCGTGCGTATTGGTAGTCCGTGCGGACAGCCTGTGCGCGCGGGCAGAGACAATCCGTCCGGATAGCTTGTCCGTGCGTACGGCTTGGCCGTGCGGATGAACATTGTTTGATTTTCATTTTAGGGCCTTAGTATCTCATGATCCGAAGAGTAATCCATTCAGAGGTCGTCCGTCCGGATTGCTCATTCGTCGATACTCAAACCTTGTTTGGAAAGTGGGTCCCAAGGGTAGCTCGTCCGGGTGACAACTCGTCCGGATGACCTGTGCGTGCGGACAGCCTGTCCATGCGGACAACTGGTCTGGTTGTTCCGTTCGTCTACACTTGGTTTCTGTTGTCGTTTATCGAGACGTTCTGATTACGTGGCAACCACTTGGAATGGTATTCTCACCCGCGTGACTAGACCGGTCAGGAACCACCCTAACTCGGCCTGTCGGCGACTCAGAATGGTAGTTCCGATTGTCCCCGAAATCAGGTGTCTTGCGGTAGAATTCCAGATCTAGGACTAGTGCATCACTATTATCGAGTAGAGACTAGAACCGATCAGATTCGTACCGATTTTAAGGGTAAAAGAAGGAGAGAACTTAGGTTAATTTCTTTCCTCTCTTTTTATCCTTAGAAAAGTTTAGATCTAGGTGAAGTTAGTGTGAAATCTTGTAGAAATCGTTTAGATCTGAGTTATTCTTGGTGGAATGAGGTCAAGCTTGAAGTTCATAAGAACTTCATGATGACGTCACTCGAGGATACCTCAAATCCGGGTGATTTCATGGTTAAAAGTGAAGATTTGAAAGATGGAAATGTGTAGAATTGTGTAGTGATCAAAGATGTACAAGAATTAGTGCAAGATCGTACCTGGATTGGGAGAAATCTGAGAAAAAGTGAAGAATGCGTGCAGTTCGGACGTCACTTGCCAAAAGTGGAAAAAGTGGAGAGTAACCCGTGTATTTATAGGATGCCAAAAAGGGAAAAGGGTGAGCCGTGCGCATGGCACGCACCCGGGTAGGCTATCCGCGCGGACTGGTCATCCGTGCGGATTGGCAATCCGTGCGGATGCCGCCTCCTTTGGTGTGTTCGGTGCGATGTTGATTCGGTTTCGATTTGCGAGCAATTCGATAGGGTTTCCTAGTCAAATTACTTTCAGTCCCAACTACTTCTTATATGGTTCGACTCGGGATTCGGGATTCGGGTTCGATTGAGTTCGCTTGATTATCCCAACATAACATAAAATAAACATGCACAGGTAACACGTAAGGCACACACACACGTATAACGGACAAGTAAAATACATAGCTCGAGTTACGATTTGATGTCGATTTGATTAGCATAGCTTGATTAACTTTATCGCATTGTTACTTCCTATCGTTCACAGTCGTAGGTCGATTGAAATACGGTTAGCATGACTCGATTATTGTAATGTACGACATTTACTCCACATAATCTAAATATAATAAAAACAATTCTACGAGTCGAGTCGCTCGAAATCGGTCGTTGACTTGGACCTTGTTTAGGGAATTTCGTCCCGAAATTAAGCTGAAAGTCATAACTAACCGTGGATCACATGTGAGAGTCCTTTGTTTGGACCACTAAAAGTCGTCAAGTTAGTCGACTTTTACGGTTAAAATCGCTGATTTTTGGATATGATGTGCGAAAATATCTAATTTAAAAGCCTATAAAGTTTTAGATTTCAATTCGAAGCCGTTTGGGAGAAATTTGAATATTGTAGGTCCGGATTTATCTCCGATTTGATTGCGTAACAACACGTTCGATGTGCGGAATCCGCGAACGTGCTTGACTAAACATAATCGTCACGGGGTCAAAATCGATCCTACAAATGGTGTCTGAGCAGGCGATCGATTGCTCAGATTTGAGCAATTTCTTCGTCTTTCTTATCTATCACGTTTTTCTCTGAAAATCGATAAATCAAACGTATACAATAACCGGGATTCAATTGATTATGATGACGTACACAAAGCCGAGAATCACGTAGAGAGAACTTTCTCTTTCTAAGCACCAAGCTCTAAATTCTCTAAAATGGCAGAAGTCTCTAAGGCTAACCCTAAGGGTTCTATTTATAGGCCAAGGTTATAGGGAGACTTTCCTTATTTACAAGTATGCCACCTTGCCTTTCTTATCCGGACATTACTCCTTCGTTAAATAACTGTGGATACTTTGCCTTCATGTCGCTTTCGAGTTCCCAAGTGAACTCCGCGCCTCGTTTGCCTTCCCACCGGACCTTCACAATAGGAATGCGTGAGCGCCTGAGTTCTTTGGTTTTGCGATCCATGATTTCGACAGGCTTTTCCACGAAGTGTAATGTTTCGTTCACTTGTAGATCATTTAGGGGAACATGTAAGTCGTGGTCGGCGATGCACTTTCGGAGGTTCGACACGTGGAAAGTCGGATGGACATTGCTAAGTTCCTCCGGTAATTCGAGTCTGTAGGCGACTTTTCCGATTCTTTCCAGAATCTTAAAAGGTCCAACATATCGAGGCGCGAGTTTCCCCTTCTTGCCGAATCGGACTACACCCTTCCAAGGTGATACCTTTAGGAGTACGTAGTCACCAACGCCATATTCCCGGGGCTTGCGCTTTTTATCGGCGTAAACTTTCTGTCGATCCCGAGCTTTCGCTAGGTTGTCCTGAATTTGGAAAATTTTGTTTGTCGTTTCTTGTAGCAGCTCCGGACCGGTTAATTGCGAGTGACCGATCTCGTGCCACACAATAGGCGATCGACATCTTCTTCCGTATAAGGCCTCGAAAGGTGCCATCTGGATGCTAGCCTGGTAGCTGTTGTTGTACGAGAATTCGACTAACGGAAGGTGTCTATCCCAATTACCACCGAAGTCTAGAACACACGAACGGAGCATGTCTTCAAGCGTACAAATCGTTCTTTCAGTCTGACCGTCGGTTTGTGGGTGGAACGCAGTACTTAGATTAAGCGTTGTACCGAGTGCCGTTTGAAATGTTTCCCACAATCGTGAAGTAAACCGAGCATCACGATCAGAGATGATGTCACGAGGCGTCCCATGTCGACAAATGATCTCGTCGGTGTAGATTCGGGCTAATCGTTCTACCTTGTAGTCTTCTCGTATTGGCAGAAAGTGAGCTGATTTGGTCAAACGGTCAATAACAACCCAAATGCTGTCGTGACCTGATGACGTGGTTGGAAGCTTGGTTACGAAATCCATGGCTATGCTCTCCCACGTCCACATGGGGATTGGGGGTTGTTCGAGCAAGCCAGAGGGTCTTTGATGCTCAGCCTTGATTCTAGCACAGGTTAGGCATTTTCCGACGTAGAGAGCGATGTCCCGTTTCATACCCAGCCACCAGTACCTATAGCGAAGGTCATGGTACATTTTGTCAGCACCAGGATGAATAGAATATCGGGATTTGTGGGCTTCATCCATGATAATCTGTCGCAGGTTGGTTCGCTTGGGAATCCAGATTTTGTCTAAGAAGTGGAATATCCCGTTTGATTTGCTCACAAGTTGGGCTCCATCGTGGCAGATTCTTTCTTTCTTCAAAGTGCGCTCGTTGAAACATGCATGCTGGGCGTCGCGAATAAGAGCTTCGAGGTTGTGCTGGGCTTGAACATTACGAGTGCTAAGCAGATAGCTCCGTCTGCTAAGTGCGTCGGCAACAACATTTGCCTTGCCTGGGTGATAACGAATCTCACAGTCGTAATCGTTGAGAAGTTCTACCCATCGGCGTTGACGCATATTTAGTTCCCTTTGATTAAAGATATGCTGTAGGCTCTTATGATCGGTGAAGATCGTACACCTTGTACCATACAGGTAGTGTCGCCAAATCTTTAATGCAAAAACAATTGCGCCTAGCTCGAGATCGTGGGTTGTATTGTTCTTCTCGTGGATTTTGAGCTGACGAGATGCGTAAGCTATGACCTTGTCCCGTTGCATTAGAACACAACCGAGACCAAGGTTGGAAGCATCACAGTAGACAATGAAATTATCGTTTCCGTCGGGTAGTGTGAGAACAGGAGCATTGCAAAGCATGTGTTTGAGGGTTCGAAAGGCAGACTCTTGTTTGGTTCCCCAGACAAAAGGCTGGTCCTTGTGAGTGAGAGAGGTAAGTGGTACAGTAATCTTCGAGAACCCTTCGATAAATCGTCGATAATAGCCCGCTAGCCCGAGAAAGGAGCGGACTTCAGTCGGGTTCCTAGGCGTAACCCAGCTCTTAACAGCTTCAATCTTCGCAGGATCGACGTGAATACCCTGACTATTTATGATGTGACCCAGAAATTGAACCTCCCCCAACCAAAACCCGCACTTGGAGAATTTGGCGTAGAGCTGGTTCCCCTGGAGTAACTCGAGAACCAAACGTAGATGTTGCGCGTGTTCGGCTCTCGTTTTGGAATAGATCAAGACGTCGTCAATGAACACGATGATGAAACGGTCGAGATATGGTTTACACACTCGATTCATCAGATCCATGAAAACTGCTGGTGCATTGGTTAGGCCAAAAGGCATGACAACGAATTCGTAATGGCCGTAACGAGTGCGAAACGCGGTTTTGGGTATATCTTCCTCTTGTATACGCAGCTGATGATATCCTGAACGTAGATCGATCTTTGAGGAACACGTAGCGCCTTGTAGCTGATCAAACAAATCGTCGATTCGTGGCAGAGGATAGCGGTTTTTGATAGACAACTTATTCAATTCCCGGTAGTCGATGCACATCCGGAACGACCCGTCCTTCTTTTTGACGAAAAGGACTAGTGCGCCCCAAGGAGAGGTGCTCCGGCGGATAAAGCCTTTTTCAAGCAATTCCTGGAGTTGGGTTAAGAGTTCGCGCATTTCGGACAGAGCGAGTCGATGAGGAGCTCTGGCGATAGGATTAGCTCCAGGAATGAGATCAATGCGAAAATCGATATCACGCTTCGGAGGTAGTCTGGGAAGATCCTCTGGAAAAACTTGAGGAAATTCTCGAACCACTGGAACGTCTTTTTCTTTCTTCTTCTCTTTCTTTTCCTCCTCCGCTGCTACGACGTTAGCCAAGAAAGCCCTGTATTCCTTGCGGAGATACTTGCTAGCTTGTAGGCATGACATAAGCTTAAGACCCTTCGAAGTAGTATCCCCATAAACGCACAATGAATCACCGTTTGCGAGCGAAAAACGAATCATTTTATCGAAGCACACAACTTCGGCATGGTTTTCGCGAAGGAAGTCCATGCCTACTATGACATCAAAGCTTCCTAGTTGCATCGGAATGAGATCGATCGAGAAGATGTGATTGTTGAGCTCGAGAGTGCAATCACGAACAACAGAGTTTACAGCGACGGTTCTTCCGGTAGCGACTTCAACATCGAATGCAGAGGAGAGTCGGGAACGTTTACGATTAAGGAGTTTCTCAAATTCGAGTGACACAAAGCAATTATCGGCTCCAGTATCAAACAAACATGAAGCATAAATACCATTCACAAGGAACGTACCATTGACCACGTTGTTGTCGGCCTGGGCTTGACGCACATTGAGATTGAAAGTTCTGGCGCGTGCTGCCTATTGTTGTTGTTGCTGCTGTTGCTGCTGCTGTTGCGGTTCTTGTTTCACTACCCTGTTCGGGCACATGTTGGCGAAATGATTCAGGTCGCCACACGTGAAGCATGCTCTGGCTTTGACTGCGGGTGCCGGAGGAGCTTGTTGACCCTGTGGGGCAGCGAGTAGAGCTTGATTGGCAGGAGCTTGACGAATACGGCAGTTGGCAGTAAAGTGGTCGTAGACGTTGCAATGAGCACAGAAGCGACATTGAATAGCAGTCGGGTGATGATAGGTGCAAGTAGGGCAGAGTGGGTGTGGTCCAGTATATGCACGCTTGGCTGGCGGTGCATTGGCCACAGGCGCCGCTACTTGACGCTGTTGGGCAGGTACAGCTTGGATCGGTGCAGCAGTAATCGCACAGTTCTTGTTGGTGGAGCTGTTCTTTCTCTTGTTCTTTTGCTTGTTGCTTGACGAGGTAGGTTCAGCAGTTGGTGTAGTAGCGGTAGCTTGATGCAGATGCTTTGAGGTCTTATCCCACACCCCAGCCTTGACCCTTTTGTCATTGATTTCAGCGGCCAGCAGATAGGTCTCTTCGATCGTGGCAGTCTTAGCCGCTTGCACGAAATCAGCGACGCAGTCGGGCAGGGCTCGGATGTACTTCTTGATGGTCATCTCAGGAGTCTTGACCTGGTCAGGACAGATAATGCTGAGCTGTTTGAAGCGAGCAGTGAGGCCAGCATTGTCCCCATCCTTCTGATGTATGTGCCAAAATTCATCTTCAAGCTTTTGACGCTCGTGAGGAGGGCAGAATTCCTCCAGCATGACTTCTTTGAGCTCTTCCCACGACAACCCGTAAGCTGCATCATTCCCTCTCTTGTTCCTCTCGGCCGTCCACCAGTCCAAAGCACGGGACTGAAAGACGCCGGTAGCGTTCAGAGTTCGAAGGTCATCAGGGCAACCACTTTGTCGCAGAGTAACCTCGATAGAGTCAAACCAGTGGAATAGAGCAGTAGAACCTCCTTCGCCTGTGAATTCTTTCGGCCCACATGACTTGAATTGTTTGAAATGAAAGGTCTTGCGACAGCTCTAGGACCTTCAGTCCTCGATTCCTCGGATGATTTGCTGGCATTCTCATAGGCATCGCTCACTGCCTTTGCTACAGCTTTCGCGACGATGGAAGCAAGACGTCTGTCTTTCTTTTCTTGGCGAGAGAGTGGATGACGGGATCCAGACGACATTGTCTGCAATAGGCATCGCCATGGAACTCAACACATGTATTCGAATCTTCCCTCACACGTCTACTACTACTAAAGCTCAGTAACATGTACCATGTAACGCATATAGTCACAAAATCACAGAATTGCACAAAGTCACATAAACACATAGAGCACATAATCATAATATTTTTAATCACATAAGCATAATAGCAAGAAACACATATAACTTAATCACTAAAAGCACCTACGAGCATACAAACCATTCTGACTGCCTCTATTGTTGATTCGCTAGCGATGAGTTGTGTGGGTTTTGTGTTTTAGCAGAAGCAATAGTGTTGAGTTGAAACCAATAGTACCTAAAAATGTTAACAAATAACAGAAAATGCATAAAATTTTCATAAAGATCGATAAATCGAAGGTAGATTGTCTGCGGCTAACAGACTTCGACTAACTAAAGTAGCTCGACTATTCGCAAGGATCCTGCACAATTACCTCCAGGACTATGCCTTTGCCTCGATTCTCGGGCGTTGGCGCAATTCCCATTGGTTATATTGTGTCTTTAGATCGTTGGAGTCCGTCAAACTTTGGTGGAAGTTTTTGTATAAAAGCGGGACGAGTCGTCAAGGTTAGGGTTTCACCCCTATCTTGCAACTTCCGTCCTCGTTTTTGATAAAAATTGAGGAGATTATTCATCAAAATATGGATTTCACTCCTGATTTGGTATGATTCTCCTCGTTTGTAGCTAAAACGCAAGCTGATTAGGCAACTTTGGTCGAGAGTTTGCGGTTTTCACGCCTATTCTCGACCTCATTACCTGTTCACAACTTGGAAATTCGAGTGCAGTGATAGAAAAGAGTGAGTGATAGTGGCGAGTTTACGCATACGTGTGAGTTGGTCTGTTGGTTCTTAACTATAGACTAGGTCTCTAAGACTTCGACCCGGACTAGGTCGAGTCTTGCCTAATTCCCTATAGTTATGGCTCTGATACCAATCTGTCACACCCCAACCGATGGCGGAATCATCGGGGCGTGGCACTGAGCGAAACAGATTGTCCAGAAGTTTCCATAACAACTATCATCACCATTTAATTAACGCATTACGTACCATACCGTAACATAAATAGTCAAACAAGTTATTACAGACAACATCAAAACAAATATTCTATTCTGACAACTCAGATTTTAATAAGTAGCAATTGTTTATCTGCTTCTAGAGACCCCTAATAGGTTATCTACAGACAACTATTTGTTGGGCTCTAAAGCTTTATTCTAGCTTCCATTCCCTACCACATATGCATCCTAAGCACCTGTCACATACATTAAAATAATGTCAATACATAAAATGTAAGGGTGAGCATACAAGTTTGATAATAGCATATATAGAGTTCGAATTCGTTTACGCATAACCAGCACGTACACATAGTGAAATGAAGCACGTAATTATCGACATAGATCCATCGATACCAATGACTGCGGGTTGACTGCCCGAGGCAGTTCGTAATACACGATTACCACTGTAATCCATGCAAGTAAAAGATCCTTAACAACCCCCGTGTGAACGGGTGCTGAGTCCAAACTATAGTACTATCGTTGCTAAGGCAGGTAGACAGCATTCCATGTGTAAACATAACAAACAAGCATTCATAAGCCACGTATAACATGCATTAATGGTTAAGCGTTAAAATAGCTTGAGTAGTGTGATAGTTGTAGTTTGAATAGTTGTAACGTATGTAACACCCAAAAGTGCTAAAAGCGAAAAGGGTTCGAGTATACTCACAGCGATATGGATTGAAGGGAGCGCTTTACAGCGAGTACGGTTAGCCTGAATAGATTTGATAACGTAACGATAAGTGGCGCGTAAAACAGTACAAGCGAGAGTGGTTAGGATGGCTGTTCGTGCGGATCAGCTATCCGTGAGAGGGAGTCATCCTTGCGCATGACCTATCCGTGTGGATGGTGATGCGTGCGGATGGTGATCCATCTGGATAAGCTATCCGTGCGTACGACTGTCCGTGCGGGTGGTAACCCGTGCGGATTAGTTGTGCGTGCGGATGACTTATCCGTACGGTTAAGTTGTTCGCGTGGATAAACGTTCAAGTGGATTGTTTCTTCCTAAGATGTGTTTGTGTATGATGGCTTGTACTTTGGAGTTCTCGTTGTAGCATTTAGAAACCACATAAGTGTTTCTACCTTTCAAGCCGGTCGCGCGGACGACAGTCCGTGCGTATTGGTAGTCCGTGCGAACAGCCTGTGCGCGCGGGCAGAGACAATCCGTCCGGATAGCCTGTCCGTGCGTACGGCTTGGCCGTGCGGATGAACATTGTTTGATTTTCAATTTAGGGCCTTAGTATCTCATGATCCGAAGAGTAATCCATTCAGAGGTCATCCGTCCGGATTGCTCATTCGTCGATACTCAAACCTTGTTTGGAAAGTGGGTCCCAAGGGTAGCTCGTCCGGGTGACAACTCGTCCGGATGACCTGTGCGTGCAGATGGTAATCCGTTCGCACAGCCTGTCCGTGCGGACAGCCTGTCCATGCGGATAACTGGTCTGGTTGTTCCGTTCGTCTACACTTGGTTTCTGTTGTCGTTTATCGAGACGTTCTGATTACGTGGCAACCACTTGGAATGATATTCTCACCCGCGTGACTAGACCGGTCAGGAACCACCCTAACTCGGCCTATCGGCGACTCAGAACGGTAGTTCCGATTGTCCCCGAAATCAGGTGTCTTGCGGTAGAATTCCAGATCTAGGACTAGTGCATCACTATTATCGAGTAGAGACTAGAACCGATCAGATTCGTACCGATTTTAAGGGTAAAAGAAGGAGAGAACTTAGGTTAATTTCTTTCCACTCTTTTTATCCTTAGAAAAGTTTAGATCTAGGTGAAGTTAGTGTGAAATCTTGTAGAAATCGTTTAGATCTGAGTTATTCTTGGTGGAATGAGGTCAAGCTTGAAGTTCATAAGAACTTCATGATGACGTCACTCGAGGATACCTCAAATCCGGGTGATTTCATGGTTAAAAGTGAAGATTTGAAAGATGGAAATGTGTAGAATTGTGTAGTGATCAAAGATGTACAAGAATTAGTGCAAGATCGTACCTGGATTGGGAGAAATCTGAGAAAAAGTGAAGAATGCGTGCAGTTCGGACGTCACTTGCCAAAAGTGGAAAAAGTGGAGAGTAACCCGTGTATTTATAGGATGCCAAAAAGGGAAAAGGGTGAGCCGTGCGCATGGCACGCACCCGGGTAGGCTATCCGCGCGGACTGGTCATCCGTGCGGATTGGCAATCCGTGCGGATGCCACCTCCTTTGGTGTGTTCGGTGCGATGTTGATTCGGTTTCGATTTGCGAGCAATTCGATAGGGTTTCCTAGTCAAATTACTTTCAGTCCCAACTACTTCTTATATGGTTCGACTCGGGATTCGGGTTCGGGTTCGATTGAGTTCGCTTGATTATCCCAACATAACATAAAATAAACATGCACAGGTAACACGTAAGGTACACACACACGTATAACGGACAAGTAAAATACATAGCTCGAGTTACGATTTGATGTCGATTTGATTAGCATAGCTTGATTAACTTTATCGCATTGTTACTTCCTATCGTTCACAGTCGTAGGTCGATTGAAATACGGTTAGCATGACTCGATTATTGTAATGTACGACATTTACTCCACATAATCTAAATATAATAAAAACAATTCTACGAGTCGAGTCGCGCGAAATCGGTCGTTGACTTGGACCTTGACTTTGACTTCCACTCGTGAAAACACGGGGTGTTACAGCCTCCCCTTGTTTAGGGAATTTCGTCCAGAAATTAAGCTGAAAGTCGTAACTAACCGTGGATCACATGTGAGAGTCCTTTGTATTATAATTACTTACGAGTTCAACATTATTACTCTACAAATGCATCATAACTACTCTACCAGTTCATTAGAAAAAATAACAGACACATGTACTCTACAAGTTTATTAAACAATATAAAATTCAAAATTAATCTACAAGTGCATCAAACAGCATAACATTAAACATTGTTCTACAAGTGTATCATAATTATTTTACTATTTCATCAAGATAATTACTCTACGAATAAAATAATTACTAAAAAGTTACCACGTTTTTTTTTTACTTTTCCATGTAATTTGTACGTTTTCTACGACAATTCTATTTGTATTTAATCTTTTGTCTAAGCCATAAACCTAGTTAAAAACTCTTCAAGTCCTCAAAATTTGTTTCTTTTCAATTTTGAGAAGTAAATTTTTTTACGTCTACTATTCTTATTAATATACCTTTGAATTCCTTGCCAACAGGGAAAATAACTTTTTTCAGATTTTGAATTGGACAAAATAAGGATCAGTTTTTTCCATCTTTGAACAAGAAAAAAAACTTGAAAGAATTTGAAAGTATTAGTTGTTCTAATGTAACGTAGACCTTATCAGAATTCTTGTTTGGTATATTTGATTTCAAGTTATGTCCATCCATCAGTTGAAGTGTGATATTTGAAGAACCAAAGAAAATTCATTGATTCCCGATTGGAAATGGCAGATTCCAAGAAATTGCAATATGCCTTGCCGATTAAGACATTCCCAGAGAATGGCATTTTTCGATATTCCTATCTAAAGGTTCATTTTCTTATAATCAATCAAAATATTGTTTTGTTGCCTTGCTTCAATTCTATGAAGTCGTATATAGACTCAGGTACATCTTTTAAGTTATAACCGGCTATCAAAGACGTCTCCAGTACGATAGAGAGTCCGATCTAATTAGGGTACTGATTTAGTTTTTGAACCGCCGAAAAGTAGCCATTGCTAGTTAATTAAAAAAACAATATACTAAATCTATATTAATGATAGCGTTAAATGTCATTTTCGTCCTTATAGTTTGTTTAATTATGCAGGTCTAGACCAAATTTAAAATTTGTACAATTTCCGTCCCTAACATTCTTGAAACACGACAATTCCGTCTAAAAAACTAAGGTTGAATCGAATAATTGGACTAACCATAGGAACGAAAATGACAGTTAACTCATGTTTTTTTTGGACGAAACTGACATGTTTAAAAAAAGTCAGGGACAAAAATGGTACAAATTTGAAATTTGATCTGAACTAACATTATTGGACAAATAAGGAAAATGGCAGCTAACCCTTAATGACAATATCACATTCAAAATTTTATTTTCGCCATACTAATTTTCCTCTTCATCTTTTTACTACATCTCCATGCAAACTTTTTTCAATTTCATCATTCTCAACCTTCAAAAAATAAATTTATAGAACCCAACAAAACTGTATTTCGCAACTGAAGAGATATGGCCACAATTCCATGTACACATGGCAGGGACCACACCACCTTTTTGATCCGACATGGCACCTACATCAGCAAGCAAATTCAGAAGCTTCTGGAAGATATCAAGGTGGCACCGAAGATGCTCCTCCAGACAAAAATTGTCACACCCCAAAAAATACCCTAAGCGGAAACCCCCGCGAGGCGTGTGACGTACCAGGATCTAGCCACCAATCACCTTGCACTCATACAAGATTTTTAATAAAGCATTCATTCATTAAGTTAAAGTGTTACAAAACATTATTTATAACTCGTTGTGTTCATCGGAAGCATAATACAAAGTTTAATCAAAACCAAAGCGTATGTAACCAACTAACCTTATTTCAAGTTTCCATGTAGACCCATGACCACTCCAGCATCTCAGAAAGCAAGTTCCACATCCACACATATCTATAACCTACGAGCATGCACACAAGTGTATCAGACAACGCTGGTGAGTTCACAGTTTTATGAAAACGTTTGGTTACCAAGTGTTTAATCCAGTTTAATAACAATTCCGAAAGTAATGTTGATAATAACTCGAGTACCGTACAAGATGGCTCCAGATTATTTTTGCCCTTCCCCAATGCCCCTATCTAAGCATTGGTCATGACTGGGTCATTTGTTCACACTCGTCCTCTCAGGTATGGGGTGAGGGTGCCAAACCTAAATAGCGCTATCAACTAATACCCCGTTACCTCTCAGGTAACAAACAAGATGGGACTTAATGGTGATAGGAATTGAGTGTATTATCCAACATTCCAGTTTTTACCCAAAGACTTATTCCTCTCAGGAATACCCACTGATTTACCCAAAGACTTATTCCTCTCAGGAATACCCATTTGACTGTCCCACCCACCGGGATGCCTGCTCAAGAGAAGTGAACTCACCTTAGATTGCTCGGTATGTTACAATACATTACCTGTTCCAAGTTGGTCACCCATACCCTACCGTTGTTACCAAAGATGATCAGTTTCGTAAATACATATCTAGATCACGTATTCAACAAGTCACATGTATCAACATTATCACGTAACACATAGTAAATGTTTAGATTTCATTCATGTTCCCAACAGTAGTTACTAATAACACCGGTTTCATAATAATCAGATCAAGTATTGACACAGATTGCATTCACTGCAAGGATCACTGTATATCACATAGCAAGTACTCGATCACATACAAGTCCACATCTCACGTGTATGTTATATTACAGCACATAGCAGTTGAGTTTGCCACTCACACAAATCAAATCAGGTTTCTCGTTCTTAATTAATATTATACAACATTATAAACACAAACATTCATCAACTTCATTATTTTAACCTACCGTTCGTCGGATGCTTCTCGGCGAAAGATACTTCCGACGAAAATCTATTCTTCGTCAAGAAGAGGGTGGCGAAGAATCCCCATACTTTGTCAAAAGTGATTTCGACGAAGGCCCTAAGGGTTCGTCCAATACCAGCCGACGAAGAATCACAATCTTCGCCGACTTAAGTTCGTCGTGGGGAACTTCGGCGTGGTACCTCCACTGTTTCATCAAGATCAATAAACCCTAGTTGCCGTTAATTCATTACTAACAATTCATATCATTCAACAGTGTCATCGATCATCATCGTTTATATTCAACCAATTATCACAATCAATACGACACCACAGATTTAACAACCAATCATCATATTTTCGCATCAAGTAACATCGTTGCGTCAATAATATCCACCGTAACTTTGTGCGACTATAGATCATCAACCCACATTAGTTAACATTCCAACACTTCCAGATCAGATTGCATTGATTTGCTTCAATGAGATTTTACCAAGATTTACTATCACGAATCCTATTATCAATAAGGTTTCCTAACAACAATTCTAGTTCATACGAAACTCATGATTACACATACAAGTTTATTATCATTAACAAGTTCACCCACAATCAAACATAATCAACAAGAATCAAAGCATATATGATATTACTAACCGAGCCGAGGGGTTTTAGGGGTCATGTTGGAACGAAGAGGATGGTGTGCCAAGAAGAAAGGCTTGCCCAGAAAAACTGCCGTCGAGTTGTGAGGAGGGAGAGAGGGTCTAGGGGTTGCGGTGTTCGCCAGTTATGAGAATACATGCTAACAGTATGTACCTATGTGCGAACAAAACATTCATCGGGCCCACTGTTGGGCCGAAGAGATTTGGGCCGGCGAAGAACCTTCTTCGCCATGATGTGAGTGCGACAAAGGATCAACCTTCATCAATGTTGGTTGTGACGAAGACCATTCTTCGTCGACTTGGGTTTGGGCGAAGAACCTTAATCTTCGCTGACATGGGTTCCATTACATATAAAGAATTAACATCACACACTTAATCAACCAAGCATCAGTAAACTCTAATCATTCAAACAACTACACACGACACCACGTAAAACAAATTTTAAACAAACAGGATTGTGAAACAAGCGATGCGTAGAGGAAAGACCTTGAAATCTCAGGTTGTCACATCATCCCCAACTTGAAAGAAATTTCGTCCCGAAATTTGATAAGTAAACCAAAAGCAGCGAGGTGTTAGATCAGGATGATTGTGGATATGACTGTGGATTTTCTGCTGGTACCACTTCATCCCCAACTTGAAAGGGAATTTCGTCCCGAAATTCACCAGTTGCGTCAGAATTAGATTAAGCAGATGGGAATAGTTGAGGATACTTGAACTTCATTTGATCCTCCCGTTCCCATGTGAACTCCGGTCCACGTCTTGAGTTTCAACGGACTCTCACGATTGGAATCCGACTGTGCTTACGAACCCTAACTTTCTGGTCCATGTTTTCAATGGATTCCTCGACAAACCGCAACTTGTTGTTAATCTTAGGCTCTAGCAAGGGTATCACAAGTGTTCCATCGAACAAAAACATCCTTAGGTTCGAGACATAAATGACATCGTGAACATTACTCAATTCGTCGGGTAACTCGAGTTTGCAGACCATGTTAGCGATTCTTTCCAGAATTTTGAATGGCCCAACGTAACGTAAATTCATCTTGCCACGCTTCCTAAAGCGCACTGCACTCTGCCAGGGTGAGACTTTCAATCATGACACGTTCGCCTGCAGCGAACTCCCAGCGTTTCCTAAGCTTATTAGCTTTCCTGGCGGTCACGCGTTGCCGCCATACAATTCCCGCTCTAAACAATCTTCTCAGAGGTTTTAAGTACAAGTCATGGACCTGTGATTAGGTTGTCACCCACCTTAGTCCAATAAGGAGATCGGAATTATCGTCCATGCAATGCCCCAAACAGGGTTGTTTGAATACTAGAATAGTAACTGCTGTGGTAGAACTCAACCAAACGTAGGTGTCCTTCCGATTTTTACTAAATTCAATCATACACGTGCTCGCAGCATGTCTTCGAGTGTCGGGATGGTTCGTTTACTCTGAATACTATACGTGAGCCAAGGGTGTTGTGTATTGCTTGTCATAAGTTAGGTATAGATCAAAATCAGAGGTAACAGGAGTTGGCACCCCGTGCCTAGAAACCGCCTCCCTCGGAGGAATATTCACAAGTTGTGAAGACTCGTCAGTTCCCTTGATTGCAAGAAAGTGTGCTGGTTAGGTTACGTGAGACAATCAGCGATCACCCAGGTGATATTGTTTCTGTTTCAGATTTCAAGTAGGCCAGTGACAAAATCCACGATAGCATGTTCTTACTTCCATAAGGGTGTTTCCGGTTGCTGACAAAAACCAGAAGGTTTCTGATATTCCACCTCGTCTTTCGCACAAGTCAAACATTGTTCGCATACGTTGCTATAGGGATCTTCATGCCCGGTTGCCAGTACCAGATCTATAGATCCTAATATCTGCTATCAAAATCTAGACGACTAGAATATCAACGCTGGTGTGCTTCGCTCAACACAAGTTCCCTTGGATTGTTGTATAGGGAGACCCATATTCGCTCCATGAGGTAGTGGGTATCACCCGATTTGCCAAAAGTTGCTCCTCCATGCCCTGCATGGACTCAACTTGAAAATTCTCCTCCTTCAGTGCTTTGGTTTGAACAGGGCGAATCTGATCAAGTAGGTTAGAGTCGATGGTGTGCTGCGAGGCTTGTACACGTTTAGGTTTCACAGTCGAAATCATTCAAAAGTTTCATCCAGCGATGCCATCACATGTTTAACTCCTTCGAAACAAGGGTACACGGGAGGCTCTTGTGATTGGTCTAAGTAGTGCATTTGGTACCATCCAAGTAATGCCTCCGACTTAAATCCAAAGACCATGGCTTCTACCACAGGTTGTGACTTGTGCAATTCTCCTTGGAATTTCCACTACGTAATCCATCACCTTCTCGCATTGCATCGGCATGTAACTGGGACTTTGATTCGATCCATCAGGGTATTCCACTATATCACCCGTACCCTCGGGTAAAGACGATGCTCAGTGCATTGTAGAGTTGGGTTTCAAAACTGAAAAGACGTCCTTTTGTTTTGTCTCGCACGAATACACAGCACCCTGCTGTGCAAAAAAAAAAGTTAAAGTTGCGCGATCTTAGAAAATCCCTCGATGATTCTGCGACGGTAACAAGCGAGACCAATAAATTGCTGTATCCCCGGAGGACTGTTTGGTGCCGATCAATTTTTAATAAGATGGATCTTAGCGAGATCCACGTGTATTCCCAATTCGTTGACTATGTGACCAAGAAGGCGTACCTCTCGAGTCCAGAAGTCACACTTAATAAGACGTCACGTGGAGTGACTCCTCCCTCAGAAGCTCTAAGATAAGATACAAGTGCCGCTCTTGGGGTTCCTTTCTCCTGGAAGAGATTCAAAATGCCAAAGGTAAACACGGTTGACGGATCTGGCTAGATGAGGTTGACACACACTACCCATGTGATCCCTATGGCTGCTGGTGTGTTGGATAACTTAAACAACAAGGATAGAAATTCGTAGTGGTCGTACTGCGTTCGATATGCCGTTTTAGGAACATCCCCTTGGACTTCCATCCGATGATAGTTCGTTCGTTAGTCAACCCTCGAATAGGAGCTTGACCCTCGCAAGTGGTCAACAGGTTGTCAATACATGGTCGAGGTGAACGGTTCTTGGCTGACACCTTGCTGAGTTATCATTAATCAGTACACTTACGAAAAGGCTTATCTTCACGGATATAACTGGGGCTCCCCAAAGCGAAAAAAAACTAGGTCCGACAAAATCCTGTCCAACAGTTCCTGTAGTTGATTAGACAGTTCTTGCAACCCTCCTGGTGCAAGATGATAAGGAGTACGAGTAATCAGAGCTGCCTCTGGCGCAAGATCAAACTAAGATTCTTCCCTGCAATTGTGGAAGTAAACCTGAAAGTTCCTCTGGTAGCACACCGAGAGGAATCACGAACAATTGGTGGATCCTCGATCCTCTTTTCCTTAGCCTTAACATCAGTAACGGTTGCTAACATAGCAGGGTAATCCCTTCGTAGAAACTTCTGGGCTTTCATAGCTGAAATGGCGCTATCCTTTGCACCACTCTGACGCTTTAGAACAAATAACGATTCTCCACTAGAGAGAGGGATACGCAAATTTTCTTCTCACAGGGTATATCTGCGTGTTATCTGGATAACCAATCCACACTAACTACTTCATCGAAACTATCAAGGATAGCAGAAGGAAGGTCGATGTCGAGCACTTGTCCCACAAGGTCGAGTTTGCATCCCAACGAACATATGAGGCTTCAATTGATTTGTCATTAGCCGATTCCACAACAAGTTCGGTTTCAAGAAGTATCAGGGTTGAAAAGGACAGGGACGAGACGATTAGTCACCAAGAATGTGCAGCCCACCATGTTGCTATAATCCTGGCGTCGCCCATGGCAATTCTAAATGCCCTTCTATGAGCATCATTTCCGGTGTTGTTGTTTTCGTTACGAGAATTTCCAATACTGCCGTCGTTCCCTTGGTTGTTGTTGTCTTAATTTAACAACGGCCAATCCATGTCGTAGGCACCTTCATTTCCATACTATAGACTATGATTACGAGTACCTTGATGTTTCCATGACTGTTGCCTCTAATATCGTTGCTTGGAACGGAGCCCTATGATCTTTCACCGACAGGGTCCATCTTTTCACATTCTGTGTCACGTCCTAGGCGCTACTCATTGTGCTGGTAGTCACACATTCCACACTATTGTCAATTGTCATCGCTTATGTCCCGATTGATTCGTAAGAGTTGACTCCCAAAAGTCGCTGACTAGGGTTAAGGATTCGATTGAAATCTATTTGCTGATGTACGCTCATCCTCTTGTCCATCGATCTTGCAAGTTGATTGAGTAATACACGGTATGTTGCGAGAGTGTTGCAGAAGTGATCGCACTTCGGGATCTAAGGCGTCAATACGTTAAGTTCCAGCAAACGAAGAAAAGTGAGAAAGGTATAGACCAATCATTCGACGCTGCGTCATCCAACTCAGAGACGTTCGTACTAGCACCTAACATTCTAGACGTTCAGATGAGTGTTCAGGTGATACTTGATAGCATCGAGATTCGTAAGGGTTCAGAAAGAAGTGAAAGGACCACGTTCAAACAGGAGACAGTTATTACTATGACCCCTATGGATCGTTGTGTTTCACATTTGGTCGAATATTGGAATGGAACCCCTTTCACACTTGTTAGGTCTCGTTGTGACCACATGCACCGCACATTATTATTATGTGTGCACCCACAATAATAATATGACTTGCATGCTCGTCTCAATTCCTCCTCACTTGTGTTAAATGGTTCCTCAGACTCGAGTAGCAAGACAAGGACATCACAAAACATGGGTCATGAATGCCTAGGGAAACACCACACTATCAATCACATAAGACATGCAAGTAATACATGAATTCATATTGTTGTGCTAAACATGCAATCACATGCAATATCATATGTAAGTGTTCACTAGTTATGCAGTGCAATGAGTAAACGAGAGACAAACCTTGCAGTCTGGAGCTGAGTGTCATGGTCGTATTCAGAACTTGTTCGGTTATAGTCTGGTTTTATAAAAACGTTTTAAAACCTAGTTCACTATAACCAGTGGCCCTGATACCAAACTGTCACACCCCCAAAAATACCCCAAGCGGAAACCCCCGCGAGGCGTGTGAAGTACCAGGATCTAGTCACCAATCACATTGAACTCATACAAGATTTTTAATAAAGCATTCATTCATTAAGATAAAGTGTTACAAAATTGTCACACCCCGAAATATCAGAGCTGGCGTGACTGGACTGGAATCTTCATTGCACAGCGGAAGCAAATAAAGCTAAGACTTCTAGAAAACGAATGCCCACTAAGTACTCGAATCTCCAATGGTTCTCCTATTCCAACTGTGCCATAATTTTGAAATGCGATCTGAGAAAGAAACATGCGAAAAATCAACATAAAGTTGAGCGAGTTCATAGTTTGTTTTGGAAAAGATTTAAAACAAATCTTTTTGATAACCGGTTTTAAAGTTGTCGTGTAAATACAAAAAAATCATTTTTCTCGGCCTGATATATAAACACAGTGAGCTCCAAATAATCCTTGTAATCATTGAAAATATGTACGTATGTTTGTATGAGAATATGAATAGATCAATTAAAGTTTTGCAAGGACATTAAAGCATGTGAAGACATAGGGAGCACTCAAAATGAGTAGGCTTATACCCTCGTCGATTTCCCTCGACCATGTCGAATTCCCCTTCGACTATGTCAATTTACCTTGTCCATGTCAATTCACCTTGACTATTTTCGATTAACCTCGACTGGGACACCAAAGCACTCAAGTGGTCACATAAGGACCATGAGTGGGGCTCGGTCGTACCCGTTAGATCTAACCTTCGTCTATATTGATTATGAGAGTTAATGGCATTTCAAATTCAATCTTTGCTCACATGATTTAATAGTTCATTTCATAGTCATTTATACCGTTTAAACATTTGTAACATGTATTCCACCCCCGAGAGTTATAAAACTAAAAATAGTTAAGAGAAGAGGGGACATGAACTCACTAGGATGTCTCGTTTTACGTACGCAGACCAACCCAGTCCCGTTATTATAACTAGGACAATCCCGTCCCTAATCCTGACAATTATTCACGTTTCGAAAATACGCATTTGTTTTGTAAAACCGACATATTTAGTATAAATCATTCGTAAACCATTTGAGCTCAATTAAAATCACAAATCATTTGTGTTAGTTAAAACGTGTTGTAACATGGTTTAGAAATATATAGTTTTTGTTCCTTCAAAAACCTCGTATGTTCTTGCAAAACGTGCTTGTCTAAAAATATGCAATCTTTGTTCATCGAAAACTTTGTGTGTTTCTGAAAAACATGCATGTCTTTCCACCCCGAAAACATTTAAAAAAATGTAAAACCATAAAAAGGTGGGGTTATGAACTCACCTGGATTTCCATGTGCAAAGCTAGCTAAACACGACTTCGTGATATCGTTTCCAAGACCTGACTTGCTAGCGTGCATTCTACAATATTCCTAACACGGAATATCTTATAAGTTCCTAAATAAACGCAGTAGCTAAACTACGTGTCACCGAGCTCTACCGAATCGCTAACCGAACGATTCAACGGTAAGTTGTTAAGTTAATGGAAACGATTAGGTCGTATTTGATAAGTATCGTTTATCGTCGATAAAAACTAATAAGTCTTGAAAAGACTTGATTCTCGAGATATTTAAAAATAACTAAATATTTATATCAAAATATTTAAATATATCGTTAAGATCGCTTATCGTCCTGAGAAGTCGTACGTGTATATAAAGAATATTTATATAAAAATACCGCATAACAAACTCGTATTATGTATAGCGTCTCGCGCGAGAAGTATCAATATATATATATATATATATATATATATATATATATATATGTGTTTTAGGCGTTTGAAATAAATATAAAAAGTTATATTTATTTTACAAAAGAATCGTCGAGTTGTTGTGTTTGAAAATAAATACATAACTATATTTATTTTTATAAAAGAATTCGTGTTGTACGATATTTGAAATAAATATGTAAACCATATTTATTTTTATAAAACGAATTCGTGTTGTTTGATGGGTAAGATAAATATAAACTATATTTATTTTTATTAAACGAACCCGCGTCGTTTGGTACTAAAATGGAATCGCGTTGTTTGATAATCAAAATAAATATATATATACTATATTTATTTTAGTAAAAGAAGTCGTATTATTGACATCCGAAATAAATATATGAGTTATATTTATTTTATAAAAGAAGTCGTATGGTTTGTTATTCGAAATAAATATACCAACTATATTTATTTTTATAAAAGAATTGTCGAAATTTCAAAGTTTAGAATAAATATAAATACTATATTTATTGCTGTAAATACTTTCCGAATCATCGCTTTCCTAAATTGTGAAGTGTTGTCGAAAGTAATTATATACTTGTATTTGTCCTTCTAAAATATCATTTGAATCCAAAAGTTGTTTTATAATAACACGCGTCTTATTTTACGGATTTTCTCGAAAAACGGGCAGAGTTTCCTCTGTTTTTGGACGCCCCTGACAACACAAGTTGTCGTTATTTTTCAAAATTCAACAATATAATCCATATCAATATGTATAATTTTCGCAAAATGTAATTTAAACACTAATCTGAATCGGTTCTAGCTCGTTTCACGAAATTAATAAAACTAGAAAAATAACATAATTAATCCCGATCGTTAAACCGTTACCATTCTTCGCGTCGAGGCGTTGACTAAGTTGACCGAGTCAACTGAGTTGGCCGGCCGAGTTGACCCGCTGAGTCGTCTCGCTGAGTTGACTGAGTTGACTCAGTTTGACCGAGTCGATTAATGAGTTAACCGGGTCGAGCCGAGTCGCACCGAGTCGAGCTAAAATACACTGAGTCAAACCAGTTGAACTGAGTCGAGCTGGATTGCACTGAGTCGAACCAATTTTAACCTGAGCCGAGATCAAATTTGACTGAGACACGAACTAGACTCGAATTTTTGGAGCCCTGTACCTGATCCCGAGCCGCGAACCACCATCCAGATCTGACTGGGACCTGAGCTTGAACCGTGGTGAACCCGAACAAAACCATCAGCCGCTCATGAACATCATCGTCTTCAACACATCTTCGTAAATGAAACCAAACGAAAGAAACAGGGAGGGTTTACCGGAGAACTCCCCGGATAAAAAAACTAACCACTGCGAACCCGTGAGACCCGTCGGACCAAGGGAAAGACTGCTGGATAAACGAACTGACCAGCGGTCCGAGTCTCCGGCCGCCGGTTCTCTCTCTCTCTCTCTCTCTCTCTCTCTCTCTTCACCCCGGCGTGTCATCGCTGCACCACCACCAGACGGTGGTGGTGGTCGCCGGTCAGTTCATCGAGGAGGAAGGAGGCGTGTTCGGTGTGTGTGTGGGTGTTGAAAGAAGGAGAACAGATGGAGGTGATGAGTGGTCGTGGTATCGGAGAGGGTGTCGCTGCTGGAGACCACCATCGCCGCCGTTGGTCACCGGCTCCGCCGGTTAATCGGCTCCGGTCAGCCGTAGAGAGAGAGAGAGAGGGAAGTGTGGTGTGTTTGTGGTCTGTTGTTGAATGTTTGCATAAAATGAGGAAATCAAGGGTATCGACCGCTTTTATAATTGTATAATGGGCTTTGGGCTTGGGCCCAAGGGCCACAAGCCCAATTCCCGCGTTTAAGTGGCCTGAAAAATCTTCTACGATACCCGTTTTCGCACCCCGAACTTCATACGCGTCGTAAAATATAAATTTCGTGTTAAATATTCGTGAACTAGTGTAGGTAGACGTTGTTTGTGCGCCCGTTTGTCGACTAGGGTAATAATCGCGAGAAATTTACATTGTTGCCATCTTTTATCCGTTTTTCGATCCGGTTTCGACTAGAGTAGTTAAAATTTAATTACGAAACAAAATTTATTGTAAAATTTAAGTTTTAAAATAATAGGCTCCTCCGATGCTTCCGTTTCATTACCGGTGCGTTTCTTGCACTTGCGTTTCTCGTTCTTGATTGCGTTTTGCGATGTACGGAATAGCAATAAATTCACAACATTAAATTCACAAATATAAAATATTCGTAGAAGATCCGTATTTGTCGGCGTCATCAGTATTTGTACGACATCAGTTCGTTGTCGCTTAATATTCAGCAGATTTTTCCTTAAACCACCGTCCATGCCCTATAAAGCCGGTTAGCCGTTTCTAGGCACTCCAAAGGCCTAATTAATTTAATTTGCATCTTACACACTATTTATTATTGTCCTCATGTTTGTTAATCGCGTAATTAGGAGCCGTTAATTACCGGTTGTCACATTCTCCCCCTGTTAATGAAATTTCGTCCTCGAAATTTAGACTACGTTAACTCCCTAGGGTTACGTTATGTGTAAATACGAATAGTATCAAAGTGGATGACCATGAAATCAAATCAAGACTTATTCGAATCATGTGAATTCAAGGACATTCCTCCACAATAAGAACCCAACGGTTTAAAAGAAATGTGTTTCAGAACTTGATGTCCAGGGATAATGAGACATACGGATACAGTCACCAGTGTGACTAGCTAACAGGGGTCCAATAACAAACAGGAATTTCAACCAATCAAAATCCAAATGAACGTTCACACTATGCAATTGAATTCTAGAAGCAATAATATCCACTTAAACGAAACTTAGAATCAACAAGCTCAAAAGTAATAGTTTGCATGAAACGCTTGATCGTGATCAGCACAAGCTGCAAGTTATACCGACGCCACAAGGTTTCGTATTGAATGAAACAATTCAAATATAGCGGTGATAGAACAAGTATCACATGTGTTTTGCATGAAATGCTCAATCATGATTAGCCCAAGCTACAAGTTTGTACTGACACCACAAGGTGTCGTAGTGACTTAAATAATTCAATAATAGCAGTGATCAAACAAATTCACCGTGTTTGAAATCAAATAAAAGCATAATAAAGTGAATCTGAAAGTTTGTTTCAAATGACATCATAGAATTTTCAATTGAAAATGAAACATCAAAGAAATAATGTTTTCGATCGAAGATGAAGAAACAATGGATATCGCATAACATTCGATCGATAATGAAAGAATCGTTAGTAGGTACACCGGAATATAAAATGAATTTGTGTACCATTATCTTAACACACTATTGTATTAAGACCGCTTTGATATAATAAATCAAAGTGGATTGAAAAAAACTCAATAAATAAATAATTAAATATGTGCATGCGATGCGTAAACAAGATTAGCGCAAGCTTTAAATTATTGAAAACACCACCACAAGGTGTCGGAGTCAACAAACGACTTAATGGAGTCGTAGACCAAACAAGTCTACTACAACTCGAAGCAAATGAAGTGCTCGTTAAAAATTGATTTGAATATGATGCTCCCAATACATCATATGATGCTTTGAATTGAACATGTAGAATGGACAAGTTCAAACAATTGAATTTGATTTCAGCGCAAGCCGAAAATAAGTACATGTATCGACAAGAAAACTTTCGGCATTGTCACAATGAAAAACCATGTATGTAACTTGTAAAGAAAAGAAATTTCAAGAAAATGTGTTGACTTGATAACAAAGGAGCCAACAATTTCAATAATGCGGGTCATTCGAATCACAAGTCAATAATTAGATTTAGCGAAGCAATATTTGAACTTTGATGAAACGCTTATTCGAAACGAAACCATATGCGTAACAAACGATGCATGCGTAACATATAAATTTTCAAGAAATGAAGCAATGAGTGTTTGCTATAATGAAAGAAATGATCGTGATACAACGACCATTAAGAGGATTAGTGATGTGAAAATCTACTCATTAGATGCAAAAGCGGGAATTTCTATAAAAGATACTTAAGGACTTTACCTGGGGTTTCATGTGATGACCGGTTGTTAGTTGACATTACCATGGAATGTCGAACATAGCGTATTCGTCGTTGATAAGATAGGGGGAATACGAAGGCGTGCGTCTTCTCCTTAGCATGACTCGTGTCGTTTGCAGGACCGCGTGCTAAACCGCCGCTTCCTGATCGATAGTTTTCGTGCTGACAGGATTAGCATCATCGTTGAAATGCTCCATAGTGTCTTCTCGGCAACTTCACCTCGAAAGTCGTATGTGACGTACTTCAACCTCCGTTGATGTATAGCTTAAGTTTCACGCATACCTGGGCACTAGCATTTCGTTTCACGTAGAATGTGATGTACTCCGACATCCATTGACGTGTTGATTGAGTTTCATGTAATTTGCACGCCCGTGCTTCGTTTTGCGTAGGTTACCTGCTCGGTTAACTAAAATAGCAAAGACGACATAATAATGGCGTTTGTCCGAGTTAATAAACGTGGTTCCTACGTGATGACCTTTAATGAACTTCAACATAAGTTTCCAAAGGCCCTAAATGCATGTTTCCTAAACCCTCAGAGTTTTGTTTACTGTGTGCAACTGTTTTGTGTATCGTGTGTAAAACACAACTTTAGAGTATGTTTGAAAACAAAATTTTTGACTGTTTTTTTTTTTCGACAACGGTTGGAGACCATATTTGAGCCTTAGGCGTTCTTTACGTATTCAAAGTCTTAATAGTCTAAGTCCCAGATAAAGGTGAGGATAGAGCCTAGGTATCTCTTACAGAAAACCCTATTTCGCTGTAACCTATAGCTCTGATACCAATCTGTCACACCCCGAAATATCAGAGCTGGCGTGACTGGACTGGTATCTTCATTGCACAGCGGAAGCAAACAAAGCTAAGACTTCTAGAAAACGAACGCCTACTAAGTACTCGAATCTCTAATGGTTCTCCTATTCCAACCGTGCCAGAATTTTTAAATGCGACCTGAGAAAGAAACATGCGAAAAATCAACATAAAGTTGAGCGAGTTCATAGTTTGTTTTGGAAAAGATTTAAAACAAATCTTTTTGATAACCGGTTTTAAAGTTGTCGTGTAAATACAGAAAAATCATTTTTCTCGGCCTGATATATAAACACAATGAGCTCTATATAATCCTTGTAATCATTGAAAATATGTATGTATGTTTGTATGAGAATATGAACAAATCAATTAAAGTTTTGCAAGGACATTAAAGCATGTGAAGACATAGGGAGCACTTAAAATGAGTAGGCTTATACCCTCGTCGATTTCCCTCGACCATGTCAAACTCCCCTTCGACTATGTCAATTTACCTTGACGATGTCAATTCACCTTGACTATTTTCGATTCACCTCGACTAGGACACCAAAGCACTCAAGTGGTCACATAAGGACCATGAGTGGGGCTCGGCCGTACCCGTTAGATCTAACCTTCGTCCATATTGATTATGAGTAAATGGCATTTCAAATTCAATCTTTGCTCACATGATTTAATAGTTCATTTCATAGTCATTTCATACCGTTTAAACATTCGTAACATGTATTCCACCCCCGAGAGTTATAAAACTAAAAATAGTTAAGAGAAAATGGGGACATGAACTCACTAGGTTGTCTCGTTTTACATACGCAGACCAACCCAGTCCCGTTATTATAACTAGGACAATCCCGTCCCTAATCCTTACAATCATTCACGTTTCAAAAATACGCATTTTTTTTGTAAAACCGGCATATTTAGTATAAATCATTCGTAAACCATTTGAGCTCAATGAAAATCACAAATCATTTGTGTTAGTTAAAACGTGTTGTAACATGGTGTGACACCTGTGCCTCCACGGCCATCAAACAAATACTAAATCAATGAAATATTGTATTTCATACTTCGGATTTGTATAAATATGTGTATCGTTTGCACATATCAATTCTTGTTCGATTTCGGGCTCTAAATCGCTTTCTGCAAGGTTATACGCGCCCTGATGCGTAAATATAACCAGTTTAATGCAAAAAACACTCCGGAACAGAGACATAGGCTTAACATACCTTAAATAACCTTTACATAACTTAGAAATAAGTTTTGGAAGGCTTGGTATGCCGAAATCAAGTTTATTCGCTTACAGGGACTAAATTCGACAAACTGCGAAAGTATGTCAATTCGTACTGTAACGGACATTCCGGAACATGACCATAAGTTAAACATACCCTAAATATCCTTTACATAGCTTAGAAATAGGCTTTGAGGGGTTCGGTCTGCTTAAATAAACTTTTTGGTCATTCAGGACTAAAAGCGTCAAAAAGTGCATAAGTTTGCATTTTCACGCATACCCTACGTTCTGAATACATCCGGACATCCAAAAATTTATGTAAGCATTAAAATATTTTATTTTAGTGTTTGGAATGATAAAATTTTATTCGTCGCTTAATTTGGATCGGTTTTGCGTTCGTTACGACTTCCGTCGTAATTAACCGAACAACGCAACCGTACGACCAAACGAGCCGACATACGAGATATGTTTGAGCACATTTTAAGTTCCCTATACTTTAACTTCATTTTAGAGCTTTGAAATGGGGTTAACGGGGCATAAACGTGTCAAAAATGCATCGAAAACCAAGTTTGGGGCTTCAGGGGCTAAATTTGTCATTTTTGAAAGTTGCTGGTCTGCAGGTCCCTTACGGTCCATATGGACCTTTGCTTACGGTCCGTAAGCCTTCCCCAGAACCACAGAATTGCAGAAACAATGAATCTGTCCTATTCCACTTCCTCAAATGGTTTTTACCCCTTGAATTACACACTATGGGCTGGTATTTGATGTCCCCATTGTATTCAAAACCTTGTGCCCAAGTGTAAGGCCAAGATCATTCCCTCTTCTCCAAGAAATGATCCTAATGGTTGTGAAATTCCTATAAATAGCTAGCTCCATTCACTCATTTCTTCACACCTTGATCAAATCTGCTCTAAGTGGAGGCAACCACCATTGTGGAGGCCACCTACCTGAGCATACTTGATCATTCTTCCTTCTTGGACCCTTTGTAAGTCCTCTTTCATTCTTTTATTGCTTTCCTAGCATGAAAGTCAAACTATGTTTAACTTTCAGCTTTGACCATTCAATGGTCAACACAAAGTTCCGTTGAACTTTGCAACGTGAGCGTAATCACGATGGTTATAGTCCCTAGTGACTATACCTACTGATTACCACGTTATCTAGGCTCAGTGACGAGTTGTAGTTTCGGCCAAAATGTGTATTTGTGCGTATTTTGTAACCAAACTACTCTTAGGTATCAAGACCATTTGTTTTGATATCCAACTTGTTTTCAAACTTTGTTAAACATGTTTAGCTCGTCACTTTTAGATTAGTGCTTATATAGGGTCGTATGTTAAGCGATCTAAACAATCGCTTATACTTTCGAACCCAACCCATTTGGTCGATCTTTAGGATCTGACCAAGCACATTAGGTGACCATATTTGTATAGGGAATAACCTTTCGAGGTTATACCTTATGGTCACTTCGTTTAAGTAGTTGTATGATAGGTAGTTTATATGCCTTAGGTAAATGACCAAAATACCCTTTTTACGCCAAAATTCATTTTAAGCATATGTAACATAATTTTTTACATCTAAACTGATTAGGCAACATTAATAGACATGTTAAGGCATATAATACTTGTCATAGGACTAGTTAGGTGTCCGAACGCGTTTTACGCGAACGACACGTTAAAGTAGCAAAAGCTACCTAAACGGGTCGTAATGGGTCGTAAGCACTTAGGTTAGGTTTCATTTTAGTATGTGGGCATTGTTAAACCATATCATATGAGTTCCAATACTCATTTGGTTTACGAAGCCTCATACTATCCAATCTCCCGATTTAGGTTCGGTTATTTATGTAGTTATCTATATTAGGTGCCGTTTGACTTCCGTGATCCCTCTAGCTTTGCTTGGTTGTTGTTCAAGACTTCTAAGCACCCTCAAGTGAGTACATAGTCCCCTCTTTTACTGTTTTTCAAACATTTTGGGGTGAAACACATTTGCCTACTTGTTATTTTCATGCTTTCCATGTTTTCATATCATATACTTGCTATGTTCATTAGTACACTATTAGTACATGATTTCATTATGTTTTGCTATGTATGTTTACTTAACATGCTAGCACATTGTTTTACATTACATCTCTTTTGCTATGTATGTTTACTTAACATGCTAGCACATTGTTTTACATGACTTTTCTGCTTTGTATGATGACTTAGCATACTTAGTACATTGTTTTATATTGCATCTCTGTTGCATATGTTCTCATAACATATGGACACATTGTTTTATATCTCTACCTTGTATGTTCACTTAGCATACTAGGTACATTATTTTCATAAAATATGCTTACATTTGGTATATCATTTGGTTTGTTTAACGGGACTAAATTACATTCATTAACACCGATCATGCCGCTCAGTAGTAGGTAGTGGTACCATAGGACTTGACAAATCCCGTTCCTAAAACCCTAGGTTTGTTTGGGTGGAAGGAATGACCGAATCCGAAAACATTTCTTTTTGATAACCTTCACTCTAAGGTTATCCGTCTGTCTCAAGGCTTGGATGTAGGCGTTTAACATTACCGCATAAATGTTGTATCAGTAAAGCATGCATTATTCTACATAGCATAACTTTTGATTTATTCAAATACTTTGTTTTGTACATTTTTACTTGTGGTTTAAGTAGTCTCATTTTACTTACCATACATAACTTTTGATTACACATTACATGATTTACATTTGATGGTTTTCACACAAACATTTGACATTTGACTATACATAAACATTTTTACATTGATGGTCTGTTTTGGTAAGTGATTTAAATAACGAGGCGTGTGTAATAAGATAAAAGCATTGTGGATACGCCGCTGGTACTTCCTATATATAAGTGCTTTTATAGTATTACATATCGTAGCGTTATTTAAGCCATTTCAATATTTGACATATTACATTTTACACAAATGACATATTTTCACTAAACAATTGTTTTACAAAACAACTCATTTTGTACAAACTTATCTCACTTGGTTATTCATTTAACCTTACATTACTCTTTTACATATCATCTACTTTATCATCGATTTTCAAATGATTTATAAAACAAAACATTTTACATGGATCATGACTGACTTTTGTTAAACAACTCTTTTTCTAAACTTATAAGTCATGAATCCTATTTTCACAAAACCTATGTATCTCACAGGCATTTTTATGCTGACTTACCTATTTTCACATGTGTTTCAGGATATGATGCATATGATTTATCAAGATACACTTAGGCGGACTTGGGCCTTAGTGACAATAAAAGATGCAAGACTAGTTAATTATGTTATGTTTCTTTGTTGTCAAGACATTGTAACTTCTTTTGATTCAATAAAACAAAACTTCAATTTCCATGTGTTATGAAACAATGATTCTGTTACAACACTCCCCGACGATTCCGCCACGATTTGTTGTTTTACGTGGTCGAGGTGTGACACATGGTTTAGAAATATATAGTTTTTGTTCCTTCAAAAACCTCGTATGTTCTTGCAAAACGTGCTTGTCTAAAAATATGCAATCTTTGTTCATCGAAAACTTTGTATGTTTATGAAAAACGTGCATGACTTTCCACCCCGAAAACATTTATAAAAATGTAAAACCGTAAAAAGGTGGGGTTATGAACTCACCTGGATTTCCGTGTGCAAAGCTAGCTAAATACGACTTATTGATGTCGTTTCCAAGACTTGACTTGCTAGCGTGCATTCTACAATATTCCTAACACGGAATATCTTATAAGTTCCTAAATAAACGCAGTAGCTAAACTACGTGTCACCGAGCTCTACAGAATCGCTAACCGAACGATTCAACGGTAAGTTGTTAAGTTAATGGAAACGATTAGGTCATATTTGATAAGTATCGTTTATCGTCGATAAAAACTAATAAGTCTTGAAAAGACTTGATTCTCGAGATATTTAAAAATAAATAAATATTTATATCAAAATTTATAAATATATCATTAAGATCGCTTGTCGTCCCGAGAATTCGTACGTGTATATAAAGAATATTTATATAAAAATACCGCATAACAAACTCGTATTATGTATCGCGTCTCGCGTCTCGCGCGAGAAGTATCAAAATATATGTATATGTCGTTTAGGCATTTGAAATAAATATAAAAAGTTATATTTATTTTACAAAAGAATCGTCGAGTTGTTGTGTTTGAAAATAAATACATAACTATATTTATTTTTATAAAAGAATTCGTGTTGTACGATATTTGAAATAAATATGTAAACCATATTTATTCTTATAAAACGAATTCGTATTGTTTGATGGGTGAGATAAATATAAACTATATTTATTTTTATTAAACGAACCGCGTCGTTTGGTACTAAAACGGAATCGCGCTGTTTGATAATCAAAATAAGTATATATACTATATTTATTTTAGTAAAAGAAGTCGTATTGTTGACATCCGAAATAAATATATGAGTTATATTTATTTTATAAAAGAAGTCGTATGATTTGTTATTCGAAATAAATATACCAACTATATTTATTTTTATAAAAGAATTGTCGAAATTTCAAAGTTTAGAATAAATATAAATACTATATTTATTGATGTAAATACTTTCCGAATCAACGCTTTCGTAAGTTGTGAAGTGTTGTCGAAAGTAATTATATACTTGTATTTGTCCTTCTAAAATATTATTTGAATCCGAAAGTTGTTTTATAATAACACGCGTCTTATTTTACGGATTTTCTCGAAAAACGGACAGAGTTTCCTCTGTTTTTGGACGCCCCCGACAACACAAGTTGTCGTTATTTTTCAAAATTCAACAATATAATCCATATCAATATGTATAATTTTCGCAAAAACGACAAAATGTAATTTAAACACTAATCTGAATCGGTTCGAGCTCGTTTCACGAAATTAATAAAACTAGAAAAATAACATAATTAATCTCGATCATTAAACCGTTACCATTCTTCGCGTCGAGGCGTTGACTAAGTTGACCAAGTCAACTGAGTTGGCCGACCGAGTTGACCCGCTGAGTCGTCTCGCTGAGTTGATTGAGTTGACTCAGTTTGACCGAGTCGATTAATGAGTTAACCGGGTCGAGCCGAGTCGCACCGAGTCGTGCTAAAATACACTGAGTCAAACCGAGTTGAACCGAGTCGAGCTAGATTGCACTGAGTCGAACCAATTTTAACCCGATCCCGAGCCGCAAACCACCATCCAGATCTGACCGGGACCTGAGCTTGAACCGTGGTGAACCCGAACAAAACCATCAGCCGCTCATGAACTTCATCGTCTTCAACACATCTTCGTAAATGAAACCAAACGAAAGAAACAGGGAGGGTTTACCGGAGAACTCGCCGGATAAAAACACGAACCACTGCGAACCCGTGAGACCCATCGGACCAAGGGAAAGACTGCTGGATAAACAAACTGATAGGCGCTCCGAGTCTCCGGTCGTCGGTTCTCTCTCTCTCTCTTCGCCCCTGCGTGTCATCGCCGCACCACCACCAGACGGTGGTGGGGGTCGCCGGTCAGTTCATCGAGGAGGAAGAGGGGGGAGTTCGGTGTGTGTGTGGGTGTTGAAAGAAAGAGAACAGAGGGAGGTGATGAGTGGTTGTGGTGTCGGAGAGGGTGTCGCGGCTGGAGACCAGCATCACCGCCGGTGGTCGCCGGCTCCGCCGGTTAATCGGCTCCGGTTAACCGTAGAGAGAGAGAGAGAGAGGGAAGTGAGGTGTGTTTGTGGTCTGTTGTTGAATGTCTGCATAAAATGAGGAAATCAAGGGTATCTGTAACAACTGTGCTTGTAATCACTATGAACAGTTCTGTTATCAATAAAACAATGTTATTTGATCCCAATGTTTGTTTTGTTATGTTATACATTTTTCATGTTTTGACTTTTATGTAATTTCAAACTCTACATCGCTTTCTGGAGAGTTATACGCAAACTAGTGCGTAAACGTACTCAGTTTAATGCGAGAAATACTCCGGAACATCAACATATACTCAACATACCTTAAATAACCTTTACATAACTTAGAAATAAGTTTTGAAGGCTTTGGTATGGCAAAAATAAGTTAATTCGCTTACAGGGACTAAATATGACAAACTGCGAAAGTATGTCAATTTGAATTGTAACGAACATTCCGGAACATGACCATAAGTTAAACACACCTTAAATATCCTTTACATAGCTTATAAATAGGCTTTGAGGGGTTCGGTGTGCTAAAATAAACTTTTGTGTCATTCAGGGACTAAAAGTGTCAAAAAGTGCACGAGTTTGCATTTTCGCGCATAACTTACGTTCTGAATACATCTGGACATCCAAAAATTTATATAAGCATGACTATATTATATTTTAGTGTTCGCCTTAAGAAAAATCCATTCGTCGCGTCATTTGGATCGTTTTTCGCGCTTATGCGCATTCCGTCGTAATTAAGCGAACATCGCGTTCGTACGACCAAACGAACCATCATCCGGCATATTTTTGAGTATGTTTTGAGTTCCCTATACTTTAACTTCATTTTAGAGCCTTGAAATGAGGTTAACGGGGTTCAAACGCATCGAAAAAGGCCTTAAACACGTGCAGGGACCATTGCTGCCAATTTCCAAACTTTCTGATTCAGGGGAGGTGCTCGCGTAGCGCGACGCCTATGGGGCTACCTGTTGCGCTACGCGACTGACATTCTGGACAGATTCAATGTTTTTAAATGCAAGTTGCAACTAATTAATTCTTAACCACATGTTTTAAGTTGATGTGTCACTAAGTTAAGGAGCATTTGTGGCACCATAACATTCCGACAAGTGTACGCACGAGATTCGATCACGTTATTCAAGAAACGATCCTAACGGTTACCCGAAAACTATATATACCCCATGCCTTTCATTGTTTTTAAGCACTAGAATCTTATTAGTTGTGTTCTAAGTTGAAACCTTGTTTCATACCTGAACTATACTGATCTAGATTAGCATTCGGGGACCCTTCGTAAGTATTCTTTCGTTCTTTTCCTTATTTTTACTGCTTTTCGAGTCAGAAAGTCAAACTTTGTTTGACTTTCAGCGTTGACCAGTAATGGTCAATGCGAAGTTCGTTTGAACTTCGCAACGTGATTGTAATCACGATGGTCATAGTCCCTTGGGACTATGCCTACTGATTACCACGTTGTCTAGGGTCGTAGGGTAGGCGATCTAATAAATCGCCTATACCTTCGAACCCGACCCAGTTTGGTCGATCATTAGGATCCGACCAAATACATTAGGTGACCATAGTGTAGGGAATAACCTTCCGAGGTTATACCTTATGGTCACAACGTGTAAGTAGTTGTATGATAGGTAGTTTATATGCCTTAGGTAAATTACCAGAATACCCTTTTCATACATAATTGGTAATTTAGCATATGTAACCTAAACTTTTGTCACGTAACTGATTATGTAACATGTTTAGGCATATAATACTTGTCATAGGACTAGTTAGGCGGTCCGAACGCGTTTCACGCGCACGATGCGTTAAAGTAGCATAAGCTACCTAAACGGATCATAATGGGTCAATAAGACTAAGGTTAAGTTTCATTTAGTATGTAGGCTTTGTTAAACTATATCACGTGAGTTCCTACACTCATTTGGTTTACAAACCCTAATGCTACCCAGTCTTCCGAGATAGGTCCGGTTTATTAACATAGTTACCTATACTAGGTGCCGTTTGATTTCGAGATCTCTTGCATTGCTTGGTGGTTATCTTTATACAACTGAGCAATCTCAAGTGAGTACATAGACCCCTCTTTTACTGTTTTCCAAACTGTTTTGGGGTGGAACACATGTGCCTACTTGTTACTTTCATGCTTTCCTGTTTTAACATCATATACATGCTATGTTCGTTAGTACATTATAGTACATGATTTCATTACATCTTATGCTAGGTGTGCCCATTGTGTGCATTACTTAGTACATTGTTTTACATGACATTTCCTGCTAGGTGTGCCCATTGTGTGCATTACTTAGTACATTGTTTTACATGACATTTCCTGCTAGGTGTGCCCATTGTGTGCATTACTTAGTACATTGTTTTACATGACATTTCCTGCTAGGTGTGCCCATTGTGTGCATTACTTAGTACATCGTTTTACATGACATTTCACGCTATGTATGTTCATTTGAATACATACTTAGTGCATTGTTTTCACATGTTTACATTTTGGTATGACATTTGGTTTGTTTACATGGGACAATACATTCATTAACATTAGCTACGCCGTTCGTTAGTAGGTAGTGGTACCATAGGAATTGACAACTCCCGTTCCGGACATCCCAGGGTAAGGGGACAGAAAGGAATGACCGAATTCGTTGACATAAGACAGATAGACCTTTAATTTGTTTAAAGGGTTTATCACCACAGTCGCCAGGCTTGGATGTATGCATTTTCACAATACCGCATAAATGTTCATATTAAATAGTTGCATGCATTTACACAAAACATAGCGTTGATTTAAACCATGTTTTACTTCAATACTTTGTTTTTGTGCATATGGTTTAGTTGAGACATTTCACTTGCCATACATGACATTTTGACATAGACATTTGACATGGATATTTTGACATAGACATTTGACATGGATATTTGACATAGACATTTGACATGGATATTTGACATAGACATTTGACATGATTTACATCTTGACATAAACACTTTGACATATTTTTTGACAATTGGTTTGGTTTGATTAAGTGATTAAGTTAACGATGCGTGTGTAATATGATACAAACATGGTGGATACGCCGCTGGTACTTCCTATATATAAGTGTTTGTATGGTATTACATGGCGTAACGTTATTTGAATCATTTCAGTTTGAGACATAAAACATTTTATACAAATAACATACTTTTCACAAGACATTGATTTACAAAACAACTTATCTTATACAAACACATCTTTTTACATGGTCATTTATTTAACTGACATTTACTTATACATATCATCTGATCTTATTGTTTTCTAATGATTTACAAGACAAAGCAAATTACAAGGTTCATGACTAAACATTTTTCTTAAACATAAGTCATGAATCCTATTTTTACAAACCTATGTATCTCACAGGCATTTTTATGCTGACGTACCTATTTTCACATGTGTTTTCAGGTGCTTTTCCATAGGATGTTGTTCATGATACTAGGGCGGACCTGTGCCTTAGAGACTTTAAAAGAAGATAGACTATGTTTAATTATGATCTGAACTCTTAAATTTCCTGTTTGAAACAATGTAACACCCTTGTTTAATAAATAAGATACACTTTGTGTGCCATGGTTATGAAACAATTAATTCTGTCGCAACACGCCCCGATGTTTCCGCCGCGATTTGTTGTTTTACGCGGTCGGGGTGTGACAGAAGAGTTGGTATCAGAGCCAATGGTTATAGGGAATTAGGTTATTAGTAATGCTTTGACCTAGACTATAACTTTTCTAGGAACCTAACACAAGTTATCTTGTGTTTAGATCTTAAAACATGTACATCACCTATCCTTAGGTGATTAACAAAACAAGGAACCAAAATTTTTTTTTTTCCGAAACGATTTTTGAAAAACAATCATCTGTTTTTGAATAAATTTTTACAAGGTTTTGAACCCTCAATTGTAAGGTTTTGAACCCTCTGTTTTATGGTTTTGAACCCTTTTCAAGTTTGGTTTTTGGCCTTGTGCCTTCTAATTTTCAAAATCCCGTCAAACGTTTTGGGTTTTAAATAATGTGAACATGTGCAAACTGGAAGGGTGAATGCCTGTATTCTGAGTTTTCTGTCTAGGCAAGCACTTCGTATACATCTCAACCAGACGCGAGACCAGTTGTGCTTACCTGGGAATTCTTGGGATGAGTGTTCACTTATAGGCGAGCATGTCTTCATTATACATTATTTCTGATCCATTTACTTTGATTAGTCACTGTGTGTCGTTTGTTTGCTTTGTGATACAGACGAATGACCACCATCTTTGCTTTTGTTGATTTTGTTTCATCTCATTCTTTTCATCCAATCATCTCACTCGTTTCTTTTCATGTTTTTCCTCTTTTAGAATGCCTCCTCGACGCGAGAATCAGATAGCTACTGCCGAGCTGGCAGAAATTATTGTGCAGCAGATGGCTGCTCAGTTTCCAAATCTCTTTGCTCAATGGAACCAGGCCAACAACAACAACAACGTTCCATGCAAATACAAGGATTTTAACCAGGCTAAACCACTCAAGTTTAGTGGTTCTGAGGGAGCGACTGGGCTTCTTCAGTGGTTCGAGAGCATAGAGAATACTTTTCGCCATGTGCAGTGTCCGGATAATCGCAAGGTCGAGTTCTCCTCGAGCGTATTTCAGAAGAGGGCTTTGACATGGTGGAACGGGGTTATGAGAGACCGGGGTGCAGAAGTTGCTCTCGCACAGACATGGGCTGAACTTAGAGCCCTTATGATGAGGGAATTCTGTCCTCGTCATGAACAGCGAGCGTTGGAGAAAGAGTTTGATGTTTTGAAGCAAGATAGTGGTGAGCACAGGGCTTATACTGATCGGTTTGAAGAATTGAGTCTGCTTTGCCCAACAATGGTCACCCCACTCGACAAGGCTATCGAGAGATACATCGATGGCCTACCTGACTCGGTACAAGACATTCTTACTGGTAGTAACCCTGCCACACTCCGTCAGGCGATCGGGTTATCAGCGACATTGACTGAGTCGCAAATTAGAAAGGGAAAGCTACACAAGAAGGGTGACAAGGGCAAGAAGCAGTCGGCTGACAAGGAAGATAGCAAGAAAGGTCAAAACGTGAATGGAAAGAACTCTGGTTCTTCGAAGAGGTCAAGGAAGCGTAAGGCTTCCCAAAATTTTGCTATCACTGCCCAAGCTAATCTGGCAGCTCCCAACCAACCCGCACAGCTTCCAGCAAAGAAACCCTATACAGGGAATGCACCTTTGTGCAATAGATGCAACAGTCACCACCAGCCGCAACTTCCATGCCGTTTCTGTACTAACTGTGGGAAATCAGGCCATCTCGCCAATGTTTGTCGATCTGCGCAGAATCCCGCGGTTCAGAACCCGGCTCAACAAGTTGCTCAGCCTCCTGCTCCGCAACAGGGTCAAGCTGCACGACCACAATACCCACCAGGTGCTTGTTACAATTGTGGGGATCTGACCCACTATAGGAATCGGTGCCCAAGACTAGTCAACCAGAACCAGAACCAGAATCAGGCTCCGGCTCGAGGCCGAGTTTTTAACATGAATGCCCAAGAGGCACAGGCTGACGATAATGTGGTGAACGGTACGTTCTTTATTAATAATCAGCCTGCATCTGTTCTTTTCGATTCCGGTGCCGATAAGAGTTTCGTGTCTTTATCTTTTGAGCAAATGCTTCGCGTGTCTAGAACGAAACTAGGCAAATCTTTGACAGTAGAGGTTGCTAGTGGTGAACCCATTATTCTTGATTCTGTTCTTCACAACTGCCAGTTGAATCTTAACGACCATCTTTTTCCTATTGACCCTGCGCCTATGCAACTTGGAAGCTTCGACGTTATTGTGGGAATGGATTGGTTATCCAAGCATCACGCAGAGATAGTTTGTTCTAAGAAGATTGTTCGTGTGCCGCTTTCGTCAGGCAAGATTCTGCAAGTTCAAGGTGAGAAGCCTACCGGTGGTCTCAAACTCATGTCTTGTTTTAAAGCTCGGAAGTATCTGCAGAAGAACTATGTGGCTTTCTTAGCACATGTTACAGAAGATAAAGGCAAGGATAAGTCTATTTCAGATATTCCTGTCGTTCGGGATTATTCTGAAGTGTTCCCTAAAGATTTACCTGGTCTACCTCCAGCACGCCAAGTCGAGTTCCGCATTGATCTCGTACCTGGTGCAAATCCCATTGCCAGAGCTCCATATCGTCTTGCACCGTCTGAGATGCAAGAGTTGTCTAAACAGCTTCAGGAGCTCTCTGACAAAGGTTTTATCCGTCCCAGCTTTTCACCGTGGGGTGCTCCCGTTCTTTTTGTCAAGAAGAAGGATGGATCCTTTAGGATGTGTATCGATTATCGTGAGCTTAACAAGCTTACCATCAAAAATCGATATCCTCTACCTCGCATAGACGACCTCTTTGATCAGCTACAAGGCGCTTCTTATTTTTCGAAGATCGATCTGCGTTCCGGGTATCATCAACTTCGGGTGCAAGAAGAAGACATTCCGAAGACAGCATTCCGTACTCGTTATGGACATTACGAGTTCACAGTCATGCCATTCGGTTTGACTAATGCTCCTGCTGTTTTCATGGACTTAATGAATAGGGTCTGCAAACCTTATTTGGATCAGTTCGTCATTGTTTTTATTGACGACATCTTGATTTACTCTAAGACGCGAGCTGATCACGAGCAGCATCTTCGTCTTACTCTGGAACTCCTGAAGAAAGAACAACTCTTCGCCAAATTCTCCAAGTGCGAATTTTGGCTTAAAGAAGTTCAATTTTTGGGGCACATTATCAACGAACGAGGTGTTCATGTAGATCCCTCCAAGATCAGTGCGATTAAGGATTGGGATACGCCTACTACTCCTACTGAAGTTCGTTCTTTTCTTGGTCTAGCGGGTTATTATCGCCGCTTCATTGAAAACTTCTCTAAGATTGCAGTTCCTCTTACTGCTCTAACTCAGAAGAAAATGCCCTTTTACTGGGGATTCAAACAAGAGGAAGCTTTTCAACACCTGAAGCAGAAGCTTTGCGATGCGCCTGTTCTATCATTGCCTGAGGGTGATGATGATTTTGTTGTGTATTGTGATGCATCGAAATTAGGTCTTGGCTGTGTTCTGATGCAAAGGAACAAAGTCATAGCCTATGCATCAAGACAATTGAAGATACATGAGAAGAACTACACCACTCATGATCTTGAGTTGGGTGCAGTTGTTTTTGCTCTCAAGATCTGGAGACACTATTTGTACGGTACAAAATGTGTGGTTTTCACTGACCACAAAAGTCTTCAGCATATCTTCAACCAGAAAGAACTCAACATGAGACAGCGACGTTGGGTTGAGCTTTTAAACGACTACGACTGCGAAATTCGCTACCATCCTGGTAAGGCGAATGTCGTAGCTGACGCATTGAGTCGTAAGGAACGTACTAAGCTTCATTGTGTACGTGTTCAATCTGTTATTCAAGCTCGATCCGATATTCAAGCACGCATTTCTCAAGCTCAACAATCTTGTGTTTCACAAGGTTTGATGGATAAGGAATTTCCCTATCACATAACACCTGCTCTGGAACTGAAGGACAATGGATCATATTACTTCATGGACCGTTTGTGGGTCCCAAGCCAGGATGATATTCGTACCTTGCTTATGGATGAAGCCCATAAGTCTCGTTATTCCATTCATCCGGGCTCAGACAAGATGTATAAGGATCTTCGTATTCACTATTGGTGGCCTGGTATGAAGAAAGACATTGCCTTATACGTATCCAAATGCCTTACTTGTCTTAAGGTTAAGGCTGAACATCAGCGTCCTTCGGGTTTATTGGAGCAACCAGAGATCCCAGTTTGGAAATGGGAAAACATTACTATGGATCTTGTTACCAAACTCCCGCGCACAAAGAAAGGTCATGATGCCATCTGGGTAGTCGTTGATCGTCTTACAAAGTCAGCACATTTCTTGCCAATCCGCAAGGATTTTCCTACTGACAGACTTGCTCAAATATATGTAGATGAAATTGCGGCTCGACATGGGGTTCCTTTGAACATCATTTCTGACAGAGATGCTCGTTTCACTTCTCATTTTTGGAGAACCATGCAATCTGCCATGGGGACCCAACTTAATCTGAGCACAGCTTATCATCCGCAAACGGATGGTCAATCTAAGAGAACAATCCAGACTCTGGAGGATATGCTTAGAGCTTGTGTGATCGATTTTGGTGGTAGCTGGGATTCACATCTTAAATTGATTGAATTCTCCTACAACAACAGTTATCACACTAGCATCAAAATGGCTCCATTTGAGGCTCTCTATGGTCGAAAATGTCGTTCACCAGTCTGCTGGAATGAGATTGGCGAGGCTCAACTTACTGGACCTGCCCTCATTTTAGAGACAACTGACAAGGTCAAGAAAGTTCGTGATAACCTTCAGGCAGCTAGAAACCGTCAGAAGATTTACGCGGACCCAAAACGCAAAGCCTTTGAATTTCAAGTCGGTGATCGAGTATTACTTAAGGTCTCACCTTGGAAAGGTGTGATCAGATTTGGAAAGAAAGGAAAACTTGCACCTAGATACGTTGGACCATTCAAGATCGTCGAAAGAATCGGAAAGGTAGCCTACAGACTTGAGTTACCTCCTGAACTTGGAAATGTTCATCCAACTTTTCACGTGTCCAATCTCAAGAAGTGTACAGCTGATGAGAATTTCTCCATACCGCTTGACGAAATTCGTGTTGGCAAAACACTAAAATTTGTTGAGAAACCAGTGGAAATCATGGAACGTGAAGTCAAGTGGCTTAAACGCAAGCGCATTCCTTTGGTCAAAGTTCGCTGGGAAGCTAAACGTGGACCTGAGTTTACTTGGGAACGCGAAGATCAAATGAAGGCGAAATATCCACATCTTTTTCCACGAGTTTCCTCTAAATAAATTTCGGGACGAAATTTCCACAAGTAGGGGAGACTGTAACAACTGTGCTTGTAATCACTATGAACAGTTCTGTTATCAATAAAACAATGTTATTTGATCCCAATGTTTGTTTTGTTATGTTATACATTTTTCATGTTTTGACTTTTATGTAATTTCAAACTCTACATCGCTTTCTGGAGAGTTATACGCAAACTAGTGCGTAAACGTACTCAGTTTAATGCGAGAAATACTCCGGAACATCAACATATACTCAACATACCTTAAATAACCTTTACATAACTTAGAAATAAGTTTTGAAGGCTTTGGTATGGCAAAAATAAGTTAATTCGCTTACAGGGACTAAATATGACAAACTGCGAAAGTATGTCAATTTGAATTGTAACGAACATTCCGGAACATGACCATAAGTTAAACACACCTTAAATATCCTTTACATAGCTTAGAAATAGGCTTTGAGGGGTTCGGTGTGCTAAAATAAACTTTTGTGTCATTCAGGGACTAAAAGTGTCAAAAAGTGCACGAGTTTGCATTTTCGCGCATAACTTACGTTCTGAATACATCTGGACATCCAAAAATTTATATAAGCATGACTATATTATATTTTAGTGTTCGCCTTAAGAAAAATCCATTCGTCGCGTCATTTGGATCGTTTTTCGCGCTTATGCGCATTCCGTCGTAATTAAGCGAACATCGCGTTCGTACGACCAAACGAACCATCATCCGGCATATTTTTGAGTATGTTTTGAGTTCCCTATACTTTAACTTCATTTTAGAGCCTTGAAATGAGGTTAACGGGGTTCAAACGCATCGAAAAAGGCCTTAAACACGTGCAGGGACCATTGCTGCCAATTTCCAAACTTTCTGATTCAGGGGAGGTGCTCGCGTAGCGCGACGCCTATGGGGCTACCTGTCGCGCTACGCGACTGACATTCTGGACAGATTCAATGTTTTTAAATGCAAGTTGCAACTAATTAATTCTTAACCACATGTTTTAAGTTGATGTGTCACTAAGTTAAGGAGCATTTGTGGCACCATAACATTCCGACAAGTGTACGCACGAGATTCGATCACGTTATTCAAGAAACGATCCTAACGGTTACCCGAAAACTATATATACCCCATGCCTTTCATTGTTTTTAAGCACTAGAATCTTATTAGTTGTGTTCTAAGTTGAAACCTTGTTTCATACCTGAACTATACTGATCTAGATTAGCATTCGGGGACCCTTCGTAAGTATTCTTTCGTTCTTTTCCTTATTTTTACTGTTTTTCGAGTCAGAAAGTCAAACTTTGTTTGACTTTCAGTGTTGACCAGTAATGGTCAATGCGAAGTTCGTTTGAACTTCGCAACGTGATTGTAATCACGATGGTCATAGTCCCTTGGGACTATGCCTACTGATTACCACGTTGTCTAGGGTCGTAGGGTAGGCGATCTAATAAATCGCCTATACCTTCGAACCCGACCCAGTTTGGTCGATCATTAGGATCCGACCAAATACATTAGGTGACCATAGTGTAGGGAATAACCTTCCGAGGTTATACCTTATGGTCACGACGTGTAAGTAGTTGTATGATAGGTAGTTTATATGCCTTAGGTAAATTACCAGAATACCCTTTTCATACATAATTGGTAATTTAGCATATGTAACCTAAACTTTTGTCACGTAACTGATTATGTAACATGTTTAGGCATATAATACTTGTCATAGGACTAGTTAGGCGGTCCGAACGCGTTTCACGCGCACGATGCGTTAAAGTAGCATAAGCTACCTAAACGGATCATAATGGGTCAATAAGACTAAGGTTAAGTTTCATTTAGTATGTAGGCTTTGTTAAACTATATCACGTGAGTTCCTACACTCATTTGGTTTACAAACCCTAATGCTACCCAGTCTTCCGAGATAGGTCCGGTTTATTAACATAGTTACCTATACTAGGTGCCGTTTGATTCCGAGATCTCTTGCATTGCTTGGTGGTTATCTTTATACAACTGAGCAATCTCAAGTGAGTACAAAGACCCCTCTTTTACTGTTTTCCAAACTGTTTTGGGGTGGAACACATGTGCCTACTTGTTACTTTCATGCTTTCCTGTTTTAACATCATATACATGCTATGTTCGTTAGTACATTATAGTACATGATTTCATTACATCTTATGCTAGGTGTGCCCATTGTGTGCATTACTTAGTACATTGTTTTACATGACATTTCCTGCTAGGTGTGCCCATTGTGTGCATTACTTAGTACATTGTTTTACATGACATTTCCTGCTAGGTGTGCCCATTGTGTGCATTACTTAGTACATTGTTTTACATGACATTTCCTGCTAGGTGTGCCCATTGTGTGCATTACTTAGTACATCGTTTTACATGACATTTCACGCTATGTATGTTCATTTGAATACATACTTAGTGCATTGTTTTCACATGTTTACATTTTGGTATGACATTTGGTTTGTTTACATGGGACAATACATTCATTAACATTAGCTACGCCGTTCGTTAGTAGGTAGTGGTACCATAGGAATTGACAACTCCCGTTCCGGACATCCCAGGGTAAGGGGACAGAAAGGAATGACCGAATTCGTTGACATAAGACAGATAGACCTTTAATTTGTTTAAAGGGTTTATCACCACAGTCGCCAGGCTTGGATGTATGCATTTTCACAATACCGCATAAATGTTCATATTAAATAGTTGCATGCATTTACACAAAACATAGCGTTGATTTAAACCATGTTTTACTTCAATACTTTGTTTTTGTGCATATGGTTTAGTTGAGACATTTCACTTGCCATACATGACATTTTGACATAGACATTTGACATGGATATTTTGACATAGACATTTGACATGGATATTTGACATAGACATTTGACATGGATATTTGACATAGACATTTGACATGATTTACATCTTGACATAAACACTTTGACATATTTTTTGACAATTGGTTTGGTTTGATTAAGTGATTAAGTTAACGATGCGTGTGTAATATGATACAAACATGGTGGATACGCCGCTGGTACTTCCTATATATAAGTGTTTGTATGGTATTACATGGCGTAACGTTATTTGAATCATTTCAGTTTGAGACATAGAACATTTTATACAAATAACATACTTTTCACAAGACATTGATTTACAAAATAACTTATCTTAGACAAACACATCTTTTTACATGGTCATTTATTTAACTGACATTTACTTATACATATCATCTGATCTTATTGTTTTCTAATGATTTACAAGACAAAGCAAATTACAAGGTTCATGACTAAACATTTTTCTTAAACATAAGTCATGAATCCTATTTTTACAAACCTATGTATCTCACAGGCATTTTTATGCTGACGTACCTATTTTCACATGTGTTTTCAGGTGCTTTTCCATAGGATGTTGTTCATGATACTAGGGCGGACCTGTGCCTTAGAGACTTTAAAAGAAGATAGACTATGTTTAATTATGATCTGAACTCCTAAATTTCCTGTTTGAAACAATGTAACACCCTTGTTTAATAAATAAAATACACTTTGTGTGCCATGGTTATGAAACAATTAATTCTGTCGCAACACGCCCCGATGTTTCCGCCGCGATTTGTTGTTTTACGCGGTCGGGGTGTGACAGTATCGACCCCTTTTATAATTGTATAATGGGCTTGGGGCTTGGGCCCAAGGCCCACAAGCCCAATTCCCGCGTTTAAGTGGTCTGAATATCTTCTACGAGACCCGTTTTCGCACCCCGAACTTCATACGCGTCGTAAAATATAAATTTCGGGTTAAATATTCGTGAACTAGTGTAGGTAGACGTTGTTTGCGCGCCCGTTTGTCGACTACAGAAATAATCGCGAGAAATTTACATCGTTGCCATCTTTTATCCGTTTTTTGATCCGGTTTCGACTAGAGTAGTTAAAATTTAATTACGAAACAAAATATATCGTAAAATTTAAGTTTTAAAATAATACGCTCCTCCGATGCTTCCGTTTCGTTACCGATGCGTTTCCTTCACTTGCGTTTCTCGTTCTTGATTGCGTTTTGCGATGTACGGAATAGCAATAAATTCACAACATTAAATTCACAAATATAAAATATTCGTAGAAGATCCGTATTTGTCGGTGTTTTCAGTATTTGTACGGCATCAGTTCGTTGTCGCTTAATATTCAACAGATTTTTCCGTAAACCACCGTTCATGCCCTGTAAAGCCGGTTAGCCGTTTCTATGCACTCCAAAGGCCTAATGAAATTAATTCGCGTCTTACACACTATTTATTATCGTCCTAATGTTTGTTAATCGTGTAATTAGGAGCCGTTAATTACCGGTTGTCACAAAAACATTATTTATAATTCGTTGTGTTCAGCGGAAACATAATACAAAGTTTAATAAAAACCAAAGCGTATGTAACTGACTAATCTTATTTCAAGTTTCCATGTATCTCGACCCATGACCACTCCAGCATCCCAGACAGCAAGTTCCACATCCACACATATATTTAACCTGCGAGCATGCACACAAGTGTATCAGACAACGCTGGTGAGTTCACAGTTTTATGAAAACGTTTGGTTACCAAGTGTTTAATCCAGTTTAATAACAATTCTGAAAATAATGTTGATAATAACTCGAGTACCATACAAGATGGCTCCAGATTATTTTTGCCCATCCCCAATGCCCCTATCTAAGCATTGGTCATGACTGGGTCATTAGTTCACAACCGTCCTCTCAGGTACGGGGTGAGGGTGCCAAACCTAAATATCGCTATCAACTAATTCCCCGTTACCTCTCAGGTAACAAACAAGATGGGACTTAATGGTGATAGGAATTGAGTGTATTATCCAACATTCCAGTTTTTACCCAAAGACTTATTCCTCTCAGGAATACCCACTGATTTACCCAAAGACTTATTCCTCTCAAGAATACCCATTTGACTGTCCCACGCACCGGGACGCATGCTCAAGAGAAGTGAACTCACCTTAGATTGCTCGGTATGTTACATTACATTACCCATTCCAAGTTGGTCAACCATACCCTACCGTGGTTACCAAAGATGATCAGTTTCGTAAATACATATCTAGATCACGTATTCAACAAGTCACATGTATCAACATTGTCACGTAACACATAGTAAATGTTTAGATTTCATTCATGTTCCCAACAGTAGTTACTAATAACCCTGGTTTCATAATAATCAGATCACGTATTGGCACAGATTGCATTCATTGCAAGGATCACTGTATATATCACATAGCAAGTACTCGATTGCATACAAGTCCACATCTCACATGTATGTTATATTACAGCACGTATGTAGGATCGATTTCAGACCTGAACGAGTCGATCAGAAGAGTTTTTCTCAATACGAATGGCGGAAACAGACGTATCGAGTTCAATTCAGCTAGAATATCACTTTAAACTGTCTTTAGATTGATTTGACAAAGATTTACAGCAAGTAGACACTTCGGAAGCACTTCGGCTCTCTAAGCCGGAATCTCAGAACTTACTCAAACGAAATTAGGCAGCAGCTATTTATAGGCAATGTAATTTCGCTTGAACATGCACAAACGAAATCATGTTTCACACGAAATTAGTGATTTCGTGTGAAATGTCATCAGGTGATTTCATGCGAAATTACAAGTTCTAATTCCGTTTGAAATGACACATGTGTCATTTCAAGCGAAATACCTATAAACACACATTTCCTCGTTTTTCGTGCCCTGTTCAATCTATCATACTACAAGACTCGATACAAGACGAAGTCGACAGACGCATGCACCAACAGACTCACCCTCGAATGTTGACGAGTCTTCAGTGTTGAGTCTTCAATCTTCAATCTTTATCAGTCTTCTCGACCTCTTCTGAAGTATCTAACAATGTAAAGCATCCTCAATCAATGTCTTCTCTTCATCTCTTCAGAATCTCGACCTGTCTCTAATCTCCTTCTAATTCTCCTGATCAGATCTCTTGAATCCTTAAGTTCTTTTCACAGATTCAGGAACGTCTCCTGGCTCTCTGTAGCAACATAATCTGAACTTGGCTCTTTCATCTTCTATCTCAAGATCTATGGCTAGCTCTTACACTTCAGACTCCCCCTTAAGTTGTACTTGGGATCGTAATCTGGCTTTCACAGATTCAAGATCATGATCTGGCTCACATCCTGCTCAGGATCGAAACCTGGCTTTCTTGAAACCATATGATGTTGGGATTGAACCCTACTAGAGGAACAGATAATGAAAGCCAAAACTGGTTCACAACAGTGGATTCATAATAAGCAACTGTTTATACTAGACTTCTCCCTTGAAAGTGATTATAACATCTGATGGTCCTCTATCCACTGTCCGTATACAACAGCTGTTGTTCTTCTAACTACTGATGAAGCCCTGAAGACTGCTAAGAAGTAAAAACTGCTGGTTCAATCTACTGATGATAAAGCACTGCCCAATCAAGGACTGATCAACCTTGAGGAAAGCACTGATGTAAAGAAAAAGCAGTAGTTTAGTATGTCATCTGTTTTATATATAGTCAGTGGTTAAGATTAGCAGTGTGTGTAAAGGAACAGTAGTTACATGTTGTTAGGCTGTTAGACGTAGCTTTCATGGTGACGTCAGCTGAGATGCTTCAGTGGTTTGGATTGTCTATAAATGGAGCAGTACCCTGTACTGTTACATTTGATCGTTTTGAGTGAGTTCTTCTCCTCAATTCAATCCTTTCATCTTGTGCAACCAACCATGGAGTATCAGGCTGAGGGGGAGTTTAGTTTGTAAGCGTGCTTGTAATCTTTTGATTTGTATTGTAAATCTTTTGACTTAATGAAAAGCATGTGTTTATCAAAACTGTTTCTCTCTTTGATTGTGTTTACAAAGTTTGTTGTTCATTTGCGCTCCACTTAAACTCTGTTCATTTCTATTTGATTTGTTCAAATTATACAAACAAGCACAATCATTAGAGCCTCCGATCCTAACAATTGGTATCAGAGCCTGGACAGTCAAATTCGATCTAACAGTCAATTTGACATACCAGTTCAGCTCAAAATTCATTGATACTAAGGTTGATTGTAGTTAGTTGAAAAACAGAGTAACGAGTAATCACGTTTAAAATGGCTTTTCAAAAACTCTGTAAAACAACCAAGCTGTCATAGGACACACAAATTTCATACAACGAGTGACGTCATGCATAAATCACCTATAGTTCTCAGATCTGAAAATATATTTGATAACTATGGTATAATTAGTTACGAAAATTGATTTCAATTGTTGTTTTGAAGTTCGTGTTGTTTCCATAATGTTTGCTGCTAAAGTATGTACCTCATGTCAACAAAACCTATGTTTGATTAAATAACATTAGTGTTTTGTTAACATAAAAAGAGGGATATTAAAACTTTAGTTACAAGATCTTATGTGTTGAAAAACAGGTTGGGAATCCTGTTGAGAAGGACCAAATCAACTCTGTTATAAACACATTAAGAAAATCAGGTGTTAAAATAGTCCAATTCATGTGTAATGTGAGATTTGACAAATGCATGTACAAAATATGACCAGATCTCTCAAAAACATTACAGCAAAATGATTCTGGATTAAGTATTTCTTCAATAAAGACTTCCCAGTAAGTATTTTGTTACTTATGAATGGGAAGGGTAAAAAGGGAAGAAGAAAATGCACAAAAACTCGAAAGTGTGTTTATCTCAAAACTCTTGAAGTCAAAAGTAAAGAGTATAAACACAAAACACTTAAGAGTTCAAATTTGGGGTAAAGATGGTCATTAAGCAACTGTATGCATTCATTGGGTCAGGAAAGTTCAGGTAACAATAGTATCTCCAGTGAATGAACTTACAAGAGGACTAGACAAATTTTCAGAATCATCACATGGTAACAAAGTCCATAACAGGGTTTTCAAAAACTCATGTGAACATGTGTCCCCATTTTTGTTGTCAATCAATCAACAAGAAAATGGTACCAAACAGTGGTCAAAATGTATTTAAAATGTCATACAACTGTTGTCAAACTACTGACCATTTACATAAACTTGAGAATGATATGATTAGGAGCTTTAGTGAAAATTATACCAGATCCTTTTGGTGCTGTTTTCAGAAAATCCTTTAATAATTTTTTGGAAAAGGATTTTTTCAAATAAAGCGGGATATATTATTCTTTAATTTTTTTAAGAATAATATATTTTTTGTACTTTTACTGGTTTTTGATAGTAAAAGTTTCAATCTCCTGTCTGGATATAGAACCTTTATTTTTTATTGGTGATATTATCCTCAAAACCAGATCAAAAGGAAATGGTACAAATATCAGGGTCATGACAAACTCAAGTTTGTTTTAAAACAGATCAAAGATTGATTGCTAAAAGACCTTAAAATGCTTGGGTACTCGTGTTCTAATTCATATATTACGACACAAAATGAGTAGCCTTAGTAAAAAGGGCCTACATCATCTGGGGTACTAAACCACTGTCAGGAATCTATAAAAGGTTCAAATTGTGTAATTGACATGTGGCGAAACCTTGAATGAAAATTTCCTGTAAAGACTGCTGACATAATGAACTTGACAAATTGCATCTAAAATGTATTTTGTTGACATATTTATCAAACTGGTGCACTAACAGTAGCTGATGAAATAACTTTACAAAACCTCACCATTTCCCTACCACTGTTTTGCTCAAACATCTGTTTCCTAAACACTGTCCATTGCTGAAAGTCATCCCCTGTTCTCTCATTACCTTGGTAAACACTGTTGTTCAAAATCAGTGTCTTATCCACTAATGTGCTATCTACTGATAGTGAAATTCATCCAATGTTATCTCATTATGACCGGTGTAACCACTGATGCTTGCTTCATCAGTGGCTCTCAAAACAACTGTCCTCCACTATTCATCCATTTCATCAGAGGTTGACACGTGGTCAATTTTTAGCCTTCAGATCTTTGTAACCGCTGCCACATCAGCGTTCACTCTTTCCCTAAATAAAACCCTGATCAAAACCCCCAAACAGGGTTTTACACTGTCGCATTGAATTCCAAAATTCTCTTCTCAAAGCAGTTTCCAACCTCTCATCCCAAATCATTCTTCGCTCCTCTTCATCAAAATGACAAAATCAAAATCGAAATCAAAATCAAAATCATCCTCATCTTCCAAAAAGGACACTCAAATGGCTGCTGAAACCATTGAAATCCCATACAAATCCCCTCACAACTACTTGGGTCTACTCACAAAACCCACAAACAACCATACATTCGATTCCATCATTGACACCTTATCTGCATCAAAGTACAAAACTTTGCTAATAGCAGATGCTCCCATTTACCAACAAACCCAGAGAGATTGTTCTGGAAAAATGATACCCTTGAAAAACAAGAAGACATCGTCATAGCCATCAACTCCTCTATACAGGGTAAAGCGATTCAAATTACTCCACAATCAATTTCAGAAGTCTTTAAACTCGCTGATCAGAAAGGTAAAACTTCTTTTTCTAAAACTGAGTTGAAAACTGATTTCTTGAAAAGGGGGTATGCAGAATAACCAAAAAGGGATACCTTACAAAAAGGTTTCTTTCCTTCTGCACCTAGGTTTTTATTCCACACACTTTTGATGTGTGTTTCAAATAAAACAACTGCTTTTAACGAAATACCATTAAAGATCCAATGTCTGGGTTATGCTATCTTAAATAATGAAAATTATAACTATTCCCAGGAGATCTTTGATGATTTGGTGAAAAATGTTGATAGCAAAGCATTTCTATTTTTTTCCAAGGTTTCTAAGCTACTATTTTAAACAAAAATTTGGAAAAGAAAATGAAAATTTGCTCAAACAAGGTGTTCATTTTCAAATAAAAGGTTTAACACCTGAAACATTCACTAGAATGTTAACACCTATAAAAACAAAAGCAGAGGTGCCTGAGCAGAATTTAGCAAATACCATTGCTCCTCAGGCATCTGCTGCTGAGCCCACTGCTCCAGGTGATCATAGCAGCACAAACACTGCTTTGAAACCCACACCTGCCATTACCAAAAAGACCAAAAAGAAAACATCCAGAAAGCCCTCCAAACCCAAAACAAAGGCAACTTTGGAAGATGAGAACCCAGAGCCACTGCTAGTGACAACGCAAATGTCACTTACAACCATTGCTGCTACTTCCTCACAGCAGTTGGAAGAAAGATCTCCACCATTGCATCAAACTCCTCCTGCATCCTCACAAAAGGATCAGGTTGTAAGCACAGGGACCCCACATTATGAAGCTCTGGATTCAATTGGATCCATCTTCCTCAGTCCTGATCCCAAAGACATGTCTCTTTCAACACCCATACCTTCACCAATCACATTACCACAATCCATAATACCATTGTTGCATGCAGTTGCTATAGCTCAGACACAAACCAGTTCCTCTCTATCACCTATCATTGAGAGTACACTCCCACAAGTGACTGGGTCTGATGCTACTACCCCTGCTATCCCAGCAACAACTGAGGAGGTTACACCCCTTGAGTTACAAGTAACTCTTGGTGGTAGTTCAAGTGGAGCAGCAACTACAAGTGATGGATCAACAGATCTACATTTGGACAGTTGTTTCATTAGTAAGACTCCCTTGAAGGCAATTTCTTCTATAGCACCCCTGGTAACCACCAGTGAGTTTGTTTTAACCACTGGTACTCTCAAAAGGTTATCAAGTGTTGAAGAGAGAAGACCCCAGAACCAAGAACAAGGGGCATCAATGGGTGATTTTTGGGACTCAGTTCCTAAGTCACACATTGGTACAACCACTGCTGGTGGGGAATCAGATGATCCCATTAACGTGGGTGATGATTTAAAATATCAGGAATTGACGGGCAGAGTTGAAAAACTTGAAACATCGGTTGCTGAAATAAAGGATATGGTGCAACAGCTGTTAAAAGCTCAAAAAGCACAATCAACTGCTGTTCCAGCTCAAGCACCTGCACAACCTGCACCTGCTGCAAATGAGCTATGGAGTATATTTCAACCCCTGCTTGAAAAAAAAAACAAATGGCTAATCAGCAGCATGCAATACATGTAAAAATGCTGACAAACATGGTGGAGTCAAGATTTAAAGATACTCAAGCAGACATCAAAGCTATCAAGGCTCATATCCAAAGCACCACTAGAAAAGTTCCTCCCACTATCCTCTTCATGGATAACCCCCTTCTAGATAATGCCAAAAAGGGGGAGAAAATCAAGCAGTTGAAGAAGAAGGGAATTGAAGATGGCCTGTATGTTGAAACAGAACAAGAAAAACAGACATCTAAACTACCTCCCTAAGGCTCCAAACCTCAAATCACAAAATCTCAAACTTCCATCCAAACAGTTAATATGTCAGTAGTTTCAAAAACTGCTAGCCAAACAACTACCATTTCTTCAACACACACCACTACAACACACACTACAACCACTGCCCTATCATCACAACCTAAAACTACACCACCACCCACCAAATTACCACCTGCTCAAAAGCAGAAGACATCTACTGACACATCAATAGTTGTAATGATAACAGAGGTTGAAACACCAGTTGTTTCAACAGCTATTTGCCAGTCATCCACCACTGCTCTCATCAATGTCACATCACCACCATCACCTCCTGCGAAAAAGCAGAAGACATCAGATGTTACAACATCTGTTGTAATGACAACAGCAGTTGAAACACCAGTTGCTTCAAAAATTGTTAGTCAGTCACCATCCACCACTACCCTCACTTCACTTCAAACCATCTTCACTACAATCAACAAATCACCCATAAATCTTTACACCAGAAAAAGAAAAACAACTCAGGCAGGTGATGACAAATATGATCCTATGGCTGCAAAATATCCACTGGAACCTGAAGCTGTAAAAAATGAGATGAGACAATTCTACACTGAGGATGATCCTTCAAAAATAAGATTTCCTTCTCTCATAGGCTTCATAGTCCCAAAAAATATGGATGAATATCTCGAGCTCAAAGCAAGGCAAGCTAAGATAAGAGCTAAGCTTGAGTGCAAAGACCAAGGTGAGGAAGCCATTTCAGAAAAAAAATGGAATTCTTGCTCACTAAAGTCAAACAGATGGAAGATTATGCAAGAGATCTGAGCAAAGAAATGTCAGATTTACCACCCAAAGCAGATCTACGAAAAAGAAATGAGAAAAGAATATCTTGCATACATCATGAAAGAAAAATTCTATCCAGCTGAAGAAAAACAGTTTGAAGAATGGCCAATAGTTGCATTAAAGCATGAGGCAAACATAATTGAAAGAATTAAAAATGATCCAACCAAGAAGAGGAATGCTCCAAACTGCAGAAAATACAAAAAGCTCATTGCTGATCTTACTTCTGAATACAAAAGAAAGAAACAGGAGCTGGTGGATGCAAACGTTGGAGATGCTGAATCCATAGCAAAATGGACAAAGCAATATACAGACGAGGCTTATGAAAGGCTCAAGAGAAGGAGGATAATGGTTTCTGACACTCCAACGAAGCCTGACTACAAAAAGCCAAAACAACAGATCAAAACCTCTGACCCACTGATCACATCAGCAGATACCTCAATCATTGCGATAAACCAAGAAAAGAGGAAACAGCTGACTAAAGCATAGGAAAAAGAAAAAGAAGCTGAGTATTTTGAAGAAGCCATCAAGAAAATGGCTTTAGATAAAGACAAATCAGCAAAGCTTCAAGACCTTACCAAAAAGGTTTGGAACCAATCATCATCACCAAACACATCAGCAGATATCTCAGACAATGAGCTAGATCAACAAAAGAAACAAGAGCAGATTGACAAAGAAGTTGCAGAAGACATAGCTGCAGCAAATGAAGTCATAAAAAAGGCTTTCAAACGAATGTCTGAAGCCCAAGATACTGCTTTACAAATTTTCACAAGGCCAAAATCTCCAAGCTCATCAGTAAATAAGTCTCTCCCAAGAAACCCATTGGATTCAAAAATACTAAAGTGGCTCTCTGATCAAAAGACCCATGTATTGACCCTGATCAGATCCAATGGTGAAATGAAGTACATATCAAGGAAACAAGCACTAAGCCTTGGTGTTGAAGATCTACAAGATCTCCTTAAACTTTCATTGTGCAGGGATGAGGATGACTTAAGTTCCAAAGACTTTGAAGCAGAATTTAAAAGACAAGCTAGTGAACTTCTGATGAGGAATAAAGATCCAAAATAATGAAGTGTTTTGGCATTATCTGTTCCAGGGGGAGATTGTTGGGATTGAACCCTACCAGAGGAACAGATATTGAAAGCCAAAACTGGTTCACAACAGTGGATTCATAATAAGCAGCTGTTTATACTAGACTTCTCCCTTGAAAGTGATTATAACATCTGATGGTCCTCTATCCACTGTCCGTATACAACAGCTGCTGTTCTTCTAACTACTGATGAAGCCCTGAAGACTGCTAAGAAGTAAAAACTGCTGGTTCAATCTACTGATGACAAAGCACTGCCCAATCAAGGACTGATCAACCTTGAGGAAAGCACTGATGTAAAGAGAAAGCAGTAGTTTAGTATGTCATCTGTTTTATATATAGTCAGTGGTTAAGATTAGCAGTGTGTGTATAGGAACAGTAGTTACACGTTGTTAGGCTGTTAGACGTAGCTTTCATAGTGACGTCAGTTGAGATGCTTCAGTGGTTTGGATTGTCTATAAGTGAAGTAGTACCCTGTAGTGTTACATTTGATCGTTTTGAGTGAGTTCTTCTCCTCAATTCAATCCTTTCATCTTGTGCAACCAACCATGGAGTATCAGGCTGAGGGGGAGTTTATGTCACACCCCGACCGCGTAAAACAACAAATCGCGGCGGAAACATCGGGGCGTGTTGCAACAGAATTAATGTTTCATAACCATGGATATCAAAAGTGTTTCGTTTTATTAAACATTGAGTAATTACATCGTCTGGAAATCTAAATACACTATTTAAACATAGTCTATCATTGTTATTGAGTCACTAAGGCCTTGTCCAGTCCTATGTGAGCATGCATCTTATCAATCGATATCATCCAACAATACCTGAAACATATGTGAAAACGAGGTCAGCAAAGAAATGCTGGCGAGTACATAGGTTTTGTGAAAATAAGATTCATGACTTCTGTTTAAGAAAAATGTTTAGTCATGAACCTTGTAATTTGCTTTGTCTTTGTAAATCATTTGAAAAATAATAAGTTCGGATGATAAGTATAAATAAGAAAATAATGCATGATTAAATGAATAACCATGTAAATGAGTTTGCATAAGATAAGTTGTTTATAAATCAATGTCTTGTGAAAAGTATGTTATTTGTATAAAATGTTCTATGTCTCAAACTGAAATGATTCAAATAACGCTATGATATGTAATACCATACAAACACTTATATATAGGAAGTACCAGCGGCGTATCCACCATGTTTGTATCATATTACACACGCATCGTTACTTAATCACTTAACCAAACCATACCAAACAATGTAAAATGTCTATGTTTAAATAAATTGTCAAATGTCTATGTCAAATATCCCTGTCAAATGTCTATGTTAAATATCCATGTCAAATGTCTATGTCAAATATCCATGTATGGCAAGTGAAATGTCTCAACTAAACCATATGCACAAAAACAAAGTATTGAAGTAAAACTTGGTTTAAATCAAAGTTATGCTTTGTGGGAAATGCATGATCAAATGTCAATCATGTTAAAATGTTTACCCAATCGTTAACCCATTTTGTAAAATCGTTCTAGTCGTTCTTGTTTTAATTGTGAAACTACTTAATGGTCGATTCTCTAATAACATTCAAACCTTCTTGACGCGTTCCTCGCTCCATCTCGCTCTCGCTCTCGCTCTCGTTCTTAACAAACCCTTACCAAAGGATAAGTTAATAATTACAGATTCAGTCGCTACCCACAACCCCCACACATAACAATGGGTGCAGTAAATAACGGGATTTGTCAGATCCTATGGTACCATAACCTAATACTGGTCGGCTTGATCATTGCTAATGAATGTCATCGGTCATGTAAACTACAACCAACAAGTTCGTTCACTTTTTGAAATTGTTATTAGTTTTTGAAATCATTGTATTCGTTCTTGAAATCATTGTTAGCGTTCTTGAAATAATTGTTATTGTCCTTGAAACCACATTGTAATTGTTATTGAAATTATTGTAATCGTTCTTGAAACCACATTGAAATTGTTATTGAAATCATTAATAAAACATTTAGCACATATGAGTCACCCCAAAACAGTTGAAAACAGTAAAAGAGGGGAATAATGTACTCGCCTGAGAATGCTTGGAGGTCTTGAACAACAACCAAACAAAGCTTGAGGGAGCACGGAATCAGTCGGCAAGCTAAAACTATATAAATAAACCGGACTTAAATCGGGAGATCGGATAGGATGAGGCTTGGCAAACCAAATGAGTATTGGAACTCATATGATATGGTTTAACAAGGCCTACATACTACAATGAGACTAACCTAAGTGCTTTCGACCCATCGCGACTCATTAAGGTAACTTATGCTACTTTAACGCGTCGTGCGCGTGAAACGCGTTCGGACCGTCTAACTAGTCCAATGACAAGTGTTATATGCCTAAACATGTTACATAATCAGTTATGTGACAAAAGTTTAGGTTACATATGCTTAATTACCAATTTATACATGAAAAGGGTATTCTGGTAATTTACCTAAGGCACATAAACTACCTATCATAACACTACTCAAACGATGTGACCATAGGGTATAACCTCGGAAGGTTATTCCCTACCTACTATGGTCACCTAATGTGTTTGGTCGGATCCTAATGATCGACCAAACTGGGTCGGGTTCGAGGTATAAGCGATTCATCAGATCGCTTACCCTACGACCCTAGACAACGTGGTAATCAGTGGGCATAGTCCCAAGGGACTATGACCAACGTGATTACACTCACGTTGCGAAGTTCAAAAGAACTTCGCATTGACCATTACTGGTCAACGCTGAAAGTCAAACAAAGTTTGACTTTCTGACTCGAAAAGCAATAAAATAAGGAAAAGAACGAAAGAAGACTTACGAAGGGTCCCCGAATGCTAACCTCGATTCAAAAATCTCAGGTATGAAACAATAGTTTCAACTTAGAGTTTCTCAAATCAAAGTTCTAGTGATTTTAGCAATGGGGGTGGATGGGTATTTATAGGAATACCCGAACCGTTAAGATCGTTTCATGGAAAACGTGCCTTAAATTCCATCCATACATGTGTTGAAATGTCATGGTGTTTAGGTGTTTAAATTCCATCCATACATGTGTTGAAATGTTTAGGTGTTTAAATTCCATCCGTACATGTGTTGAAATGTTATGGTGCCTAAATTCCATCCTTATCCGCTGACTAAGCATGTTAGAATGTGTGGTTGTGAATTAAACAACGGCTAATACATCGAATCTGGTCCCGAATGCGAAAAACGATCCAAATGACGTGACGAATGGATTTTTCTTATGGAGAACACTAAAATAAAATATTTTAGTGCTTACATAATTTTTTGGATGTCCGGATGTATTCAGAACGTAAGTTATGCGCGAAAATGCAAACTTGTGCACTTTTTGACACTTTTAGTCCCTGAATGACCCAAAAGTTTATTTTAGCACACCGAACCCCTCAAAGCCTATTTCTAAGCTATGTAAAGGATATTTATGGTATGTTTAACTTATGGTCATGTTCCGGAAGGTCTGTTACAGTTCAAATTGGCATACTTTCGCAGTTTGTCAACTTTAGTCCCTGTAAGCGATTTAACTTGATTTCACCACACCAAACCTTCCAAAACTTATATATAAGTTATGTAAAGGTTATTCAAGGTATGTTAAGCCTATTTCACTATTCCGGAGTGTTCGTTGGATTAAACTGGTTATATTTACGCATTAGTGCGCGTATAACCTTCCAGAAAGCGATTTAGAGTTTGAAATCGAACAAGAGTTGATATGTGCAAAAGATACACATATTTATACAAGTCCAAAGTATGAAATACAATATTTCATTGGTTTGGCATTTGTTTGATGGCCGTGGAGGCACAGGTGTTACAGTCTCCCCTACTTTAGGAAATTTCGTCCCGAAATTTATTTAGAGGAAACTTGTGAGAGCTTGAAAACATGAAATTGAAAAGATTGAACAACATTGGTTAGGGTTCTTGAATTTCTAGGAACCTTAATAACATTATGTTTGCAATGTAAGAGGGACACTTATATACAAGTATATGAAGTGTCATTGGTGCGTCCACCGTACCTCCATTACATCGTTGTCATTTTGTTATTGTTGTCGCTATCGGTTCTTACACATCATAAATCTTACTGGTTTTCTGTGCACTAAATTTCATAATTATGTACGCGTCCATAATTAGACAATTCCTTGCCCAGTTCACACAGTCTATTTTATAATGTGTAGTGTGAAACCCAATGAACAATCCTGTGATGAGTGTGACTAGACCGCCATAGAATCCTTTTAATTAAATCATTAAATGATCTAAATAGACTATCAAGGAGTCTGTTCAGCTACATCACTAGATGTCGTTCTTTAACCAAATTGTAAATCAATCTTTTTGACTAGACCACTAAAGGGTCTCTTATGAATCATGGAGTAGTACTATATAATCCAAGGGTCTTAACTCTTACATAGAAGCCCATTAAGGATTTAAGGTAGTACCTTTTTGAATATCCTACTACGAATCCATCATATGAAGATATGAAAGATTCTACGAGGATTTGGATAACGAATATCTAGAGTATACGAAAACACAAAAATCATAGAGGAGAACACATAAACATATATCACATAACCACAAAATTGTTTGTTAATTTGTCTTGTAAATTGCGCACTTGCATTTAAAGCACACTTGGAATCCATTCCGTGGATTTCATTTGGTACTTTAAACGTTAACAAGAATCCAACTATAAAGATAGAAAGATTCAAAAAGAAAATTCGATTTCGATTACTAGGAACCGAAGTGTTCGAATTAAGGTACATAAGGAATCCAATTAAGGACTCTGATTTGAATGATAATCATCCACAAGGATCTAATTGTGAAGATAAAAAGATCCCATATGAATTTTTGAAGTTGAAGATGTTTTGAAACCTTGCACTGGATGTGCTTAGGTCAAAACATGATGTAAAATGCTTATGAAGTTGAGATGCTTGATATGTCAAGGCGACATATGAAGCAGAATTTTGAAGGTTAAGTCGATGTACGAGGAAAATATTTTTGAAAACTGTGCATGGGGTTCTTTTAAGAAAAAATGTGTTTACTGTTTTTGAAACCTTATATATAATACTTTTGAAATAAAGTAGGTGTATTAGATAGATATATTTACAAAAATGTTTTAAAATCATGAGAGATGAATTTTGAAATTATGTATAAGGTTTTTGAAAGACATGAATGATGCTTTTCGAAATCATGCACTTGATAAGGAAATGTATTGTGTTAATATTGTCTTCAGACTATATGAAATATTTTGAAATTAGAAAGGTTGGTTTTGATAACATGGCCAATGTTTTTGAAATAACATAGACAATGCATCTAGAAAAATTGTTTTCAAACTATATGAAATGTTTTGAGATCATGAAGATTGTTTTGAAATACTGGTACTGTGTATGTTGAAAAATCAAAACGGAATGGGTATGAGATTTGAAAATACCCTTAGTTATCTAACCAAGGATTTAAAGGCACAGATGTGCGAAAAGTACGATTACTCATAATGTCACTTAATTTTTTTGTACTTTATTTCTTAGAGTGAAACGAGTACTTAAAAATTTCGAGGGAATCATGAGCGATCATGGCGAAGTTCTAAGAAGCCTTTCGCTTCTTTGACTTCTTAGGGGATCATTCATCCATGGTCTTTGATTCCTCGATTGGTTTCTTGGATGACGGTGTTGTCGCCTGACTAGGTCCTGCCTGTCTTGGTGACTCTTGAGTGGCTTCATCCTGGAGATGATACTTGGCAGTAGTTAATTCAACAGTCTTTAGGACTACTTCGCCTATTCGCTGAGCGAATTTGGCTGCTTGTTCAGTATCTGGGCGTCATTGTGATGAAGAGACATTCTTGAAGAAAAAGAAAGGCATAGGGAGAAACAGGTGAAAGATTATTGGACAATCAAAACAGAATGATAACGCATGAAGATTGCGATCATTTGTTTGTTACCTAAGGCAAACAAATGAGACGGTGGCTGATCAAAGTAAATGGGTCAAAAATAATGTATCGCGAAGACATGCTCGCCTATAAGTGAACACTCATCCCAAGAATTCCCAGGTAAGCACAACTGGTCTCGCGTCTGATGAGATGTATACGAAGTGCTTGCCTAGACAGAAAACCCAGAATACAGGCATTCACCCTTCCAGTTTGCACGTGTTCACATCATTTAAAACCCAAAACCTTGACGAAGTTTTGAAAACTCAAAGGGGTTCAAAACCATATAATAGAGAGTTCAAAACCTTACAATAGAGGGTTCAAAACCTAGTAATCAATCATCCTAGAACAGATGATTAGTTTTCAAAGCGGTTTTGAAATTTATGTTCTTGTTGTGGTCGTCACCTAAGGATAGGTGACGGTATTGTTTTATGACTAAACGCAAGTAAACTCGCGTTAGGGTCCTAAGAAGGTTATAGACTAGGTCAAAGCATTACTAATAACCTAATTCCCTATAACCATTGGCTCTGATACCATCTTTCTGTCACACCCCGACCGCGTAAAACAACAAATCGCGGCGGAAACATCGGGGCGTGTTGCAACAGAATTAATGTTTCATAACCACGGATATCAAAAGTGTTTCGTTTTATTAAACATTGAGTAATTACATCGTCTGGAAATCTAAATACACTATTTAAACATAGTCTATCATTGTTATTGAGTCACTAAGGCCTTGTCCAGTCCTATGTGAGCATGCATCTTATCAATCGATATCATCCAACAATACCTGAAACATATGTGAAAACGAGGTCAGCAAAGAAATGCTGGCGAGTACATAGGTTTTGTGAAAATAAGATTCATGACTTCTGTTTAAGAAAAATGTTTAGTCATGAACCTTGTAATTTGCTTTGTCTTTGTAAATCATTTGAAAAATAATAAGTTCGGATGATAAGTATAAATAAGAAAATAATGCATGATTAAATGAATAACCATGTAAATGAGTTTGCATAAGATAAGTTGTTTATAAATCAATGTCTTGTGAAAAGTATGTTATTTGTATAAAATGTTCTATGTCTCAAACTGAAATGATTCAAATAACGCTATGATATGTAATACCATACAAACACTTATATATAGGAAGTACCAGCGGCGTATCCACCATGTTTGTATCATATTACACACGCATCGTTACTTAATCACTTAACCAAACCATACCAAACAATGTAAAATGTCTATGTTTAAATAAATTGTCAAATGTCTATGTCAAATATCCCTGTCAAATGTCTATGTTAAATATCCATGTCAAATGTCTATGTCAAATATCCATGTATGGCAAGTGAAATGTCTCAACTAAACCATATGCACAAAAACAAAGTATTGAAGTAAAACTTGGTTTAAATCAAAGTTATGCTTTGTGGGAAATGCATGATCAAATGTCAATCATGTTAAAATGTTTACCCAATCGTTAACCCATTTTGTAAAATCGTTCTAGTCGTTCTTGTTTTAATTGTGAAACTACTTAATGGTCGATTCTCTAATAACATTCAAACCTTCTTGACGCGTTCCTCGCTCCATCTCGCTCTCGCTCTCGCTCTCGTTCTTAACAAACCCTTACCAAAGGATAAGTTAATAATTACAGATTCAGTCGCTACCCACAACCCCCACACATAACAATGGGTGCAGTAAATAACGGGATTTGTCAGATCCTATGGTACCATAACCTAATACTGGTCGGCTTGATCATTGCTAATGAATGTCATCGGTCATGTAAACTACAACCAACAAGTTCGTTCACTTTTTGAAATTGTTATTAGTTTTTGAAATCATTGTATTCGTTCTTGAAATCATTGTTAGCGTTCTTGAAATAATTGTTATTGTCCTTGAAACCACATTGTAATTGTTATTGAAATTATTGTAATCGTTCTTGAAACCACAATTAAATTGTTATTGAAATCATTAATAAAACATTTAGCACATATGAGTCACCCCAAAACAGTTGAAAACAGTAAAAGAGGGGAATAATGTACTCGCCTGAGAATGCTTGGAGGTCTTGAACAACAACCAAACAAAGCTTGAGGGAGCACGGAATCAGTCGGCAAGCTAAAACTATATAAATAAACCGGACTTAAATCGGGAGATCGGATAGGATGAGGCTTGGCAAACCAAATGAGTATTGGAACTCATATGATATGGTTTAACAAGGCCTACATACTACAATGAGACTAACCTAAGTGCTTTCGACCCATCGCGACTCATTAAGGTAACTTATGCTACTTTAACGCGTCGTGCGCGTGAAACGCGTTCGGACCGTCTAACTAGTCCTATGACAAGTGTTATATGCCTAAACATGTTACATAATCAGTTATGTGACAAAAGTTTAGGTTACATATGCTTAATTACCAATTTATACATGAAAAGGGTATTCTGGTAATTTACCTAAGGCACATAAACTACCTATCATAACACTACTCAAACGATGTGATCATAGGGTATAACCTCGGAAGGTTATTCCCTACCTACTATGGTCACCTAATGTGTTTGGTCGGATCCTAATGATCGACCAAACTGGGTCGGGTTCGAGGTATAAGCGATTCATCAGATCGCTTACCCTACGACCCTAGACAACGTGGTAATCAGTGGGCATAGTCCCAAGGGACTATGACCAACGTGATTACACTCACGTTGCGAAGTTCAAAAGAACTTCGCATTTACCATTACTGGTCAACGCTGAAAGTCAAACAAAGTTTGACTTTCTGACTCGAAAAGCAATAAAATAAGGAAAAGAACGAAAGAAGACTTACGAAGGGTCCCCGAATGCTAACCTCGATTCAAAAATCTCAGGTATGAAACAATAGTTTCAACTTAGAGTTTCTCAAATCAAAGTTCTAGTGATTTTAGCAATGGGAGTGGATGGGTATTTATAGGAATACCCGAACCGTTAAGATCGTTTCATGGAAAACGTGCCTTAAATTCCATCCATACATGTGTTGAAATGTCATGGTGTTTAGGTGTTTAAATTCCATCCATACATGTGTTGAAATGTTTAGGTGTTTAAATTCCATCCATACATGTGTTGAAATGTTATGGTGCCTAAATTCCATCCTTATCCGCTGACTAAGCATGTTAGAATGTGTGGTTGTGAATTAAACAACGGCTAATACATCGAATCTGGTCCCGAATGCGAAAAACGATCCAAATGACGTGACGAATGGATTTTTCTTATGGAGAACACTAAAATAAAATATTTTAGTGCTTACATAATTTTTTGGATGTCCGGATGTATTCAGAACGTAAGTTATGCGCGAAAATGCAAACTTGTGCACTTTTTGACACTTTTAGTCCCTGAATGACCCAAAAGTTTATTTTAGCACACCGAACCCCTCAAAGCCTATTTCTAAGCTATGTAAAGGATATTTATGGTATGTTTAACTTATGGTCATGTTCCGGAAGGTCTGTTACAGTTCAAATTGGCATACTTTCGCAGTTTGTCAACTTTAGTCCCTGTAAGCGATTTAACTTGATTTCACCACACCAAACCTTCCAAAACTTATATATAAGTTATGTAAAGGTTATTCAAGGTATGTTAAGCCTATTTCACTATTCCGGAGTGTTCGTTGGATTAAACTGGTTATATTTACGCATTAGTGCGCGTATAACCTTCCAGAAAGCGATTTAGAGTTTGAAATCGAACAAGAGTTGATATGTGCAAAAGATACACATATTTATACAAGTCCAAAGTATGAAATACAATATTTCATTGGTTTGGCATTTTTTTGATGGCCGTGGAGGCACAGGTGTTACAGTTTAGTTTGTAAGCATGCTTGTAATCTTTTGATTTGTATTGTAAATCTTCCGACTTAATGAAAAGCATGTGTTTATCAAAACTGTTTCTCTCTTTGATTGTGTTTACAAAGTTTGTTGTTCATTTCCGCTGCACTTAAACTCTGTTCATTTCTATTTGATTTGTTCAAATTATACAAACAAGCACAATCATTAGAGCCTCCGATCCTAACATATGATCTTCAGAACTCAGACTCTGGCTAACCTGCACAATTCTCTACTACATAATAAATTTCACAAATCTAAAATTTGACAAATTTATTCTCTGCTAATCACTTGTAAACACAAATCAATAAATGATTTTACAATGTTAATCACTGATGAATCACTTGTAAAAATAACATTTTCATTTTCAAACACTTTTTCATCTCAAACATTTCAAACAAATTCTCCCAAACCTTTTATTCATCAGGTTTAGCACTCAGAATTTTGAAAATCAGCTCTCCAACATCAGTTGTCAAAAATCTTTTTGGATTTTTCAAAATTTATGCTAAAACACACTAAAATCTTTTTGGAATTTTGAACTAAAACGAAATGAAAAAAAATATTTACAGACAATATTTTTGCGAGTTTGTGTAAGAGGATCATATCAGTTTTTGAGACAAATCACCAACACCGTTAAGCTTTAAACATTTTCAGTTTTAAACGATTCACTTATATTGTCAGTATACTGATCCGCTTAAATTCTCACACAAAGTTCAACTGTTTCGAGATACGAATTAATGTTTTAGTGACTTAAACATATTCGCGTGTCCCACCTCAGAATATACTCCCGTATCCAGATCCCAATATTCAGTCTTACAGGTGAGTATACCACAGATGATATCTGTAAACGGTTAAATTGCGAGGGCTGTGAGAGCTCAAGCTATTGCTTCCGCGAAATCAGAGAGATGACGGCTTCGACTTTTGGTGTGTTCCCTTTAGAGAATCTTTTCTTCAACAGCACATGATTAGCATTTTTCAATGTTTCATCATTTTTTGTACTGAGGGTGATGCTATATTTCAAGCAAGCGTAAAGTATTATACGGGGACTAGGCCATTGCTTTCACAAAATCAGAAGTCCCGGAATAATACCCCAGATATCACTGAGTATAAAGACCTAGTATCTCAGAAAGAGGGACCTTTCAAACAAGATTTCGGGGGTTACCCATATATCCGAGAGATGTTCCCCATGATATAAGAAAGTTTGAAATTTAGGTTTATATCTCGTCACAATCTACTAAATGTGTAAAAACCTACTGGCATATCATCAGTGAGACCGTTTATCACATTTTGACTTTCCAATTCTTTAGCATGCTGTGATAGTCCACTGATGTACTATCATTTTCTCTTTTCACAACAAAACTCAATTTTTGATTTTATCATGTTTTTGACTTTTTCAAATTTTCTAATGTTTTTGGATTTTCTGAAAAACTTCTTACCCCCCCTAAAATGCAAACACATTTAAAGGAAATTTGAAAACAAACTGTACAAGGTAAATTGACAACTGTTGTGAATTGCTTCAAATCGCTATCCACTTGGCATAAACAATCAGAACTCCCCCTTACAACAAACTATTTTCCCATTATGATTTCAAAACACTTAAGCTTGTTTTAATCAAATGGTTTTTCCGGAAAATTAGTTTTGTTGATTCATAAAACCACTTGTAAGTTAGGGGTTTAGTTCATCACTTTGTTCATTTAACCACTTCAAAAATTTAACAGTTTTAAGATCAAAACACAAATACCACTTATAGAAAATCAAGTACAACTTAATGTCCCTGATTTACCACTTGTAAGTAACAAACCAATAACCACTTGTAAGTCGAAATATCACATAAAGTGAATTTCTCAAGAAAGATGCCGATACCTGCTCCACACTTACCAACCTGGGAGCTCCGGCAAGTCATACTTTTCACTCATCAAAATATGTTCCATCCCAGTCACAAACCTGAGATGTCACAGTTTTAACTGATTTCTTTGTTTTCTTCTCATAAAATTCTTTCACTCCTTTGACTTTACCATCAACCATTTTACCAAAAATATGTTTCACTTTGTGGTTAAAAGCTTTTTCAATATCAAATTCTTTCTTTTCTGAGAAAATTTGATTTGAAATTTCAACATTACCAACCTTTTGTTTAAAATTCTCTGCCCTCAATGGTGGAAAATTGACATCATCCATTGGAGGTACTGATGTTTCCAATTTTAACCCAACACGTGGCTCCTCTGACTTTGTGAAATCAGATTCATCACCTGGAAATAGCTCATCTGATTTTGTCGAATCAGAATCATTGCTAGAACTATCATCAGATTTCTTAACAACCCACTTGTGATTGTCAAGATTTGCTTTTCTCTTGTAAATCCTTTTTGAACATTCACCAACTTCAAACTTAGAATTTTTGAAAACTTTGAATTGTTTGGTTGGTGGTTCATTCTCAACAATCTTTTCTTTCAGTTTTTTCAGACACTCCCTATTTTGTTTGGATTGCCTTTGGACAATTTCTGGCAATATGACCAACACTTTTGCATTGAAAACAGATTCTCGTTTCCTTTTTCTGAGCAACATCCTTCTGCATTTCCTCTTGCTTCTTTGCAAGGAATTCTTTGTTTGTTTGATTCCTGAACAACTGCTCTTTTTCTTCTTCAGTTGATGTTCCTGAAACAAACACAATTTTTTGTTTATAAGTTTTCTCATTTTTATAATTTTTCGGTGGAATAAAACCAAGACCTTTTCTTTTGAAATTACCGTTATGGTTTGGTTTCTTTTGAAAACCTGAACCAGAACTGTAACCCTTTTTCTTGTTTTCTCTTTGTTGTACTCTTGAGGTGTAAGATTTAGGTTTTTCAGAGAGATTTACATCTTTTATTTTAGAAATATTAATTTCTGTTAGTTTGGAAACCTTTTTGATCATGTCAGGTTTAACACCTCTTATTGAAAATTCTTCATCATAATATAATTTGTCAGAATCATTCAAAGTATATGCCACTTTGATTGATTCGTCATTCAAATTAGATTTTGATAACAAAAACTCTTTATTATAAACCCGTTTGTCCTTTTTGACTGTTGACTTTGACGTTTCAGAATTTGACTCTGAGTTTAACTCCGACTTTGACTCCTCAGTTTCATCTTTATCCAACACCTGATCGACCACTTACTTTATTAACTCTGACTCATGATCAGTATCAGACGACGTAAAAGTGACATCAATGTTGTCGGGAAAATTATCTGATGGTTCAGATTCCCACACTAAATTGGTTGCCTTTTTTACTCTTTCTGAATTTGGATTTCTAGGAGAATATCCATTTTCAAGCGGGGGCGGACACTTTGTATAACTGAAACCTTTTTTCTTACAAGAATCAATCACCTCAGTATCCTTCTTCTTTTCTTCAGAACTTTCATCTTCATCAAATGTCTTCATGCCTTCAACAGTTGGATAAATCTTGTCAATAACATAAGAAGTACATGAATAACTTTTTAACAATCTATTAACTCTCTCTGTTTCAATCTTTTGGGTTTCCAGTTTCTGTTCCAGCATAGCACACTTCTCAATATAACTGTTAACACTTTTCTGCTTTGTCATGAAAGCTCCTTGTAGTGTTTTCATTGTTGTTGCTTGTTTGATTGTACTGATTCATTGCTTTGTTCAGAACATCATAAGATTCTTTCAATCTGTTCAATTTATGAATCAATGTATTGTTTTGCTTTTTCACAGCTTCACAATTTTCACATATCACCGGAATCTTTTGTGCATCGACTTCAGTTTCAACTTTGAAAACTGGAATGTATTTGACCTTTTTCCTTATCACTGGAACTTCTTCATCATCACTGCTGACAGGTTTTTTAACTTTTTTCTTTTTCTTTTTAGCTTTTTCTTCATCACTGTCAATCTCTTCCATCATTCTTAAGTGCTTTTCCATTCTCTTTGCATAATAATCATCATCATTATCACTGTCTTCAGCAACTCGAGCAACAAAAGCTTTGTGATTTGAAGTTTTATTAGGATCATAATCATCCCAACTGAAATTTGCCCAGCTGAATCCTTCTGGTAATTTTTCATCATCTTGGTTTATCAGACATGCTTTACTGTCAGCTGAAACATATTTGTCCCAACTGAAATCGCTTATAGACTTTTTACCATCTTGATTCACCATGCAGGCTCTCTTTGAAAATTCCTCAATTGCCTTCCTGGCATGTGCAGTTTGTGGCTCTTGTTGATGTGATTGTTGAGAAACTTGATGATAAATTGCTTTCCGATAGTAATCATTGTTGATGAACGGATTTTGAGCTCCATTTGCTTCGCGATTTGTGCACTCCCTCTTGAAGTGTCCTTTTTTCCTGCAACGAAAACAAGTAACTTTAGATTTATCAAAACCTAAAGTAGAAACATTTGCATCACGGAAATCATCTCTTCCCGTAATTTGTTTAAACTTTTCTGCTCTCCTCAACACACTTGCCAAACACCACTTTATATCCATCAATTCCATCTCCTCAGCATCAATCTGATCGTAATCCTATTTCGTCAACATTGGATTCCCGATCTTTCCTGCAACTAAACTTTCATATGATTCTAATACAGTTCCCAACAATGACATGTGACCTTTTGCAACCTCTTCCGAGAAATTTTCACCATTTTCAAGATTCAAAACAATGTTACATTGTAATCTCTTGCCATTCTTGGTAGTTGAAAAGTTTGGATCAAATGATGAATATGAAGAAAATCCCGTTTTGCTGTTTGATCCTTGAGATGATCCTCCAGATGAACTATTAGCATTGAATGCAGTCTCAACCTTTGGTGACATGTTTGTCTTTTCACTAACACCTCCTTTGTAATAAAGACCGATGTCTTGTTCACCATCAAAATCTTTCATTCTTGAAATCTTCCTCTGCTCCATCTCTTGAGCTTCAAGCTTTTCAATGAACTTATTCAGTGTTAGATTGCTAAAATCTTTCTTGTTTCTCAACATCATGAGATACGTGCCCCAAGTTTCATGTGGCAACGCATCAGCCAACTTTTCTATCAACTCTTCATTATCTTTATTGGTGCTCACTCTTTTCATTTGAACTAACAGATTGCAGTATCTCTCAATAATCTACTTGGTGCTTTCAGTTCTCAAACCACGAAATAGATCAAATTCTTTCTTCAAAAGTGATTTTTTGTTTTTGATCATTTCTTTACTTCCAACAAACTTCGATTTTAATGCTCTCCAAATAGAATATGCACTTCCATTGTGTTGCAATAAAACCAAGATATCTTCTTTAACTACTTGATGCAATAGACTAATCATCATATTTTCATTTTTGTATTTCTTTCTATCATCAGCACTTAGATCTTTAATAGCAATCTCCTCTTCCTCATCATTCAAAGGTCTAACATATTTCGTTTCCACGCATTCCCAAGCATCCAAGTAATTTGCATGTACCCAATTCTCAAACCGTTCTTCCCATCCTTTATACTCTTCAATGTTCATGAGCTTTGGCGGTTTTTGCATTCCATGTTCAAATTCTGAGTAACAGATGTTGGTGTAGTTGGGGTGGTAGCAAATGCGTTATAAAATTCCTCTTCCATGTTTCGGTAACAATTTTCACCAAACTTTGACACTTTCAAGCGAAATCAAGTCTTTCACACGAAATTACTTCTTCAAACAAAATAATCAACTCAAGCGAAATACCAGTTTCACATGAAATAACCAAGTTCAAACGAAATACCAACTTCACACGGAATCACTTTTCACACGAAATAAGGCTTTCAAATGGAATAACTCAAGCGAAATACCAATTCCGTGCGGAATTAAGTGCAATTTCAAACGAAATTATGCTGACATCACTCGAGCTGTTTTTTCAAGCGAAATTACAAATTTTACAAAATTTAGATCGAATTAAGGTCCAATTCTTTCAAGGATTTGTTAAAACACTGTTTCGCTTGTTATATGTTAAATTCAAGTCATTTTGACCGTAATAAGTAGTTGATTTTGAAAAAGAAGATGTAGAAATAAGAAATTGCAGCTGAATTGGTATGAACTCTTCCTCCTGTGCTCTGATACCACTTGTAGGATCGTTTTCAGACCCGAACGAGTCGATCAGAAGAGTTTTTCTCAATACGAAAGGCGGAAACAGACGTATCGAGTTCAATTCAGCTAGAATATCACTTTAAACTGTCTTTAGATTGATTTGACAAAGATTTACAGTAAGTAGACACTTCGGCAGCACTTCGGCTCTCTAAACCGGAATCTCAGAACTTATTCAAACGAAATCAGGCAGCAGCTATTTATAGGTAATGTAATTTCGCTTGAACATGCACAAACGAAATCATGTTTCACACGAAATTAGTGATTTCGTGTGAAATGTCATCAGGTGACTTCATGCGAAATTACAAGTTCTAATTCCATTTGAAATGACACATGTGTCATTTCAAGCGAAATACCTATAAACACACATTTCCTCGTTTTTCGTGCCCTGGTCTATCTATCATACTACAAGACTCGATGCAAGATGAAGTCGACAGACGCATGCACCAACAACGTAGCAGTTGAGTTTGCTACTCACACAAATCAAATCAGGTTTCTCGTTCTTAATTAATATTATACAACATTATAAACACAAACATACATCAACTTCATCATTATAACCTACTGTTCGTGGGATGCTTCTCGGCGAAAGATACTTCTGACAAAGATCTATTCTTCGTCAAGAAGAGGGTGGCGAAGAATCCCCATACTTCTCGGCGAAAGATACTTCCGACAAACATCCACTGTTTCATCAAGATCATTAAACCCTAGTTTCCGCTAATTCATTACTAACAATTCATATCATTCAACAGTGTCGTCGATCATCATCGTTTATATTCAACCAATTATCACAATCAATTCGACACCACAGATTTAACAACCAATCATCATATTTTCGCATCAAGTAACACCGTTGCGTCAATAATATCCACCCTAACTTTGTGCGACTATAGATCATCAACCCACATTAGTTAACATTCCAACACTTCCAGATCAGATTGCATTGATTTGCTACCATGAGATTTTACCAAGCTTTACTATCATGAATTCTATTATCAATAAGGTTTTCCAACAACAATTCTAGTTCATACGTAACTCATGATTACACATACAAGTTTATTATCATTAACAAGTTCGCCCACAATCAAACACAATCAACAAGAATCAAAGCAGATATGATATTACTAACCGAGCCGAGGGGTTATAGGGGTCATGTTGGAACGATGAGGATGGTGTGCCGAGAAGAAAGGCTTGCCGAGAAAAACTGTCGTCGAGTTGTGAGGAGGGAGAGAGGGTATAGGGTTTGCGGTGTTCGCTAGTTATGAGAATACATGCTAAAAGTGGATACTTATGTGCACACAAAACAGTTCATCGGGCTCACTGTTGGGCCGAAGAGATTTGGGCCGGCGAAGTACCTCGGCGAAGAACCTTCTTCGCCATGATGTGAGTGCGACGAAGGATCAACCTTCGTCAATGTTGGTTGTGACGAAGACCATTCTTCTTCGACTTGGGTTTGGGCGAAGAACCTTAATCTTCGCCGACATGGGTTCCATTACACATAAAGAATTAACATCACACACTTAATCAACCAAGCATCAGTAAACTCTAATCATTCAAACAACTACACACGACACCACGTAAAACAAATTGTAAACAAACAGGATTGTGAAACAAGCGATGCGTAGAGGAAAGACCTTGAAATCTCGGGTTGTCACAAAAAGGACAACACGTGTCACCAATAATCAGTCGCCATGTGGACCTGCAACACGATCTAAGGACACGCCGACAGCTGCAGTACTAATTCTCCTATCTGGACGAATAACGGCGCACCACGTCATCCACTATCCTGACCACAACAGAGGAGACCAAGAGGATATTCCTCTTGGTCGGACAGCTGGCGCCCGGTGGCAGCTGGCAAGGCCTCTCCTCCCTCCTTCATCCTTCGGCTATAAGTAGGACCCTTACTCATTCAGATAGAACATTCTGCTCTCCTTACATTTCACCTACAACACACACTATTTCTCCTCAAAGCAGTACTTATTCTCACGCCGAAGGGTGGTCACAAGGAGAACCCACTATTCTCCTCCTTGTGGCGAGTCACCGGTGTTCTGTTTTGCAGGATTCCAGTCATTGGCGAGTAGAGAAGGAGATTCAACCCCACATACGAGACGACCCAGCCAGGGGCGGTTCTTAGAAGGACCGTGGCAGGGCCACGACCCGGGCAAGTTTTTCGGTCGTAGTGCTAATTTTCCGCATTTCGATTGAAATTTTTTATATATACTATGTATTCGCCACTAGACCCAGCTGGTTAGCCCTAGTGTTAACCAGTGTTTCATCATTCAACCCTTTGCTCGAGCAATCCAGACACTCTTATCCTGCAAACCAACACTTTTCCATCCTACCTTCTAAAACCAAGAAATTGTTTATCGCTCCACTCCCCCAACCCAAACAATTATATGAAAATTTGTATCTCCTCAATTGATCACCCAACCCAAACAAAACTTGGCCAATACTATGAATTTCAAAATACACATATATCGATTCCCAAGACCAAACCTATACCTGTAACAGTCCAAACTCAACCAACTACCTCAAAAAGAAAACACATTTCACAATGGTTTTGTGTAGGTTTCTTTTTAAAATTAGTATTTTCAGTTAAGAAGATGTATATTTAAATAGAGTAAATTACTTTTCGAGTTCTTATGTTTTATTGGTTTTTACCATTTGAGTGTAAAATCAAAAAGTTTAACGTTCTGAGTCTCTAGACGCTTTTTTATAACTTATTGAGTCCAATTTTTTACCTTTTAAGTCGAATTCTTTAAACAAAATTGGACTCAAAACGTTATAAAATGAACAAAATTGGACTCAAAACGTTAAAAAATGAGCGGTTAACGACTCAGGGCGTTAAACTTTTTTATTTTAGACTTAATTGGTTAAAACCACTAAAAACAGGGACTCAAAAAAGTAATTTACTCATTTAAATAAATGAAAACAATGATTTGGAAATGATTTAAGTTTAGTTCAACAACCAAAACTTTTTGTTGTGTAGTTTAGGCCATGGGGTGTGGGAAGGGGTCGAGGAGGTGATGTAGCCTCCGGCCCCGATAGGGAACAACGCCGCCCCCATATATCTTTGGTGTCGTCGGTGGATTGCTCCCAATCTCCCCGATGTTTTATGTGTTGTTGTTGATGATTTGGAAGGTTTTGATCGGAGGGAAAAGGGAAGGGGAACAACACCCTCTTGAAGGGATGGAGAGGAAGGTTGTATGAAGTCGAGGTGATGTGGCAGATGGCTTGTGTGAAGTGGAGGTGATTTGGCGCCATCGGTAAAATATTCCCATGCTCTCCACAATTAATTTTTTGACCCTTTAAACATATGACCGTTGAACAGTCATATGGAACAAAAAAATTAAATTTATTTTAAAAGCCTATAAATATGCCATTTTTATCATTTTAAATCAAACCAACTCCAAACCTCTGAACTATCTACAAATATTATTATGGATCCAAGCCGACCGAACCCGTCACCATTCTCCGCACCTCTCATCCCAAACAGATGCACCACTTTTGTACCCAACAACATCAATAGATCCGAATATGTTTACGTTTGGCAGTTTTAGTCAAACACCGAATGTGTGGCAAATTTAAATCCAACAACATCTTCCTATGCAAATGCAATCACAATCGACCCAAATGCCACGGGTCCAAGCATCGCCCGAACCCGAGCACGATTACGTTCCTTTAGGCTTAGACGATGATGTGATACCCGAAACACAAGCACAAACCACGAAGAGCAAGAAAGGAAAGCAACGATGACAAGGAGGAAAACGGACAAAAGAATAAACAAGTGGAAAGGCACCAAGCATTCGGTGGAGTCAAATCGAGTTGGAAGCACTTGCACGAGCGTGAATTAATGTTTCTACCAATCCGATTAAAGGTCATTTTTTATACTTATGCATTTTCAATAATTTATTTTTATTTTTTAAACAAAATAATAAAAATATTATCTTTTAATAACATGGTTCTATTTAAAAAATTATATTGTGTAGTTACTAATCGAAAAAGAATTGGTTTTTGGAACCAAATTACGCACCAATTTTTTCATTTGATGCAACACGAACTATATCAACTTGTCCATTTCGTTTGTTCTAAATTTAGAGAGATGAACATAAAAATTGGATGGTTTGTAGGTGCCTATCAACATGCATGAACAATTGTCTAATTGGTGCAAATGATGAAAGTGTTTTGGCGGCGACTATTGAAAAATACACCATGAAACATGGGGGGTATTTGTGACAACCGTCACTTTTCCGTACAATCCGTACACTAAATAAACAGTAAACTGTGCTTTATTGACTGTGCACGATCTAGTTTACCAGAAAAATAAATTTCTGAATTCCATGCAAGTGAATTCATGCACGATTTATACAACAAGAATTACTTTATGATAGCGTTGCGTCAAAAATATTAGTAAACTCACCGGTAAGACACACTGTGTCAACAAAACTGCAGAAAGCAGTCAGACAATAGAATTGGAGCCTAGGTGTAGGTCCAGTGACGAGAATATATTAAAAACCCAAGAGTACATACAAGGGTTTATATATATAGACATTACGAAAGCTAAAATACGCACTAAAAAGCACCCGAAACGCACTTTAAGTGCATAATTTATTTAAATTCAGCTATAATCAGCATTATGACACTGAAATATTATGCAGAATTTACGTTTTATTACCCAGAATACTTCCCCAAGTGTTGGGAATTGAAAGGGGTTACAAAAAGATACTTGAGGGACACTAAACGGTGCAATTTAGCGCTTTAACGGAACAGTGTCAAACCGAACAACCGGATATTACCCGGAACACAAAAATATTGTCAAGAACATTGTTTTATTTTTTCTGAGCTAGTTAGGGTCCCCGAACACCCTAACCCACTATATATTATATAACACGTCATAATGCATCTTACAAGTATATAACACATAAAACACTAACCATTTTCCATTAAATCCTAACTAACCTAACTAAGTCTTGCATCCCAACCAAGTACCCCCCCCCCCCCCACTTACGGTTAGAAGACAAGGGATCCACCCCTTGATTTTAATCTAATTATTTATTAGATATGTTGGTTCTTTTGAAACATATAAACCAAAGGATTTCCACTTGTTGGAAGGAATTTATAAAAACCCAAAGGACCTTCATTCCAATTCATTTCCATCATCTCCACTTCAACATACCACCCTCCTTCTTCCCCTTAATAACTCACGGCCAACACCCCCTTATTTACCATCTTTTTTTAGCAAATCTTTATACATTCTAAGGCTTCCCTAAGGTGATTCAAGCATAATTAAAGAGGTTACAAGCAAGGAGAGTTGAAGGACCTTCTTGGGGAGCTATTAACCACCACTTTTCTTCATCTTTCAACTTGTTCATCCCTAGCCACTAGTGCTAGTAGTAAGCTTCTTTGATCCTATTCTTACTTCTTATTTTGATGGTTAAAAGAAGTATTATGTTGAAAATCATAAGAACTCTAAAGAACCATAAACAAAGTCTTGAAACATAAACTAACAAAGTGATGAAGAATGGTTAAAATGATGAAGATATCATGATATTCCTATGTTGTGATGCTTGTTGATTATTGTTTGCTAGTAGAAATGATATGGGTCATCATATGGACTTGCTAGATCATGATTAAAAACATGAACAAGCAAGATGAGAAAGTAAGAATGATGTGCATGATAGAATCATCCACACATAAACTATGAACTTGAATAAATGGGTGTTTACTTGAAAAATAAAGATCAAAGTAATCTATAATCTTGTAGATCTAAAGATCCATGAGTGGTTTTTCAAAAGAACCAAGTTAAAAATATGAGTTTCACTAAAACTTGGATCTTACATAAACTAATCACATTTTTGGTGAATAAACAAGTGTAGGAACACTTGTGTAATAAGAAAATTTCACAAAGAAATATTTTTAGAAAATATGACTAGAAGTTGTGAATATTCAAACTCGTTAAAAATGAAGTCTTTAAGGAACTAATCATATTTTTAAAGGTAACAAGACTTACAAGGTATGCTAGTAAGTTACTACATACTTTTATAAACTTTCAAGTTCATAAGTTTATAGTTTATGCTTATTTTTGACTAGTTTGGTAGATAAAGATGATATGTTGTTGATTGATGATGATGCTTTAAAAGCAAATAAACACATGTTTTGAAAACATGGGAAACCTCCATTTTTAGGAGAAACTCTGTCAAAATTTCTATAAATTTTGACACTTAGAAAAATATAAGTTTTGAGAAGCTTATCCCCTAAAAATGTATCTAAAAACATTTACCAAGGTTTCCCAAACTTTTGTGTTTAGAAATGAGGATTTCTTCAAGAATAAAAATGGATGTTAAGTATGTATATTTGTGAGAAAAATATAGATATTTTATCACCAATTTTTGTGCTAAGTGTATGTAGTATGTATTATACTTGATAGTGTATTAGGACTTGAAGATACACTAAATACTCCTAAGGAGTGAAGATACAAAAATACACATACAACATACTTAGACAAATACAAGATACTTATATTTATTTTTGAGAAATAATATAAGTAAGACACATAGTTAAAAATATAAATTATTTTTAACACAAGAACACAAATACAAAAGATAGTGACTTGTACTTGTGCGATACAAGTCTAGTGACTAACGTTAATAAAACACGTTTAGGTCACGACGCTAGATAAGCAAATCCGGTGAAGTTTACGACACAGGAACGCAAAGTTGTGAGTTCATGCTCCCCCTTTTCTTTAACTGATTTTGGTGTTGGACCGTGTGCGACCCTATATAGTCAGTAAAAGGCAGTTCATCTTTGAATACAAAGGCGGAATCAAAGTATGCAAAGTCATAACAGCATTATCCTTTCAATTTCCTTTCTATTGATGCTTTCTGAGTAGATTTTGACATCAATTCGACACCTACAGCATGATCTGATCTCGCTCCAAACGTTACAAATGAACTCGACACTAACCTATTTATAGACGGTCTGATTCCGCTCCAAATAACATATTCGATACGAGCGGAATCATCTAATATCACTCAGGAGCGAAATCACCTAGTTTACATCAGGAGCGAAATCACCTAGATACACGAATCCCTGATTTCGCTTCTAATGACTTAAAAGTCATTTGGAGCGAAATTACAACATTAAGTTCACTTTTTCATTTCAAAGCTCCAATCTAACCTAACAAGACTTAAGACTCAATAAAGATGTAGTCATCAGACATTCAGTGCACCAACATTTGGGTTTACAACTCTCGGGGGTGAAATACATGTTACAAATATTACAATGTTTACAAATGATATGATAACAAGAAGCACTCTTGGTGAGAACGAGTACCAAGTATGATGCGATTTGAGAATACAAAAATACAAGAAGCACTCTTGGTGAGAACGAGTACCAAGTATGATGTGATTTGAGAATACAAAAATACAAGAAGCACTCTTGGTGAGAACGAGTACCAAGTATGATGCGTTTTAAGAAATGCCTATGAAATACTAGATCATGTGAGCATAGACTTAATACTAAAAATGCCATAAAGTCTTGTTGAAAACTAGTACCAAGCCATTAAAAGAATTCATTAATTAGGGAAGAGGGTTAGATCTAAAGGGTACGGCCGAACCCCACTCATGGTCAAAATTAGTACCTAGAAGTGCTTCGGAGTCCCAGTCAAGGTTAATCGACACAGTCGAGGATTAATCGACACAGTCGAGGTTAATCGACACAATCGACACAATCGACACAATCGAGGTTAATCGACACAGTCGAGGGTAATCGACACAGTAAAGGAGCCAACACTAATGCTCCCTATGTCCTCACATGCCTTAAAGGAGCCAACACTTATGCTCCCTTTGTCCTCACATGCCTTAATCTCTTTGTACAATCATTCATTCAGTACGTGGTGTACACAAGAAAACTTGTTTTACACAAGAATACTTTATTTATACAAGATACATACCAAGTTTTCATACAAGGTATGCAAAACGCATGAAATCGCTCAACTTTATGTTGATGTTTTCCAAAATTACATGTATTTCAGGTGACATGATGGATCTTGGGCGCGGATGTCGTAACTAGAAGTAGACTTCAAGTTTAGATGTCATCCACTTTTGTTAAATTGTAACCTAGACAAAGGTTGTGTTTTTAAAACTTAAATAACAAGTGTTTGTAATATTCAAATTTTATGAATGGATGAACATCGTTTTGGTCATGTAGATGTTTATTACGATTGAATGCAATGATATTAAACCAGTCACACATCATACGCTTCCGCAAAAGACAGGGTGTGACAGTATTTCCACACATGAGGCCGTATGAAATATTGAAAAACATGAGAAGTGGAAATTGGTGTCTAATGAGGTATCACAAGCTAAAAGATCTAATGCACGGTGTACTATCAATAAAAATGATGATTCGAGTTCAAAGATGAAGCTCCAACTCTTGAACCAGAGCGGCCAATTGGAAGGGATCGCGCAAAAAAAAACAATGGTTGCAAAGGCTTCAGGTTCGAAGGGAACGATATCAACCGTTTTATCAAAAATTGATTCACTTCTCCTCAACTTCAATGAGTTTAAGGATATTTAAGAAGAGATGTACAAAAAGAGAAAAAAAGAAAAGGAAGATGCACCGGCGAGGGAAATGGAAAGATTGCAGCTGGATATGAAATGAATCGAAACGGAACTACAACAACACGAGTTTGAAGAGTTCCAAATCATGAGAACCGAAATCGAAAGCCTACTAGAATGAGACCGTGCGGTGATGTTAAAAATGAAAGACAAGATTGCGGCGAAATGGCTTGGAGGAAATGCATGGTAGTAGAATTTTATGTACTTATTTTAAATTATGTCATTTTTTTAAATTATGTCTTTTTATTTATTTTATGTGCTTTTTTTAATATTATATGAAAACTTTTTTATTTATTTATTTTAGGGATTAGTATTTAAAAACAGAAAATAAAAAATGAAAGGGAAAGGAGAGGAATGAGGACCACACCCTAAGAGCATTCTCATCCAATCCATCAAAACTTGTGAGGGTGAGTTTTTATATTGTAAAGGGTAACAAAAGTGATTGTGAGTGGAGGAGAGAGAAAATGTTACTGTTCATCTGTATATTTGGGGGGACACTGTTCACCCAGAATAATTTTTTTAATATATATTGAAAGTGGTTGTGAGTGAAGGAAAGAGAAAAATGTGATGATAATATTATTTAATTGAAAAGGAGAGAGAAAAAGTATTTGTTTTTAGTGGAAATATATTGATATAAGAGTTGTTTTTTAGTTGAAAGTATGTATAATTTGATGGATTGGATGAGAATGCTCTTAGATGGAGAAATAGGATAAGATGGAAATGAGAGAGTGACGTAACCCTAACACTGAGATGAAGAATATGAGAGATGGGGGAAACGGGGAGCAGAATCCAAAGCCTAATTGTTCCTATACATTTATTCTTAAAAAATCTGAATTAGTTGTTAATTGAATGAGATATAGGTAAACAGTTTTTTTTAACGACAAATTTGGATCAATGAAGGACCACTAAAGTATTATCGTGCCATCAGCGGAACCATCCGATCATATCCATTTCCACTAGGCATAATGCCTATACACCAATTCAGGAGAAAACTCAATAAATATGAGAAAAAAACCCCTTGTGGGAATCGAAACCAAAACATATTGGTCCTAAGGTCTTATCACACCCCCAAGATGCCATTAGGCTATAAAGACATGGACAGATTAGGTAAATACTTACTCTACAAATATAATGTAAACATATAATTTAACGTAACAAGTTGATTTTCCGCCCGCGTGTTGCGGCGGGACCCAATGATTGCAAAACACGTGTCAGCAACGGTAAGCAAATACCGAATATCAAAACATAAATAAAAATGACGTGGTAAGGATAGTAACTCCGTCCTAAAAAAGCGATTTTAAATAACCTAATATACAATAATAGTACCCACACGTCCTACACGTTGGAAATTCGGTTGTTTTCAGTTCAGTTATTACGGTGCTAACACGTTAAAATATGGATGAGCTCGGTACCGGTAACGACACCGAAAGTACCTTTCCGGAAAATCATCGAAATTAGGTACCGGCACCGAAAATGCTCGGTACAATACGGTATGGAATTTGAAGGTAAAAATCAACAAATACAGGTATGGTGCTTGACCGGTGTCGAACCGAAAGTAACGATTCTGAAAACGCCAAAAGGTGGGTACCAAATTGGTACCGAAAATGATTTGGTATAGTAAATTTGGTACCAATACGATACCGGTTTGATTACAGGATTTGATACGATTTGTCATCAATAATCTAAATATCCAAGTTAATTTTACATGCTATAATTCATTCATTAGAGAAAAAGGCAAAAAAAGAAAGCAAAATAAGTTGTGTATATAAAACCTCATTCAAATGAAAATACAGTTTACTTACTGTGTGTATGAAAAGTAATCTAAATGGTGCAATTACTTGCATTGCTACGTTGCTACAGGATTTGATGAGCTTGGTACCAACCGGTACCGAGAATACCGTTACCGAAATCCCGAAAAGTGGGTACCAGTAACGAATATACCTGGTACGGTACGATTCGGTACCGGTCGGTACTAGTACGGCACCAGTATTTGGGGGTAAAAACCAGTGAATACCGGTACCGAAACGATACCGAAAATACACCCGATTTGGTAAATTTGATACCGGTACCGGTACCCGATACCATTTGTTCATCCCTTATCTATGATACTATTCATTCAATTGTAATTTTAATATATAGGTAATTAGCATTTCATATATGCTGATCATAATGTAAGGACGAAGTAAGTTTTTTAAAGGTCTCCATTTCTACATCCCTACATCTTATTCTCACATTATTTTTCACTTTATCTTTATGTTTGTCTATGGATGTATAAAGAAAGATAGAGAGGAGGGGTGTGTGAAAATTAACTCCCTGAAACACATTGTTTGTTTTAGATATGTTTTCTCCAACAACTTGATAAATTCATCCCCATTTTTTTTACGCATCTTGCTATCATCTATATTGTTGGGTCACAACTAAAAAAAATAATTAATTTTAGTTCTTGTTTGATAATTTAGAGACGGATTACCAAAATGATCCCAAAAGAATAAATAAATAAAATTAACTTTTTTACCATTACCTTCTATACAAAATCAATGGCCGGTAATAGTGCTTCTCAATTATTGGGTGAAATGGACGGCTGCTTTTCATCTATTAGGTTACATGGGCGGCGAAGGGAATAGTGCAAGGCAGCTGCCTGGCACTCCCCTATTGGCCCAACAAATTTACGATTTCATCCTGCTTTAAAATTACGATTTTGCCATCAGTTCATAATTATGTTTTTACCCCACTTAAATATAGATTTACGCTTTTGCTCCCAGCTAAAATTTTCAATTTTACCCTCGATTCAAAATTACGTTTTTGCCCCGTTTAAATTTACAGTTTTACCATTAGTTTCTTTTCCTTAAAATAACGATTTTGCCATCTCTTCAAAATTATGTTTTTACCCTCACTTAAAAATAAATTCACGCTTTTGCTCCCAGCTAAAAATTTCAATTTTACCCGCAGTTCAAAATAACGATTTTGCCCCATTTAAATTCACAGTTTTGGCATTAGATTTTTTTCTCTCACAGTCAAGTTAAGATTTTGCAATCAACTTAAATTTACATTTTCTCCATCTTTTTTTTTGTTTTCCGGGTTAAATTATGTTGGATCTGAGTTTGTTTCTGATTGTATTTTACGTTTGAGATTAAGATGGAAATGAAAGAGTTGTGCAGCGGAATTATTATGAAAACAAACTTTGCATACAATCAAACGAGAGTATTGCTTTGATCAAGACATTTTCAACAAGGAACCGAAAGATTGAATTAACTTTCAACAACGATTACAAGTAATGCTTGAATACAAACTCCCCCTCAGCCAGAGCTCAGCGTTTGTTCGTGCAAAGAAGACGGTATTGCAAGAGCTAATAGAACAGTACAAAGTACTGAACTATTTATAGGCACTAGCAAACCACTGAGCATCTTAACTGACGTCACCATGAAAGTGACATCTAACCTCCTAACAAACTCTAACCTCTGATCTATACAAATACTGATGTACTAAACTACTGCTATTACATTTCATTACATAAAAGACACTTAAACAGCTGTTGCATCCTTCCATTGCTGTGAACCCAGCAGTGCTTGTCCGGATCAGCAGTACTAAACTCAAGGCAGTAGATTGAATCAACAGAGCTTTGGTCTTCCATCAGTCTTTGACATTTGACAGTAGATGCAAGGCAGCAGTTGTAGGTCAGCACTTAGTAAGATCAGCAGATAGGAGGTCAGCAGATATGAAACCACTTTCAAGGGGAGAGATTTGTATGTAAACATCTGCTCATTCTGGATCCACTGCTCTGATCCAGTTTTGGCTTTAATTATCTGTTCCTCTGATAGGGTTCAATCCCAACAATCTCCCCCTGGAACAGATAGTGCCAAAACTCTTCATTATTGTGGAATTCTTTATTGCCTCATCAACAGTTCCCTTATCTGACCTTTAAATTGTAATTCAAAGTCTAGGGCATATGTATCTTTATCATCCCTGCTAAGTGGAAGATCAAGGAGATCCTGCAAATCTTCAAGACTCAAGCCAAGAGCTTGTTCCCTTGATATTTTCTCCACTTCTCCACTAGACCTGAGCAAAGTCAATACGCAGGTCTGTTTGTCAGTTTCCCACTTTTGTATTTTTGAGCCTGGTGGGTTTCTTGGGAGATGTTTATTTGCAGAAGAATTTGGTGAGGCTGGCCTATTCATGACTGGCTGAGCAGCACTTGCAGATTGTTCCAATTCAAGATCTTCTTTTATCATTACTTCCGTGCCTGCTTTTACAATGGCATCTCCAGCTAATAGATCTTGAATTGTTTCAATACTCAACTGGTTTTTGCTCCTTCTTTTGTAGATGGCAGCACCAGCTGGAGCAGTGGTTCTTTTAACTTGCAGCTTTGGTGGTCTTTTAGAAACCTCTGCTTTAGAGTAGTCAGGCTTTTGTGGAACTTTTGGATCTTTCTTTCTAAGCTCTTCCAACTTCTTGTAAGTAGCCCTGACCCTATCTTCTCCCCACTTTGACACAGAATTCTTCGTCCCATAATCAGCTGCAATCAGCTCCTCTTTCATTCTCTTCAACATTAATACCTTCTCAGCTTCAATTTGTTTGAATTTTTCAGGGGGAGTCTGTTTGACCTTATTTTTGATCATTTCTTGAATCCTGGCTGCTTCTTTTTCAAGCTCAGGAATGGTCCAGTTTTTGTACATGTATTTCTCCCCCTTGTATTTCTTGTAGGTCATGATACTCTCAATGTAGTCTTTTCTCAAGGACTCATCTGCCCTTTCTGAAATTTGCTGACATACATTTTTTTGCAAATCGCTCCATAGCATTGACCTGTGAGAGTAGGAACTGATAGTTTTGTTGAAATTCTCTATCAGATTTCCCTCTTCTGTTTTTTAGTGCAATATCCTCTGCTTGCTTGGCCTTGAGTTTCAAGTATTCTTCAATATTGTTAGGCCTGGGATATCCTGCAACTGATGGCAAGCTCCTTTTAACTGGGTCGTCCTCATAGTAGAAGGATTTGATTTCTTCCCTGACTGCAATGAGTTCTAGAGGAAATGAGACACCAGCAGGAGGTAATGGTTTTAAAGTTTGAGCTGAAGAGAGAGGTATGGGTTTAGGAATTGTGACAAGTGACAGAGATTGTGAGGATGTTGGTGGTGGTGAAGGTGAATCATCATCTGATATGTAAATCCTTCTCCTTTTTGTTTTAGAAGAAGCAGATGATGTTTTGGGTGGATTAGTGGTGGTGGATGTAGTGGCAGTGGTCTGTGATTGACAAACAGTTGTTGAAACAACTGGTGTTCCAACCACTGTTGTCATTACAGCAGATGTTGTAACAACTACTGTCTTCTCCTTTTTGGAAGGAGGTGATTTTGTTTTTGGTGGTAATGATGGTAAGGCAGTGGATTTGGTGTGTGATGAAGTGGTGTGTGTTGAAGTGGGAGCAAATGTTGAAACTACTGAAGTACCAGCAGTAGTTGATACAACAGGCGTTTCAACAGCTGTTTGGGTGGAGGTTTGATGCTGATGGCTTTTGGAAGGTGGTTTTGGAGGCTTTGGAAATCTGGATGGGATGGACTTAGGTTTCCTTTTTGTCTTTGGATTTTTGGAATCCTTTGATCCAGAACAACCTTGCGCATACAGTTCCATGAAAGCTCTTTTCTCCTCATTCCATCTTGAGATATCCTTTGCCATTCTATCTCTTTTAACACTTGCTACTCCTTCATCAAGTGCTTCTTGAGTTGCATCAACCTTTTTACTACCATCTGGCACAGGAATTTTTCTGGTCATAGCATCCTTTTCAGGTTCAATGTAAAGACCATCATCTATTCCTTTCTTCTTCCACTCCTGAATTTTCTCCCCCTTTTTGGCATTATCTTCTGGGAGTTGATCAATGAAAAGTACTGTTGGAGGAGTAGTGCCAGTGGTGTGCAGGATCTGAGTTTTGAGAGCCTTTAAATCAGCCTGAGTGTTTTTGAACCTTGACTCCATTGCATTTCTCAGCTGTTGGACATGTTTTTCATGTTGCTGATCAGCGAATTGTGCTTGTTGATGGAGAAAAGGTTTAAACAAGGTCCAGAGCTCATTTGTAGCAGGTGCCCTTTGTGGAGCAGGTGCTTGAGATGGAACAGCAGTTGATTGTACCTTTTGTACTTGTAACACCTGTTGTAGCATATCTTTGAGTTCTACAACAGAGTTATCAAGCTTTTCAATTCGATCCGTCAATTTCGGGTACTTAAAATCATCACCCAAGTTAATGGGATCATCTGATTTCCCACTAGCAGTGGTTTTATCAGTAGTGGATGTAGGGAGTATATTCCAAACATTAACCACTGATGCCCCTTTTTCTTGGTACTGGGGTCTTCTTCCTTTAACACTTGACAACCTTTTGATGTTGCCAGTAGGATAAATAAATCCACGGGTGGTTGGCAGAGGTGCTATATAAGGAATTGCCTCCAAGGAAGTCTTATTAATGTAACCACTGTCCAACTGTAAACCAATGGGTTCAACAGTTGTAGTGGCTGCTTCACTTGGACTACCACCAAGAGTTACTTGTAACTCAAGGGGTCTAACCTCCTCAGGTTGTGTTGGTGGGTTAGCAAAGATTGATACATCAGGCCCAGTCAGTTGTTGAGGTATATTCTCATTGATAGGTGATTGAGAAGGACTGGTTAATGCCTGGTTCAAATCAATTGCATCCAACAGCAGTTTAGTTGGTGGGGGAATTATGGATGTGAAGGGTGGTGTAGAAAGTGGATTTGCCCCGGGTATTGAGCTGTGGATGATAGAAACGAGTGTTTCCAGAGCATCATGATGTGGAGACCCTATTTGTACAACCTGTTCTTTTTGTGAAGAAGCAAGAGGAGTTGCGGTTATGGGTTGAGATATTTGTACCAACTGCTGTGAGGAAGTAGCAGCAGTGGTTTCTTGTGACATTTGTGTTGTCACTGGCAGGAGCTCTGGTATCTCATCCTCCAGAGTTGCCTTTTTGATGGGTTTTGGGGGTTTTTGAGTTTTTCTTTTTGTAGGCTTTTTGGAGATTATAGGTGTGGGTTTCAAAGCAGTTGTGCTGCTGCTTTGATCACCTTGAGCAGTGGGCTCAGCAGCAGATACCTGAGGAGCAGTTGTAACTGCTAAAATCTGCTCAGGCACCTCTGCTTGTGTTTTGCAAGGTGCTAGCATTCTTGAAAAAGTTTCAGTTGTTAAACTGTTTATTTGAGTAGAATCACCTTGGTTTATTACAGCTAAATCATCCTTACTGAATTTCTTTGCAAAATAGTAACTTAAAAACCTTGGAAACAGTAAGAATGATTTTGTTTCAACATTATTAACCAAATCTTTAAAAATTTCTCGAGAATAGTTAAAATTTTCTCCTTGAAGAATTGCATATCCCAGATTTTGAATCTTTAAAGGGATTTCATTGAAAGAAGTGGTTTTGTTTGAAACACATAGTAGGAGGGTATGAAATAAAAATCTGGTTGCAGAAGGAAAATAACCTTTTTGTAAGGTAAGTTTCTTCATCATTGTGGCTTCATACCCTCTCTCAATGAAGTCAGTTTATAACTCGTTTTTAGTGAAAGAAATTTTACCTTCCTGATCACCGAGTTGAAAGACCTCTGAAATGGATTGTGGCGTGATTTGGACAGCTTTACCCTTTATGAAAGAGTTTATGGTGGTTGCAGTGTCTCCTTGTTTTTCAAGGGTTGCATTCTTCCAGAACTCTCTTTGGGTTGCCAAGTAGATTGGTGCATCGGCAGTGAACAAAGTTTTGTACTTTGATTTTGCCATGATGTCAATGATGGAATCGAAAACATTTATGGTTCCTGGTTTTGTGAGAAGACCCAGGAGATTGTGAGATGGTTTATGTGGAATTTCAGTGGAGATTGCCTTTTGAGAGGCTGTTTTTGATGATGATTTGGATGAGGGTTTTGAAGATGACTTCGATTTTGTCATTTTGAAGATGAATGATCGAAGAAATTTGTGAGAGATGAGAAGAAAAACTGCTTTGAGAAGAGAATTTTTAAGAATTCAATTCGACAGTAAAACCCTGTTTTGGTGGTGAGTGGGGGATTTTATAGAGAAGAAAGTGAATGCTGACGTGGCAGCCGTTACAAAAAGTCTGACCAATATGTACTACCCACGTGACAACCCCTGGTGAAAGTGAAGGACAGTACTTTTGTGAAAGTGACTGATGAAGGCAGTGGTAGTAGAGCAGTGGATGATTTTTGGATGATTTTCACTATCAGTGGATAGTATATCAGTGGATAAGACACTGCTTTTGAACAACAGAGTTTATCAAAGGAATGAGAGAACAGGGGTTGACTTTCAGCAGTGGACAGGCTTTTGAAGTAAAGCATACTTTTGAACAATCAGTGGTTAATGGCAGACTTTTAAGGATTTAAATGAAAATTTCATTTTTAGCTATTTTTAAGGATGGATTTTTGATTTTCTGAAAACATTTTGTTGCTTTTATTCCTAGAAAAACAAGATTTTGCTTGTTATTCCATGTTCAGCATCCCAATCCTAGAGACCAAGCTTTCAAAAGTGGCTGTATCAAGTGCTTTTGTGAGCACATCTGCCAGCTGGTCTTTAGTTGGGACATGATGCAGAGAAATCAAACCTTTTTCATAACAATCCCTCACAAAGTGATGTCTGATGTCGATGTGTTTGGTGGTAGAGTGAGAAACTGGATTTTTGATGATATTTTCTGCTGCCTGACTGTCCAACATGAGTGGTGTCTTTAAGGCAGTGATACCAAAATCCAGCAACTGATTTTGAAGCCACAGGAGTTGGGCTGTACAGCTTGCAGCAGCAATGTATTCAGCTTCAGCAGTGGATGTTGAAACAGCTGCTTGCTTTTTGCTTTGCCATGAAACTAAGCAATCACCTAGAAACTGGCACCCTCCTGATGTGGACTTCCTTGTGGTGTGACATCCAGCAAAGTCACTGTCTGAAAAACCTGAAAGCTTGATGTTCCCATTAGCTGGATACCAGATACCAAGTGTGGGAGCACCTTTTATGTATCTGAAGATCCTTTTTACAGCAATGAGATTTGATTTTCTGGGAGCTGATTGACTTCTTGCACAGACACATGTTGCAAACATGATGTCTGGTCTAGATGCAGTTAGGTACAATAAAGATTCAATCATGCTTCTATAAAGTGTTTGGTCAATCAGCTCATCCTTTTCATCAGACATGACCAGCTTATTTGTTGCCATGGGTGTGCTGCATGGTTTACAATCATTCATATCAAATTTGGTTAAAAGTTCTTTAGCATATTTGCTTTGATGAATGAAAGTTCCATTTTGCAATTGCTGTTCTTGGAGACCAAGAAAGCATTGCAGCTCACCCATTGCACTCATTTCAAACTCAGCTGTCATGAGTTCTCTAAACTCTTCACACATTGAGTTACATGTGCTTCCAAAAATAATGTCATCCACATAAATCTGGACAATCATTAAAACCTTCCCTCTCCATTTTAAAAACAATGTTTTATCAATGGTACCTCTTTTGAAACCATTTGAGAGTAGGAAGTTGGAAAGAGTTTCATACCAGGCCCTTGGTGCTTGTTTCAGGCCATACAAGGCTTTGTTTAGCCCGTAGACATGATCTGGATAAAATGGATCCTCAAAACCTGGAGGTTGACAAACATACACCTCTTCTTGAATTGTACCATGGAGGAAAGCACTTTTGATATCCATTTGAAACACCTTCATATTGTGGTTGACAGCAAAGGCAAGGAACAATCTAATGGCTTCCAATCTTGCAACAGGGGCAAATGTTTCATCATAATCAATCCCCTCTTCCTGTCTGTAACCTTGAACCACAAGCCTGGCTTTATTCTTGACAACAATACCCCTTTCATCAGTTTTGTTCTTGAAGACCCACTTTGTGCCAATGGGACTAACCTCTTCTGGCAGTGGTACAAGCTCCCATACTTGTTGTCTTTTAAACTGTTGGAGCTCCTCTTGCATGGCTTCTACCCAGCTGTTGTCTTTCAGTGCCTCTTGGTACTTGACTGGCTGATGGAGTGATAGAAAACCAGCAAAAAGTCAAATGTTTTGGGTTTGGCTTCTTGTGAGCACCCCTTCATTTATGTTGCCAATGATTTGATCAGGTGGATGAGATCTCAAGAAAATTAAATCTCCTTGGTATGGTATGATGGCATTTGTTGGTGAAGGCTGCAAATGTGTATCATCTGAGCTAACCACTGCTGGGGACTTTGGTGATCCAGCAGTGGCTTCAAAAGGTGGTGGAATAGGAGGTAATGAAGTGGACAATTGCTGACTTTTATCCACTGTTTGAGGACTTTTGTCAGCAGTGTTTGAGGATGTGGAAGCAGTGGTTGATGGGCTACTTTGGTCAACAACTGTTGAGGTAGCAGTGGTTGAGCTTTGACAACTGTTTTGAACAGCTGATGCTTTTCCCTTTGTGGCAGACCTTTGAGGGATGATGATTTCATACCCATAGTCTGGTGTTGTATCCTCTGATGGACCTGCACTGTTAGTCTTGACAACAGTATTTTCAAAAGTAAATTTTTCAAGATCAAACAGATCTGCAGGGTTTGCTGGGATTTTCATTGATGAAAGTTCATTGAACTTTACATTCAAAGTCTCCTCCACTGCCTTGGTCCGTGTATTGAACACTTTGTAGGCCTTGGCAGTGGTTGAGTATCCCAAATGATAACCACAATCAATTTTGGCTGCAAATTTTGAAATGGAATCTTTTAAGTTCAAAATAAAGCATGGGCAGCCAAACACTTTGAAATATGAGATCAGTGGTTTGATTTTATACAGAATTTCATAAGCAGTCTTTTTGTTCCTGGGGTTTATTAAAACTCTGTTCTGAACATAGCAAGCAGTGTTTACTGCCTCTGCCCAGAAAGTTAATGGCAAACCTGAATCTGCAAGCATGGTTCTGGCAGCTTCAATCAAAGTTCTCTTCTTCCTTTCCACTACCCCATTTTGCTTTGGTGTTCTAGGGATGCTGTACTGCCTTACAATCCCTTTCTTCACACAGAAGGCATCCAACTCCTTATTTTTAAATTCTGTGCCATTGTCACTCCTAAAGCTTTTCACTGGAAGGTCAAATTGCTTTTCAACCTGTGTCACAAAGTCTTGCAAAATGCCTGCAGTCTCATCTTTTGAGTGTAAAAAGAAAGTCCATGTAAACCTAGAAAAGTCATCAACAATAACCAAACAATATCTTTTCTTTTTGAGGCTCATGACTTGAACTGGGCCAAACAAATCCATGTGTAGCATTTGCAAACACTGGGTTGTTTTGGACTCTTCAATGGACTTGTAAGAGCTTTTATGCTGTTTTCCTTTTAAACAGGAAATGCAATGTTCAGGACATGAAAACAATTTTTGTGGTAGGCCTCTCACCAAACCATTTTTTGAAATTTATGTGATTGTCTAAAGATTTGTGTGCCCCAGCCTTCTGTGCCAAAGTTCTGTCTCTTTGTTAGAGGCAGCTGAGAACAGGCAGGCATCAGCTCTGGGACACTCTTTTGACATGTCAACAACATAAACATTGCCACTTCTTTGAGCAACAAGTTTAGTTTGAGCAGTTTTGATTATTGCTTCAATCTTTTTGACCATTTCTGGTCCAACAATCCTACAACAGTCTTTTGTGAAGAATGACCCAAATCCCTTGTCACTCATTTGGGACACACTCAGAAGGTTGAATTTTAGATTGTCTATCAGATTGGCATTTTCAAATTTTACATTTCCAGATTGCACTGTACCAGACCCCAGAACTTTCCCTTTACTATTACTCCCAAAGGATATATCACCCCCTCCATGGATTTTAAAGTCTTTGAGGAGGGCTTTACATCCTGTCATGTGCCTGGAGCCTCCACTATCTACATACCAAAGACTATCAAAGCATGCAGAAGCTCCCTGCACATGAAGTAAAAGGATTAGTTCATTAAGGTCTCCAAAGCCAACAAGGCTTTGGATGGGGTCTCAACAGTGTCTGGGATGGATGCAGAATGATGAACAGTGGTTAGGTCAGGGGTTTGGACTGTTTTAGGGCAGTGTTTCTCTAACCACTGTTGTGGGTCCTGACCAATCACCTGCTGGTAACCAAAAGGATGCATGTTCACTCTGGGTTTAGAGGGCCTTTTGTAGGCCTCATAAACGTGTGGAATCCTTTGGTAAGACTATTTTTCCTTGCCTTTTCTGAACTGATTGGCAGGGGGTGCATCAGTAACCTAAACATCTCTTTTGACAGATGTTTGGTTCAGCTGTTTTGTGACAGCTGTTTCAACTGGCACAAACAGTGGTTGTTTCTTGGTGAATTTGACAGATGTTGATGATGATGATGGACTCAAGGATGTTTTAGCCATGTACTCATTCTTTTTCACATCAAAGTTTTTGAGATACACACATGCTTGAGTTTTGTGGTTTGTTTTACCACAAACAATGCAACTTTCTGCTGAAACAATGACACTTGTTCTGTTTAAATCATAAGCTTTCAAGTGGAAATAGTCTTTTGTTAGATGATTCCTTTTCTCACAGAATTCACAAAACAAGTTGTCAATTTTTTCTTTCTTCTTTCTCTTTTCAGACTCCTTTGCAGCAGAGGTTTTAACCACTGCTGGGATGTCCTTGAGAGGTATGACTTTAGCTTTTGGAGCTTTAACACCATCAGTTGATGTAAAGTCCATTGGCTTGAAATTTTCAAGAATATCACACTCGTCAGACCAAGTGGTTTAAACTAATATTTTTCAAGTTCTTCAAAAGTAGAGGAACTCCTTGTTCTGCCAAGTGTGATTTTGTTACCAAGTTTGTCAGTGATTTTCACTTCTTGGCCATTCTTGTTTGTGGGGATGAACTCAGTGGTTACATTAGTGTTTTCAACAGTGTTTTGAACAGATTTTTCACAAGTAATGCATTCATCATCATATTTTCTATACCCAACCCCAAATTTCACATTACTTTCAATCTGTTTAGCAAGCATCACCTCATATCCTCTGCAGGATTCCACCCATCTTTCACAAGTAATCTGGGTGGATTCCAACTCCTTTTTGCAAACTTGGTATTTTTCTACCATAGTTTGAAGTTGGGTTTTGGTTATTCTTTGCTCTTCTTTCAGACAGCTGATCTCTTTTTCCTTTTCAGTCAATTTGTTTTTAAGTTCTTGTAGAGACTTTTCAAATTTAACCTCATCAGACAAGATTTTATCCCGAAGGTTTTCATTCACCTCTTTGATGTTAGCAAAAGCAATTATGCAATTGTCAGAACACAGTTTTTCAAGAAGTTGAGGAGATACCTTGGCAGCTGCCATCATTGCACAATCACATTGATGATCTTCCTCATCATCAGCTTTCACCTTCTTTTCACCAGCCTTTTCTTCCTTCTCTTCTTCTTTGTCCTCTTCAGACCATGGATCTGTCATTGGTTCAATCAGGGTACCTGAACTTTCTCCCAACAGTAGTTCACCAGCCACAGCATTAACCACTGCTTCAGTCACCTCATCCACTGTTTCAATGCTCAGCTGTTCCTCCTCAGTTTCAACCCCCTCCTGTATTGATTCTAATGCCATCAAACAAAATTCATTATTAGAAGAATCATTAGAAGCATAGAGTGCAAAATTTTCATCACTAAGATCTTCAGGCATACTGCTCCAGTCAACAAACCCTTGTGTGAAAAAACTTTGTTGATCTGGTTGTATTGCTGCTGGAGCAGTGGTTTGAGGTGCAGGCTGCACTTGTGCCTGGGGGACAGGGGTTTGAACATATTGGATTTGTGGAACAGTAGTTTGGACATAGTGTACTGGCACAGGGGCAGCAGCATAGTGAGCAGTTTTCACTTGAGCTGCTGGGGCATACTGGGCATAGTGCACAGTGCTTTGGTTTTGAGGTCTAGGATTTGAGCTAGGATGAGTAATTATGGGACCAGTAGTTTGACTCCTACATTCCCTAGCGAAATGTCCCAACCTATTACACTTGTAGCACTTGATTTTCGATTTATCCAACCCAACCCTTAGATTCCCATGCAAACCTGGGAATTTTCGCCCTGTTCTTTTGTAAAATTTGCTAGTTCTAACACTTAGCAAAGCCAGTTGGTGCAGGATGTCCATTTCCTCTAAGTCAGTGGGATCGAAATGTTGTAAATCATTGAGTTCAAAGCTTAGATTATCTGACATCTGGTTTTCGTTTGCAGTGAATGAATAACTTGCAGAGTGAGGATCAGGGTTGTTAAAATTTGCACCAGCAGTTATGTCAATGAAGTGATCATAACCCTGATCCTTACCACTGCTCCCAGATTCTTCTTGACCCAGAAGAGCAGTATTACCGAAAGTGTAATCATCAGTAACTTTTCCTGACTCTTGTAGCCTCCTTTTCTGGTTCAACTCCCTTTTGTAGGTCAGGAGTCGACCGTGGAGTTGGGTCAAGGTCAGATCCTTGAACTCAGGTGAGTTTCGGGTGACAAAAGCTATGGTGTCCCATTTTTCTGGCAATGACCTGAGGAACCTGCTATTTTGAGTTGAGTTTGTAAAAGTGGTGTTAACAAGCCTCAGTTCACTGATGAGACAACTGAAACGCTCAAATTGTTGCGTTAGTGATTCACCTTTAACGTAACAAAATGTTTCATACTGTTGGTTCAGGATTTCCCTATTGTTTTCTATGACTTCTTCGGTTCACCCAAACTGTTCCTTAAGTGCGTCCCATAACTCTTTGTCACTGTTACAGTGTAACAGTCCAACATATATCTCATTGGGCAGCGCTGATGCTATGATGCTAAACGCTTTAGCATCCAGTTCGATCTTTCGAAAGTCGGTTTCGGTATAATTTTCAACTGGTTTTGGAACGAACTTTTTAGCATCTTCAGCGTTTGGCACTGAAGGAACATGGGGACCATAAATGACAGACCTCCAACAACCTGTGCTTTGTTGAGCAAGGATGTGACCCATCCTCCTCTGCCAGATGTTGTACTCATTTCTTTTTAGCATAGGTGGTTTAAAAAGTGAGCCGATGTTGTTTTTATCATATTGAGATTGTGACATCATTCTTGTTGTTTTACAGACACTGAGAAATCAACTTTAATGGTGATTAATCCTTGCTCTGTTTTTCAACGGACGAACAAACGATCAGTATCAACTATTATGAGCCGAACTATTTATGTCAAAATGATTGTTAAATCAAATTTGACTGTCCAAGCTCTGATACCAATTGTTGGATCTGAGTTTGTTTCTGATTGTATTTTACGTTTGAGATTAAGATGGAAATGAAAGAGTTGTGCAGCGGAATTATTATGAAAACAAACTTTGCATACAATCAAACGAGAGTATTGCTTTGATCAAGACATTTTCAACAAGGAACCGAATGATTGAATTAACTTTCAACAACGATTACAAGTAATGCTTGAATACAAACTCCCCCTCAGCCAGAGCTCAGCGTTTGTTCGTGCAAAGAAGACGGTATTGCAAGAGCTAATAGAACAGTACAAAGTACTGAACTATTTATAGGCACTAGCAAACCACTGAGCATCTTAACTGACGTCACCATGAAAGTGACATCTAACCTCCTAACAAACTCTAACCTCTGATCTATACAAACACTGATGTACTAAACTACTGCTATTACATTTCATTACATAAAAGACACTTAAACAGCTGTTGCATCCTTCCACTGCTGTGAACCCAGCAGTGCTTGTCCGGATCAGCAGTACTAAACTCAAGGCAGTAGATTGAATCAGCAGAGCTTTGGTCTTCCATCAGTCTTTGACATTTGACAGTAGATGCAAGGCAGCAGTTGTAGGTCAGCACTTAGTAAGATCAGCAGATAGGAGGTCAGCAGATATGAAACCACTTTCAAGGGGAGAGATTTGTATGTAAACATCTGCTTATTCTGGATCCACTGCTCTGATCCAGTTTTGGCTTTAATTATCTGTTCCTCTGATAGGGTTCAATCCCAACAAATTACAATTTTACCCCCGGTGTAAAATTACATTCATGACGACAGCTGCCTGGCACTCCGCTATTTGTCCATTTAATTTACGATTTTACCCCCTGAAATAAAAATATGATTTCGCGCTCAGTTCAAAAGTATGTGTTTCCCATGGTTTTAGTTTTTTTTAGTAAAACTATAAAACTTTTTTGTTTTGATTGGTTCACTCGATTTAATTTTTTTTCGTCTCAATGAGCTGCATAACACTCGTTCATTAGTCCTAAAAAATAATGGTTTTGCCCAAGGCCCAAAATTACGGTCTTAGCATCATTTTAGTTTATTTCCTAGCAAAATTATAGTAGTGTTATTTTAATTAATTGAGAACTATTTGGCCATCGCCCTGCAACGCGGGCTGGGCATCAATTAGTTAGTAAATATAAGGCAAATTACATAAAAACGACAGGTAGACGGGCAACAAGCTGCGCCGCAACCCAATTTTGCTAAAAACAAAACTCTAGTTCTTGAACGTCAATAAATTGTTGTGCACGACCTTCTACACTCTGTCCAGGAATTACCGATAGCTTCAGGAGTAAGGAAACTAAACATTTCAAAGACAAACGGAATGAAGACATGTTGATTCTCAGCATACACTTTTTCATTCTTAGCAACTTTCCCTGATTCTGCCTTTAACACAGTCTGAGCAGCCACAAAACGGTTTCCCCTCAGCCCAACAAGAGGTGATACTCTGGTCAGATCTACACAAATGTGTTTCTAAAAGTCAAGGAATTATCTCTTCAACTTTTAGAGAAATTGATGTATCATTATATACATGATTACAAGGATAAGTACATGGATAAGATTAAGCAATCTATTGATTATACAATAAACATAATATTCACAATAATGTAGAGGAGAGATTTTAGGAGTGATTTTGGTGATGATGATATTGTCTGTTATCCCCCTGCAAGCAAAACGGCGGTGGTTGAACACGTAGTAGATCTCGAAAGTGCTCAAAGAGAGGCCGTGGCAAACTTTTGGTAAAGATATCCGCAAGTTGAAGCTTGGTAGTAACAAACTTTGTATGTAATTTTCCTGGCATAACCAATTCTCACACAAAGTGATAGTCTAAGTCGATGTGCTTGGCACGTTTGTGAGAAATTGGATTTTGAGACATGAATAAGGCACTTTTGTTGTCACACAGAAGTGTTGGCCGATTCGGTGGTAGAGCATGAAGTTCCTGCAATAGATGTGTGATCCAAAGGATTTCGGCTGCCGCATTTGCCATTGCCGTGTACTTAGATTCACAACTTGATCTTGCTACTGTTGGTAGTTTCTTGGCACTCCAGGAGACCAAGTTACCGCCTAAGAAAATTGAGTAGCCATATGTAGATCTTCTCGTTTCAATACATCGTGCCCAATCCACATCCGAATAACCTAAGATGGAAGGCGTCGTGGGACGCGTAAATAGTAACCCGTGGGAGATAGTTCCCTTGACATAACGAAGTATCCGCTTAACCAGTTGGAAATGTTTTTCGGTGGGTGAATGTAAGTGTTGGCAAGCTTGATTCACTGCATAGGATAATTCGGTTCGAGTGATGGTTAAATATTGAAGCGCACCAACAAGGGAGCGATAGTGTGTGGGATCGAAATATGGTATGCCATCTTTGGTGAAGGTATCGGACGTGGAAAGGGGAGTAGGGACAGGTTTAACGTCGGTTAACCCGGCACGAGTGAGGATGTCGTTGGAATATTTAGTTTGTGTGAGGAAAAGACCTTTGGTGTCATGGAAAAATTCAAGGCCAAGAAAGTAGTTAAGAGAGCCCATGTTCTTAATGGCGAATTTCTGATGTAGGCGAGTGGTGAAGGTTTTGATTAGGGACTTGTTGTTTCCTGTAAGGATTAGATCATCTACGTACACAAGGAGGTACATGATGGAATCCCCGTTGTGGTAGATAAAGAGTGAAGGATCGGCCCGACTACATTTGAAACCGTAAGATATGAGAAAGGAGCTTAGTCGTTGAAACCATGCTCGTGGAGCTTGTTTAAGACCATAGAGTGCCTTGTTGAGTTTGCAAACATGGTGTGGAAGTTTAGGATCCACAAACTCGGGAGGTTGCTCCATATATACGGTTTCATAAAGGTTCCCATTGAGAAAGGCATTGTTTACATCGAGTTGCTGTAACGACCAATTGTGTATAACCGCTAGGGAGAGAACAATGCAAATAGTAGATGCTTTCACCACGGGACTAAAGGTATGATTAAAATCAAGACCGGGAATTTGGGTAAAGCCTTGAGTGACGAGTCTTGCTTTATGCCTATCAAGAGAAGCATCGGAATAATATTTAGTTCTAAATACCCATTTAGAACCAACTACATTCGTTGATGAAGGGCGTGGCACAAGGGTCCACGTTTGATTCCGATGGAGAGCTTTAAGTTCATCTTGCATCGCAACCATCCAATGTGGATGTTTCGATGCACTTTTGAATCCTTTTGGAATTGTATTTGTGAGGAGGGTCGCATGTAAACAGGAGTGCATGGCATTTGCAAGATAAGATGTGTGTTTCGGATTGGGTTTGAAAGTTCCAACTTTGGAACGGGTTACCATATGGTGAGAAGGTGCGGGAGTTGATTGAGCTGAAGCTTCAGCTTGAGGTGTGGGAAATGATGGATTGGGGTTGGGTGGGGTTGTGTTGGTTATGGAGATATTATCGGTTGTGGTGGAAGAATTAGTGGTGTCGGGTATGGCCATGGGAGATGGTGGGTGATTTTTGGGTGTGATGCAAGATGGTTGAGGATGAGGAAAAGAGTCACCTTTGCACAAGGTGCAGGGCAAAACGGGATTGTGTATAGATTTGGGAGGTTGCAATTTAGAGTTGTGATGTTGAGTGGTTGAAAGGGAGGTTGGTTCGTGGAATGTGGAGAGGAAAATATTGACTAAGTTGGTGTAGGATAAGTCACGCACAAATGGGAAGCAAGTTTCATCAAATCGAGCATGCCGGGTTATATACATGCGTGATGATGCAGGATCAAAGCAGTTGTATCCTTTGTATTGTGGGGCATAGCTTAGAAAAATACAAGGGATACTACGTTGTGCTAGTTTGTGAGATGCATAGTCACGTAGGTATGGATATACACAACATCCAAAGACACGAAAATTAGTGTAATTAGGTGTTATGGAGAAGAGTATTTTGATGGGTGATTTGTGATTTAGGATCTTAGTAGGCAAGCGATTGATGATGTATGTGGCCGAACTGAAGGCATCGACCCAATGAGAGATGGGAACATTTGCGTGGAAAAGCATGGCTAGACCTGTTTCTACAATGTGCTGGTGTTTTCTTTCAGCACGTCCATTTTGAGGGGCGGTATAAGGACATGAAAATCGGTGAAAAGTGCCATTTTCATCAAAGATTTTTCGCACAATTGTGTTTGTAAATTATGTACCACCATCACTTTGAAAAACTTTTATTTTGCGTGAAAGTTAAGTTTGGACTAGACGCAAAAAAGTTTGAAGAACCGTATAAAAATCGGTTTTGTTTTTAAGAGGGTACATACATGTAAATCTAGAATAGTCATCCACAAACACAACATAGTAGTTATACCCGTCTTTGCTAATGATTGGTGATGGTCCATATAAGTCACAATGGACAAGATCTAGAGGGTGAGAAGCACGTTTGTCATTGGTATTAAATGGCAATTTGTGAGCTTTAGCAAGTTGACATGGAGAACAAATATTAGGTTTAGGTAAAATAGACGTAAATGACAAATGACCAAGTCTTTTTAAAACCAAAATAATATCAAATGAAACATGACCCAAATGACTGTGCCACAATTCAAAGGAGGCTTTATTAGATGAACTAAAAGCAAAAAACGCAAAAGACTTATCTTAAAGCACATAAAGGTCATTTTCACACCGACCTTGAGCGTGAGGTTGACTTGTTTTTTGGTCCTGGATCACAAAAAACGAATAAGAGAGTAAAACATCAACGGGATAGTCATTTGTCAACTTGCTAACGGAAAGAAGATTTCGAGTTAAAGAAGGAACCACCAAAACATCATTTAATTTAACGTGTTTGTTAATTGCGACACGTCCTTTATGGGTTATTGGTAAAGATTGTCCATTACCAAAGGTAACGGATGAGATTCCTGTGTAAGGATTAAAGGAGGTTAGGTTACTTGCTTCGTTAGTCATGTGGAGATCGGCCCCGGTGTCGGCTGTCCAATCGGGACTATCTTCATCCGAAACATGACATTGAGCATGGAAGGCGCGTGCAAGACCTTCGTTTCCAAAAGCGGATGCAATAAGAGTGGAGAGTTTTAGACATTTGTTTGCAAATTGTCCGTTAGTGCGACACAACCGACAAAGGGGTGGTCTACGGGTTCCTTTGGAGGAGTTGGATTGGTTGTTACCATGGTTATAAGAACCGGATCCTGATTTGGGCTGATTATTTGAGGTTCCGGAAGAGCGATTCTGACGGTGGTGAGCGACAACAACAACAGACGGAGAAGTAGGCGGATGAAGTGTAAGGAAAAACTGTTCTTGTCTTTCTACTTTAGTTAGTAAGTCGCGGAAAGCAAGATGGTCTCGAGCGGTTCGAATGGTGGTGGACCAGCTCTCAAAAGTGGAGCCAAGACCACAGAGAAACCAGTGGGTTTTGTCTGTGTCGCTTACAGGGTGACCAATCGCCGAGTGTTGATCATATACGACCTTGAATTTATAACCGTATTCGGCAACAGTAGAGATTCCTTTAGTCAGTTTGCGAAGATTGTCACGGAGCAAGTGCATCCGTTCCAAAGATGTGTTGCTGTAAGCGGCCTCGAGGGTTGTCCAGATTTGACGAGCGGTTGAGAGACAAAATATCTCAGCAACTGCTTCTTCGATGAGGGAGGAGTTAAGGATAAGGACGGCCTGTTGATCGTTAACGAACCAGGCCGAGTAGGCTGGATTTGGTTGTTCTTTTGAGTCAAGGGTGATGGTTTTCGGAGGTGGAGAGATAGAACCATCGATGTAACCGATTAGTTCTTGATTAGCGAGGAGGGGTAAGATTTGGTTATGCCAATAGAGATAGTTGGTGGAAGAGAGTTTGAGGGTGAGCATGTGGAGTATGGTGGCCATCGGAAGTTTAGTGCCGGTGGCGGTGGTGGAGGAGGAGGCTGGAGTGGTCGACATGGTGAGCACGGAAACGAAGAGGCGGAAAAACAGAGGAAGAGGATTGATGGTAAGCTAGGTTGATACCATGAAAGCCAAGGAATTATCTCTTGAATTTTTAGAGAGATTGATGTATCATTATATACATGATTAAAAGGCTAATTACATGGTGAAGATTAAGCAATCTATTGACTATACAATAAACATAATATTCACAATAGTGTAGAGGAGAGATTTTAGGAGTGATTTTGGTGATGAAGATTATTGTCTGTTAGTTTCCCACCTGCCGAACTAAACACAAGAATATCCATTGGCCGATGAGTAGACCTCCCTTCAAGGGGGTTTGCAAGGAAATTCACAGGGGCCTCTTTTTTTGCCATATATTCCTGCCAGTTTCATTTTCATCTGAATCTTATATAGTTTTACAAGCTGACATTAATTAAGTGATGTTATATATATCTATCTTCTGACTAGTTTGAATGTTAGTAAATCCCGATCTCGTTAGTTTTGACAAAAGATTATATAATTCATTCAATCGTTGTGTTCTTAATCCTGGAATTCTATATCGAAAACATGCCACAAGTCATAACAAAGGGAAAATTAAAACTGGAATTACAAATATGTATCTTCAATTATCCTATCAGATTTAAATTGATTCAAAACAATATTTAAGGCCAGTATGTATATATCTTTTCTCAATCGTATAAATATATATTCATGACATTCTTATTATCTTAAAATCAATAAATACTTTTCTTGAAGGCCAAAGTAAACGAAATACTCCTATTATCCATCTAAATACTCACATAATCCACCTAAACTTGCATTTTGCAGGATTTAAACCATCCACCTCTTGAATAGAGGAAATGCACCTATTTTACTATGTTTCTAAATGTAAGGTCCCGATTCCCCGTAAACTTCAAGCATTGAATTTGCTCATGAACATCCAGTCTTTATACTTAAAGCTTGACTGTTTAGTCGGTAGCAGAAATTAAACCATTCAAATTACAATGTAGTCTTAAACTAGTCACTACAATAAAGCAATAACATTAGTAACAGATGCTAGTGTTCAGTCGAGTTCCCTTTCGCCCAAGCAAGCATCCACGAATCCGATGTACATACAAAGGTCAACTACGCTGAGTGAGTTATAGTTTTACAAACACAAATGAAACGTTCGTATAATTATTGTCCTTTAGCTGCAATCATACCTTTATAAAGAAAATAAAACAATAGCCTTAACATCATACCATAATAAGGTAAACTTTCACCTTACGTACAAGTTGTTACAATCCAAAATATGTATTTAACCTTACTCATTATTCTTGATTGAACCGTCCTATGACCGCCGTCACCTTACCATAGTTGTCACCATGGTACCATCCCAACAGAATGTACAATCCATGTTCCTTGTCATGAAAGTGACCAATCATATTCATTAAAGACTTTGTAATAACTGCTTTCAAAACATTTTAGTTCCTGTGAAGGTACTGTTTTAAAAATGTTCTAGATTCTATTATAAGTTTCCTTTCAAAACAAATGTTTAAGTTACTCATGATAAAAACAGTTCCTTGGTAACATAAATTTCCAATGTTAACGATTCTTTCGTTTCATTCAAAATGTTTCCGTTTCCTATCGCAAATCTTTCTTTCAAACATACTTTAAATTAATGGTCTTTCAAATATCTTACTTACAAGTAAGGTTTTCATAAACATTTCCATACTTAACATTCGTTTATCACGTATTCACATCCACCGCAAAAGTAGGCTTCAAAAGGGTTTAGAACTCATTGGGTTGTGTTAACCTCTTGGTGCAAGGATGTTTATGCAAGACTACCATTACACAATTTTCATGAAAGTTAACACGCTAAACTCATCACTTTACAATACTCCAGAGATCAAGATCATCAGTGTTAAGTTACTGGAAAAGTCGCCAACAAGTTATCAACAAAGTCACTGACAAGTTATCACACTCTCCTTCACAAACAATAGACTCCCATGGGTCTGTCGGAGGTTTCGCCAGTTCTTCACCAACCTTTTCTTCTGAAACAATTGTTTCAATATTATCACAAACCTCCTCAGAATTGGACACCACTTCCTCAGACTTAACCCCTTCCAATATTGTCTCTAGCGTCATAAAAAATCATCAGGTTTCATTTCAAAATTGGCAACTAGGGCAAAATTTTCATATGTAAGTTCGTCAGGTAAGCTGCTCCAATCAACAAACCGTTGTGTGATAAAGCTATGTTGACTATTTTCTGCCTGAGCAGAGGTTTGTGCATCTTGTGGTGCAGGTTGCACTTGAACCTGCGGGATTGGGGTTTGAACATACTGTATCTAAGGAACAGTGGTTTGGACATACTGTAATAGAACAGTGGTTGCAGGGTGTGCAAAGTGAGTAATACTTTGTATGTGTGGAGCAGGGGTATATTGGATATAATGGACAGTGTTTTGAGGTCTAGGACTTGGATGTGTAACATTAGGACCACTTGTTTGTCTCCTACATTCTCTAGCAAAATGGCCTAACCTATTACACTTGTAACACTTGATTTTAGATTTATCCAACCCAACTTTCAACCCCCCATGCAACCCTGGAAATTTTCTGCTAGTTCTTTTGTAAAATTTGCTAGTTCTAACACTTAGCAAAGTAAGTTGGTTCAAGATGTCCATTTCTTCCAAATCAGTGGGGTCAAAGTGTTGAAGATCATTTAACTCAAAAGATAAGTTTTCAGAAACTTGGTTTTCCCCATTTGCTGCAAAAGCATAATTAGGTGAGTATGAATCAGAGTTAAATCTTCCACCAGATGTTATGTCAATAAAATGATCGTAACCCTGATCCTTACTGCCATCTAAGGGTTCCTCTTGACCAAAAAGTGTTGTACTACCAAAAGCATAGTCATTAGCAACTTTTCCTGACTCTTGTAGCTTCTTTTTCTAGTCAAGTTCTCTCTCATACGTTAGGAGCCTACCATGAAGCTGATTCAAACTCATATCTTTGAAACCAACAAAGTTTCTTGTTACAAAGGCAATAGTGTCTCATTTATCTAGTAGTGATCTTAGAAATCGATTATTCAAGGTTGAATTAGGAAAATCAACATTTACTAGTTTAGTTTCACTTATTAGACAACTAAACCTCTCAAATTGTTGAGTTAATGATTCTCCTTTAACGTGACAAAATGTTTCATACTGCTGGTTTAGAACTTCTCGGTTGTTTTTAATAACTTCCTCTGTACCACCAAACTGCTCTATCAAGGTATCGCACAACTCCTTAGCACTATTGCAATGCAACAGGCCAGCATAGATATCATTCGGTAGAGCTGTAGCAGCAATGTTAAATGCTTTGGCATCTAACTCGATTTTCTGAAAATCCTGCTCGGAGTAATTTTCAAGCTTCTTTGGTACTTGAACCTTGGGGTCTTCAGCACCACTCGGTACCATCGGAACATGTGGTCCGAAGATAACCGATTTCCAGCAACCCGTGTTCTGCTGAGCAAGTGTGTGATCCATCCGACGTTTCTAGATATTATATTCAGACCTGACAAGCATCGGCAGTTTGCACAGAGTACCAGTGTTGTGTGGTTCTTGTGAATTTGGGACATTTTTTATTGTTTACAAACAGTGTTTTTGTTTAAAATATTTTGAACGTAAATAAACTTTAACTCTATTTTCAATCCAACGAAACAAACGATATCAGTAGTAGGAGCTGATCTGTTATATCAAATTGATTGTTTAGATCAAATTTGATTGACCAAGCTCTGATACCAATTGTTAGGATCTGAGTTTGATTGTTGTGACAGTTAAGATAGAAACATTGAATGAAGATAAAACAAAGATGGAAATATGCAATGGAATAATTAACTTTTCAATTACAACAATAGAGATATTGCTTTCATCATCATGCTTTTATAAAATTGAAATTACAGTGTTTACGTATGTATGAGAATTACAACTACCCCTCTGCCTGATCACTCTTTGTATGTTCGTACAAAAATGTCAAGAGGAATGTGATAAATAGAACAGTACAAGCATTGTTCTATTTATAGTACAAATGAAAGATCTGAAACATCTAAGCTGACGTCACATAGACAGCGACATCTAACAGCCTAACAAACTCCTAACATCTGTTATAGCCCAAGCACTGTTACATTGATAAACTCTATTGATCAGCATCTGTTGAATAATCATCTATTGGACTTTGTCATCTGTTGATCTTCATCAGACCTTAGCTTCTTCAGACGTTATCTTTATCAGTAGAGGATGATCAAACCTTTACTTCAACAGACTTTGTCTTCATCAGTAGTCAGTAGAGGTTCTCTTTGGCAGATCTTTGGTTCAACACACTTTGTCATCATCAGATGTTCTCTTAGGCAGACCTTTGACTTTAGCAGACTTTAGAGTAGCAGATGTTAAGTCTTTGCCATTGGGAGGAGCAGATCTTCAAAGCACTGTTATTGGTGATCAGATGTTGTTGACTATTTTGGCTTTCCAATCATCTGTTCTTTTGTGGGCTCCACTAGATCCAACAGTAATATTTGTCTGAAAAAGTAACTTTTTGTACCTTTTTAATATCCACTACAGATCAAATGAGATGGATGGTAGTAATGAAGTTTTCTGGATTTCTTTAACTAAGGTAGGTTTTTTATTTATCATATATATATATATATATATATATATATATATATATATATATATATATATATATATATATATATAGGGGAGGGTTCATTTGAGAAGAAATTTAATGTGAGAAGAAAAAGAAGAAATGGCATATTAGTAAAATACTATTTCATTTATAACTCATATCATTAATTTTTATCTCTTTAATTAATTATTCTACATATAATCTACAAAAGCTACACATATCAAAATTTTCCTACATATACCCTACACATTATAGAATTTTATCCTACACAGCCAAAATTTATCCTACACACCTCGAAATATATCCTACAGAACTCGTAATTTATCCTACACAACTAGTAATTTATTCTACACATTAAATTAAGTTGTTTTTTTAATTTGGAAAAAATATATTTTTAAAAGGAGTTACAAATTTAATTTAGTTAGTTATTAAAGGGGAAGAATACAAATTAATGCTTTATGTAAGTCTACCAATATACCCTTATATTAAAATTAAATGCAAATATTAAATGAAGTAAAATGAAGCATTCTTATTGGTTGAAACTTCTTCTTTTTTATTCTTACAAAAAAATTCTTCTCATTTGAACCCTCCACTATATATATATATATATATATATATATATATATATATATATATATATATATAGGGTAAGGATATATAGAAAACCACTTTTATTGAGAAAACCCGAGAAACTCAAAGCTCCCGACTTTTTTTTTTAAAATTACCACACGTAATATACATGTTTTTAAGAATTTTGGGCAAAAAAAAATCGAAAAAGCGCAGAGTAGATATTTAAAAAAAAAATAAACAAGTTTTGGTGTAACATATGTTCAGTGAATGTAACATATGTTACACCAAAACTTGTTTATTTTTTTTTAAAATATCTACTCGGCGCTTTTTCGATTTATTTTGCCCAAAACTCATAAAAACATGTATATTTCGTGTGGTAATTTTTTCAAAAAAAAAAAGTCGGGAGCTTTGAGTTTCCCGGGTTTTCTCAATAAAAGTGGTTTTCTTTTTATCTTTAGCCTATATATATATATAGGTAGAGGTTCCTTTAAAAAAGAGGGTTTTTGTGAGAAAGGTAAGAAAGAATTTTCACCATTAGATCTTTGATCTAATGGTTGAGATCAATAGGGACCAAATTATAAAATATGTTTTATTATTTTGGACTGATTTGTAATATGTAGGGGTAATAAAGTCTTTATATCATTTTTGAAAAATGAAACTATATCTTCTTAATCACACAGCGGTTATCAAAAAACCTAATGATCCGGCAACCACCCTCCATCTCCAAACACCACCTCCATTTCACCGTCCACCGCCGGCCTTCCACCTCCATCTATCGCTAACCACCACCGAACCCCACCCCCATCGAACACCAACACTGCCGCACACTGTCATCCACCCTCATCGACTCCGGCAGTTGCCGGTCATCTTCCCTCTTCACACTCCACCGGCAACCACTCACACACACCTTTTCCACCACTTGGCATCAAACACCCTCACCACTCCGAACCACCGTCGGACTCGTCTCCGACGTTCACCGTTACACACCACTCACCTCCGCCGTACGCTTCGGAATCACAACTGCCATCCCTGTCACTGGTTCCGAACCATATCTTGAATGGTGTTTTGTAGTGTCTTTAATAGTGTTATATACTTATTGAATGGTGTTATACTTATTGTATGGTGTTATATAATTATTGAATGGTGTTATATTTGTGCTGAATGGTGGTTGCAGTGTTATTCGTAGTGTTTTTATAGGGATCTTCAAAATGGTGTTATATACTTATTGAATGGTGTTATATAATTATTGAATGGTGTGATATATGTGCTGAATGGTGGTTGCAGTGTTATTCGTAATGTTTTTGTAGAGATCTTTTAAAAAATCATGTTCCTATAAATAAGGTGGCGGTTATGGAAGGTTTTCAATTAATTGAATCAATAATAAAATTACTTGTTTACCCTTTTAAATTAATTTAAATTGTGGACACATGTTATCTCCACAATATTTCTCACACTTGTCACACTTTTAACCTTTTTTACAATAACCATGGGAGTTGGCTACAAAGCCCATGTTTTGTACAAAGTGTAGGAAGTGTTGTAAGGGTGACATGTGGTATTTAGGGATTTTGTACCAAAGGACATAAAGGTAATTCAATAATTAATTTATTTTTGGAGGATATATCTAGTAAACAATAAATTGTTATTTTTATGGAAACCATATATCTTATAACCATTCAAAATCAAGATTTACATATCATAAGTCATTCCATTTTTCTTTTGCTTATTTCAATTGAACGTTATGGATCAAAGAATGGTGATGTCCAATGCAATGGTTGATTGTGTTTTGCAAATCACAAGTTCATTCAAAAAGTGTTATAGCTTTCATTTCTGCATTTAAACGGATCCTGCATGAACAGTTTCTTGATGATGCGTTTTACCAGTTACAATCCTTCATGAATAATTTCTTAACGATGTGTTTTACCAGTTACATGTTAATTCATAATGTGTTATAGCAGTTTATGCTTTAAGAAAGAGATGTATTTTGTAATTATCGACGTTGTGTTCTATGAAGTATTAGTTTCATCGCGATGTGTTATACAATTTATAATTTGGTATAATTATTCACATTGTGTTTTGTAATTTTTGGGGTTCTACATGACGTGTTATATTGTATAACACACTATACATATAACACATCATAACTAGTCACCTTAGAACACATTAGTGGTACATCTGCTATCAAACATATATTGTTTCCATTTAAAACAAAAATTTAGATCCACAATATTAAAACACATACTCAATTTCCCAAACAATTAGATAAAACAAGAATGCAAACAAACAAATATAACATAAAACACACTAGTTTGAACACAAAAATAACACTCTGATGATGTGTATTTGTGATTTAAAACGCAACCAACAACTAAATATGTAACTCACGCATGTATTATAGTCCAAATTTCTTATCTTTATCCATGTTTTCGTGGTGATTTGGTATATTTGGATGTTTCGTAGGAAAGATGGTAGATGGGGGTGGGTGGGGGAGTCGCGAGAGAGCCGGGGGTTTGATGGTATAACAATTATTTCCTTATTAAAAACAAGTTAAATGACGCATTTACTCCCAATCAATAAAATTAGTCTATTTTTAGAAAACACATATTACCAAAATGTCACTAACTTGATTTCAACCATCAAACACACTCATCCAATAGTCAAGATTACTTCCTACTCTTTGTAAGAAAAATACATTTTGTAGAGGAAACTCACCCTGTATATATAGTCCATTTTGACCATAAGTTTATTTATGCATAAATGAATTATTTTTACCAATTAGTTTGAAGTCCAATTTAAATTAATAAAACCTATGGTTAAAATATCATGTCTAGATTGTTTACAAATGATTAGGTTCAAGAGTAAACAACTTCTTGAGAGTAAACTAATCTTAGCCCTTGCTCATTTTTTAGATTAAAATGGTAAGATTGACATTAACCAAGTATTTTTTATTAAAATACCTTAATTTTTGTTATCTCTTAACACACACTCTCTCTCTCTATCTCTCTCTCTCGCTCTCGTTTTACATATAACAACTCATATTTGGTTAATAAACTCTAAATCACTCATTTGCAATGAAAAGAAAAACATCAGTGGATCATAGAGAAAGCATAGATACTAAAATTGAAACAAAAATTTTTACTAAACCACATAGTTATTCAATATCTAAGGATGGATTTAACCAGTAAAACCAACTTAATGTGTATATCCATAACAAAGAACAAATACGTATACACATATACGTAGATTTGTATGTAATTATAAAAGCAACTAGAAACAAACAAGTTACATGTATGTATAAATGAAATACACGCATGTGTATATACATAATCATATAATTAAAACAACAATGTATGTGTAACCATTTCTGAATATAATACATAGATGTATAATAGTCTAGTCCATACACGTGTGTATAAACTAACAGTTGTGTATCTTGTATAAACTGATAGTTAGCGAGACTGTACTCATGTGTATAAACTAACAGCTGGGTATCTTGTATAAACTGATAGTTAGCAAGACTGTACACATGTGTATAAACTAACATCTGTGTATCTTGTATAAACTGATATTAGCGAGACTGTACACACGTGTATATATTAACAGCTATGTATCTTGTATAAACGGAATCTAGCGAGATTTTAGGGATTTTGATTATATTGTTTAGTCGCAATTTACAAATGACAAAAATACCCTTCTGTCAATTATTTTAAAGGGAAGTTATAACATTATAATTACAATCTTGCCATTGTTTAAAAATCTGTAGTTGATGTAATCCAACTGCCCAGATTAGTACACACAGTTCACTCTCAACTTATTGTTTACTCTAGAACCCTACCATATATATATATATAGCATGAAAATACAATTTTTATATAATAAGTTGCATTTAAATTAGTAAAGATTATATTCAAGAATTTTCCAATAATATTCTAGAAATTAATTATTCTACGAATCTAAAGAAATTAAAATGAATTGCTAGAATGATTGATATCAAAATTAAGACATAATAAATCCTAGAAAAATAGGCAAACATGATACATAAGAGTACTACTAAAATCTCATCATAATATAAGTCTAGGATCGTGTGGAATACTTTAATTGGTTTAATTTAAGAGAATATAAAAATCCCCAAATGCTTAAGAACCCTAGATTTAATGAAATCTAATCGAACTCAAATTACTTTTTATTAACATGAATTGATAGAGGACTTTTGTAGAGTTTGAAAATGAAGTTCAATAGGCTTATGAATTACCTCAAAAGACTGAGAAATGACTCTGAATTGATTAAAAGAAGCTATCAGCCCTAGAACCGAGTTCTTCAAAATTGAATAAGATGAGAGTGATTAGGATGGGGTTTTTGCTCAGACGTGTTAAAAAAGGAAATGAAAATGCGTTTATGATCTCAATCTCTATGAAAACTCGTCAATTATTATGATTTTGAATTAGGATTAAAGGGTGTGGAATAAGAATCAGAAAGACTATGATTATGAATGATTTGATGAGTGTATTGACTAGGAAATGATGTCTAGATACATAAAAAATGTTTAAAAACTGAAAACAACTCATAACAATTGAGATTAATGCAAATTGGAGGCTAGAAATTGACCAAAATCGTGAACTAAATATGTTTCGCTAGAGGCTCCCTCGCGCGTCGTATGAGTACCAGGAGGGTCTTCCGCGTGGCGCGAAGCCTCGGCTTTGACACAAATAGTTCCTTGAGGTTGGTTTAGGCTAAAAATGTACCGTTTAACAAATATAACAATTCCGATAACACGTGTAAAGTATGTATAACTCATGAATTAACAACAATCACATAAATCTCAAAACGAATAACAAAACATAGAATAATCGAACTTTATTGCATAAATAAGGATCTGAATTACATCAAATATGAATACAAGTTGGGTTACAACACATGGATAATCCGAGTGTGGCATAGTAAACCAACCCTTAGCCACTTAACCCATATTGTTAGTGATAACTCGCAACCCTATCCCGTTTTCAATGACGAAAAACAAGATGTTACACTAAATTAGTTATTATAATTTAAGCTAAGGCTATGTGTAATGAGTTTACGTGTTTTCATTGTCACATCATAAGTGACTGCCACATCATCATACCACTCTTCTTTTATTTGTTTTTATTGCACATTGTAATGATATTACTAGTATTTACTATTTACCATCCATTGAAAGAATACTATAATTATAAATTTAAAAACGTAAAAAAGAAAATGGGGCTGGGTGTACAAAATTGATTGGGTGTGTAAAAAGTGACTGCCATTGTTTTTTTATTGGTCCTTCAAAATTAATTCATCTTCACCATTCCATGACTTTCCTCCTTTGTAGCGTGAGCTTCATAACGCCTGCAGCTTCCCAAACTTCACTCACATCCCTTGGAGCGATGTGTGGGGCGTGAAAGAGGGTTAAAAAAGCAATGTGTTATGGGGAGTGAAAATAGAGCAAACCATTTCACGCGGCCTAATTAAATACTTAAATTACACTAGTTAAGTTCATTTGTCACCCCCTCCTTTTTGGACATTAGATTTTTTAGCTCACACTGGGTTGGTTGTTTGCTTTGATTAATGAGCAGATCGCTCTAGCGAATCGAACACACTGCTATTTCAAGAACACTTCGTTACTTTCCCTGACTAGAAGTTCGGTCAAGTTATTGTTATTGGTCGACTGCTAACTTTGGCTTCACTTTGGGTGCTAGGCCATGATCGAATGGTCACACATATACCAATTGTTGGATTATCAACCGCATTCTCATCCCCATTCTAAATTTCACATCAACAATAGATGAAGTTATACATAATACTAAAATTTTCATGCATAAAATAAGAAAATTAACATCTTACATTAATAGTTATAGACTTACATACATAACCTTAGAAAGACATCTTACCAGTCATATACTAGTTTGTTCTAATCATTATGCCAAACCAACTTAAATAAGTCAAAATACAAATCTAATTCACGGTTGATATGGGAAGGATTTTGTTCTTTGTACTCGTACTCCTGATTGAACTTTCAGACAAGATTATAGCAACTATAGTCAATATTCCTGTGAAAATGAACAATCCAATAAAGCTATGAATATCAAGACTTTGTGGAAGAGCTTGGTTAGATTGTGATCCATTGGGAACATCAACCCTAAAATATTTTTCCTTCATTTTCATCATAATCTCACTTTCAGTTACATTTACTACTGCCCTTGTAAAGTAGTTTACTAAAGGAGAGTCATGAGGGAAAGCCTGAGACAAGTAAAATATGAAATTAAGAGGTTTATTATAACAACGTATAAGAGTAAAATTTACATTAAATATATAGTAGTAGCTTAGAAAATATAGCAAAAGAAATCATAAACTTTTATAGAGTGTCCATACTAAGCATAACAAAGTGAGAGATTCAGTTGTCCTTTGTTTCATTATTCAGTTTTGGTTTTGGTATCGGGTTCTAAAATTTAATATTGTAATTAAAAAGAAAAAAAAATGTAGCCAGGAAGATCCTACTCGTACTCATAGCAGGTTATATATTTATGATTATTGGTAGATTGATTTGTTGAACTTGGAAGTGGTCATATGTATCAATTTAGTTGAGAGTTTTTCTTGATCATTTTACAAATTATAAAAAACAAATATCAATCCTCAAGTTTGACTATGAGCACATTGAGTAAGGACCTAATTTAGAAAGATAACAACTAATATAAGGAGGAAGAGATGAAAATGTCGATGGTACACAATACATACATGACAGAGATTGAGAGACTCACAAATGCATGTCCAGACTGCTGGTTTAATGGTCCGACTTTCATATAATCAGAGCCGTACTTAGCCAAAAAGAGGTCAATATAAGGGAGCTCATCAAAAACAGCACTTATGCTACCATTCTCGAAAGCATTTTTATATTCTTCGATGCTTTTAAGAGCCATGAGATGCTTGCCAGAGCAATTGTAATTTTGAGTTATATAATTATCTACATAACCACCATATTGATATCCTGCATTTTCAAAACTTGAAGGAAATTTCGGACGCAATTGATCGATAGTCAACCATGAGGACAATGTAGCTGTGAAAATCTGAACTATTATGAAAATCATACTTAGCCACGTGATAAGTACAACTTTAGAGTTCTTGTTAAGTATCTTCCCTGCAAATTGAAAGTACTTCAATAAATACAAGAAATAATTTCTTTATAGGTATTTTGATCTTAAATCTAATGCTTTCCTGAATAAATGTTTGTATCGATATTGTTGCTAGTTTATTTCCGACATGTTTTATTTAACTTTTTTTAAGATTCATATCGATTGTATCGAGGTGGAGATAATTAACCATTTATACCTTCTAAAAGGGTGCAAATTAATAGATTAGAAAGGAAAAAAATCATCCCATTTGATGACTAACCACTTAATAATAAAGGCTTAGATTAGAAGGAGAGTGATCTCTTTGTAAGAAAACTCAAATAAATCCAATCCAACCATTACTCAACCGTAAACTTTAAACCCTAAATCTTAAACTCAAAGTAAACCCTAAACACCCAAAACACTAAACATTAAAAGTTAAACCCCAAACGCTAAAAGCTAAATCTTAGAGGCTAACACCTAAAAACTAAATGCTAAAGCTATGCCATAAAAGTTATTCTCTAAACTCTAAAAATTTAAACCCTAGACCTGAAACGTTAAAAACTTAAGTACAGAAAAAATTCAACTAAAATATCAATCGTTTGATAGAGTTTTCTCATGATTTTCTCCTTAGATTAGAAGAGAATCCCAACAACGTTACCATAAACCTTTTCTAAACTAAGGATTTTATTGTAAAGAAAAAACTAGCATTTAGTAGACACATTGAACAACTGTAAATCTCAATTTAAGTAGGTACCTTCATAGAAGAAGAATGTCGAAATTGGAAACCAGATGATCATTACGACTTTCTGATGAATTGGGACTTTAAATTTTGGATTGCCAACACGGTATTCCAGAAATGCAACTGCAAATCCAATATAGATACCCGCACCGACTATCACGATCCATAATCTCCAGGTAAAAGGTTTCAAGAAAGTCCACAAGGTTTGGTTCCATTCATGTGTAGCACGGACAAGCATATAGAGTTCAGCGCCCTGATAGGGAATTGTAAAATCATAGAATGGTGTTCGACTAGCACGCACTGTAACATCACCAGCAACAGCTTGACAAGACTCCGAGGGCTAGAAAATCAGACATACACGAGTTTATAAAGCTTTCATATAGTGTACTGTCTAGTGTATATTAAGTATACATGTTCTTTCTAATCTTGTTCATACTAACACTAAGGGAGGTTGGAATCTTGTTTTGTTTCCTTTTTTTTCATGAATTTTGTATGTTCTTCTGATGTTCCTAGAAAACTATCATGAGTTTTTTTTCATTCCACATGTGTTTCTATGGCTATTATTTACATTTTTGACTTTGAGAATCTAGACAAGCATTCTTAATTACATTTAAATATAGAGTTATGAAGCAATAGGGAGGGAACATTTTAGAACGCATATTTTTTTGTATGAATGCACAAAATAAATAAGAGTCGTAATTTTAATTCCTCCTTCATACTTTTAATTTCTTTTACTAATTAAAAACACATTTTTAGTTTACTCATATTAAAAATCATCAAACTAATTTGTCCATATACTTCTTAGTTTAATTTGTACGATTTACTTACATATGATTACGTACACATGTGTAGCTTTGTCCATCAATAAACAACTCAACTATTTTGTTCATATTTCTTTTTATATGAAAGGATAACTGATACTTTTATCCTACTTTTTATTCCTAAATGATTTAGTATTGGAATTTTCTCTGTATAGATAACGTGCTAAATTCAGCCATGTATATGTATGTGTGTTTTATGGGAAAATTGTACCTGATTTCTAATCTGCTTTAGAAGGTCATCATATGTACCATTGCTTTCCCCTTTTGCATTAACGAAAGGTTTGAAGATAGGCTGAATATTGAAAGGTAAGACATGCAATACATAGCAGAATATTGCTATGGAGAATCCACCTTCAAGTTGTGATTTTTGGTTGACTTTTACCAACTCAGTAAAGCCTGTTTTGGGCACCCACACAAGTAATTCTGGGGATAAATAATCTACTTTTTCTTGTTTGGTTATCTTCCATTCTGGACCTATTATGTCTTTCATGGGCAATAACATATCAAAACCAACGAAAACTTATACTGACAAAGAAAATTAACTACCTAAATGCATATGATGACTGAACTTTATTTCACTAAAAGAATTGTAATTTAGTGACATACTTAAGATGACACAAATATGAGTGAATATCTTGACCTTTCTGTAACTTAAGATTTTCTTAAAAAGTTCAATTAAACCCAAAATGACGATATTTAACCATGCTTTTCAAACTATATGTAAAAAGTGAGAATTTTTATTTCTAGAATTTATCCTTAACTATTGGAAACCACAAATCCATATATTAAACAAATTTAAGTTACAACAACAAAAAAAAAAAAAAAAGAAGAGATCAAAACACGAGTGCACGTAAGACAGTAGCATAAGGAACCGTTGCTAAACAGTAAATATGGTGTTTATGTACCTACAAACTTCAAAGATGGTGAAACTTGCTTACAATTTTTAAACAGTAATGGACAACCCATGCAGGTATTGTTGGTATTTAATATCTTTGATAAATGATAAATGTGTATTTTGACTTCACCTACTTTTGTGTGTTTCAAAATATTAAAAAACACTTGATATTTTCTTGTAACAACATACAGGGCCGGCTCAACGTTTATGTTGGCCCAAAGCGAATTCAAAAAGTGGAGCCCTCTACAAAGAAAAAAAAATTGATTTAACATGATCAACTACAAGAAAACTTGAGAAATTTACACTTTGTTTAACATAATAAGAGGAATAGTTGTCCAAAGGATTTGTGTGATTTATATAGTTATAAATATGAAAGAGATAATGCTAATCTCCTCATTAAAATATGACATCACGAAGGAAATTAGATAATTGCAGGACAACATTGGTCTTGTAGAGGCTAAAGAGGCTGTCTATTCGTTTAAAAAAAAAAAAAACGCTGAAAATGATTAATGGTATAGCTACTTAGATTCCAACCAGAATCTTCACAAGTTGTCAACATACCTTCACATACATCTACGTCTCCAACATGATAGTCCTCCTGGAAAGATAGTCTCTTATGGCTTGACATATCTTGCAAGGTAGTTACTCTCGAGGATGTGACAAAATCAACAGCACAAAGCATACAAACAATTTTAACAAAGGAAATATGCTTTTTGTGTTCCATATTGTTTGTGGTTATTCTGAACTCATCAACCGCACAGAACAATGTGTTTTTTTATTTCATATTGTTGTTAGTTATATAGCGATTCGTTTGCCTTTCTGGCCTATTCTAAAAGTCCAGTTGACTTGAGTCAAGCAGAATATTCATACGAGAGTTTATGTTAAATGGAAATGTCGGTGGTCCCGCTCTCTTTTACATATAAACTAGGTTGTTTCTACCCGCGCGTTGCGACGGGAAACTAACCTTTTTTTGGAAAGCAAAAGTAACCATAGTAATTATGTTTGGGTTACAAATTTCCAGTACAATAACATAAATTAAAACTATTTGAAACTATATGTAAAAAGATGAAACATGTAAAAAAATTATGACGTCATAATGAGAAATCGTTTAAAACTTAAAGTAATAATTTTTTTAGAGTTCGGGGGTTGTAATGTAATGCAGTTTTAAAAGAGTAATAATAACTTTATCAAAGTTCATGGGACGTGTAATAAATTTGTTAATACTCAGGTGGTAAGAATGAAATTTGTTTTAATAAACTTAACAAAATTTGAAGAGGGTCAAAATGTAAGTATCAAAACTTTTATGGTTAAAACATAGAAAAAGAAAAAATAAAGTATCTTTTATGATGATTACAAATGATACAAAAATAATTGAGTAAATTATATAAATGACATAGAAAAGAAAAGTTAAATATATGAGTGTTAATAGCATTATTGTAATTAGAAGCAAAATGGAGCCTAAAACATGTACTGTAGAACCATGATTTACTTTAATATATAAATATAAATATAAATATAATATAAATATAAATATAATATAATATAAATATAATATAATATAATATAATATAATATAATATAATATAATATAATATAATATAATATAATATAATATAATATAATATAATATAACATAACATAACATAACATAACATAACATAACATAATATAAGGGTGTAACGGGTGCTCACCTAAGAGGTGAGTCCCCTCTCTTACGCCCAACCAATCCTCGTGTGTCACGTCAACTCCCCTCTTAAACTCCCCTAACACCCTAAATTGATGGCTGCACTCCGCTCTTAGGTGACTTGGTTTTTATTAAAAAAAAAAAAAAAAGTTTTGATTGATCCACTCATCCTCTCTCCTCCCTCTCTCCTCCCCCTCTCTTCGGTGAAGCCTCACCGATTTCACTCCCTCTCTCTACCTCACCGCTATGTTGGCGGTGCTTGTCCCGCTCGGCAAAAGGGGTCCCCGCGTGGGTTTCGGTGGGTGCCCCGCCCACCCTAATATAATTATAGAGTTAAATGCCATTTTAGGCCTTATAGTTTGAGTCAATTTTGCACAAAAGTTTTATTTTTATCATGTGGGTTCAAAAAAGTTTTATCGTTGCCATTTTAGCTCACTAACTTAACTTCATCCATTTTTTCTATTAACTATAAGGGTAATTCGGTCATTTTATATGTACTTCTATTAGCTATAAAGGCAATTCGGCCATATAAAATGACCGAATCGCCTTTCTCGTTAACAGAAATAATTGATAAAGTTAATAAAGTGAACTAAAATGGCAAGAGTGAAACATTTTTGTACACACAGAAAAATGAAGCATTGATAAACTAAAATGGCATTTAACTCATAATTATAATTAGTTTAGTTTTAAAAAGTCAAAGTGTTTATACTTTCAAAGTGTTAATACACAATAGGCCAGGGCTAACTTATTTTTAGGTTTTTCATTTGATTTTTTCTTATTATTTAAATCTAGTTTTTTTTTTTTTGAGTAATTACTTTTTGAGTCCCTGTGTTTTAGTGGTTTTAATCACTTGAGTCCAAAATCAAAAAGTTTAACGCCCTGATTCCCTAGTAATTTATTTTATAACGTTTTGAGTCCAATTTTGTTTATTTTATAACGATTTGAGTCCAAAAATTGGACTCAAAATGTTAAAATTTAGACTCAAAAGGACTCAAATAGTTAATGAAAATGCTTATAGGGACTCAGGTCGTTAAACTTTTTGCTTTTAGACTCAACTAGTTAAAACTACTAAAACACAGGGACTCAAAAAGTTATTTACCTTTTTTTTTAATATTTTCACTTGTACGTATTTAAACTTACATTGTTTTTTTTGTGGGGAGCTAAATACCATACAACTAAACCACTAGAACATGGGTTCCGAGGCAAAAAAATAAAAAAAAATCCTAAATTTTCTAACTATGAAAACAACCCAAATTTGAAAAACTTTATAAAATGTCATTTTCAACTCTTGGGTTCTACCGTTTCAAATTTAACCTCCCCCTCCCCCCCCCCCCCCCCCCCCCCCCCTAATTTTCATTCTTTAGCCTAAAATTTGAAAAAAAAAAAAATTACGTGGTTACTTTTATGTACATGTTCATATAAATTCACGTTTCGACGTAATTTTTTTGAACGAGTCAACCCAAATATTATGTATTTTCATGCTTGTTTTTTATGTAGGTTTTCAGTTGTTTTTTAAGAATTCATAACCATAGCTCTCTTACGTTTTCACAAATTATACGAAAGAGGAAACCTTTCACACAATGTATTGTTGCACAAAAAGAACCGAAGGGGAAAGATCCTATCATAGAACCAAGAATATACCTAGATAGTTTCACTATATTTGAGAGATACCGAAACAAGGAGACATGTAAGGTTCATAGAAGTCAAAGTGTTATATATTTTAAATGTTGTTCTAAGTTTAAATATTATTTGCATTTTACTATTTGGACAATAAAGACATTGTAATACCTGTATTTTAGTCGTTATCGATCTCCTACACCAATTTTTATTATTGTATTCTATATTAGCATGTTTTTATGTATGCATAGCTATCTTTTATCATAATTATGAGATTAGTATTTAATTAACAAACTAGTATTAAGGCCCCCGCATTGCGGCGGGGGCATAAAACCATGCAAAGTAGCACCAATGCCACACCACTACCAACGAATAACGCCGGAAAACTCATAAAAGCAAAATAAATAGAAAAGGAGAAAATAAAACCGAATGGAAAGCAGATGTAAAATCGTTGAACCACGCACACCCATTGCGGCGTGTTAATGCGAAAAATTTAGGCTGTAACGTAAAGCATAGAAAAATACCTAAGTCAATCTAGGACCCATGTGTTGCGACGAACTTCTCAAATGAGAAAAAATAGACGAAAAAACTTTGAAACCCACATGCACGTTGCGACGTGTGAACTCGCAAAATTTTGAACGAAACGTAAAACAAAACCTTGCGAAAGATGAAAACTATGGGGGCCAAAGTTGAAAGTAAAAAGTATTGGGGTTAAATTGCAAAAGATGAAAAACTTTGTGTTAAAAGTAAAAAACCAAAAGGGTTAAATTGCAAAGATAAGATGTTTTAGGTTAGAGGTGAAAAATATTAAAAACTTTTTGAAATACCCCCTAAACATAGGGTACAACAACATGAAGCATATACATGTTAATTTATAGTATGGAAATATAAGCGGGCAAGGAGTTGCACTAAATAGATTAATATTTACTAAAGATTATATATTGTATAAGGTCATCTTTCAAAATAAGATCTACGTCATACGTTGCATTTTGAAATTATGGTCTATAAGACTTTTCGCAGGGGCGCAACTATTAGGGGGATGGGGGCAACCTCCGAACGTTTCGCTCAGTAGTGTAATATATGTGGTTTTCGTATGAATTTATATTGTAATGATCTTAAACTACCCATGATCATTGTGTAAAACATATGGGTAATGATTTATTTAAACTACCTATGTTATCATACACTAACCTTTTACATTGTAAACTTAAAACACTCAGACCTAGCCATCTAGTCTATATAAGTTAGAAATTTTCATGAATACAACATGGGTGGGGGAAAGTTCACATATATCTCTGATAAAGGTGATAAGTTAAGCAAATTAGACCGGTTTCTAGTTTGTCTTGGCTTTATGGAAAGATGGCCGACCGCTTCGCTTATGGCCCTGGATAGAGACGCTTCGGACCACCGGCCTCTTATTATGTCTACCGTCCAGTCGGATTATGGACATATCCCATTCAGAATCTATAATTCATGGTTTGAATACCCGGGCTTTACGGAGTTCGTACTTGAGGCCTGCGGTATGTTTTCCTTTTCAGGCCCTGAAAATCTTTCTATGGCGATAAAACTGAGATGGTTAAAAAAGAGAATCAAGATATGGGTAATAGAGGAGAAGTGCAGAACTGAATGGGTATATGGGGATAGAAAAAGGCGGGTGACGGAACTTGATAATCTGGCCGAGAATCGGCTATTGGAGGAAAATGAATCACGGGAACGGGTTGAGTGCAAAAATTATGTGGCGGAACGTGATAGGCTGAAACAAATGGATACTTGTCAGAAATCGAGAGCGGGATAGGCTATTGACAGTAATGAAAATTCAGCTTTCTTCCACCAGATTGTTAACTCGAACATTAGCAGCAATCGAGTTAATGGCCTTATGTTGAATAGGGTTTGGGAGACAAATCCGTTGGTAATTTAAGAAGCATTTTATGTTTTTTTCTCCAAACAATTCGCAGAACCGATGTTGCAACGACCCGATATTGTGTGCCCGAATTTATCCTCTATCACAGACTCGGAGGCTGAATTTTTAGTAGCTCCATTTTCCATTGTGGAGATCAAGAATGCGATTTGGGAGTGTGTCGGGGATCGTGCTCCGGGGCCCGACGGGTTCAATTTTAAATTCATAAAAAAATGTTGGCAAAGGCTACAATGCGACTTCAGGAAGCTTTTTGATAGATTCTATTCGTCGGGGTCACTGAATAAATGTTGCACATCATCCTTCATTGCCCTTATTCCAAAGCTAAAAGACCCAGTTAGTCCAGCTAACTTTCGTCCGATTAGTTTGATTGGGGTGATAAACAAAGTGATTTCCAAAGTATTGGTGAACCGGTTGAAAGGGGTTATTGGGAACCTAATTTCTGAAGAACAATCGGCATTTTTGGCGGGGAGGAGCATTATGGATGGACCACTCATGCTAAATGAGCTTTTGGGATGGCTAAAACGGTTAAAGAAAAGCGGTATGTTTTTTAAGGTGGATATTAATAAAGCCTATGACTCAGTGAATTAGGCTTTCCTTAACTCGATTATGACTCAAATGAACTTCCCGGAACGTTGGCGGAAATGGATAATGGCTACCTTATATTCGGCTAGGGCCTCAGTCTTAGTTAATGGCTCGCCCACTATGAATTCGAATGCTCTCGGGGTCTTCAGCAAGGGGATCCGTTGTCTCCTTTTCTCTTTGTTATTGCCATGGAAGCTCTGACGGGTATCATGAAAAAAGGCCTCATCTATTAGGCTATTCAATGGGCTCCGGTGAACTAGTGAAGGTCCGAATGTCCCTCATTTCATTTATGCGGATGACGTCATATTTATCGAGGAGTGGTCGTATACCAATGTATCGAATCTCCGAAGGATTCTTAGATGTTTCCACCTAACGTCCGGCCTTAAGGTGAACTTATCCAAGGGTAGCGTTTATAGCATTGGAGTGAGCGAAGGGGAATTACAAAATATGGTGGTTTTTCTTAATTGCAAGCAAGGCTCGTTCCCATTTAAACACTTGGGGTTGCTTGTAGGCGCAAATATGAACCTCGTTCGCAATTGGAAACCGGTGGTGGAAGTGTTTAGAAACCGTCTATCGTTATGGAAGGAAAAAACTCTATCATATGGTGGGAGAAACACTCTTCTTAAGTCGGTATTAAATTCCTTACCAACATATTATTTTTCACTTTTCAAGGCACCGGTACAAGTTGTTGACTACCTTGAGAAACTTAGGAGGGTTTTCTTTTGGGGTGGCTTGGAAGAGTTGGCTAAGATGAATTGGGTCGCTTGGGACACGACCATTGCTCCTGTCAAATATGGAGGCGTTGGTTTCGGCTCTCTAAAAGACGCAAATCTCGCTATGCTCGCCAAGTGGTGGTGGTGATTCAAAACAGAAAAGGAGGGTCTTTGGAGGAGAATGATATGGGCAATTCTTCATAGTTCGAGGTCATGGATGGCTATCCCGGCTAAGGTATCAATTTGTCACACCCCGATATTTCCACATATTACCGGTGTGTCACACCCTGACTTTTGTGGAAGCGTATCCGTGTGACTTAATCGGTTCTCATTGCATTCGATTATAATAAACAACTATATGATCAAAATGATGTTCATCCATTCAAAGGTTTGAAATATTACAACACAAGTCATTTAAGTTTCAACCAAAACACTCAGGTTATGATACAAACAAAAGTGGATGACATCTAAACTTGAAATTTACATCTTGAAAACAACACCAGCGCCCAAGATCCAACTTCTTTCCTGAAATACATGTAAGTTTTGGAAAATCGTCAACATAATGTTGGTGTGAGTTCATGCAGTTTTTGTATAGAGTATTTGTATCTTGTATGAAAACATGGTATGTAATAAGTATTTCTGTAAATGTAAGGAAATCGAGATCGCTAATGGTTTACAAGGCCATTAACATGTGTGACGACATAGGAAGCATCCAAACCATAGGCATTTTTAGTTGTCGATTCACGACTAGAGATACAAAAGCACTCCAGGTAGCACGTGGCCCAGTGTGTGGCTGCCTGAAACCCATTAGATCTAACATTTTGTTCCGCGGTCTAGGTATATTGTTGATTAATGGTGCTTTTGGCACCCTATTTGTCACATGATCTATAGTATCATTCCTTAGTTTTGTATTCATCATACCGTTTGTAAACATTGTAACATTTGTAACATGTATTTCACCCCCGAAGTTATAAAACTGAAATCAGTTAAAAGAAAAGGGGGACATGAACTCACAACTTTGCGTATACTGCGCCGTAAACTTCATCGGTTGGTTTTGTAGCGTCGTGACCTATACGTGTTCTATGTATGTTAGTCACTAGACTTGTATCACACAAGTACAAGTCACCATCTTTTGTTTATGTATATGTTCTTTGTATGTTCATTCTTTATGAGGTTGTACCCTTGTCTGTTGGGTCTCGCCCGTTTGTCATGCCTATGCACTTTATGCATGTAATGTCTTTTGTAAATATATATTTTACTTGTCAAATATATATATTCATTCATGCATTCCCTTTTCAAGGTAATAGATGTTAAAAATAATTTATATTTTTAACTTTTCATGAATGTTACTTATATTATTTTCCCAAAAATAAACATAAGTATTTCGTAAAATAATATTCTCAATATTATTTTGTACAAGTATTCTTAGGAAAATATACTGGCATTTTATGTAAATACTTGTGTATTTTGTATTTTTCACCAAGAATCAATACTTTGAGTTTTAGTACTTTCCGGAATTATATTTCTTAAAAACAATATATTTTTAAGACTTGTAAGAAATATATATATTTTGTCATGCATTATAAAATATATATAATCATTCTCGTTATTCGCCCGATTTTTGTATACTTGTATACTTATGTATTCTCATGTAGTTGTATGTGTATTTTTGTATTCATACTCCTTGGGGGTATTTAGTGTATTTTCAAGTCCTTAATACACTACTACATATAATACACACAATATACACTTAGCACAAAATTTGGTGATCACTAAATATACATATTTTCCCCAAAAATATACATTCTTTATATTGATTTTAACTTGAAGAAATCACCATTTCTTGACTTGTAATTTTACACAAAAATTAGGGAAACCTTGTTAAATATTTTTAGGTGAATTTTTAGTGAAAAAGTTTCACCAAAACTTATATTTTTCTAAGTGTCAAAATTTTATAAAAATTTTGACATAGTTTCCCCTAAAAATGGAGGTTCCCATGTTTTCAAAACATGTGTTTATTTTCTTTTCAACTTCAAAACAATTTTCCAACAATAATCATCAACAACAAACACTAATTCTTCCAAACGAAACATCATGGTGAACTTGATTCTTGTTAAAAATGTGTAGTCTTTTAGATCTACACTTAACATGTTATGATCTTTTCAAAAATAAGTGTTCTTGAATATTTTAAACAAACTTATGTGAAACTTTATTTTATTAACCAACTCATCCATGAGTTTAATGGTCTTTAAAGTTTGTAAATCATGTTCTAAAAACACTTTTATGTTTATTAGAAAGATCATTGTTTTTAATCTCATGTTTACCCATCGATCTTTCAAGATCCATGCTTAATATCTTTAGATCTTTTAAAAATAAGCTTTATGTTATATTTTTAAATAAACTTTCCATGAGTTTTAGTTTCAAAAATTAGTTCTACACATACTTTATCACTTCAAAATTACAAGTCTATGCACAAAATTCATATTTCAAGTTCACATTTTGCTTCATGTGTTCACCTTAAAGTTTAACCATGGATCCTTCAAGATCCATGCTTAAACTTGGTAGATCCGAACTTTAACATACTTGATCTAATCATAAACACAAGATACAACATCAACAACTTCATAACATACACTAAAGTTTCGTGTAATCACTTATTTTCTTTATAAATATGTTAGATCTTCTTATTTTTAGCATTAGAAGTTAAGTTGTTTAGATGGTGAATCTTGTACATAACATAAACATGAATTAAATTAGTGATCAAGAAGCTTACTACTAGCTCTAATGGCTAGGGAAGTGGCACAAGAATGAAGGTGATGAACAAGGAAGAATATGAGTGGTTAAAAGCTCCACGAAGAGGTCCTTCAAGTTCCTACACTTCAAGCCTTCTTAGATGATCTCCATACACCTTCTAGTGGCCTTGGAATGGTTGTTTGAAGCTTGAAAATGGTGAGTGTGGGTGTGTGTATATGAGCCGAGAGTTAGAGAGTGGGGGAGGAAGAAGATGAAGTGGTTTGTGAGTGTGATTAGTTTATGCTTTATAAAGATCTTCCATATCTTTTAATGGTATAATTCTTAGAATATTCCTTACACAAAATCTAATATAATCTAATAAAATCAAGTGAAATCAAATAAAATCCCCATGTGGGACCCATAGGGCTGGATTTGGTGGAGGGGGGGGGGGGGTAAAAGGTAAAATTTTGGAAGTTGAAGGTTTAAAGTGCAAATGATAAGGCTTAAGTAAGTTTAAGTGTGTTTAGGTGTTTTTATGATTTTTAAGGTGATCTAGCATCAATACTACTTTAATATCATAAAAACATTGCTTCTAGTCAAATTTTGATGTCCCAGTTATTGTCCGGTTGTTCGGTTCGTTAAAGTGCTGAATTGCGCAGTTTCATTAAGTATGAAGCACTTTTTGTGGCAGTTTTATTTCCCAACACTTTGTAAGTTATATTGGACAATAAAACATAAATTTTTCATGATATCAATGTGCTTAAAAGGTGATTATAGCTGAATTGTTGCTGAATTATGCTAATTTCAGCATTTTAGATAAGTTTCGGGTGCTTTTTAGTGCATAGTTTAGGTTCCGGAAAGTTTATATGTTAACCCTTGTATCCACACTTGGGTTTTAATGTATTTTAGATGTTGGACCTCCTCCTAGGCCCCAATTCTATTGTCTGATTGTTTTCTGCAAAACTGCTGACAGGGTGTGTCTTACCGGTGAGTTTACTAGTCTTTCTGACGCAACGCTAAAGTAATGCATAAAGCAATATTTAAAGTATAAAATGTGCATGAATTCACATGTATAGCATGAAATTAGACAATGTTGACATTTAAGCACATAATTGTAGACATTTATTAATAATTAGACTGAACGGAAATTACCGGTTTTGTGCCGGTTGTCACTCGGTGGGCCCGGTGGGGAGTATCGTGACGTAGTTGATATCATCATAGACAATAATCACAGTTCAATACCCAGCAGAAGTCTAAAAGTAATAATATTACAAACCTAATTGAAAGTAATATAAAATATTACACAACAGAATGTAAAAGGATCCACATGCGGATGAAAACAAAAGAAGTATTGCTCAACAGACTCAAAGTGATAAAAGCTTGCAAGGCTCTTTATATAATTGAAAGTAATATAAAATATTACACAACGGAATGTAAAAGGATCCACAGGCGGATGAAAACCAAAGAAGTATTGCTCAAAAGACTCAAAGTGATAAAAGCTTGCAAGGCTCTTTATATAATCACTCAGGAGATTCCATCCCATTACGTCTAGTACTTGCACTTAACCTTTTGAAAATACGTCAGTTTACACTGGTAATTACAATTAACTGACCATTTTTTAAAAGAGTTTATGAAAATTGATTTAAATGCACAAGGCACAAATAAACTTTTATAACTTGGGACAGTTATTTAAAAATAATCTTGTATACAGTTTTACATGTTTGTCGTCCATTCAGGACCGGTTAGAAGAGCCGGATTAAGTTAATTGACACGCCACAAGTATACACCCACAAGAGATGTGAGATACCGTTTATACATACGCAACTTTCAGGTGTATGCCTACACCCCGTGCTTAAGCCGTGGCCATTTAATAAATGAGCCGAGGATATCTAGGACATGGTCATTAACCCCCCAAAGGCATTGCATCAAACAAGACAGATTAAAACGGGTTATGCATCTTTTTAATCACAATCCGATTGTACGATTTCATACCCTACCAAGCGGTATTATTATAATATCGTATCCCAAGCCCGTATAACGGAAAAATAAGTTAAAAGTATTTACCTGAGCAAAATATTCAATTTATCTCAGTCGTATACAATCAGCAAGTACAGATAGCTTTTACTGTCTCCTAATCTGGAACGAAGGTTTTAATAACCTATTAGAATACTAACGACCTTTATTTAAGTCTAAGACTTAGACCGGTTAGAGGGAGAGATATTATACGGTTCTAAACGCTAGATTAAGCGGAGACCGGAATAGAATGTGGTTTAGCCCTGACAAGCTTGGATACTTGTATGGGTAAACTAAACACATTCTAGAATTTGAGGATTTAATGATAAGGTTAAACCCGTTTCGGCTATTTTACGTAAACTAGTTACATAAACCGATCCGAACACATAGATGCATAACGGGTAACCAAATGAATTATATACAGGTCTCAAATGTTATTATGCTTAAAATATGTTAATACATCAGTAGGATGCTAACAAATATACCCAAAAAGTATTTAAAACCATTTTAAGTCTCGTAAGGGCATTTTGGTCATTCTAGTAATTATAAAAGATATTTTATAACAAACTGAAGTTCTGGTCTTTGGTAATCATTAAAAATATTTATATTATCTCATTACATCAGTAAGATACTACATATATGTGAGGCTTACCATTTATGGCCAAACTATGCCCTGAAATGGCATTTTGGCCATTTCACATATGCTTTTAAGGACATTTCTGGAAATCTGAGTTCATAACTTATACCTACTGTAATAATATTAAAATTTGTTTAAAAATTCAGTAGGTAATAAGTCTTAGGTGTTAAATATGGTTTTAAACCATACTATGTACCTAATTAGCGTAAAACTCGCTAATTGACGATAATCAAGGTGTTTATGTAAATCTGAGATTTTGATCAGTTTTAAATGATCAAAATAATGTATTTAATGTATGAAATTAGTAGGAAAAGGTTTGGCATTCAAATCAGTTATAAATCTTATCTTATGCACAAAAAGGGTATTATCGTCATTTACCGAATTACACAAGAACTCTATGATTTAATCAGATTATAATCTGACCAAAATCTTAAAAATCCTTTAAAAAATAATATCTTAATAGTAGGTAATGAGTTTTGGTTCAAAATCCAAGTTTAAACATGTATTATGCAAGATATCGCAATTTAATTAACAAAAAGTTTCTAATTACTATATCGAGCATAACTCCTATTTGAGACCAAGAACTGATGTCAAATTTTTGGGACAAGTTAATATATCAGTAGCAAAGGTTTTTGTCCTCTCACATTTCTAAGAATCTCGATGATATATCAAAAGGGCAATTTCGGCATTTATAAGCATAATAACAAACAAGAGCATATAATTCAAACCACTAAGGACCAGGCAATATAACTTCAGAGGGTTATACTACTATATAATATGGTCCTAATGGAAGCTTAAAACATAGGAGAATCAAGCTTAAATGGGTCAGAACTGAAAGTCAAAGAAAAAGTCAAGCTTTTGCGACTTTTAATTATAAACTGACCTTCAACTGATAATTGTCGGGTTAGACATGTTTAAACATGTCTTAATACTAATTACCAAGTTATTTGAATGATAAAATGTGACTTATATCCTCTGCTTTGCTAATTATAATTGTTATTTAAAATTCTGGAAAGTTTGACTTTTCATCATAATAGTTTGACCCGACAATTAACTAGGTAAACGATCTAATCAGGAGGTGCCCTTTTAAGGGTTAATCACCTACCTTAATATGGTTCCATAACCACTTTCGTTTCGGTCAGTGGCTGGACCATTTATGATTAAACCGATAGTCAAAGCTAAATTACGATATGTTTGACTTTTCGGTTTTAAAGCTAATAAAAATGGACTAAGCAGGGATTAAACTCTTACATAAGGTCCTTACTATCTTTTCTACACTTCTAAGTCTTCTCTTAATGCTTGCTAGCTCCAGAAATGTCCAGAACACAAGTTTGAAGAGTTGAGAGTAAAATGAGCCCTTGAATTGTTAAACATGGAGGCCTATTTATACTTGAAGAGCATACTCTAGGATCATCCCAGGTGTTAGGGAATGAAATCAGGTCTCTACAGGTGTCTTGGTGGTTTTTAAAAACCACGAACAAGTCCATTGATTCGAAGTTTTTGTTTGGAGCACAAGTAATGAAGAGACCTGCATCTGCCCATCACATTCTGTCCAGATCAGGCCGTCGCGTTGTGCGACGGCAGAGGGTATTGGTGGTGGCATGACGCCACCATAAGGGTAACTTGATCAACAAGTTTCAAAGTTGGCATTTTCACCCCCTGAACCTTTTGAAACGCAATATCTTTCATTTTAAGCTCATTTAACTTTCATTTTTATGATCCAAGAGATATAACCAAACATCGTTAGGTCCGGTTTCGTTAAATGGTTTCCGAAAACCTAAGTTTTGTCTCATTGACGCTTTAAACCCTAATTCTTGGGAATTTGCGTAAACAACGCATAACAATCTCGAAACCTCGTAAAATTTATATCACTTATTCTTGAGAGTATATTTGAATATTTCGAAGCCTCGGGTTTGTTAAAAGGTCACTCAGAGGCAAGAACTAACATGTTGACACGTTTAACCCCTGTAGTTTATAATCTTACGATTATTTTCATGAACGGCTTCTTATATCAAATTAATTACTCGTTTAAGAATATATTCTTCACGTATGGTCAATCAGGAACAAGTTTGGCATGTTGACACTTTTAGTCCCTTCGTATATATATTTTCACCGTTTGTCAACTTTAGTCCTTCAAACTCATTCTTTCACATGTTTAGAGTTTAGGACACGTGTCTATACATAATTGGACACGTTTTTACGTGGTATTACATCCTCACCCCCCTTAAAAGACTTCTCGACCCCGAGATTTACTGGAATAGGTGAGGGTACTTCTATGGCATAGTGGACTTAACTTCCCACGTATATTCAGGGCCTCTACGGGCATCCCATTTAACCTTTACTATAGGCACATGCTTCCTTCGGAGCTTTTTAACCTGATGATCCTCGATTGATATAGGTTTTTCAACAAACCTCACGCTTTCATCAATCTGTACGTCTTATGAGACATAGCTAATGATTTATCAGCTAGACATTTCTTTAGATTACAGATGTGGAACACATTGTGAATTCCACTCAATTCTTCAGGCAGGTTTAGCTTGTAAGCTTCACTGCCGACACATTCAATAATCTCGAATGGTCCGATATACCTAGGGCTTAACTTACCCTTCTTACCAAAACGCATTACACCTTTCCAGGGTGATACTTTTAGTAAAACTTTATCACCAACCTCAAACTTGAGAGGTTTTCGCCTTTTATCAGCATAACTTTTCTGCCTGTCCCTGGCAGCTTTCAGGCGATCACGAATCTGGACATCTTGTCCGTCGTTTCAAGGACTATATTAGGTCCTAATAACTGAGTCTCTCCTGCTTCCGCCCAACAAACAGGCGTTCTACATTTCCTTCCATACAATGCCTCAAAAGGCGCAGCCTGAATGCTAGTATGGTAACTATTATTATAGGAGAACTCGATCAAAGGTAGGTGGTCATCCCAACTACCTCCCAAATCAATAACACATGCTCGAAGGATGCCTTCCAAAGTTTGAATTGTACGCTCACTCTGTCCATCTGTCTGAGGATGGTAAGCAGTACTAAAATTCAAACGAGTGCCCACAGATTGTTGAAAACTTTTCCAAAAGTGAGAGGTGTATCTAGTATCTCTATCAGATATAATTGATACAGGCACTCCATGGAGAGATACAATCTCATCCACATATAATTGAGCTTACTTTTCGGAGCTGTGAGTCTCCTTGATGGGTAAGAAATGTGCTGACTTAGTCAGCCTATCAACTATGACCCATATAGTATCATTTCCATGCCTTGTTTTAGGTAACTTGGTTATAAAATCCATGGTTACCATCTCCCACTTCCATGTGGGAAGTTCGGGTTGTTGTAGCAAACCTGATGGCTTTTGATGTTCAGCTTTAATCTGAGCACAAGTCAGGCACTGAGCTACATGTGTGGCAATAGATTTCTTCAAACCTATCCACCAATAATTAGCCTTCAAATCCTGGTACATCTTATCACTGCCAGGATGAACAGAATACTTGGAGCTATGGGCTTCTTGAAGAATTACATCCCTTAGTCCTCCATAAATTGGAACCCATATTCGTCCATTCAATCTTAGGATCCCATCCTTGCCATCTGACAATTGTTCAGCAGTGACGCCTAATTTTTCATTTGGATAATTAGCATCCAAAATAGCCTCTTTCTGAGCAGCTAATAATCTTTCATTCAGGCTATTCTTCAGTTCAATGCTCTTGGCATTGATTCTGATAGGTTTAACTCTTTCCTTTCGGCTTAGAGCATCGGCGACCATGTTCGCTTTACCTGGGTGGTAGCGAATTTCACAATCATAATCATTTAGAGTTTCCATCCAGCGGCGCTGTCTCATATTGAGATCCTTCTGATTGAACAAGTGTTGGAGAATTTTGTGATCCGAATAGATCACACATTTAGTTCCATACAGATAATGTCTCCATAACATAAGTGCGAATACAACAGCACCCAACTCCAAATCATGGGTGGTGTAATTCTTTTCATGCACTTTTAGTTGTCGTGATGCATAGGCAATCACCTTGCCTCTTTGCATAAGTACACATCCCATGCCAGTGTGTGATGCATCACAATATACGACAAACTCTTCTACTACTTTGGATAAAGATAATACCGGAGCCTTGCTCAACTTTTGCTTAAGAATCTCAAAGGATTCTTGCTGCTTAGGACCCCAATTAAACTTTATATTCTTATGAGTCAATGAAGTTAGGGGTGCCGCAATCCTTGAAAAGTTTTCAATAAAACGCCTATAATATCCGGCCAGGCCCAAGAAGCTGCGAATCTCTGTGGGCGTCTTTGGTTCTTGCCAATTTATGATGGCTTCAATCTTAGCGGGATCCACCTGGATACCACACTCACTAACCACATGTCCAAGAAATTGGACTTCACGAAGCCAAAACTCGCATTTTGAAAACTTGGCATAAAGCTTCTCTCGCTGAAGAAGTCTAAGAATACATCGAAGATGTTTTTCATGATCAGTCAGATTCTTAGAATATATGAGTATGTCATCAATAAAAACAATGACAAACTTGTCCAAATAAGTCTTGCAAACGCGATTCATGAGGTCCATGAACGTTGAAGGTGCATTAGTGAGCCCGAAAGGCATCACTAAGAACTCGTAGTGTCCATAACGAGTTCTGAATGCAGTCTTATGCACATCTTCATCTCTGACCTTCAGCTGATGGTAACCTGACCTTAAATCAATCTTGGAGAAATAACCTGCCCCTTGCAGTTGATCAAACAGATCGTTGATCCTGGGCATTGGATATCTGTTCTTGATTGTAACCTTATTCAGCTCGCGATAATCAATGCATAAATGCATTGATCCATCCTTTTTCTTTACAAACAGAATAGGCGCTCCCCAAGGAGATGATTTGGTCGAATAAAACCTTTGGCCAACAAGTCATCTAATTGAGTTCTTAACTCCTTCATCTCAGTCGGTGCCAACCGGTAAGGTGCTCTAGCAACTGGTGCTGCACCAGGAATGATGTCAATTCTGAACTCCACTTGCCTATCTGGGGGTAAACCAGGTAGTTCTTCAGGGAATACATCTGGATATTCAAAAATAACAGGGATATCTCCGATCTTGGGCTTTGGTTCATCTATAGTCACCTGTGCCATGTAAATGACACAACCCTTCCTCAGACACTTCGATTCCTTAAGCATAGACACTTGCTTAGGCAATCCATACTGAGTATCTCCTTGTATTGTAAGTGGTTCACCATAGGGAGTTTTAATAACCACTTGCTTCTTATCACAAACGATCTGAGCATGGTTAGAAGATAACCAATCCATGCCTAGCACTATGTCGAATCCCACTAGTTTCAAAGGAAGCAAGGATAACAGAAAAGAGTGGTTCCTAATGGATATAAAACATCCATCTAACACAGTTGAAGCAGTTTCTATGGTACCATCGGCCAATTCTACTTCATATTTTACGCTTAGGGTTCTAACAGGCAGATTTAGTAACTTACAAAATTTGTTGTCTATAAACGACTTATCTGCACCCGAATGAAACAATACCCTTGCGTAAACATCATTGATAAGAAAGGTACCTGTTATCACATTGTCGTTCTTAACTACTTCTTGAGCATTCATTTGAAAGACCCTAGCATTGGTCTTCTTAACCTCTTCAGGTTTCTTTGCAAACTTGGGGAAATTAGTCTTAATGTGCCCCTTCTCGTTGCAACCGTAACAGGTTGCGTCCTTCATTTTATTGCAATCCAATGTCTTATGTCCCTTGGACTTGCAAATCCCACACACAATAGGCTTTGACTGTGACTACGATCTTGACTCGAGTCTACATTTCCCGAAATGATGTTTTTGTCAGGTCTTGCACTTGGGTTTCTCACCCGACTGTTGCTTATCCTTTTTAAACCCGGGACTCTTCTTATGATCCGAGTTCCCTTTATGTTTCTTATCAGAATGGCGTGAGTTCTCATCCGCACGTTTCCTTTTCCCCTCTTCAGAATTCTTGAGCGATTTCTGCCTAACCGCATCAAGAGTAAGAGATAAGAACAGATCAGTCACTGACCTAAAGGTAGTAGGTCTTGATGCTTTCACACTTGCTTTGATTTCTGGGGCTAGACCCCCAATGAAACGAGCTATGCGTTTTGGTTCCGGTGTAACCAAGTATGGAACCAATCGAGACATGGTATTGAAACTGGTAAGGTATACTTGACAGTCTAAATTCTTCATGACCAAGGTCAAGAAGTCAGTCTCAATCTTCTCAACTTCATGTTGAGGACATAAATTCTCTTTAATCAACGCAACAAACTGATCCCAAGACAGACTATACAATGGAACCTTCCCAGTAGCTTGGATTAGGGACCTCCACCAAGCTAGAGCTTCACCTTTGAATGATTGTGACACATACTTTACAATATCCTTATCAGCGCAACCACTGATATCAACCACGGTATCCATCTCATCTAGCCACGTCATGCAATCAATGGCTCCTTTTTCCCCAGTGAAATCCCTGGGCTTGCAGGAGACAAAATACTTATATGAACAGGTCTTTGTACTTGGCTCTTGATCGAATACAATATTCTTATATGGGACACTATGCTGATTTGATGAGTGTTGGGCATCATCCTTCTTTGACTCATGAGTTTTAGAAGGTGGCTTACTGTGAGCCACAGAGTGATTCTTTGGGTGTGATTTGGAGTGAGGTACAGATGGATTCTTTCTATGAGTGCCACTTTGTTCTTTAAACTGCCTGTCCATGGATTTAGTAACAGCATTTTCAATCAATGCTTGAAGCTCCGCACCAGTCACATTGATTCTGGTGGTATCACGATTTTCTAGAGGGTGATTGTTGACTTCTTCTGATTCTGCCTTGTAGCTTGATTGCTACATAAAGATGATGAAAATGATTTATTCAAAAGATTACGATGAAATAGTCATCTTGATGACTTATTAAACATGGTATCAATAACCATATCGGTTAATTTGTTAGGCATAATTTATCAAGGATTTTCATTATAGTTTATCCTATTTTATAAATCATTAAAATATCAGAGTGGCACAAAAGGCCTGATCACAAGGACAGTGATAAATTATAAGCCATGATCTTATAGGATCAAGGCATTAAGGCTTGAACATAGTCCATCACCTTTTCTCGACAGGGAGTCATAGACTACAACTGTCTTTTGTCTCATAGGACAATAAATACGGCCCGTAGGCACTTCATCACTAATGGATGTTTTATATATGATCATCTTAATCGATGATTTGAACCCATGAATTCTAGATCATTAGGCTTGGAAGAATCCAATATAAGGATGACTTGTGTGATTTTATCGAATCACATTTGCCAGGAGTGCTAACATGTTTTCAGATATTAACAATGATTTGAATCTTTTAAATAGGTTTTACCATCTTGGCCATGTCTGAAATGACATATAGGCTAGGTTATACCTTTAAGATTCTTTTTAATATTCAACGACAGAACAATCATAAATTGAGATGTTTTAGGACATATTATATATGTATATGCTTAGTGCCAAATAAAATTTCAAAAAGGAAACTTCTTATAAAAGTCTTAAAAATTACAACAATGCCCTAAACGGGTCTTTAAAGAAATAACATTGTCCACGCAGGGACTAAAAGATGCATATGTCCTTATAAGGACTACTAGAGAAAAGAAATACAACAAAGGAGTTTCTTCTTCATTTTATTCTTGAAAGTCTCCTCCTTGGTTCATTGAAGGTTTTTGCGGGTAGTCAAAATCTTCCACACTATGGTTAAAAAATAATATGGATCACGGATAGGGTCAGAATAGGTGTAATCCAAGTTTAGGATTTCAAGACTTGGAGGTAAGAAATATGGTTCATTTAGGTCCATTGGTATCATCTTTGGAGTGGGAGCCTCAGGGACTGCTGGTATGGGCTCCTCTGATATTGACTTTTCAATTGAAGTTTCAAAAGTCTCAGGTAAAGGATCTAGAACATGATTAATGGTTTCAACGGGTTTGATTTTAGGAATGGGTCCAAAAAGATCATTCCTCCAAACTGGTCGTACGCTTATTCGAGCTGTGGTACGAAGCTAACCATTTTTAAACTTTGGGTTTGGAGAACTTCCACTAATGGCAGCTTTACTCGGCGACAAGTTCCCGAAATGTACAAATATCGAAAACAATGTATACTTATTAAGGATGAGATTATTCCTAATTCAAGTCTAGACTCGGAAGTCAAGAAATGTGCAACTGTGTCATTGAGATTAAACATAAAAGGCTAGTGTTTAATTCACTCAATGTTGGCTCTGATACCAACCTGTCACACCCTGATATTTCCACGTATTACCGGTGGGGAGTATCGTGACGTAGTTGATATCATCATAGACAATAATCACAGTTCAATACACAGCGTAAGTCTAAAAGTAATAATATTACAAACCAAATTGAAAGTAATATAAAATATTACACAACGGAATGTAAAAGTATCCACAGGTGGATCAAATAAGTTAAAAGTATTTACCTGAGCAAAATATTCAATTTATCTCAGCCGTATACAATCAGCAAGTACAGATAGCTTTTACTGTCTCCTAATCTGGAACGAAGGTTTTAATAACCTATTAGAATACTAACGGCCTTTATTTAAGTCTAAGACTTAGACCGGTTAGAGGGAGATATATTATACGGTTCTAAACGCTAGATTAAGCGGAGACCGGAATAGAATGTGGTTTAGCCCCGACAAGCTTGGATACTGGTATAATATGGGTAAACTAAACACATTCTGGAATTTGAGGATTTAATAATAAGGTTAAACCCGTTTCGGCTATTTTACGTAAACTAGTTACATAAACCGATCCGAACACATAGATGCGTAACGGGTAACCAAATGAATTATATACAGGTCTCAAATGTTATTATGCTTAAAATATGTTAATACATCAGTAGAATGCTAAAATATATGCCCAAAAAGTATTTAAAACCATTTTAAGTCCCGTAAGGGCATTTTGGTCATTTTAGTAATTATAAAAGAGATTTTATAACAAACTGAAGTTCTGGTCTTTGGTAATCATTAAAAATATTTATTTTATCTCATTACATCAGTAAGATACTACATATATGTGAGGTTTACCATTTATGGCCAAACTATGTCCCGAAAGGGCATTTTGGTCATTTCACATATGCTTTTAAGGACATTTTTGGAAATCTGAGTTCATAACTTATACCTACTGTAATAATATTAAAATTTGTTTAAAAATTAAGTATGTAACAAGTCTTAGGTGTTAAATATGCTTTTAAACCATACCATGCACCTAATTAGCGTAAAACTCGCTAATTGATGATAATCAAGGTGTTTATGTAAATCTGAGATTTTGATCAGGTTTAAATGCTCAAAATAATTTATTTAATGTATGAAATCAGTAGGAAAAAGGTTTGGCATTCAAATCAGTTATAAATCTCAACTTATGCACAAAAAGGGTATTATCAACATTTACCGAATTACACAAGAACTCTATGATTTAATCAGATTATAATCTGACCAAAAATCTTAAAAATCCTTAAAAAATAATATCTTAACAGTAGGTAATGAGTTTTGGTTCAAAATCCAAATTTAAACATGTATTATGCAAGATATCGCAATTTAATTAACAAAAAGTTTCTAATTACGATATCGAGCATAACTCCTATTTGAGACCAAGAACTGAGGTCAAATTTTTGGGACAAGTTTATATATCAGTAGCAAAGGTTTTTGTCCTCTCACATTTCTTAGAATCTCGATTATATATCAAAAGGGCAATTTCGGCATTTATAAGCATAATAACAAACAAGAGCATATAATTCAAACCACTAAGGACCAGGAAATATAACTTCAGAGGGTTATACTACTATATAATATGGTCCTAATGGAAGCTTAAAACATCGGAGAATTAAGCTTAAACGGGTCAGAACTGAAAGTCAAAGCAAAAGTCAAGATTTTGCGACTTTCGATTATAAACTGACCTTCAACTGATAATTGTCGGGGTTAGACATGTTTAAACATGTCTTAATACTAATTACCAAGTTATTTGAATGATAAAATGTGACTTATATCCTCTGCTTTGCTAATTATAATTGTTATTTAAAATTATGGAAAGTTTGACTTTTCATCATAATAGTTTGACCCGATAATTAACTAGGTAAACGAACTAATCAGGAGGTGCCCTTTTAAGGGTTAATCACCTACCTTAATATGGTTCCATAACCACTTTCGTTTCGGTCAGTGGCTGGACCATTTATGATTAAACCGATAGTCAAAGCTAAATTACGATGTCTTTGACTTTTCGGTTTTAAAGCTAATAAAAATGGACTAAGCAGGGATTAAACTATTACATAAGGTCCTTGCTATCTTTTCTACACTTCTAAGTCTTCTCCTAATGCTTGCTAGCTCCAGAAATGTCCAGAACACAAGTTTGAAGAGTTGAGAGTGAAATGAGCACTTGAATTGTTAAACATGGAGGCGTATTTATACTTGAGGAGCATACTCTAGGATCATCCCAGGTGTTAGGGAATGAAATCAGGTCTCAACAGGTGTCTTGGTGGTTTTTAAAAACCATGAACAAGTCCATTGATTCAAAGTTTTTGTTTGGAGCATAAGTAATGAAGAGACCTTCATCTGCCCATCACATTCTGTCCAGATTAGGCCATCGCGTCGCACGACGACAGAGGGTATTGGTGGTGGCGTGACGCCACCATCAGGGTAACCTGATCAGCAAGTTTCAAAGTTGGTATTTTCACCCCCTGAACCTTTTGAAACGCAATATCTTTCATTTTAAGCTCATTTAACCCATTTAACTTTCATTTTTATGATCCAAGAGATATAACCAAACACCGTTAGGTCCGGTTTCGTTAAATGGTTTCCAAAAACATAAGTTTTGCCTCATTGACGCTTTAAACCCTAATTCTTGGGAATTTGCGTAAACAACGCATAACGATCTCGAAACCTCGTGAAATTTATATCACTTATTCTTGAGAGTATATTTGAATATTTTGAAGCCTCGGGTTCGTTAAAAGGTCACTCAGAGGTAAGAATTAACATGTTGATACGTTTAACCCCTGTGTTTATAATCTTACGATTATTTTCATGAACGGCTTCTTATATCAAATTAATTATTCGTTTAAGAATATATTCTTCACTTATGGTCAATCAGAGGCACAAGTTTGGCATGTTGACACTTTTAGTCCCTTCGCATACATATTTTCACCGTTTGTCAACTTTAGTCTTTCAAACTCAATCTTTCACATGTTTAGAGTTTAGGACACGTGTCTATACATAGTTGGACACGTTTTTACGTGGTTTTACACAATGCCCGGTCCCTGGAAAGAAATTATGAGCATCCAAAACCTATTAAATAGATGTGGAGTGGACCTAAATAAGTTAATAAAATCAGTAGTGGTGGATGGCTCGGAGACATCTTTTTGGCAAGACTGTTGGCTGGGTGAGCAGCCTTTTTAGCAGTTGTTTCCCTGGTTATTCGCGTGAGAAATATCCAAACTTTGCATGGTTGCAGCTCGGCTGAGCATTGGTAGTTCTGGCCCAACACTAATTTGGAATTGGGTCAGGCACGTAAGCTCTACAGATGATCAGCAGGAGCTTGCGGCTCTAACAGGCTTGTTAAGTATGGTCTCCTTATCAACCAGAAAGGACAGATGCATTTGGGATCTAGACTCGTCTGGTGGATTTTTCGGTCTCGAGTATTAAAGATATCCTCAGTTCCTTTAATAGAACTAGGCCAGACTGTGTATTTGTTTGGAACAATTGGGTCCCCAAAAAGTCGGTATCGTGGCTTGGAGAACGGCGGTCAATAAGCTCCCAACGAGGTCGGCGTTGGCTATGAGATGTATTAATGTGCTAGATCTAATATGTATATTATGCAACCAGTTCAAGGAGTCTTGTGAGCACTTGTTTGTTGCATGCCCCTTTGCACAGTCCGTGTGGCAAAACATATCGAACTGGTGTAGAATACCTCCCATATGGGTTTCGAGATAAAGGATTTGTTGGAGTTACACGGGTTTAGTCTGGGTACAAGGAAACGGAAGAAAGCTATACAGGCCATAGTATTGATCGTCGTTTGGTGTATATGGAAGTCCCGAAATGATGCAATGTTCAATGACAAAAGGCCGAATGTCTATAAAGTGTTGGAGGAAGTGAAGTCGCTTGGTTATCTTTGGGTAAAGAATAGGTCGAAAGAGACGTCCATGACATGGGAAGATTGGAGTGGATTCTCGGTTTTCTGATTATTTTGTTTTCAGCTTTTGGTGTAATGTTTCCTTAGATTTGATATAATTTTGGTGTCTAGCGCCTTGCTAGTATTAATAAAATTTATGTTGGTCGTTCAAAAAAAATATAAATTCAAAAAAACTATGAGATGTAGATATTATAGCGGGCGTTGAGTCATACGCATAATTAAATAAAACTAAATTGATGAACAAATACAGTAAAATCAGTGGGATTCTCTAAAACACAAGCAAACTGAAAGGGAAAATCACCGATTTGTATTGCCCAAACACAAAAGTAAAAAAAATGGAAGATAATTTTCATTATACAATGCCCACCAGGAAACTGGATGAGATACACAAAAAAGAAACAGAACAACAAATTAAACAAAACATGAAATAAGGAATCCGTGGTATAATATATTTTTTTTATTTTGAACCCGGTTCATATAAGTATATATTTATTTGTAACAAAGATTAGTCAAAACACTTTTGACAAATATGTATATATATATATATATATATATAGGGAAAGGTTAACATACAAAAAGGCTTATCGTACAAAATGTACGCGACGCGCGTAACCCTTGGATCAGGCCAAAAATCACGCATGGATCAGTTAATCACGCATGGGAGCCAGTTAATCACGCATGGGAGCAATTAATCACGCATGGGATCAATTTTTTTGACCTAATCACGCATGGGAGCTTAATTACGCAAGTTATGTTGATAAAAAAAAGTGATAATCACGCATGGGATACTAATTACGCACGTTATAACTCTGTCGCGTATGATAATGTAGGATAAGCCTTTTTGTACATTATACTTTCTCTCTATATATATATATATATATATATAGTGTGTGAGTTTCATTGGGGAACACTAAAAAAGTGGTAAACCGGGGAACACTCTTAAAAATTTAACATAACATGTTAAAAATTAATTTTTTAAAAATCTTTTTTGGCGCTTTTCCTTATATATACTTGTAGAAGTATTTTTTAATAAAAAAAATCAAAAACTAAAAATAAAAAAAAACAACTAAAAAAAGGCTAATTTTTTTTAGAAAAATTATTTTTTATTCAACTAGTTTCTCCTTCTATTTATAAAGAAAAGCGCTGATTTTTTTTTTAAAAATTGATTTTTAAAATGTTAAGTTAATTCTATAAGATATAACTGTTTTTTAAACATTTTTTTTATATTTTTAGTTTTTGATTTTTTTATTAAAAATGTTTCTACTTGTATTTATAAGAAAAAGCACCGAAAAAAATTTAGATAAAAATAATTTTTAACATGTTAAGTATAATTTTTACGTGTGTTCCCCAGTTCCCCACTTTTTTAGTGTTCCCTAATGAACCCTCCCATGTATATATATATATATATATATATATATATATATATATATATATATATATATATATATATATATATATATATATATATATATATATATATATATATATAAGAAGGATCTGTTAGGAACAATTGCACTTTATGTATATATATATATATATATATATATATATATATATATATATATAAGAATGTTGTTTTTTTTGAAAATCGCTATATTTCGTCAATAGTAAAAAAATTCAACCACATGTGTGCATCTGTGCATATGTATCATTTCTTTGACAAATTCCGTAATTCATTACAAATACTAGACAATTGCACTTTCATTTACACTACTTTTTACATTAGCAATATTAGAAATACATATGTGCATCTATGTATATCAACATGAAATAAGGTGTTTTGTTACACTACTTTGAATACATTTTCCCTTTCATCTATCATACCATCTATAATACACTACCATTACCTCCTACCATCCATAATACAATACCATTACCTCCTACCATCCATAATACAATCCCATTACCAATATTTTCACTTTATCACATGTATATCAACAACATTTATACCATCCAATCAACATATTACATCATAAAGTGACAACTATAACCAAACCATCAACCACTAGATATAACTAACCAAAAAACATGTATATGGGCCTACTTCTCCATTCAAAATCACAAATTTTTTGTACTAAAACACGTTATATCATGGTTATACATAATGATGCACATGTGCATTTTGAATATTGGTAATGTAAAAAGTAGTGTGTTACGGATGATATTGTAAATTAAAGTGCAATTGTCTATTACTGATAACGTATTACGGACTTGTCGAAGTAATGATACATATGCACATGTGCATGGTTAACTGTTACTCGAAAAAAAAAGTTTATTTTTGGTAACGAAATATAGCGATTTAAAAAAAAATATATATTAAAAAAAATTTGAGTGTTTTTTTGGTTTTTTTTTAGATTTTATTTTGTGTTCACATTGGCTCTCGCGGTTCTCGCAAATAAGGGTGGTTCTCAAATGAACCTTACCCTATATATATAGCGATATATATATATATATGGGTGCGCTAAAATGAAAACCACCTCCAGTTGTAAGAACCGTGAGAACCACTCTCCACCAATCAGATTACGCCAACAAAAAGGGTGTTTTGGTCATTTACTCCAAATGTCTAATCTCTCTCTCTCTCTCTTCATTAATGGTAGCAGAGATTTATACTTTATCTCTCCTCTCACTTCTCTCATCCCTCATCTCACCATCATCTCTCACCTCTCTCTATCTCTCTTAAAATCCCCTGCACATTCAAAACACAAAAACCCTAATAAAACTCTCAGCCGCACAAACACACACCCCATCCCATCCCTGCTCCCTTTTAATTTCTGATCACCAGAGCTCTTCCGGTGAAACCCTTCGGCGCCTCTTCTCTCTGTTCGAATGAGCTCCCACAGGACCCCTCCTTCCCTGTCTCGTCCCACACCCACACCCCTACCTCGTCTGGTAGCCGTAAGAGGGAGAATCAGAGGGTGAGAGAGAAGACAACGGAGGAGTAGCGGCGTCAGCAGCGGCGGCAGATTTCGTCGACGAACGGCAGGCGATGGCGATGGTACGTTTCGAGACAAGTTTCTACGGTAAAGCCCTTTTTTCTCGTTTTTCCGATGATGGATGAGGTTAGTTGAAGGTGTTGATGAATATAGAGAGTTTGAGCAGAGAAGAAGAGAGAGGGAAGCAGCGGAGCCGGCGACGGCAGCGCCGCCGTGACAGCTGCGGTGGTGTTCTTGTTTACTACCAGCTTTCGGTATCACCCCCACCCGGTTCTCTTTATTTTATTTATATTTTTTTAAAAAAAAATTTGATGATGGTGTTGTTGATGATGTTCACGGCGACGGCGGTGGAGGTCCGGCGACCTCCCCGTTCTTCCGTCTACAGTGGCGGCAGAGGTGGTGGTTATCATCTTCAATTGGCTTTGTTTTGATTTCTTTCGGTCAGATTCAAGTTGGTTCAGCTTCAAAGTTTGGCGGTGATTCGAGTTACGGTTCAGACTAGTGTTCGGGTTTTACGGGTCAACAGTCAATGTTTTGGGTTTGGTCAAACCTGGTCAAAGTCTGACTGGTTCGGGTCAACTGGTCAACGACGGTCAAAGCCAGACCCGGTAAAAGTTTAAACGACGCGAAATCTTATTAGTTTTAAATTATTACCGTGCAAAACGAGCTCGAACCGAATAATTTAACAAATTATTAGATAAAATTACTTGGATTTACTAATTATTTCGTTAATATAAATTGATCCTACGTACATATTTGTTGAGTAATTGTTGAATTTTGAAAAATAACGACAACTTGTGTTGTCGGGGCGTCCAAAAACAGAGGAAACTCTGCCCATTTTTTTAACGTAAAACGTAAACTTTTTAACGGAAAACGTAAAACGCAAACTTTTTAACGTAAAACATAAACTTTTTAACGTAAAACGTAAACTTTTTAACGTAAAACGTAAACTTTTTAACGTAAAACGTAAACTTTTTAACGTAAAACGTAAACTTTTTAACGGAAAACGTAAAACGTAAAAAGTTTAACGTAAAACGTAAACTTTTTTAACGTAAAACGTAAAACCTAAACTATTACGTAAAAACTATTTAACGTAAAACGTAAAACTTTTCTATGTAAATTGTAAAACGTAAAAAAACCGTGTGATAAAACGGCGCCTAAACAAGGGGCGTGAATACGGTGCATAAAACCGCCGCGAAAAAACGGGACATAAAAAATCCCGCGTTAAAACGGGACGTAAAAACGGCGCGTTAAAAAAACTACGCTTGAAAAAGCCGAGCGTAAAAAACGGTTTGCAAAAACGACGCGTTAAAAAACGATACGTGAAAAAATCGGGCGTAAAAACAGCGTGCAAAAACCAGCGCGCAAAAAAAATTGTTTTGTTAAAAAGATTTGAATTTAAAAATGCTTTTAATAAAAAAATTATGTTTAAAAAATAAAAAGTACTATAATAAAACAAAAAAGCAATAAAAATAATAAAGAAAAAAAGATAAAAATGAGTAATTTTACTAAACTACCCTTTTCGATTAAAATATTAAAGACATAATAAAAAAATGTATTTAATATTAATTTTAGTTACTTTTAATCTCATCCATCCATCTTGTTTATCTAGTGGCTAGAAAGTGGTTCTCTCGTTTCTCACAACTGGAGGTGGATTTAATTATATATATATATATATAGGGAGCCGCTAAAATAGAAACCATCCCCAGTTGTAAGAACCGCGAGAACCACTCTTAACCAATCAGAATAAAGGGCAATTTGGTCATTTGTTTCAAATGTCTAATCTCTCCTCTCTCTTCATTTATTGTAGTAGACTTTTATACATCTCTCTCCTCTCACTTCTCTCATCTATCATCTCACTTTACTTTCACTTATCTCATCTCACTTTTCCTCTGCAATCATCTTCTCCAAAGAATCCCTCTTCCTCCTCTATTATCGGCAGACACACAACCCTCCTCCTCCTCTATTATCAGTCGGCCACTACCAAACTTCATAACCCCTCCTCTATTATGGTGCACGGCGACCTCCACCGTCACCCCTTCCGCTGCCACCTGTGACCTCCACCCCTTCCGCCACCACCTATTCAGGTCACCCACACCACACCCCTCTCACCAGTGACAGTGGCGCCCCCTCGTTTATCCGGTGACGGTAATGCCAAACGTCCCCTCATGCCCACCGCCAACCGGCTTTGTGAACCGGTGTTTTGAGCTTTTGACTGTTCGCAGTGGTGTTGTAACAACCCTCGGTAAAACCAACACCCTCATAATATTTCCGATACCTTAGTATACTGTAAAATGTCCCATTATGTCTTATAATACACCCCGTATGTGAAAACCGAGCCCGAAATATATTATAGCATATAAAATAAATAAAAATCTGAAAATGTTAAGTTAGAGCGGGCCGCGTAGACCCACCCCAACATTTCACGCGGGCGGTATCAAGGTTGAGACCGGACTTCACTGATTTCTTAAGTTGATACGGGCCGCGTAAGCTTTAGCTTACTCTTACGAGGGCCGCTAGAGATCATTAAACGCGGAGACATCCTAGGCTGACACGTGTCGACATCGTGGTGGGTCTACTTGGTGACCGGGTCAAGCTACACGTTGACCACATGTTGACGCGGGCTGCGTAGCCTTATGGCTACTCTTACGCGGGCCGCCTGAGAGTCGATTTCAGTAACTATAAATAGAACGCATTAGTTTTCTTTTTCCGTCGCTCACAATTCATTCTCAATCTCGAAATTCTGTAGAAGAAACATTACAGTCGGGTATTATATCCCCCTAATTAGCGAAGTTCTGGTCCGTTGTAAGTATTATAACCCCAGTTTCATAATAGATACGCTGCCCGATTGATTTAGGGTTCCGTAACAACTGTCGTGGTTCTGCCCGACGTAGTTGTTGGAATGCCGTCTCGGGGAGGGTATCATTAATAATTTCAAAGGGTTATGATACTAACCAATGTACATTTGTATAAATTATAGATTATATCCAGGAAACCCTTACGAAAAGCCTAATATAGCAATGTGAGTTTATCCTATTTTTGATAACCTTTTTTGTAATATTTTACAAAACCTTAAATGTTTTACAATGCGATTAAGCGGTGATTGAGTCTTTGTAGTTCTTCAATTACTACCGGTATGTTGGGGATTTGTATACAAAATTTACTACACTGTGAGTTGTAAGTCAAGGTTGACAGTACGTTACCATTGGACAATGAGTTAGCCAATGTGTAATATGACCCACAAGTCAGTGGATTGATAGTACCAAATGGAGTAATTGTGTAGACATAAACAATGTGATCGCTCTCAATACTGTTTTAATTGATAAAATGTTTCTTGATTAAACTGGGATTCACTCACCAGTATTTCCGACTGACAAATGTTTTTAAAACGCGTTTCAGGTAACCCAATGTGATAGCCAATTAGTAAAAAGCCAGCTGGAGAGCACTGAAGGCTTGGGAAAAATGTGACTATAAAAGTTACCTAATAAACGATGTTTTGAATTCAATAAAATAGGGTTTATCTCTATAAATATATTGTAATAAGAAACTTGGGTTTTGCCCATGTTATTATTAATATCAAATATGGTGGTTTTACTCTGATAAACATTTCCTAACTACGGTCCTGATAAAAAATTCCGCTGCCAAATTATACACTACGCGATACCACCGAAACTGGCTCGCGGCCGCCCGTTCCTGGGACTCAGGGATCGGGGGTGGGGACAGGAGGTGGTATCAGAGCCTAGCCACTGGTCTGAGCCAAAGAAGTGTTCTGCTGACACTTAAATTCTAAATTTTGTGTTAGGAAATAATGAAAATACGTGCATAACTGTATTTAATTGTTATGTGTTATTTGACTATCTGTTAGTTTACAGTATGAGTGATCAAGGACCCTCAGACATAAATCGTCAGTTGTCTGATTCACCTAGGAGTGAAGGTACCTCTTCACAGCCTGCCCTCTCTGGGTATACTGCTGATCAGGAAAAATGAGTGTTTGCTTTTAGAGCTCAGTCAGAAGAGCCATTCCCTCATAAGAAACGAGGATGGTTCAGTAAAGAAGCCTTTGCTCGTAGGAAGAGAATGCGAAAGTTGCAACAACAAAGAGTTTTAGCGGCTGCTAAGCGAGAGACAGATGCCCATACACAGGATATGCTTAATAGAAGCCTAGCCAATTTTCATATCCTAGCTACAACTGCTGCTGACCCGAGTCTGGAACAACTAGTAGCCCCACAACCACAAAACCCAGAATAACCCATGGAGATAGAAAATTTTGACAACCAAGTGGAAATGCATGACTTTAACCCAGAAGAAATCCCTAGGGTACCTGCACCAAACCCCCTAGACCCAAATTACGACCCCTGGTGGGACGATAATAGGGACTTTGTGCAACGTTACCCTATCTAGGAATACCCACCCATACAGAACATAGAAGCCTACCCAGGTATGGACCCTTTAGATCCCTATTACCATAATAACTACATTAGGGAGATCTTAGAGGATCCTTACCAATTTTAGGAACTTTCACCCCCCATATCAGGAACCCGCACCCCAGATTCCAAACCCAGTCCGAGAACCTGCACCCCTAATGAGTGCAGAAAACGTGTAAGAACTTAGGACTTTTGGGGAGGAAATTTTAGAAAGCAGTGAGAGAATGTGTCAGGTGGGAGAGCGTCTCGTATGGAAATACGATGAACGCAATATGGATTTTTGGATAAATCCATATCCTTGAATGTGAGAATGGAGGAAATAGTAGTAATAATAATAATAATATAATAAAATAAAAATAAAATAAAATACGTGTGTACGGATGCATAGTACTATTAGTGTAATTTTCTTTCTGTTGGTATTGTAATCTTTACTTCAGTACTAGTGTGTAATAGACGCATAGTATATGAAAATAGAGTACAAGTCGCAATGATCGACGTTTTTGGCTAGATTGCGTGTCAACTATTATTTGTGATATTAATATGGGGTAAATGTTTAAAATTCTGATGGCCGACGAAGAAAATCAAGGAAATCTGAATAACGATAACCAGAGTAACATTAACGTGGTTAATGAAAATCCAAGCATCAATAACAATGGAAACCAGATGGATAATAGTGCTATCCAACATATAGTGGCACAAGGAATTATAGATGCAATGCCATTTATTCTTCAAACGGTTCAAGAAGCGAATAATAAAAGTAAACATAACAGTAAGCGACCAATTGAACCAGAACACAACGTGAACAATGGACCAATACTTCAATTGCCTATTCCCAAAAGAAGAAGAACTGTGCCTTACGGTTGTTCATACAAAGAATTCTGGTCCTGTAAACCAATAGAATTCTCGGGCAATGAAGAACCTATTGCAGCTCTACGCTGGATAGAAAAGACTGAGGCTGTTCTGAAAGTAAGTAAATGTGTGGAAGAGGACAAGATAATGTTTGCTTCCAATCTATTTAAGAATGCAGCCTTAGAATGGTGGAACACTATCCTTCTGTCTAGAGGTAGAAAGAAAATTATGCCCTCCTAATGAAAAGGAACAAATAGCAAACAAATTCCAAAATCTTAGGATGAATGGAGTGGATAGTAAGGGGTACACGAAGTTATTCTTTGAATATGCTAGAATAGTGCCAACCCTTGCTTCACCAGAACCGGTGTTAATCTCCCGTTATATCTGGGGATTAATTGGAGAGATTAGACATGTAGTCAAGGCAGCTAGACCTCAAACTATAGAAGAAGCTGTAGAACTAGCAAATACCTTGACAGATGAGTTAATCTGTACCAGAGAAGAAGACCAGAGGAGAAACCTAACCCAAAGGCTTACTCAAGAATTTCGTTCTGGAAATTTTAATCGTAGAAATATGGGTTCTACCTCTGCACCATACTGCAAGGTCTGCAAGAAAAAGCATTCGGGAAAATGCTCCACTCTCTGCAATTATTGCAAGATGCCAGGACACAAGGAAGAAAATTGCAAGAGGAAATCCAGTAATGGATTATGCTACAACTGTGGAGAAAAAGGTCATATCACGCCAAACTGTCCGAAATTAGCTCCAGCTACAAACAACAAGAGTACTAAAAATGCTAGAGCATTTGTTATGACTGCAGATGAAGCCAAGATGATTCCAGATGTCATAGCTGGTACATTTTTAGTTAATGATATCTTTGCTAAAGTATTATTTGACTCTGGTGCAAACCAAAGTTTTATTAATACATCATTTTGCAAAATTCTAAATCAGCCATTAACTAAACTACCACTAGAATGCCTAGTAGAGACCGCTAATGGAGAAACCGTTAGGATTTCTGAAATCTTGCAGGAAGCAAGAATAGAAATTTTAAATCAGAAATTTATTGCAAATCTTTATCCCATGAATCTGGCAGGATTTGAGGTTGTTTTAGGAATGGATTGGTTAATAGCCAATAAAGCCAATATTTTATGTGATCAAAAGTTAATACAAGTAAATTCACCAAAAGGTAAAACGATCACAATTAAAGGAGATAAGCCCTCTAGATCCACTAAGTTCATCTCTGTGATGAAAACTGCAAGTTATATAAGAAAAGGTTCCATAGTGTATTTGATTTCTATAATCACTAACACTAAAGGAAAAGAACTAAAAGACATTCCAGTAGTGTCACAGTTTTCAGATATCTTTCCAGAAGAATTACCAGGACTACCTCCAAACAGAGAAGTTGAATTCAGAATTCACCTGCTACCAGGAACATCACCAATTGCTAAAGCACCTTATCGTTTGGCACCTGCAGAAATGCAAGAATTAAATAAACAATTAGATGAATTGTTAGAGAAAGGATTTATACAGCCAAGTTCGTCGCCATGGGGAGTGCCGATACTGTTCCTTAAAAAGAAAGACGGATCAATGCGTATGTGCATTGACTACCGTGAATTGAACAAGGTCACGATTAAGAATCGGTATCCATTACCGAGAATCGATGATCTGTTTGATCAACTTCAAGGAGCTCGATTTTTCTCTAAAATCGATTTAAGGTCAGGATATCATCAGTTAAAGGTACAGAAAGAGGATATTCCTAAAACCGATTTCAGAACAAGGTATGGCCATTATGAATTTACTGTCATGCCATTTGGTTTAACCAATGCCCCAGCTGCATTTATGGACACGATGAACCGAATATGTAAGCCATATTTGGATAAATTCATAATTGTCTTCATAGATGATATTCTAATTTACTCTAAGAATAAAGAGGATCATGCAATACATTTGCATGCACTTTTAAGTCTATTAAGAAAGGAAAAGCTTTATGCTATATTTTCTAAGTGCGAATTTTGGTTAGAACAGGTACAATTCCTTGGACACCTAGTCAATCATGAAGGAATTCATGTAGATCCAACAAAGATTGAGGCAATTACTAAATGGAAAACCCCTGAGTCACCAACCGAGGTGAGAAGTTTCTTAGGATTGGCCAGTTATTATAGAAGATTTATTCGAGATTTCTCTAGAATAGCCATTCCCTTAACTAAGTTAACCTGTAAATCTGTTAAGTTTGAATGGGGATTAAAACAAGAAGAAGCATTTAGAATTCTTAAGCAAAGATTAACTCATACACCCATATTAGCATTACCAGAAGGAGCTGAAGACTTTGTAGTCTATTGCAATGCTTCTAAATTAGGTTATGGATGTGTATTGATGCAACACCAAAAGGTTATAGCTTATGCATCTAGACAACTTAAGAATCATGAAGAGAATTATTCAACTCATGATTTAGAATTAGGAGCTATAATTTTTGCACTTAAGATTTGGAGACATTACCTTTATGGTAGTAAGTTTACCATATTCACTGATCATAAGAGTTTAAGGTATATCTTCAAGCAAAAGGAATTGAATATGAGACAAAGACGCTGGATGGAGATGCTTAGAGACTATGATTGTGATATCCAGTATCATGAAGGAAAAGCAAATGTAGTGGCAGATGCTTTAAGCCGAAAGTTTCATGAAAAGCCAAGAAGGGTACGTTCTCTTAAATTAAATCTACAAGTAGATTTAAATGATCAAATAAGAGAAGCACAAGAATCAGTAATCAAGGATGATTCTGAAAAATTAAAAGGTATGTTGAAAGAATTAAAACAAGGAACATATGGAATTTGGAGATTCCATGAAAAGAGAATGTGGATACCTAAATTAGGAAACCTACGTCATCGTATACTAGAAGAGGCCCATAAGTCTAAATATACGATGCATCCAGGAAGTGATAAAATGTACCAGGATTTAAGGAAAAATTTCTGGTGGATAGGCATGAAAAAGGACATAGCAGCCTATGTTTCTAAATGTTTAACTTGTTCACAAGTTAAGGCTGAACACCAGAAGCCCTCAGGATTTCTACAACAATTAGAAATGCCGGTGTGGAAATGGGAATTAATAACAATGGATTTTGTTACTAAATTACCCAAAACAAAGAAAGGAAATGATACAATCTGGGTGATTGTAGATAGGCTAACTAAGTCAGCTCATTTCCTACCAATGAAAAAAACTTATAGTATGGAACAATTAGCTAAATTGTATGTAAATAAAATTGTTTCTTTACATGGCATTCCTTTATCAATTATTTCTGATAGGGATAGCCGATTTACCTCTCATTTTTGGTCAAGTTTCCAAAAGGCAATGGTAACCAAGCTAAAACTAAGCACAGCTTATCATCCTCAAACGGACAGACAAAGCGAAAGGAAAATTCAAACAATGGAAGATATGCTTAGATCTTGTGTAATTGATTTTGGAGGTAATTGGGATGATCACTTACCTTTAATAGAATTTTCTTATAATAATAGTTATCACACAAGTATCAATGCTGCACCATTCGAAGCACTTTATGGAAGAAAGTGTCCCCAGTCTGTTGGGCAGAAATTGGGGAAAAGCAACTACCTGGACCTGAGATAGTGCAAGAAACAACTGACAAGATTATTCAAGTCAAGGAACGACTGAAAGCAGCACGTGATCGACAAAAGAGTTATGCCGATAACCGACGCAAGCCATTGGAGTTTCAAGTAGGAGATAAAGTATTGTTGAAAGTCTCTCCTTGGAAAGGAGTGGTAAGATTCATCAAAAGAGGAAAGCTAAGTCCCAGGTATATTGGACCTTTTGAGATTATTAGAAGAATAGGACATGTAGCCTACCAGCTACAACTGCTAGAGGAAATGGCAGGAATACATGATGTGTTTCATGTATCTAATCTCAAAAAGTGTTTAGCTGATAAATCATTGATAGTACCTCTTAAGCATATAGAGGTAAATGAACAACTCAAGTTTGTAGAAACACCTCTACAAATTGAAGACAGGAAAGTCAAGAATCTCAAACGCAAGAGACTAGTTCTAGTCAAAGTGAAGTGGGACTCCAAAAGAGGACCTGAGTACACATGGGAGCTTGAATCTGAAATGCAAAGGAAATATCCGTATTTATTTCAGTAGATCTCGAGGACGAGCTCTAAAACAAGGTAGGGAGAATGTAACAACCCTCGGTAAAACCAACACCCTCATAATATTTCCGACACCTTAGTATACTGTAAAATGTCGCATTATGTCTTATAATACACCCCGTATGTGAAAACCGAGCCCGAAATATATTATAGCATATAAAATAAATAAAAATATGAAAATGATAAGTTAAAGCGGGCCGTGTAGACCCACCCCAACATTTCACGCGGGCGGTATCAAGGTTGAGACCGGACTTCACTGATTTCTTAAGTTGATACGGGCCGCGTAAGCTTTAGCTTACTCTTACGCGGGCCGCTAGAGATCATTAAACGCGGAGACATCCTAGGCCGACACGTGTCGACATCGTGGCGGGTCTACTTGGTGACCGGGACAAGCTACACGTTGACCACATGTTGACACGGGCCGCGTAGGTTATGGCTACTCTTACGCGGGCCGCCTGAGAGTTGATTTCAGTAACTATAAATAGAACGCATCAGTTTTCGTTTTCCGTCGCTCACAATTCATTCTCAATCTCGAAATCCTGTAGAAGAAACATTATAGTCGGGTATTATATCCCCCTAATTAGCGAAGTTCTGCTCCGTTGTAAGTATTATAACCTCAGTTTCATAATAGATACGCTGCCCGGTTGATTTAGGGTTCCGTAACAACTGTCGTGGTTCTGCCCGACGTAGTTGTTGGAATGCCGTCTCGGGGAGGGTATCATTAATAATTTCAGAGGGTTATGATACTAACCAATGTACATTTGTATAAATTATAGATTATATCCAGGAAACCCTTATGAAAGGCCTAATATAGCAATGTGAGTTTATCCTATTTTTGATAACCTTTTTGTAATATTTTACAAAACCTAAATGTTTTACAATGCGATTAAGCGGTGATTGAGTCTTTGTAGTTCTTCATTTACTGCCGGTATGTTGGGGTTTTGTATACAAAATTTACTACACTGTGAGTAGTAAGTCAAGGTTGACAGTACGTTACCATTGGACAATGAGTTAGCCAATGTGTAATATGACCCACAAGTCAGTGGATTGATAGTACCAAATGGAGTAATTGTGTAGACATAAACAATGTGATCGCTCTCAATACTGTTTTAATTGATAAAAAATTTCTTGATTAAACTGGGATTCACTCACCAGTATTTCCGACTGACAAATGTTTTTAAAACGTGTTTCATGTAACCCAATGTGATAGCCAATTAGTAAAAAGCCAGCTGGAGAGCACTGAAGGCTTGGGAAAAATGTGGCTATAAAAGTTACCAAATAAGCGATGTTTTGAATTCAATAAAATAGGGTTTATCTCTATAAATGTATTGTAATAAGAAACTTGGGTTTTGCCCATGTTATTATTAATATCAAATATGGTGGTTTTACTCTGATAAACATTTCCTAACTACGGTCCTGATGAAAAATTCCGCTGCCAAATTAGACACTACGCGATACCACCAAAACTGGCTCGCGGCCGCTCGTTCCCGGGACTCTGGGATCGGGGGTGGCGACAGGTGTGGCGGTGGGGGAGATGATTTGCGGTGGGTTTGGTGGTGTGGCAGTGGTGGTTGATCCAGGGAAGGCGGTGGCTGAGCCGGTGAAGCCGGATGCAGGTTTGATTTCGAGCAAATAAAAATTTATGGATTCTTTGATTCTGTTGGTATTTCTTAGGGTTTTTTTGATTTTTTTGTGGGATTGATCTGTTGTAAAAAAATGTGGGTTTGTTTGAAATTTTGTGGATTTGAATTTTGGTTTGAGTTTTGGGATTCTTTGATTCTGTTGGTACTTCTTGGGGGTTTTTTGATTTTTGTGGGATTGATCTGTTGTAAAAAAATGTGGTTTTCTTTGAAATTTTGTGGGTTTGAACAGTGTTGTTGTTGACCTTGTTGCCGGCGATCTGGTCTCCAGATCTCGTTTTGCCGTTGATGACATTGTTTTGATATTGTTGGCCTCCAGATCTCGTTTTGCCGTCGATGGATTGGGCGGGCGATGATGCAAAAAAAAACATAGATTTTGATGACGATAGCGCGGCAAGAATGGTGGAGGGTAGGTTTTTTTAACCTGCAACCCCACTTTGCAGCCTTTTGATTATCGGAAAATCTTAGCCAAGCCCCTTTTTTTCGAGATACGCATTGTTTTGATGTTGTTGGTTTTTTTCCCCAGTCGATGATGATAACAATCTATCTAAGACACCTACCGAGTTTGTGATTTCTGGGTGCGTTCCTTTTGCGTAAGAAAGTTTTTGTAAAAAAAAAAATTAAACAGTAAACTTTTTAACGTAAAACATAAAAAGTTTAACGTAATACGTAAAGCGTAAAAAGTTTAACATAAAACGTAAAACGTAAAATGTAAAACGTAAAAAGTTTAACGTAAAAAGTTTAAGGTAAAACGTAAAACGTAAAAAGTAAAAAGTAAAACGTAAAAAGTTTAACGTAAAACCTAAAACGTAAAAAGTTTAACGTAAAACGTAAAAATTTTAACGTAAAACGTAAAAAGTTTAATAAAAAATCTGAATTTAAAAATACTTTTAATAAAAAAATTATGTTTAAAAAATAAAAAAACTAATATAGTAATAAAAAAAGTAATAAAAAAACAATAAAACCAAAAAAGACAAAAAAGAGTAATTTACTAAACTACCCTTTTGGATTAAAATGCTAAAGACATAATATGACAAAAAATAATTAATATTATTTTTAAATACTTTTAATCTTGTTCATCCATCTAGTTGATCTAGTGGCTAGAAATTAGTTATCTCGTTTCTAACAACTGGAGGTGGTTTTAATTTTAGCGCTCCCATATATATATATATATATATATAGAGGTTACTGTAAAAAAAAGGATTTTTTGTGTGAAAGGTAAGAAAGAATCTACACCATTAGATATTTGATCTAATGGTTGAGATCAAAATTGTAAATAATGTTTAGTACTAAACATATTAATTTTCTAGATTAAGGGTATAAAGGTAAATTTAACATTTTAAAATTAAGAAACTAGCATTAATGCACATGCAACTTCCCCCCGTCTTTTTTAAACGTCAATAACTTTTTATACGTAACTTTGTTTTTTAAAAAAATTACACCATAATAACGAGCGTTTTTATCTTTAATATGAGTACCATATTGCTCTACTTATATAGAGAAAAAAAATATGTTTCAATCAGATGTTTAGTCCATGATGTTTTGTCTATGTTTATACAATGGTATTTTAATTGTATTGTGATTCAAAGCGTGGTGTTTAAACACATACTGGAAGGCGTGGTGTTTTTTATCTACTGGAATGTAGGTTTTAAAACACCATGGTGTTATATAATTATTAAATGGTGTTATATATGAGCTAAATGGTGTTTTTGCAGTGTTATTCGTAGTGTTTTTATAGAGATCTTTAAAATGGTGTTATATACTTATTGAATGGTGTTATATACTTATTGAATGGTGTTATATAACTATTGAATTGTCTTATATATGTGCTGAATGGTGATTTTGCAGTGTTATTCGTAGTATTTTTATAGAGATCTTTAAAATGGTGTGATATACTTATTGAATGGTGTTATATACGTGTTGAATGGTGGTTGCAGTGTTATTCGTAGTGTTTTGTTAGAGATCTTTTAAAAAAAATCCTGTTCCTACAATTAAGGTGGCAGTTATGGAAAGTTTTGAATTAATTGAATTAATGATAAAATTACTTGTTTACCATTTTGAATTAATTTAGATTGAGGACACATGTCATCTCCATAATATTTCTCACATTTCTCACACTTTTAACCTTTTTTTTACAATAACCTTATCATATATATATATATATATATAAATATATATATATGTATCTGCTAGTTAAAATAAACTTTAACTAGTGAAATATATATATATACACACACATTTTTAAACAACGGAAGCATAGCTAACAACATATAAATAATATGAACATTTTTATACCAAGGAGTACCAGCAATGTAATAAAGTCACCGACATGCAAACACGAATTAAAAACACAAACCATAGGAGGTTTAGGTATACCTTCGGTTAGTAATTAACCGGTTGAGACACCGAGGTTCAACGAACACGTGTGAGTTACACGAACTAGCGAAACGCAAGTATGGGCCGGGTAGCGGCGGTGGTGGCCAGCGGCTATGGTTGTTGTGGATGTTTTTGGAGAGTCTTAATCAAGTTCTTCCACCCTTTTTATGCAAGACCCAACTTCCATTTAAATAGGATATGAAGATCCATGCATGTGCGACAAATGGCGGGCATGCACATGGAAGTTGGACAAGTGGCTAAGACTTCATGCATGTGCGATAAGTGGCGATGCAAGAGTGCATGCGCGACAAGTGGCTATGACTTCATGCATGTGCAACAAGTGGAAATGCAAGGGTGCATGTGCGATAAGTGGCGTAGGATGGGTGCATGTGCGACAAGTGGCGAGATGTGTATACCCGTCTCACCCGGTCCATGTACTCGTCTCTCAGGTAATACCCGCAACAAGTTTATCAATTAAGATAAACATTTATATTATTAATAATGATTAATAATAATATAAACCTGCTCATTATCTGTTGGATAGGTATGATCTGTTTCGCATATCGTTCGTAATTACCAGTTAAATCAGTTAAGTTGATTTTAGTTCGTTGCTCACGGTGTAACTCTTACGGGTCAAGACCCGGTCGGTAGCGTTGACTTACCGAACCGGACATAAATATCCAATAGCTCCCACTTGGACGGTCTCCGACACATAGCAACCCCCAACAGGTCATGACACTTTAAAGTCACTAACCAAGGTATCTTCCCTTAGCAACGGGTTGCTACTTGAAGATAATACACTTATGGAAATTGACATCTATCCTTTCTGTAAAAGACATCAGTTTGAAACTATGAGACATGGATCAATTCATTATCATATTGTGTTTCAATTATCCTTGTTCTCGATCCAAATTCATAGTGTTCCAATCAAACACACAGTCAGTTTAGGTAAGGCCTTACACTTCTCTAGTATGAATCAAAGAGGGCGCCTTGATGCCTAGCTGTTACACTTTAATGTAAGAGTACAAAATTCCCTATTGATTACATACAACTCCCTTTGAACTTAAGATCCATTCCCAACTAAAGCCTTTATGACTGGCAGTTACACGACAGCGGTTGGCAGTGATGAAAGAATGGTTCTTTGTAAACGGAAGTTCTAATATGTATCTCAGGTCAGAGGATACCAGATGAGTATGCCTTTGTCAAAACATCTTATGACTGAATCCATGAAGATGATTTGACGCGAGTTACATCCTGCGTCATTCACAATGAGGCATGTGAATTTGGAAGTCAACCACTTGAGTCCAAAATCAGAAAAGTCTTAATTCAGAATCGCTCCCACGAGTCTGATCGACTTCGGACAATTTAGAATACATGATTCATGGATTAAACGTATCAAATTCAAACATAGTTGTAGGATTCAAGAATTACATTTAACTAGTAAATCAAAATGAATGCAAGAGTACAACTGTTTGATGTTCGTACATCCAAATACTAAATCAAGACATATCACTAGCTAATCTAAGCCCAATACCGTCCATGTGACGGTCATGTTTTTCTTGAGTCATTGGCTTAGTAAACGGGTCAGCTAGGTTTTGATCTGTGTCAATTTTGCTTATAACGATGTCTCCATGTTCCACAATCTCACGTATGTAGTGAAACTTTCTCAAAATGTGATTGGCTTTGTGATGAGATCTAGGCTCCTTGGCTTGAGCAATAGCACCTGTGTTATCACAAAAATATCTGGATGGGTTTCATGATTCTTAGAACCACATAGAGATCAGTTATGAACTTCTTCATCCAAGTAGCTTCCTTTGCGGCATCTGATGCGGCAATGTACTCAGATTCTGTGGTGGAATCAGCCACAAGATTCTGCTTGGAGCTTTTCTATGAGACAGCTCCTCCGTTGAGAGTGACCACGAAACTCGTTTGTGAGCGAGAGGTATCTCGATCAGTTTGAAAACTAGCATCAGTGTAACACTTTACAGTGAGCTCCTCATTGACTCTTCCAAATATTAAGAACATATCTTTTGTCCTTCTCAAGTACTTAAGGATGCTCTTAACTGCAGTCCAGTGGGCAATCCTATGGCTCTGCTGGTAATGGCTAGTCATGCTCAAAGCATACGAGACGTCTGATCGAGTACATACCATAGCATACATGATAGAACCAATTGCGGAAGTATATGGACCTACTTCCATTTGCTTCATCTCACAGTCCTTAGAGGGAGCTTTTGATTTGTCCAAGACGGTTCCTTTGATCATTCGAACACCTCCTTTCTTGGAGTTTTCCATCTTAAAGCATTTTATTACTTGATCCATGTATGTGCTCTGAGTTAGCCCAAGAAGTCGCTTAGATCTATTCCTATAGATCTTGATTCCCAGAATGTAAGCGGCTTCTCCAAGATCCTTCATTGCGAAACAAGATCCCCACTAATGTTTAACTTCCTTAAGCATGGGGATGTTGTTTCCAATGATCGATATCTCATCTACATACAAGATGAGAAATGATATAGCACTCCTATTAGTCTTTCTGTAAACACAAGGTTCATCTTCGTTCTTGACAAAACCACACTCTTTGACTTTCTGGTCAAAACGAAGATTCCAGCTCTGAGACGCTTGCTTGACTCCATAAATGGACTTGTTTAGCTTACATACCCAATTAGGATATTTTGGATTGATAAAACCATCAGGTGGAACCATACAAACATCTTCAGAAAGATGTCCATTAATAAAGTCGATTTTAACATCCATTTTCCAAATTTCGTAATCAAAGTACGCAACTATGGCAAGTAATATCCTGATCGATTTGATCATAGCAACGGGCGAGAAAGTTTCATCATAATCAACACCTTGAGTTTGAGTGAAACCTTTCGCTACTAGCCGTGCTTTATAGCTTTGTATGTTTCCGTGCATGTCGGTTTTTATCTTAAAAACCCATTTGTTCCCTACTGCCCGAGATTCGGGGGGTAGCTCAACCAAGTCCCAGACTTGATTGTCACACATGGATTTCATCTCGGCTTCCATGGCCTCTAGCCATTTCGCAGAATCTGGATTAGAAATAGCAGATTTGTAACTCGTAGGCTCGTCATCAGACTCGGCTACTGTCAGGACTTCAGAAACCACAACATGCCAAAGGTATCTATCGGGTTCTTCACGAGTCTTGATGCCCCTACAAAGTCTTGTGTTCATGTCTGAGTTAGTATCAACAATTTCTTATGGTTCAGACGTTCTGACCTCCTCAACGGTTGTTTGTGGTCCTTGAACTTCTTCAATATCCAATATATTACTTCTAGTTCCTCGACTAAGAAGTTCGTCTTCAAGGAATCTTTTAGCCTTCCTTTTAATGGAAATCATATTTGCATCAGGATGGTAGAAGTAATAACCGCTTAGGTTATAGTATCCGACGAAAACAACCTTTTCGCCTCGAGGGTCGAGCTTGTCATCAGAATCACTTGTGATTTAAGCATCACACCCCCATACTCTTAGGTAACTCAAACTTGGCTTACGCCCATGCCATATCTCATATGGAGTCTTGTTTACCTTTTTGGTTAGCGATAGATTTACGAGTCGAGCAGCAGTCATAAGAGCAAAACCGTAAAAGGAGTGACGCAAATTTTTTCTACACATCATCGATCGAATCAAGGGTTCGATTTCTACTTTCACACATGCCAATAAGTTGGGGAGTGCTTGGTGGATTGGGTTGTGAAACTATTCCGTGTTCCTTTAGATGATCGAGAAATTCTAAGCTGAGGTATTCACTGCCTCGATCTGAGCGAAGCATTTTAATCTTTTTATTAAGTTGGTTTTCAACTTTGTTCTAAAACTCTTTGAACCTTTTAAAGGTTTCATGCTTATGCTTCATGAGATAGACATAAGCATATCGACTATAGTCGTCGATGAACGTAACGAGGTATCTCTCGTGATTCCTAGTCATGGTTCTAAAAGGCCCACATACATCTGAGTGTATGTGAGACAACTCACATTTCACCTCATATTGTTTTCCTGTTCGTTTTACGGTACGTTGTATCTATGTAGGATTAATATTATAAAAAGGGTGATAATAATATAAAGTGATTAAGTGTTTGATTATTTGGATTTGCAACTTAATATGCATAAGTGTATAAATACTAAAAAGGGTTATTATCACTATTATTATTATAAATTAAATCAGCCACACACTAAATGTCTAGCCGCACACTCTCCGGTATGGGCTTCGGAATTATTAATCCAGATCTTAGATCGACCGTACACCCCCTTGCATTGGGCCAGCCCATGTCGCACACCCCTTCCATTGGGCCAACCCATGTGTGCGAGTTGTTTTGACAGCTAGATTCCATTCCAGACTGTGCGGCACCTCCATCGCGTGTATAAATACACACATTGTCCAAAACCCTACACCTTTTCCCACACATTCTCCCCAGCCGCCAACCTTATTTCTCTCTCTCCTCTCTTTTTGGCAATATTTCCCTTTTGGGAAAACCCTAGTCTACCCATTCCTTTCCAGAAGTTTTAGAAGATTTGCATCCTGCTTTACTTATCTCGCACACCCTTCTTCTTCTTCTTCTTCTTCTTCTTCTTCTTCTCCTTCTTTCACAACTTCCAGGTTACCAAGCACTCATGTTATTTCTTGTAGTGATTAAATGAATGATGTGTTCATAAAAATGTTCTTCCCTGATTAATGCAAAGTGATAATGCTCGAATGATTTCCTTGTGATAAATATAAACAACTAGGATTTTGTATGATTTCTTGATGATAAATATAAACAACTAGGATTTTGTATGATTTCTTGATGATAATATGTTAAGGATTCGATATAATGTTCGTAAATCAGAATTTGTTGTTTGAGGATGATCCATGATAGTATGCTCATTACTTTCCTAAATGGTGTTAGGCAACATAACAATCATAGATCTAGATAGAGGAGTTGTATGATGTTCGTGATGAATTGGTTTTGTTGTGGAATAACGTTGTGAATAGATTTAGCATATGTGACAACCCGAGTTTTCAAGGTCTTTCCTCTACACGTTATTTTTTCACAATTATGTTTGCATAACTTGTTTGCTTTGTATTTGTACATGTTTGCTTATGCTTGAGATATTGTGTTACTGTTTGATTGATGGGTGATAGAAATTTATTAACTGATTGAGATTACAATTCCACAATCGACGAAACATGGTAAGCTGCACACCACACACACACCACGATGAAACCTAGGAGGTTTCGCCACTATTACTCGACGAAACCTAGAGGTTTCGTCATGTGCTCCACGATGAAACTAGGGAGTTTCGCCAAAATGGGTTTCGGCCCAAGTATAGCCCAATCAATTCAGCAGTTACGTTATATATTGCACACGCCACAATACATGAAACCCTAGACTCTCTTTCCCTCTTTGTCACCCGACGACAACCATCATCTCTCTCGAATTCTTGCTAATTCATCTCGTAACCGGTTAGTATATAGATACCAATTGACTGATTCAACTTTCTATCACATTAGGTTGCATGATGCCATGGCAGAATACTTTGCTTTATTACTGTCCAATGATTTCTAGATAGGATTTCATGGCTTATGATGATGATTGATGATCTAGGAGACTGTGAATGATTAGATTGTTACAATGGTTAGGTATGTCGGGATTCAATCGTTGATTAGAATGATACTTGCGAATGGTGGATCTAATAATCTATTATGTGATGATTAGATGATGGAATTGTTAGTAGTTAGGGTTGATGTCTGTTGTTAATCTATTAGGCTTGATCTGATATTGTGGTTGTTTTTGCTTATGTCCACTTCTCATGTTTCTATTTGATGTTTGTATATCATGTTATCACTTGATTATGAATGTTAAATGATTAGGTGTTACAGTTATGAATATGTCAATGATTTAGTAGCATATCATTCGTGGCTAGGATTGAATGATTGATGTTAACCGCTTGACTGTTAGATTGTAATTAGGGTTTTGGTGTACGGTTATCTGTGAACATGACGAAACCTGTGAAGTTTTGTCACCTTGCATGTAGACGAAACATGGGGAGTTTCGTCACTTCAATGGCGACGAAACATAGGGAGTTTCGTCACTACCAGTGTGACATCTGTGCCTCCACGACCATCGAACAAATACAAATCAATGAAATGTTGTGTTTCATACTTGGGATTTGTATAAATATGTGTATCGTTTGCACATATCATTTCTTGTTCGATTTCGAGCTCTAAATCGCTTTCTGGAAAGTTATACGCGAACTGATGCGTAAACGTAATAAGTTTAACACAACAAACACTTCGGGATAGTAAAATAGGCTTAACATACCTTAAATAACCTTTACATAACTTAGAAATAAGTTTTGGATGGTTTGGTATGCCGAAATCAAGTTTATTCGCTTACAGGGACTAGTTTCGACAAACTGTGAAAGTATGCCGATTCGTACTGTAACGAACATTGCGGAACTTGATCATAAGTTAAACATACCCTAAATATCCTTTACATAGCTTAGAAATAGGCTTTGAGGGGTTCGGTATGCTAAAATAAACTTTATTGATCATTCAGGGACTCAAAGCGTCAAAAAAGTGCACAAGTTTGCATTTTCGCGCATATCTTACGTTCTGAATATATCCGGACATCCAAAAATTTATGTAATCATTAAAATATTTCATTTTAGTGATTGGCTTGATAAAATTCCATTCGTCGCGTAATTTGGATCGTTTTTGCGTTCGTTACGACTTCCGTCGTAATTAACCGAACAACGCAATCGTACGACCAAACGAGCCGACATCCGAGATGTTTTTGAGCATGTTTCATGTTCCCTATACTTTAACTTCATTTTAGAGCCTTGAAATGAGGTTAACGGGGTTTAAACGCATCGAAAATGGCTTAAACGGGCTGCAGGGACCATTTCTGCCATTTTTGAAACTTTGCTGAATCTGGCACTTGGTGGCGCTACTTGGTGGTGCTACGCGAACACCAACAGCCTACCCCATGGCGTAGCGCCAGCACCTGATCTGGACAGAAACATGATTTTCTACATTTTTCAGCAATGGGGTCAAACTTGGGGGGTCTATTTTGTAACATTTTCAATACCGTTAGCTGGTTTTGGGGCACCCCTAGTATCCGAAAACCATGGGCCACATGTGTACCATCCAGATCAAAGCACGTTTTACAATGAACGATCCTAACGGTTGTAGATTTCCTATAAATAGCAACCTCCACTTCATTTCATTCTCACTCAAATCTGATCTAAGATGCTCTAAGTTGGGGCCTTTGCTTCATACCTGAGCTACTTGGATCAAGATTTGCTTGCGTGGACCCGTTATAAGTTTTCCTTCGTTCTTTTTATTCGTTTTTATTGTAAAAGTCAAACTGCGTTTGACTTTCTGCATTGACCAGTTTATGGTCATTGCGAAGTTCGTTTGAACTTCATAACGTGAGCGTAATCACGATGGTTATAGTCCCTAGTGACTATACCTACTGATTACCACGTTATCTAGGCTCAGTGACAAGTCGTAGTTTCGGCCAAAATGCGCATTCTCGCGTATTTTGTAACCAAACTACTTTTGGGTATTAAAACCGTTTGTTTTGATACCAAACCTGTTTTCTAACTTAACTAAACATGTTTTAGCATGTTTAGCTCGTCACTTTTTAGATTAGTGCTTGTGTAGAGTCGTAAGTCAAGCGGACTAAACACCCGCTTAGACTTTCGAACACGACCCGTTTGGTCGATCATTAGGATCCGACCAAACATGTTTAGTGACCATAGTTACATAGGGAATAACCTTCCGAGGTTATACCTTATGGTCACTTAGGTTTAATTAGTTGTATGATAGGTAGTTTATATGCCTTAGGTAAATGACCAAAATGCCCTTTTCATGCATAATTGGTAATTAAGCATATGTAACACAAACTTTTGTCACTTAATTGATTATGCAACATATTTAATCATGTTTAGGCATATAATACTTGTCATAGGACTAGTTAGACATCTCGAACGCGCTTTTGCGCGAACGACACGTTAAAGTAGCGTAAGCTACCTTAATGGGTCACAATGGGTCGAAAGCACTTAGGTTAGGTTTCGATTTAGAATGTTAACTTTGTTAAACCATGTCATATGAGTTCCAATACTCATTTGGTTTACAAAACCTCATCCTATCCGATCTTCCGACTTAGGTCCGGTTTATTTATATAGTTATTAGGTTGCCGAATAATTCCGTGCTCCCTCTAGCTTTGCTTGGTTGTTGTTCAAGACCTCTAAGCATTCTCAGATGAGCACATAGCTCCCCTATTTTACTGTTTTCAATTGTTTTTGGGTGATTCATATGTGCTAAATGTTTTCGAGATTTTAACGATGGTTTCAAAAATAAATGATATGGTTTATACAAAATTTATAACGATTTTGACAAAGTAAACAAACTTGTTGGTTGTATTTACATAACGAATAATATTCATTAGTTTTGGCCGAACCGACCAGTATTAGGTTATGGTACCATAGGATCTGACAAATCCCGTTATCAGACTGGACCCATGGTTATGTGTGGGTTAGGTGGGTAACGACTGAATCTGTGATTGTTAATTTACCCTTTGGTGGTTTATTAATGCGAGAAGCGATAGGCGAGTTGCGAAGGATTGGATGTTATTACCGAGACAATCAAAAGTAGTTTTCACAATTTAAAACGAGAATGATTTAAATGACTAAAGCGATTTTTAATGAATTAAACGATTTGGGTAAACGATTGGTTTTTGGTTAGTGTTTAGATAACGGGGCGGGTGTAATGTGATGAAAGCATGGTGGATACGCCGCTGGTACTTCCTATATATAAGTGTTTTCATCGTATTACATACCGTGGTGTTATTTAGTTCACTTGGGTAAACGATTTTGAAACGATGTCACACAAACGAGGTTTTCGAAATGATATAAACCATACGAGTTTTATTAACGAGATTTATTAACGAGTTTTATTAACAAGATTTATTAACGAGTTTTATTAAAGAGATTTATTAACGAGTTTTATTAACGAGTTTTATTAACGAGATTTATTAACGAGTTTTATTAACGAATTTTATTAACGAATTTTATTAACGAGATTTATTAACGAGTTTTATTAACGAGTTTTATTAACGAATTTTATTAACGAGATTTATTCACGAGTTTTATTAACGAATTTTATTAACGAGATTTATTAACGAGTTTTATTAATGAATTTTATTAACGAGAATTATTAACAAGTTTTTACGAGATGTTTTACAATTTGATTTAATTAAATAAATGTTTTGGGTTAAGAATCATGGCTACGAGATTTTATAAATTATAACCAACTTGATTTGAGTTGGTTAATTATGTCGCAATACAATACTTTTCAAAACAAGGTTTTTAATTAAGTATTGCAACATGTAAACTAGCCATGAATCTGGCACTCTCAAAAATCTATGTACTCGCCAGCATTTCTTTGCTGACTTTGTTTTCACATATGTTTCAGGTGTTGTTGAATGATGTTGATTGCTAGGATGCATGCTCACATAGGACTGGACGAGGCCTTAGTGACTTAATAACAATGATAGACTATGTTTAAATTGTTTATTTAGATTTCCAGACGATGTAAATATTTAATGTTTAAACAAAACGAAACTTCAAATTTCCGTGTGTTTTAAAACAATGATTCTGTTACAACACTCCCCGACGATTCCACCGCGATTTGTTGTTTTACGCGGTCGGGGTGTGACCGAAAAGTTGGTATCAGAGCTCATGGTTATAGGGAATTAGGTTATTAGTAATGCTTTGACCTAGTCTATAACCTTCCTAGGACCCTAACACAAGATCCTTGTATTTAGATCTTAAAATAATATCGTCACCTATCCTTAGATGACAACCACAACAAGAACACAAATTTTGAATCCGCTTCGAAAACTAATCATCTGTTCTAGGATGATTGATTACTAGGTTTTGAACCCTCTAAGTTTTCAAAATCTCGTCGAAGTTTTGGTCTTATAATGTGAACACATGCAAACTGGAAGGGTGAATGCATGTACCCTGAGTTTTCCGTCTAAGGCTAGAGTGTTTGTACAAATCCGTAGTATCGGACCAGTCACCCTTACCTGGGAACTCTTGGGGTGAGTGTTCACTTATAGGCGAGCATGTCTTCAGTGATACATTAATATGACCCGTTTACTTTGATTAATCTCCGTCACATTTGTTTGCCTTAGGTAACAAACAAATGATCGCAATTTCTATGCGTTGTTGTTCTGTTTTAATTATCCGATAACATTTCACTTGTTTTCTCCTATGTCTTTCATTTCCTCTAGGATGTCTCTTCATCGCAACGACACTCAAATGTCCGAGCAAACTACCAAATTTGCACAGCGAATAGGCGAAGCAATCCTAAAAACTGTCGATTTAGGTATCGCCATGTCTCGTCTCAATAATGAAGCCACCCAAGAAGCATCGAAAGAAGCAGAAGCCAAGCCTTCGAAAAAGTCAAAGAAGTGTAAAGCTCCAAAGGATCCCGTAGCCGTTACACCGAATCAAGCAAAACCTAGCCAGGTGGCAGCACCACCAGCCAAGAAGCCGTACTTAGGAACTGCTCCTTTGTGCAATCAGTGTAACCTCCACCACTATGCAAGTGTCAAATGTCGGAAATGTTTCAACTGTGGACTCATTGGTCATTTGGCACGAGACTGTCATTAAGTCACTGTGCTAAACCAAGCTTTTCAGAACCCCGTTCAATTTCAAGTAGATCCAGCACGGGCTCATTTTCCTCCTGGTACTTGCTACACCTATGGCGAGACGGGTTATGTCAGGGACAGATACCCAAAGGTTTTTAATGCAAATCCGACCCACGGATGAGCATTTGGCCGATTAGAAGAAGCTGCTGCTTTGAAATAATCCGAATCTTATGTTTATGTTTCTAGTATTTTCCTTTGAACTCAGAAACAATCGATTTTGTTTATAAATAAATCTCTATTTGCAATTCTGATGTACAAATATAGTTGCATGTGTGTATGACATACCCCTACGATACCTACACCAAAGAACCGTATTTGTAGTTCTCTCATTCATATGATCGCTCGTGAATTCCTCGAAAATTCTAAGTGCTCGCTTCATTCTAAGAAACGAATTGACAATTTGAGTAATCACTTTAATTCCTTGGTTAGATAACTAAGGAAACCCTTTTCTGTCGAAGTTGCTTTTGGTAAACCTCTTGTACTCAATTTTGTTATTTGCGACTGTCAATTTAACTTTGATAATCACCTTTTTCCTATTGACCTTATACCGATGCAACTTGGGAGTTTCGACATTATCATAGGGATGGATTGGTTAGCTGAACATCATACTAAGGTGGTTTGTTTCGATAAGATTGTTCGTATTCCTCTTTCATCTGGCGATGTTCTGGAAGTTTGTGGCGAGAAACCATCTGTTGGTTTGAAGCTTATGTCGTGTACAAAGGCCCAAAGTTATTTGCAAAAAGGATATGTTGCCTTTCTGGCACATGTCACCGAGGAGAGAGGCAAGAGCAAGAGTATTCAGGATATTCTGATTGTTCGGGATTATCCAGAGGTGTTTTCTGATGAACTGCCTGGTTTGCCTCCAGTTCGTCAAGTCGAGTTTCATATTGACCTTGTACCCAATGCCAACCCGATTACGAAAGCACCTTATCGTCTTGCACCGTCCGAGATGCAAGAGTTATCGAAACAGCTTCAAGAGTTGTCTGATAAAGGATTCATCCATCCGAGCTTTTCGCCTTGGGGAGCTCCTGTTCTCTTTGTGAAAAAGAAAGATGGATCTTTTCGAATGTGTATCGATTATCGTGAGCTTAATAAGCTTACCATCAAAAATCGATATCCCCTACCTCAAATTGATGATTCTCTTCGACCAGCTGCAAGGTGCTTCATGCTTTTCCAAGATCGATCTGCGTTCTGGGTATCATCAACTTCGTGTTCTCGAAGAAGACATTCCCAAAACTGCATTCCGCACGAGATATGGACACTACGAGTTCACCGTCATGCCTTTTGGTATGACAAATGTTCCAGCCCTTTTCATGGATTTAATGAATAGGGTCTGTAAACCTTATTTAGACAAATTCATCATTGTGTTCATAGACGATATTCTTGTTTATTCGAAGTCTCGAGCCGATCACGAGCAACACCTTCGTTTGACACTGGAACTCCTGAAGAGGGAACAACTTTTTGCTAAGTGTGAATTCTGGCTTAAAGCAATTCAGTTTTTGGGTCATATAGTCAACGAGCAGGGTATTCATGTGGATCCATCCAATTTTGCTGCAATTAAGGATTGGAATACACCAACGGCACCTACAGAAATTCGTTCTTTTCTTGGTCTCGCTGGTTATTATCGTCGTTTTATTTCAAACTTCTCGAAGATCGCGGTGCGACTCACTGCTTTGATTCAGAAGAATAAGCCTTTGGAGTGGGGATCTAAGCAAGAAGAAGCGTTCCAAACGCTGAAACGAAAAGCTATGTGATGCTCCTGTTTTATCCTTGCCCAATGGAAACGATGATTTCGTTGTCTTTTATGACGTGTCGAATCTAGGCCTTGGTTATGTTTTTATGCAATGAGGTATAATCATAGCATATACGTCAAGACAATTGAAAGTTCACGAAAAGAACTACACAACTCATGATCTTGAGTTAGGTGTTGTGGTATTTGCTCTCAAAATCTGGAGACACTACCTCTATGGAACGAAGTGTGTGGTTTTCACAAGACCACAAAAGTCTCTAGCACATTCTTAATCAAAAGGAGCTGAACATGAGGCAACGACAATGGGTTGAGCTCTTGAACGATTACGATTGCGTGATTCGCTACCTTCCTGGTAAGGCGAATATCGTAGCCGATGCGCTTAATCGAAAGGAGCGAGTCAAGCTTCATTCTATTCAAACTCTATCTGATATTCAATCTTGTGTCCTTCAAGCACAACGATCTTGTGTAAATGAAGGCTTATTGAAATATGAGCTACCACTTCAACTCGAGCTTAAACTCGAAACGAAAGGTGATGGGTTGCCCTATTTAAGGATCCTTGTGGATGATTATCGCTCAAATCGGAGTCCTTAATTGAATTCATTGTATGATTTAATACGTACATTACGATTCAATAAGGACAAAACCGAATTCCTATTAAGATCTTCCTATCTTCATAGTTAGATTCTTGAAAATGTTTAAAGTGCCAAATGAAATCCACGGATTAGATTCCAGGTGTGCTTTAAATACCTGTGTCCAAAGATAACAAATTAAAGGTCAAATTAAACAATTATACGATTATGTGATTATGTGTTTATGTGTTCTCCTTTATGTTTTTGTGTGGTCCGATTTTTGTTATCCAAATCCTCATAGAATCTTCCATATCTTCATATGAGGGATTCATAGTAGGATATTCAAAAGGTACTACCTTAAATCCTTAATGGGCTTCTACGTGGTAGTTAAGACCCTTGGGTTATATAGTACCATTCCATGATTCGAAAAGAGACCCTTTAGTGGTCTAGTTAAAGATTGATTCAAAATCTGGTTAAGAATGGCATGTGATGATACAGCTGAAAGGACCCTATGGTGGTCCAGTCACACTCATCACAGGTTCATTCATTTGGTTTTCCCCTACACATTATTAAAAGCACTCTGTGAACTATGCAAGGAATTACGTAATTATGGACGCGTACATAATTATAAAAAATTAAGTGCACTGAAACCACAGTAAGATTTATCATGTGTAAGAATCAATAGTGACAACAATAACGAAACGTGAACAATGTAATGGAGGTACGGTAGACGCACCAATGGCGCTTCATATACTTGTATATAAGTGTCCCTCTTACATTGCAAGCATAATGTTATTTAAAGTTACTAGAACTTCAGAACCCTAACCAGTGTTGTTTTATCTTTTCGACTTCATGTTTCGAGCTCTCATAAGTTTCCTCTAATTAAATTTCGGGACGAAATTTCCTGAAGTAGGGGAGACTGTGACATATGTGCCTCCACGACCATCGAACAAATACCAAATCAATGAAATGTTGTGTTTCATACTTGGGATTTGTATAAATATGTGTATCGTTTGCACATATCAATTCTTGTTCGATTTCGAGCTCTAAATCGCTTTCTGGAAAGTTATACGCGAACTGATGCGTAAACGTAATAAGTTTAATGCAACAAACACTTAGGGATAGTAAAATAGTCTTAACATACCTTAAATAACCTTTACATAACTTAGAAATAAGTTTTGGATGGTTTGGTATGCCGAAATCAAGTTTATTCGCTTACAGGGACTAGTTTTGACAAACTGTGAAAGTATGCCAATTCGTACTGTAACGAACATTCCAGAACTTGATCATAATTTAAATATACCCTAAATATCCTTTACATAGCTTAGAAATAGGATTTGAGGGGTTCGGTATGCTAAAATAAACTTTATTGATCATTCAGGGACTGAAAGCTTCAAAAAGTGCACAAGTTTGCATTTTCGCGCATATCTTACGTTCTGAATATATCCGTACATCCAAAAATTTATGTAATCATTAAAATATTTCATTTTAGTTATTGGCTTGATAAAATTCCATTCGTCGCGTAATTTGGATCGTTTTTGCGTTCGTTACGTCTTCCGTCGTAATTAACCGAACAACGCAACCGTACGACCAAACGAGCCGACATCCGAGATGTTTTTGAGCATGTTTCATGTTCCCTATACTTTAACTTCATTTTAGAGCCTTGAAATGAGGTTAACGGGCTTTAAACGCATCGAAAATGGCTTAAACGGGCTGCATGGACCATTTCTGCCATTTTTGAAACTTTGCTGAATCTGGCACTTGGTGGCGCTACGCAAGCACCAACTGCCTACCCCGTGGCATAGTGCCAGCACCTGATCTGGACAGACACATGATTTTCTGCATTTTTCAGCAATGGGGTCAAACTTGGGGGTCTATTTTGTAACATTTTCAATACCGTTAGCTGGTTTTGGGGCACCCCTAGTATCCCAAAACCATGGGCCACATGTGTACAATCCATATCAAAGCACGTTTTACGATGAACGATCCTAACGGTTCTAGATTTCCTATAAATAGCAACCCCCACTTCATTTCATTCTCACTCAAATCTGATCTAAGATGCTCTAAGTTGGGGCCTTTGCTTTATACCTGAGCTACTTGGATCAAGATTTGCCTGCGTGGACCCGTTGTAAGTATTCCTTCGTTCTTTTTATTCGGTTTTATCGTAAAAGTCAAACTGCATTTGACTTTCTGCATTGACTAGTTTACGGTCATTGCGAAGTTTGTTTGAACTTCATAACGTGAGCGTAATCACGATGGTTATAGTCCCTAGTGACTATACCTACTGATTACCACGTTATCTAGGCTCAGTGACGTGTCGTAGTTTCGGCCAAAATGCGCATTCTCGCGTATTTTGTAACCAAACTACTTTTGCGTATCAAAACCGTTTGTTTTGATACCAAACCTGTTTTCAAACTTAACTAAACATGTTTTAGCATGTTTAGCTCGTCACTTTTTAGATTAGTGCTTGTGTAGAGTCGTAAGTCAAGCGGACTAAACACCCGCTTAGACTTTCGAACACGACCCGTTTGGTCGATCATTAGGATCCGACCAAACATGTTTAGTGACCATAGTTGCATAGGGAATAACCTTCCGAGGTTATACCTTATGGTCACTTAGGTTTAATTAGTCGTATGATAGATAGTTTATATGCCTTAGGTAAATGACCAAAATGCCCTTTTCATGCATAATTGGTAATTAAGCATATGTAACACAAACTTTTGTCACTTAATTGGTAATTCCGTGCTCCCTCTAGCTTTGCTTGGTTGTTGTTCAAGACCTCTAAGCATTCTCAGGTGAGTACATAGTTCCCCTATTTTACTGTTTTCAATTGTTTTGGGGTGATTCATATGTGCTAAATGTTTTAGAGGTTTTAACGATGGTTTCAAAAATAAATGATATGGTTTATACAAAGTTTATAACGATTTTGATAAAGTAAACAAACTTGTTGGTTGTATTTACATAACGAATAATATTCATTAGTTTTGGACGAACCGACCAGTATTAGGTTATGGTACCATAGGATCTGACAAATCCCGTTGGCAGACTGCACCCATGGTTATGTGTGGGTTAGGTGGGTAACGACTGAACCTGTGATTGTTAATTTACCCTTTGGTGGTTTATTAATGCGAGAAGCGATAGGCGAGTTGCGAAGGTTTGGATGTTATTAGCGAGACAATCAAAAGTAGTTTTCAAAATTTAAAACGAGAATGATTTAAATGACTAAAGCGATTTTTAACGAATTAAACGATTTGGGTAAACGATTGGTTTTTGGTTAGTGTTTAGATAACAGGACGGGTGTAATGTGATGATACGCCGCTAGTACTTCCTATATATAAGTGTTTTCATCGTGTTACATACCATGGCGTTATTTAGTTCACTTGGGTAAACGATTTTGAAACGATACGAGTTTTATTAACGAGATTTATTAACGAGTTTTATTAATGAGATTTATTAACGAGTTTTGTTAACGAGATTAATTAACGAGTTTTATTAATGAGTTTTTTTACCGAGATTTATTAACGAGATTTATTAACAAGTTTTATTAACGAATTTTATTAACGAATTTTATTAACGAGATTTATTAACGATTTTTATTAACGAATTTTATTAACGAGAATTATTAACAAGTTTTTACGTGATGTTTTACAATTTGATTTAATTAAATAAATGTTTTGGGTTAAGAATCATGGCTACGAGATTTTATAAATTATAACCAACTTGATTTGAGTTGGTTAATTATGTCGCAATACAATACTTTTCAAAACAAGGTTTTTAATTAAGTATTGCAACATGTAAACTAGCCATGAATCCGACACTCTCAAAAACCTATGTACTCGCCAGCATTTCTTTGCTGACTTTGTTTTCGCATATGTTTCAGGTGTTGTTGAATGATGTTGATTGCTAGGATGCATGCTCACATAGGACTGGACGAGGCCTTAGTGACTTAATAACAATGATAGACTATGTTTAAATTGTTTATTTAGATTTCCAGACGATGTAAATAATTAATGTTTAAATAAAACGAAACTTCAAATTTCCGTGTGTTTTGAAACAATGATTCTGTTACAACACTCCCCGACGATTCCGCCGCGATTTGTTGTTTTACGCGGTCGGGGTGTGACAACCAGGTCGACGAAACATGTGGGGTTTCATCACCTTGGGGTTTCGCCGTAGGTCAGAACCTCACAAACAGAATGTAGTTGGATACAAGTGTAATGTTGTATAATTATATGCTGACCTTTGCCTGTTAAGGATATCAGTTATACATGAGGAAACATGATTCGTTGATTAGCATACTTGACTATTAAGCCCTGTCACGAAACATGTGAACTTTAAATTCGTACGTGTTGATTAACTGTTAAGATGTTTGAATGCACACTGTGATTTGCATATTATACGTGAGCCTTGTGAATGTAAACTGATTGCGTATGTATGCTGCTATAGGCTTTGACTGATTAATTGCGAACAAGTAGATTAACAAAACCGAGCAAACCAAGGTGAGTTCACACTTTCTATAAGGCCTGAGGATTCCCGGTGGTTGGGAATGGGTTAAGAAACTAAAACGGAACCTGCATATTCTTCTTGGGTAGAATATGTACCTCCATCCTCGTTGAGAAGGATGACAACATTTAACCTGCGTATTCTCCTTGGGTAGTTTACGTACCTCCGTCCTCAGTTGGAAGGACGACAACATATAACTTACTAGACAAAACTCTATCATTAAGTCCCTCATTTTTATATCGACTTAATCGCCAGGCCAAAGGTGAGCGGGTCATTAGTTAAATACAACTATTAGGTTTGACAAGCCTCACACCGTGCCGGGAGGATGGGCGTGGACTAATGGATCTGGGCACTTAGTCAATGATGATAGACATTGACGTAGGGCACAACTTTCTCAGTCAGTTGTCGATATGGTAACGGTCTAGTGGTTACATGGGGTAGCCCCCACTGGTTATGGATTGGGAAACAATGAATTGGATAACTCATGGTTTTTGAATGAACTCGTGGTTTTTGAAACAACTATAAACTGGAAAACCAACTATGAACTCGCTCAACTTTGTTGTTGACTTGTTGTTACATGCCTTGCAGGTCATTAGATTCTGGAGCTTGCAGGGGAGCGGGAGTCATTGTGATACATGGACTGTAGAGTTCCATGCTTTACATTGAACTTTTAAACTTATGCTTTGGTTTTTGGTTTTAAACTTTATTGCTTCCGCTAATAACTTGAATTGGATTAACTTGTTTGAACACCAATTATATTGTGTGGTTGGACTTTTATTTACTTAAATTACATTGTTCAATATGATTGGTGGTTGGATCCTGGTGAGTCACGCCTCCTGCGGTGATACTCCGCTTGTGGATTTTGGGGGTGTGACAGATTGGTATCAGAGCCATTGGTTATAGTGAACTCGGTTTTAAAAAGGGAAAAGCTTTTTGACAAAACCATACTATAACCTGTACAGTGCTCAACGATCCACAACGACGCTTCGCTCCACGTGCAAGACTCAACACTATAGGTGATATGGTTTATGTTTATATTGCCTGTCTATTAGTTTGCATAATGCATTGTTCATGATATGCTTAGTCAACGTAACGACTATTGTTTGAAACCCTGTGTGCTTACTCTCTTCTGTCATCCCATACTTATGCACTTTCGCGACACCCCTCTCACTTATGCTTTCTTTGATGTGAAGATCATGAGTGGACGTTTGAACTTAAGTCACGCCCAGCTGACGGCTCTAATCAACGAACGAGTGGCTGAGGCACTCGCAGCAGCCCTTGCAGGAGGTATACCCTGCCATTCCGACCTAACTTAGGATGTTTAGATCCTACCCTCGTGAACCAACTCTTGTGCTTAACCTTGTCTTTTCTTTCTCGCGCGACAGGTCAACATGCTCAGCTTCCCATATGTACGTTCAAGACCTTTATGGACTGTCGACCTAGTACCTTCAGTGGTACAGAAGGAGCTGTAGGCCTCCTCCATTGGTTCGAGAAGATCGAGTCTGTCTTCGAAATGTGTGAATTCCCTGAGGCTTGTAGGGTAAAATTTGCTACTGGAACACTCGAAGGTGTTGCGTTGACATGGTGGAACACGCAAGTACAAATGCTAGGGTTGGCAGCTGCTAATGCCACCCCATGGAACGACTTCAAAGATCTGATCAAAGAGGATTATTGTCATCGCGACGACATTCACAAGCTGGAAGTAGAGTTTTATAACTTGAAAATGACGGGGTCTGAAATAGAGGCGTATACGAAGAGATCGAACGAACTGGCTGCACTGTGTCCAACTATGGTAGATCCTCCTATCAAGCGTATCGAGCTGTACCTCAAGGGTCTAGTGCCAGAGATTCAGAGCCATGTGACTGCGGCTAACCTTGGTACTATCCAGCAGGTCATACGGCTAGCCCACCATCTCACAGATCAGGCAGTTGAGCAAAACAAGCTACCCAAGCGTATTAGTGCTACAGCTACTTCAGATGCTCCTAGCGACAACAAGCGTAAATGGTATGGGAATTCAAGCAAAGGTTCTACTTCTGTTCAGTCTCAGCCTCAGCAGCGGAGAACTGACGACTACAAGAGCCCCAATCAGCAGTCTTCTGGGAATCAGGGTCAGGGTGGATACAGGGGAAATCACCCTAAGTGCAATCGATGTAATTTGCACCACAGCGGTCCGTGCAACAAGAGTCATTGTCAGAGATGTAATAAGTTGAGTCACGCAGCCAAGGATTGCATGAGCTCACATCCTGTGAATCAGAATCGTCAACAGCAGCCACAAGCTCCACAGAACCACCACCAGCAACAGCAGGGTAATAAGGGATGCTTTCAGTGTGGTGCTGAGGGTCACTTCAAGAGACACTGTCCACAGTTGAATCAGAATCAGAAAAACAACAACAACCAAGGAAATGGGAATAACATTGGGGGTAACAATGATGGCAACGGTGCCAGGGGACGTGTCGTCGTGATTGGTCAGGGTGATGCAAGGAACGATCCCAATGTTGTGACGGGTAAGTTCCTACTGGACGACTTCTATGTTACTGTTTTATTTGATTCGGGTGCTGATACTAGTTTGGTGTCCTTAAAAGTTAGTCAAATGCTTAAGCGTACTCCAACACTTTTGAACACCAAGCACATTGTAGAACTAGCAAACGGTAAAAGTTTAGAGGCCACACACATAGTTAAGGGTTGTAATCTTGTTCTTGCTGATCAGACCTTCTCTATCGACCTCATTCCTATCGTTCTTGGTAGCTTCGACGTTGTCATTGGGATGGATTGGTTATCTCAACATCAAGCGGAAATTCTTTGCAAGGAGAAAATTGTCCGCATCCCTCGTTCTGGTGAAGAACCCCTCGTGATTCATGGTGACAAGAGTGGTGCGGTAGTAGGCATCATCTCTTTCCTTAAGGCCCAAAAGTGTTTGCGAAAGGGCCACCCTGCTATTCTAGCCCTCGTTACTGACACCTTCACGAAAGAGAAGAAGATAGAAGACATTCCTATTGTACATGATTTTCCTGAGGTATTTCCCGAGGAATTACCTGGTCTTCCGCCTCATCGTCAGGTCGAATTCCAAATCGAGCTAGCTCCTGGAGCAGCACCAATAGCTCATGCACGTTATCGCGTAGCTCCATCAGAACTTGAGGAATTGTACAACCAACTTCAAGAGCTATTATACAAGGGTTTCATTCGTCCTAGCTCTTCGCCCTGGGGAGCTCCAGTCTTGTTTGTGAAGAAGAAAGACGGTACCTTCCGAATGTGTATTGACTATCGTGAACTCAACAAGGTAACCGTGAAGAATCGTTATCCTCATCCGCGTATTGATGACCTATTCGACCAGTTGCAAGGGTCGAGCTTCTACTCAAAGATTGATCTTAGATTGGGATATCATCAGCTGAGAGTCTGAGACGAGGACATCTCCAAAACAGCATTCAGGACTCGTTACGGGCACTACGAGTTTCTGGTTATGCCTTTCGGATTGACAAACGCACCTGCGGTCTTCATGGATCTCATGAACCGAGTGTGCAAACCTTACCTGGATAAGTTCGTTATTGTTTTCATCGATGACATCCTAATCTATTCTAAGAACCAGGAGGAACACGAGCATCATCTGCGTCTTATTTTGGAACTTCTTCGAGCAGAGCAGCTGTATGCTAAGTTTTCAAAATGCGACTTTTGGCTTCGTGAAGTCCATTTCCTAGGCCACGTGGTAAATGAGGATGAGATTCATGTGGATCCATCCAAGGTTGACTCGATCAAGAACTGGCCTGCGCCCCGTACAGCAACCGAAATCCGCCAATTCTTGGGTTTGGCGGGTTACTATAGAAGATTTATCAAGGACTTCTCAAAGATTGTGCAACCTCTCACTACACTAACTCAGAAGGGTGTCACCTATCATTGGGGTGATGCACAGGAATCCGTGTTTCAGCACTTAAAGAAGAGACTATGTAGCGCACCTATTCTCTCGTTACCTGAAGGCACCAACAATTTTGTGGTTTATTGCGACGCGTCAATCCAAGGACTTGGTTGTGTGTGGATGCAACGTGAGACAGTCATTGCTTATGCATCACGCCAACTTAAGGTTCACGAAAGGAACTACACTACTCACGATCTGGAGCTGGGAGCTGTTGCTTTCGCACTCAAGATATGGAGGCATTACCTGTACGGTACCAAGTGCACCATTTACACCGATCACAGGAGTCTCCAGCATATCTTCGATCAGAAGGAGTTGAACATGCGACAGCATCGATGGGTCAAACTTCTGAATGATCACGAGTGCGCGATCAAGTACCATCCGGGCAAAGCCAATGTTGTGGCCGACGCTCTCAGTCGAAAAGAGACTAACCCTAAGCGTGTACGTGCGTTACAGCTTACCATCTACTCTAGTCTTCCCGCTCAGATACGAGATGCTCAGATTGAAGCATTGAAAGCAGAAAACATCAGGGCTGAGTCTCTGCGAGGATCGAAGAAACAATTAGAACAAAAGGAAAACGGTGCTTATTACGTGACAGGGCGCATCTGGGTTCCACTCTATGGTAATCTACGTGAGCTTGTGATGGATGAAGCACACAAGTCTCGCTACTCGGTACATCCTGGTTCGGATAAGATGTACCACGACCTCAAGACTACGTATTGGTGGCCTAGTTTGAAGGCCAACATAGCAACCTACGTTAGTAAATGCTTGACTTGTGCGAGAGTCAAAATCGAGTACCAGAAACCATCAGGCCTACTTCAATAACCAGAGATACCGACATGGAAATGGGAGCAAATTTCCATGGATTTCATAACTGGCTTGCCTAGATCTCAATGAGGAAATGATACCATTTGGGTGATCGTGGACCGACTGACCAAGTCTGCACATTTTCTGGCTATCAAGGAAAAGGATAAGTTTTCTACTCTAGAAGACATCTACCTAAAGGAAGTTGTTTCGAGGCACGGGGTGCCTGTAGGTCCCTCGGAGGTTGAGGTTTAACCTATTCCTTGTTATGTCTAACACACTAGCGAGTGCGGAATCCAAGCTAGCATGCAAACCGGGATAGAACAAGCACAATGATATACACAACACACAATATTCAACGATTAACACCACTTGTATTAAACGTATGAAAGGTCCGGTTACAAGCACAAGGTTTACAGATGTATTCTATAAACTCTCTCTATCTTTCGTGTGTGTGTGTTCCCTGAACAGAAAGCTCTCACTTTGTCTGGAATGTCTAACTACTGAAATGAACACAACACACGGGTATTTATACCCAATACAGCAGGTCCGGTCGAAGGATCATGCAGACTGGTCGAACGATCATCTGTCGACCAGAAACAGCTCGAAGGATCCATATGTACCACGAAAGATGGGATCTTTCGTGGTCCATCTATCGAAGGTTATCTTTCGAGCAGGTCATCGAAGGATATAGGCAATCCTTCGATGGCACATCCTTCGACCCAACATCTTACAAACATAATGTTGACTGTTTGGCCAAGTCAAACCAGGAGGATGGTTGACTTGGTCAAACTTACAAGACTAACAAGACACCGTTTTACATCGTGACCGAATACAGACAAAGTGCAGACATAAGTGCACCAACAAACTCCCCCTTGGCTGTAGCTCTGTCTGGCTGTAGCTTTGTCTCGATCTTTGTTCTTGTAAGTTCTCGTGTCTTCAAGTCTTTGACTTCTATTCAAGTCTTCAATGTCGGAGGATCTTCAAAGTCTTCACGTCTTGAAAGCAGAAAGTGTACCAACAAACTCCCCGTTTGATGTAGGAAGTGTGTTGACAAACTCCCCCTTAACATAAGCTCCCCCTTGAGTTATGCTCGTGAAAGTCTTGATCTTTATAAAGTGAGATCCTTGTGGTGTTGATGATGGTCAGCGGCAACTCGATCATCTTCATCATTTGAGTGCCTTCACGTCGTGTCTTCATTCCGAAGCTTGTCATCGACCATGTTCTCCTAGCCTTTAGAATCTGCACATGCAAGAAATCTAAACGCGTAATGAGAACAACTGCCTGGAATATCATAAGCAACCGACACACATGTGACCATTGTTTAAACAAACACCGTCCGACAGTTTGAAAGTTTAAAATATTTTATCAACCTCAATTTCAACTTTCAACACTTTGCAAATTTCGACCGTTTATGAAGATTCAGTCGTTTCGGTTTTCGTTCAGGTTTCAGGTAACAAAGACTTGAGCTCCAACATCGTACGATCGAAAATAAAATAGAAATAAAATCTTTTTGGCTTTTATAAGGTTTATATTAAAACACTCCTAAACTCTTTTTGGTATTTTTGAATATTTCAAATTTAAAGACTGAAAGCAGTAAATAAATATTTACAGACATTCTTTTTGCGAGTTTCGAGGGTAAGAGAATCATATCAGTGTACGGTCATGCCAAAACGCTCTTGTTGTTCAATTAGTTAACATTAAGATAAGCATCCTATAACAATTATCGGTATTGTTGTCCACATAAGCTCAACTTATCAGATGTAATCATGGCGAGGGGATACGTTAAGGTATGATTTATACTTATAGACCGGTGTTCATCCTCATCACGACACATTCCCGTATCAAGGTATGCACGAGAGTTCATCTTACCGGTGAGTATACCGATTATCATCTGTTTGACCGTATATGATGTGAGATTCTCACTTATTTTGATTTGAAAACAAGCCCTATGTGATAGAATCACTTATTGATGAGGAACTTGATTTTCAGATGCATGAGGGCACAGGAGCAAGTCCGTGAACAGGTCAGTACTTTCGTACAACAGAGAGACGAACTTGACTCCCGGAAAGAATTTGTGATAATTTATCACTTATTTTGTTTGGACATGTGATTGTTTATCACTTATTGAGGTCGAATGCAATATGTACACGTATGTATAGTATCATGGAAGATCTAGACTTGCGTCCCCGTTATTTTTCGGTAAAAGATACAACCATGATACCCAGATGATAAGCAGCATAAAGACCGAATATCTCAGAACCTCGGCAATCTCTCAAACGAAATTTCGGTACTAAGACCATATGCCAATGAATGGTTCCCACCTGGTCTTCAGTCGATTTAAGTTTATATCACCCTGCACACTTTAAAATGATTGTGAGCCTACCGATACATCTTATATAGAGCTGCTTATCGTTTTTCATTTAAGGTTTAAAGAGGTTTGGACAGACCACTGATGTACTATCATTTTCTCTTTTGCTCGCCAGGAAACTCATTTTTGTTTTTCTATTGTTTTTGTGTTTTGGAAATTTTTTGATGTTTTTGGATTTTCAAATTTTGGATTTACTCCCCCTAAAATCAATAAACTAAGACAAATTTAAAACACAAAGGTATTTACAAAAATGATTTTCCGATGTGGATTACTCTTGCTTGACCTTAATGCCGTTTACCAATAATAAAAAGTCAAATCTTGATTTGTCAAATGCTTTGGTAAAAAGGTCGGCACGTTGGTCATCGGTGTGGACGTAAGCAACATCGATTAGCCTTTTCTCAAAGCAATCACGTATGAAGTGATACTTAATGTCAATGTGCTTAGTCTTTGAATGCTGCACAGGATTTTTAGTGATCTGTAATGCAGCAGAATTATCAACGTAAATAGGAGTAGTTAGGAATTCAAAACCGTAATCACGCATTTGTTGTTGGATCCATAGGACTTGGGAGCAACAACTTGATGCAGCAATGTATTCAGCTTCGCATGTTGATGTAGCTACACACGTCTGCTTCTTGCACTGCCATGTGACTAGGCGATTTCCCAAAAACTGATATCCAGCCGTTGTGGATTTGCCGTCGATTTTGCATCCGCCAAAATCAGAATCACTGAATGCGATCAAGTCAAAGTTATTATCCCTAGGGTACCATAGACCGGTGTCAGGGTAACCCTTCAAATAACGAAAAATCCTTTTTACAGCTGCAAGATGTGAGGCCTTCGGGTTGACTTGATATCTGGCAAGAAGGCACGTTGGGTACATTATATCTGGTCTTGATGCTGTGAGGTACATAAGAGATCCGATCATCGCGCGGTAGTATGAGGGGCTAGTATCTTGACCCTTCAAGTCTGGAGTAATTCCGTGATTTTGCGGCAATGGGGTACCAATGGGCGTTGCATCAGACATCTGGAACCGGCTCAAGATGTCACCAACATATTTAGTCTGATGGATGAATATCCCAGACTCGGTTTGTTGTACTTGTAGGCCCAAAAAGAAGGTCATTTCCCCCATAGCACTCATCTCGAATTTATCCTGCATCACACCCTCGAAATCCCTACACAAAACATCATTAGTAGAACCAAAAATAATATCATCAACGTATACCTGTACCAGTAGAAGATCTCCATCTTGTTCTTTGATGAAAAGAGTACAGTCGATAAGACCTCTGCGAAATCCATTCTCCAGCAGATAATTAGATAAGGTTGCGTACCAAGCTCGCGGTGCTTGATGAAGACCATAGAGAGCTTTGTTGAGCAACCAAACCCGATCGGGATGGATAGGATCTTCAAAACCTGGAGGCTGTTTGATGTACACCTCTTCTTCTACGACAACATGTAAGAATGCACTTTTCACTTCCATCTGGTATACCTTGAAACCTTTGAATGAGGCATAAGCCAGAAAAATCCGAATTGCTTCTAGGCGTGCAACAGGTGCATATACTTCGTTGTAGTCGATCCCTTCTATCTGACGAAAACCTTGAACGACTAGCCTTGCTTTGTTTCGGATAACAATTCCACGGTCATCCTTTTTGCATTTAAACACCCAACGGGTACCAATCTTCTTGTAACCAGCAGGTTTCTCTACGAGTTTCCAGACACCTAGCTTCTGGAATTGTTGCAGTTCTTCCTGCATTGCTTCAACCCATGAGTTATCTTTCAAAGCTTCTTTCCAAGTTCTTGGCTCTTCCTGTGAGACATAACACGCGAAAGACCAATCATTTTGTTGACCAGATTCTCGGATAGTTGCATACAAGCCTGCATTGTTGTTGTTTCGCAACATGTTTCTTGTTTGAACGCCACTTTGTACATTTCCGATGATGTTTTGTTGAGGATGGGTATTATGAATCCTTGTTTCTGGATTATCTTGAACTGGAATATTTGTACCCAGATTGTTGAGATTGAGATCAACAATCAATTCAAGTCCCGGAATTGACGAAGAGGATGATGCAGTAGCTTCAGCTGTTCTAGGGACATCCACTGGAGGAGTACCCTCTGAAATACCATGAACTGCTGTTGGAGCTTCTTGATCTGCATCTAGAAATTCATCATCCTCTGAAGATTCGTTCAATTCGGAAGCATCATGAAAATCCTCATTGTCGAGAGCATTATTATTCACTGAAGATGGTTCTTGATTGACTATAATGGGACGAACCAACGGTGAATCTGTTGCATTGTCACTCTCGAAAAACATCATAGCCGCAGCACTTTCTTCAACTGCTTCAACATTGATCGAATTGAAAAAGTCATCGTACTCAAACATCCAAGGCTGACCAGGATTTCTGACTGGTAAAGTGTGCCTTTGTACTCTGACTTCAGACCATTCCTCGACCCTTTTAGTCTCTAGATTCCAGACTCTTAAGTTCGGGGTGGAATACCCAAGAAAGTATCCCTCAATTGCTCTTGCCCCAAACTTTCCATTAGGATCGATTATTGTGCACGGAGCTCCAAACGGTTCAAGATATGACAAATCTGGTTTCCGTTTGTTAATAAGCTCAAAGCAGGTCTTGTTGTGCCTTTTGACTGTAAGGACTCGGTTCAACGTGTAACATGCAGAGGACACAGCTTCAGTCCAGAAGGGAATCGGCAACTGTGACTCTACCAACATTGTCCTAGCAGTCTCGATCAATGTGCGGTTCTTACGTTCAGCGACGCCATTCTGTTGAGGAGTATAAGCTGCACTAAATTCGTGAAGAATACCTTTTGAAGTGCAAAACTCCGCCATGGCATGATTTTTGAATTCAGTACCATTGTCGCTACGTATCCGCCTAACCTTCAAATTATAGAGATTCTCAATCTGAATGATCAAGTTTTTGATAATACCGAAGGTTTCACTCTTATGTGCCATGAACGCCACCCAAGAAAATCTTGAATAATCATCAGTTATCACGAGGCAATATTGATCATTCCTAATGCTTTTGTGCTTGACAGGACCGAACAAATCCATGTGCAAACGTTCAAGAGGAACAGCCACCGTGTTGACTTTCTTTGTAGGGTGTCGCCTCTTCGTTTGTTTTCCTTTCTGGCACGAGACACAGACGTCTTGAAGATGGAAGTTTTTAAGAGGAACACCATTCACCAATTCATTTGACACCAAATGATTCATTTTGCGTAAGTGAATGTGACCCATTCGTCTGTGCCAAGAGATTGTGTCTTTTTCTGTGGCTTTGGAAACGAAACATGTTGCTTGTGCAGACGTTGTGATAGCTTGGCTCATATCAAGGACATACAAATCATTTATCCTTGGAGCCGACAAGAGAATCCATTCTTTTGGAATTTTGAAGCCGGGTTTCAGTACATAACATCCATTAGCATCAAAGTGTACTGAGAACTGCTTATCACAAATTTGAGAAACACTAAGAAGATTGTGATCAAGTTGTTGCACAAAGTTGATCTTATCAAAGCTAACAACCCCATTGGAAATCATTCCTTCACCCGTTATATATCCGCCTTTATCTCCAGCAAAAGCAACATAACCTCCTCTAATAGATTTGACGTCGTAGAGAAGCTTCATGTCGCCTGTCATGTGCCTGGATGCCCCACTATCAACAATCCAATGACTACTGATAGTTCCTCCTGGAACACCCTGCACATGAACTCACATAATTAGTTGGAGATGGGGACCCAAGCCATTGTGGTCTTGGGTCTTCCATTTTCATCAATGATAATAACCTCTACTCTTTGATGATTCGAAAATTGTGATGGTCCCCCTGATTCTTTAACTGTTTTTGGTTTCCAGGTCTGTTTTGTTATACCAGTGTTATTCTTTAAAATTTTAACTTCATAGTTGTCAGAAGTTTTTGAATTTTCTGGTTTGACAGAAACAGATGGTTTGTTAACCACATCAGTTTTAATTGCTTTTTCAATTTTCTTGACCTGTTGGCGTTTCTGTTTCTTTTCCCTTTCTTTTACAAGACGGGGATCTTGTTTTGATGAAACAGATCGCTTGCGGTCAATGTGGTCACGGGGAACATCAACTATGCCTTTTTGTTTATGAAGATACGGGCAATTTCGAACAATATGCCCGATTCTTCCACATTCAAAACATGATCTTCGTTCAACAAACCCCGAAGTATCATGTGGTCGTCTTGCCGATGATGAACTTTGTGATCCCGAGGTACTAGGTTTTGAACAACTTGGTTCATTCCTTTTCATCACAGTTGCTTTCTGGACAAAATCTAAGTTAGATTGATTTGCAAACTTTTCAATTTTGTCCGTTCCCTTCGACTTCACAAAGTTCACATTCTTCTTTTTCTTCTGATTCGGCTTCCTTTGATTTTGAGTCGGTGCCTTACCTTTGGGTTTGGTATGATTTTGCTGTTTTTCCACTGTTGGTAATTTCTTGTTCCCAAATTGTTTTCTAACTTCAGCCTTTGGGATAGGAGGACACTGTGTGACTGTAACATGAGGTCCTGACTTTCCCAAAAACTTACTTGTAGAATTTTCAAAGACTTTACTGATTAAAGATTGATTAACATTTTTAATAGGAAAGTCTTTGTCTGAATAGATTTTATCATCACCAACAAGAGTGTACAGCAAATCCACACTCTCCGACTCTGTTGCTGATGTGGACTCGGTTGGAACAGTCTTAGCAGGTTTTGTGGGAGGATCACATAGGATATGATTCTCAAGAGGTATGTCCTCTTCTTTGATTACTGCATCAGACTTTTCCGAATCAGTATCATCAGACTCATCATCAGAAGAATCAGCATCCTCAATCACAACTGGAGGATCCTGATTCTGTTCAGCAGTTACAAATGTATCTGCTGACACATCTGAATCGGATGATACTTCTTTCTTGTATCCGAGCCCTGTTGCAAATTCCTCAACGTCCAAAGGAACAGATGGCTCAAAGTGAGTCCTATACTCCTCATCAGGCAATGCATCAAAATTGTTTCTCACGGGTGGTGGACATTTCTTATAGCCTATGCATGTGACATCCCGTTTTTCTTTCTGAACATCAATGATGTGATCCAACACATAGCTAGAGCTCAAATAACTGTCTAACTTGAGTCGGATCGCCTCACTTTCTGTTTTAACACAAGCCATTTCCTTTTGCATTACCTCAAGACGAGTTATATACAAATTAATATCAGTTTGTTTTCTGGAAACCATTTTAGTCAACTCAGTTTTATCTTTCTTTAACGTTTCAATCATTGACTTAAATTCCTTTTCATGGTTTTCATAAAACATGTTGGCTTCAGTGCATTTTGAAAGATCAACGGTTAATTTCTGATTATGAATGAATGTCACATCATATTTCTCTTGCAAAGCCTCATGTTTGCCTTGCAATTCACACCACTTATCATTCACTAAGACATGTTTGTCTTGCAATTCAAACCAACTAGCTTGTAAAGCATCGTGTTTGCCTTGCAACTCAGACATGTTTGCCTCTAAATCAGCACATTTGACACGCAAACTATCACAGTTATCACAGCTAACAGAAGTGGGTTCATCGACACATACCTGACTTGATGAACTGTCGACATTCGCCATAAAGGCTGAATGGAGAGAAGACAAAGAATAAGCAGCTTGATCCACCAAAATAGATCTTCTTTGAATTCCTGCTGCAGTTTCTTCCAAGAGTTCATCAACATCTGCATCGATTAATGCATTTGATGTCTCATCCACATGTTCATCACCTGAGCTCGAGGATTCTTCATCCGAGCTTCTGCTGTAACCAGAAGAGTCTTCATCCTCAGAAGAGTCACCACCATTGGCGGAAGATTCTCCACCACTGGTGTGATTAAGATCCTTAACAATCTCAGCAAAACACGCTGTTCCATCCGGAGCATCATTTCCCAATTGGATTGACCAATCACAGCCTTCATCTACCTGAACCACAAGTGCCTGGTTGGCATTAGATGGTCCTGCTTGACTCTGGTTGTTGACAGGCACCAATGTGCGAACATTGTTCCTGTTCTGGTTCTGCTGGTTGCCTTGATTTCTGAAGGGATTCTGGTTTCCATGCTGAGATGGTCTTGTACATTCCCTTTTAAAATGTCCCCGTTCACCACAATTGAAACACTTGACGGCCTGCTTGTCGAACCCATACTTGGTGTCTTTCTTGCTCTCCAAGCTGGTTCGGCCAGTTCGTTCCATAAAGTCCTTTGCTCGCCTAACAGCACTGGCAAAGGCCCACTTAATATCCATCATCTCCATCTCCTCTTTATCTATCTGCTGATAGTCTTCTTGTGTCAGATTAATGTTGCCAATCTGACCTTCCACTAATCCACAGTATGCGCTCACCACAGTGTTTAGCAGCTCCATGTGTTCCTTTGCTACTTCCACACTGACTTTAGAAAAACTTGAGGTGTCGAGCCGTACTGTATTTGGCTTGGATTGCTGACCAGCAGATGATGTGCTTCCATAACACGCTTGCTGTGGAGGAGGAAGTGGATTCCCGAACATATCAGTTGTTCTGATTTGCTGTTGCTGTTGTGGTGCTGGTTGAGGAGCTGGATTAAGCGGATTTCCAAACATATCTGTTGTTGGAGGAGGAGTGCCATACAAGCTCGTGCTAGACACAAATGCTGTTTGAATTGGCGCGTGTGAAGAAGGTTTTGTAGAAGTGCTAGAAGTTCCATAATAAATTTCAGGATTTTGTGGCACTGCAACTCTTTTTGCCTTGAGAGTTTCTTCCTGATTCTTGTTTTCCAGGAGTTGAGCAAAATCACTGAAGCTTGTTGTCTCCAAAGTGCCATTGTACTTCATGATTTCTAAGAAATTACTCCATTGAGGTGGCAGTGCATCTGCAAACTTCTTCACTATCTCTGCTGAAGTTGTTACAACCCCAGTATTTGCCAATTCAGTCAGCAAATGAGTAAATCGACTTGTCAAATCTCCTAGAGATTCATTCTGCATACAAACAAAACCATCAAACTCTTTCTTTAGCAGATCTTTTCTTAATTGGCGTGTTGCTTCATTTCCTATGCCCCTTATCTTCAATGCGTCCCACAACTGCTTCGTTGTCTTGAAACTAACAAATTGATGATAAATGTCTTTGCTTAACGCCTGAGTAAGAATGGCATATGCTTTCTTTTCTAAGTCATAAACCTTCTTCTGATCTTCCGTAAGATCAGCAAACGTAGCTGCAGATGAAGCGGCAACCTCTATCGTTTGATCAAAATCTGTGATGAAGCGCAACCACAGTTCTGTATTTTGACCAAGGACATATGTATGAAATCTGTCAAACCATCCCGAATATTCACTTAAATGCATCAACTTTGGAGGTCTATTCAAACTTCCTGTTTCACTTTCGCTTAGCAAAATACTTTGAACACTTGGAGCTTGATTTGATACGAAAGCCCATTGACCGGTAGATGTAGCATTAGCTTGCGAACTCGAATCCGGAGCTGGAGTACCAAAATACATCTCGGCATTTACCGGAACACCCCACATCGAATTCATTTTTGATCAAGAAAAATAATATTACACCAGCCGAAGGATACCTGTCGAAAGACTTGAAAAACACAAACTGTTAAACACAAACAGACTAATGATCGAAAGATCAACACCTGTTCGAAGGATCAACAGTGTTCGAAAGATCACTGTTGAGTTTCGAACAATGTTTTCGAAAGATTCTCCAACCGAAGGATCCTTATCTTTCGAAAAAGGACTGTAGACCGAAAGATGAACAAGAAAGATGACTTCGAAAGACTCCCCAATCGAAGGATCCTAGTCTTTAGAGAAAGAGCAGTAGACCGAAAGATGTATGTTTCGAAAATATTCCTTGGACCGAAAGATAATGATCTATCGAACCTCCACTGATCGAAAGATGGTCTTTCGAAATGATTCCTTGGTTCGAATGATGATTGATCTATCGAACCTCCACTGATCGAAAGATAATCTTTCGAGTTCGAAGGATATCTTTCGAACGGTTCTGACACAGTTGACAAAGGATGACAGGTTGGTGAAAAAGGTGATGGGTTGGTAAAAACTTTCTGCGGAAGATATGGTCAGACCATGCTTTCTGTCAAAACCATGATTTGAAACATAAAATATAATTAACTTATCCAGAAAACCGGTCACCGGAGAAGCCGGAATTTTGGCCGGAAATCACCAAACACCTCAAAAACGAGTTTTTAAGTTACCCAACCCGACATGCAACACATCCGGTTAATATAGAACACGTTTTAACAACTGGAAAGGCGAGAAAAACAGTAAAAACGAGTTCAAAACCAAGTGAGTTTTTGAGTAAAAACACTCCAAAGTCTTGTAAAAACCCGGTTTTTAACAAGGAAAAGAGCCACGGCTCTGATACCACTTGTAGGTCCCTCGGAGGTTGAGGTTTAACCTATTCCTTGTTATGTCTAACACACTAGCGAGTGCGGAATCCAAGCTAGCATGCAAACCGGGATAGAACAAGCACAATGATATACACAACACACAATATTCAACGATTAACACCACTTGTATTAAACGTATGAAAGGTCCGGTTACAAGCACAAGGTTTACAGATGTATTCTATAAACTCTCTCTATCTTTCGTGTGTGTGTGTTCCCTGAACAGAAAGCTCTCACTTTGTCTGGAATGTCTAACTACTGAAATGAACACAACACACGGGTATTTATACCCAATACAGCAGGTCCGGTCGAAGGATCATGCAGACTGGTCGAACGATCATCTGTCGACCAGAAACAGCTCGAAGGATCCATATGTACCACGAAAGATGGGATCTTTCGTGGTCCATCTATCGAAGATTATCTTTCGAGCAGGTCATCGAAGGATATAGGCAATCCTTCGATGGCACATCCTTCGACCCAACATCTTACAAACATAATGTTGACTGTTTGGCCAAGTCAAACCAGGAGGATGGTTGACTTGGTCAAACTTACAAGACTAACAAGACACCGTTTTACATCGTGACCGAATACAGACAAAGTGCAGACATAAGTGCACCAACAGTGCCAACCTCCATCATTTCTGATCGTGACTCACGTTTTACATCTGAATTGTGGCAAGCGATGCACAAGTCCTTTGGCTCTCGATTAGACATGAGCACGGCGTATCATCCACAGACGGATGGGCAGTCTGAACGCACCATCCAAACCCTTTAAGACATGCTTCGGGCATGTGTAATCGACTTTGCTAATGGCTGGGAAAGACACCTCCCGTTAGTGGACTTTCGTATAACAACAGTTACCACACCAGTATCCAGGCTGCTCCGTTTGAGGCATTGTATGGACGTAAGTGCCGATCACCTCTTTGTTGGGCAGAGATTGGCGACAGCCAAATCACTGGCCCAGAACTCGTCGTAGACACAACAAAGAAGATCGCTCAAATACGATAACGAATGGCGGCAGCTCGTGACCGTCAGAAAAGCTACGCTGATAAGCGAAGGAAACCACTCGAGTTCCAGGTTGGGGATCGTGTGCTACTTAAAGTCTCACCTTGGAAAGGTGTAGTTCGTTTTGGTAAACGAGGCAAACTCAACCCGCGATATGTCGGACCCTTCGAAATCATAGAGAAAATAGGCAAGGTGGCCTACAAACTGAACCTACCCGAAGAACTCAGTGGAGTTCACAACGTATTACACGTGTCAAATCTGAAGAAGTGTCTGTCAGATGAGACCCTCATAGTTCCTCTCAAGGAGCTCACTATCGACGATTAGCTGCGATTCGTCGAGGAACTAGTAAATATTACTGAACGAGACGTTAAGGTTTTCAAGCGCACCAGAATACCTCTTGTTCGAGTTCGTTGGAACTCCCGTCGTGGCCCAGAGTTTACCTGGGAACGAGAAGAACAAATGAAACACAAGTATCCCCAGTTGTTCGAGAAAAGTGCAACCACTACTGAGGCTGAAGCTACTGCGGAATTTCAGGACGAAATTCCAAACCAACGGGGGGATGATGTGACGCCCCATGAAAAACCAGGAAAACACGCAACCTAAATAGCTTCCTCAGTAACCACATGCTAAATTTCGGGATGAAATTTCTTTCAAGTTGGGGACGATGTGACAACCCGAGTTTTCAAGGTCTTTCCTCTACACGTTATTTGTTCACAATTGTGTTTGCATAACTTGTTTGCTTTGTATTTGTACATGTTTGATTATGCTTGAGATATTGTGTTACTGTTTAATTGATGAGTGATAGAAATTTATTAACTGTTTGAGATTACAATTCCACAATCGACGAAACATGGTGAGCTGCACACCACACACACACCACGACGAAAACTAGGAGGTTTCGCCACTCTTACTCGAGGAAACCTAGAGGTTTCGTCATGTGCTCCACGACGAAACTAGGGAGTTTCGCCAAAATGGGTTTCGACCCAAGTATAGCCCAGTCAATTCAGCAGTTACGTTATATATTGCACACGCCACAATACATGAAACCCTAGACTCTCTTTCCCTCTTTGGCACCCGACGACAACCAGCATCTCCCTCGAATTTTTGCTAATTCATCTCGTAACCGGTTAGTATATAGATATCAATTGACTGATTCAACTTTCTATCACATTAGGTTACATGATGCCATGGTAGAATACTTTGCTTTATTACTGTCCAATGATTTCTAGATAGGATTTCATGGCTTATAATGATGATTGATGATCTAGGAGACTGTGAATGATTAGATTGTTACAATGGTTAGGTATGTCGGGATTCAATCATTTATTAGAATGATACTTGTGAATGGTGGATCTAATAATCTATTATGTGATGATTAGATGATGGAATTGTTAGTAGTTAGGGTTGATGTCTGTTGTTAATCTATTTGGCTTGATCTGATGTTGTGGTTGTTTTTGCTTATGTCCACTGCTCATATTTTTGTTTGATGTTTGTATATCATGTTATCACTTGATTATGAATGTTAAATGATTAGGTGTTATAGTTATGAATATGTCAATGATCTTGTAGCATATCATTCGTGGCTAGGATTGAATGATTGATGTTAACCGCTTGACTGTTAGATTGTAATTAGGTTTCGGTGTACGGTTATCTGTGAACATGACGAAACCTGTGAAGTTTCGTCACCTTGCATGTCGACGAAACATGGGGAGTTTTATCACTTCAATACCGACGAAACATAGGGAGTTTCGTCACTACCAGGTCAACGAAACATGTGGGGTTTCGTCACCTTGGGGTTTCGTCGCCTAGGGGTTTCGCCGTAGGTCAGAACCTCACAAACAGAATGTAGTTGGATACAAGTGTAATGTTGTATGATTATATGCTGACCTTTGCCTGTTAAGGATATCAGTTATACATGAGGAAACATGATTCGTTGATTAGTATACTTGACTATTAAGCCCTGTTACGAAACATGTGAACTTTAAATTCGTACGTGTTGATTAACTGTTAAGATGTTTGAATGCACACTGTGATTTGCATATTATACGTGAGCCTTGTGAATGTAAACTGATTGCGTATGTATGCATGCTATAGGCTTTGACTGATTAACTGCGAACAAGTAGATTAACAAAACCGAGCAAACCAAGGTGAGTTCACACTTTCTATAAGGTATGAGTAGGAATGGCAATGGGTCGGGTTTGGGCCGGGTATTGGTAATCCCAGGCCCGTACCCGGTTGTAATTCTTTGTCCCATACCCGGGTAGTTACCCGTCGGGTATTTTTCGGGTAATTACCCGTCGGGTATCGGGCATACCCGCGGGTATCGGGTATACCCGTTAATTTCTTAAAAATACCCATTGTGACAAATGTGCAATTTTTACTTTGATGTTTATATAATTTACTATTTTAATGACTATAACAAATGAAAATATGATTAATAACTTACATATCATATTCAGACTACATATACTAAACTAAATTAAAATGATTACTTAATTAAATAATTGTTTGAGGACCACCTAATTGCATACAACATCCACATAATAAAGGGTGATAGCTTCCATATCCAATATACATGCTCAAAAATAAGTTATATGTTCACTAAACACTTGCCAAATACATATCCACATATGACTATAGAGAAGGTAACAAGTACATGTGCTAAATTTATATATATGGAAATCTATAATATGATACTTTCGGGTATTATTCGGATAAATGGGTCGGGTATCGGGCGGGTATCACTAAATCCCATACCTGTACCCATACCTGAATTTTTTCTATTTTTAAGCCCGTACCCCGCCCATACCCATTGGGCTTCGGGTATACCCGACCCGTATGTTTTGAGTTTCGGGTATACCCGTCGGGCTTGGGCTTTTTTGCCATCCCTAGGCATGAGGATTCCCAGTGGTTGGGAATAGGTTAAGAAACTAAAACGGAACCTGCATATTCTTCTTGGGTAGAATATGTACTTCCATCCTCGTTGAGAAGGATGACAACATTTAACCTGCGTAGTCTCCTTGGGTAGTTTACGTACCTCCGTCCTCAGTTGGAAGGACGACAACATATAACTTACTAGACAAAACTCAATCATTAAGTCCCTCATTTTTATATCGACTTAATCGCCAAGCCAATGGCGAGCGGGTCATTAGTTAAATAGCGCTATTAGGTTTGACAAGCCTCACACCGTGCCGGGAGGACGAACGTGGACTAATGGATCTAGGCACTTAGTTAATGATGATAGACAATGACGTAGGGCACAACTTTCTCAGTCAGTTGTCGATATGGTAACGGTCTAGTGGTTACATGGGGTAGCTCCCACTGGTTATGGTTAGGGAAACAATGAATTGGATAACTCATGGTTTTTGAATGAACTCGTGGTTTTTGAAACAACTATAAACTGGATAACCAACTGTGAACTCGCTCAACTTCGTTGTTGACTCGTTGTTACATGCCTTGCAGGTCGTTAGATTCTGGAGCTTGCAGGGGAGCGGGAGTCGTTGTGATACGTGGACTGTTGAGTTCCATGCTAAACATTGAACTTTTAAACTTATGCTTTGGTTTTTGGTTTTAAACTTTATTGCTTTCGCTAATAACTTGAATTGGATTAACTTGTTTGAACACCAATTATATTGTGTGGTTGGACTTTTATTTACTTAAATTACATTGTTCAATATGATTGGTGGCTGGATCCTGGTCAGTCACGCCTCCTGCGGTGATACTCCGCTTATGGATTTTGGGGGTGTGGCAGCATATGTCACTGTTTTTGAATATATGCTTGATGGATTATCGATAGATTCCTGAGTATTAAACCTAGTAGCTTAATATTCATAAAAAAGTGTTAAATCATGAAGAGCTCAGGAATCTGCTTTTAGGTTCATGTTAGGGGATGTTTTGATAAAACAACTTAATGATAACTACATGAGTCTATGAATGGAAATAAAATGGTTTTGAGTTAATATAGTGAAAGTTATGAACTTGGTTGTTTAATTGTGATTTAAAGATTTGAATGAAAACTGTTTGTTTGATTTCACAAAGTTTGAATATCTTTTGATTGAAATAGGTCCTCTATGCTTAATTAGATCTGTTTATATGAGTGTACACATCTTACAGCATAAGGCACAATCACACACTGCATACCGTACACTCGGGGGTCACGCACTCCCAAGTGTACAAACCCCTGATGCTTAATGTGCAAGAGATTAAAATAGGACCACACACCAGAACCACACCTCTACGGAATGTACAATTTATTGTGCACAATGTGCAAGGGAATGCAAGCTAAGTCGTACACTCAGTGGGGTCGCACACTCCCTGGTGTACGACCCCTGTGGCACAGAGTACAAGCTGTTTGTGTATAACCGCACACCTAGGTCGCACAACTATCAATTGTTCGAGTCAATATGAATAATGTACAACTATACATGGCGTGACCGCACACTTGCCATCAGGCCGCACACTCATGTGTGGGCCCCACACTAACAAGTGGGCCGCACAGTCCGGTGTTTGGGCCTTATTCTTGGTGGGTCGCACAGTGTCATATCTTTAGGGCGCACACTAGTACAACCTTGGGTTGAGTTATAGTGGGTCGCACACTACTGATTGGGCCGCACACTATGAGACGCCTGAATTGTTCATTTGACCACACACTCACTCACTGTTTACCCTATTTGTGTGTAACTGTTACTGTTGTGTAATACAAATACTTGTATGAGCATATATGATACATGATGGGTATTACTAGTGCGCTACTTGTGAAATACGTGAATTACTTGCATACGGTCCTAACGTTGGTAACCATAATCGGACGTTATTGACCAAGCTTAGGATAAATATACTGTCTACCGAGAAACCAAAGGTGAGTTCACACTAAAACTAAAAGCATGTATTCAATGTGGATTGGGAACTTCATATACCAAGGTAACGGTATGATAATTTAACGATACTCATAAAGCATGCATTCCCAATGGATTATGAACTTCATACTAAACAAAATTCTACCATGAAAGTCCCTTTTTCACTTATACCGATTAATCGTTGGATGGGCGAACGGGATATTAGTTGATAGCGCTATTAGGTTTGACAACCTCACATCGTGCCTAGGAAGAGGACGGGCGTGAACTTTTATCTGGAAATCTGGTCAATGATGGTAGACATTGACCAAAGGGCAAAATAACAATTACGTCAAAGTTTCGGTACTACACAGTTTAGTGGTTCATATATGGGGTAGCTCCCCATGGCAAGTTTTTATAACATGGTAACTTCATAAAATTATGTTTTTGGATATAATGAGAAAACCTTTTTGAAAACCGTGAACCCGCCAACTTTATGTTGACAAACTACTGCATGCTTGCAGGTCCGTAAATGCTGTGCTAGAGTCTGCTTGGAGGTCTGTGTGGTGGTCGTCCAAAATCCGTTGTCAGATTCCTACTTTGGAACATATGTTCTTTTTAAACTACTTATGAACTTCATGCTTCCGCTAAACATTTAATCTCTACTTTGAGATAATTATGCTTGGAATGTGACATCCGTGCCTCTGTGACCATCGAACAAATACCAAATCAATGAAATATTGAGTTTCGTACTTGGGATTTGTATAAATATGTGTATTATTTGCACATATCAATTCTCGTTCGATTTCGAGCTCTAAATCGCCTTCTAGAGAGTTATACGCGAACCGATGCATAAACATAATCAGTTTAATGCGACAAACACTTCGGAACAGTGACATGGGCTTAACATACCATAAATAACCTTTACATAACTTAGAAATAATTTTTGGAGGGTTTGGTGTGTCGAAATCAAGTTTATTCGATCACAGGGACTATTTGCGTCAAACTGCAAAAGTCTACCGATTCGTATGGTATCGAACATTACGGAACCTTACCATAAGTTAAACATGCCCTAAAATTCCTTTACATAGCTTAGAAATAGGCTTTGAGGTGTTTGGTGCGCAAAAATAAACTTTTGGGTCAAACAGGGACTAAAAGCGTCAAAAAGTGCACAAGTTTGCATTTTCGCGCATATCATACGTTCTGAACATATCCGGATATCCAAAAATTTATGTAATCATTAAAATATTTTATTTTAGTGATTGGCATGATAAAATACCATTCGTCGCGCAATTTGGATCGTTTTTGCGTCCGTTACGACTTCCGTCGTATTTAATTGAATAACGCAACCGTACGACCAAATGAACCAACATCCAAGATGTTTTTAAGCATATTTTAAGTTCCCTATACTTTAACTTCATTTTAGAGCCTTGAAATGGGGTTAACGGGGCTTAAACGTGCCAAAAATGCATCGAAAACCAAGTTTCTGGGCAGCAGGGACCAATTTTGACAATCTGCCAAACATTGGCTCAGGAGGGGCGCGTAAGATGAAGCCCATTTCTTACGCGGGGCGCGAGAGACCCCCAGATCAGCAAAAATCATTTTTCAGCAAAACCCAGCTGTTTCTTTGTTTTGCACATGGTTTCTTTCACTCTATGGGCTAGATTTTCATGGTTTTTAATGTCCCCTTGTACTGCAAAACCATGTGCCCAAGTGTAAGGCCAAGATCGAAGCATGAATTGCGAGGAACGATCCTAAAGGTTGTGGGATTCCTATAAATACCCAACACCTTCATTCCTTTCAACTCACAATCTGAATCATTTTGCTCTAAGTTGGGGTTTAGCACTTCATACCTGAGCAACTTGAATCAAGATCTTCCTAGCTTGGACCCTTTGTAAGTTTCTTTCGTGCTTTTATCGTTTTTCAAGCATAAAAGTCAAGCAGTGTTTGACTTTCTGCTTTGACCAGTCTTTGGTCAACACAAAGTTTGTTTGAACTTTGCAATGTGAGCGTAATCACGATGGTTATAGTCCCTTGTGACTATACCTACTGATTACCACGTTGATTAGGCGTAGTGACGAGTCATAGTTTCGGTCAAAATACGTGCCTATGCGTATTTTGAAACCAAACTATTCTTGGGTATCAAAACTCTTTTGTTTTGATATCAAACTTGTTTTCAAACTTCGTTAAACATGTTTAACTCGTCACTATTAGTTTAGTGCTTATATAGGGTCGTAAGATAAGCGGTCTAAACAACCGCTTAGACTTTCGAACCCGACCCGTTTGGTCGATTGTTAGGATCCGACCAAGCATGTTTAGTGACCATATATGTTTAGGGAATAACCTTTTGAGGTTATACCTTATGGTCACTTAGTTTAATTAGTTGTATGATAGGTTGTTTATATGTCTTAGGTAAAATGACCAAAATGCCCTTTTCATGCATAATTGGTATTTAAGCATATGTAACTTAAACTTTTTTCACTTAACTGATTATGCAACATATTTAAACACGTTTAGGCATATAATACTTGTCATAGGACTAGTTAGGCGTTCCGAACGCGTTTTACGTGAACGACGCGTTAAAGTAGCGTAAGCTACCTAAACGAGTCGTAATGGGTCGTAAGCACTTAGGATAGTTTTCGATTTAGTATGTAGGCTTTGTTAAACCATATCACATGAGTTCCAATACTCATTTGGTTTACGAAACCTCATCCTATCTGATCTTCCGATTTAGGTTCGGTTTATTAACATAGTTACCTATATTAGGTGTCGTTTGATTCCGTGATCCCTCTAGCTTTGCTTGGTTGTTAATAAAGACTTCTAAGCATCCTCAAGTGAGTACATAGTTCCCCTCTTTTACCGTTTTAAACTGTTTTGGGGTGATTCATATGTGCTAAATGATTTCTAGTCTTTTAAACAAATGCTATGGTTTATATTACTATCTGAACTATTTGATCCATGTGAATCGTTTGGAACTGTTGATACGTGTGAACCGTTTGGAACTGTTTGATCTATGTGAATTATCTGAACTGTTGATTTATGTGAACCGTTTGGAACTGATTTATTTATGTGAACCGTTTGGAACTGTTGGGTTAGGGAAGTGATTAGGTAACTGGCGAGTGTAATGTGATAAAAACATGGTGGACACGCCGCTGGTACTTCCTATATATAAGTGCTTTTAACACATTATATATCGTTGCGTTATCTAGATCACTTGGGCAAATGTTATCAAAACAAAGTTATAGTACAAGGTTTTTCTAACAATATAAACCATTCGAGTTTTATTACAAAAACAATTTACGATCTGGGTTTACTTAAACAAATGTTTTGAGTTAAGATTCATGGCATCGAGGTTTTATAAATTATTACTAATCTATTTTGACTTGGTTATTTCAAATTACATTACAAATATTTTACAAAACTAGGTTTTCTAATATCAATTAATGAAGTTGTTCAAGTTATTTCAAAATATAAACGAGCCATGAATCTGACACTCACATAAAACCTATGTACTTGTCGGCATTTTTATGCTGACGTATTTTCACATATGTTTCAGGTACTATAGTTGATGATGATTGATGATGATATTGGTGCATGCTCACATAGGAATGGACGAGGCCTTAGTGACTCAATAATAATGAAAGTCAATTTGTTCATGTTTTGTTTCTAGTTTCAATACAATGTAATAAACTTAATTCAATAAAACAGAACTTTTATCCATGTGTTGTGAAACAATGATTCTGTTACGACACTCCCCGACATTTCCGCCGCGGTTTGTTGTTTTAACGCGGTCGGGGTGTGACAGAAAAGTTGGTATCAGAGCCCATGGTTAGAGGGAATTAGGTTATTAGTAATGCTTTGACCTAGACTATAACCTTCCTAGGACCCTAACGCGAGTTTACTTGCGTTTAGTCATAAAACAATACCGTCGCCTATCTTTAGGTGACAACCACAATAAGAACACAAATTTCGAATCCGCTTTGAAAACCAATCATCTGTTCTAGGATGATTTATTATAAGGTTTTGAACCTTCAAAGTTTTTAAAATCTCGTCAAAGTTTTTAAAATCTCGTCAAAGTTTGGGTCTTATAGTGTGAACACCTGCAATCTGGAAGGGTGGGTGCCTGTACCCTGAGTTTTCTGTCTAAGGCTAGAGTGTTCGTACAAATCCACATAATCGGACCAGTCACTCTTACCTGGGAACTCTTGGGGTGAGTGTCCACTTATAGGCTAAAGCATGTTTTCGCGATACATTATGAGGACCTATTTACTTTGATTCAGCTTTTGTGCGTCGTTTGTTTGCATTCGTGGTTCGAACAAATGACCATCATCCATGCTTTTTGGCTGGTAATTGTAACATCCTTACCCAATGCCATTTCATTTGTTTTCTCGCATGCTTCCTCTTTTAGAATGCCTCCTCGACGTGACAATCAGATACCTAATGAAGAACTGGCAGCTATCATTACGCAGCAAATGGCTGCTGCACTCCCAAACATCATTGCTCAATGTAACCAAGCCTTTAATAACAACAATAATGCTCCCTGTAACTTCATGACGTTCAACTCGGCTAAGCCATCAAAATTTTCCGGGTCTCAAGGAGCAACTGCACTTCTGCAATGGTTCGAGAGTCTAGAGAGCACCTTCAGGCATGTTCAGTGTCCAAACGAGCGAAAGGTTGAATTCGCATCTAGTGTCTTTGAGAAGCGAGCTTTAACATGTTGGAACGGTGTGATGAGAGATAGGGGTGCCGACGTGGCACTGGGTCAAACATGGGAAGAGCTTCGAGCTCTAATGATGAGGGAATTTTGTCCTCTTCATGAGATTAAGGCATTGGAAAGGGAATTCGATGATCTTAAGCAAGATAGTGGTGAGCATCGAGCTTACACGGACCGTTATGAGGAGTTAAGTCTGTTATGCCCAAACTTGGTTACGCCTTTGGATAAGGCAATCAAAAAGTACATTGATGGCCTCCCTGACTCAGTACAAGACATTGTTACTGGTAGCAACCCCACTACAGTTAGACAGGCCATTGAGCTATCCGCTACCTTGACTGAATCTCAGATCAGGAAAGGTAAACTTTTCCGAAAGGGCGACAAGAAACCGATCGATGAATCGAAACCAAAGGATCAAGCTGTCCCCAACCAACCGGCTCAACCCCCTGCTAGGAAGCCATACAACGGAACTGCACCCTTGTGCAACCAATGTAACCTTCATCATCATGCTAGTGTGAAGTGCCTCAAGTGCCAAATTTGTGGACTTATAGGTCATACAGCAAGGGTTTGCCCAGCTGTAGTTGTACCCAAACAAGCTGACAACAATCCTGCTCAAGCTCATTTTCCACCAGGGTCTTGCTACAACTGTGGCGAAATTGGCCATTTCCGAAAGAATTGCCCAAAGCTTGATAATGAAAATCCAGAGCAGGGATGAGCATTTGACCAACTAGAAGATGACGCTGTTTAGAAATAATCGAGCCTTATTTATTATTTTCTTTTGTTATCATGGTCTATGAAACAGCTGTTGTTGTTTATAAATAAATCATTTATTTACATCGCAGTGTACAAATGTGGTTGCATGTATAAACAACATATCCCCTACGATACCGACAATCAAGGAACCGCATTCCTTGTAAAACGACCTACTCTCAAAATTCTTCCATCTTTTGATTTCTTGGGATTTCCACGAAAATCCTAAGTACCTGTTTCTTCCAAGGAAAACGAAGTACAAGGCACAAGTTACAACTCTGGACGAATACCAAAAGTACCACTATAAATCCTTAACAGGGTACCTAAGGGTACTTCCGTAAGTCCTTAATTGGATTCCTTGTGTACCTTAATTCGAATATTACGATTCCTTGTAATGGAAATCGAATTTTTATAAGATCAACCTATCTTTTCAGATAGATTCTTGAGGACGTTGAAGTCCATCGACTGGGTTCCTGTTATACCTTGAATACCCATGTTCAAATCAGCAACAAGTTAATAACAAATTAATAACCAAGAAAACAATTATGTGCTTATGTGTCTATGTGTTGACCTAATCAAAGTTATATCAAGCTTGTTCAAATTCTATCCCCTTCACATTATAAAACAAACTGTGAGAACTGTGCAAGGAATTACGTAATTATGGATGCATACATAATTATGGAATTTAGTGCACAGAAATCACAGTAAGTTTTGTCATGTATCTAGAGTTAACTCTATTCATTTCCATTTCTGAAGAAGCACATGTTGAGGAAAAAGTGAACTAGCTATTCATTTTTCACTTCTGAAAGAATATCCGTTGAGGGAAATGAATATCCTATTAATTATCCCTTCATTTCCATTTCTGAAGAATACCCGTTGAGGAAAATGACTCAATCCGTTCATTTTCATTTCTGAAGAATATCCGTTGAGGGAAATGAATATCCTGTTAATTATCCCTTCATTTCTATTTCTGAAGAATACCCATTGAGGAAAATGACTCAATCCGTTCATTTTCATTTCTGAAGAATATCTGTTGAGGGAAACGAATATCCTGCTAATTATTCCTTCATTTCCACTTCTGAAGAATACCCGTTGAGGAAAATGACTCAATCCTTTCATTTTCTTTTCCGAAGAATATCCGTTGAGGGAAATGAATATCCTTTTGATTGTTCCTTCATTTCCATTTCTGAAGAATACCCGTTGAGGAAAATGACTCAATCCGTTCATTTTCGTTTCCAAAGAATATCCGTTGAGGGAAATGAATATCCTTTTGATTATCCGTTCATTTTAGTTTCTGAAGAATATCTGTTGAGGGAAATGGATATCCTTTTGATTATTCCTTCATTTTCATTTCTGAAGAATACCCGTTGAGGAAAATGACTCAATCCGTTCATTTTCGTTTCTAAAGAATATCCATTGAGGGAAATGAATATCCTTTTGATTATCCGTTCATTTTCGTTTTTGAAGAATATCCATTGAGGGAAATGAATATCCTTTTGATTATTCCTTCATTTCCATTTCTGACGAAGAACCTGTTGAGGAAAATGAATCGTCCATTCATTTTCGCTTCTGAAGAATATCCGTCAAGGGAAATGAATATCCTTTCGACACCTGACAAAGAACCCATTGGAGAAGTGAATCGTCCATTCATTTTCACTTCGAAGTATATCCACTGGGGAATGACAGGGTTATGCCTTGCATAAAAATCTTTGATGGGTTACTCTACGTAAATAGATGACACCCTAGATTCCATCCAAGACAATTATTTAACACAAACGTCACAGACAGACTCCTACGAATAAATTTCGGGACAAAATTTCCTAAAGTAGGGGAGATTGTGACATCTGTGCCTCTGTGACCATCAAAAAAATACCAAATCAATGAAATATTGAGTTTCATACTTGTGATTTGTATAAATATGTGTTTTATTTGCACATATCAATTCTCGTTCGATTTCGAGCTCTAAATCGCCTTCTGGAGAGTTATACGCGAACCGATGCGTAAACGTAATTAGTTTAATGCGAAAAACACTCCGGAATAGTGAAATGGGCTTAACATATCTTAAATAACCTTTACATAACTTAGAAATAAGTTTTGGAGGGTTTGGTGTGTCGAAATCAAGTTTATTCGATCACAGGGACTATTTGCGTCAAACTGCAAAAGTCTACCGATTCGTATGGTATCGAACATTCCGGAACTTGACCATAAGTTAAACATGCCCTAAATATCATTTACATAGCTTAGAAATAGGCTTTGAGGTGTTTGGCGCGCAAAAATAAACTTTTGGGTCAAACAGGGACGAAAAGCGTCAAAAAGTGCACAAGTTTGCATTTTCGCGCATATCTTACGTTCTGAATTGATGTGCGTTAAGTGTGATAGGTTTTTATGTATATTTTTAGCCCTTTTTAACACTTTGCTCAAGTTTTAAATTTATAAAACACGATATTCTACTAACACTAAACACACATATGGGCAAGTGCACCCATCGTGAGCGTAGTATAGTGTTGGTAAGATACCGATGTCGTCCAAGGACACAAGAGCTTTTAATACCGGTTGATCCTCAACGTCTAATCAAATCAAAAGTTTGAAAAACGTTTTAAACTAGAAAATAAAAATTAAAAATGCCGAAAATAAAAATAAAATAAAAACAGATAGACAAGATGAATCACTTGGATGCGACTCGCCTTTAGTGTAACCTTTGATTATTTCCGCACTTTTGCACTTTTTAAGAGATTATCTTAGTTATTATAGTAGGCCCCCCTTTTGAAGGTGACGTTACCCTCAACCCAGTAGTTTGAGTCATCAAGGATACAATCCTAAAGGGTTGGATTATTGAAAGATAATTAATTAAGTTATTAATGCATAATGTGGTAGGCCCCTCTTTTGAAGGTGACATTACCCTTGGCTAAGTAGTCTGAGTCAGCAGGGATACAGTCCTAGGTAGCCGGGTTAAAGTATTAATAGTAGTTTACATACGAGGGGATCAAGGAGTTCAGACCCCCGCCATACAATACCAGTGGGTATTGAAGGAGGTCCTACTAAAGTTGACCCAGGTCCTTATAGGATCTGTACACTAAACAAGGTAAGACTCTTACCAAACCGTTCCCTTAACCCCCGACCAGGTAGCCAACATATCTCCATATAGACCGTGGAGATATGAATGGTGTAAATATTTTTCTTTATATAGACAGTAAAATAATGCCAAGACACCACGGACAAACTATAAGGAAGACTCACCTTCAACATAAGAAACTAGTTATTAAAGTCATTAATACATAACCATATAAAAAGTGTGAAAAGATTAAAAATAAAAAGTATTACACTAAATGCTTGTCTTCACCAAGTGATGTAAGAGACTTAGGCAAACATGGCCTTTGATAGTCAAGAACTCTTACTATCAATCTTGGATCCCGAGACTACTACACACACTCTATGATGGATGATGGATGATGGTGGTGGATGATGGTGTTGTGGTGGTGGTGGAGTGTGGGTGAAGTGGGAGAGAGGTGGTTTGTCAAGGGATGATTTGCAAGTGAGCCAAGCATCCCTATTTATAGCCTGCATAGAAGCCCGGACACGGCCCCGTGCCCGTTGGGCACGACCCCGTGTCCATAAATCTTCTCTTTCTTCATTAAATGCAGTTTGTCTACATTAGTTGACCACGCCCCCGTGTCCGCTGGGCACGACCTCGTGTGCAGAAGCGTATCTGTATTATCAAAATTTGCCTAGATTCTGCGAATGTTTGCGTTGACCACGGCCCCGTGTCCGCTTGACACGCCCCCGTGGTGGGTGATAGAAGCTTCTACAACCTTTGTTTTTTCTGCAGACACTTGGGCGTGTTCAGCCTTCTGTTCTCTTGTTTTTGCTTGGGAGGATGCTGTCGAGGGGTCGGGCATGCCACGTTTATTCCTTTTCTTGTATTTATGTTAGATTTAGCTGCCTTTTTGCTTCTTTTGTTCATTTGAGCTCATTTAATCCTGAAAATACAAAAGGAAGACAAAAACACACTTTTCCAACATTAGCACTAAAAAGGGTTAGTTTTATGCCACATTTGATGTAATTTATATGTTGCATTTTGCGCACATCAAATACCCCAACACTTGAATCTTTGCTTGTCCTCAAGCAAAAATCTTTTCAATGTGGCTTACACTCCCAAATGGAATGGGTAGAAGAGAAGGTTTTTGGGCTTGTCCTAGAGTGTCGGGATTTCCAAGATTCTTTATTAAGTTTTATTTTTAATTATTTACAATCCTATTCGTCATGATTTATTTAAAACATTACATAAGATAAATTACTTATGAGGGCATAACATGCATTTTTAAAATTCCATTTATATACAAGTTCACATACCTCACGGGGAATCACTTAACACTTGGCCGAAAATGTATTTTTGTGAAACACTCGAGAGCGGCATGGAACTTACTTCTACCATAAGCTTGCCAAGCAATCAATACTCCTCATTTTTAACTATATACCTTTGTAAATATCAAGAGGACTTTTGGGGGAAGGGTTAGGCTTGGGTTAAAGGTAGGTGGGTTGGCTAGTGGTTAGTAGAAAAGGGCGAAAGGCGTAAAAAGCTTCAGTTTTCATAAGACTTTTATTTTTATGACTTTTTATTCTAATGAAGCATTTCTTTAAACAAAGTTATTTTTGATGAACTTGTTTGTTTATTTCTTTTGGCTTCATCATCATCATTTTTTTATAAGAAAGTCATAAGAAAAACCGAGCTTTGTTACTAAAATAAAGGATTTTGGTGGGTAAAAGGGTGTTTGTTTTGGGTTAAGAAATTAAAAGGTTTAGGCTCAATGGGGTTAACTAGGGGGATTTTGGGTAGGTGGTAAAAAAAAATGGTGTTGAACGAAAAAGGGTTAGTCCTAATGCCTCCATCATTTACTTACTTGGGTTTAAGTTGGTAAGGACCGGGAATGTATCGTCGTGGCAAGTTCTAGAGTCATAAGAACCAAGCGGCTATTCACACAAGAAACGAAAGATGAGCATTTAGTTTAAAGATGTGTATTTGTATGCTCAATAATAGCTCAAAACTCACTTTTTGTGGGAATGGGTTTTTATGTGATCAAGTATATATAATCAAATTTTAACTAGATTTGTCATGCCGTTTCATAATTTCCTTATGTTAGTTCTTTTTATCACGACGCTATCGATTGTAAATTTGTAAAAATATAACCTTTTTAGAACTTGTAACTCCTAATTTAAACCAAGACAAGTAAAAAAAAACGAAAAGTTTTTGAAAAAAATTTGGGGTGTTTAGCGGTTCCAATATAGTTTTGTGTAAGGCTTGTAGTTAGGACTTGCAAAATTCAAGGTTTTAGCATCCCCCCCACACTTAAATTACACATTGTCCTCAATGTGTCCCAAAAATAAGTTTTTAGGGTGATTGAATGTGTAAAAGCATGTTTAAAAACAAATTTTAATGTTATTGGGCATCTGGACACGGCCCCGTGTTGGGGAACACGGCCCCGTGGTCAGAGTGCCAGTAACGAGAACTTACAGAAGGTGGACACGGGGGAGTGTTGGCTGAGCACGACCCCGTGTCTGGCAAAAATCTGCATGATTTAGACAAACAGCAGGTCTGGGGCAATGGGCACGGGGGCGTATTTGCTGAACACGACCCCGTGTAGACAAACTGCAAAGGTGTAAAACATGTTTCTGGCTTCGGTTTTCCTGACCCGGCTTTAGTAACACTAATGTTTAGTGTTCTAAGCCTCGTATGTACCTATTTAACTAATAAATACCACACCAATCATAGCAAAACAACCTAAATTACCAAAGTTAATCATCCACATCACAAGTTAAAAAGAAAAAAACAAATGCAGAAAGTAAAAGGAGTTAAAGAAAGTAAATTGTTCAACAAATGGCACGCCGGCCGGAAATTGTTTTGTGAGAAAAAGGGGGTTAACCTGATAGACCTTCAACCGGCTGATCCTACCTCTACTCCTTCCACTTAGTCCATGTCCTCGTCTTCATCATCATCTCCTCCTCCGTGCCCCGCCATGTACTCCCGGATGTTCCCAATGTCATCCTGTATGTCGGAGATGTTTCTCTCTATTACTCCGACCCGGGCGTACGTGTTGCTGGCCATGTTATAAGTGTTCCTGGTGCACATAAGGTTTTCCTTCAATAAATCATGTAAGCATTGAAAGTTAGGAAAACCGCCTCCTTGAGAGGAGGACTGGCCCTTATCACCCTGGAGCCGGTAGTGGTACTGAGGAGGAGGACAGATATGTGGAGCATGTAAGACGAGGGCTTCCTGAGGGTTCCATGCATGGCCTTGGACTCTTTGAAATCTGACCGACCCATCTTCTTTGTCGTAAATCAGGTTCATGGAGCGGCAAATGACAAGGTCCACTCTCCCCGACCACGGTCCTTTGCGGAAGGACCTTGGCGTGTTCACAAAGTTTTTGAAGAGGCGGTAAATCCACCCTCCAAAGAAGATAGGAGTCGGGGGAGTAGCAAGCTGGTTCCAATGCATGTTTCGGAACAGGAGGTATGGAACATCAAGGTTGGTACGGGTATGAATTCAATGAAGGACCACCAGATCTCGTAACCCTACAATGCCACTGCTATCATGCCTTTGGCTAAGAGAGTAAGTGAGAACCCTATGGATGTAACGGTAAAGAGGGTCCCTCAACTGAGTGCTCTTAGTGCGGCTGGGATTGTAGATGCCTTCTCCTATTTGCGCCCAAGCAGCTTGGCATTGATTTTCTTGTATTTCACGTAACCCTCCGGTGTTTTCTTCATCCCCCGCATCTTCCTCCACATACAACCCAACTATCGCCCCAAACTGTGCTATCGAGATTGAGTACACAGTCCCTCCACACCGGAATTCTACCCCATCATTATCGAATGGATCGGCTCTTGTTTTGAAAGCGAATGTGCTGTAGAATTCCAGGTTATATTCATGGACTGAACGAAGTCGAGTGCACAGGGCAGCCCTCAGTGGGCCGGTGACAAGGTTGTTAAATCGGTCAAGCTGGTTCACTGCTCCTAGAAGATCCATGCAGACTTGTCGTGGGAACTCCTCCGGCCTGGTTCTAAGCACATCGTATCTTGCTTTAGCATCCAACTTATTTGCATTAAACTGAGTGAATTTCTTGGCCATCTTGATGTGTTCAAGGTTATCGAGGCATTGACGTATGAATCTCCAAAGATAGAAAAGTCGTCCATGAGGACTTCCATTGTCTTTTCTATCATATCATGGAAGATGGCCACCATGCAATGTTGGAAGGTTGTGGGGGCATTGCATAGACCGAATGGCATGCGTCGATAAGAAAAAGTTCCATAGGGACATGTTGTCTTTTCTTGGTCTTCGGGTGCTATCGGGATTTGAAAGTAACCTGAAAAACCATCCAAGAAACAATAAAATTTATGACCGGATAATCTTTCTAGCATTTGATCAATAAAAGGCAAAGGAAAATGATCTTTCCTTGTCGCCTCATTTAATCGACGATAATCTATACATACCCTCCATCCTGTGACGGTTCTCATTGGTATTAATTCATTCTTTTCATTAGTTATTACCGTCATACCTCCTTTTCTTTGGAACTACTTGGACGGGACTTACCCACGGACTATCGGAGATAGGGTAAATAAGTCCGGCGCCAAGTAATTTGATGACTTCGTTTTTAACCACTTCTTGGACATTTGGATTTACTCTACATTGTGGTTGTATTACCGATTTGTAGTCATCGTTCATTAAAATTTTGTGCGTGCACATGGAAGGACTTATGCCTTTAATATCTACAAGCTTCCAAGCGATCGCTTTTTTGTGTTTTTTCAAAAGTTTAATTAATTTTTCTTTTTCTAAGCTAGATAATTTAGATGAAATAATTACAGGTAATTTACCATCTTTGTCTAGAAAACCATATTCCAAACCTTTCGGAAGTTCTTTGAGCTCAAGAGGTGGGTCTTTAGGAGACTCCTTATTTTGTTGCTCATTTTGATCAAGAACTTTAAAAGTTTGTTCTATGGCGACCTCTTCTTCAACAAAGTGGTCAATTTCTTCTTTTGTATCGGGTGGTTCATCTGCATCTTCAATTAGGGGGTCATTATTGCCGAATGGATATTTCATTGAACGCTCAAGATCGACACTCTTTTTAAATGCCCCTAATTGAATAGATAGATTGTTGCGCTTCCGGTTTTTCAAAGCTTCACGGGTTTTTACAAAGGGCCATCCCAACACTAGAGGAGCGTCATCAAGGATGACAAAGTCGGTTGGGATTACCATTAGAATTGTTTGAACCAAGACATCCTCAACTACACCGATTGATTTTATTGCTTTCCGATTGGATAGAAAAATGGGTATTTGAAGTGGAGAAAAATCACCAATACTTAATTTTTCGAAAATGTAGTTTGGCATTATGTTAACACAAAGATCTTTATCAATTGTGATATTACTAATAAATGAATTTTGAAAAAAAACATGGAACCGGTGTAATGTTAATTTCAAATGGATCTTCTTTTATTAGAGTAGTTTGATCATTTGTTAACTTAATGCTTACAGTGTTTAACTCTTTTATAAACTTAGCATGAGTGGGTACTAAACAATGATTTTCGAAAGAAGTGATAAGAGATTAATTTCTTCAAAATTAGACTCTTCTTGAATTTTAACGTTATCGGACTCACCTTTTTCGTTGTTTAACTCATGTGTCAGTTTTTCACTTATTTGTTCTTCCATTTTTACATATTTAACTATCTCTTTTTTATTTAATTCTTCTCTTGCGCGGGACTCCTCTTCCCTTGCGCGAGATTCTTTTATGCAACGTTCAATAGTTTTAATGTGTTCTATTATCCTATCGGCTTTGTTGGTGATAGAGTAAGGATCGGGATCCTCAAAGCTTGAATCTGGATGTTCGATCCTTTGTTCCTCATAATACTCATAGGAAGTAGATGGTTTACACCATTGTTCTTCATTGTAAGTATATGATGGATAAGGGTCGTAATTTTGTTCTTCATAATACTCATACGAGGTGGGTTGTTCACGCCATGGTTCCTCATAATAAGCATATGAAGGTGGTGAGACAACTGGCACCAAACCGGTAATTTCCGTACAGTTTAATTATTATTTAGTATACGCAATTATGTGCTTAAATGTCAACATTGTCTGATTACATGCTATACATGTGAATTCATGCCTGTTTTATACTTCAAATATCTCTTTATGCATTACTATTAGCGGTGCGTCAGAAAGACTAGTAAACTCACTGGTAAGACACACTGTGTCAGCAACTCTGCAGAAAGCAGTTAGATAATGGAATTAGGGCCAAGGAGTAGGTCTAACGTCTAAAATACATTAAAACCCAAGTATGGATACAAGGGTTAACATATAAACCTTCCGGAAGCTAAATTATGCATTAAAAAGCACCCGAAATACACTTGAAGTGTTGAATTCAACATATTTTAGCAAAATTCAACATTTTAACAAGTTTGTACCATGCAAAAACATGACTAAATGGTCCTGAATGCCTTCCTAAGTGTCGGGAAATAAAAGTGTCACAAAAGTGTACTTAAAGATCACTAAACGGAATAATTTGACAGTTTAACGAACCGGTATCTAACCAAACAACCGAACACTACCCGAAGCATCAAAATTATTCTAGAAGCATTGTTTTATTATTTCTGAGCTAGTTATGAACCCCTAACACCATAACACCTCTTATAACATAATAACACATTAAATCCCTAATCAAGACACTTGAAACTTAACTTATTTATGTAATTAGTTATTGAAACTTACACTTTACCCCCCCCCCCCTTGTTGGGACGGTCATGAGGTGGCCCCCATCAAGATCGTTACTTGATCTTGCTAAGATATTATATGATCTTATGCGATTTGTTAGAGATATGTATTGTACTTGGAAGACATATGATCCCTTGGATAATACTCTAAAGTGGGATTATAAAGAAACATGGAGGATTAAGACTTCACTATCTTTCACCCACTAACACACACAACTCTCCTTCTTCCTCCCCTCCCCACTCTCGGCCGAAACCCTCCACCATACCACCACCTTCATCCAATTTTGATCATCCAATCTCAAGTAATCACAAGGTGCTAGAATGTGTCTAAGGAGGTGTGGAGCTTGTGGATCTTGAAGGACCTCTCCCATTTTCTTTTATCCAACACATTTGTCATCTTCAACCTCTTGTGTTCATCCCTAGCCATAGAGCTAGTGGTAAGGCCCTTATGATCCCTTGTTACTTCATATTTAGTTGGTTAAAAGATGATGAACATTGTTAATCTTGATGAACACTAAAGAACATGATCATGATACTTTAACATAAGCTTAATAACATAAGAATACATGTTGAATGATGATGATTTGCTTCTTGATGATTGATGATTTGTGTTAGTGATGTTAGACATCATAGGAGACCTACTAGATTGTGATTAAACACATGATCTAGTAAGTTAAAGTGATGATCTTGTGAAAAACCAAGATCATCATACTTTATGTTTTCAAGAATTTGAAGAATGAAAATGATTTTTATGAATGATGAAGTTGTAATATGTTACTAGTCATAAACTTGGATGGATTCAAAAATAGTTTTCCCAAAGAAACCAAGTTAAATAACAAGATTTACAAACTCATGGTTTCTAAGTAAACTAATCATATTTTTAGTGTTTAAACAAGACTAGAAACATGTTTGTACAAGAAAAATTCAAAAGAATGATTTTTGGAAAAATCATCTAGTAAGTTGTAAAAGACTAAACTTTACAAGAACGAGATTTACAAACAAATAACCACCTTTTAAAGGGTAACTAAACCTACTAAACACACTACCAAGATACTGCAAGTTTTTATGAAAATTCAAGTTCATGTTGTTAGGTAAAATTACATGATTTTGGCACTTGGTAAGTGTTGAATGAGTTGTTGATTGTTTGTGATGATTTTAAAAGAAAATAAACACATGTTTTGAAAACATGGGAAACCTCCATTTTTAAGGGAAACCATGTCAAAATTTTTATAAAATTTTGACACTTAGAGAAATATAAGTTTTGGTGAAACTTATTTCCTAAAAATGTACCTAAAAATATTTACCAAGGTTTCCTTAATTTTTGTGTAAATTTCAAAGTTAAGGAATGATGATTTCTTCAAGATAAAAATTGATATTAAGTATGTATATTTTTGAGGAAAATATATATATTTATTGGTCACCAAATTTTGTGCTAAGTGTATATAACATGTATTATACGTAATAGTGTGTTAGGACTTGAAAATACACTAAATACTCATAATGAGTAAAAATACACATACACAATACATGAGAATATATAGAAGCACATGGACAAGTTATGAACTTAAAATGTATTCTTGAACAAAAAAATATAACTCGGGTGAAAAATTCAAGATACTTATATTTATTTTGGAAAATAATACAAGTAAGATTCGTAGTTAAAAATATAAATTATTTTTAACAACAAAGAACACATACATAAAAGATGGTGACTTGTACTTGTGCGATACAAGTCTAGTGACTAACGTTAATAAAACACGTATAGGTTACGATGCTATAAAAACAACCGGTGAAGTTTATGGCGCAAGATATGCAAAGTTGTGAGTTCATGCCCCCCTTTTCTTTTAACTGTTTTCAGTTTTTATAACTTCGGGGGTGAAATACATGTTACAAGTGTTACAATGTTTACAAATGGTATGATGAATACAAAACTAAGTTATGATACTATAGATCATGTGACGAATAGGGTGCCATAAGCACCATTAATCAACAATATACCTAGACCGCAAAAAAAAGGTTAGATCTAATGGGTTTCAGGCAGCCACACTCTGGGCCACGTGCTTCCTGGAGTGCTTTTGTGTCTCTAGTCGTGAATCGACAACTAAAAATGCCTATGGTTTGGATGCTTCCTATGACGTTACACATGTTAGTGGCCTTGCAAACCACTAGCGATCTCGTATTCCTTACAATTACTGGACACAGTTTCAGATACAACTAAACAAAATACATACAATGTTTTCATACAAGTATTCAACATTTATTACAACAACTGCATGAACTCACACCAACATTATGTTGACGATTTTCCAAAACTCACATGTATTTCAGGTAACTAAAGTGGATGTGCGCGCGGTCTTACTCTTGCTCTTGGATGTTGTTTATGTTGTTAGCTATGTTGTGTCAAGACTCCTATGCCGTTTTGCTGGGTTTGGTTGTTATGTCCCACTCCGTGTGGTGATATAAGGACCAAAACCTTTATGTTCGTCTTTGAATAATGTTGTAAACTTTTCAAACAATGTTTTATGTTGTGATGTAAACTCTAAACTTAACCTATGTTTTTAGTTACGTAATGTTAATGGCATTTGGAGTTATTTTTACAAGCATGTAGTATGTTTACCATTCGTATGCAATGAGAACCTTTCAAGATCACACCTCGTGCTTCCGCCTTAGAAAGGGGTGTGACAGATTGGTATCAGAGCTGCGATTGTAGTGAACCAGGATTCCTTCTCGAGTCTAGACTACAATCTTTAGGATCCTCTCACGAAAACAATTTTCAAAAAAAGTTTTCATTGCATAAAATGTTCCGCGACATCCACTACCTGAAACTATTTTCAAGGAGTCAAGTAAGGACACTACAAAACTTAGGGTGCACTGGAGTAGCACTTGTCTTTGACTAAGAATTACTTGAAACTATGTGTAATAATTTATATATACATATACTAGAAATAGAATATCTCAGGTACATGTGTCCTCACCTAAAAAAAGTGGCCTATCTGAAGGAAGTGATCCAACGATGAAACGAACTGTGCGGACTGTGCAAGGACTTACGTAATTATGGACGCATACATAATTATGGAATTCAGTGCATAGAAACCACAGTAAGTCTTGTCACGTATCAAACGAGATTCCTTCAGTGCAAGAAAAGGTCACACGTAAACACCCTCACCCCTCCCCCAGCCTATTAAATGCTCTATTGGAGTATTAATTTAGGGTATAAAGACAAGAACCGCCAATGTAAAGAAAGATATTTTGTTCTTTACATATATTAAACTTGTACTTTGGGGAGATGTAACCCTTATGCATTTTGTTTACCTCGCAAACAATGATGTAACAAGTTGCCCTGATATGTGTAAAGACTCGGTGAATATCTTATGACACATCAGTATTTATCTATTTATGCATGCTTGTTGCTGTATAAATTGATTTATACGTTTGGCGGATTGTTTGATGTCACTTATGTGGGTATATGTCTATACATATATACTACTACTGTCTCGTATGACGATATCAAACAAATGTCTAACCCTATTGTGTTGTGTTCTTTCAGAACATGGCACCTAGGAGAGCTGTGAACAATCAGGATTCCGATCAACCCCCTCCTCCTCTTCTGCCGAGGACTGCTGAAGAACTGAACGCCCTATTGGAAGAAAGGATCTCCGCAGCTATCGCCCAATACGAGGCAAACCGCACTAAACAAAGTGGAGGACCAAGCAATGCTAGACGTAATGGACAAGGAGATACATCTGGAGGAAACACAGCTCAAGGCTACACCTTCAACCAGTTTCTCTACTGCAAGCCACTGAACTACGACGCCACTGGAGGTGCAGTGGCTTTTGTACGCTGGACGGAGAAGACTGATTCCACTATCCGTATGAGCAAGTCTACCGCGGATCAGCAAGTCACTTTCTTTATGGGGTTGTTTGTTGATGAAGCTTCGACTTGGTGGAATTTGCAAGTCCAGACTCTGGGTGATGATGCTGCGTACGGCATGACGTGGGATGAGCTAAAGGAACGAATGAAAGAGAAGTATTGCACTCGTGCTGAACTCCAAAGGTTGGAGACTGAGTTCTGGCACTTGACCATGGAAGGTGCAGACATTACTGGTTATACCCGAAGGTTCCACGATTTGTCAAGAGTAATCCCCTATATGGTGACTCCCGAATTTAAGCGCATTGAGCGCTACATCTGGGGATTGGCTCCAGAGTTTCCCAGCATGGTAACTTCGACTAAACCTGAAACGATCACTCAGGTTGTAACTCTGGCTGTTAGCCTTACTGAAGATGCTATTCGTATGAAGAAGTTATCACTGAACCCTACTGAGAAGACCGAGACGCATGCTGAGTCGTCCGGTGACAAGAAAAGGAAACATCCAAGACAGAATCAGGCAACCCGCAGCAACAACAAGGGTTCAAACAATAAGAAGCGTGATACTAACCCACCTAAGGAGGTGAAAACCCTTGCAGTGGCAAATGATACTGTAGCTAGAAGATACCAAGGCACCCTGTCTAAATGCCCAAAATGTAGGTATCATCATGAAGGAGCTTGTCGCATTCCAAGATGCGACAAATGTGGTAGGTTGGGTCATCAAACAGAAGATTGTTGAGGAAGAGGAAACGGAGGAGATAATAGGAATGGAAGTGATAATAGGAATGGGAATGGAAACCGTAACGGTGTTGGTAATGGAAACGATGGTGGAAATGGTAATGGTAATGGTAACCGGTATAGTAATGGAGCTGGGCAGAACCAAGGATGCTTTGCATGTGGAAGCAAGGATCATTTCAAGAAAGACTGCCCAAGGGAGAACAATGCTCAGGCTCGAGCATTCGTGATTGGAGCTAGGAATGCACGCGAGGACCCTAATGTGGTCACCGGTACGTTTCTCGTTAACAATCACTTTGCATCCATACTATTTGACACTGGTGCTGATTATAGCTTCATGTCTGTGGAATTTAAACGTATACTTGTACTAGAATCTATTAGATTAGATATTCCTTATTCCATAGAACTAGCCAATGGTAAACTTGTTGAATCGTGCGAAGTTATTAGGGGTTACACATTAGAACTTGGTGAGCGAAGATTTAGTATCGACCTCTTACCAATTCAATTGGGTAGCTTCGATGTAGTGGTCGGAATGGACTGGTTGTCCAAGAACAAGGCTGAAGTTTTTTGGCACGAGAAAATCATTCGCATCTCTCTGGCGAGTGATGAAACTCTCATCGTGCATGGAGAAAAACGAGGCGCGCCTCTGCGAATCATCAGTTGTATGAAGGCGCAGAAGTGCTTAAGGAAAGGATGTGTCGCTTTCCTGGCACACATTGTAGATAAGAAGGCTGAGGAGCCAAAACTCGAAGACATTCCTGTGGTGAAGGAATTCCCTAATGTTTTTCCCAAAGATCTGCCAGGACTACCTCCGCAACGGCAATTCGAATTCCATATAGACTTGGTCCCAGGAGCCGCTCCTGTAGCCAAGGCACCCTATCGGCTTGCACCATCCGAGATGCAAGAATTATCTACACAACTTCAGGAGTTGTTGGATAAAGGATTCATAAGGCCAAGCTTCTCGCCTTGGGGAGCTCCAGTATTGTTCGTGAAGAAGAAGGATGGAACTCTGCAGATGTTTATCGACTATAGAGAGTTGAACAAGCTCACTGTCAAGAATCGGTACCCACTACCGAGGATTTGTGACTTATTTGATCAGTTGCAAGGATCGAGCTACTATTCCAAGATCGACCTTTGATCTGGATACCATCAGTTAAGGATCCAAGAGGAAAGCGTACCAAAGACTGCATTCCGAACACGTTATGGGCATTACGAATTCCTTGTGATGCCGTTCGGACTGACGAACGCGCCAACAGTATTTATGGATTTGATGAACCGCGTTTGCAAACCATATATCGATAAATTCGTGATTGTATTTATCGATGATATCCTGATTTACTCGCGAACAAGAAAAGAGTACGAGCAATAAATCAGGACAATTTTGGAACTACTGAAGAAAGAGAACCTTTATGCAAAATTCTCCAAGTGCAAATTTTGGATTCGCGAAGTACAGTTCCTTGGTCACGTTGTGAACGAGAAGGGCATTCATGTAGACCCCTCCAAAATAGAAGCAATAAAAAATTGGGAATCCCCCAAAACCCCAACTGAAGTTCGACAATTTTTGGGCTTAGCGGGCTATTACCGGCGAGTTATCGAAAATTTCTCCAAGATAGCTCAACCGCAGACCACCCTTACGCAGAAAGACAAGAAGTACGACTAGGGTAATAACCAGGAAAAAGCCTTCCAACTGCTCAAAAATAAGCTATGCGATGCACCGATACTATCCTTACCCGAAGGCACTGAAGACTTCGTGGTATACTGCGACGCTTCGCATCAAGGTTTGGGTTGCGTGCTCATGCAACGCCAAAAGGTCATCGCTTACGCTTCAAGTTAATTGAAGGTGCATGAAAGGAACTATACCACTCACGACCTAGAGCTAGGCGTAGTGGTATTCACCTTGAAGATCTGGCGACATTATTTATGTGGTACTCGATGTACAATCTTCACTGATCACAAAAGCCTACAACACATATTTGATCAGAAGGAATTAAACATGCGTCAGCGACGATGGGTTGAGTTGCTGAACGATTATGACTGTGAGATTAAGTACCATCCTGGAAAGGCAAACGTTGTAGCAGACGCGCTAAGCCGAAAAGAAAAGGTTGAGACCCTAAGGGTTCGAGCATTGGAAATGGCTATTCGAACGAACCTCACTACACGCATTCATGATGCACAACAAGAAGCCCTTAAGGGGGAGAATCATAGAGCTGAATACCTCCGAGGTATGCTACAGAAGTTGGTGCCAAACAAAGAGGGAACCTTATACTTTAAAGGGCGTATTTGGGTTCCGCTCTATGGTGGTATTCGAGAAGTCATCCTTAATGAAGCTCACAAGTTAAGATACTCGATCCATCCAGGATCGGACAAAATGTATCAAGACTTGAAGGAATACTATTGGTGGCCGAGGCTTAAAAGCGATGTTGCTGTCTATGTTGGAAAGTGCCTAACCTGTGCTAAGGTTAAGGCTGAATATCAAAAACCTTCTGGACTACTGCAACAGCCAGAGATACCCATGTGGAAGTGGGAGCAAATCTCGATGGACTTCATAACGAAATTACCCAGGACCCCGGGAGGGCACGATATGATATGGGTGATAGTCGATCGGTTAACGAAATCTGCGCATTTCCTACTGATCCGAGAGAAGGATAGCACTGGAAAGCTTGCTGAGTTGTACCTGAAAGAAATTGTGGCACGTCATGGAGTGCCTGCCTCAATTATTTCAGACAGAGATGGACGTTTTGTCTCAAGGATCTGGCAATCCTTCCAGGAGGCCTTTGGATCTCAACTAGATCTAAGCACGGCCTTCCATCCGCAAACAGACGGTCAGAGCGAACGAACCATACAAACACTAAAAGATATGCTGCGCGCATGTGTTATGGACCTAGGCGGCAACTGGGATACTCACCTACCTTTAGTTGAGTTTTCCTACAATAAAAGTTACCATACGAGCATAAAAGCCGCACCGTTCGAAGCTCTATATGGCCGCAAGTGCCGCTCGCCATTATGTTGGGCAGACACTGGAGACAAACGTATGGTTGGTCCTGAACTTGTCCAAGAGACAACCGACAAAATCATGCAGATCCAAGAGCGCATTAAGGCGGCTCGAGATCGACAAAAGAGCTACGCTGATCGAAGACGAAAACCCTTAGAATTCAAGGTAGGAGACAAAGTTCTGTTGAAGGTCTCATCTTGGAAGGGCGTAGTAAGATTTGGAAAACGTGGAAAGCTGAACCCACGATACATCGGACCATTCAAGATTTTGGAAAGAATTGGTACCGTGGCATACAAGTTGGAATTACCGGAAGAACTTAACGGAGTACATGATACGTTTCATGTGTCCAACCTCAAGAAGAGTCCAACCCAAGAAACAGAGATCATCCCTACGGTGAAGTGCATATTGACGACACACTCTGATTTACAGAACAACCCGTTGAGGTTACAAACTGGAAAGTCAACAAGACCCGGAGAAGTAGTGTCAAACTTGTCAAAGTACGTTGGAACTCTAAGCATGGACCCGAGTACACGTGGGAACATGAAGACTAGTTTAAAGAAAAGTATCGCCACCTGTTCAAGAAAACTCCTGCGAGAGTTAGCTCAGCCTGAATTTCGGGACGAAATTCTTTTAACGGGGGGAGACGGTGACAACTGGCACCAAACTGGTAATTTCCGTACAGTTTAATTATTATTTAGTATCTGCAATTATGTGCTTAAATGTCAACATTGTCTGATTACATGCTATACATGTGAATTCATGCATGTTTTATACTTCAAATATCTCTTTATGCATTACTATTAGCGGTGCGTCAGAAAGACTAGTAAACTCACCGGTAAGACACACTGTGTCAGCAACTCTGCAGAAAGCAGTCAGATAATGGAATTAGCGCCAAGGAGTAGGTCCAACGTCTAAAATACATTAAAACCCAAGTATTGACACAAGGGTTAACATATAAACCTTCCTGAAGCTAAATTATGCATTAAAAAGCACCCGAAATACACTTGAAGTGCTGAATTGAGCATATTTCAGCAAAATTCAGCATTTTAACAAGTTTGTACCACGCAAAAACATGACTAAATGGTCCTGAATGCCTTCCTAAGTGTCGGGAATTAAAATTGTCACAAAAGGGTACTTAAAGATCACTAAACGGAATAATTTGACACTTTAACGAACCGGTATCTATCCAAATAACCGAACACTACCCGAAACATGAAAATTATACTAGAAGCATTGTTTTATTATTTCTGAGCTAGTTATGAACCCCAAACACTATAACACCTCTTATAACATAATAACACATTAAATCCCTAATCAAGACACTTGAAACTTAACTTATTTATGTAATTAGTGATTGAAACTTACACTTTACCCCCCCCCCCTTGTTGGGACGGTCATGAGGTGGCCCCCATCAAGATATTTACTTGATCTTGCTAAGATATTATATGATCTTATGAGATTTGTTAGAGATATGTATTGTACTTGGAAGACACATGATCCCTTGGTTAATACTCTAAAGTGGGATTATAAAGAAACATGGAGGATTAAGACTTCACTGTCTTTCACCCACTAACACACACAACTCTCCTTCTTCCTCCCCACCCCACTCTCGGCCGAAACCCTCAACCATACCACCACCTTAATCCAACTTTGATCATCCAATCTCAAGTAATCACAAGGTGCTAGAAGGTGTCTAAGGAGGTGTGGAGCTTGAAGGACCTCTCCCATTTGCTTTTATCCAACACATTTGTCATCTTCAACCTCTTGTGTTCATTCCTAGCCATAGAGCTAGGAGTAAGGACCTTATGATCCATTGTTACTTTATATATAGTTGGTTAAAAGATGATGAACATTGTTAATCTTGATGAACACTAAAGAACATGATCATGATACTTTAACATAAGCTTAATAACATAAGAATACGTGTTGAATGATGATGATTTGCTTCTTGATGATTGATGATTTGTGTTAGTGATGTTAGACATCATAGGAGACCTACTAGATTGTGATTAAACACATGATCTGGTAAGTTAAAGTGATGATCTTGTGAAAAACCAAGATCATCATACTTTATGTTTTCAAGAACTTGAAGAATGAAAATGATTTTTGTGAATGATGAAGTATGTAATATGTTACTAGTCATAAACTTGGATGGATTCAAAAATAGTTTTCCCAAAGAAATCAAGTTAAATAACAAGATTTACAAAGTCATGGTTTCTAAGTAAACTAATCATATTTTTAGTGTTTAAACAAGACTAGAAACATGTTTGTACTAGAAAAATTCAAAAGAATGATTTTTGGAAAAATCATCTAGTAAGTTGTAAAAGACTAAACTTTACAAGAACGAGATTTACAAACAAATAACCACCTTTTAAAGGGTAACTAAACCTACTAAACACACTACCAAGATACTACAAGTTTTTATGAAAATTCAAGTTCATGTTGTTAGGTAAAATTACTTGATTTTGGCACTTGGTAAGTGTTAAATGAGTTGTTGATTGTTTGTGATGATTTTAAAAGAAAATAAACACATGTTTTGAAAATATGGGAAACCTCCATTTTTAAGGGAAACCATGTCAAAAATTTTATAAAATTTTGATACTTAGAGAAATATAAGTTTTGGTGAAACTTATTTCCTAAAAATGTACCTAAAAATATTTACCAAGGTTTCCCTAATTTTTGTGTAAATTTCAAAGTTAAGGAATGATGATTTCTTCAAGATAAAAATTGATATTAAGTATGTATATTTTCTAGGAAAATATATATATTTATTGGTCACCAAATTTTGTGCTAAGTGTATGTAACATGTATTATACGTAATAGTGTGTTAGGACTTGAACATACACTAAATACTCCGAAGGAGTAAAAATACAAAAATACACATACAAAATACATGAGAATACATAGAAGCACATGGACAAGTTATGAACTTAAAATGTATTCTTGAACAAAAACATGTAACTCGGGTGAAAAATACAAGATACTTATATTTATTTTGGAAAATAATATAAGTAAGATACGTAGTTAAAAATATAAATTATTTTTAACAACAAAGAACACATACATAAAAGATGGTGACTTGTACTTGTGCGATACATGTCTAGTGACTAACGTTAATAAAACACGTATAGGTCACGACGCTATAAAAACAACCGGTGAAGTTTATGGCGCAAGATACGCAAAGTTGTGAGTTCATGTCCCCCTTTTCCTTTAACTGTTTTCAGTTTTTATAACTTCGGGGGTGAAATACATGTTACAAGTGTTACAATGTTTACAAATGGTATGATGAATACAAAACTAAGGAATGATACTATAGATCATGTGACGAATAGGGTGCCATAAGCACCATTAATCAACAATATACCTAGACCGCAGAACAAAAGGTTAGATCTAATGGGCTTCAGGCAGCCACACTCTGGGCCACGTGCTACCTGAAGTGCTTTGTGTCTCTAGTCGTGAATCGACAACTAAAAATGCCTATGGTTTGGATGCTTCCTATGTTGTTACACATGTTAGTGGCCTTGCAAACCACTAGCGATCTCGTATTCCTTACAATTACAGGACACAGTTTCGGATACGACTAAACAAAATACATACAATGTTTTCATACAAGTATTCAGCATTTATTACAACAACTGCATGAACTCACACCAACATTATGTTGACGATTTTCCAAAACTCACATGTATTTCAGGTAACTAAAGTGGATGTGCGCGCGGTCTTACTCTTGCTCTTGGATGTTGTTTATGTTGTTAGCTATGTTGTGTCAAGACTCCTATGCCGTTTTGCTGGGTTTGGTTGTTATGTCCCACTCCGTGTGGTGATATAAGGACCAAAACCTTTATGTTTGTCTTTGAATAATGTTGTAAACTTTTCAAACAATGTTTTATGCTGTGATGTAAACTCTAAACTTAACCTATGTTTTTAGTTACGTAATGTCAATGGCATTTGGAGTTATTTTTACAAGCATGTAGTATGTTTACCATTCGTATGCAATGAGAACCTTTCAAGATTACACCTCGTGCTTCCGCCTTAGAAAGGGGTGTGACAGGTGGTGGCTCATATCTTGGTTCCTCAAAGTATGAGTATGAAGGTTCATACCTTGGTTCATCAAAATATGAGTATGAGGGAGAAGGTTCATACCTTGGGTCTTCATAGGATGTGTATGAAGTCGATGGCTCTTACCTGGGCTCCTCATAGTAGGTGTATGAAATGGATGGTTGAAATAAGTCACAATATTGAACCGAGTGCGGGTCACCACAAATGGTGCAATTGTCTTCCCTATAATCATCCTCCTCATACGTGTAGTTGTAATCTCTTGAGTATTGATCCATAAGAATCACTCAGCAGACCACAACAGAGTCTCGAGACCAGAGAACAAAAATAAAAATGGAAACAGAGGCTGGACACGACCTCGTGTTCGGTGAACACGGCCCATGTTCAGATTCTGTATCTAGGCGTTTTAATTAAAGTTACTGGTTTCGTTGAACACGGGGCGTGTTCAGTGAGCACGGCCCCGTGTTCAGGCTACTGTTAAAGCAAAAACTAACTAGAATGTAAAAAAAATGCGCGCGTTTTAAAAAGGTTTTGAAAAACTGATTAGTCCGTCGATTTTAAGTTTTCTTAAAATCCTTGTGTCCCGGCAGCGGCGCCAAAAACTTGATATGTGCGAGTGTGTATAGGTTTTTAATGTATATTTTTAGCCCTTTTTAACACTTTAGTCAAGTTTTAAATTTATAAAACACGATATTCTACTAACACTAAACACACATATGGGCAAGTGCACCCATCGTGAGCGTAGTATAGTCTTGGTAAGATACCGAGGTCGTCCAAGGACACAAGAGCTTTTAATACCGGTTTATCCTCAACGTCTAATCAAATCAAAAGTTAGAAAAAGGTTTTAAACTAGAAAATAAAAACTAAAAATCCTGAAAATAAAAATAAAATAAAAACAGATAGACAAGATGAATCACTTGGATCCGACTCGCCTTTAGTGTAACCTTTGATTATTTCCGCACTTTTGCACTTTTTAAGAGATTATCTTAGTTATTGTAGTAGGCCCCTCTTTTGAAGGTGACGTTACCCTCAACCCAGTAGTTTGAGTCAGCAAGGATACAATCCTAAAGGGTTGGATTATTGAAAGATAATTAATTAAGTTATTAATGCATAAAGGCCCCTCTTTTGAAGGTGACGTTACCCTCGGCTAAGTAGTCTGAGTCACCAGGGATACAGTCCTAAGTAGCCGGGTTAAAGTATTAATAGTAGTTTACATATGAGGGGATCAAGGAGTTCGGACCCCTGCCATCCAATACCAGTGGGTATTGAAGGAGGTCCTACTAAAGTTGACCTAGGTCCTTGCAGGATCTATACACTGAACAAGGCAAGACTCTTACCAAACCGTTCCCTTAACCCCCGAACAGGTAGCCAACATATCTCCATATAGACCGTGGAGATATGAATGGTGTAAATCTTTTATTTTATATAGACAGTAAAATAATGCCAAGACACCACGGACAAACGATAAGGAAGACTCACCTTCAACATAAGAAACTAGTTATTAAAGTCATTAATACATAACCAAATAAAAAGTGCAAAAAGATTAAAAATAAAAAGTATTACACTAAATGCTTGTCTTCACTAAGTGATGTAAGAGACTTAGGCAAACATGGCCTTTGATTGTCAAGAACTCTTACTATCAATCTTGGATACCGAGACTACTACACACACTCTATGATGGATGATGGATGATGGTGGTGGATGATGGTGTTGTGGTGGTGGTGGATTGTGGGTGAAGTGGGAGAGAGGTGGTTTATCAAGGGATGATTTGCAAGTGAGCCAAACACCCCTATTTATAGCCTGCACAGAAGCCCGGACACGGCCCCGTGCCCGTTGGGCACAGCCCCGTGTCCACCCATCTTCTCTTTCTTCATTAAATGCAGTTTGTCTGCATCGCACGACCCCGTATGCAGAAGCGTGTCCGTACTATCAAGATTTGCCTAGATTCTGCGAATCTTTGAGTTGACCACAACCCCGTGTCCGCTGGACACGCCCCCGTGGTGGGTGATAGAAGCTTCTACAACTTTATCTTTTCTGCAGACACTTGGGCACGCCCCCGTGCTCATTGAGCACGGGGCGTGTTCAACCTTCTGTTCTCTTGTTTTTGTTTGGGAGGATGCTGTCGAGGGGTCGGGCATGACATGTTTATTCCTTTTCTTGTATTTATGTTAGATTTAGCTGCCTTTTTGCTTCTTTTGTTCATTTGAGCTCATTTAATCTGAAAATACAAAAGGAAGACAAAAACACACTTTTTCCAACATTAGTACTAAAAAGGGTTAGTTTTATGCCAAATTTGATGTAATTTATATGTTGCATTTTCTGCACATCAGAATATATCCGGACATCCAAAAATTTATGTAATCATTAAAATATTTTATTTTAGTGATTGGCATGATAAAATACCATTCGTCGCGCAATTTGGATCGTTTTTGTGTCCGTTACGACTTCCGTAGTAATTAACCGAATAACGCAACCGTACGACCAAACGAACCGACATCCGAGTTGTTTTTAAGCATATTTGAAGTTCCCTATACTTTAACTTCATTTTAGAGCCTTGAAATGGGTTAGCGGGGCTTAAACGTGCCAAAAATGCATCGAAAACCAAGTTTCTGGGCTGCAGGGACCAATTTTGACAATCTGCCAAACATTGGCTCAGGATGGGCGCATAAGATGAAGCCCATTTCTTACGCGAGGCGCGAGAGACCCCCAGATCAGCAAAAATCATTTTTCAGCAAAACTAAGTTGTTCCTTTGTTTTGCACATGGTTTCTTTCACTCTATGGGCTAGATTTTGATGGTTTTTAATGTCCCCTTGTATTGCAAAACCATGTGCCCAAGTGTAAGGCCAAGATCGAAGCACGAATTGCGAGGAACAATCCTAACGGTTGTGGGATTTCTATAAATACCCAACACCTTCATTCCTTTCAACTCACAATCTGATTCATTTTGCTATAAGTTAGGGTTTAACACTTCATACCTGAGCAACTTGAATCAAGATCTTCCTAGCTTGGACCCTTTGTAAGTTTCTTTCGTGCTTTTATCGTTTTTCAAGCATAAAAGTCAAGCAGAGTTTGACTTTCTGCTTTGACCAGTCTTTGGTCAACACAAAGTTCGTTTGAACTTTGCAACGTGAGCGTAATCACGATGGTTATAGTCCCCTGTGACTATACCTACTGATTACCATGTTGATTAGGCGTAGTGACAAGTCATAGTTTCGGTTAAAATACGTGTCTATGCGTATTTTGAAACCAAACTATTCTTGGGTACCCTTTGTTTTGATATCAAAGTTGTTTTCAAACTTCGTTAAACATGTTTTAACATGTTTAACTCGTCACTATTAGTTTAGTGCTTATATAGGGTCGTAAGATAAGCGGTCTAAACAACCGCTTAGACTTTCGAACCCGACCCGTTTAGTCGATCGTTAGGATCCGACCAAGCATGTTTAGTGACCATAGATGTTTAGGGAATAACCTTCCGAGGTTATACCTTATGGTCACTTAGTTTAATTAGTTGTATGATAGGTTGTTTATATGCCTTAGGTAAAATGACCAAAATGCCCTTTTCATGCATAATTGGTATTTAAGCATATGTAACTTAAACTTTGGTCACTTAACTGATTATGCAACATATTTAAACATGTTTAGGCATATAATACTTGTCAAAGGACTAGTTAGGCGTTTCGAACGCGTTTTACGCGAACGACGCCTTAAAGTAGCGTAAGCTACCTAAACGAGTCGTAACGGGTCGTAAGCACTTAGGATAGGTTTTGATTTAGTATGTAGGCTTTGTTAAACCATATCACATGAGTTCCAATACTCATTTGGTTTATGAAACCTCATCCTATCCGATCTTCTGATTTAGGTCCGGTTTATTAACATAGTTACCTATATTAGGTGCCGTTTGATTCCGTGATCCCTCTAGCTTTGCTTGGTTGTTATTAAAGACTTCTAAGCATCCTCAAGTGAGTACATAGTTCCCCTCTTTTACCATTTTAAACTGTTTTGGGGTGATTCATATGTGCTAAATGATTTCTAGTCTTTTAAACAAATGATATGGTTTATATTACTATCTGAACTATTTGATCCATGTGAATCGTTTGGAACTGTTGATCCATGTGAACCGTTTGGAACTGTTTAATCTATGTGAATTATCTGAACTGTTGATTTATGTGAACCATTTGGAACTGTTTGATCCATGTGAACCGTTTGGAACTGATTGATTTATGTGAACCATTTGGAACTGTTTGAACCGTTGGGTTAGGGAAGTGATTAGGTAACGGGGCGAGTGTAATGTGATAAAAGCATGGTGGATACGCTGCTGGTACTTCCTATATATAAGTGTTTTTAACACATTATATATCGTTGTGTTATCTAGACCACTTTGGCAAATGTTATCAAAACAAAGTTATATTATAAGGTTTTTCTAACAATATAAACCATTCGAGTTTTATTACAAAAACAATTTACGAACTGGGTTTACTTAAACAAATGTTTTGAGTTAAGATTCATGGCATCGAGGTTTTATAAATTATAACTAATCTGTCTTGACTTGGTTATTTCAAATTACATTACAAATATTTTACAAAACTAGGTTTTCTAATATCAATTAATGAAGTTGTTCAAGTTATTTCAAAATAAAAACGAGTCATGAATCTGACACTCACATAAAACCTATGTACACGTCGTCATTTTTATACTGACGTATTTTCACATATGTTTCAGGTACTATATTTGATGATGATTGATGATGATATTGGTGCATGCTCACATAGGAATGGACGAGGCCTTAGTGACTTAATAAGAATAAAAGTTAATTTGTTCATGTTTTGTTTCTAGTTTCAATACAATGTAATAAACTTAATTCAATAAAACATAACTTTTATCCATGTGTTGTGAAACAATAATTCTGTTACGACACTCCCCGACGTTTCCGCCGCGGTTTGTTGTTTTAACGCGGTCGGGGTGTGACATGGAATTTTATTTTAAACTTATGATGTTTTAGAACTAAACATTATGTCACTAATCATATTGATGATGGTTTTGTTTTACTTATATTAAATGTTCAATGTGATTGGTAGCTTGATCCTGGGCAGTCACACGCCTCGCGGTGGTACTCCGCAGGTGGAATTTGAGGGTGTGACAGTATGAGTCCTAATAGATCACTAGCTCGTTCACCAACATGGGTGAAGGGATCCTTAGTGAGTTTGCCAGCTAAGCATGACTCGCAATCATCAAATGAGTCCGCTCCGGTGGATTCAAGAATCCCCTCAGATTGGAGCCATTTTACGCGTGTCTTGCTTATGTGGCCAAGTCTACAATGCCATAGGAATGAATCACTAGTACCATTTTTCTGACGTTTAGAAAGGTGATATATGTTACTGCTAGGTTGAACATCAATTTCATAAATACCGTTTCGAGGTTTAGCCTTAAAATAGTAAATACCATTTAGATAAACAGAAATAGCAACATCATTAAAAACATATCTAAATCCTTTTTTTTCAAAAAGCAACGAAATTGAAATAATGTTCCTGGTCAAACCAGGTGCAAAAAGACAATTGTTCAAAACAACAACAAGACCAGAAGGACATGTAAGATTAAATGTGCCAGTTGCTAGAACTGGAACTCTCTTCTCATCCCCAACAATGAGCTCCATGTCCCCTGGTTTCAGTTTCCTCCACTTCAGAATACAAAGACTTAATCATTATAAGTATAACTGAAAAACATTTAGGGTTTTGTAAAGCATTTTAAGTAAAAAGAATGTCTCACACTAAAAGCTGATCATCAAAAGTTGATCAAACAGTGTGAAAGCTTCTGTCCCATGCCAGGCTATTTATAGCCACTTTTGACTGGCCCCGCAGGTCGCAACAGGATCTGAGGATCCTTCCGCGTTTCACGGCCGATGTCCACTATTCCTAGAGTAGCCTTGTTGCATGTATAGGCCTGTGGGTCAATCTTATCATAAGTTACACATACTAGTTTTACTCCACGTGTCGCACAAGGTTTAGGGGACCCCCCCCTATGTGTCTCCGGGGCCCCTGTTTCCAGTTTTTACATTTCGGGTCGCGCCGTACATGTTCGGGGTCTCTATTTGGGTTCCTTATAAGATGTTTTTAAGTGTTGTTACAAGATTCCTCAGTATCCGATCTAGAATTGCACCCTCCGAATAATGGAGAGCACGGTTCTGTGTCTTCCAATACCTGAATCCTAAACGTGTGAACTCTCTATGATACCCAAAAACAACGGTTAATCTATCCTTTCTTCACTAGTCAGAATACAAACCCTACTGAACTATAAGTCTGGGCTATCAATTGAACAATCCGAAGGTATCAGAACTCTCCCAAACTTGGAACCAATAATAGAAAGAACATTCTCCTCTTTGAATTGGATAGGAATTCCCCAGATGCTAACCCATGCAACCCTATGCAAACCAAAGTTTCTAGCTTCCAGAAAGAAAATTCAAAAAAATGTCCGCCTCTCCAAGATTGTTGAAGTAAATAAGAACATTAAGCCTCCTAAGTACTTGACCTGGCAATCAAAATTCTTTTCCGCCTGAATGACTGACTGAATGCAAGAGAGGGTTTCCAGATCTTTTACCTCACCCACGAGACAATTATCTAGACAGTAATTTGGGTTGAGAAGCAAGTTGTCAAGGATGTTGATTTGAACCACCTCTTGCTTAGTAACATCACAGGTTACATTCGCGAACGAACGTGAATCTCGAATAGACATGCTACTAATTTCGTTCCTTTGCATCATCTTAACAGGTTGAGTATTAACTGGAAGTTTCCTGGCAGCCTTCTAACCTTATAATTGAGAGGAGGTTTCCTATCGAACTTGGATATGTTAGCCCATATCTGTCTTCCTCCCATCTTGACTTCTCGAAGCTCCACTTCCAATTTAGAGGGATCCCATACGTTCATGAATCTTGCAAAAGCAAAGATAGGAACCAACCTATCTTTTTTCTTAGCGATGTACAAGTCCACCAAATGCACCTTGTCTTTCAGAACATCCCACACCATAGGAATATCCCAACCATTTGGAAGGTTGGCGATGAAATATGTAGTAGTAGCTTCTTTGTCGATCTCCCAATACCGAAAGTTCCTTCTAGCAAAATCCTCCCTATCCCTGCTTCTAGTTTTGCGCCTAGTCGTCTCCTAGCCTTCCTCTCTCCCTTCCTTCATCTCAGCTTATTGAATTGTAACAAGTGGCATTGGGTGTAGAAAACGTTATATACCCTACAAGTTAGTTTTTGCCATGATCAATATGTGATTAAAACCCTTTTTACAAAGATTGACTAGTTATGTGTTAACTACAAAGTCAAAGTGAACATCGAAAGTGTCTAATCCTAGGTACTTCACTAAATACCTAACATTGCAGAAATATGCAATGTCTAAACTTAGACATTACAACTAATCCAAAATTCCAATTTTCAACCAATAGTATTTTGACACGTGTGACGGAGATGGATGTAGTGTCTAATCCTAGGGAATTCATTGAAAACCAAGCACATGTAACGTCTAAACTTAGAAGCTACAACTATTCGAGTTACCATGCAATAGTATTTTGACACATGTGTGGGAGATGGATGTAGAGTCTAATCATAGGGACTTCACTGAAAACCAAGCACATGTAACCCTAGGATTAGACGCTTTCGATGTTCATTTCGGCTTTTATGTTTGGTCAATGTACAAATTAGTGAATTTCCCAAAAGGAGAACCTCCCAAAATATTGTCTTAATAGAGAGAAAGACAAGGTCTGTTATGATAGTGAGAGTGGAAAATATAAGGAGAAGAAAACTTGGAGCAAGAATTTAGAAGAAATCAATAGGGCCACTTAATTCATGTATCAATTTAAACGTTGTGTTCTTGTGTACTCATTGAAAATATCGGAACTTAGAATTTGAGGGCTAAGGTAAACTTCTCTACAAGAAAATTTGAAGTTTATATATGAGTTTTAGACCATAATGACTTTTGTGGCTACAAGCTTGAATTGTTGTTCCAATAAGTAAGAATAATGACCGATGGGTAACAAACATACGAAGTTAATTTATTTAGATCAGATTCTGTTCAAGAAAAATGAAAATGCATGCAGTAGCTTTTAATCATTTTGCGAAGTTTCAATCTAGAACGTTTACTAACCAGATAAAAGTTACAAACTAGATATGTGGTAGATGTGGTTGATTATGATCTTTTAGTATGACGTTAAAAGGAAAAATTACAAAGGTAAATTCAAGAAGTAGATTGAGAGATGGTGAAAGTTCACAAATAGTGATTTATGTAGTCAAAGATCAACTGGTGAGAACTCACTTGAAATGGACTACTCTTAGTAAAAAGAAGACCAAATTGTGAAAGGACTATAACTAATATTGTTATCAACATGTGTGTATGTAATTATGTATGTAGGTGTGTATATGTAAATACACTTTTCTAAGAATAACTAATTTACACCCTCTCTAAACTTACTCATAAATCATCAATGTCCATCATGCAACTAGAACCCTGAACCACTTGATCAATAACACCTATAGTACATCTATTCATATCACTAGGCTACAAGCCATGTATATGTGTAAACATTGATGTGTGAAGTATGCATATACACACGTATGTAGATAGATACGTTTGTATGTAACTATGTGCATTCGTATCTATCAATGCGGGTACCTATGTAGGTATGCATTATGTAGGTAAATTTAGACTTCGAATCTTTTTTTTCGTATAGAGTGTGAGGTGTAAAAGCTTTAAAATCTATATACTCTCAATGTAAATTGTAAATTGTAAATTGAATGTATTGTACTAGGCAAATAAATATTTTGGACTTTGAATCAAAGAGACCATAGACCTATTCTTTTCTTCTCTTTCCATTACACAATAAGACAGAAAGAGTTGATTTTTTGAATTCAACATAGACTTTTACTGCATCCAAGTTCGGTGGATTGATTTATCTCTGGTTTGAAGCTTTATCAATACCAAACACGTAATTATTGACGAATTCAACTCTACTGTATGAACAAGGGATACCGAAACAAAATATCCCATTAAAATAATATAATGGTTATGTATTAATTTTGTAACACCACTTCAAAAATGGCAGTATTTTTAATTATATATTTAGATGCCATAAAAAATTGGGTTATAATCTCATGCTGCTCAAGAAAGTAACTCGTATTGTAGTAAAGGTTTTATATCGCTAAACAAAGTTCAATCTTTTGTTTACAACAGAATCATGTTACTTCGTAAATAAAAGAACCCTGACCGTGATTATATTTTAAAGAGTAAATTGCCAAAATCGTTCTTAAGGCTTGAGCATGTTTGTCACTTTCGTTCAAAACAATTTTTGTGTACCATATTTCCCTTCACTTTTGGGATTTTTTGTTATTTTCATCCAAACGTCATATTTGTTTTATTTTTTCTGACATACATTTGGATGAAAATTCGTCCCGCTTGCGGTATGCACATATAATGTATATATGTGTGGGCGCTCGGGGGGCAAAAGCAAAAGTGCACTAATTTTAACGTTATTTTACTAATTTCGTGAAAATAACGTTAAAAGAGGGGATGGTTAATCATGCATCATGTGGTGGCGTTGATAGCCGAAAGACAAGGGGGTACATGCACCAATTGGCGTTTGTCTCAATTGCTGAGTGTTATGTGCCTTATGTCCAAGGCTTGATGCAAAACCACAATCGAGCCGGGGGTCTCATTGGAAGCAGCATCTCTATTCCTACGGGGTAGAGGTAAGGTTGTCTACATCCCACCCTCCTCAGACCCTACCTTAGCTTTTGCTATTGGTGGGATATACTGAGTATGATGATGATGATGATGATGACATTTGGATGAAAATGTCAAAAAAATCCAAATCTCAGGTAGGATTTCGACAAAAAAGTTAGACATTTGGATAAAAATGAAAAAAAAATCTCAAAAGCAAAGGGTAATATAATGAAAATATATATTTTGAATGAAACTGACAAACATATATAAACTTTAGGTACGATTTTGACAGTTTACTCTATTTTAAAATAAGGCTCTATTACATTTAAAATAATTATTTACTTAGTGTCAAAGAAGCCAAAAAGTGTGTTCTATTACATTAAAAAAACTATATTCAAAATATGTATGATCAATATTTATATTTATATTTGTATTTTTATTTATATAAGTGAAAGATCCATTAAAAAGTGGGTTTGCATAAGTAGCTTAAGACGGAGTGTGAAGATAACATGTGACATTCCTTATCGGTAGAATGAAAAATATTTTGGTCCTAAAATCTTTTCTCAAAATACAATACAGAAAATTTTGTTAAAACAATTTAGCGTAAAAATCTAGTACAAAAAATTTAGCACAAAAGTGTAGTAAAAAAAATTGGCACAAAAATGTTATATAAGATAGAAATCAAAGACAATTTTTTGGGGTTTATAGTTTTGACATTTTATATAGAAATATAGTGCTCAAATAAAGATAAAAAAATTACTCGATTTTATGGTACAACTGTTTTTTTAAAACTAATTTGGTATGAAAATGTTAACATCTAAAAAATATGGGAAAATATGCACATGTCTTGCATGTTGAGAGTGAAAGTCAACAAACATGTTATTCCAAAAATACTTTTACACCATTTTTTTCCTACACTTTAATCTTAACTATTGATTTTAAAAAATGAAAGATTAAGATTTATTCTTATCGTATTTAGACAAAATCAAGATTTCTTCTTATCTTAAAAAATAGCTGGGAATATGCATATGCTTTGCATGTATGTAAAGAGAGAAAATTAATAAATATATCATACCAAAAATACTTTTACATCATACTTTTTTTTCTTATACTTTTATCTTAATGATTAATTTGAAAAATAAATGGTAAGATATCTTATCATATTTAGGCAAAATCAACCTTTTACTTAATCCTACCATTAATTATATATTATATTATTTTAATATTAATTATATAAGCTCCAGCTTTACACTTTTTGTCCCTATATAAAAAGACACGTGTTGTTTCATTAACAACGGCTATATCTAGTATTTGCACACATTTAATATATATAGGGTAGGGTTCATATAAAAACCACATTTATTGCGAGAACCAATATAAACAAAATAAAATAAACCCACTACACTAGGGGTGTGCATGGGTAGGTTTGGGTCGGTTTTTACTATTATCCGTAACCATAACCACTAGTTCGGTTATGGAGTTTTGGTAACCATAACCAAACTTCGGTTATGGTTAATCGGTTATGAAGTCGGTTATGGTTCGGTTTTGGTTAATTTCGGTTAAGTAACCAAGCAAGGTTTGAAATAAATAGGGTTGTACACAATTTGAACTTAGCTTGAGCCTATTTTATAAGATAACGAAGACTAAACTTTTTGGTTAAACTACCGATTTAGAGTTCTTTTTAATAAGGTAATTCTCAAACAAAAACAATTATGGCCATAACACCTTAGTTCTTTATCAAAATAAATGACATCTATATCAAGATCATTTTGCTACTAACATACTTTTATCTTAGTAAAAACCCTCTATATGGTTTTGTAAAACACAAATCTACTATATAAAGTTAACATCACAACTTCGGTTCGGTTTCGGTTATATTCGGTTAACCAAAGCTTCATAACCATAACCATAACCATAACCGATTGAGCAGTTATACAAAGTTTTATAACCATAACCATTAGTTATATTGGTTATCGGTTATTAGTGGTTCGGTTATGTCGGTTATGGTTCGGTTATCGGTTATGGTGGTTAATTTGCTCACCCCTACACTACACCATAAAAAACCTAACCCCCCCCCCCCCCCTTTTTCCAAGTTAAATGCTATAAAAACTAAACACCCCCTCCCCAAAATCTTAAAAAAAACCCAAACCCCCCCACCCCCCCCCCCCCCCAAAACCTAAACCTCCCCCACCCACCCCCCCCCCCACAACCTAAATGCTAAAAACTAAATTATAAAGTTAAACCACTAAAAAAGAATAAAAAAGACTCTTGAAAAATCTAAAAAAACACTCAAAAAAAAATTTAATATTTATTTTTTAAATCGCTACTTTTAATAAAGGGTGGTATTTTTGGTTGTGTTTACACTGGTTCTCGCGGTTCTCGCAATAAAGGGTGGTTCCTAACGGATTCCTCTTATATATATATATATATAGGGTCAGGATTTAGAGAGAACGGTGAGAACGATTTTGGTGGTGACATGTGGCATTGATGTTAAATTACACTAAAGGGTAATATTGTCAAAAAAAGCTCACTCACATGAACAGCGTGTTCAAATAAAACGCCATAAACACTCAAAAGCTATTTTTTAGCTATAATTTACAATAGTTCAAAAAAAACAATTTTTTTAACCCCATAAAACACTCAATAGCTATTTTTTGAGCTATAATATACAACAGCTCAAAAAAAACCATTTTTTTGAACGCCATAAAACACTCAAAAGCTATTTTTTGAGCTATAATTTAAAACAGCTCAAAAAACCCATTTTTTGAGCCAGCTCCCAGTTAAAACTGGCATAACAAAAAAACTATTTTTTTGATCTATAATTTACAACAGCTCAAAAAAACTATTTTTTTGAGCCAGCTCCTAGTTAAAACGCCATAACAAAAAAAGTTATTTTTTTGAGCTATAAATTACAATAGCTAAAAAAAACATTTTTAGCCAGCTCCAGTTAAAACGCCATAACAAAAAAAGCTATTTTTTTGAGCCATAAGCCTAAATTAATAGTTTTTGAGCTCAGAAAAATCATAATTTCTACTGTAAAAACGCCAGAAAACAGCCAGTTCAGAAAAACGCCATGAAAAAACTCAGTTGAAAAAGCCATAAAACACTCAGTTCAGAAAAACGCCATGAAAATACCTAGTTAAAACGCCATAAAAACACCTAGTTCAGAAAAACGCCATAAAACACACAATTCAGAAAAACGCCATAAAACCCAGTTTATTTTTTTCGAAAAGTATATCAATAGTATACTCGTTGGAAAGATAAAAAATACTGGGTTTTATGGTGTAATTTTTTTCGAAAAAGAATCACGTATAAAAAAGTTATTATCATTTAAATATAATGGGGGAAAATGGCATGTGTTTAGCATGTGCATCTTTGTTTGGATCTTCCTATTTTACCCCTCCTTGTAGTTCCAATACCCCTGTAGGTCCCTCGGAGGTTGAGGTTTAACCTATTCCTTGTTATGTCTAACACACTAGCGAGTGCGGAATCCAAGCTAGCATGCAAACCGGGATAGAACAAGCACAATGATATACACAACACACAATATTCAACGATTAACACCACTTGTATTAAACGTATGAAAGGTCCGGTTACAAGCTCAATGTTTACAAATCAGTTCTGCAAACTCTCTAGTGTGTGTGTGTGTTTCTTATCTGTCTGTGTGTCTAACTTTTGAACTCTCGAAATGAACACAACACACGGGTATTTATACCCAATACAGCAGGTCTGGTCGAAGGATCAGATAAGATGATCGAAGGATCATCTATCGACCATAAACAGCTCGAAGGATCCAGATGCACCTCGAAAGATGTGATCTTTCGTGGTCCATCTATCGAAGGTTCATGTTTCGAGCTGATCATCGAAGGATATAAGACAATCCTTCGATGACATATCCTTCGACCCAACATCTTACAAACATAATGTTGACTGTTTGGCCAAGTCAAACCAGGAGGATGGTTGACTTGGTCAAACTTACAAGACTAACAAGACATCGTTTTACATCGTGACCGAATACAGACAAAGTGCAGACATAAGTGCACCAACAAACTCCCCCTTGGCTGTAGCTTTGTCTGGTTGTAGCTTTGTCTCGATCTTTGTTCTTGTAAGTTCTTGTGTCTTCAAGTCTTTGACTTCTATTCAAGTCTTCAATGTCGGAGGATCTTCAAAGTATTCACGTCTTGAAAGCAGAAAGTGTATCAACAAACTCCCCGTTTCATGTAGGAAGTGTGTTGACAAACTCCCCCTTAACATAAGCCCCCCCTTGAGTTATGCTCGTGAAAGTCTTGATCTTTATGAAGTGAGATCCTTGTGGTGTTGATGATGGTCAGCGGCAACTCGATCATCTTCATCATTTGAGTGCCTTCACGTCGTGTCTTCATTCCGAAGCTTGTCATCGACCATGTTCTCCTAGCCTTTAGAATCTGCACATGCAAGAAATCTAAACGCGTAATGAGAACAACCGCCTGGAATATAAAATAAACAAACGACACACGTGTGACCATTGTTTAAACAAACACCGTCCGACAGTTTGAAAGTTTAAGGTATTTTATCAATTTCAATTTTAACTTTCAACACTTGCAAATTTCGACCGTTTATGAAGATTTAGTCATTTTCGGTTTTCGTTCAGGTTTCAGGTAACGAAGACTCGAGTTCCAACATCGTACGATCGAAAATAAGGTAGAAATAAAATCTTTTTGGCTTTTATAAAGTTTATATTAAAACACACTTAAAATCTTTTTGGAATTTTTGAATATTTCAAATTTAAAGACTGAAAGCAATAAATAAATATTTACAGACATTCTTTTTGCGAGTTTCGAGGGTAAGAGAATCATATCAGTGTACGGTCATGCCAAAACGCTCTTGTTGTTCAATTATTTAACATTAAGATAAGCATCCTATAACAATTATCGGTATCGTTGTCCACTTAAGCTCAACTTATCAGATGTAATCATGGCGAGGGGATACGTTAAGGTATGATTTATACTTACCGACCGGTGTTCATCCACATCACGACACATTCCCGTATCAAGGTATGCACGAGGGTTCATCTTGCCGGTGAGTATACCGATTATCATCTGTTTGACCGTATATGATGTGAGATTCTCACTTATTTTGATTTGAAAACAAGCCCTATGTGATAGAATCACTTATTGATGAGGAACTTGATTTTCGAATGCATGAGGGCACAGGAGCAAGTCCGTGAACAGGTCAGTACTTTCATACAGCAGAGAGACGAACTTGACTCCCGGAAAGAATTTGTGATATTTTATCACTTATTTGTTTGGACATGTGATTGTTGATCTCTTATTGAGGTCGTATGCAATATGTACACGTATGTATGGTATCATGGAAGATCTAGACTTGCGTCCCCGTTATTTTTCGGAAAAAGATACAACCATGATACCCAGATGATAAGCAGCATAAAGACCGAATATTTCAGAACCTCGGCAATCTCTCAAACGAAATTTCGGTACTAAGACCATATGCCAATGAATGGTTCCCACCCAGTCTTCAGTCGATTTTAAGTTTATATCACCCTGCACACTTTAAAATGATTGTGAGCCTACCGATACATCTTATATAGAGCTGCTTATCACTTTTCATTTTGCATTTCAGTTTAAAGAGGTTTGGACAGACCACTGATGTACTATCATTTTCTCTTTTGCTCGCCAGGAAACTCATTTTTGATTTTCTATTGTTTTTGTGTTTTTGAAATTTTTCAATGTTTTTGGATTTTCAAATTTTGGATTTACAAATTTTTGGATTTACAAATTTTTGGATTTACTCCCCCTAAAATCAATAAACTAAGATAAAATTTAAAACACAAAGGTATTTACAAAAATGATTTTCCGATGTTGGTTTTACTCTTGCTTGACCTTAATGCCGTTTACCAATAATAAATAGTCAAATCTTGATTTGTCAAATGCTTTGGTAAAAAGGTCGGCACGTTGGTCATCGGTGTGGACGTAAGCAACATCGATTAGCCTTTTCTCAAAGCAATCACGTATGAAGTGATACTTAATGTCGATGTGCTTAGTCTTTGAATGCTGCACAGGATTTTTAGTGATCTGTAAGGCAACAGAATTATCAACGTAAATAGGAGTAGTTAGGAATTCAAAACCGTAATCACGCATTTGTTGTTGGATCCACAGGACTTGGGAGCAACAACTTGATGCAGCAATGTATTCAGCTTCGCATGTTGATGTAGCGACACACGTCTGCTTCTTGCACTGCCATGTGACTAGGCGATTTCCCAAAAACTGACATCCAGCCGTTGTGGATTTGCCGTCGATTTTGCATCCGCCAAAATCAGAATCACTGAATGCGATCAAGTCAAAGTTATTATCCCTAGGGTACCATAGACCGGTGTCAGGGTAACCCTTCAAATAACGAAAAATCCTTTTTACAGCTGCAAGATGTGAGGCCTTCGGGTTGACTTGATATCTGGCAAGCAGGCACGTTGGGTACATTATATCTGGTCTTGATGCTGTGAGGTACATAAGGGATCCAATCATCGCGCGGTAGTATGAGGGGCTAACATCTTGACCCTTCAAGTCTGGAGTAATTCCGTGATTTTGTGGCAATGGGGTACCGATGGGCGTTGCATCTGACATCTGGAACCGGCTCAAGATGTCACCAACATATTTAGTCTGATGAATGAAAATCCCAGACTCGGTTTGTTTCACTTGTAGGCCCAAAAAGAAGGTCATTTCCCCCATAGCACTCATCTCGAATTTATCCTGCATTACACGCTCGAAATCCCTACACAAAACATCATTAGTAGAACCAAAAATAATATCATCAACGTATACCTGTACCAGTAGAAGATCTCCATCTTGTTCTTTGATGAAAAGAGTACAATCGATAAGACCTCTCCGAAATCCATTCTCCAGCAGATAATTAGATAAGGTTGCGTACCAAGCTCGCGGTGCTTGATGAAGACCATAGAGAGCTTTGTTGAGCAACCAAACCCGATCGGGATGGATAGGATCTTCAAAACCTGGAGGCTGTTCGACGTACACCTCTTCTTCCACCACACCATGTAAGAATGCACTTTTCACGTCCATCTGGTATACCTTGAAACCTTTGAATGAGGCATAAGCCAGAAAAATCCGAATTGCTTCTAGACGTGCAACAGGTGCATACACTTCGTTGTAGTCGATCCCTTCAATCTGACGAAAACCTTGAATGACTAGCCTTGCTTTGTTCCGGATAACGATCCCACGGTCATCCTTTTTGCATTTAAACACCCAACGGGTACCAATCTTCTTGTAACCAGCATGTTTCTCTACGAGTTTCCAGACACCAAGCTTCTGGAATTGTTGCAGTTCTTCCTGCATTGCTTCAACCCATGAGTTATCTTTCAAAGCTTCTTTCCAAGTTCTTGGTTCTTCCTGTGAGACATAACACGCGAAAGACCAATCATTTTGTTGACCAGATTCTCTAATCTCCGTATACAAGCCTGCATTGTTGTTGTTTCGCAACATGTTTCTTGTTTGAACGCCACTCTGTACGTTTCCGATGATGTTTTGTTGAGGATGGGTATTGTGAATCCTTGTTTCTGGATTATCTTGAACTGGAATATTTGTACCCAGATTGTTGAGATTGAGATCAACAATCAATTCAAGTCCCGGAATTGACGAAGAGGATGATGCAGTAGCTTCAGCTGTTCTAGGGACATCCACTGGAGGAGTACCCTCTGAAATACCATGTACTGCTGCTGTTGGTCCTTGATCTGCATCGAGAAATTCGTCATCCTCTGAAGATTCGTTCAATTCGGAAGCATCTTGAAAATCCTCATTGTCGAGAGCATTATTGTTCACCGAAGATGGTTCTTGATTGATAATAATGGGACGAACCAACGGTGAATCTGTTGCGTTGTCACTCTCGAAAAACATCCTTACTGCAGCACTTTCTTCAACGGCTTCAACATTGATCGAATTGAAAAAGTCATCGTACTCAAACATCCAAGGCTGACCAGGATTTCTGACTGGTAAAGTGTGCCTTTGTACTCTGACTTCAGACCATTCCTCGACCCTTTTAGTCTCTAGATTCCAGACTCTTAAGTTCGGGGTGGAATACCCAAGAAAGTATCCCTCACTTGCTCTTGCCCCAAACTTTCCATTAGGATCGATTATTGTGCATGGAGCTCCAAACGGTTCAAGATATGATAAGTCAGGTTTCCGTTTGTTAATAAGCTCAAAGCAGGTCTTGTTGTGCCTTTTGACTATAAGGACTCGGTTCAATGTGTAACATGCAGAGGACACAGCTTCAGTCCAAAATGGAATCGGCAATTGTGACTCTACTAACATTGTCCTAGCAGTCTCGATCAATGTGCGGTTTTTACGTTCAGCGACGCCATTCTGTTGAGGAGTATAAGCTGCACTAAATTCGTGAAGAATACCTTTTGAAGTGCAAAACTCCGCCATGGCATGATTTTTGAATTCAGTACCATTGTCGCTGCGTATCCGCCTAACCTTCAAGTTGTAAAGATTCTCAATCTGAATGATCAAGTTTTTGATAATACCGAAGGTTTCACTCTTGTGTGCCATGAACGCCACCCAAGAAAATCTTGAATAATCATCAGTTATCACGAGGCAATATTGATCATTCCTAATGCTTTTGTGCTTGACAGGACCGAACAAATCCATGTGCAAACGTTCAAGAGGAACAGCCACCGTGTTGACTTTCTTTGTAGGATGTCGCTTCTTCGTTTGTTTTCCTTTCTGGCACGACACACAGACGTCTTGAAGAAGGAAATTTCTAAGAGGAACACCATTCACCAATTCATTTGATACCAAATGATTCATTTTGCGTAAGTGAATGTGACCCATTCGTCTGTGCCAAGAGATTGTGTCTTTTTCTGTGGCTTTGGAAACGAAACATGTTGCTTGTGCAGACGTTGTGATAGCTTGGCTCATATCAAGGACATACAAATCATTTATCCTTGGAGCCGACAAGAGAATCCATTCTTTTGGAATTTTGAAGCCGGGTTTCAGCACATAACATCCATTAGCATCAAAGTGTACTGAGAAGTGCTTATCACAAATTTGAGAAACACTAAGAAGATTGTGATCAAGTTGTTGTACGAAGTTGATCTTATCAAAGCTAACAACCCCGTTGGATATCATTCCTTCACCCGTAATATATCCGCCTTTATCTCCAGCAAAAGCAACATAACCTCCTCTAATAGATTTGACGTCGTAGAGAAGCTTCATGTCGCCTGTCATGTGCCTGGATGCCCCACTATCAACAATCCAATGACTACTGATAGTTCCTCCTGGAACACCCTGCACATGAACTCACATAATTAGTTGGAGATGGGGACCCAAGCCATTGTGGTCTTGGGTATTCCATTTTCATCAATGACAATAACCTCTATTCTTTGATGATTTGAAAATTGTGATGGTCCCCTTGATTCTTTAACCGTTTTTGGTTTCCAGGTCTGTTTTGTCATACCAGTGTTATTCTTTAAAATTTTAACTTCATGGTTGTCAGAAGTTTTTGAATTTTCTGGTTTGACAGAAACAAATGGTTTGTTAAACGCATCAGTTTTAATTGCTTTTTCAATTTTCTTCACCTGTTGACGTTTCTGTTTCTTTTCCCTTTCTTTTACAAGGCGGGGATATTGTTTTACAGAAACAGATCGCTTTTGGTGATTGTGTTCACGGGGATCATCAACTATGCCTTTTTGTTTATGAAGATACGGGCAATTTCGAACAATATGTCCGATTGTTCCACATTCAAAACATGATCTTCGTTCAACAAACCCCGAAGTATCATGTGGTCGTCTTGCCGATGCTGAACTTTGTGATCCCGAGGTACTAGGTTTTGAACAACTTGGTTCATTCCTTTTCATCACAGTTGCTTTCTGGACAAAATCTAAGTTAGATTGATTTGCAAACTTTTCAATTTTGTCCGTTCCCTTCGACTTCACAAAGTTCACATTCTTCTTTTTCTTCTGATTCGGCTTCCTTTGATTTTGAGTCGGTGCCTTACCTTTGGGTTTGGTATGATTTTGCTGTTTTTCCACTGTTGGTAATTTCTTGTTCCCAAATTGTTCTCTAACTTCAGCCTTTGGGATAGGAGGACACTGTGTGACTGTAACATGTGGTCCTGACTTTCCCAAAAACTTACTTGTAGAATTTTCAAAGACTTTACTGATTAAAGATTGATTAACATTTTTAATAGGAAAATCTTTGTCTGAATAGATTTTATCATCACCAACAAGAGTGTACAGCAAATCCACACTCTCCGACTCTTTTGCTGATGTGGACTCGGTTGGAACAGTCTTAGCAGGTTTTGTGGGAGGATCACACAGGATATGATTCTCAAGAGGTATGTCCTCTTCTTTGATTACTGCATCAGACTTTTCCGAATCGGTATCATCAGACTCATCATCGGAAGAATCAGCATCCTCAATCACAACTGGAGGATCCTGATTCTGTTCAGCAGTTACAAATGTATCTGCTGACACATCTGAATCGGATGATACCTCTTTCTTGTATCCTAGTCCTGTTGCAAATTCCTCAACATCCAAAGGAACAGATGGTTCAAAATGAGTCCTATACTCCTCATCAGGCAGTGCATCAAAATTGTTTCTTACGGGTGGTGGACATTTTTTGTACCCTATGCATGTGACATCCCGTTTCTCTTTCTGAACATCAATGATGTGATCCAACACATAGCTAGAACTCAAATAACTGTCTAACTTAAGTCGGATCGCCTCACTTTCTGTTTTAACACAAGCCATTTCTTTTTGCATTACCTCAAGACGAGTTATATACAGGTTAATGTCAGTTTGTTTTCTGGAAACCATTTTAGTCAACTCTGTTTTGTCTTTCTTTAACGTTTCAATCATTGACTTAAATTCCTTTTCATGGTTTTCATAAAACATATTGGCTTCAGTGCACTTTGAAAGATCAACGGTCAACTTTTGATTGTGAATGAACGTCACATCATATTTCTCTTGCAAAGCCTCGTGTTTGCTTTGCAATTCACACCACCTATCATTCATAGAAACATGTTTGTCTTGCAAGTCAAACAAACTAGCTTGTAAAGCATCATGTTTGCCTTGCAACTCAGACATGTTTGCCTCTGAATCAGCACATTTAGCACGCAAACTATCACAGTTATTACAGCTAACAGAAGTGGGTTCATCGACACATACCTGACTTGATGAACTGTCGACATTCGCCATAAAGGCTGAATGGAGAGAAGACAAAGAATAAGCAGCTTGATCCACCAAAATAGATCTTCTTTGAATTCCTGCTGCAGTTTCTTCCAAGAGTTCATCAATATCTGCATCGATTAACGCATTTGATGTCTCATCCACATGATCATCACTTGAGCTCGAGAATTCTTCATCCGAACTTCTGCTGTAACCAGAAGAGTCTTCATCCTCAGAAGAGTCACCACCATTTGCGGAAGATTCTCCACCACTGGTGTGATTAAGCTCCTTGACAATCTCAGCAAAACACGCTGTTCCATCCGGAGCATCATTTCCCAATTGGATTGACCAATCACAGCCTTCATCTACTTGAACCACAAGTGCCTGGTTGGCATTAGATGGTCCTGCTTGACTTTGGTTGTTGACAGGCACCAATGTGCGAACATTGTTCCTGTTCTGGTTCTGCTGGTTGCCTTGATTTCTGAAGGGATTCTGGTTTCCATGCTGAGATGGTCTTGTACATTCCCTTTTAAAATGTCCCCGTTCACCACAATTGAAACACTTGACGGCCTGCTTATCAAACCCATACTTGGTGTCTTTCTTGCTTTCCAAGCTGGTTCGTCCAGTTCGTTCCATAAAGTCCTTTGCTCGCCTAACAGCACTGGCAAAGGCCCACTTGATATCCATCATCTCCATCTCCTCTTTATCTATCTGCTGATAGTCTTCTTGTGTCAGATTAATGTTCCCAATCTGACCTTCCACTAATCCACAGTATGCGCTCACCACAGTGTTTAGCAGCTCCATGTGTTCCTTTGCTACTTCCACACTGACTTTTGACAAGCTTGAGGTGTCGAGCCGTACTGTATTTGGCTTTGATTGTTGACCAGCAGATGATGTGCTTCCATAACACGCTTGCTGTTGAGGAGGAAGTGGATTCCCGAACATATCAGTTGTTCTGATTTGCTGTTGCTGTTGTGGTGCTGGTTGAGGAGCTGGATTAAGCGGGTTTCCAAACATATCTGTTGTTGGAGGAGGAGTGCCATACAAGCTCGTGCTAGACACAAATGCTGTTTGAATTGGAGCGTGTGAAGAAGGTTTTGTAGAAGTGCTAGAAGTTCCATAATAAATTTCAGGATTTTGTGGCACTGCAACTCTTTTTGCCTTGAGAGTTTCTTCCTGATTCTTGTTTTCCAGGAGTTGAGCAAAATCACTGAAGCTTGTTGTATCCAAAGTGCCATTGTACTTCATGATTTCTAAGAAATTACTCCATTGAGGTGGCAGAGCATCTGCAAACTTCTTCACTATCTCTGCTGAAGTTGTTACAACCCCAGTATTTGCCAATTCAGTCAGCAAATGAGTAAATCGACTTGTCAGATCTCCTAGGGATTCATTCTGCATACAAACAAAACCATCAAACTCTTTCTTTAGCAGATCTTTTCTTAATTGGCGTGTTGCTTCATTTCCTATGCCCCTTATCTTCAATGCGTCCCACAACTGCTTCGTTGTCTTGAAACTGACAAATTGATGATAAATGTCTTTGCTTAACGCCTGAGTAAGAATGGCATATGCTTTCTTTTCTAAGTCATAAACCTTCTTCTGATCTTCCGTAAGATCAGCAAATGTAGCAGCAGATGAAGCGGCAACCTCTATCGTTTGATCAAAATCTGTGATGAAGCGCAACCACAGTTCTGTATTTTGACCAAGGACATATGTATGAAATCTGTCAAACCATCCCGGATATTCACTTAAATGCATCAACTTTGGAGGCCTATTCAAACTTCCCGTTTCACTTTCGCTTAGTAAAATGCTTTGAACACTTGGAGCTTGATTTGATACGAATGCCCATTGACCGGTAGATGTAGCATTAGCTTGCGAACCCGAATCCGGAGTTGGAGTACCAAAATACATCTCGGCATTTACCGGAACACCCCACATCGAATTCATTTTTGATCAAGAAAAATAATATTACACCAGCCGAAGGATCTGTTCGAAGGATCTGAGATCGAAAGACAAGAAACACAAACTGTTAACCATAAACAGACTAAGGATCGAAAGATCAAAGCTTGTTCGAAGGATCAACAGTGTTCGAAAGATCACTGTTGAGTTTCGAACAATTGTTTTCGAAAGACTCCCCTATCGAAGGATCCTGGTCTTTCGAAAAAGAACTGTAGACCGAAAGATGTATGCTTCGAAATGATTCCTTGGTTCGAAGGATGATGATCTATCGAACCTCCACTGATCGAAAGATGGTCTTTCGAAATGATTCCTTGGTTCGAATGATGATTGATCTATCGAACCTCCACTGATCGAAAGATGGTCTTTCGAGTTCGAAGGATATCTTTCGAACGGTTCTGACACAGTTGACAATGGACGACAGGTTGGTGAAAAAGGTGATGGGTTGGTAGAAACTTTCTGCGGAAGATATGGTCAGACCATGCTTTCTGCCAAAACCATGATTTGAAACATAAAATATAATAAGCTTATCCAGAAAACCGGTCACCGGAGAAGCCGGAATTTTGGCCGGAAATCACCAAACACCTCAAACAGGAGTTTTTAAGTTACCCAACCCGACATGCAACACACCCGGTTAGTATAGAACACGTTTTAACAACTGGAAAGGCGAGAAAAACAGTAAAAACGAGTTCAAATCCAAGTGAGTTTTTGAGCAAAAACACTCCAAAGTCTTGTAAAAACCCGGTTTTTAACAAGGAAAAGAGCCACGGCTCTGATACCACTTGTAGGTCCCTCGGAGGTTGAGGTTTAACCTATTCCTTGTTATGTCTAACACACTAGCGAGTGCGGAATCCAAGCTAGCATGCAAACCGGGATAGAACAAGCACAATGATATACACAACACACAATATTCAACGATTAACACCACTTGTATTAAACGTATGAAAGGTCCGGTTACAAGCTCAATGTTTACAAATCAGTTCTGCAAACTCTCTAGTGTGTGTGTGTGTTTCTTATCTGTCTGTGTGTCTAACTTTTGAACTCTCGAAATGAACACAACACACGGGTATTTATACCCAATACAGCAGGTCTGGTCGAAGGATCAGATAAGATGATCGAAGGATCATCTATCGACCATAAACAGCTCGAAGGATCCAGATGCACCTCGAAAGATGTGATCTTTCGTGGTCCATCTATCGAAGGTTCATGTTTCGAGCTGATCATCGAAGGATATAAGACAATCCTTCGATGACATATCCTTCGACCCAACATCTTACAAACATAATGTTGACTGTTTGGCCAAGTCAAACCAGGAGGATGGTTGACTTGGTCAAACTTACAGGACTAACAAGACATCGTTTTACATCGTGACCGAATACAGACAAAGTGCAGACATAAGTGCACCAACAACCCCTATTATTTAGAAAAATATCACTGCATCAATCTTAGCCACAGACCACTAAGATCTTGTGCCTGAGAATCGTTCTCACCGTTCTCACACTTTGAGGTGTTCTCTCCTGATCCTGTTCCTATATATATATATAGGAGAGGAATCCGTTAGAGAAAACGGTAGAAAGTGTGAGAACGGTGAGAACGCTTATTGATCGTCCGATCAAAATAATCTAGAGACTAGATTGGCGCGGTGGCATTTTCATAAGTGTAAAAAGGGTAAAACACCATTTCTCACATAAAACGCCATTAAAAAATAAAACGCCAAATAAATACAAAACGTCAATTTGATCACCGCGTACTTTTTTCTATGTTTTTATTTAAGCTCTCTGGATACAAAAACGCCACAAAATATGAAACGCCATTATATATAACTCCAAAGCTTACATACGGATAAATGTTAATTACATTTTTTTGTTATAAAAATAACATCCCGCCTAAACTACGCGCCAAAAAAATTCTATAAATAGAAACGTCACACCACATTCCGTTTATCACACAAAAACACACAGTGGTTGCTAAAAAATACAACTCAATGTAAAACGCCAAAAAATACGACGGCAAACATCTTTTCTTTGATACTCAGTAATGTTTTGCATGAAGCTTCGCTAAAATGATTTGTTACGTGAGTGTAGTAAGATTTTGCTGCATGAGATGGACAAAATTGATAAAAGAGGGACTGATGACACCCATATGTCATACTGTCATCTTTGTTACTGAAGAAGGTTTGGATGATAAGAAGAGACATATTCTAGTATAAATGCTACTTTGGCCTCGATGATTATAATGAAGACGACAGATAGATAGCATCCACCCACACGGGGTCCATCTATGTCTCCTACATCCACAAAGAGACTTCAACACATGAACAAAGAAAATAAACAACGCCAAACGCAAAACGCCATTTATTTGTCACATTTCTTGTAGTTTCAAAAGAAAAAAGAGACTGATGATACTGAAGATTTAAAATCATAAATTGCTTCTACTTTGTTTTTTTTTTTAATTTTCCTTATCTGTTGTTTGTTATTTAATTTCAGTTAATAAAGAACAAAAGAATATTAATGGTATAATGAAAAATATAATAAAACGCCAAAATGAGCAAATGCTTGTAAAATGCCATCAGGCCATAAAAACGCCCCCAAAAACTACCAAAATATAATAAAATTAATTTGAACAACTATTATTATAAAAAAAACGTGAAACAATGTGCAAAAAATATAAAACAAAAGAAATCCAATCGTTATCTAACCGCCATTGGAAAACAAAACGCCATAATTACAGCCGTCAAAATTTGACGTGTTACACCATAAAAACAGTTGAGTCTGAAAACAAAACACAGTAAACTGCAAAAAACAGTAAAATGAAACGACGGAAACCATGATTACTAAGATTTATTATATTTATTTATCTTTCTCAAATCGCCATAATTACCTGTCATACGCGGGGGAAAAAAGTCAATATTAAAGAAGACCATGAGAACACAAGCTCAAACACGGCAAAAAAATTGACTAAAACGCCACATATTGTACAAAACGCCAAAAAAATTAAAAATGGCTAAGGTTATTGCATGGAGGTTGGAAAGGAAAGAGAAACGATTCATCATAAAGTTCTCTGATAGGAGAAAGGTAAAGGAAAAGACAATCAAAGCCATGCTTGGAATGAATGAAAAGGTTTAGAAGGATATCCTGGCCCTTGGGGTTTCAATGGACAACGATTGTGAAAGAACCAGAACTGTAATAAAAAGACTGAAGAGAAAATTTCCAGCAGAAGATGATGATGATATTGACGATACTCCTATACCAAAACTTAGTCGTTGGGTATTGCATGAGGAAGAAGGAACAATTGAAGTGACTTATAAAAACGGGGGTGCAATATTCGAGGCCAATGGAAGAAATGTTGAAGACAGGGTTGCTATCTATCATTGAACAACTCTGTGATTTAGCACCTTCAAACAATCCAAAATCCAAGGATGCAGTGATATTCAAGAATAGGCTGCAGCAAAGAAGAGACAAGCTAATGGCGTTATACGCAAAAATGAAATTTGATGATGAAGAATCTGAAGAAAGTGATGAACAAAGCTATGGGTACATCTCTGATGTAATCCCACCTACGGAAGACTATTAGTTTATTTTGATTTCGTGTTATTGTAATTTTATAAAATATTAATCTATGCTAATCAATTATACACAAAAAAATGCAAAACGCCAAAAATGACATGGAAAAAGCCATAACGCCACAAAATAACTATGTGACACAAAAAGAATTAATTCAACGAGAAGAAATCTGAGAAAAACAGTAAAACGCCAAATAATTAATAATTCTAAATAACGCCAAAATTATCTTGCACGCAAAAAAAAAAAAGCAGCATGCCAAACGCGAAAATCGGGAAAGGAGAAGAATACTAAAAAGACAAAAAAAAATGCCACGCGCCACGTGTTGGGCCAGGATGCGTTCTCACCGTTCTCACACTTTTGAGCGTTTTCTCCTAAACCCGTTTCTATATATATATATATATGATTAAGTTCAAGAGTGAACAAGCTTCTTAAGAGTGAATTGTGTGAACTAATATTAACCCTTGATCATTTTTTAGATTAAAAAGGTAAGATTGACATTAGCCAAGTATGTTTAATTAGAAAAACACATTTTGAATCATTTTTAGTTCACTGCGTTTTAGGTAAACCACATTTTTATGTATTTTTAGTCCATTGCGTTTTAGAAAGAAAAAAAACACTTTCTTTTGTGTTTTTTGTCTTTTGCGTTTTAGGAAAAACACATTTTTATGTGTTTTTTGATCCATTGCGTTTTAGAAAAACACATTTTGAAGTGTTTTTAGTCCATTGTGTTTTAGGTAAAACACATTTTTATTTGTTTTTACTCCTGCGTTCTAGAAAAAAACACTTTCTTTTGTGTTTTTAGTCCATTGCGTTTTAGAAAAAAAAATCATTCTTTTGTGTTTTTCAGCCATTCCGTTTTAGAAATAACACATTTCTTTTGTGTTTTTTGTCCATTGCGTTTTAGAAACAAGATATTTTTTTGTGTTTTTTGTCAATTACGTTTTAGGAAAAAGTAATTTTTTATGGTTTTTGTCCATTGAGTTTTACACAACTGGGTTTTCGAAAAAAAATCGAAAATATAGCAATAGTATACTCGTTTTAAAGATAAAAAACGTTCGTTTTTTGTTGCAATTTTTATAAAAAAACATTGTCGTATGAAAGATTTATTAACGTTTAAAAAAAGGGGGAAATTGAAGGAGAGAAACTATTGCCTTTGATTGACTAGAATGCCCATTGACAAACCCACACGCCTCATTTTTTTTCTTCAAATTCTCTCATTTAATCGTAGCCCTTGATTAATAAATAGATTGTCAATATTACTTCATAGCATTCCTACTCAAATAAACTTCCTATTATATCCTGACCCATATATTACTTCATAGGTCCAGGATTTAGGGAAAACGATGAAAAGTTTGAGAACAGTGAGAACGCTTATGGATCATCAGATCAAAACAATCTATGGACAAGATTGGCGCGGTGGCATTTTCATAAATAACATCAATTTTATTACTTGGAACGTGCTTCATTACGGGTAAAAAGGATAAACATCGTTTCTCCCATAAAACACCATTAAATATAAAACGCCAACTAAATACAAAACACCAACTAATAAAAAATATTTTTCCTGCGTGGTTTTTTCTGTGTTTTAGTTGGTGTATTTTATAATCTTAGCCTACAAAAACATCCTTAAATATAAAACACGAAACTTGAAAAATGAGACGTGTTACAGACTTAACAGATAAAGTTGAGCAAAACAGGAAATACAAACAGTAACTGAAATGACGGATATTTTATTAATTGCACTTATTAATAATATCCCGCCTAAACTACGCGCCAAAGACATCCAATAAACGGAAACATCTCAGCACCTTCCATTGATCAAACCCAAAAAACAAACGCAATGGTTACTAAATACCACCCACTGTAAAATGCCAGAAAGTTAAAAAATCAAAGATGGCAAACATCGTTTCTTGGATATTCAGTATAGTTCAGCGTGAAGTTTCACTGAATGGATTGTTAGGTGAGGAAGGTCACTCAATAAGATTTTGCTGCATGAATGGACAAATCTTCAAGAAAAAGAGACTAGTGACAGTCATATGTCATTTTCTCATCTTTGTTCTTGAAGAAAGATTGGATGAGAAGAAGAGACCGATGACACTGAAGAGTGGGATGAAGAGAAAGATGACGATGACGATAAAGATGAAGACCAAGCAAAAACCCACATCATTTTGTCTCCAACTTCCATAAAAAGCCACTTCAATAACAAACAACAAACAACAATAAATCACACCAAAGCCAAAATGCCATATATTTGTGACAGTTCTTGTAGCTTCAAAGAAGAAAGAGATTGATTACAGTGAATATTTGGAAGAGAAATTCGATTAGGATTTTTAATTTATTTTTTTCGCTTCTATTTTTTTCCTGTGGTTTGTTATCAAATTTTCCACTAAAAAATACATTATTTCGTCTTATTGTAATCTTTTAAATTATTAAGAACGCCATGAACGCCAATATCTTTATAAGATATATGGGATTAATTCAACTGGTAAAATCAGCAAAACGCCAAAAAAATGTAAAGTTTGAATTATTAAAGGTATAAAATGAATTTGGTAAGGTGGCAAGATGTTAGACTTATTAATTAATTTTAATGAATTTGGGAACGCTATAAACGCCAAACTGTTATCTATGTGACACAAAAACGATTAATTGAACGAGACAAATCTAAAAAAGACAAGTAACACGCCAGATAGTTATTGAATCTAACTAAACGCCAAAAAAATCTTAGACGCCAAAAATGAAAAAGTATTGTGACACACGAAAATGGAAAAAAGGGAAGACAAAAAGATAAAAAAGCCCATCCGCCCTGATAATATCCTGCGCCACGTGTTTGACCAGGATCTGTTGACACCGTTCTCACACTTTAGGGTGTTCTCTCCTGATCCCGTTATATATATATGTATATAATTAGAAAAGCTTCATGAACAGTAGGCTTAGATTTTAATAATATATAGTTTTTTTATTTTTTTCTTCATATATAGTTTTTTTTTATATTTTTATTATTTCAATATTATAATAGACTATTATTATGTTTATTTTTAATGTTAAACATATATCATTAACTTTAACTTTTAATGATTTTCCTTTTCTAATATTTATTGATGTTGTCTAAACAACCTCGGTATCGGTACCTTATAACATTGGTATCGTTTTTTATTAGCGTTTTATAAAATTTCGAATCTATCGTCATCATGTGCATATGGTTAAGTATGATTCAATTTTATTCCAACATGTCATATATTGTTGATTGTTTTTTCATCACAAACCAAACATATATTGACCAAACAACATCAGTACCGGCACCATATTCATTTTATAGTTTTCTCGACGTGTCGGTATAAAATTCAGTAAACATAGAGATAGATTCGCAACAAGCGATTTTTTGGTATAGTAAGTTGTATCGAGTGTCTATATGATACCGGCACCGTAACGAACCAATACCAAATTAACACCACCGGTACCAGTACGTGTATTTGTTTTTTTAGTGCAGTTGATGTAAAATATGTGTCGATTGCTATGCCAAGTGTCAATATCGAACTGGCCCTGTAGTGAACCGTATTGATAATTGACCAAAGGTCCGCAACGAAGCGCGCGGAAATCCAACTAGTATTATTAATTTTGAACATATGCATAAATTGTAAAGTTAGGTTTGTGCACATATATACCATATGAGTTGCTCCAGCTATACACTTTTTGTCCCTACAGAAAGAAACGTGTTGTTGCCTTAATCACACACAAGGCTATATCAAGTATTTTCAAACACAAGTTTTGCTGCAGTACAAGGCTATATCAGGTATTTAACTAGTTTGAATTAATTTAATGTTAGAATATAAGATGAAAAATTAATTAAGTTATTATAAAACATTAAAAGGTTTTATTTGAGTTAGACTTATTTTAACTAAAGGGGTTTTATGTTTCATCATTGTTGTAAAAATCCTAACTAGCCTCTGATTAGTCGTCGATTAATCGCTAGTCTTAGATTCACTGAGTAATCTTTATCTAATTCGTCAATTAATCAATATGTGGTCAACCTTGGTCAAATTCAGTCTTAATTGGCCAAAAGTCGGTGGTAGTCTAGTGATTCCGGCCAAATTTAGGCCAAATTAATGACCAAAACCTGTAAATTCTAGCAATTAATCATATCTACTTGAAAACATGGGTCGAATAATGTACTAAAACATGTCTACTGAAAAAAATTCATAAAATTGTGTGTATATACATATAAAATAGAAAAATACATATAAAATCTCGATTAATCACTAGTTGGCACCTCACCGGCCGACTATCGCTTTTTTAGCGATTCATACAACCTTGCTTTTCCTGCATGATGTAAACCGCACATTTGATTACTCTACTTATCTATTGACTGGACTTCAAACGCTTCCCTAAATGTTACCCACCACTCTAGGGTTATTTTTATTAACATTTCGTTAATTTTTTTTCGCGAGGCGAATAAAGATATAAAAGTCGTCGAAACCGATCCCCACAGTATCTACATTTCAAACTCGCCATGAAGCGCGAGTAATCACCATTAGTTTTTAGGGTAAATTACACTTTTCGTCCTTTATGTTTGTACCGGATTGTACCGAATAGCCTTTAACTTCAATAATTACAGTCACAATCCTTTATTTGCAAAACCCGTTACACTATTCGTTCTTTAGTACTAACCAGATTAAAATTTCGTGTTAAGTTTATTCACTTAAGGGTATTTTGGTCAATTCATGTTTTTATTTAAATGTTTAATAAATAAAACAAAAAAAAATTGCATATTCACTTCATCTTCCAAATTTCCTAACCCTAAAATCCTAACCAACACATCTTGCTACCACCACCTCATCCTGCCGCCACCACTCCAGCCACACCCATCGCCCCTAACCCTTTGCAGATCTGCAACCCAGTTGTTTCTGAAAGTCAAATACACTAATACTATGAAGATGAAAGTGAAATGGGTTCTTTGTATCTGATGGATATATTTTAGAAAAAGAGGTATTTTTAGCTTCTTCACTTCTTTGGTTTATTATTTTCAAATACCAACATAAGTTAAATTAAAAATATGTAGCCATATATCCTACTGGGTAACCTGCGTCTGCTTTGGATTATCAACAAAAGTGATTATTAAAGAATGTACTAAAATTACCTACAGATCATCATAACATAGTTCAGAAACTGAAAACCCTAATCTTCATCTTCATCTTATCGCACCCAACACACACTAACTCAAAGAGTCCACAGCCCAGCTCATGTTTACAAACATCCAACAGCTATTCTTCTAGAACTCCACACTTCAATCCAAGAACTTCACCAAATCATCCCTCTAATCTCTTTCAAACGGTCTCTATCAAGAACGCCTCTTTCAAACCGGAGATGAATACGGAATACGAGGTAATGAAAATAATCATGTGGCAGTGCCGGCCCGGATCTAGGGTTTCCATCAGAAAACCACAACACCAAACCACCACCAAGTGCGGTGGAGGTCGAACAAAATGGAGGTGAATAAGGGGAGGAGGGGTAGAAAGAGAGGGGGGAGAGTGGTGGTGGGTGGTTGATGGTGGCGGTGGTGGGTGTTAGAGAGAGAAAGAGAAGAGTAAGGAAGAACTGAAGAAAGGGATGGAGGTGAAGATCTTTTAAGAGTTTTTTTTTTTTTATTGAACTAGAATAGAAAAAGACTATAATACCCTCATGTGGAATGCAGATGTCACATTTAACTTAAAATTTTAACATGGTTAGTGCTAATGAACTTAGGGTGTAATAAGTTTCACAAAAAAAAAAATTGTGACTTTAATTATTAGGGGACCCGGGGTGGAAGAAAAACTCCCTGTGATAAACAACCTTCACGCGTCAAAAGTAACAAAACACCACTACCGGTCTTGAAGTTTCGCGCGTGAACTTCTATTTGCGTCATAAATTTGACGTGTTAAACAATTTGAAATCTGAACGTTGCAGCTTTTGACCTTTTTTTGACCGTTAATTTAATAAAAACAACCTATAAACAATCTATATATACTTTACAATTTTTAACCATTTCACCCACACAAAAAACAAATACATATCACATGTTCTACAATTTTTATACCATTTCACAAATGGATTTTCCTACGGATTCGACGTTTCCGATGGATAGCGATAGCCAATCGTCTTCCGACAATGAGACGCTTAAATTTTTCGTGTCGGTGTGTAACGATCTTGAAGGAAGTTCGAACCGCCCAAAGAAGAAAATGGTGGATCGTGATTGGGTACATGCCAATGAAGTGTTAATGAACGTTCCGGAAAATATCCAACAACAGTTGCGTGACGAAGAAACTCACTTTCGGTTAAGATACGATTTAATCGAACTAGTAGGTTCTTTAGGTTTGGAATTTCCTAAATCGAATGAGAAGTAGATTTCTTTATGTATGTTTTTTTTAATTGTAGTTTGAACTAGTATGTTTTAATTTAAATGAAATTTATAATTTATAATTTTAGTGTTTTATAGTTAATTTATAATCTAAAAAAATAAAAAATAAAAAAAGTTGTGAGTGATGGAATTTGTAAAAGTGATGACCATTTCCACTAAAAAAGGTTGTGAGTGATGGAATAATGGTTGATGACATGCCGGAACTTAATTGAATGTTGTGAGTGATGTAATTTTTGCAAGTGATAACCACCCATACCCCCCCCCCCCCTTTAAAGTTAAAAGGAATCCATTGGAATGTAGTATAAACATAAAAGACGAAAAGTGTAATTTACCTTAATTTTTATCAAACAAACGGGTTCTATTCAACTTAAAAAATAAAAATCCATATTTCTTGATTTTGTCAAATTTATTCGAACATGGTTTTTATTACCAACCAGGTCCTACTACCATGAAATGATGATTTTTATTAAATTTTTACAGTACTTACTACAAACAAAATTTTAAACTTTAATTTGATGCCATTATATTGTAATTTGTAAATTTGTAATACCTTTTTACATTAAATTTACAGTGTTGAAAAAATAGGATAAACTATTGTAATTGTAAATAGAACAAAATAAAAGTAGTTAAAAACCAAAATGAACAGGGTACATTTGGTTGGTCTTGAAGGAAGATTTCGACCCGGATATTTAATGCCTCATCAACGTGCATTTTGACTGAAACTTTGACTCGTCACTACAACTAGTAAATGTGGTAATCAGTAGGTATACTCGCTAGGGATTATAACCATCATGATTACGATCACGTTGCAAAGTTTAATTGAACTTTATCTTGACCAATTCATAGTCAAAGCCGAATGTCAACACTGTTTGACTTTTAGCTTGAAATAAATAAACAAGACTAGGAAGAACACTTACAAGTGTTCTAGGGTATAAAGATGACTTAGAAAACTCAGGTAGGAAGCCTCCAACAATGTGGTAGCCTCCACTTAGAGTTTAAGAGATAAGAAATATCAAATGAGCAAGTTGTGAGGTTGATGGAGGTGGGTATTTATAGTGTTTCATGGATTTACAAGATCTTGCCAAGTGTTTATGTGGTCACCAAGGAAGGATCATGGCCCTACAAGTGTGTGGACAGGAGTACAAGCGGAGAACACTTAGAATAGCCTACAAGATAAAAAACTAGGTTGGAAAACAAGTTGCAACAGCTGGGAAGCTGTTTTGAAGCTTCTGGTCTGAAGTCACTCACCGGTTGCGACCTCATATAGGCAAATGGGTTGCCGGGGGCAAGCCAGTCTGATCAGAACTTTCAGTTTTTTTGCGAAATAGGCCCCTGCATGCTCCAAACTTGTTTTTCGACGCGTTTAACCCCCGTTAACCCAATTTTAAGGCTTTACAAGGATGTTAAAGCATAGGGGGCTTGGAATATGCGTGGAAATATCATGGATGTCGGTTCGTTCGGTCGTACGGTCGCGTTTTGCGCTTAATTACGATGAAAGTTCGAACGGACGTGAAAACGATACAAATTACGCAACAAATGGTATTTTTGCATTCCCATTACTAAAATACAATATTTTAATGATTAAATTTTTTTTGGTTGTGTGTATATGGTCAGAACGCAGAATATGCGCGAATTTGCATACTTTCGCAGTTTTGACGCTTTTAGTCTTGTAACCAAATAAGCTTATTTTTCACAAACCGAACCCCTCATAAAAATTTTTCTAAGTTATGTAAACGGTATTTAAGGTATGTTTAGCTTATACCATTGTTCCGGAGCGTACGTTGCGTTAAACTGATTACGTTTACGTAATAGTTTACGTATAACTTTCCAGAAAATGTTTAAGAGTTCGAATTTGAACAAGGTTTACAAATGTGCAAATATCATGGATAACTACACGAACCAATAAATAAAAACAAGGTTTTATTTCTTTCGAAATTGTTCAGGATTGGTTGGTGATAACTGTAGGCACAGTTGTCACAAATATATATTACATACAACGTACTTACGCCCGTGCACGACACGAAGACGCTATTAGGCTAGGCCCACTTATATCGTGTGAGACACGGGAACTCAAATGGGCTAGGCCCATTCTTATTTGTGCAAGGCACAAAGACACTCATGGGCTAGGCCCACATATAACGCGTGAGACACGGAGACTCAACACATATAACGGTTGAGACACGGAGACTCAAATAGGCTAGGCCCATTCTCACTTGTGCGAGGCACAAGGACTTTCATGGGCTAGGCCCACATATGCTCGTGCGAGGCACGAAGACTCACGAAGGTCTAGGCTCGTTCGTACACATTATGAATGCAAAATATGTATATAAAAGGAGTGTGTGTGTGTGTATATATATATATATATATATTAAAACAAACAGATGAAACAAGTGCCAACATATTTAAAATACACAAGGGTTCCAAATACTTAACAAATACAAATACAATAACTTTCAAGATGACTAACGTGTACACGATTTAACATAAACTCAAGTGTCTAATGAGTTAGAGCACTTGTAGGTTATTAAGCGCTTTTGGAGACCCGGTCCGCTAGCACAATATTAAGGACGCAAACTTGTGAGTTCATGTCCTCCTTTTCTTTTAAATATTTTCGGCTTTATAACTCTCGGGGGGAAATACATGTTTACTATGGTATGTATAACAACTCTCCTAAAACCATTAAAACACTCCCATACGTCCTAAACTACACCCCGTATATGAAAAACGAGCTTAAAATACCTTTATATTAATAAAAATTGAATAAAACAAATTTTAGTGGGTTCTCGCGGGGCGCGACCAGCTCAAGTTAGGCAGTCGTGGGGCGCGACAGCAGGACACCAGGCCGCACCCGTGCCGCCACGTGTCCTCATGCTTGTTGAAGCTAGGGGTTGACTCGACAGGGCTAGTGCCTACCCTAGGCTTCTCGCGGGCAGCGAAGCCTTGTACTCAATCTTACGCGGAGTGCGAGCCGCCCTATGTCCAGCCTATAAATGGAAGGCTTCGGCTCAGTTAGAATTCGTTCAAATTTCTTTTCTCTTACTAAATATTGTAAGCTAAAACTCTCGGGAATAATACCCCTAAAAAGCGAAGCTCTACCTCGTTGTAAGTATTACAACCCCCGGTTACGTATTAGTTACTCTGCCCGATTGATCTAGAGCTCCGTAACGCATGTCAAGACTCTGCCTGACCCAGTCATTGGAATTCTGTCTCGGGGATAGGGCTAATGTAAATTGGGTTATCTTAATAACACGTGTGCATTGTTTAAATTGTAATAGATTATAACCAGGAAGTTACCAGAAAGTAGTAGGGTTATCTAAAATAGCAATGTGAGTTCATCTATTTCTGTAAACCCCTTTATACAAACCTCAATTGTTTTAAATTATGATAAACAGTGATTGAGTCTATGTATTCACCAATTACTGTCGGTATGTTGGGGGTTTTGTATACATTACTTGTTACTAATACTATGAATAGTAACATGACCACAAGTTAGGATTGACAGTACCATGGGTGGAAATTTGGTAGATAGAAACATTGTAATCGCCCTCAATACTGTAAAGATATAAAATCTTATTTTAATTAAACTGGGATACACTCGCCAGTATTTCTTGCTGATATTTTTAAAACGTGTTTCAGGTAACAAAATGTGAAAGCCAAATAGAAGCCAGCTAGATAGCACTAAAGGCTTGGAAAAGTGGCTATAAAAGTTACCTAAACAAGAAAGAAGTTTTATTTCAATAAATTAGGGTTTATCCCTATAAACATATAATAATGGAAATTTGGGTTTTTCCCATGTATTTATTATTTATAAAATGTGGTGTTTTACTCTGATAATCTATTTTCTAACTACGGTCCTGATATAAATTTTCGCTGCCAAATTAATAAACAGTGATACCACCCGCTCTGTGTGTCGCGACCGCCCGCCTCCCAGGACAGGGGTCGTGGGTTGCGACAGAAGGTGGTATCAGAGCTACAGCCACTGATTTGAGCCACAGAAGTGTTCTGCTAACACAAATATTTTATCAATTATGTTAGGAAATAATCTATGTGATTATGTGTATTTATGTATATTATTGTTTTGTGTTATTTGACAATTTGTTAGTTTACAGTATGAGTGAGCAAGGTACGTCTGACGCCTACCGTCATCTAGATAGTTCTCCCAAAAGTGAAGGAACCTTGTCACAGCCTACTCCTTCGGGGTATTCTGCTGATAAAGAAGAGGGGATTTTCATATTTAAGGCGTAATCCGAGGAACCATTCCCTTCGAAAAAGAGAAGATGGTTTAGTAGAGGAGCACATGAGAGGAGAAAGCGAATGAGAAAGTTACAGCAACAAAGAGCTTTAGCAGCAGCCAATAGGGAAGTCAATGCCTAGACACAAGAAGTAGTTAATAGACATTTGGCAAACTTCCATATATTAGCCACCACTGCAGTAGATCCAAACCTTGACCAAATTATTGCACCACAACCATTCCCACTATTACCAACCCAACCAATGGAGATAGAACCTAACCCAGGAAACCCATTTCCCATACCAGCCTTTGACCTTGACGAGATACCTAGAATCCCAGCACCCAATCCTCTAGCGTATGATCCATGGGAAGATGACCATAGGGATTATAGGGAACTTTATCCACAGGCAGAACCAATACCAAACCCCATAGCACAATACACCAACCTTAACCCATTAGATCCGTATTAGAATGCCGATCAATATGTTCATGAGCTATTAAACAACCCGTACCCATATGAAGAACCGATACCTCAGTACCTTGACCTAGTACCTGTACCACGACCACCTATGAGTGATGAGAATGTGCAGGAACTCCGCACTTATGGTGAGGAATTGATAGAAGGTGGAGAGAGGATAAGACAAATAGGAGAGAAGCTAGTGTGGAAATATGACGAGCGAGAGAGGCAATTCTGGAGGAATAACCCATGGTAATAATATATATATATAAATGCGTGTAGTTTGAAAAAGAAAAATCAAATCAACTAAAATAGGTAACCTAATATCTATTTGAAGCATAACTAGTAGTGTGTTTATATTTTAGTTTTAGATTGTAACAAATATATATATATATATATATATATATATATATATATATATATATAAAGAGTAAAAGTCACAATGCTCGACGATTTTGATCAATCTGTTTGTTTGATTATTTTCATTAAATCTTATTCTGTGATATTAATACCTGATAAATGTTTGTAAAATCCAGATGGACGAAGAAGTAAATCAGGAAAACCAGAATAGTGATAATAATGGAAACCAAATAGATAACAGTGCCATCCAACATATAGTAGCACAAGGAATTATAGATGCTATGCCATATATTATCTGATGGATCTGAGTTTGGTTTTGATTGTATTTTACGTTTGAAATAGAATGAAGATGAATGAGTTGTGCAGCGAAATTAAGATGGAAACAAAATTTGCATACAATCAAACGAGAGTATTGCTTTAATCAAAACACTTTTCACTATGAACCAAAAGATTGAATTTAGTTTCAACAACGATTACAAAGCAATGCTTGATACAAACTCCCCCTCAGCTAGAGCTCAGTGTTTCTTCGTGCAAAGAAGACGATGGTGCAGAGAGCTGATAGAACAGTACAGAGCACTGTTCTATTTATAGGCACTAGCAAACCACTGAGCATCTAAGCTGACGTCACCATGAAAGTGACATCTAACCTCCTAACAAACTCTAACCTCTGATTTATACAAACACTGCTATACTAACTACTGCTTATTACATTACATTTCATAAAGACAGAATAAACAACTGCTGCAACCCTCCACTGCTGTGAACCCAGCAGTACTTGTCCGGATCAGTAATGCTTGACTCAAGGCAGTAGGTTGAACAGCAGAGCTTTAGTCTTTCATCAGATCTTCACTTGAGCAGCAATTTGACGGTCAGTAGCTTGTACAATCAGTAGATAGGAGGTCAGCAGATGTTGAAACCACTTTCAAGGGGAGAGACTTGTATGAAACATCTGCTTATTCTGGATCCACTGCTCTGATCCAGTTTTGGCTTTAATTATCTGTTCCTCTGATAGGGTTCAATCCCAACAATCTCCCCCTGGAACAGATAATGCCAAAACTCTTCATTATTGTGGAAATGTTTACTGCCTCATCAGCAGTTCCCTTATCTTACCTTTAAATTGTAGTTCAAAGTCTAGGGCATCTGTGTCATCATCATCCCTGCTAAGTGGAAGATCAAGGAGATCCTGCAAATCTTCAAGTCTCAGGCCAAGAGCTTGTTCCCTTGATATTTTCTTCACTTCTCCACCAGACCTGAGCAAAGTCAATACGTAGGTCTGTTTGTCAGTTTCCCACTTTTGTATTTTTGAGCCTGATGGGTTTCTCGGGAGATTTTTATTTGCAGAGGTGTTTGGTGAGGCTGGCCTATTTATGACTGACTAAGCAGTACTTGTAGATTGTTCCAATTCAAGATCTTCTTTTATCATTAATTTAATGCCTTCTTTTACAACAACATTTCCAGCTTTTAGATCTTGAATTGTTTCAGCACCTGACTTGTTTTGACTCCTTCTTTTGTAGATGGCAGCACCAGCTGGAGCAGTGGTTCTTTTGATTTGCAGCTTTGGTGGTCTTTTTGAGACCTCTGCTTTGGAGTAGTCAGGCTTTTGTGGAACTGTTGGATCTTTCTTTCTAAGTTCCTCTAACCTTTTGTAGGTAGCCCTGACCCTATCTTCTCCCCACTTTGTCGCAGAATTCTTTGACCCATAATCAGCTGCTATCGGCTCCTCTTTCATTCTCTTCAACTCTAATGCCTTATCAGCTTCAAAATGTTTGAACTTTTCAGGAGGAGTCTGCTTGACCTTATTTTTGATCATTTCTTGAATCCTAGCTGCCTCTTTTTCAAGCTCAGGAATGGTCCAGTTTTTGTACAAGTGTTTCTCCCCCTTGTATTTCTTATAGGTCATGATGTTCTCAATGTAGTCTTTTCTCAAGGACTCATCTGCCCTTTCTGAGATTTGCTGACATACATTTTTGGCAAATTGCTCCATAGCTCTGACCTGTGTGAGTAGAAACTGATAGTTTTGCTGAAATTCTCTATCAGATTTCCCTTGTCTGTTTCTGATTGCGATATCCTCTGCTTGCTTGGCCTTGAGTTTCAAATATTCTTCGATATTGTTAGGCCTAGGATATCCTTCAACTGATGGCAAACTCCTTTTAGCTGGGTCATCCTCATAGTAAAAGGATTTGACTTCTTCCCTAACTGCAATGAGTTCCAGAGGAAATGAGATACCAGCAGGAGGTAATGGCTTTAGAATTTGAGCTGAAGAGAGAGGTATGGGTTTTGGAATGGTGACAAGTGACAGGGATTTTGAAGATGTTGGTGGTGGTGAATAGTCATCATCTTTGAGGATTAGCCTTCTCCTTTTTGTTTGAGTAGGGACTGATGATGTTTTGAGTGGAACAATGGTGTTAATTTGGGTGGCAGTGGTTTCTGGTTGACTAACAGCTGTTGAAACAACTGGTGTTTCAACCACTGTTGTCATTACAACAGATGTTGTAACATCTGTTGTCTTCTGCTTTTTGGTAGGAGGTGATGGAGGTGAGTTTGTTTTTGGTGGTGATGATGGTGGTGGTAAAGCAGTGGTTGTGGTGTGTGTTGAAGTGCTGTGTGTTGAAGTGATAACAGATGTTGAAACCTCTGAAGTACCAGCAGTTGTTGATACAGCAGGAGTTACAACAGCAGTCACACCCTCCAAAAACCCCACCCCACATTGGAGGCGTGACATGCCCAGGATCATAGCCACCAATCATATTGAACAAAGCATGTAAGTAATTTTTATAAAATCCAACACAATACAATTGGTGTTAAAACATAGTTTGAGTTTACAGCGGAAGCACAAAACATAAGTTTAATATTAATTGAAATGTTTTCCCACAACGACCACGCCTCCTCGTGCAAGCTCCTTAAGCTAGGGATCTAACGACCTGCAAGGCATGTAACAACGAGTCAACAACAAAGTTGACTGAATCCACGGTTTCTGTTCTCTGGCTTACTAGCCCGTAGGATTATCCCGAAGTTTTGTTTTGTTTTCCTACCCAGGACGAACGTATGTTATTCTGTACTCTGGAGAATTCGTATGTATCGCGGTCTCCTAGACATGTGTGCGAGGATTAGTGGAGTGGCATCCTACCGACTGAGGATGGCCATGCCTTGTAGAAAGTCCGTGAACTCACCTTGATTTAACAAGCTTCCTGATTCTAACTCTTCTGAGAATTAGCATCTACTTTGGTATGAGGTAGAGTTTAGCCTACTGATAAGCTTAATAACCTAATTTGCACACGAAACTAGGTAAGTAACTTAATACAGCTTTTACGATAACTCACGAGATCAAACCCTCACAACAAATGACAAAGTGCGATACTTAAACATCCAGCGGATTCACAACGAATGACAGAGTATAGCCCGATTTTTGGACAGCACTCAAACATCCTGTCGAAATCACGACGAATGACAAAGTATAAACCCAATTTGAGCAGCACTTAAACATCTATCGGATAGTTTCAATCGATCGGACATTGAATCGTAATAGTGATCGAATTAATACCCTGTATAGTAGCATCAATTAGTGATCGTGTGTGTTAATTGTAGTATTTCGACTATAACTCAGCGTAGAATTGGAATTTCTACGACGTTTCAGAGCCAGAAATCGAGTGCCAATGTTCTGTATTTATACACCGATTTTGAACCACTTACGGACCGTAAGCATTCTCCCTTACGGTCCGTAAGGGACACCTCATTCTTATAGTGTTGCCACGCGTGGGACTAGCCTAGCTGAGTCGACAAAATGGATAAATTCGAATTTGACAGCTTATTTTGTAGATAATCGTAACTAGAAAATACCCCCCCCCCTTAGTTTTAGGGGCCCTAATCCTGATTCTGATTGTTCTGGAAATCTTAGGGTTTCTGCAGAATCACTTGGGTTTCTCAATTTGGGTTTCCTATTAGACTAATTAAAATAATAAATAGGACTTTTAGTGAGAGTTGCTACATTCTCCTCTCCTTATAGAAATCTCGTCCTCGAGATTTACTCAAATAAGTAAGGATACTAGTACTAATCTTTTATGTTCGAGAAACTTAACCTTTCTGTTTTATATCTAAAGTCACAAATCTTTAAACTTTTCATTTATCTCTATGTCTTAAAGAAATACTACCAGAAATTTGTCAGATAGACATTTCTTAAGGTTGTATACATGAAATACTTAGGGATGACTTAACCTTAACCCATAGCACTTAAAATAAATATTATAGAACACCGTAAAGTATTGAGTCTTGCACTTGGAATGAAGTATCGTTGTGGATCATTGAACACTTTACCGGTTATAGTCTGGTTTTCATCAAAAACTTTTTCCCTTTAAAAAAAAAAAAACCAAGTTCACTATAACCAATGGCTCTGATACCACTTTGTCACACCCTCCAAAAACCCCACCCCACCTTGGAGGCGTGACATGCCCAGGATCATAGCCACCAATCATATTGAACAAAGCATGTAAATAATTTTTATAAAATCCAACACAATACAATTGGTGTCAAAACATAGTTTGAGTTTACAGCGGAAGCACAAAACATAAGTTTAATATTAATTGAAATGTTTTCCCACAACGACCACGCTTCCTCGTGCAAGCTCCTTAAGCTAGGGATCTAACGACCTGCAAGGCATGTAACAACGAGTCAACAACAAAGTTGAGTGAATTCACGGTTTCTGTTCTCTGGCTTACTAGCCCGTAGGATTATCCCGAAGTTTTGTTTTGTTGTCCTACCCAGGACGAACGTACGTTATTCTGCACTCTGGAGAATTCGTATGTATCGCGGTCTCCCAAACATGTGTGCGAAGATTAGTGGAGTGGCATCCTACCTACTGAGGATGGCCATGCCTTGTAGAAAGTCTGTGAACTCACCTTGATTTAACAAGCTTCCTTATTCTAACTCTTCTGAGAATTAGCATCTACTTTGGTATGAGGTAGAGTTTAACCTACTGATAAGCTTAATAACCTAATTTGCACACGAAACTAGGTAAGTAACTTAATACAGCTTTTACGATAACTCACGAGATCAAACCCTCACAACAAATGACAAAGTGCGATACTTAAACATCCAGCGGATTCACAACGAATGACAGAGTATAGCCCGATTTTTGGACAGCACTCAAACATCCTGTCGAAATCATGACGAATGACAAAGTATAAACCCAATTTGAGCAGCACTTAAACATCTATCGGATAGTTTCAATCGATCGGACATTGAATCGTAATAGCGATCGAATTAATACCCTGTATCGTAGCATCAATTAGTGATCATGTGTGTTAATTGTAGTATTTCGACTATAACTCAGCGTAGAATTGGAATTTCTACGACGTTTCAGAGCCAGAAATCGAGTGCCAATGTTCTGTATATATACACCGATTTTGAACCGCTTACGGAGCGTAAGCATTCTCCCTTACGGTCCGTAAGGGACACCTCATTCTTATAGTGTTGCCACGCGTGGGACTAGCCTAGCTGAGTCGACAAAATGGATAAATTCGAATTTGACAGCTTATTTTGTAGATAATCGTAACTAGAAAATACCCCCCTGAGTTTTAGGGGCCCTAATCCTGATTCTGATTGTTCTGGAAATCTTAGGGTTTCTGCAGAATCACTTGGGTTTCTCAATTTGGGTTTCCTATTAGAATAATTAAAATAATAAATAGGACTTTTAGTGAGAGTTGCTACAACAGCTGTTTGGATGGAGGTTTGATGCTGATGGCTTTTGGATGGTGGTTTTGGAATATGCTTTGGAATTCTTGATGGGATGGACTTAGGTTTCCTTTTTGGCTTAGGATTTTTAGTATCCTTTAACCCAGAACAACCTTGCGCATACAGTTCCATGAAAGCTCTCTTCTCCTCATTCCATCTTGAGATATCCTTTGCCACTCGATCCCTTTTTACACTTGCTACTCCTTCATCAAGTGCTTCTTGGGTAGCATCAACCTTTTTACTACCAATTGGCACAGGAATTTTTCTGGTCATGGCATCCCTTTCTGGTTCAATGTAAAGACCATCATCTATTCCCTTCTTCTTCCACTCCTGAATTTTCTCCCCCTTTTTGGCATTATCTGGGGGAAGTTGATCAATGAAAAGTACTGTTGGAGGAGCAGTGCCAGTGGTTTCCAATAAATTGGCCTTAATTGCCTTAATATCTGCTTGAGTGTTCTTGTACCTAGACTCCATTATGTTTCTCAGCTTTTTGACATGTAGTTCATGTTGCTGATCAGCCATTTCTGTTTGTTGTTGGAGAAAAGGTTGGAAGAGGTTCCAGAGCTCATTTGTAGCAGATGCTTGTGGTAGAGCAGGTGCTTGAGGTGGAACAACAGTGGATTGCATCTTTTGTACTGTCAACAACTGTTGCAGCATCTCTTTGATGTCTGCAACTGAAGTATCTAGTTTATCAACACGTTCCGTCAAATCCAAATATTTTAAACCATCACCCAATTTAATGGGATCATCTGATTTCCCACTAGCAGTGGTTTTATCAGTGATGGAAGTAGGGAGTGTACTCCAAACATTAACCACTGATGCCCCTTTTTCTTGGTACTGGGGTCTTCTTCCTTCAACACTTGACAACCTTTTGATGTTGCTAGTGGTAAAAATAAATCCACTGGTGGTAGGCAGAGATGCTATGTAAGGAATTGCCTCCAAGGAAGTCTTATTGAAGTAACCACTGTCCAAATGCAAACCAGTGGGTTCAACATTTGTAGTGGCTGCTTCACTTGGAATACCACCAAGAGTTACTTGTAACTCAAGGGGTGTAACCTCCTCAGGTTGTGTTGGTGGGTTAGCAAGGATTGATACATCAGGCCCAGTCTTTTGTTGAGGTATATTCTCATTAATAGGTGATGGAGAAGCACTGGTTAGTGCCTGGTTCAAATCGATTGCATCCAACAGAAGTTTAGTTGGTGTGGCAATTGTGGATGTGATGTTTGGTGTAGAAAGAGGATTTGCCCCGGGCATTGGGCTGTGGATGATGGAAACGAGTGTTTCCAGAGCATCATGATGTGGAGACCCTATTTGTACAACCTGATCCTTTTGTGAGGATGCAGGAGGAGTTTCGGTTATGGGTTGAGATATTTGTACCAACTGCTGTGAGGAAGTAGCAGCAGTGGTTTCATGTGACTTTTGTTCTGTCACTGGCAGTAGCTCTGGTATCTCATCCTCCAGAGTTTCCTTTTTGATGGGTTTGGGGGGTTTTTGAGTTTTTCTTTTTGTTGGCTTTTTGGTGATTTTAGGTGTGGGTTTCAAAGCAGTTGTTGTGCTACTTTGATCACCTTGAGCAGTGGGCTCAGCAGCAGATACCTGAGGAGCAGTTGTAACTACTAAAATCTGCTCAGGCATCTCTGCTTGTGTTTTGCAAGGTGTTGACATCCTTGTAAAAGTATCAGCAGTTAAGCAATTTATTTGAATAGATGCACCTTGGTTTATTGCAAAAAGATCATCCTTACTGAATTTCTTTTGAAAATAATAACTTAGAAATCTTGGAAATAGTAAGAATGCCTTTGTTTCTACATTTTTAACCAGATCATTAAAAATTTCCCGAGAATAATTCAGATTTTCTTCCTGAAGAATAGCATATCCCAGATTTTGAATTTTTAATGGTATTTCGTTAAAAGAAGTGGTTTTGTTTGAAACACACATTAGGAGGGTATGAAATAAAAACCTTGTTGCAGAGGGGAAGTAACCCTTTTGTAAGGTGTCCTTTTTTACCTCTGCATTATACCCTCTTTCCAGAAAATCATTTTTTAACTCGTTTTTTGGGAAATAAATTTTACCTTCCTGATCATCGAGTTGAAAGATCTCTGAAATTGATTGTGATGTAATCTTGACGGCTTTACCCTTTATAGATGAGTTGATGGCTATTACAGTGTCTCCTTGTTTTTCAAGGGTTGCATTTTTCCAGAACTCTCTTTGGGTTGTCAAGTATATTGGTGCATCCGCTGTTAACAAAGTTTTGTACTTTGATGCGGAGATGGTAGCAAGGATGGAATCGAAAATGGTTGTAGTGCCGGGTTTTGTGAGGAGACCCAGAAGATTGTGAGATGGTTTGTGTGGGATTTCAGTGGATGTTGCCTTTTGAGAAGCTTGTTTAGACGTTGATTTGGAAATGGGTTTTGCAGATGACTTCGATTTTGTCATTTTGAAGATGATGATCGAAGAGATTTGTGAAGGAATTTGAAGAAAAACTGTTTTGAGAAAGGAATTTTTGAGAATTCAATTCGACAGTAAAACCCTGTTTTTGTTGTGAAGTGGGGGTTTTATAGAGGAAAAAGTGAAGGCTGACGTGGCAGCGGTTACAAAAGTACTGACCACAATGTACTGCCCACATGCCAAACTCTGAAGAAATGAAGGACGGTACTTTTATGAAAGTTACTGATGAAGGCAGTGGTTTCAACGGTAAAATGGAAGCAGTGGATAGCATATCAGTGGATAAGACACTGCTTTTGAACAACAGAGTTTATCAAGGAAATGAGAGAACAGAGTATGGCTTTCAGCAGTGGACAGACTTTGAATTAGAGCAAACTTTTGAACAATCAGTGGTTATGGCAGAGTTTTAAGGATTTTGATGAAAATTTCATTTTTAGCTATTTTTTAAGGATGGATTTTTGATTTTCTGAAAACATTTTAATCCTTTTATTCACAGAAAAACAAGATTTTGCTTGTTATTCCATGTTTAGCATGCCAATTCTAGAGACCAAGCTTTCAAAGGTGGTAGTATCTAATGCTTTTGTGAGCACATCTGCCAGCTGTTCTTTAGTTGGAACATGGTGCAGAGAAATCAAACCTTTTTCATAGCAATCCCTCACAAAGTGATGTCTGATGTCGATGTGTTTGGTGGTTGAATGGGAAACTGGATTTTTGATGATATTTTCTGCTGCCTGGCTATCCAACATAAGTGGTGTCTTTAAGGCAGTGATACCAAAATCCAGCAACTGATTTTGAAGCCACAGGAGTTGGGCTGTACAGCTTGCAGCAGCAATATATTCAGCTTCAACAGTGGATGTGGAAACAGCTGCTTGCTTTTTGCTTTGCCATGAAACTAAGCAATCACCTAGAAACTGGCACCCTCCTGATGTGGACTTCCTTGTGGTGTTACATCCAGCAAAGTCACTGTCTGAAAATCCTGAAAGCTTGATATTCCCATTAGCTGGATACCAGATACCAAGTGTGGGAGCACTTTTTATGTATCTGAATATCCTTTTTACAGCAATAAGGTTGGATTTTCTAGGGGCTGATTGACTTCTTGCACAAACACATGTTGCAAACATGATGTCTGGCCTAGATGCAGTTAGGTACAATAAAGACCCAATCATGCTTCTATATAGAGTTTGGTCAATCAGCTCATCCTTTTCATCAGACATGATAAGCTTATTTGTTGCCATGGGTGTGCTGCATTTTTTACAATCATTCATATCAAATTTGTTTAAAAGTTCTTTTGCATGTTTGCTTTGATGAATGAAAGTACCATTTTGCATTTGCTGAACTTGGAGACCAAGAAAGCATTGCAGCTCACCCATTGCACTCATTTCAAACTCAACTGTCATGAGTTCCCTAAACTCTTCACACATTTTGTTGCATGTGCTTCCAAAAATAATGTCATCCACATAAATTTGGACAATCATTAAATCCTTTCCTCTCCATTTTAGAAACAGTGTTTTATCAATGGTACCTCTTTTAAAACCATTTGAGAGTAGAAAGGTGGAAAGAGTTTCATACCAGGCCCTTGGTGCTTGTTTCAGGCCATACAAGGCTTTGTTCAGCCTGTAGACATGATCTGGATAAAATGGATCCTCAAAACCTGGAGGTTGACACACATGCACCTCTTCTTGAATTGTACCATAGAGGAAAGCACTTTTGATATCCATTTGGAACACCTTCTTGTTGTGGTTGACAGCAAAGGCCAGGAATAGTCTTATAGCTTCCAATCTTGCTACAGGGGCAAAAGTTTCATCATAGTCAATCCCCTCTTCCTGTCTGTAACCTTGAACATCAAGCCTGGCTTTATTCTTGAAAACAATACCCCTTTCATCAGTTTTGTTCTTGAAGACCCACTTTGTGCCAATGGGACTGACCTCTTCTGGCAGTGGTACAAGCTCCCATACTTGTTGTCTTTTAAACTGTTGGAGCTCCTCTTACATGGCTTCTACACAACTGTTGTCTTTCAGTGCCTCTTGGTACTTGACTGGCTGATGGAGTGATAGAAAACCAGCAAAAAGACAAATGTTTTGGGTTTGGCTTCTTGTGAGCACCCCTTCATTTATGTTGCCAATGATTTGATCAGGTGGATGAGATCTCAAGAAGATTAAATCTCCTTGGTATGGTATGATGGCATTTGTTGGTGAAGGCTGCAAATGTTTTTCATCTGAGCTAACCACTGCTGGGGACTTTGATGATCCAGTAGTGGCTTCAAAAGGTGGTGGAATGGGAGGTAATGAAGTGGACACATGCTGACTTTTATCCATTGTTTGAGGACTTTTGTCAGCAGTGTTTGAGGATGTGGAAGCAGTGGTTGATGGGCTACTTTGGTAAAAAACTGTTGAGGTAGCAGTGGTTGAGCTTTGACAGCTGTTTTGAACATCTGATGCTCTTCCCATTTTGGCCGACCTTTGAGGGATGATGATTTCATACCCATAGTCTGGTGTTGAATCCTCTGATGGACCTGTACTGTTAGTCTTGACAGCAGTATTTTCAAAAGTGAATTTATCAAGATCAAACAGATCTGCAGGATTTGCTGGAATTTTCATTGATGAAAGTTCATTGAACTTTACATTCAAAATCTCCTCCACTGCCTTGGTCCGTGTATTAAACACTTTTTAGGCTTTGGCAGTGGTTGAGTACCCCAGATGATAACCACAATCAATTTTGGCTGCAAATTTTGAAATGGAATCTTTTAAGTTCAAAATAAAGCATGGGCAGCCAAACACCTTGAAGTATGAGATCAGTGGTTTGATTTTATACAGAATTTCATAAGCAGTCTTTTTGTGCCTGGGGTTTATTAAAACTCTGTTCTGGACATAGCAAGCAGTGTTTACTGCCTCTGCCCAGAAAGTTAATGGCAAACCTGAATCAGCAAGCATGGTTCTGGCAGCCTCAATCAAAGTTCTGTTCTTTCTTTCAACTACCCCATTTTGCTCTGGTGTTATAGGGATGCTGTACTGCCTTACAATCCCTTTCTTCACACAGAAGGCATCCAACTCCTTATTTTTAAATTCTGTGCCATTGTCACCCTTGAAGCTTTTCACTAGAAGGTCAAATTGCTTTTCAACCTGTGTCAGAAAGTCTTGCAAAATTCCTGCAGTCACATCTTTTGAGTGTAAAAAGAAAGTCCATGTAAACCTAGAAAAGTCATCAACAATAACCAAACAGTATCTTTTCTTTTTGAGACTCATGAATTGAACTGGGCCAAACAAATCCATGTGTAGCATTTGCAAACACTGGTTTGTTTTGGACTCTTCAATGGACTTATAAGAACTTTTATGCTGTTTTCCTTTTAAGCAGGAAATGCAATGTTCAGGACATGAAAACAATTTTTGTGGTAGGCCTCTTACCAAACCATTTTTTGAAATTTCAGTGATTGTCTTAAGATTTGTGTGCCCCAGTCTCCTGTGCCAAAGTTCTGTCTCTTTGTTAGAGGCAGCTGAGAACAGACAGGCATCAGCTCTAGGACACATTTTTGACATATCAACAACATAAACATTGCTACTTCTTTGAGCAACAAGTTTTGTTTGACCAGTTTTTATTATTGCTTCAATCTTTTTGACCATTTCTGGTCCAACAATCCTACAACACTCCTTTGTGAAGAATGACCCATACCCCTTGTCACTCATTTGTGAAACACTCAGGAGGTTGAATTTTAGACTGTCTATCAGATTGACATTTTCAAATTTTACATTGCCAGATTGTACTGTACCAGACCCCATAACTTTCCCTTTACTGTTATTCCCAAAGGATATATCACCCCCTCCATGAATTTTGAAATCTTTGAGTAGGGCTTTACATCCAGTCATGTGCTTGGAGCCTCTACTATCAACATACCAAAGGCTATCTAAACAGGCAGAAGCTCCCTGCACATGAAGTAAAAGGATTAGTTCATTAGGGTTTCCAAAGCCAATAAGGCTTTGGATGGGGTCTCAACAGTGTCTGGGATGGATGCACATTGATGGATAGTGGTTAGGTCAGGGGTTTGGACAATTTTAGTATTGTTTCTTACTAACCACTGTTGTGGGTCTTGACCAATCACCTGTTGGTACCCAAAAGGATGCCTGTTCACTTTAGGTTTAGAGGGCCTTTTGTAGGCCTCATAAACGTGTGGAATCCTTTGGTAAGACTGTTTTTCCTTGCCTTTTCTGAACTGATTGGCAGGGGGTGCATCAGTAACCTGAACATCTCTTTTGACAGATGTTTGGTTTAGCTGTTTTGTGACAGCTGTTTGAACTAGCACAAACAGTGGTTGGTTCTTGGTGAATTTGACAGATGATGTTGATGGACTCAAGGATGTTTTAGCAATGTACTCATTCTTTTTTACATCAAATTTTTTTAGATACACACATGCTTGAGTTTTGTGGTTTGTTTTACCACAAACAATGCAGCTTTCAGCTGGAACAATGACACTTGTTTTGTTCAAATCATAAGCTTTTAAATGGGAACAGTCTTTTGTTAGATGATTCCTTTTCTCACAGAATTCACAAAACAGGTTATTGATTTTTTCTTTCTTCTTTCTCTTTTCGGACCCCTTTGCAGCAGAGGTTTTAACCTCTGTTGGGATGTCCTTGAGAGGAATGACTTTAGCTTTTGGAGCTTTAACACCATCAGTTGATGTAAAGTCCATGGGCTTGAAGTTTTCAAGAATATCACACTCATCAGACCATTTTGGTTTGACTTGATAATTTTCAAGCTCCTCAAAAGTAGAGGATCCCATTGGTCTGTCAAGCATGATTTTGTTACCAAGTTTATCAGTGATTTTCACTTCTTGGCCATTCTTGTTTATGGGGATGAACTCAGTTGTTACATCAGTGGTTTGAACAGATTTTTCACAAGCAGTGTTTTCATCATCATGTTTTCTATAACCAACACCAAATTTTACATTGCTTTTAATCTGTTTTTCGAGCATAACCTCATACCCTTTGAATGATTCCACCCATTTTTCACAGGTGATCTGGGTGGACTCCAACTCCTTTTTGCAAACTTGGTATTTTTCTACCATAGTTTGGAGTTGAGTTTTGGTTACGCTTTGCTCTTCTTTAAGACTGTTGATCTCTTTCTCTTTTTCAGTCAATTTGTTTTTAAGTTCTTTTAAAGAATTTTCAAATTTGACCTCATCAGTTAAGATTTTATTCCGAAGGTTTTCATTTACCTCTTTGATGTTAGAAAAAGCAATAATGCAATTGTCAGAACACAGTTTTTCAAGAACTTGAGGAGATACCTTGGCAGCAACCATCATTGCACAATCACATTGATGATTTTCTTCATCATCAGCTCTTACTTCCTTCTCACCTGCTCTCTTTTCTTCCTCTTCTTCTTTGTCCTCTTTGGACCATGGGTCTGTCAGTGGTTCAATCAGGGTTTCTGAATTTTCTCCCAGCAGCAATTCACCAGCAACTACATTAACAACTGCTTCAGTCACCTCATCCACTGTTTCATCACTTAGCTATTCACCTTTAGTTTCAATCCCCTCTGGTATTGACTCTAATGCCATCAAACAAAATTTATCATTAGAAGGTTCATTAGAAGCATAGAGTGCAAAATTTTCATCACCAAGCTCATCAGGCATACTGCTCCAGTCAACAAAGCCTTGAGTGAAAAAGCTTTACTGATCTGGTTGTACCACTGCTGGAGCAGCTATTTGAGGTGCAACAGGTTGCACTTGTGCCTGGGGGACAGGGGTTTGAACATATTGAATTTGTGGAACAGTGGTTTGGACATAATGCACAGGCACAGGAGCAGCAGCATAATGAGCAGTGTTAACATGAGCTGCAGGGGTATATTGGGTATAGTGCACAGTGCTTTGATTTTGAGGTCTAGGGTTTGAGCTAGGATGAGTGATTATAGGACCAGTAGTTTGACTCCGGCATTCCCTAGCGAAATGACCTAGCCTATTGCACTTGTAACACTTGATTTTCGATTTATCCAACCCAACCCTTAGATTCCCATGTAACCCTGGGAACTTTCTCCCTGTTCTTTTGTAGAATTTGCTTGTCCTCACACTAAGCAAAGCCAACTGATGCAAAATGTCCATCTCCTCTAAGTCAGTGGGATCAAAATGTTGCAAATCATTGAGTTCAAAGCATAAATTATCTGACATCTGGTTTTCAGTGTTTGCAGTAAAAGCATAATTTGCAGAGTGAGGATCAGGGTTGGTAAAGTTTCCACCAGCTGTTATATCAATGAAATGATCATAACCCTGTTCCTTACTACTGCTACTAGATTCTTCCTGACTAAGAAGAGCTGTGCTACCGAATGAGTAATCATCAGTAGCTTTTCCAGACTCTTGCAACTTCTTTTTCTGGTTCAACTCCCTTTCATAGGACAGGAGTCTACCATGAAGTTGGGTCAGGGTCAGATCTTTGAACTCAACAGAGTTTCTAGTCACAAATGCAATTTTGTCCCATTTATCAGGTAGCGATCTAAGAAACCTGCTATTTTGTGTTGATTTTGGAAATTCAACCTTAACAAGCCTTAGCTCACTGATGAGACAACTAAAACGTTCAAACTGTTGGGTCAATGTTTCACCCTTAATGTGACAGAAGGTTTCATACTGCTGATTCAGAATTTCCCTATTGTTTTCAATAACTTCTTCGGTTCCCCCAAACTATTCCTTCAATGCATCCCATAGCTCTTTGGCACTGTTACAATGTAACAGTCCAGCATAGATCTCATTTGGTAATGCAGATGCTATGATGCTAAATGCTTTGGCATCGAGTTCGAACTTTTGAAAATCAGTTTCAGTATAGTTTTCATAAGGTTTTGGTACGAACTTCTTTTGATCCTCAGCACTTGGCACCATAGGAACATGGGGACCAAAAACAACAGACCTCCAACATCCAGTGTTCTGTTGAGCAAGGATGTGTCCCATCCTTCTCTCCCAGATGTTGTATTCATTACGTTTAAGCATGGGTGGTTTAAAAAGCGAGCCAACATTGTTCTTATCATCTTGTGATTGTGACGTCATCCTGGTTGTTTTACAGACACTGATTAATCAACTTTAATGGTGATTAAACCTTGCACTGTTTTTCAACAAAAATGAACAAACTATCGATATCAATGATTTTAAGCTGAACTATTTATGTCAAAATGATTGTTAAATCAAATTTGACTGTCCTAGCTCTTATACCAATTGATGGATCTGAGTTTGGTTTTGATTGTATTTTACGTTTGAAATAGAATGAAGATGAATGAGTTGTGCAGCAGAATTAAGATGGAAACAAACTTTGCATACAATCAAACGAGAGTATTGTTTTAATCAAAACACTTTTCACTATGAACCGAAAGATTGAATTTAGTTTCAACAACGATTACAAAGCAATGCTTGATACAAACTCCCCCTCAGCCAGAGCTCAGTGTTTGTTCGTGCAAAGAAGACGATGGTGCAGAGAGCTGATAGAACAGTACAGAGCACTGTTCTATTTATAGGCACTAGCAAACCACTGAGCATCTAAGCTGACGTCACCATGAAAGTGACATCTAACCTCCTAACAAACTCTAACCTCTGATTTATACAAACACTGCTATACTAAGTACTGCTTATTACATTACATTTCATAAAGACAGAATAAACAACTGCTGCATCCCTCCACTGCTGTGAACCCAGCAGTACTTGTCTGGATCAGCAGTGCTTGACTCAAGGCAGTAGGTTGAACAGCAGAGCTTTAGTCTTTCATCAGATCTTCACTTGAGCAGCAGTTTGACGGTCAGTAGCGTGTACGATCAGTAGATAAGAGGTCAGCAGATGTTGAAACCACTTTCAAGGGGAGAGACTTATATGAAACATCTGCTTATTCTGGATCCACTGCTCTGATCCAGTTTTGGCTTTAATTATCTATTCCTCTGATAGGGTTCAATCCCAACATTATCAAATTTGTTAAGGAAGCAGAAAAAAAATGGAAGTAAGCGACCACCTAGTGAACCAAGTCACAGCATGAATAATGGACCACTACTCCAGTTACCAATTCCAAAAAGAAGAAGAATCATGTCATATGGTTGTTCTTACAAAAAATTCTGGTCTTGCAAACCAATAGAATTCTCTGGCAATGAAGGAGCCATTGCAGCTTTACGTTGGATAGAAAAGACAGAGGCAGTCTTAAAAATTAGCAAATGTGCAGATGAAGATAAAATTATGTTTGCTTCTAATCTTTTTAAAAATGCAGCCTTAGAATGGTGGAATACTATTCTCCAGTCTAGAGAAAGTGATAAAATTTATAATATGGAATGGACTGACTTTAAGGATATAGTTGAAAGAAAATTTTGTCCTCCTCATGAAAAAGAAAAAAATTGCTAATAAGTTCTTAAATCTCAAAATAACTAGAATAGACTGCAAAAGTTACACTGCCATATTTTTCGAATATGCTAGGATAGTGCCAACCTTAGTCTCACCAGAACCCGTATTAATCTCCCGTTACATCTGGGGATTAATTAGTGAAATTATACACGTAGTCAAGGCAGCTAGACCACAAACCATAGAAGAAGTAGTAGAATTAGCCAATACCTTGACTGATGAATTAGTACGTACGCAAGAAGTAAACTAGAGAAAGAACCTAGCCCAGAGACTTACCAAAGAATTTCGTTATGGAAATAACTACCGTGGGAAAAGTGCAGGTTCTACTTCTGCACCTTACTGTAAGTGCTGCAAGAAGAAGCATTCAAGAAAATGCTCAATGTACTAAAACTTCTTCAAAATTTCAGGACACAAGGAAGAAGACTGCAAGAGGAAACCCAGCAACAAGCTATGCTTCAACTGTGGAGAGACAGGGCATATCAAGCCGAACTGTTTGAAACTAGCTCCAGCAACAAACGACAAAACTACTAAGAATGCCCGAGCATTTGTTCTGACAGCTGAAGAAGCCAAGATGATTCCGGATGTGATTGCCAGTACGTTTTTAGTTAATGATATTTTTGCTAAAGTATTATTTGACTCTGGTACAAACCAAAGTTTTATTAATACTTCGTTCTACAAACTTCTCAATCAACCATTAACTAAACTTCCACAAGAATGTGTGGTAGAAACAGCAAATGGAGAATCCATTAAGATTACTGAAATCTTGCAGGGAGCAAGGATAGAAATTTTAAACCATAAATTTATTGCTAACCTTTATCCAATGAATCTGGCTGGATTTGATATCGTATTAGGAATGGATTGGTTAGTAGCCAATCATGCCAGCATTATATGTGATCAAAAGTCAGTACAAGTAAATTCACCAAAGGGTGAAAAGATCACAATTAAAGGAGATAAGCCAACTAGGTCTACAAAATTCACCTCTTTGATGAAAACAACAAGTTATGCAAGGAAAGGATCACTAGTGTATATGATTTCCATAATCATTAACACTAAAGGAAAAGAATTAAAAGATATTCCTGTAGTATCAAAATTCTCCAATGTTTTTCTAGAAAAGTTACCTGGAGTACCGCTAGATAGAGAAGTGGAATTTAGAATTCACCTATTACCAGGGACAACACCAGTTGCTAAAGCACCTTATCGTTTAGCACCAGCAGAGATGCAAGAACTGAAGAAACAATTGGACGAACTTCTGGAGAAAGGTTTCATACAGCCTCGTTCATCGCCATGGGGAGCACCAATCTTGTTTATCAAGAAGAAGGACGGATCAATGCGTATGTGCATTCATTACCGCGCATTGAACAAGGTTACCATTAAAAATTGGTACCCATTACCGAGAATCGATGATCTGTTCGATCAACTGCAAGGAGCTTGATTCTTTTCTAAAATCGATTTATGCTCAGGATATCATCAGTTGAAAGTACAGGAAGAGGACATTCCTAAAACTGCATTGTGAATTTACAGTCATGCCATTTGGTTTAACCAATGCCCCAGCAGCATTTATGGACATGATGAACAGAATATGTAAACCATATCTGGATAAATTCATAATTGTCTTTATAGATGATATTCTTATTTACTCTAAGAGTAAAGAGGATAATGCAGAGCATTTGTTTATACTTTTAAATTTGCTGAGAAAAGAAAAGCTTTATGCTGAATTTTCAAAATGCGAATTTTGGTTAAAGGAAGCGCAATTCCTTCGACATCTAGTTGATCATGAAGGAATTCATGTGGATCCCACAAAAATCGAGGCGATTACTAAGTGGAAAGTCCCTGAATCACCGACGGAGGTGAGAAGTTTTCTTGGACTAGCAGGTTATTATAGACGTTTTATTAAAATTTTTTCTAGAATAGTTATTCCCTTAACAAAGTTGACCTACAAATCAGTTAAGTTTGAATGGGGACCAAAATAGGAGGAAGCCTTTAGGATTCTAAAGCAAAAGTTAACCAATACACCCATACTAGCATTACCAGAAGAAACTGAAGACTTTATAGTCTATTGTGATGCGTCTAAGTTAGGTTATGGATGTCTGTTGATGCAGCGTCAAAAGGTTATAGCTTATGCCTCTAGACAACTTAAGAATCATGAAGAGAATTATACTACCCATGATCTAGAGTTAGGAGCTATAATTTTTTGCCCTTAAAATTTGGAGACACTATCTTTATGGTAGTAAGTTTATTGTTTTCACCGATCATAAAAGTCTAAGATATGTTTTCGAGCAAAAGGAGTTAAATATGAGACAGAGACACTGGATGGAGATTCATAGTGATTATGATTGTAATATCCAGTATCATGCAGATAAGGCTAATGTAGTAGTTGAAGCTTCAAGTCGAAAGCCAAGACGAGTACGTTCTCTTAAGTTAAATCTGCAGATAGATTTAAATGAGCAAATTAGAGAAATACAAGAAAAAGTAATCAAGGACGATACTAATAAATTAAATGGAATGATTAAGGAATTAGAACAAGGAACAGATGGAATTTGGAGATTCCACAAGAAAAGAATCTGGATACCCAAATAAGGAAACCTACGCCACCGAATTTTAGACGAAGCCCATAAGTCTAAGTATACGATACATCCTGGTAATGATAAAATGTATCAAGACTTAAGGAGGAATTTATAGTGGATTGGAATGAAAAAGGATATAGCAACCTATGTTGCTAAGTGTCTAACCTGTTCATAGGTTAAAGCTGAACATTAGAAACCTTCAGGTTTATTGCAGCAATTAGAAATGCCAATATGGAAATAGGAATTGATAACAATGGACTTTGTTATTAAATTACCCAAGACACGAAAAGGTAATATGCAATCTGGGTGACTGTGGACAGATTAACCAAATCTGCTCAATTCTTACCTATGAAGGAAACTTTCAGCATGGAACAATTAGCCGTGTTATATGTAAATGAAATAGTTTCATTACATGGAATTCCTTTGTCTATTGTTTCTGATAGAGATAGCCGTTTTACTTCTCATTTTTGGACTATTTTCCAAAAAGCAATGGGAACCAAGTTAAAACTAAGCACAACTTATCATCCTCAAACGGACGGATAAAGCGAAAGGACAATTCAAACCATGGAGGATATGCTTAGAGCTTGTGTAATTGATTTCGGAGGAAATTGGGACGATCGTTTATCATTTATAGAATTTTCCTACAATAACAGCTATCATACCAGTATCAATGCTGCACCCTTTAAAGCACTCTATGGACGAAAGTGCCGAACTCCAGTCTGTTGGGCAGAAATTGGAGAAAAACAACTAACTGGAACAGAGATATTACAAAAACAAAGGACAAGATTATTCAAGTTAAGGAAAGACTCAAAACAGCACGGGGTTGTCAAAAGAGTTATGCTGATAACAGACGAAAACCATTGGAATTTTAGGTAGGAGATAAAGTATTATTAAAAGTTTCTCCATGGAAAGTAGTTGTCAGATTTGTCAAAAGGGGAAAGCTAAGCCCCAGGTATGTTGGACCTTTTGAGATTATTAGAAGAAAAGGACTAGTAGCTTACCAGCTACAACTGCCAGAGGAAATGGCAGGAATACATGATGTATTTCATGTATGTAATCTCAAGAAGTGTTTTGCAGATGAAACATTAGTGGTACCTCTAAAGGTTATAGAAGTAAATGAGGAACTTAAATTTGTAGAGAAACCGCTACAGATTGAAGATAGAAAGATCAAGAATCTCAAACATAAAAGATTAGTTCTGGTCAAAATGAAATGGGATTCCAATAGAGGACCTGAATACACATGGGAGCTCGAGTCGGAGAAGCAAAGGAAATATCCACACGTGTTCCAGTAGACCTCGAGGACGAGATCTAAAACAAGGTGGGGAGGATATAACAATTCTTCCAAACTATTAAAACACTCCTATACGTCCTAAAATACACCCCGTATACGAAAAACGAGCTTAAAATACCTTTATATTAATAAAAATCGAATAAAACAAATTTTTGTGGGTTCTCGCGGGGAGCGACCAACTCAAGTTAGGCAGTCGCGGGGCGCGACAGCAGGACACCAATCTTACGCGGGGCGCAAGCCGCCCTATGTCCAGCCTATAAATGGAGGGCTTCGACTCAGTTAGAATTCGTTCAAATTTCTTTTCTCTCTCTAAATATTCTAAGCTAAAACTCCCGTGAATAATACCCCTAAAAAGTGAAGCTCTACCTCGTTATACGTATTATAACCCCCGGTTACGTATTAGTTACTCTGCCCGATTGATCTAGAGCTCCGTAATGCATGTCGAGGCTCTGCCTTACTCAGTCGTTAGAATTCTGTCTCGGGGATAGGGCTAATGTAACTTGGGTTATCTTACTAACACGTGTGCATTGTTTAATTGTAATAGATTATAACCAGGAAGTTACTAGAAAGCAGTAGGGTTATCTAAAATTGCAATGTGAGTACATCTATTTTTGTAAACCCTTTTACACAAACCTCAATTGTTTTAAATTATGATAAACAGTGATTGAGTCTATGTATTCTACAATTACTATGGTATGTTGGGGTTTTGTATACATTACTTGTTACTAATACTGTGAATGGTAACATGACCACAAGTCAGGATTGACAGTACCGTGGGTGGTAATTTGGTGGATAGAAACATTGTAATCGCCCTCAATAATGTAATGATATAAAATCTTGTTTTAATTAAACTGGGATGTGTTAGTGCAATATGTCTGTAGCTTCCGTCTGTATCGATTCTGTATTTTGTCATGTTTGTGTCTAATGTATAGTTTTGTATGTACGTTATTTTGTAACTGGACGAAACGGGAGTGATGCGTTATATGTAAAAGTGATCCGGTCGGATGACTTTGGGTCATCCAGACGGATGGCCATCAGGACGGATGACCCTCCGACCGGATGACTTTTCACCTCCTAGTTTGTCTATAAATAGAGATGTAGGGGTCACATTGTTAGAACTTTTGGTAGTCTCTTGTAGCGAAGCTCTGTCCAGATCTCTTTGGAAGTTTTATACTTTCAGATTATTGAATGAGAATGGACAAGTTAATCGTTGATTTCGTTGTTGATTACTCTCTGACGATGCATAGGGATTCCGCACCTCTGTATTGATCGATTCGAGCCACGTTCTTCATCGAGAACCGTTCCTCAGGGGCGTTCACAAGTGGTATCAGAGCACCAGGAGGTCGAATCAGAGAAGATTACAGCGATTTCACGAAGATCTCAGCCGATTACAGCGATTTCACCTAAATCTATTTTTCATCTTTTATCTGTGTTCTTCATTTCTTCACCTAAAACTGCTAAAAATCCAAAATTGACTTACAATTCACGGATAAAATGGACTAAATTTGACATCATTCTGTTCGAAATCTGTCATAGATCATTCCTACAAATTTTCAAGTCAAAATTCGAGCTAAAACACGTCCAAATTCATCAAAAACATGAACTGTTTATCGAATGTTGCTGACGTCACTCATCTGATCGGATAGCCATCAGATCGGATAAGCCTAGTTATTGTTCTTGTTTTACTTGCTGACGTCATACTCATCCGATCGGATTACCATCCGACCGGATAAGTATTTTGGTGTTACAAAGTTCAAGCTAAACCAACGAACGACCATCCGATCGGATTTCCATCCGACCGGAGGGCCATTCGTCACTTGGCACACTTTTGTTACTTAGCTCATATTGGTCATCTGTCCGTACGACCATTCGGATGAACGACCATCCGATCCATTGTTTGTGTTTTTGAAATTTGACCAAGTTTGACTTTGCAGGTACGTTAATCATGGGAGACGAATTCATGAATTCTTTTTGTGATATCTTTGCCTACAACACAGGAGACACATCTTCCAACACCAACACGAACAACCCCAAAACTGCTACCAAGGCGATATCCGACTCGCTGAGTGTCAACAATGCGTACGGCACGTACAACAAACCTCCAAAGCTAATGGCGATAGAAGATTATAATCGCTGGGCGACGCGGTTCGACGGGTGGTTAAGAGCGTTTGCGTACGACAGCTGGAGATGTCTCAAGAATGGGTACACTGCTTCAAGATTAGACTATGAGAACTTAGAAGAAAATGAGCAAGAAGATTTTATAGCAGAACAAAAGGCAGTGGCTCTATTACATCAGTCCGTCAGAGATGATATCATTTCACTGATTGACTATGACAACTAGAAGGATTTATGGGGAAAGCTTGAAATAAAATGTAAGGGGGGTGAAGAAATAGTGAAAAATAAGAAATCTTTGTTAAAAAAGGAATTTGATTTGTTTACATATATGAAAAATGAGAACGTACGACAAATGATTGAAAGATTATGTCATCTAAAGGCAGAATTAGCTAGGTTTGGAATCAAGAAAGACGAGGAAGAGATGGTTGATAAAATGTTCGAGGCTTTGCCAAATGAGGCATATCTGAAGTCCTTGGATCCAAAGAAAGTGGACGAAGGGATCATCAACACTGAAAAGGAGATGACAGCCGAGAATCTGACAAAGATGGCAGATCAAGTTCTAATGGCGAAAGCACTTGAGGTAGATTCCAAGTCTGCTTCTAAGTCTGAGTCATCAGAAAAGGTCAGTAGTAGTGGTTCTGAAAATGAACCAGGTAAGGCTGAATGTGCTAAAACCGAAAGTGTTTACAGAAGTTGAACGAAAGAGTGCAAAATCTACAACACACGTGAAAGCAAATGATGTCAAAGGCAAAGCGCCTATGTATGTCGAAAGGAAGATTTTGAAATATGAAAAGGTTAAAACAGAAGCTAAACCTGTTAAACAACCGGTCCCATCACAACCAGTAAAGAAAAATGATAAATTTTACAAATGGGTTGCTCCTCCTCAACAAACATGGATGCCAAAGTCAAAATCACAAGCCAAGACATCTAATGAAGCAAAACCAAAGGTTCAGTCAAAACAACCGTCTTCAACCAAACCGGTTAAGATGGATGTGCCTTTGGATTTGTACATAAAACTTGAGAAACAAACTTCAACCCTACCAGGGAAGAAGTATGTTCCAAAGAAGGTTCAACCATCTGGTCAACCTAAAGAGGATGAATTCTTTCTATACAAAAACTTAACATCAAGCTACCCGAGTCAAAGGAGGCTTGGGTTGCTTCAACTTCTAACTAAATTGCATGTAAAATGTGCAGGAGCTCCCAAGATCTATTTCGAAGTGGATTATGGATAGTGGAGCGTTCCGGCACATGACAGGGCGGAAGACCCTTTTGTACGACGTTAGAGGTTTCAATGGTGGTTATGTTGGTTTCATGGGAAACCAAGGTGGTCAAATCATTGGGGAAGGCACATTATCAAACAGTGTCGTTACATTCGAAAGAGTCAACTACAAACCGGAACTGGAGAACAATTTGCTCAGCATTTATCAGATTTGTGACAGGATGTACACAACACATTTTACTGACAAGGAGTGTCAGATTCTGAAGCCGGGGTTTCTATCCCCGAGGAGTGGATCATTATGCGAGCACCAAGGGTAAACGATCTGTACATGTTGGACATGAGCGTTGCTACTACTACCACGGGTCACCCGCAGTGCTTTGTATCGAAAGCTACCGAGAAGGAGTCAGTGTTGTGGCATCGAAAAATGGGCCATATTCACCTACCTAAGATGAATCACCTGGTTCAAAATGATCTTGTTAGAGGTGTTCATCTGAAGAATTTCCATCTAGAGGGAGAACGTATTAGCTATCTAAAAGGAAAGAAACACAAGAAATCTCATCCCTGAAAAACAGAGAATTTAATCTCGAAGCCATTTGAAAGACTTCACATGGATCTCTTTGGTCCTGTGAATGTCAAAGCATTACGGGAGATCTTTACTGCCTAGTGGTTACATATGAGTTTTCGAGATTTTCGTGGGTAATGTTCCTGAAGTCAAAAGATGAAGCATTTGAGAGTTTGTTGAAGTTGTTCAAAAAGATAGAAAATATGTACCAGTCCCGCATCTGTAGACTACGGAGTGACAATGGTACGGAGTTCAAAAACAACAAAAAGGAAGAATTCTGTGACAAAAGAGGTATATTACAAGAGTTCAGCGCACCATACACTCCACAACAGAATGGAGTTGCAGAAAGAAAGAATAGGACACTGATCGAAATGGCACGAACGATGTTAGCTGGTTTAAAGCTTCCTATCAACTTTTGGGGAGAAGTTGTATCTGCAACTTGCTATACTCTCAACCGGGTCCTTACAGTGAAGAAGCATAACAAAATGTGCTTTGAGCTCCTCAACAAACACAAGCCTAATTCAGAATATCTGGAACCGTTTGGGTCTCCCTGCATAGTTCAAGATCCCGATGGAAAGTTTGGTTTGAAGAATTTGGAAGGAATCTTTGTGGGCTACTCCAGTCCACTTAGACGTGTTTTCGTTCCAAGTCTCGGGAGGATCATTGAAGCATAGCACGTAGAATGTCAAGGATATCCTATGCCTCCACAAAAACCCGCAGAGTCATGGCGATTCAATTATGATTCTTTATGGGATTCATTCGATTTACAAGAAGAGCCTGAGTATTTTGATCAATTAGACATATTTCGGGAATATGAAGCTTCCCAGGGTAGATTGCCAGCAAGGTCTTCAAAATGTCAACAACTTCCAATGACAATGAAGCTGGTCACAGTCATGCTGGTGAAAGTGATGATGTACAGTAAACTCACACTTCGGAACAAGAACCTGCTCCAGAAAATCAGACGACAGTTGATGATAATGATTCGGAGTCTGACTCGGATAGCCCGACATTTGATCACGGTGATTCAGAATCTGAGGGGGAGCAGATCCAATCTTCAGAGCAAACTAGTTCATCTTAATGAACAAGTTGCGGACCAGAATGTCACAAATTTGGAAGGCGAGGTAAACGTTCCTGGTGAAGTTATGCCGAGGACTCTACCTTATCACCCCGAGGAGTTGATTATAGGGGAACTGCAATCAGGAGTTCGAACGAGAAGCCAAATGGACCATGGCCTTACATGTTTTTATACTAAAGTTGCTCCATTACAAACTGAATTCTCACTCTGTTGCTTTATTTCGCAGATTGAACCTCGAAAATACAAAGAAGCACTGACGGAAGAATTGTGGGTGAATGCGATGCAGGAGGAGCTAGGTCAATTCGAGAAGCTCGGAGTATGGAAACTTGTCGACCTTCCTGATGGGCACAGAAAGATAAACACCAAGTGGGTGTTCAAATGCAAGAGAGACGATCGAGGAGTGATAGTCAGAAACAAAGCTCGACTCGTTGTTCAGGGCTTTAGTTAGAAAGAGGGGATAGACTTCACAAAGGTTTATGCTCCAGTTTCCAGACTCGAGGCCATGAGAATATTTCTTGCTTTTGCTTCATGGAAAGGGTTTAAAGTTTACCAGTTAGATGTCAAGTCGGCGTCGGTCAGCCATCGGGCTTTACTGATTCGATACACAAAGACAAGGTCTACCTCTTGGACAAAGCACTGTATGGACTACATCAGGTCCCGAGAGCCTGGTACGAGACGCTCTCTCAACACTTGCTTTCCAACGGCTTTATCTGATGCGAGGTGGACGCCACTCTCTTCACAAAGGAAGTCGTTGGGCATCTGCTGATCGTTCAGATATTTGTTGATGACATTATTTTTGGGTCAAAAAACGAAGAACTCAGCAAAGAATTCAAACAAGTGATGAAGCAGAAGTTCGAGATGTCGTCAATGGGTGAGATGAAGTTCTTCCTAGGGCTACAAGTCGATCAGATGCATGAGGGAACTTTCATACATCAAACGAAGTATGTTTACGACATTCTGGAGAAATTTGGGATCTCCAAGACTACACCAATGTCCACCCCATTAGCAACTAATCACGGTATCAACCCTGATATCACCGGAGAAAAGGTCGACGAGATGCTATACCGTTCAATGATTGGTTCGCTGATGTACCTGACAGCATCCAAACCTGATATCATGTACCTGACATGCCTCGCGGCCCGATATCAGTCGAGTCCTAGAGCCTCACACATGTCTATCGTCAAAAGGATCCTACGCTACCTGAGAGAAACCCCAAGCCTGGGGTTATGGTATCCCAAAGACGGTGACTTCAAGCTCGAAGGATATTCAGACTCAGATTTCGGTTGCTGCAAAATCAATTCAAAATCAACAACTGTAGGATGCCAATTCTTCGGACCTTGCTTGGTCACTTGGCAGTGTAAGAAGCAAACAACCGTTGCTCTTTCAACGTGCGAAGCAGAATACATATCAGCCAGCAGCTTCTGCTCGCAGATTCTATGGATACAGCAACAAATGCGTAATTACGGTTTGCAATTTCTTACCTCTCCTATATTTGTTGATAACGAGGCTGCAATCAAGATAACAAAAAATCCGGTACATCACGCTAAAACTAAACACATAGAAATTCGACATCACTTCATCCGAGATTGTTTCGAGAAGAAGTTGATTCGAGTAGATAAAATCCACACCGACGAACAAAAGGCACATTTATATACCAAACGATTTGATAAATCAAGATTTTTATACTTATTAAAATTGAATGGTATGAAACTTTTGTCGTCAGAGGGAGATGTAATTGGCATTGTTGACAAAACCACAACAGAGGACGTCGAGAAGCAGACTGCTTTGGTTTGTCGACTTTTTAGTTGTTTTGGTATTTAGGGGGAGATAGATATATTTCAGAAAATACAAAAAAACTAAAAAATGAAAAAATCCAAAAAACAATAGAAAAACCAAAAAGAGTTTGTGTAAAAAGAGGAAATGATAGTACATCAGCTAGACTGTCACGGTATGCTAAAGAAATATAATGTTTAAAAGCGTTAAATGGTATCACTGATGATATGCCGATAGGTTTTTACACAGTTAGTATAATTTTTCGGGATATAAACATAAAATTTACATCTTGCTTATTTCGCGGGGAACATCTCTCGGTTATATAGGTAACCACTGAAATCTTGTTTGAAAGATTTCCTATTTCTGACATACTAGGTCTATGTAGTTGATGATATATGGGGTATTATACCAGGACTTCTGATTTTGCGGAAGCAATAACCTAGTCCTTGTATAATACTCTGCACAGCTTTAATTCTTGAAGCCTCCCCTCAGCATAAAAAATGATAAACATTGCAAAATACGAATCATGTGCTGTTGAAGAAAAGATCCCCAAGAGGGACACACCTTAAAGACGAGCCATCATCTCTTTGTCTGAACGAAAGTTCTAACCTGAGCTCTCATGGCCTCGCACTACCCTTTACAGATATCATTATTGTACGTTCACTTGTAAGACTGAATATAGGGATCTGGATACGAGAGTATATTCTGAGGTGGGACACGCGAATAAGTTAAGTACTTAAAACAATAAATCGTATCTTGAATTAGTTGAAGTCTGTGTGAAAATTTAAAAGGATCAGTATATCGACAATCTAGGTGAATTGTTTAAAACTTAGTGTGAATTTAAGCTCAACGGTACCTGTGACTAGTCGGAAGCTGATGTGATCCTCTAACACGCTCACCAAAAATATGTTTATAAATAGTTTACTGTTTACTTTACAGCATTTCATTTCAGTTTAGCTTAAAACCCAAAAATATTTTCAGTGTGTTCTAGCATAAACTTTCATAAAATTCAAAAAGATTTTATCTTCTGCTTTTGTTTACGACAAACCACGGTGGAAAGCTGATCTTCAGAATCTCAGAAGTGAATCGAAACAGGAAGTTTCTGGGCTGAACAACTGGGTTGGGAGCTAATCTTTAATGTTTGAGACTTTCTACGTATAAACAAGTTCATTAAGTTGACACTTGTACATTTTTCAGGAAAAGTGTTGAAAAAGATTGATTAAAATGTCAGTTAGTTCGTTTCGGGTCAACCAAGGTCATTAACTTGGACTTGGTAGGCAAATTGAGTAACTAGGGTCCTTAATTTGGACCTAGGTGAAAAAGTTGAAATCGTGAAAAAGTTAAAAATTGAAAATGGTTTGGTTTGGATCGGATGACCCTCCGATCGGATGGCCCTCCAATCGGATGGCCATCCGGGTGGTGACATTCACTATATAAGAGGTCGACCTTTCAGTCAATGTCATTCGTCTGAATTGTCTTTCGTCATTCTCACATTCTCTCTCAACTATCACTGATCTTTGCACACATTCTTGCCATTCCAAGTACATAGGATTGTTGGCATACTCATCATTCACTATGGGAAAGGTAAGTTTCTTGATTTTAACCGCTCAATTTTGTGTAATTGATGGTTGTTTGGGTTGTCGGGTCGGACAGAGGGGGTTCCTTAGATCTAGGGATATTTAGGCTTTGATTGTTAAAACTTAACTTAGATCTAGGATCATCAGCCCTAGTTTAATAGATTCACCATTCCAATTTCACCAAAACACCTTAGATTTGAACTTTGGATGAATTAAAGGTGTCGGCATCCGAGGGACAAAATGGTCAATCAAACCCAATCTATTGAGTTTTGAGAAAAATTGAACATAGGGTCTTGTTAGTCGGCCAATTCTTTAAGAGAAATTTTGATCAATTTTGTAAAAAGTTGAAATTTTTTATCCTTGATTGTTTCACATTCAAGCTGTTCTTCATGTTGATAGGAGGACCCTTCGATCGGATGACCATCCGATCGGATGGCCATCCGATCCAATACACATCATGGATTGAATAACTTTCTAAGTGTTGTGCTTATGTATTTCTTGAAAGTTGTTCATTTGTTGTACATAGCACTCACATGCATGAATGATCTAAAAATGTTAATCACTTGTGATCGAAATGATCATTCGATCAGATGACTATCCGATCGGATGGCCATCCGATCCAAATGCATTGTCATGTATATATCATTTTTGAATAGAATGCTCTCAAACGAATGATCATCCGATCCATGACACTGACCTAGTAGGATGTGAGCTTTACGTGTTTAGACTCATCCGATCGGATGTTGGTGCATGTTTGTGACAACAGCTTAGATTTGGTCTTTGGATATCTTGTAATTAGTTATACGATAAACAGTTAGCGGGTTTAGCTTTGTATTAGTGAGTTGTAAATGTTTGGGCTAACCAAAACCCATATTGGGTGATGGAGGCGAATTGGGCCTGTCCAATTCGCAGTCCATGATGTTTAACTAAGCCCAAGTAGCAAACCTTGTGTTATATAAACAAGGTTAGGCTTTAGGGTTGAGGTTGATCAGCCAAAACAGTGTGAGTGAGGAATTTCATGAGAGTTCTAGGGCTTGGACGAAATTGTGGTTGGTTAGGGTTTGATTGATTGTAAAACGATTGTTTGGATAATCAATAGAAACCCAGTTTGAAAGTGATTTATGTTTCTACTCAATTCTGCTTATTCTGATCTAGAGGATTCCGCACTCTTGATTAGAAAGACAATTCTGTGAAAGATCCATACGTCGAGGGGACCTACAATTGGTATCAGAGCATTAGGCTCTTGAAGGATCGGTTCAGAATTGTGTCTGCAGAAACAGGGAGATTTTCGAATTTTTGAAATCTGATAAAATTAGGGTTTCGAAAATATTTTGTGTGTTTGATAAAATTTTCGAAATTTTTGGTTGTTTTGATCTTTTGGTTTGTTTGTTTGGTGTTTTGTAGGATTTCTGGAAAGACTGTGTTGATTCTGGAAGAATTTTTGGCTGAATTTCTTGAAGATTCGAAGACTGTTCTTCGTGGTTTTCAATATGTTCTTCATAATTTTCGAAAATTTTGAGCTGATTTGGTTTTCTGATTTTGCAGATTTGTGTTGGAAAATCTTCAGAATTTCGAACAGATTGAGTTTCCAAAGTTACTGGGCGATTTTAACAATTTCACAGACTGATCAGCGAATTTGAGACCTCATATCTCGGTGAACGGCGAAGTTAAATCCAAAGGCGACTTTGGTAATCGTATAATTTTCCACAGCGAAATTATTACGGTTTTCGGCGACTTTACCAGTTGTCGTAATCGCGAAATTGACCAGCGAACTTAACAGCGAATTTTGACCAGCGAATTTAATCACTGACCCAGCGAATTTAATCAGTAACCAGCGAAATTAACTCAGCAAATTTAAAACCAGCGAAATTAAGAGGCGGAATTTCAGTTACCAAGCGTCGATAAAATTTCAGTGTTTTGCAAATAGAAATTGATCCGTAGCCCGTTAGACAGAACCGTTTGGACCGTTGAATTCCTTGGATTTTTAGGGTAAAAAAAAAATGTCCTTACCTGGAAAATCCCGAATACGGTTTTTGACATTATATATCATTGGATTTGTCTTTTCGAGACGATTCTAAAGGTGTAATTTGGTAACCACTGTTTTCGGAGATATTTTATACGGTTTTTACCAGTCTGTTGCGTTGAAACGTGTTTAAAGATGGTCAGAATGGATAAGTTCAGTGAGACTATTAAGAATTGGCCAAAGCTTACAAATGTTAAAGAATATGTTGTTTGGAAGGAGGAGTTTGAATCAGTTGTGAAAAGTGAGGATTTTAGAATGTGGTGTTGTATGATTGATGGATATGTTGCTCCTACACGTCGTGTCGAAGGAAGGGTTATAGTGATGTCTTATGACAAGATGGATGAATATGAGAGACAGGTGGTTGAAGCTGAGAAGAAAGCTTTAGCTGCGATAAAGATGTCCTTACCTAACAGCATCAAGCATACCTTTACGAAGTACACAAATTCAAAGGATATGTGGGATGCATTAGAAAAGAAGTATCAAGGAAATGAAGATGTCAAAAGGAATAAAGTTGCGAGCTCTACATCTCGAGAAGGTTCAAATGATTGTAGTGTTCATCTGGAAGATAATGAGCATGCCACTCAGGCATTCATGGCAGAAGTATTGCGAGTTGATGAGGCTGAAACTATTGTGAGTGATGCTGAATCTGAAGTGAAAAATGCTGAAGCTCAAGTGGAGAATGCTGAAGCTCAAGTGGAGCAGGCTGAAACTACTGTGAGTGATGCTGAATCTGAAGTGAAAAATGTTGAAGCAAAAGTGGATGCTGAAGTAGAGAAAGAGAGTGAAGCTGAACAGGTTGTTGCCGATGAAAACTCAGAAGTTCATGAGAAAGAGGTACAATCTATTTCTGTGTGTTTGAGATGTCGTGAACTACAGGGTGAGGTTGACAGGTTGTCAACATAAAACCAAAGTCTGGTAAGTGAGATGTCTAACATAAAAGAAGCAAACTTTTTTGCTAAAAGAAATGAATCTACATACTTGAAGAAGATAAGAGGTTATGAAGCTGAAATTGAAAAATTGAATGAAAAACTTCAAGTCATAGACTTAGCTCATGACATGATGGCTGAGAAAACAAAAGAGATTTCTGAAAAATGCAATGAGTTGTCAGATGCACAACTTAAAATTGTTGAACTTGAAAAGAAATTGAGTCAATTCAGAGATTCGTCTTTTGTAATGAAACACATGATGGGTGGGTTAAAGAAGAGTAATGACAAGACCAGTGTGGGCTTCCAGGGATTTAATGAAGTTCCACCTCCTCTTAGTCATGACTATTCATTCCTGCCTAGTGAAGATGAGCTAGCAAACTTTATGGCATCTGCGCCTAGTAGTTTCGGATCCACATCAAGTCAAGGTGATGGATCTGAGAGTGATGATGCTAAGGAAAACAATAACAGGGAACCTTTGAAAAGGAAAAATTCACCGCCTAAGAATAAAAATCAAGCTTTTGTCAAAAAGATTAATTTTGTTCAAGGTAGTGATATGAAAAACGAAACTGCTGTTATTGAAAATGAATCAAATGTAGAGTTTGCAAAAAATAAGAGCATAGAAAAATCTGAAATTAAGCAAACTGAACAAGGTTCATCCAAGGGATCATCACCATCTGATGAGGGATCTACCTCAGAGACTCCAGCTAAGAAGTCTTCAAAAAGGAAATCGTGTTTCAAATGTCACGTCAAAGGACATGTAGCTAGCTGCTGTCCTAACAAAAAGAGTGAAGCACAACTTAGTGAAAAACAGAGAGGGAAATTACCTGAGAAGATAGGTGATAGTGAGGAGAAAGGCTCAAATTCTCCAAAGAAATCTGCTCCTAAGCAACCAGAGGGTGTTGTTGTTGGTGTAGAAAAGGCTGGAAAAGGAGCTCCACAAGTTCCTCGTTTTCAAAGAAATCAACAAAGATTTCAGCCTAGATCTCCACCAGGCAGATATGACAGACCTAGAAGCAGTTCACCAAGAATGAACAATTTTAATTCAAATAATTTCAGAAGTCAAGGTCAATATCAAAATCGATACCAAAATAACGGTGGTCGAACTTTTTATAACAATGGCTTTAGAAATTATAACAATCAAGCTTCTTGGAATCAAAACTCAAGGTATCAAAATCAAAATTTCCAAAGGTCAAATAGTCCAAACACATATAGGAACCCTCAGGACCATAGACCTTATGGAAATCAAAATCGAATTCCATCAACAGGTCTGAGATCCAAGACTCCAGTTAGGAGTAATGGATATTGGATGGATGTTCCAGTGGTTGGTGAATTTGGACGACACAAGACCATTAAGGCTTGGGTCCCCCAATCTAACTAATTTCTTAGTTGGTGTGTGCAGGAGCTGCTAAGGAGGATTATCAACTTATGTTGATAGTGGCTGCTCTAGGCATGTGAAGGGGGATGTGAGATTGTTGATATATATATATATATATTGATTGATTTGAATTGAAGTTCAAAGTGCTGAGTCTACACACTAGATAACCTGGCAGATCTTTATACTAAAGCTTTTGACAGGGCTCGCTTTAAACATTTAGTCGAACTCAACGGGATGAGGAATCCTGAATAACTGGTTTTTCATAAGAATTTTGTAAATAGTTTACTGTTTTTCTTAAAAATCAAAAATACAAAAACATTGAAAAATAAAAAAACATAAAAAAATAGAAAATCAAAAATGAGTTATCACTGTGTGAAAAAGGAGAAATGATGGTACATCAGCAAGTTAGACTGTCACACTGGAAACGAAATTAAATTGCTTAAGTGTGATAGCAGCTTCATTATATGATGTACCAGTAGGCAAAAAGCATGAAATAATCAACTTACCAATGTGATATAAACCTAAATGAACTATGTATGAGTGGGGAACACATCCGTGGTGTATGGTTTAATGACCTTAAATCTTGCGTTGACAGATTGCCAAAAACTGAAGTTTTGGGTCTTTATACTGTTATTTCATCTGGGGATATCTTGGCTGTCCTTCTGTTCAGAACTAAAATTGTAGATGACCCCAGGAGAGAAAGTCACTTGGAATTAGCTCATTTCTATTTGAATGTCTGTATGTTGTCCCGATACACACAATTTTGATCTGATTCTGAAATCTTCTCTGAAAAAAGTCGTGTACCTCCTCTGCTGCATCCAGATATATGCTGACCTGGAGGTGCTTGGTAACGACAGCTTCTGCTGCATCCAGATACATGCTGACCTAGCTGTACGTTGTCGCGCTATAGATCTAATACACCCGAAAGAGGCCCTCAAGTGCCCAAATGAAACCCAAGAAACCTATATCAAACTGAGAAAACTCATTTGATCTGTATATTATACCATCTCTGCTAAAAGATCTATTCTGTTCTCTTCTCAACCTATTCCCAGTTAAGATTTCAGAAATCTGGATTGGACTTGTGAAATATGTGGTAGGGAAGATACTTGCATGATAGAGTGTGTTGTTTATATTTCCAGGATTTGATTAGTATTTATTTGGGTGTTCATTGTTAAGCAATCAAAACATGATAAAACAGATTATATGCAGACCTAGACACTGTCAGGATATCTTAAAGGATGACATCAGTATACTCACCTACTACGATGAATCTTTGTGCATACCTTGTTCGAGGGGGTATATCCTGAAGTGGGACACGCTAATATATCAGAAATAAAATTACCTTAATGTATCATCTGGTAATGGTACTTGAAATGTTCATGCATTTTGTTTAGGAGGACAAACATACTGGTAATCGTCTTGGACTGCTTTTCATGAAAAATTAAATAAAGAATTATCTAATAGTGTGAAACAGTTTGATTGTCCTGATATGATCTTCTTACCAGTGATTCTCACAAAAATAGAGTGTTTATTGCTTTTGTTATTTATTTGCTTTCAGAAAATATAAAAATCCAAAAATAGTGTCCTTTTCTGTTTTAAAATTCTTAACGTACGGAAAACTGTTATTCTTGGAGGAATTGTTATTGATAGGGGGAGACGGTGTTAGAAAGTGAGTTCAAAATTTTAAATCATGCGGGTTATAGAGTGTGTGATTAAAAGTTTTGCGTGTTGGTGATAAATTGAAAATGCTTAATCTGTGATACAGTTTAACTATCTCTTGAATAATAATAATTTGTTTAACTTATGTTGCAAAATTCTTATGGTTTCTCGAGATGTTTGTTTTATAGTGAACAGATTGAAGCAATATGTTGCTGAGACGTTAAAGTGAGAAGTTGCTGTGTTGCTGAGTTGCTGTGAAGATGAGAGTTTGATTGGATGCATGGTAGAACCTCCTTTCTATATTGCAGACAAAGTTGAAGAGTTTGAAGATTGCTATACATATGCTGAACTGGAGTTTACTCAAACGCTATAGTTTTTGAAGATTTGGTGATTGGATGCATCAGCTTAGGGGGAGTCTGTTGCTGACAGAAATATTGAAGCTGAAGCTATCCAAAGACCAAAGACAGTGCAAGACTACATGAAGATTGCAAGACGACTGAAGACAAAGTTTTTTTATGAAGCTATTGTCAAGGGGGAGTTTGTTGGTGCATGTTTGTGACAACAGCTTAGATTTGGTCTTTGGATATCTTGTAATTAGTTAAACGATAAACAGTTAGCGGGTTTAGCTTTGTATTAGTGAGTTGTAAATGTTTGGGCTAACCAAAACCCATATTGGGTGATGGAGGCGAATTGGGCCTGTCCAATTCGCAGTCCATGATGTTTAACTAAGCCCAAGTAGCAAACCTTGTGTTATATAAACAAGGTTAGGCTTTAGGGTTGAGGTTGATCAGCCAAAACAGTATGAGTGAGGAATTTCGTGAGAGTTCCAGGGCTTGGACGAAATTGTGGTTGGTTAGGGTTTGATTGATTGTAAAACGATTGTTTGAATAATCAATAGAAACCCAGTTTGAAAGTGATTTCTGTTTCTACTCAATTCTGCTTATTCTGATCTAGAGGATTCCGCACTCTTGATTAGAAAGACAATTCTGTGAAAGATCCATACGTCGAGGGGACCTACATCGGATGACCATCCGATCAGTCAGTAGTGTATAGAGTGAAGGGAGCTAAAGTGTTAGAAAAATTTTGAAAACTTTTTGTCTCGATATTTATGCATACTCTAACAATGTTATTTTTGCAGGAAAGAGCGACTGATTTTCATCCCAATCACAATATCTACTGCATACTGGATGAGAACTACCCAAATATGGAGCCGTTCAAAGTGATAATACTGTTTATGAAAGAAAGTAGAGTCTTTAAGGCTTTGACGGAAAAACATATATGTTATGAATCTCACATTCGAAGGTTTTGGAAGTCTGTGAGATATGATGAACAAGAAAAGACAATCTATTCTGCAGTTAGATTGAAAGATGAGAATGATAAGGACATAGATGTAGAAGTTAAGTTTACAATGGCAGACGTAAGAAGGGTTTTAGATTTGAAGGACAATGATGACGATCCAATCATTATCCCAGAGAGGTTGAGCAAAGGATTTTGGTTTAGAATGGGGTATGCAGGACACGTGAATGATAAAGGTTATATTAAGTCCAGATTCTGTAAACCATATAAGTTCATGACGCATTGCGTTGTTCATGCACTATCTCACAGGATAGGAGCTTATGATGAGACGTCAGACTACATAATGAACATTATCACATGTTTGGTGCTGAACAGACCTTACAACATCTCACAACTGTTATTCAATCACATGGTTGATAAAGTGAAAGGATAGAAATACATTATGTACCCGAGATTTATTCAGATGTTATTGGATGATCAAGTGCCTAATCTTCCAAAGGATCCAAAAGACGAGCTTAAGTTGAATCATATGAATACTGAAACCTTGAATAGATAGAATAAGTATAAAGGTTTGACAGTTGATCAAGAGCCAAGGATTAAAGGAATTATCGGAAAGATTAAGAAGCCAAACTATGTGGCACCTGAGAATAATCATTGGAGGCATGCAGAGAGCAATTCTGAAGATGAAACTGATAGATTGAGAGGCATGACAGAAAAGAAGTTGAGGTTTTAGTACGAGAAGGATGAGAAGAAAAGGAAAAGGACTCCAAAGATTTCACGCAAAGTGGTTACATCGAAAGTTGTTATTAAGGGTAAAATTGGAATGCAGGAATCACAAAAGAGGTTGGTAGATCATTATTATGAATGTTATACTAATTGTGTTAATGTTTGTGTTGTAAAACCATCAAAGAAGAAATCTCCACCGAAGCTGGTAGATGAACCTGTGATTCCTCCTACAGATTTAATTCAGCAAGGTGTTGATCTGATGAAAATGACACTTGATGATTTTGTGAAGCAATTTAAAGATGCTAAAGCTGCTAAAGTTGCAAAAGACAGAGAAGTTGAGTCGTCTACAAAGAATGTTGAAGCTGAAGGTGTTAAAGAGACGTTAGTCGAAGGTGTTGTGGAGTCAGATTCAAGTGCAACAGAAAGTGATGATCCAACAAAGATTGCACCGATATCATATGTTTCTAGAAAGCAAAAGTATAAGGGGTCTCCAAGGAAAAAGAAAGATTCTGACGAGGAGGACTCAACATATGTTCTAACTCCACAAGAGAAAAAGAACAAAGTTATTAAAAAGAGGAAAGCAAGACCCGTATGAGCTGTTTCAAGGAGTGTTAAAGTGAAAAGAGATTCTACAGCAGTTCCTGAGGTTCAAAGTGTTTAGGTTCTAGAAATTCAAAGTACTGAAGTTCAAATAATTGAACAAAATATTGAAGTTCCTGAAGTTGAAAAGAAGAAAGCTCCTGAAAGCCCAGTCTATGAAAGAGTTGAGAAGACTGGAGAAGATGTGGAAGTGGAATATATAGGTGAAAGACAATCTACACCACCACCACCAATCAATCCTACAATTCATATTCATGATGATCCTGAAGAGCAACCAAAGAAAGCTACTACTTCTAGCTCGAGTCATGGATTTCCGAAAGTTCAAGGTGAATATCCTGATGATCTTCCTGGAGGTGATTTTGATATATTCAATGAAGGTATGATCAATGTGTTAACAAAGAAAGTGAGCTTGTTGGAAAAATTAAAGGTGAAAGCTGAAGCTGAACGTGATGAAATGAAAGAAAAACTTGAAGTACTGAAAGCAGAAAAGGCAGAATTGAAGAAAGCAGCAAATGATCATGCTGATTTAATTCATCAATTGAATGGCGATCTTGAAGATCATGCTAAGGTAATTGATTGAATCACTGAAGAGTTTGATGAGGTGAATGCTAAGTATGAGTCTATGAATGGAACCAACAAGACACTACATCAGATGATTGGTGAACTGCATGAAACGTCTTCTAATGAGAATAAGGTGCTAAGACAAGAGATAGAAGCTCTAAGGGCCGACAAAGCAGTGAAAGACGAACAATTAAACATGTTGTACACTGTGATTGAACACAGGCTTGGATTCAATGTCCAAGCTGTGTATAATGATATTGAAATTCAAAGGGTTGAAGCCAGGAGGGCTGAAAGAGAAAAGCAGTTGGCTGAAGAAGCAACGCAGAAGAAGAAAGGGATGGTAGTTGATACTAAAAAGATTCTTGGATCTTCAAGCCAACCAGATCCATCTCAAGATGAAAGTACTGAAGATGTTAATCCACTTGCTATGGTAGCTGTTGGTGAAGTGAAAGATTTTACGCCAGAAGAAGTACAACTTGATCAAAGAAAGGTAGTTGAAAAAGGTCATGAAGAAAAGGAAGAGGAAGAAGATGATCCTGATTTGAAAGAGTTATTTGATTCAATTGACAACTATGATCCTAATAATGATGATGATGATGATGATCAAGGAGCAACTGGGTTTATGATTGTGAAGCATTCTACTCAGTATACTCTTGAAGACTTCTTGAACGACGAGCTGAATGAACAACAGGAGGATCAACACCAAGAAGCGTCTTCTTCTTCTAAACAACATGCGGGTGATCAGGTATACCTAACTCTACCTAAAGTAATTTACTTGCATTCATCGTTTGAGGGGGAGTTAGAGGTAGAAAGAACGAGGGAATCTATGTTAGAAGAGTTGGGAATGGATGATGGGCACATGAAGTTTGATATCCAAGATGAAATTCCACCATCACCTGAGAGAGAATATACTTTTAAGTTTGCAAACGAAGCTGATAACTTTAAGGATGTAATCATTGAAGAGGGTTCTGATGTTTCCGATGAGGACACACCGTTTCACTATTCAGGTGATGATGATACCTTTCCTACCTTCGCCGAAATGTTCAAGAGTCACAATGAAGAAGAGGTGAGAAGGAAAGTGGTGGAAAGGATTTCGACTGAAGGTATTCCTGAGGTAGTTCCACAAGAAGAGTTGCTAGAAGATAGGAAGAAATGGTTTAAGGTTATGCCTAAGGAGAGGAAGTTTAAGAGGCCTTTACTGTCACACCCCTTTCTGCGGCGGAAGCACGAGGTGTGATCATGAAAGGTTCTCATTGCATACGAAAGGTAAACAAACTACATGCTCAAAAATAACTTCAAACATTACATTACTGAAAACATAAGTCAGGTGTTTACAACACGAGATAGCATATTGTCTTAAAAGTTACAACTTTATTTAACGATAAACTTAGCAACATCCACGAGCATGAATAAGACCACGCGCACATCCATCCTAGTTACCTGAAATACATGTGAGTTTTGGAAAAACGTCAACATAATGTTGGTGTGAATTCATGCAGTTTTTGTATTTCACGTTTGTATACTTTGTATGAAAACATAGTTTGTGTCGTGTATAATTCAAGTTTTCATATATAAATCAAGTATTCATGTGTACACCACGTACTCATGTATAATTCAAGTTTACTTGTGTACCCCACATACTCAAGTATAAATCAAGTTTACTTGTGTACCCCACATACTTAAGTATAAATCAAGTTTTAGTATGGTATGAATCTTAAGTAAATAAAGTATTCATGTAAGTATCAGGATTGTTAATGGGTTGCAAGGTGATTAACATGTGGCACGACATAGGAAGTCACCAAACCTTAGGCATTTTTCTAGTTGGCATATTTTGAGACACAAAAGCACTACTTGGTACTCGTCCTCACCAAGAGTGTGGCTGCCCGACACCCGTTAGATCTAACCTTTTGTTCTGCGGTCTAGGTATATTGTTGATTAATGGTGCTTACGGTACCATATTCGTAACACGATTTCTCGTATCATTTCTCATAATGCATCACACTCGGTACTCGTTCTCACCAAGTGTGCTTCTTGTATTTTTGTATTCTTAAAACGCATCATACTCGGTACTCGTTCTCACCAAGTGTGCTTCTTGTATTTGTATCATACCATTTATAAACATTATAACATTTGTACATGTATTTCACCCCCGAATTATAAAACTGAAAACAGTTAAAAGAAAAAGGGGGAGCATGAACTCACAACTTTGCGTTCCTTGCGTCGTAAACTTCACCGGATTTGCTTATTTAACATCGTGACCTATACGTGTTTTCTTAATGTTAGTCACTAGACTTGTATCGTACAAGTACAAGTCACTGTCTTTTATGTATATGTTTTCTTGTGTTATAAATAATTCATATTTTTAACTAAGTGTCTTACTTATATTATTTTCTCAAAAATAAGTATAAGTATCTTGTGTTTTGCACTTTGCACCCGAATTATGTATCGTGTATATCGTATGTGTATTTTTGTGTTTTTACTTCTCAAGAGTATTTAGTGTATTTTCAAGCCCTAATACACTAGCACGTATAACACATACTACATACACTTAGCACAAAGTTTGGTGATCAAATAATATATATTTTTCTCAAGAAATATATATATATATATACATACTTAATATCCATTTTTATTCTTGAAGAAATCCTTATTTCTTATCACCAACAATTAGGGAAACCTTGGTAATATTTTTAGGTACATTTTTAGTGTCAAAATTTATAAAAATTTTGACAGAGTTCCCCCTAAAAATGGAGGTTTCCCATGTTTTCAAAACATGTGTTTATTTTCTTTTAAAATCAACAACAATATCAGCAACACAATCTTTATTTACCAAACTTGTCAAAACAAGCATATACCACAAACTTATGAACTTGAAAGTTTGTAAAAATATGTAGTAAGTTTCTAACATGTTTAGTAGGTCTTGTTATCTTTAAAAGTAAGTTTAGTTTCTCAAAAACTTTATTTTTAAAGGAAGTGCATTTTCACATCTTCTAGTCTTATTTTCCAAAAATATTTCTTTGTGGGATTCTTTTGTTACACAAGTGTTTATACACTTGTTTACTTACTAAAAATGATTTTAGTTCATACAAGATCCAGGTTTTTAATAATCTAGTATTTTCAACTTGGTTCTTCCGAAAAACCACTTGTAGATCTTTAGATCTACAAACTTGTAACCTTATTTTCCAAGAAAAATTATATTTATTCAAGTTTCAAGTTCATGTATGGATGGATTCATCATCTTTCATATTTGTAGCATTTACATCTTACTAGTTCATGTTCTTGAACATGATCTAGCATGTCTAGATGATGATCCATCCTACTTTAACTAACAAACAACATCAAATAATCATAACTACACAAGATTTACATGATTTACCCATATATCTTCTCTTTATCACTTATGTTCAAGACTTTAGATTATGTGCATTAGTGTTTCTTATCATTTCATCATTCAACCATCTATTAACCACTAAAATCAAGAACAATATGATGTTTTAGAACACTTACTACTAGCACAAGGCTAGGGGAGAAACAAGGCGTAAAAGCGGTGGATAAAAGAAAACTAGAGTGGTCTTTGAGCTTCCAAGTGCACCAAGCTTGTTTGTAGGACTCCTTACACCTTTGTATATATGTAGATTGCTTGGATGAAAGCTTGATGGTGGATGTATGGTGGTGATAGGTGGCGGCCGAAAGCAAGGGAAGAAGAAGAGAAGAAAGTTTGTGTTTGATGAGAGAAGGTGATAATCCTTATTGTTAATTTATAAACCATGTTCTAGATTTAACCATCATACAATATGTCTTATTGTCCAACAACAAGTAAATAAAATAATCAAAAGAATGGTGGGGGTGTCCCCCCACACCATGACCGTCGAGTAGGTGGGGGGGGGGGGGGTAGGGGGTTGGGTTGTAATGTGTTGGTAACTATCTAGTTAGGAACTTAGTTAGGATTTAATGGCTTTATACCGGTTCGGTTAGATACCGGTTCGGTTAGATACCGCTTCTATGTAAACCCTTGTATGTATTCTTGGGTTTTAATGTATTCTTGTCATTGGACTTACACCTAGGCTCCAATTTTAATGTCTGACTGCTTTCTGCAGTTATGTTCACACAGTGTGTCTTACCAGTGAGTTTACTAGTATTTCTGACGCAACGCTCTCGTTTATGCATAAAGAAAAATTTTGTAGTATACAACGTGCATGAATTCACTTGTTTAGCATGTAATCAGTCAATGTTGACATTTAAGCACATAATTGCAGTCATTAAATAACAATTAAAGTGTACGAAAATTACCGGTTTGGTCCCGAAATTCAGGCTGAACTACCTCTCGCCGGAGTCTTCTTGAATAGGTGGGGATACTTTTCTTTGAACTGGTCTTCACGTTCCCATGTGTACTCGGGTCCGTGCTTAGAGTTCCAACGTACTTTGACAAGTTTAACAGTGATCCTCCTGGTCTTGTTGACTTTCCAGTCGGTAACCTCAATGGGTTGTTCTGTAAATCGAAGGGCGTCATCAATACGCACATCATCCACAGGGATGATCACGTTTTCTTGTGTTGGACTCTTCTTGGGGTTGGATACATGGAACGTATCATGTACTCCATTAAGTTCTTCCGGTAATTCCAAGTTGTATGCCACGGTACCAATCCTTTCCAAGATTCTGAATGGTCCGATGTATCATGGGTTCAGCTTTCCACGTTTTCCAAATCTGACTATGCCCTTCCAAGGTGAGACCTTCTACAAAACTTTGTCACCAACCTCGAACTGTAACGGTTTTCATTTTTTATCAGCGTAGCTCTTTTGTCGATCTCGGGCCGCCTTAATGCGCTCTCGGATCTGCATAATCTTTTCGGTTGTCTCTTGCACAAGTTCAGGACCAACCATACGTTTATCTCCAGCGTCTGCCCAACATAAGGGCGATCGGCACTTGCGGCCATACAGAGCTTCGAACGGCGCGACCTTTATGCTTGTATGATAACTGTTATTGTAGGGAAACTCAACTAAAGGTAGGTGAGTATCCCAGCTACCGCCTAGATCCATGACACATGCGCGAAGCATATCTTCCAATGTTTGTATAGTCCGTTCGCTCTGGCCGTCTGTTTGTGGGTGGAATGCCGTGCTCAGATCTAGCTGAGATCCAAAGGCTTCCTGAAAGGATTGCCAGATTCTTGAGACAAAGCGTCCATCTCTGTCTGAAATGATTGAGATAGGCACTCCATGACGTGCCACAATTTCCCTTAAGTATATCTCTGCAAGCTTTCTAGTGCTATCCTTCTCTCGGATCAGTAGGACGCAGATTTCGTTAATCGATCAACTATCACCCATATCATATCGTGCCCTCTCGGGGTCCTGGGTAGTTTTGTTATGAAGTCCATCGAGATTTGTTCCCACTTCCACTGGGGAATCTCTGGTTGTTGTAGGAGGCCAGACGGTTTCTGATATTCGGCCTTAACCTTAGCACAGGTTAAGCACTTTCCAACGTAAACAACAATGTCGCTTTTGAGTCTCGGCCACCAATAGTATTCTTTCAAGTCTTGATTCATCTTGTCCGATCCTGGATGGATCGAGTATCTCGATTTATGTTCTTCATCAAGGATGACTTCTCGAATGCCGCCATAGAGCGGAACCCAAATACGCTTCTTAAAGTATAAGGCTCCCTCTTCATTTGGCACCATGTGTTTCAACATACCCCGGAGGTATTCAGCTTTACGATTTTCTATCTTAAGAGCTTCTTGTTGTGCATCACGAATGCGTGCAGTGAGGTTCGTTCGATTAGTCATTTCTAACGCTCGAACCCTTAGGGTCTTAACCCTTTCTTTTCGACTTAGCGCGTCTGCTACAACGTTAGCCTTTCCAGGATGGTACTTAATCTCACAGTCATAGTCATTCAGCAGCTTGAGCCATCGTCGTTGTCGCATGTTTAATTCCTTCTGATCGAATATGTGTTGTAGACTTTTGTGATCTGTGAAGATTGTAAATCGAGTACCATATAAATAGTGTCGCCAGATCTTCAAGGCGAATACCACTGCTCCCAGCTCCAGGTCGTGAGTGGTGTAGTTTCTTTCATGTACCTTCAATTGTCTTGAAGCGTAAGCGATGACTTTTGGCGCTGCATATGCACGCAACCCAAACCCTGTCGTGAGGCGTCGCAGTATACCACGAAGTCATCAGTGCCTTCGGGTAATGATAGTATCGGTGCATCGCATAGCTTGTTTTTAAGTAGCTGAAAGGCTTCTTCCTGTTTGTAACCCCAGTCGTATTTCTTGTCTTTTTGAGTAAGGGTCGTTAGCGGTTGAGCTATCTTTGAGAAATTCTCGATGAATCACCGATAATAGCCCGCTAAGCCCAAAAATTATCGAACTTCAGTTGGGGTTTTGGGGGCCTCCCAATTCTTTATTGCTTCGATCTTGGATGGGTCCACATGAATGCCTTTTTCGTTCACAACGTGACCCAGAAATTGTACTTCGCGAATCCAGAATTCGCATTTCGAGAACTTTGCATAAAGCCTCTCTTTCTTCAGTAGTTCCAGAATAGTTCTGAGGTGTTGCTCGTGCTCTTCCTTTTGTTCGCGAGTAAATCAGGATATCATCGATAAATACAATCACGAATTTATCGAGATATGGTTTGCATACGCGGTTCATCAGATCCATAAATACCGCTGGCGCGTTCGTCAGTCCGAATGGCATCACAAGAAACTCGTAATGCCCATAGCGTGTTCTGAATGCAGTCTTGGGTATGCTTTCTTCTTGGATTCTTAGCTGATGGTATCCAGATCGAAGATCGATCTTGGAGTAGTAGCTTGATCCTTGTAACTGATCAAATAAATCATCAATCCTCGGTAATGGATACCGATTCTTGATAGTGAGCTTGTTCAGTTCTCTGTAATCGATACACATCCGCAGTGTTCCATCCTTCTTCTTCACGAATAATACTGGAGCTCCCCAGGGTGAGAAGCTTGGCCTTATAAATCCTTTATCCAACAACTCCTGAAGTTGTGTAGACAACTCTTGCATTTCGGATGGTGCAAGCCGATAGGGCGCCTTGGCTACAGGAGCAGCTCCTAGAACCAAGTCTATACGGAATTCGACTTGTCGTTGCGGAGGTAGTCCTGGCAGATCTTCGGGAAAAACATCGGGGAATTCCTTCACCACAGGAATGTCCTCGAGTTTTGGCTCCACAACCTTCTTATCTACAATGTGTGCCAGGAAGGCAACACATCCTTTCCTTAAGCACTTCTATGCCTTCATGCAACTGATGATTCGAAGAGGCGTGTCTCGCTTTTCTCCATGCACGACGAGAGTTTCACTATTCGCTAAAGGGATGCGAATGATTTTCTCGTGACAAATAACTTCAGCTTTGTTCTTGGACAACCAGTCCATTCCGACTACTACATCGAAGCTACCCAATTGAATAGGTAAGAGGTCGATGCTAAAATTTCGTTCACCAAGTTCTAGTGTGCAGCCTCTAACAACTTCGCCCGATTCAACAAGTTTACCATTGGCTAGTTCTATGGAATAAGGAATTTCTAATCTACTAGATTCTATTCCAAGCATGCGTTTAAATTCCACAGACATGAAGCTATAATCGGCGCCAGTGTCAAATAATATGGATGCAAAGTGATTGTTAATGAGAAACGTACCGGTGACCACATTAGGGTCCTCGCGTGCGTTTTTTGCTCCAATCACAAATGCTCGAGCCTGAGCGTTGTTTCCCTTTGGGCAGTCCTTCATGAAATGATCCGTGCTTCCACAACCAAAGCATCCTTGGTTTTGCCCAGCTCCATTGCCATTCCGGTTACCATTGCCATTTCCATTTCTACCATTGTTTCCAGTTCCAGCACCGTTGCGGTTTCCATTCCCGTTCTTTCCTTTTCCCCAACAGTCCTCGGTATGGTGACCCAGGTTTCCACACTTGTCGCATTTTGGAATGCGACGAACTCCTCCGTGATGACGCTTGCACTGGTTGCATAAAGGCATAGTGCCCAGGTACCTTTTGGTATGAGCGTCATTCATGGTTGAAAGAGTTTCCGCTTCCTGAGGCGGTTTAGGGTCGCGCTTCTTGTTGTTGAAGCCCTTGTTGTTGTTGCGAGTTGCTTGATTCAGATTCGAATGCTTCCTCTTCTTGTCACCAGACGACTTAGCATGCGTCTCGGTCCTTTCAATTGAGTTTAGTGATAACCTCTTCCTACGAACATAATCTTCAGTAAGGTTGGCAGCCAGAGTTACCGCCTCAGTGATGGTTTGAGGTTTGGCCGAAGTTACCATGTCGCGGAATTCTGAGGCCAGTCCCCAAATGTAGCGTTCCACATGCTTAAATTCAGGAGTCACCATGAAGGGAAGCACTCTAGACAGATCATGAAACCTTCGAGTGTAACCAGTGATGTCAGCACATTCCATGGTCAAGTGCCAAAACTCAGTCTCCAATCTTTGGTGTTCGGCACGAGATCAATACTTCTTTCTCATTTTCTCCTTCAACTCATCCCAAGACATGCCATACGCTGCATCATCACCCATAGTTTGGACTTGCAAGTTCCACTAAGTCAGAGCTTCGTCGACAAACAGGCCAGTAGCAAAAGTAACTTGTTGGTCCGCGGTACACTTGCTCATGCGGATGGTGGACTCAGTCTTCTCCGTCCAGCGTACAAACGCCACTGTTCCTCTGGTGCCATCGTAGTTCAGTGGTTTCCAGTCGAGGAACTGCTTGAAGGTGCAGCCTTGAGTTGTGTTTCCTCCAGACGAATCTCCGTGTCCGTTACGTCTAGCATTGCTTGGTCCTGCACTGTCTTGAGTACGGTTCGCCTCGTAATGGGCGATAGCAGCTGAGATCCTTTCTTCCAGTAGAGCTTCCAGCTCTTCGGCAATTCTTGGCAGTGGGGGAGGAGGAGGTTGGTCACAAGCGTTCACAGCTCTTCTGGGTTCCATGTTCTGAAGAACACAACCCAATAGGGTTAGACATTTGTTTGATATCGTCATACGAGACAGTAGTAGTATATATATATATATATATATATATATACACACAAGCATATACCACATAGTAACATCAAACAATCCGCCAAATGTATAAATCATTTCATACCGCAGCAAGCATGTATAGTTAGGTAAACACCTTATTTTACATTGGCGGTTCTTGTCTTTATACCCTAAATCATTACTCTCTTAAAAGAGTGTTTAATAGGCTGGGGGAGGGGTGTTCACATTTGACCCTTTTCTTGCACTGAGGGAATATACACGGGACAAGACTTGCTGTGGTTTCTGTGCACTGAATTCCATAATTATGTATGCATCCATAATTACGTAACTCCTTGCACGGTCCTCACAGTTCGTTTCATCCTCGTATCTCTCCCTTCAGATGGGCCATCGCTTTCAGGTAAACTCACGTATACTTGTGACATTCTACTTCTAGTATATGTATATAGGCTAATTATCACACAAAATTGCAAGTAATTTCTCAGCTAAAGACAAGTGCTACTCCTGTGCAACCTAAGCCTCGTAGTGTCTTTTCTACACTCTTTGTAAACAGTTTCAGGTAGTGGATGTCGCGGGACATTTTATGCAATGAAAACTCTTTGAAAAATTGTTTTCGTGAAAGGATCCTAGAGATTGTAGACAAGACTTGAGAAGGAATCCTGGTTCACTACAATCGTAGCTCTGATACCAATCTGTCACACCCCTTTCTGCGGCGGAAGCACGAGGTGTGATCATGAAAGGTTCTCATTGCATACGAAAGGTAAACATACTACATGCTCAAAAATAACTTCAAACATTACATTACTGAAAACATAAATCAAGTGTTTACAACACGAGATAGCATATTGTCTTAAAAGTTACAACTTTATTTAACAATAAACATAGCGACATCCACGAGCATGAGTAAGACCACGCGCACATCCATCCTAGTTACCTGAAATACATGTGAGTTTTGGAAAAACGTCAACATAATGTTGGTGTGAATTCATGCAGTTTTTGTATTTCACGTTTGTATACTTTGCATGAAAAAATAGTTTGTGTCGTGTATAATTCAAGTTTTCATATATAAATCAAGTATTCATGTGTACACCACGTACTCATGTATAATTCAAGTTTAGTTGTGTACCCCACATACTCAAGTATAAATCAAGTTTACTTGTGTACCAGACGTACTTAAGTATAAATCAAGCTTTAGTATGGTATGAATCTTAAGTAAATAAAGTATTCCTGTAAGTATCAGGATTGTTAATGGATTGCAAGGCCATTAACATGTGACACGACATAGGAAGTCACCAAACCTTAGGCATTTTTCTAGTTGGCATATTCTGAGACACAAAAGCACTACTCGGTACTCGTCCTCACCAAGAGTGTGGCTGCCCGGCACCCGTTAGATCTAACCTTTTGTTCTGCGGTCTAGGTATATTGTTGATTAATGGTGCTTATGGTACCCTATTCGTGACACGATTTCTAATATCATTTCTCATAATGCATCATACTCGGTACTCGTTCTCACCAAGTGTGCTTCTTGTATTTTTGTATTCTTAAAACGCATCATACTCGGTACTCGTTCTCACCAAGTGTGCTTCTTGTATTTGTATCATACCATTTATAAACATTATAACATTTGTACATGTATTTCACCCCCGAAGTTATAAAACTGAAAACAGTTAAACGAAAAGGGGGAGCATGAACTCGCAACTTTGCGTTCCTTGCGTCGTAAACTTCACCGGATTTGCTTATTTAACGTCGTGACCTATATGTGTTTTCTTAACGTCAGTCACTAGACTTGTATCGTACAAGTACAAGTCACTGTCTTTTATGTATATGTTTTCTTGTGTTATAAATAATTCATATTTTTAACAAAGTGTCTTACTTATTTTATTTTCTCAAAAATAAGTATAAGTAACTTGTGTTTTGCACTTTCCACCCGAATTATGTATCTTGTATGTTGTATGTGTATTTTTGTGTTTTTACTTCTCAAGAGTATTTAGTGTATTTTCAAGCCCTAATACACTAGCACGTATAACACATACTACATACACTTAGCACAAAGTTTGGTGATCAAATAATATATATTTTTCTCAAAAAAAATATATATATATATATATATATATATACATACTTAATATCCATTTTTATTCTTGAAGAAATACTCATTTCTTATCACCAACAATTAGGGAAACCTTGGTAATATTTTTAGGTACATTTTTAGGGAATAAGTTTCTCAAAAACTTATATTTTTCTAAGTGTCAAAATTTATAAAAATTTTGACAGAGTTCCCCCTAAAAATGGAGGTTTCCCATGTTTTCAAAACATGTGTTTATTTTCTTTTAAAATCAACAACAATATCAGCAACTCAATCTTTATTTACCAAACTTGTCAAAACAAGCATATACCACAAACTTATGAACTTGAAAGTTTGTAAAAATATGTAGTAAGTTACTAACATGTTTAGTAGGTCTTGTTATATTTAAAAATAAGTTTAGTTTCTTAAAAACTTTATTTTTAAAGGAAGTGCATTTTCACATCTTCTAGTCTTATTTTCCAAAAATATTTCTTTGTGGGATTCTTTTGTTACACAAGTGTTTATACACTTGTTTACTTACTAAAAATGATTTTAGTTCATATAAGATCCGGGTTTTTAATAATCTAGTATTTTCTACTTGGTTCTTCCGAAAAACCACTTGTAGATCTTTAGATCTACAAACTTGTAACCTTATTTTCCAAGAAAAAATTATATTTATTCAAGTTTCAAGTTCATGTATGGATGGATTCATCATCTTTCATATTTCTAGCATTTACATCTTACTAGTTCATGTTCTTGAACATGATCTAGCATGTCTAGATGATGATCCATCCTACTTTAACTAACAAACAACATCAAATAATCATAACTACACAAGATTTACATGATTTACCCATATATCTTCTCTTTATCCACCCTTTATCACTTATGTTCAAGACTTTAGATTATGTTCATTAGTGTTTCTTATCATTTCATCATTCAACCATCTATTAACCACTAAAATCAAGAACAAGATGATGTTTTAAAACACTTACTACTAGCACAAGGCTAGGGGAGAAACAAGGCATAAAAGCGGTGGATAAAAGAAAACTAGAGTGGACCTTGAGCTTCCGAGTGCACCAAGCTTGTTTGTAGGACTCCTTACACCTTTGTATATATGTAGATTGCTTGGATGAAAGCTTGATGGTGGATGTATGGTGGTTATAGGTGGCGGCCGAAAGCAAGGGAAGAAGAAGAGAAGAAAGTTTGTGTTTGATGAGAGAAGGTGATAATCCTTATTGTTAATTTATAAACCATGTTCTAGATTTAACCATCATACAATATGTCTTATTATCCAACAACAAGTAAATAAAATAATCAAAAGAATGGTGGGGGTGTCCCCCCACACCATGACCGTCGAGTAGGGGGGGGGGGGGTAGGGGGTTGGGTTGTAATGTGTTGGTAACTATCTAGTTAGGAACTTAGTTAGGATTTAATGGGTTTAGTTAGTATATTAAGTGTGTTATGTAACATAGGGTGTGTTAGGGTGTTTGGGGACCCTAACTAGCATTATTTTGGTGTTCCGGGTAATGTCCGGTTGTTCGGTTAGATACCGGTTCGTTATAGTGCTAAATTACACTTTTTAGTGTCTTTTAAGTACCTTTTGGTAGCACCTTCGATTCCCGACTCTTAGGGAAGTATTCTGGATGATAAAACGACATTTCTGCATGATATTTATATGTCTAAAAGCTTATTAGAGCTGAATTTATTAAAATTCTGCACTTAAAGTGCGTTTCGGGTGCTTTTTAGTGCGTATTTTAGCTTCCGTAAGGTATATATGTAAACCCTTGTATCTATTCTTGGGTTTTAATGTATTCTTGTCGTTGGACCTACACCTAGGCTCAAATTTTAATGTCTGACTGCTTTCTGCAGTTCTGTTGACACAGTGTGTCTTACCGGTGAGTTTACTAGTATTTCTGACGCAACGCTCTCGTTTATGCATAAAGCAATATTTTGTAGTATACAACGTGCATGAATTCACTTGTTTAGCATGTAATCAGTCAATGTTGACATTTAAGAACATAATTGCAGTCATTAAATAATAATTAAAGTGTACGGAAATTACTGGTTTGGTGCTAGTTGTCACATTTACAATACTTTACGGATCGTCCAGATAAATCTCTGGGTGATATTCTTTATTGGGGTTATCTTGAAGATTTTCAAGTATATGCAATTAGAAGAGAACATGGTATTCAATACTTTGAGTTCCTTTCTGATATTAAAACTCTCCCATGGTAGGATATGGAGGAGCTCGTGCAGACAAAATAACATCAAATAGTTCTATTATGGTCTAGATGTGAAGATACATGATCAAAAGTTATGGAACTACATAAAGCTTCAAGCAAAGAACAAATTTCCAGATTGGAAGCCTCACTTTCCTGAACAGATTATCAAGTATGATCCAGTCATAAGTGAGAAAGATATAGCTCTGAAGATAAAGCCTCCGAGATGTTTGAAAAAACATGTCGCTACGTGCTATTGAACAAGACTTCCATGAAGACTTTAAGGGTTGGATTTATAATCAAAGCACAGCGGAAGCAGTGATCTCACTATATGACAAGAAGATAGGTGAAACAAGGTGCATCAACGTGTTTGATCCGATGTGGCTTGTGAACTACACAAAGAAAGACATAGACTGCCTGTTCTTCAATAAGATTGTGTATGATGGGCCAGATAGAGCACAAGCGCAACAATATTAAACGATGGAAAATATGTGCTTTGCGAAAGACATATACTTAGGGAGGCACAGGCAAAGTTTATAGATATAGAGTTGGAGGAATTCTTGAAGAAAGAAAAAAGAAGTGAAAGATTCAGGAAGATAGTTGAAAGAGCCGCAGTGTTAGGTCGCAAAATATTTGAAAGGCCTCCTCCAACAGATCAAACACCAATCAAAGCTCAAGAAGAAAATATTCCGAGGTGGGATAGAAAGAGAGATGGAGATCCAGAGCGTAGGAAGTACTGGAATGAAATCGGAAGGCCTTTAAGGCGTAAGATGTTGGCAGAGAGGGCAGAGAATAGGAGATAAAAGGCAAAGGCAACCAGGCACAGCAGGAAGACGCAACGAAGACTATGCAGGAAGGAAGACTATAGCTACATCTAAGGGGGTCTGTTAGTGCAATATATCTGTAGCTTCCGTCTGTATCGAGTCTGTATTTTGTCCTGTATGTGTCTAATGTATAGTTTTGTATATATGTTATTTTGTAACTGGACGAAACGGGAGCGATGCATTATATGTAAAAGTGATCCGGTTGGTTGAATTTGGGTCATCAGGACGGATGGCCATCCGGACGGATGGCCATCCGGACGGATGACCCTCCGACCGGATGACTTTTCACCTCCCAGTTTGTCTATAAATAGAGATGTAGGGGTCACATTGTTAGAACTTTTGGCAGTCTCTTGTAGAGAAGCTCTGTCCAGATCTCTTTGGAACTTTTGTACTTTCAGATTATTGAATGAGAAGGGACAAGTTAATCATTGATTTCGTTGTTGATTACTCTTTTACGATGCATAGGGATTCTGCACCTCTGTATTGATCGATTCGAGCACGTTCTTCATCGAGAACCATTCCTCAGGGGCGTACACAGGATGCACTCGCCAGTATTTCTTGCTGATAAAACTTTTTAAAACGCATTTCAGGTAACAAAATATGAAAGCCAAATAGAAGCCAGCTAGAGAGCACTGAAGGGTTGGAAAAGTGGCTATAAAAGTTACCTAAACAAGAAAGAAGTTTTATTTCAATAAATTAGGGTTTATGCCTATAACCATATTATAATGGAAACTTGGGTGTTTCCCATGTATTTATTATTTATAAAATGTGGTGTTTTACTCTGATAAACTATTTCCTAACTACGATCCTGATATAAATTTTCGCTGCCAAATTTGTTGGTGCACACATCTGTCGTCTTCATCTTATGTCGAGTCTCAGTATCATTGCGGGTCTGAAAGAAGATGATGTCATCATCTTTCATGATGACATCATAATGGTGACATCAATATTGACATCATCACATGACAACATCACGTGAAATTTCATACAAAGTCAAATCAAAATGTTGAAGGTCATGTTTCGCTTGAAGACAAAAGTATATGTGTCTTAAGTAGAGGTTTCGCTTTTATGGTCATAGAGTGAAGGTTCCGCTTATTCGTACACATGTAGGTTCGCTTATATGGACATGTACATATAAGCGAAACCATCAGGTCTATAAATAGTGGACACTTGAGCGAAACCACATAGATCAATCCCTTGTATTCCATACCGAAGTGCTGCCGGTGTGAAGATCGATTGTACACAACGTTTATTCAATACAATCAGTGTTTTAAGGTGAAGATAAAGCCGTTTCTACCTTTGTTTCTTAGTTTCCGCCTCTGAAACGAAGTTAAACTCCTCTGAACGACTCGTTCGGGTCGGTACACGATCCTACAAGTGGTATCAGAGCTCAGGAGGAGGAGTTCTACAGATTACAGCTGAATTTCATTGTTTTTTCTATATTCTACACCTTCTTTCATCAGTTCAACGAGATTTAACGGTCAAAACTGTTTCAAATTTTTATAGACTGTGTAAAATTGTACATTAACAAATCCTCGAAAGTTTCATAGCTTAAATCGACTTAAAAATGGATCAAATGACCTTCGAACAAGGTTCCGCTCTTTCGAACATAGTATAGTTCCGCTTATTTGGACAGTTAGTTCCGCTCTTGTGTCACATTATTTGCGGTTTCGCTCTTCTGTACATCAGTGGTTCCGCTCCAAAGGACTATCAAGGTTTCGCTCATATGATCATCTGATTCCGCTCACATGAATCATTATTGCGTATGTCAGTTCATGTGATCAGTTGTTGTCGGCAAATTTAAAAAATATATCACTTTGCATGAGAATAGATAAGGTGTTGGAAATTGAAAAATTTGCATGTGATGTCAATCATGTTACAAGTATTGAGAAGTCCAAGAAAGTTATGTTGGTTAAGTGTTTGTCTGCCAGGTGATCTGAATTAAATAGTGAAGCCCATGTGTTTACATATGTGATCGGTCCAATCAAAGTTTTCGGTTCATATAAATCAGGTGTGAAAGTCAAAGGTATATGTTAGTTGTTCACATGAATATCTCGATTCAAGTTTGCATGTGTCAGTCTCCACTTCATGTATTCAGTTCAATCAAGCAAAGTTAAGTGCAGCCCACATGAGTATCATTTGCGGCCCAATCATTGTTGTTGGATAAGTGCATTTTAAAGGCCCAATGAGAATTGTTTAGAATCATTGTTATCAGTCCAAGTTGTCATCGACCCATGTGATTTGTTTCATGTAACGAGGTTGTGTCTGGAAAGTGCATCGTATTTTGTGTCATTTACAAGAGGTGTTTCAGTTTGTTTGAATTCGAACTCTTTCTGGTTGTGTGGTTTAGTCAGGTCGGTTGTTGTTGTTGATCCGGGTTATAGCAGTCTGCACAGTTTGTCAACTCTCAGTTCACACAGAATAGTCACCAGTTCGAGTACTATTTTGTTTTAGTTAATTGATAAGTGGTTAAACTGATTGTGTTTTTTCTCTGTTTCTTTTAAGGTGATAAAGGTGTGTTACAAGGAGAATCAGTTCGTGTGAAAGCTTGTTTGAGAAATTCTTCGATTCCGAATCATGGATAACGATTTCTACAACGCCTTTGCGACTCCGACTACTCCGGCTTCCATTGCTCAGAACATGAATTTGGAAAACGAGACGGGAACCACCCAAAAACCCCCGAAATTGATGAGTATCGAAGAATACTACGGGTGGAAAGATAGATTCGAGAACTGGGTTCAAGCTAAACATCTTAGGTCGTGGGAATGTATCTTGAAGAAATATGTTTTGCCACAGACTGATTTGAAAGTTGACAAGAAAATATCTGAATTTAGTGATCAAGAACGTGATATGTATAGAGCTGAAAAGATGATGATCAGTCTACTTCAGCAAGCTATCAAAGAAGACATTTTCATACTGCTACAGCATGACAAAACTGCAAAGTCAATCTAGGATGCACTTAAAGTCAAATTTGAGGGTAGCGAGAATATGATTAAAAGCAAGAAGGCACTGTTAAAGAAAGAGTTTGATTTGTTCAGCAGTCTACCGGGTGAAGACACAAAGAAGCTGATTGAAAGATACTGTCACCTTGTGCGATCTATGTCAATGCTTAGTATAAAAAAGGAGTCTGAAGAGTGGGTAGACAAATTAGCTGATGCGTTACCGCAAAAAGAGTGGGGAACTTATTTGATGATCTTGAAAAACACAGGGGTTTATGATGGGTTAACAATTGGTCAGTTTATCGAAAATATTGAGGGTCAAGATTTGGAACAGCAGAAGATCGCGAGGATGAACAGTTCAAGTGGTCATCAGGATGTAAAGATATACTACAAAGGTAGTATTCCTGTTCAAGAAGCTGAGAGAAGCCCGAAAATCCAGACTGCTTTTAGTGCTGGAGATTCATCGGAAAAAGCTGATCAAAGTTCAAACAAAAGCAGCAGTGGTTTCTCATTATATCCGAGTGTCAATCCAAAGAGTTCATCAGAAAACTTTCAGTCTCAAAGCACCAAGATAGGAAATGGTTATGTGATTCAGTGCAACATCGCTTTAAATCTTCCAGAAGGTCAAAGTTTTTCAGAAGACACTGCTAAAGATCACATGGCTCTACTTGGTTCTGTTTTGTTATCTTATGAGGGTCTAGTGGCTGGTCGAATCGGAAATCCTATGCTCACAAAGGAGGATTACGATCAAATAGACGCCGAAGAGATGGAATTAATGGATATCAAATGGTGTCTTGCTAGTGTTCTTAGACGTGCTGAAAAGTTCAAAACGATTACCGGGAGAAATGACTTTCTTGATGCTCATGTATCTACTTTAGGTTTTGATAAATCTAAAGTTACTTGTTTTTCGTTGCAGGGAGAAAGGCCATTTCAAGCGGGAGTGCAAGAACAGAGAAGCTAGTGGCGCTCAGAATCCGTTTGGAAAAGATGACTACTACCGGAAAGCCATTTATCAGCAGGTTGGTCAATCACAAGATTCACAGACGGCTCATGGTAGAAAGATTGAGGATTCAAGGAGAGCATGTTTGGTAGATTTCAACTGGAGCAACTACATCTCTCCTGATAGCAAAGCATGCATAGTCGATCAAGATGATGAGAGGCTACCTGAAGGCTTCAGTTGGAATATGTTTGCAGATGAGAATGGGAATTTTAAAGCCTTCATCGCCAAGATTGTCAGAGAACCAGACATATTTGCTACGTGGATGACGTCTATTGGTGAAACTGTAAAATCTGTTGCATCAGATGAAAGCTTACAGAGTGCAGATGAAAGTTCACAAAGATCAGATGAAAATTCAGAAAGTGCTGATGAAAGTTCACAGAGTTTAAATGAGAATGTACAAAATGTTGTTAGTTCAGAAAAGGAAGTTGTTTTTGATCAAACACCATCTGATTCTGGATTATCAGATACTAGTTCTGAAAAGTCTGCACAGTTTGATCAGTCACCTTCAGATGATAGTAGCAGTGATGATGAGGAGGAAAAACACATTAATGTTGCAAAATCTCATCTTTCTCCTGAAAGTTTTCATTTCTATTTTGCAGATCGCATGGAGAAACTGAAGGAGAAACGAGCTGCTAAAGAACAACAACTAAAGAAATCTGAAGATGTGGTTCAGAATGAGAATGTTGAAAGTGTTGCTGAGAAGACTACTGAAGCTGAGAAGGTGAAAGAAGAAGAAAAAGTGATAGAAGTGGTGAAAACAATCGAAGTTGAAAAGATTGTTGAAGTTGTCAAGCCTTGCACGAAGTGTTTGGAAGCATGCAAGGAATGTGTAGCAAAAGATGACATAATTGCTGAGTATGAGAAGAAGAAAGAGCAGTTACTGTTCAACCTCAACTATGTGAAAGAATCTTATGATGTCTTAAACAAAACAGTAACTGGTCTCCAAAAGACAAACTCAGAACGAGAACAAGCACTAACGATGATGAATGCAGTTATGATGACAAAACAAAAAGCCATCAATTTTTACATCGAAGAAAGTGCTAAATGGAAGCAAGAGTTGGAGACAGAGAAGATTGAGAATGAGAGATTTAGACGTTTATTACGAAGTTATTCTAGTTCAGATTATCTCATTGATCGTATTTACCCAACTGTTGCAGGTATGGAAGCTTTTCAAGATGAGAAGCCGAAGAAAAAGAAAGATAGTGGTAAGAAACCGACTGTTAGCTATAACAAGTGTCCGCCTCCAATTTGGGAAGGGTATTCTCCTAGAAAACCAAACGAGGAGCAACTTGAAAAAGCAGTCAATATAAAGCTAAAAACCAACACAACTGACGTTTTACCAGATAACATTGATGTCACGTTTACCTCGTCTGATACTGATCATGAGTCTGAGTTAATAAAAAAGGTGGTCGATCAGGTGTTGGATACTGAGGAGGAGTCTGAGTCAAAGTCTGAGTCTGGAGGGTCAAATTCGTCTGTCAACAGTCCAAAGTCGTCGGTTAAACGGTCTTATAGTAAAGAATTTTTGTTATCGAAAGCAAATTTGGATGATGAAGCATTTGAAGTTGCATACACTTTAAATGATTCAGACAAATTGTACTCAGACAAAGATTTTCCAATAAGAAGTGTTCGTTTTGATATGATCAAAAAGGTTTTTAAATTGACAGAAATTAATATTTCTGAAATAAAAGATTTAAATCTTATTGAAAAATCTAAAAAGTACACTTCAAGAGTTCAACAACGTCTAAACAAGAAAAAGGGTTACAATTCTAGTTCTGGTTTTCAAAAGAAACAAAACCAAAATCGTAGCTACAAAAAGAAAGGTCTTGGATTTATTCCACCAGAAAATCATAAAAATTTGAAAAATTCTAAAACAAAAACAGAATTTGTGTCAGGTGGATGTGTAGAAGAAGAACAGAAGAAACCATTCTGGAGACAGTCAAATCAAGAATTTCTTGCTGAAAAGAAAAAGAATGGAACTGAAGTGTTTTATCAAAGAGAGACTCGTACCTGTTACAAGTGCAATGACACTGGTCACATTGCATGGAATTGTCAGAAAATTGCCAAAACAAAACAGGGAGTTTCTCAGAAATTGAAAGAAAAGGTTGTTGATGTTGAACCACCAATCGAAAAATTTAAGATATTTGAAAACTCAACTTATGAGATTGGTGAGTGTTCTAAAAAGAATTTTTACAAAAAGAAAGAAAAAGACAACCAAGTGTGGGTTTTTAAAACAGTTGATGAGAAATTCGGCGATGAATCTGGTTCCACAAAGCCAGAAGAGCCACAGGTTGAGATGAAAATTTCAGTGAATGATGATGAGTTTCCATCACTGAAATTTGAAGAAGTTAAACAGAAAGTTGGCAAGGTTGATATCTCGAATCAGTTTTACAACGAGAAAACTAAGTTTGATGTCGAGAAAACATTTAATGGAAGTGTTAAGAAAATTTTTGGGAAAATGTTGAATGGGAAAGTTAAGGGGGTTAAAGATTTTTATGCAACTAAAAAGGCAACTTACAACCCTACTGCGCAAGAGTTGAAAGCCATCAAGTGTGAAAAGACTTGGATGGAAGTCTGTTTCCCTTGAAGTCTTAGGACTATGCCGGAGATCCCAAGTTTATATCGTGGATCAGGAATCGGCATCATTCATATTTTAAAGTGTTTGTATGAAAGTCGTTAAAATTGTTAAATTTTTACAGGATAAGTGTGAATTGCCGGAGCCTCCAGGTTGGTAAGTGCGAAGCAGGAATCGGCATCTTGTTTGGTAAAATGGTTTGTGTAGATGTTTTATTCCTACATGTGATTATATGTTTTGGATATTCTTACAAGTGGTGAGAGGTTGATTCTGACATAGTGATTACTCAAGGTCATTAATTTGAACTTGATGTAATCCTGATACAAGAGATTGAATGGACAAATGATGAACCAAATCCCTAATTTTACAAGTGGTAAAATCAACAAAACTTATTTTCCGGAAAAATCATTTTGGTTAAAACAAACTTAAGTGTTTTGAAATCATAATGAGAAAATAGTTTTGTGAAAGGGGGAGTTCTGATTGTTTATGCCAAGTGGATGGCGATTTGAAGCGATTCGATATCGGTTGTCAATTTTTCTTGTACAGTTTGTTTTCAAATTTCCTTTAATGTGTTTGCATTTTAGGGGGAGTAGAAAATTTCTGAAAATCCAAAAACATTAGAAAATTTGAAAAAGGCAAAAACATGATAAAATCAAAAATGAGTTTTAGTGTCAAAGAAGAGGAAATGACAGTACATCAGTAGACGGTCACAGTATGCTAAAGAAATGTATTGTTTAAATAGCGTTAAACGGTCTCACTGATGATATGCCGATAGGTTTTTACACATTTAATAAGCTTTTTCGGGATATAAACTTAAATTCAAACTTGCTTGTTTCGTGGGGAACACTACTTGGATATATAGGTAACCCCTGAAATCTCGTTTGAAAGGTCCCTCTTTCTGAGATACTAGGTCTTCATGCTCAGTGATATCTGGGGTATTATCCCGGGACTTCTGATTTTGCGGAAGCAATGGCCTAGTCCCCGGATAATACTTTCTACTTGCTTGAAATATAGCGCCGCCCTCAGAAAATTGATGAAACAATAAAATTGATAGTCATTGCTGTTGTAATTCAAAAGATCCTCTAAAGGGGACACACCAAAAGTCGAAGCCGTCATCTCTCTGCGTATCGAAAGATCGACCGGAGCTCTCACGGCCCTCGCAATTTAACCCCTTACAGATATCATCTGTGGTATACTCACCTGTAAGACTGAATATTGGGATCTGGATACGGGAGTATATTCAAGAGGTGGGACACGTGAATGATTTTAAGTTCTTAAAACATCTAACTCATATCCTGAATCAGTTGAAATTTGTGTGAGAATTTATGTGGATCAGTATATTGGCAATCTAAGTGAATTGTTTAATTCTTAATGTGTAACTAAGCTCAACGGTACTTGTGACTTGTCAAAATCTGATATGATCCTCTTACACAAAATTCACAAAAATATTGTCTATAAAAATTTCTTTACTGCATTTCTTTACATTCAAAAATACAAAAATATTTTCGGTGTGTTTTAGCATAAATTTTGTAAAACTCAAAAAGATTTTCGACAACTGATGTTGGAGAGCTGATTTTCAAAATTCCAAGTGCTAGACATGATGAACAAATGGTTTGGGAAAATGTGTTTTGAAAAGAAAAATTATCAAATTTTAAAATGATTCATCAAGTTTATTGAGTTATTTTTGAGGAAGAGTCAGTATTAGTGCATACATTGAATTGTTAAATGCGTAAAATTTACTTTTAGGTAGAGTGAGTTTGTGCAGGTTTAAGTATGAGTTGGATTGATGATCCTGAGCTGGATGAGAGCCAGATTACGATCTTGGAACAATCTCAGAAAGAGACAGCCAGATTACGATCCTGAAGCAGATGATGCTGAAGAACTAACGGAATGCCAACACAATGTTAAGGGGAGTCTGTTAATGCTGAGTGAAAGAGTGAAGCTCAAAGAATGATCAAGACTGAAGATGCAAAGACTCGACATGTGAGACTCGTCAACATCTGAGGGGGAGTCTGTTGGTGCACACATCTGTCGTCTTCGTCTTATGTCGAGTCTCAGTATCATTGCGGGTCTGAAAGAAGATGATGTCATCATCTTTCATGATGACATCATAATGGTGACATCAATATTGACATCATCACATGACAACATCACGTGAAATTTCATACAAAGTCAAATCAGAATGTTGAAGGTCATGTTTCTCTTGAAGACAAAAGTATATGTGTCTTAAGTATAGGTTTCGCTTTTATGGTCATAGAGTGAAGGTTCAGCTTATTCGTACACATTTAGGTTCGCTTATATGGACATGTCCATATAAGCGAAACCATCAGGTCTATAAATAGTGGACACTTGAGCGAAACCACATAGATCAATCCCTTGTATTCCATACCGAAGTGCTGCCGGTGTGAAGATCGATCGTACACAACGTTTATTCAATACAATCAGTGTTTTAAGGTGAAGATAAAGCCGTTTCTACCTTTGTTTCTTAGTTTCCGCCTCTGAAACGAAGTTAAACTCCTCTGAACAACTCGTTCGGGTCGGTACACGATCCTACAAAATTAATAAACACCGATACCACCCGCTCTACGGGTCGTGGCCGCCCGCCTCCTGGGGCAGGGGTCGAGGGTTGCGACAGTATGGTTAAGCTGTGGAAGGAAATATCGGATCATGTGCGAATAGGCGCAAAACTTAGGCGCCATTAATCCTGTTAAGGACCAAGGAACAAAAAGGGTAGATCTATCAGGTACGGGCGAGCCCCACTCACGAGTCCATGTGGGACCACTTAGAGTGCTTTTGTGCCCCAGTCGAGGGTAATCGACACTAAATCGTCTATGGGTTGAGTGCTTCCTATGTCGGCACACATATTAATGTCCTTGCAAAACATTAATGATCAACAAGTTCATTGATGCTTTACATACCAATTTTCGATACTCTAACTTTCAAATGTTTTTAAGATTCATTTGATGCGGAATTAAAACACATGAACCCGCCAACTTTTCTGTTGATGTTTTTAAACTTACATGTATTTCAGGAAACTAAGTGGATATTGGTGCAGAAGTTTACAAGTTTTCAAGGTTGTTAAGAAGACGATGTCATCCACATTTTGGAAGGGTTTGGTCCATATATCCCGTCTTCGAACGAGACATAGGATGTGTCACACCCCGACCGCGTAAAACAACGAAACCGCGGCAGAAACGTCGAGGAGTGGAGCGACAGAATTATTGTTTCACAACCATGGATTCAAAAATTTCATTTTATTAAAATATTAACATTAAACATTGTCTTGACATTAAGTTAAAACACAACCACATCGTCTATCATTTGTTATTTAGTCACTAAGGCCTCGTCCAGTCCTAAGTGAGCATGCATCCTAGTCTCAATCAACATCATTCGACACCACCTGAAACATATGTAAAAATAAAGTCAGCAAAGAAATGCCGGCGAGCACATAGGTTTTGTGTGAGTGTCAGATTCATGGCTTGTTTACATGTTGAAATAACTCGTACAACTTTGTTAATCGATAGTAGAAAACATTGTTTTGTAAAATGTTTGTATTGTAAAATGAATAACCAAGTCAAAACAGATTGGTTATAGTTTATAAAACCTCGATGCCATGAATCTTAACTCAAAACACTTGTTTTTGTAAAACCAAATCATAAATCGTTCTCGTAATAAAACTCGAATGGTTTATATCGTATAGAAAACATCATTGTGTGACATCGTTTAAAATCATTTGTCCAAGTGAACTAAATAACGCCACGGAATATAGGATGATAAAAACACTTATATATAAGAAGTACCAGCGGCGTATCTAGCACGCTTTTATCACATTACACCCGCCCCGTTACCTAATCACTTACCATAACCTGTGACATCTGTGCTTGTGATATCATCTTACAAACTTTGAACAATCCAATATTTATAAAACAATGTGTTTTAATCCCAATATTTGTTATTTATGTTTGACTTTATGCACGATTTGATTTTTTGATTGATTTTGAACTCTATAATCGCTTTCTGGAAAGATATACGCAAACTGATGCGTAAACGTAATCAGTTTAACGTGACAAACTCTCTGGAACAGCAACATAAACTTAACATACCTTAAATAACCCTTACATAACTTAGAAATAAGTTTTAAAGGGTTTGGTATGGCAAAAACAAGTTTATTCGATCACAGGGACTATTTGCGTCAACTTGCAAAAGTCTACCGTTTCGTAAGGCAACATATAGTCCGGAACTTGATCATAAGCAAAACATACCATAAATAACCTAAACATAGCTTAGAAATAAGCTTTGATAGGTTCGGTGTGAGAAAATATGCTTATTCGATCTTACAGGGACTAAAAGTGTCAAAAACGACGTAAGTTTGCATTTACGCGCATATCTTATGTTCTGACCACATCTGGACACCCAAAATTTTTGTACACACTAACATATTTTTATTTTAGCGATCGGCATGCAAAAACTTCATTCGTTTCGCAATTTTGATCGTCTTCGCGTCCGTTACAATTTCCGTCGTAATTTACCGAACAACGTAACCTGACAGCCAAACGAACCGACATCCGTAATATTTTTGAGCAAAATTCAAGTTAAATATACTTTAACTTCATTATGGAGCTTGAAAATGAGCTTGACGGGTGTTAGAAGTGCCGAAACGCGTCAAAACAAGCTCAGGGGCTGAAACTGTCAACTATTGAAAGTTGTTGGTCTGTAGGTAGCTTGCGGACCGTATGCACATGGCCTTACGGTCCATAAGGCATGCCCAGTTCACAGAAAATTCCCAGAAGCTTCCCAGCTCGTTCTTGAGGCCCTTGTCTGCAATTTTTATGGTTTGGGGACCAAGTTAACACATCTCCAAGGCTTCTAATCTGCTTGTAACATTTGTATGGTCATGATTTCTTGCTTCTTGGCCACACAAACAAGTGTCATGATCTTTTTCTTCATGCTCTACTATAAATAGCAAGCCAATTCATTCATTTTCCTACACACTTGATCTAAATTCTCTAAGTTGAGGTTTTATAACTTCATACCTGAGAATTATAAAATCAAGTTCAAGCAAGGACCTTTTGTACGCATCCCTTGATTCTTTTATTGCTTTCCTAGCTTAAAAAGTCAAACAGTGTTTGACTTTCAGTTTGACCAAGTCAATGGTCAACGCAAAGTTCGTTTGAACTTTGCAACGTGATTGTAATCACGATGGTTATAATCCTTAGCGATTATACCTACTGATTACCACGTTAACTAGGTGTAGTGACGAGTCAAAGTTTCGGTCAAAATGCGTTTTAGCACGCATTTTGCAATGGAACTACTCTTAGGTATTGTTTTGATACCAAATCAGTTTTCTAAGTAGGTTAAATATGTTTTGACATGTTTAACTCGTCACTATTAGTTTAGTGCTTGTATAGGGTCGTAAGTTAAGCGGTCTAGACAACCGCTTAGACTTTCGAACCCGACCCGTTTGGTCGATCTTTTAGGATCCGACCGAGCATGTTTAGTGATCATAGTCGCATATGGAATAACCTCTGAGGTTATACCTTATGATCACCTAGGATTGGTTAGTTATTTGTTAAGTAGCTTATATGCCCATAGGAAATGACCAAAATGCCCTTTTGAAGCATAAATCCATAATGTGCATATGTGGACATATTTTTGACATGTAATCTGATTTAGTAACATGTTAGGGTATAATTGGTCATGTAAGACTTGACATAGCACATAGTTAACCATCCGACCTTAGTTTCGCGCAAACGACGGTTTATAGTGGCTTAAACTACCATAACGGGTCGAGACGGGTCAAAAGCACTTAGGTAGACTTCCAAATCAGAATGTAAGGTCTATTAAATCATGTCATATGAGTTCAAATACTCATTTGATTTATAGATATTCATTCTATCCTATCTCCCGGTTTAGGAGCCGTTTATTAACATGGTTACCTATACTAGGTGCCTTGTTGATTCCGTGATACTTGGAGCATAAATTGGTTTTATTCTCAAGACTAATAAGCAATCCCAAGTGAGTACATAGTTCCCCTCTTTTACTGGTTTCAAATACTTTGTGGTGATACACATGCGCATACTTGTTACTTTCATGCTTTCATTACTTTTATGACATAAACATGCAAATTTCACCTAGTACATATATAGTACATGCTTTCAATTATGTTTTGCTATGCATGTTTACTTAGCATGCTAGCACATTGATTTCATAAACATTTTTGCAATGTATGTTTACTTAGCATGCTAGCACATTGATTTCATAAACATTTTTGCTATGTATGTTTACTTAGCATGCTAGCACATTGGTTTCATGAACATTTCTACTATGTATGTTTACTTAGCATACTTAGTACATGGTTTTCACATGCTTACATTGGTTATGACATTTGGTGTGTTTAATCGGAAAAATAATACATTCATTAACATTAGCTACGCCGCTTGGTAGTATGTAATGGTACCATAGGAATTGACAACTCCCGTTTCCGACTTCCTAGGTTTGTTTGGAAGTTGGGAATGACAGAATCTGATATACATAACTTAGATGAACCTTTAACTTGTTTAAAGGTTTGTTGCCACATTCGCAAGGCTTGAATGTATGCGAATAAACAATACTGCATAAATGTTTGTAATCATAAAGCATTGTTTTCTTCAAAACATAACATTTGATTTAAACTTGGGTTTATTCAAAAGCATGGTTTTGTACATTTTCCTACGTGGTTGAGCAACTACTAGTTACTCACTGTACATAACATTGATTATCACATTAACATTTTCACGTTGTTAAGTAGATACTTTCTACTTGCTATGCATTACATTTGTTTATACATGATACATTTCCCACATGACATTATACATGGTTTATACATAAACATTTTAACATTAAACAAGACATTTTAGTTGGTTATTGATAAGTGACTTATGTAACGGGGCTATGTGTTATATGATAAAAGCATGGTGGATACGCCGCTGGTACTTCCTATATATAAGTGCTTTTATTGTATTATGCATTGTTGCGTTATCTAAGCCACTTGACAAAGACATAATTTTTTTTCACAAAGGCACAACATTTTTATACAAAGTAAACATTTTATACAAACTCACTTTTACTTGGTTATTCATTTAACCATGCATATTTCTTTCATATCATTTGATTTTCATATCGATTTTCACATGATTTCATAAAAGAAAACATTTTACAAGGTTCATAACTACTTTTTGTTAAACCCTTCTTTAAACTACAAGTCATGAATCTTGCATAAACAAAACATATGTATCTCACATGCATTTTTATGCTGACGTACCTATTTTCGCATGTGTTTCAGGTGCTAATGCATGATGATGCTTGTGCTACACTTAGGCAGACTTGGGCCTTAGTGACTTAAAAGACAATTATTATGTTATGCTTTATTTAAATTCCAAGACAATGTAAACATTAATCTTAATAATACAAAAGTTTAATTACCATGGTTGTTGAAACAATAATTCTGTCGCCTCCCTCCCCGACGTTTCCGCCGCGGTTTCGTTGATTTACGCGGTCGGGGTGTGACAGAAGAGTTGGTATCAGAGCCAATGGTTATAGGGAATTAGGTTATTAGTAATGCTTTGACCTAAACTATAACTTTCTAGGACCCTAACACAAGTTTACTTGTGTTTAGATCTTAAAACAATACCCGTCACCTATCCTTAGGTGATTACCAAAAACATGAACACCAAAAAAATTCCAAAATGATTTTGAAATCAATCATCTATCCTTAGATGATTTCTTTTGGCCGTGTGCCTTCCAAATTTTCAAATCTCGTCAAAGTTTGGGTCTAAATAATGTGAACACGTGCAAATTGGAAGAGTGAATGCCTATACCCTGAGTTTTCTGTCTAAGGCTAGAGTGTTCGTACAAATCTGCAGTATCGGACCAGTCACTCTTACCTGGGAACTCTTGGGGTGAGTGTTCACTTATAGGCGAGCATGTCTTCAGCGGTACATTATTATGACCTATTTACTTTGATTCGTCACTGTGTGTCATTTGTTTGCTTTGTGGTAACGAACAAACGACCACCATCCTTGCATCTTGTCGATTTTATTGCTATCTCGTTTCTTTCATCACATCATCTCACTCGTTTTCTCTCATGTTTCCTCTTTTAGAATGCCTCCTCGACGTAACGTTCAGCAACCTGATGCCGAACTGGCGGCTATTATAGTACAGCAGATGGCTGCTATGCTACCTAATCTCATAACTCAAATAAACCAAGCCAACAATAACAATAATGCACCTGCTCCGTGCAATTTCAAATGTTTTAACTAGGCTAAACCACTCCAGTTTAGTGGTTCTGAGGGAGCAACTGGGCTCCTACAGTGGTTTGAGAGTCTTGAGAGCACTTTTCGCCATGTTCAGTGTCCGAACAACCGTATGGTCAAGTTTGCCTCTAGCGTATTCCAAAAGAGGGCTCTCACATGGTGGAATAGGGTAATGAGAGACCGAGGTGCTGAAGTAGCTTTGGGTCAAACATGGGAGGAACTTAGAGCTCTCATGATGAGAGAATTTTGTCCTCGTCTTGAGCAGAGGGCACTTGAGAATGAGTTCCATGACCTCAAGCAAGATAGTGATAGATACGAGGAGTTAAGCTTGCTCTGTCCGACAATGGTCACGCCTTTGGATAAGGCCATTGAAAAATACATAGATTGTTTGCCATATCCTGTTCAGGATATCGTCACTGGCAGCAACCCTACTACCATCCGACATGCCATTGAGCTCGCTGCTACCCTTACTGAATCGCAAGTCAAGAAGGGAAAACTCCACAGGAAGGGTGACAGGAGACAGAAACAGTCTGATAGCACCAAGGAGCAAAAAGGTAAGAAGGCTGCTGAGTCTTCAAAGAAATCAAGGAAGCATAAGGCTTCCAAGAATTTCGCTGTTACTACTAAAGCAAACCAGGCTGCTCCAAATCAGCCTGCACAACCTACTGCCAAAAGGAAGTATGCTGGTAATGCACCTCTGTGCAACCGCTGTAATAGCCATCACCAACCACAAGTGCAATGTTGTATCTGCACGAACTGTGGTAAATCTGGTCATCTTGCAACCACTTGTTGTTTTGCTGCGAACCAAAATCAAGCAGCCCAAAACCTAGCACAAAACCCTGCCCAGAATCCTGCACGACCTCACTATCCTCCTGGTTCATGTTTCAACTGTGGGGATCTGACCCACGACCCACTACAGGAATAACTGCCCGAGGTTGGTAAACGCAAATCAGGCATCGGCTCGTGGTAGAGCTTTTTAATCTGGATGCTAATGAGGCTCGCGCGGATAACAAAGTGGTGAACGGTACGTTCCTTGTTAACAACCATCTTGCTTCTGTTCTATTTGATTCGGGTGCCGATAAGAGTTTTGTGTCCTTAGCTTTTGAGCCTATGCTTTCGATGACTAGAACAAAACTAGGAAAGCCCTTGATAGTAGAAGTAGCTAGTGGTGAACCCGTTGTACTTGATTCCTTTCTTCGAAATTGCCAGTTGAACCTCAATAACCATCTTTTCCCTATTGACCTCACACCGATGCAACTCGGGAGCTTTGATATAATAGTAGGAATGGATTGGTTATCCAAGTACCATGCTGAGGTGGTATGTTTTGAGAAGTTGGTCCGTATACCGCTTTCGACTGGCGAAATCTTAGAAGTTCATGGGGAGAGACCTGCTAGTAGCCTTAAACTCATGTCTTGTACTCAAGCCCAAAAACACCTATGAAAGAAATATGTCGCTTTCTTAGCACATGTCGTAGAGGAGAAAGGCAAGGGTAAGACTACCCAAGATATCCCTGTTGTTCGGGATTATCCTGAGGTATTTCCTGAAGAATTACCTGGTTTACCCCCTGTGCGCCAAGTCGAGTTCCGTATCGACCTTGTACCTGGTGCAAATCCTATTGCTAAATCACCTTATCGTCTTGCACCGTCTGAGATGCAAGAATTGTCTAAGCAGCTTCAGGAGCTATCTGACAAAGGATTCATCCGTCCGAGCCTTTCCCCTTGGGGCGCTCCTGTCCTCTTTGTGAAAAAGAAAGATGGATCATTTAGGATGTGTATCAATTACCGTGAGCTTAATAAGCTTACCATCAAGAATCGATATCCCCTACCTCGCATTGATGATCCCTTTGATCAGCTACAGGGTGCAACTTGTTTTTCAAAGATCGATCTGCGTTCTGGGTATCATCAACTTCGAGTGCTTGAAGAGGATATTCCCAAGACAGCTTTTCGTACAAGATATGGTCATTATGAGTTTACTGTTATACCTTTCGGTTAAACAAATGCTCCTGCTGTTTTCATGGACTTGATGAATAGGGTTTGTAAGCCTTATTTGGACAAGTTCATCATTGTTTTCATAGATGACATTTTGATCTATGTTAAGACTCGAGCTGATCATGAGCAACATCTTCATCTTATGGAACTCCTAAAAAAAGAACAGCTTTTCGCTAAATTCTCCAAGTGCGAATTCTGGCTTAAGGAAGTTCAATTTTTTGGGCATATCGTTAACGAACGAAGTATACATGTAGATCCCGCCAAAATCAGTGCGATTAAGGATTGGGATACACCTACTACTCCTACCGAGGTTCGTTCATTTCTTGGTCTAGCGGGTTATTACCGCCGTTTCATTGAAACTTCTCCAAGATTGCGGTTCCTCTCACTGCTTTAACTCAAAAGAACAAACCTGTTGAGTGGGGACCCAAACAGGAGGAAGCTTTTCAGACCTTGAAACAGAAACTCTGTGATGCACCTATTCTATCTTTGCCTGAGGGTAATGATGATTTTGTCGTGTACTGTGATGCATCCAACTTAGGCCTTGGTTGCATTCTTATGCAAAGAAACAAAGCCATAGCTTATGCATCGAGACAGTTGAAGGTCCACGAGAAAAACTACACAACTCATGATCTTGAGTTAGGTGCAGTAGTTTTCACCCTCAAAATCTGGAGACACTACTTATATGGTACGAAGTGTGTAGTGTTTACTGACCACAAGAGTCTCCAGCATATTTTCAATCAAAAAGAACTTAAAATGAGGCAATGACGTTAGGTTGAACTCCTAAACGACTACGATTGCGAAATTCGCTACCATCCTGGTAAGGCGAATGTCGTGGCTGATGCATTGAGTTGTAAGGAACGTGTCAAGCTTCATTGTGTTCAAGTTCGATCTGACTTTCAGACCCACATTTCTCGGGCTCAACATACTTGTGTTACACAAGACTTGATGGGTAAGGAATTACCGTGTCATACTAAGCCTGAGCTTGAACTGAGAGATTTTGGGTTGTTTTATTTCATGGGCCGCTTGTGGGTCCCAAGTATAGACAATCTTCGCACCTTGCTAATGGATGAAGCTCTTAACTCTCGTTATTCTATTCATCCTAGTGCAGACAAAATGTATAAGGATCTTCGAACCCCGTATTGGTGGCCGGGTATGAAGAAAGACATTGCCTTATATGTTTCCAAATGTCTTACTTGTCTTAAGGTTAAGGCAGAACACCAACATCCCTCTGGATTATTGGATCAACCAGAGATTCGGGTTTGGAAATGGGAAAACATTTCTATGGATCTCATTACCAAGCTGCCGCGCACTAAAAGAGGTCAGGATGCCATTTGGGTAATCATTGATCGTCTAACAAAGTCAGCACATTTCTTGCCGATCCGTGAGGATCTATCTGCTGACAAGCTTGCTAAAATATATGTTGATGAGATTGTATCTCGACATGGTGTTCCTTTGAACATTATATCTGACAGAGATGCTCGATTCTCGTCTCGCTTTTGGAGAATCATGCAATCTGCCTTGGGAACTCAACTTAATTTGAGCACAGCATATCATCCACAGATGGATGGTCAATCTGAGAGAGCAATCCAGACATTGGAGGATATGCTTAGAGCTTGTGTGATTGACTTTGGTGGTAGTTTGGATTCGCATCTACCTTTGATCGAATTCTCCTACAACAATAGTTATCACTCTAGCATCAACAATGCTCCTTTCGAAGCTTTATACGGTCGAAAATCTCGTTCACCGGTCTTCTGGAATGAGATAGGTGAAGCTCAGCTTACTGGACCTGAACTCATTCTAGAGACTACAGATAAGGTCAAGAAGATTCGTGATAACCTTCAGACAGCTAGAAGCCATCAAAAGAGTTACGTGGATCGACGACGCAAGCCCTTAGAATTTCAAGTTGGTGATCACGTCCTACTCAAGGTATCCCCATGGAAAGGTGTGATTAGATTTGGAAGGAAAGGAAAACTTGCACCTCGCTATGTTGGACCATTCAAGATCGTTGAAAGAAACGGAAAAGTAGCCTACAGACTTGAGCTACCTCCTGAACTTGGAAATGTTCATCCAACTTTCCACGTGTCCAATCTCAAAAAGTGTTTAGCTGATGAGAACCTCCACATACCACTTGATGAAATTCGTGTTGATAACACGATGCACTTCGTTGAGAAACCTGTGGAAATCATGGACCGTGAAGTCAAAAAGCTCAAACACAAGCGCATACCAATTGTTAAAGTTCACTGGAAATATAAACGTTGCCCAGAATTTACTTGGGAACGTTAAGATCATATGAAGGCGAAGTATCCTCATCTGTTCTCACAAGTTTCCTCTAAATAAAATTCGTGACGAAATTTCCTAAAGTAGGGGAGACTGTGACATCTGTGCTTGTGATATCATCTTACAAACTCAGAACAATCCAATATTTATAAAACAATGTGTTTTAATCCCAATATTTGTTATTTATCTTTGACTTTATGCACGTTTTGATTTTTTGATTGATTTTGAACTCTATAATCGCTTTCTTGAAAGATATACGCAAACTGATGTGTAAACGTAATCAGTTTAACGTAACAAAATCTCCGGAACAGCAACATAAACTTAACATACCTTAAATAACCCTTACATAACTTAGAAATAAGTTTTAAAGGGTTTGGTATGGCCAAAACAAGTTTATTCGCTCACAGGGACTATTTGCGTCAACTTGCAAAAGTCTGCCGTTTCGTAAGGCAACGTACAGTCCGGAACTTGATCATAAGCTAAACATACCATAAATAACCTAAACATAGCTTAGAAATAAGCTTTGATAGGTTCGGTGTGCGAAAATATGCTTATTCGATCTTACAGGGACTAAAAGTGTCAAAAACGATGTAAGTTTACATTTACGCGCATATCTTACATTCTGAACACATCTGGACACCCAAATTTTTGTACACACTAAAATATTTTTATTTTAGCGATCGGCATGCAAAAAATTCATTCGTTTCGCAATTTGGATCGTCTTCGCGGACCGTATGCACTTGGCCTTACGGTCCATAAGGCATGCCCAGTTCACAGAAAATTCCCAGCTCGTTCTTGTGGCCCTTGTTTGCAATTTTTATGTTTTAGGGACCAATTTAACACCTCTCCAAGGCTTCTAATCTGCTTGTAACCTTTGTATGGTCAAGATTTCTTGCTTCTTGGCCACACAAACAAATGTCATGATCTTGTTCTTCATGCTCTACTATAAATAGCAATCCAATTCATTCATTTTCCTGCACACTTAATCTAAATTCTCTAAGTTGAGGTTTTATAACTTCATACCTGAGAATTATAAGATCAAGTTCAAGCAAGGACCTTTTGTAAGCATCCCTTCATTCTTTTATTGCTTTCCTAGCTGAAAAAGTCAAACAGTGTTTGAATTTCAGTTTGACCAATTCAATGGTCAACGCAAAGTTCGTTTGAACTTTTCAACGTGATTGTAATCATGATGGTTATAATCCTTAGCGATTATACCTACTGATTACCACGTTAACTAGGTATAGTGACGAGTCAAAGTTTCGGTCAAAATGCGTTTTAACACGCATTTTGCAACGGAACTACTCTTAGGTATCAAAACACTTTGTTTTGACACCAAATCAGTTTTCTAAGTAGGTTAAACATGTTTTGACATGTTTAACTCGTCACTATTAGTTTAGTGCTTGTATAGGGTCGTAAGTTAAGCGGTCTAGACAACCGCTTAGACTTTCGAACCCGACCCGTTTGGTCGATCTTTAGGATCCGACCAAGCATGTTTAGTGATCATAGTCGCATAGGGAATAACTTCTGAGGTTATACCTTATGATCACCACGGATTGGTTAGTTATTTGTTAAGTAGCTTATATGCCCATAGGAAATGACCAAAATGCCCTTTTGAAGCATAAATCCATAATGTGCATATGTGAACATATTTTTGACATGTAATCTGATTTAGTAACATGTTAGGGTATAATTGGGCATATAAGACTTGACATAGCACATAGTTAACCATCCGACCATAGTTTCACACAAACGACGGTTTATAGTGGCTTAAACTACCATAACGGGTCGAGACGGGTCAAAAGCACTTAGGTAGACTTCCAAATCAGAATGTAAGGTCTATTAAATCATGCCATATGAGTTCAAATACTCATTTGATTTATATATCTTCATTCTATCCTATCTCCCGGTTTAGGAGCCGTTTATTAACATGGTTACCTATACTAGGTGCCTTGTTGATTACGTGATACTTGGAGCATAAATTGGTCTTATTCTCAAGATTAATAAGCAATCCCAAGTGAGTACATATGTAACACCCTGAAAACGGGTTTAGTAATCAAACTCCGTTAATACTAAAAGACGGGTAACGTACCGTTAGTAGTAAAAATAACCCGGTAAATATTTGGATTTAAATAAGAAATCCTAATATTGAATAAAAACGAATCAAAGTTTTAAGGAATTAAGTTATTAAGAGCCTGAGTTAACGGGATTTAAAATATAACGGGTTATAGCTTCCCGAACCTGTCAAGTTAACTAGGAGTAATTAACCTAGTTAACAAGGTGTAAATAAGTAAATAAAATATGGAGTTCTAGTCCCTAATAATTAAAATCTAAACTTGAGGGACCAAAACCATTGAAAAGGAAACAAGTTCTAATTAATAAAAAAAAACACCACACACACAAGGTGTGTGTGTGGATCGATCTTCAGGAGCGACCAAGAAGGGTGAAACCCTAAAGTGCCAAAAATCATCAAATTGAAGGTCGATTTCTGTCCTAAATCGATGCATGATTACATAAAAACGATCACCAAGTCATGGGGATCACAAGGTATGTAAAAATTTGATGATTCGTGAAGTTGCAAAATTTGAGTTAGCATCATAATTCGCGAATTATGTAAGGATTAGAGGAGCTATGGCTAAGTTAGTGATGTACACATGCTTAGGAACTAAACCCTAAGTGAAAATCATACATATGATGCTATGACTTGAATGATTTGGAGATCACCTATATGTGTGTTAAATGGGTGTTGTAGAATGATGAAGAACACTAGAAATTAGATTATAAATTGAGTGTTATTTATTTATATGAGGTGAATCTAGATGTTATTATGCATACTAGATATATTAAACTTGCAAGAATTGTTTAATCTTGGCTAAATAGTTAGTCATGAAACTTGATATTTGATTTAGTGAAATTATGCCCACTAGGTGTTTGTTAAAATGCCTAAACGAAGCAAAAATGTTGAAATTCCATGGGAAGTGTGCATTTGAATATTTTGATAGATCAATTGACTTTTAGGAAGTCAAACTAACCGATGATTTAATCGAGTGATAAAGTCGACATAAGACCCGTTAGATGGAGTAGTCATCATTGATAATGACTAATCTAACCATCTTATGAATTATGATGATAGTTTGACGCCTAACGAGCTAGGTGGAAGCTTGATGAGTGAACGGGTCAAACGAATCAAGAAGGAAAGGAAATGCGTAATTTGGATGCGAGGTAAGTTAAGCTTACGCCCTTTTTACTTTTATTACAAAATGCTTATTTGTGAGCATGGAATACGATTTATATTAAGTAAATGAAACATGATATTCCGGCGCGATATAATGCTAGTCGGAACAAGTGAAAATGGTGAAATGGTAATCCGGACATGGGTTACCGAATAGATAAAGGGATTTAAAACGATACCATTTGGCATAAGTCATAATGGGTCAAATAAAACAGGAAACGTTAAAGGTGTGAAATGGTAATTAAGTGCCATCTTATAATGACAATTGGTCATTTCGACTAAACGGGTCAAATGGTGTTGTTAACACCATTTGCTAATAGTATTTGATGATTGCTTGTTGAGTTTTGTGATCACAGGAATTAACACATGGTTAGCATTGCTATTATCTAGATATTAATAGCAAAAAGGTATTAAAACGGGTCAATATGTTGATCCGAGCCAGGTACACATAATTATGTTGTAGTTAAAAATGCTATTTTGGTCGAATAATTGGTGAGAGTCCTTCGTCGTAAAAGAAGGACCAAAATCGACCAAAATGCCCTTGTAGGCTAAGTTGAACAAACAACCCTTAAAGGTTGTTTGGAAACGAATTTCATGATTAGATAAATACTTAGAATAAGTATAGAAGTTGAAAGATGTAATATGTTAGTCAAATGGCTCTATTTGAGTTTTTCCATAAAATAATGATCCGAGGGGTAAAACTCGGAACATATAGATACCCACATTAAATCCAACGCACATATAGTTGTGGTGGAAGATTACTTGATAAGAAATGTAGGAATAAGATGCTAGAAATGAATGAAAGCGAATTCAAGCTTTAAAGTGCTTAAATACCCTTAACGGGTCAAAATAAGCATTTAAGCGTAAATGGGATTTTATTATGTAAGAAACCTGTGATTTGAGATTAATATGATAGGAGATATTGAAATAATGAATTTCATGAGTTTAAAGGTCAAATAAACATGTTGGTGTGATGAAATCATGAACAGGTCAATATTAGGTAAAAAGGGTAGTAAACCGAAGACTTAAAAGTCTGAAATTATGTTAATTCGGATGTAGGATTTTAACTCCATAAGATGGAGAATTAAATTACGGACGCGTAGGAAAAAGAATCGGGTAAAACGGATTAAAAACGAGAGAGTTATGCTCGTTTCCGTGAAATCAGGTCATGTTGGGAATATACAGCAACTGTTAAGCAACAATCTGCCAAAAAGGGGGCTAGGTGGGGCGTCTAGCCCCCCCCCCCTGAACTTGACAAATGCTTAATTTTGTTTGTTTGATCCATATAACTTGTTTAAACTTGTTATTTAACTATCAAAACTAACTTTTAAGTTGGTTTTGATCATAGGTGATTGCCAAGAGTTCCCGGATGAAGATCAAGCTCGATGAGGAACCAAAGACGATAAAATTTAACACTCGAGATTAAAGCTTCAGCACGGCGTTACGTCATAACTTTTAAACGACGAACTTATTTATATTATGTTGAAAACTTTTAAGTTGTAAAAGTTTTAGATTACTCGTATTTTCTAAGGATACTTAATCGTAATTACATGTTTATTTTCGTTATTTATACGAAAACCTTTAAAATAATAACATGGGTGTTAAGTTGGTAATCAGAGCTCATGGTTAAAGAATAAAGTGTGTTCGGTTCGAGGCTTGATCGCAAAATCCGGTAAGTACATGTATACCAATGTTTAGTATGATTAAAGTGTTGAGAACAACACACATGGTTATCGTGTAATACACGTTACACCAATAAAAACGATATAGAATAGATATAGTCAACGAAATTACACGCGTTGATGCGTATAGTAGAAAAGCCTTGTATTATAATACGGGTATCCTTTATGTTGAAATTACTAATTGTTGTATATGTTTTAGTTGAAGGACACTCGCATATGAGGATAGCGAGAGTTTAACAAATCACAGATTTGACAGAGGAACGGTCCAAAGAGTATGCTCATCAAGGACCTAAATCGCGTAACGGTCGCGAACAAGGCTAATGGCAAGAGAAGCCCGTTAGGGCAACCATTACCAGGTGCACACTTTAAATTTAATTGCACAAGTAGTAAAATGAAACAAACACGTAGGGAATAACGGTTGCATATATCTGATAAAACCTGAATAGGATATTTATTCAGGATGATGTTTCCAAGAGAAGTTTAATAGAAACATGTGTTATTCACGATGATGAGTAACAAAAGAAATAATAGGATTAGCTCATATGGAAACTTGGACCGGGGGTAATTATCCAAGTGGAAAACTCTCAATATAATGCTATTGAGAAAAGTAGCGATCACATTAACGAATGTGATTATATAACAGCTTGATAGAAAAGAAAAACATTTTATATATGTACAAATGTAAAACTATAAACTAATGATTGTTGTTTTGCAATTAAATAAAGTTTTACTAAATGAAATCAGAGATATGAAATAAATAGGGGCGTTACTTACATGGGGTGTGATGTGAAAACTACAAAAAGGTCATGTGTATCATGCGTCGACCGCTTACTCTGGCCAAGTAAGTAGTGGCATATGATACCATGAACTTCTTGTAGCGGACACATTTACGTCCGATGTAGTAAGGGCAGGGTGAATGGGACTAACTAAAAAGGTACCCAAATGAGTCAAACAAGTAAGATGTTTGATAATAAACGTAAACACAAGTCAAATGACGGGGAGCGTTTTACGTTAGAATAACGAGCCCAAGAGAAGAGACAAAGATTAAAGTAAATGAAAATACAGGCCAACTAATGAGAATGCTAAGGCATAGAGGTAAAGTTTGACTATCATAAGTGATGAAATTCACACAGACAAGTCAAAGTGGTAGAATAAAAGAATAAAAGACTTGACTAAATAAAAGAAATGGATTTTGCTAAAACGATCAAATAAATTAATATGATGTCTAAAACCATATAAGAATGGTTACTTGATGATAACTTCGGTAAAGATACCCGATAGATGGGTAGGATTTTGAAAGCATGCGTAAACTAAGAGACGGGTACGCGAAATAGAAAGTCAAAGGACTCGGATTAAGAGTCATGACTAAAAGACGATGAGAACTTGCAAACAGAAATTTTGATAACTACGTTCAACTATTCTAAAGTTGAACGGGTTGAATAAAGAATGAAGTTTGACGTTCATGAGTAATGAAATCTCACGAGAATAAGTCAAATGGGATAAATAAAGTATAAAAAATTGGTAGTGCAAGTAAGCACAACCGAATAATGGAAGCACGAAATAATGAAGAACCCGGGTAACGGGTCGTAAAGAAGTATAATTAAGAACCGGAGAAACGGTGAGCGTAGAACAAACCGACGCGTAAATGACGTAAAGAGTCATAAAGTCGGAAGATTAGTCCAAGAGTAAACGAACGAAGCTTTAGACTACGGTCAAGGCCAACTAAAGTTCAAAAGCAAAAATAAATGATTCCAAACATAATGAGAGATGCTTTGAAGCTATATATGTATATATACATTTGAATATAGACATGCGTAAAGAATGATCTACGAGATCAACATAACCTTTGGGGTTATAAACAATGGAAAGGTCTACGAGACTAAAACGACCCACGGGTCACGACTACAAAGAAATAGATTATAAGGACCTCGCCTTAAAGAGGTGAAAGTCTAATAAAATAGCCTATAAGGCAAAGTGATAAAACCTATGGGTTAATTAGACAATGTGAGGGAATAAATTGAGAATCCCCGCATAAAACAAAGACTGTAAAAGAATAAATTTTGGACTGTCAATATCCCGGTATGGATAATTGACAAAAGTTAAAGAGATGATGCTAAACTAAAACTTCAGTTTTGATAAGAAATACCGTTTTTACAAATATAAATTCTGATAGGAATTTAGATAGTAAGCATAAAAGATACAATTCTTGACACTGATAGGCGCAAGACGATATATTCGAAAAGAGATATTTTCAAAAAATGAAAGGTTGATATAAATTAAACATGATGTGACACGATCACGGTCAAGAAATGCAATGTGAAGTAGAATCACATTATAACCAAGCGAGTGGTAAAAAGTAACTGGACTAATAAGTCAGTTAGTGAGACCGGTTAACGTCATTTAAATAAATTTGGTCGCTTGTAAGCGGTGGATTCGATATAACTGAATCGAATAAATGAAAATGAAAACAAAAGAAATGGTTGCTAAAAGTGAAAGATTTCACTAAAGACCTTTAAACGGGTCAAAGTAACGGATTCATAAAGAGTTCGATAATATATAAAAGCGATGGATATTGCTAAGTTAAATTAAATAGTAGAAATAACGAAATTACGTTATTTCAAGTTGTATTATGCCGTATGAGATACGTAGATGATTAGTAACCAAAAAGGATATTACCATACTTTTCGGGTAATGCCAACAATTGGTTAAAATATGACCAATGCTCAATTGATTATCGAGATCGAATGCATGGAATTAAACTCGATAAATCATGTAATAAAAAGGTTTCGAGGACGAAACCTCTTTAAGGGGGGTAGACTTGTAACACCCCGAAAACGGGTTTGGTAATCAAACTCCGTTAATACTAAAAGACGGGTAACGTACCGTTAGTAGTAAAAATAACCCGGTAAATATTTGGATTTAAATAAGAAATCCTAATATTAAATAAAAACGAATCAAAGTTTTAAGGAATTAAGTTTATAAGAGCCTGAGTTAACGGCATTTAAAATATAACGGGTTATAGCTTCCCGAACCCGTCAAGTAAACTAGGAGTAATTAAGCTAGTTAACAAGGTGTAAATAAGTAAATAAAATATGGAGTTCTATTCCCTAATAATTAAAATCTAAACTTGAGGGACCAAAACCATTGAAAAGAAAACAAGTTCTAATTAATAAAAAAAAAACACCACACACACAAGGTGTGCGTGTGGATCGATCTTCAGGAGCGACCAAGAAGGGTGAAACCCTAAAGTGCCAAAAATCATCAAATTGAAGGTCGATTTCTGTCCTAAATCGATGCATGATCACATAAAAACGATCACCAAGTCATGGGGATCACAAGGTATGCAAAAATTTGATGATTCGTGAAGTTGCAAAATTTGAGTTAGCATCATAATTCGCGAATTATGTAAGGATTAGAGGAGCTATGGCTAAGTTAGTGATGTACACATGCTTAGGAACTAAACCCTAAGTGAATATCATACATATGATGCTATGACTTCAATGATTTGGTGATCACCTATATGTGTGTTAAATGGGTGTTGTAGAATGATGAAGAACACTAGAAATTAGATTATAAATTGAGTGTTATTTATTTATATGAGGTGAATCTAGATGTTATTATGCATACTAGATATATTAAACTTGCAAGAATTGTTTAATCTTGGCTAAATAGTTAGTCATGAAACTTGATTCTTGATTTAGTGAAATTATGCCCACTAGGTGTTTGTTAAAATGCCTAAATGAAGCTAAAATGTTGAAATTCCATGGGAAGTGTGCATTTGAATATGTTGATAGATCAATTGACTTTTAGGAAGTCAAACTAAACGATGATTTAATCGAGTGATAAAGTCGACATAAGACCCGTTAGATGGAGTAGTCATAATTGATAATGACTAATCTAACCATCTTATGAATTATGATGATAGTTTGACGCCTAACGAGCTAGGTGGAAGCTTGATGAGTGAGCGGGTCAAACGAATCAAGAAGGAAAGGAAATGCGTAATTTGGATGCGAGGTAAGTTAAGCTTACGCCCTTTTTACTTTTATTACAAAATGCTTATTTGTGAGCATGGAATACGATTTATATTAAGTAAATGAAACATGATATTCCGGCGCGATATAATGCTAGTCGGAACAAGTGAAAATGGTGAAATGGTAATCCGGACATGGGTTAACGAATAGATAAAGGGATTTAAAACGATACCATTTGGCATAAGTCATAATGGGTCAAATAAAACAGGAAACGTTAAAGGGGTGAAATGGTAATTAAGTGCCATCTTATAATGACAATTGGTCATTTCGACTAAACGGGTCAAATGGTGTTGTTAACACCATTTGCCAATAGTATTTGATGATTGCTTGTTGAGTTTTGTGATCACAGGAATTAACACATGGTTAGCATTGCTATTATCTAGATATTAATAGCAAAAAGGTATTAAAACAGGTCAATATGTTGATCCGAGCCAGGTACGCATAATTATGTTGTAGTTAAAAATGCTATTTTGGTCGAATAATTGGTGAGAGTCCTTCGTCGTAAAAGAAGGACCAAAATCGACCAAAACGCTCTTGTAGGCTAAGTTGAACAAACAACCCTTAAAGGTTGTTTGGAAACGAATTTCATGATTAAATAAATACTTAGAATAGGTATAGAAGTTGAAAGATGCAATATGTTAGTCAAATGGCTCTATTTGAGTTTTTCCGTAAAATAATAATCCGAGGGGTAAAACTCGGAAAATATAGATACCCACATTAAATCCAACGCACATATAGTTGTGGTGGAAGATTACTTGATAAGAAATGTTGGAATAAGATGCTAGAAATGAATGAAAGCGAATTCAAGCTTTAAAGTGCTTAAATACCCTTAACGGGTCAAAATAAGCATTTAAGCGTAAACGGGATTTTATTATGTAAGAAACCTGTGATTTGAGATTAATATGGTAGGAGATATTGAAATAATGAATTTCATGAGTTTAAAGGTCAAATAAACATGTTGGTGTGATGAAATCATGAACGGGTCAATATTTGGTAAAAAGGGTAGTAAACCGAAGACTTAAAAGTCTGAAATTATTTTTATCTGGATGTAGGATTTTAACTCCATAAGATGGAGAATTAAATTATGGACGCGTAGGAAAAAGAATCGGGTAAAACGGATTAAAAACGAGAGAGTTATGCTCGTTTCCGTGAAATCAGGTCATGCTGGGAATATACAGCAACTGTTAAGCAACAATCTGCCAAAAAGGGGGCTAGGTGGGGCGTCTAGCCCCCCCTGAACTTGAAAAATGCTTAATTTTGTTTGTTTGATCCATATAACTTGTTTAAACTTGTTATTTAACTATCAAAACTAACTTTTAAGTTGGTTTTAATCATAGGTGATTGCCAAGAGTGCCCGGATGAAGATCAAGCTCGATGAGGAACCGAACACGATAAAATTTAACACTCGAGATTAAAGCTTCCGCACGGCGTTACGTCACAACTTTTAAACGACGAACTTATTTATATTATGTTGAAAACTTTTAAGTTGTAAGAGTTTTAGATTACTTGTATTTTCTAAGGATACTTAATCGTAATTACATGTTTGTTTTCGTTATTTATACGAAAACCTTTAAAATAATAGCATGGGTGTTACAACATAGTTCCCCTCTTTTACCGCTTTCAAATACTTTAGGGTGATACACATGTGCATACTTGTTACTTTCATGCTTTCATTGCTTTTATGACATAAACATGCTAATTTCACATAGTACATATATAGTACATGCTTTCAATTACGTTTTGCTATGCATGTTTACTTAGCATGCTAGCACATTGATTTCATAAACATTTTTGCTATGTATGTTTACTTAGTATGCTAGCACATTGATTTCATAAACATTTTTGCTATGTATGTTTACTTAGCATGCTAGCACATTGGTTTCATGAACATTTCTACTATGTATGTTTACTTAGCATACTTAGTGCATGGTTTTCACATGCTTACGTTTGTTATGACATTTGGTGTGTTTAATCGGAACAATAATACATTCATTAACATTAGCTACGCTGCTCGGCAGTATGTAATGGTACCATAGGAATTGACAACTCCCGTTTCCGACTTCCTAGGTTTGTTTGGAAGTTGGGAATGACATAATCCGATATACATAACTTAGATGAACCTTTAATTTGTTTAAAGGTTTGTCGCCACAGTCGCAAGGCTTGAATGTAAGCGAATAAACAATACTGCATAAATGTTTGTAATCATAAAGCATTGTTTTCTGCAAAACCTAACATTTGATTTAAACTTGGGTTTATTCAAAAGCATAGTTTTGTACATTTTCTTATGGGGTTGAGCAACTACTAGTTACTCACTGTACATAACATTGATTATCACATTAACATTTTCACGTAGTTAAGTAGATACTTTCTACTTGCTATGCATTACATTTGTTTATACATGATACATTTCCCACATGACATTATACATGGTTTATACATAAACATTTTAACATTAAACAAGACATTTTGGTTGGTTATTGATAAGTGACTTATGTAACGGGGCTATGTGTTATATGATAAAAGCATGGTGGATACGCCGTTGGTACTTCCTATATATAAGTGCTTTTATTGTATTATGCATTGTTGCGTTATCTAAGCCACTTGACAAAGACATGAAACATTTTTCACAAGGGCACAACATTTTTATACAATGTAAACATTTTATACAAACTCACTTTTACTTGGTTATTCATTTAACCATGCATATTTCTTTCATATCATTTGCGTTTCATATCGATTTTCACATGATTTCATAAAAGAACACATTTTACAAGGTTCATGACTACTTTTTGTTAAACCCTTCTTTAAACTACAAGTCATGAATCTTGCATAAACAAAACCTATGTATCTCACAGGCATTTTTATGTTGACGTACCTATTTTCGCATGTGTTTCAGGTGCTAATGCATGATGATGCTTGTGCTACACTTAGGCGGACTTGGGCCTTAGTGACTTAAAAGACAATTATTATGTTATGCTTTATTTAAATTCCAAGACAATGTAAACGTTAATCTTAATAATACAAAAGTTTAATTACCATGGTTGTTGAAACAATAATTATGTCGCCTCACTCCCCGACGTTTCCGTCGCGGTTTTGTTGTTTTACACGGTCGGGGTGTGACATAACCCAATCATTCGTTCAATTCGTTTAACTTGTTTAAATCGTTCCAATCGTTCAATATCGTTGAATCGTTCCAAAATCGTTCAATCGTTCAAATCGTTCTCCTTTTAATTGTGAGAACTACTTTTGGTCATCTCGTAGAATACATTCAAACCTTCGTAACTCGTCCATCGTTCAACTCGTATTAACAAACCACCAAAGGGTAAGTTAACAATTAACAGGTTCAGTCGTTACCCACATAACCCCCACACATAACCATGGGTGCAGTCCGATAACGGGATTTGTCAGATCCTATGGTACCATAACCTAATACTGGTCGGCTTGGCCAAAGCTAACGAATGTCATTCGTTATGTAAATACGTCCAACAAGTTCGTTTACATTATCGAAATCTTTTATGTTTAATATAAACCATAGTATTCGTTTTTGAAATCGTCGTTAAAAGCATCGAAATCGTTTAACACATATGAATCACCACAAAACAATTAAAAACAGTAAAATTGGGGAACTATGTACTCACTTGAAGTGCAAAGTATCCTTGATCTAATGAACTTAACGAAGCTCAGGCAAACCAAGGAAATCAAGTAGCACCTAGTAATCGGATCGCTAAGTTAATAAATCGACACCTAAATCGGGAGATCGGGTAGAATGAGGTCTCGTAAACCAAATGAGTATTGGAACTCATGTGATATGGTTTAACAAAGCCTATATTCTAAATCGGAATCTATCCTAAGTGCTTATGACCCGTTACGACCCATTAAGGTAGCTTACGCTACGTTAATGCGTCGTTCGCGCAAATGCGCGTTCGAGATGCCTAACTAGTCCTATGACAAGTATTATATTCCTTAACATGTTTAAATATGTTGCATAATCAGTTTAAGTGACAAAAATTAAGTTACATATGCTTAAAATCAAATTATGAAAAGGGTATTTTGGTCATTTTCCTAAGGCATATAAACTACATACCATACAACTAATTAAACAAAGTGACCATAAGGTATAACCTCGGAAAATTATTCCCTATACAACTATTGTCATAATATATGCTTGGTCGGATCCTAATGATCGACCAAATGGGTCGGGTTCGAAAGTCTAAGCGGTTGTTTAGACCGCTTATCTTACGACCCAAACAAGCACTAGACTAAAAGTGACGAGTTAAACATGTTAAAACATGTTTAACTTAGTTAGAAAACAGGTTTGATATCAAAACAAAGTGTTTTGATACCTAAAAATAGCTTTATCGCAAAATATGCATAAACACGTATTTTGACCGAAACTTTGACTCGTCACTTCGACTAATCAACGTGGTAATTAGTAGGTATAGTCACAAGGGACTATAACCATCGTGATTACGCTCACGTTGCAAAGTTCAAACGAACTTTGGGTTGACCAATTCATGGTCAAAGCAGAAAGGCAAACATTGTTTGACTTTCATGCTTGAAAAGCATAAAAAGCATGAAAGAAGCTTACAAAAGGTCCAAGCAAGGAAGAATTGATTCAAATTACTTAGGTATGAAGTATAAAACTCCAACTTAGAGCAGATTTAGAATCAAGTGTGAGGAATGAATGAGAAACCCACTTCTATTTATAGGAAGTTAGGATCAAGGAGATCATTCCAAGTGTTTAGGAGGTTTAATCTTGACCCTACAATTGTGGAACATAGTTTGAAATACAATGGAAGCCTAAAACCAGACCAACGTATTGAGAAAATTGCACAAAAGACCTTGGAAATCAAGCTGGTTGCTGAAAACATGTTTGCTGGAAATGGGCTCTGTCACGTGGTGCGCCAGGGTGTCCTGGTTCTGGCGCATGGCGCGAGGGAGACTAGTTTCAAGTTTCCCAAATTGGCAGAACAGGTCCCTGCATGCTTAAAACTTGATTTTCGACACGTTTAAACCCTGTTAACCCCATTTCAAAGCTCTATAATGAAGTTAAAGCATAGAGAACATGAAATATGCTTGAAAACATCTCAGATGTTGGTTTGTTTGGTGGTACGGTTACGTTATTCGGTTAATTACGCTGAAAACTCGAACGGACGCAAAAACGATCCAAATTACGCGACGAGTGGTATTTTTGCATTCCAATCACTAAAAGAAAATATTTAAATGATTAAAAAATATTTTGGATGTTCGGATATGTTCTGAACGTAAGATATGCGCGATAATGCAAACTTATGCACTTTTTGACTCTCTTAGTCCCTGTTGATCAATTAAGCATATTTTCGCATACCGAACCCCTCAAAGCCTATTTCTAAGCTATGTAAAGGATATTTAAGGTATGTTTAGCTTATGATCAAGTTCCGTAATGTTCTTTACCATACGAATCGACATAGTTTCGCAATTTGACGAAAATAGTCCATGCGATCGAATAAACTTGTTTTCGACACACCAAACCCTCCAAAACTTATTTCTAAGTTATGTAAAGGTTATTTAAGGTATGTTAAGCCTATTTCACTGTTCCGTAGTGTTTTTCACGTTAAATTGATTACGTTTACAAACCAGTTCGCATATAACTTTCTAGAAAGCGATTTAAAGCTTGAAATCGAACTTGAATCAAATCGTAAAATCGTCAAACACAAATACACACATATTAACCCCAAAACACATCGTTTTATTGATAATTGGCATTGTATTACATCGTTCATCGTTACATATCACAGTTGTCACAGTCTCCCCTACTTTAGGAAATTTCGTCCCGAAATTTTAACTAGAGGAAACTTGTGAAAACAAATGTGGATATTTTGCTTTCATTTGGTCCTCACGTTCCCAAGTAAACTCTGGGCCATGTTTGGACTCCCAGCAAACTTTGACTAATCGTATTCTCTTGTTCTTAAGTTGTTTGATTTCATAGTCCACTATCTCCACAGGTTTCTTGACAAAGTGCATCGTTTCATCAACTTGAATTTCGTTGAGTGGAATATGAAGATCAGTATCACCTAAACACTTGCGTAGATTGGACACGTGGAATGTTGGGTGAATATTCCCAAGTTCAGGAGGTAGCTCTAGTCGATAGGCAACCTTTCCAATTCTTTCAACAATCTTAAATGGTCTAACATATCGTGGTGCAAGTTTTCCTATCATTCCAAATCTCACCACTCCCTTCCAAGGGGATACCTTGAGTAGGACACGGTCTTCGACTTAAAATTCCAAGGGCTTGCGTCGCTTATCCGCATAACTCTTTTGATGACTTCTAGCTGTCAGAAGATTATCGCGAATTTTCTTGATTTTATCTGTTGTTTCCAGAATAAGCTCAGGTCCAGTAAGCTGAGCTTCACTGATCTCATTCCAACAGACAGGTGAACGACATTTTCGACCGTATAAAGTTTCAAACGGTGCCATATTGATGCTACCATCATAACTATTGTTGTAAGAGAACTCGATCAACGGTATATGAGAATCCCAATTACCACCAAAGTCTATCACGCATGCTCTAAGCATATCCTCCAATGTTTGTATCATCCTCTCAGATTATCCATCTGTTTGGGGATGATAAGCAGTGCTTAGATTTAGTTGGGTTCCTATAGCAGATTACATAGTCTTCCAAAAGTGAGATGAAAATCGAGCATCACAATCAGATATGATATCCAAAGGAACACCATGTCGACATACAATCTTATCAACATAAATCTTGGCAAGGTTATCAGCAGTTAGATCCTCGCGAATCGGTATAAAATGAGCAGACTTCGTTAATCGATCAATAACAACCCATATAGCATCGTGACCTCTAGATGAGCGCGGTAACTTAGTGATAATATCCATCCCAATGTTCTCCCACTTCCATACCGGTATCTCTGGTTGTACAAGCAAACCAGATGGTCGTTGATGTTCAGCCTTGACCTTGAGACAAGTTAGGCATCTCGATACATACAAGGCAATATCCTTTTTCATACCATGCCACCAGTACTGAGTACGAAGATCCTTGTACATTTTGTCGGCACCAGGATGAATAGAATATCGAGACTTGTGAGATTCAACCATCACTAAAGTGCGAAGATCATCTTGTTTCGGAATCCACAAACGATTCTTGAAATAGAGTTACCCATCGTCTTTCGTTTCGAGTTTAAGCTCAAGTTGAAGTGGTAGCTCATATTTCAATAAGCCTTTGGTTAGACAAGATCGTTGTGCTTGAAGGACACGAGTTTGAATATCAGATAGAGTGCAAACAAAATGAAGCTTGGCTCGTTCCTTTCGACTCAGCGCATCGGCTACTACATTTGCCTTACCAGGATGGTAGCGAATCTCACAATCGTAATCGTTTAGGAGTTCAACCCAGCGTCGTTGTCTCAGGTTCAGCTCCTTCTGATTAAAAATGCCTGGAGACTTTTGTGGTCTGTGAAAACCACACATTTCATTCCATAAAGATAGTGTCTCTATATTTTGAGAGCAAAAATGTCACACCCCCAAATTCCACAAGCGGAGTACCACCGCAGGAGGCGTGACATGGCTAGGATCAAGCCACCAATCATATTGAACAATGTAATAGGTAAATATAAAACCAACCAACAATATAATTGGTGTCCAAAACAAATTAACTAAGTTCAAGTTATCAGCGGAAGCATAAAGTTTAAAACCAAAATATAAGTTTAAAAGTTCAAATGTTTAACATGGAACTCAATAGTCCATGTCCCACAACGACCTCTCCTTCCTGTGCAAGCTCCATCTATCAACCTAACGACCTGCAAGGCATATAGTAACGAATCAACAACAAAGTTGAGCGAGTTCACAGTTGGTTGTCCATTTTAAAGTTGTTCCAAAAATCATAAGTTCTTTCGAAAACCATGAGTTAATCACTCTCTTGTTTCCCAAACCATAACTAGTGGGGGCTACCCCATGTTAACCACTAGACCCATTACCATATCGACTACTGACTGAAGACATGTTTATGTGCCCTGCGTCAATGTCTATCATCAATGACTAAGTGCCCAGAACCATTAGTCCACTCGCATCCTCTGTGGTACAGTGTGAGGCTTGTCAAACCTAATAGCGCTATTTAACTAATGACCCGTTCGCCATTGGCCCGACGATTAAGTCGATATAAAAATGAGGGACTTCATGATTGAGTTTTGTCTAGTAAGTTTAAGGTTGTCCTACCCAAGGAGGATCGAGGTACATATTCTACCAAAGGAGAATATGCAGGTTTCATTTTAGTTCCTTAACACATTCCCAAACCACCGGAAATCCCATGCCTTGTAGAAAGTGTGAACTCACCTTAGGTTAGCTCGGCAGATAAACAAAAAGGTCACTTGAGCTATTTGTGGTCAACCACATCCTAACATGGTTACCATACAAGTCAGGTCTAGGTTCAAGTAGTGCACATAGGTTTACAGTCAAATACACATAATGTCAAACTTGTGCGACTCAGATGATTGGGCCGTTGAGCTTGTGCGAGCCCAATCATCTTGTGCGATGTAATAAATAAAGCCCAAAGAACAACCAGCCCAATCTGTTGTGCGTCCAGCACAATCTTGTGCGACTCACAACGAGTTGTGCGATCCAATACAAACCCAGCCCAATAACATGCAATCCAAAACCTATACGGCCCAAACATACAAACATACAATCAACTTGTGCGGTCCAGTTACACTTGTGCGACCCAATATAACTTGTGCGGCCCAACAACATAACACAACCTATTATACTAGGCGGCCCAACATCTTGTGCGATCAGCACAACCTTGTGCGATTCACAAGATGTTGTGCGACTGTGCTTAAAGAGGTTATACAATGTGCTTTAACAGTTGTACCCTAACATAACTTAGCTTGTGCTTCCTAAAATCATGCAATCTATTCTAACAATTTCCATATTTGCAATCAATCGATCAACACCATCAACAATTTCTAATCAATCCATTATTCGATCAAAAATGATTTTATCAATTAATTTCTTATGAACCCTAACCATATTCAAAGCATAAGCAACATCTTATAACATTTAAACTATCAGATTTAAAGCTTTCAACATCATCAAGCAAACAATCCGAAAAACAGAAACATGATAGCCGATTAACATCTATTCGGTTCTATATCAATATCATGTAAATCCGATTCATTTGAGCATCATCACCTAAACCCTAATTCCAAATCAACACAAGTTTCACAATCATCATGTAGGTTCGGTTCAATCATTTAAAAGCATCAACTAAATACACATTACTTGTTCATACATTACCACAACATCAAGAATCATTCATCATTCATACGAACAATCCCAGCTATCACATAAAATCATGGCAACCATAATATCATCTACAAAACAATAATCGTGAAACACTAACCGGTTAGAAGGTAGAACAAAGGTTGATCCGAACAAGAAAGCTTCGAGGAAGAGGGGATGTTGTCGTCGGCCTCGAGAGGAGAAAAAGAGAGAGTAGGGTTTGTGTGTTCTTGTGTTTTGCAAATAATGAGGAGTATACACCCTCCTCATGGGGTTATGCGTGTAAGGGAGTGGGCCGAACCCATCATGGGCTGCCCCTTTGGGTCAAATGTTCGAATAAAAGTGTGGGCTTAGAGGATATAGTGCGATTACATTATATATACATTCATTACACACAATCACATAATACAAACATAATATTTCATTTAAAACCACATATCACATAATCACATATCATTCAAACAAGTTACATCAAAGTACGACTAAAGGTTTGAAATACGAGTTGTCACATCATCCCCAAGTTGAAAGAAATTTCATCCCGAAATTTAGCACGTAGTTACTGAGGAAGCTAGTTAGGTTAAACGGTTTTCCTGGGGTGTGACATCCTTCCCTTGTTGGTTTGGAATTTCATCCCGAAATTCTACAGTAGCTTCAGCCTCAGTAGTGGATTCACTTTTCTCGAACAACTGGGGATACTTGTCTTTCATTTGGTCCTCCCGTTCCCAGGTAAACTCTGGGCCACGACGGGAGTTCCAGCGAATTCGAACGATGGGTATCCTGGTACGTTTGAGAACCTTAACGTCTCGGTCTGTAATCTCTACTGGTTCCTTGACGAATCACAACTGATCGTTGAGAGTGAGTTCCTTGAGAGGAGCTATGAGGGTCTCATCTGACAGACACTTCTTCAGATTTGACACATGGAATATGTTGTGAACTCCACTGAGTTCTTCAGGTAGATTCAGTCTATAGGCAACCTTGCCAATTTCTCAGTGATTTCGAAAGGTCCAACATAACGTGGATTTAGCTTGCCTCATTTACCAAAACAAACCACACCATTCCAAGGTGAGACTTTAGCAGCACTCGATCCCCAACATGGAACTCGAGTGGTTTCCTGCGTTTATCAGCATAGCTTTTCTGACGGTCACGGGTTGCCACCATTCGTTGTCGTATTTGGGCAATCTTTTCTATCGTGTCGACGAAGAGTTCTGGGCCAGTGATTTGGCTGTCACCAACTTCTGCCCAACATAAGGGTGATCGTCATTTCCGTCCATACAAAACCTCGAACGTAACAGCCTGGATGCTGGTGTGGTAATTGTTGTTATACAAAAACTCCACTAATGGTAGGTGTCTTTCCCAGCCGTTAACAAAGTCTATTACACATGCTCGAAGCATGTATTCAAGAGTTTGGATGGTTCGTTCAGAGTGTCCATCCGTCTGTGGATGATACGCTGTGCTCATGTCCAGACGCGAGCCAAAGGATTTGTGAATAGCTTGCCACAAATCAGAGGTAAAACGTGGATCACGATCAGAAATGATGGAGGTTGGCACCCCGTGCTTCGAAACTACTTCCTTCAGGTAGATGTCTGCTAGAGTAGAGAACTTATTCGTTTCTTTGATAGCCAGGAAGTGTGCAGACTTGGTCAGTCGATCTACTATCACCCAAATGGTATCGTTTCCTCGTTGTGATCTTGGTAAGCCAGTAACAAAGTCCATAGAAATTTGCTCCCATTTCCATGTGGGAATCTCTGGTTGCTGAAGTAGGCCTGATGGCTTCTTGTATTCAACCTTGACCCTAGCACAGGTCAGACATTTGCTAAAATAGGTCGCTATGTTAGCCTTCATGTGGGGCCACCAATACCTAACTTTGAAATCGTGGTACATCTTATCAGAACCAGGATGTACTGAGTAACGAGACTTGTGTGCTTCATCCATCACAAGCTCACGTAGATTACCATAAAATGGAACCCAGATGCACCCTGCCAGGTAGTAAGCACCGTCTTCCTTAAGTTCTAATCGTTTCTCCAATCCTCGCAAGGACTCGGCCCTGATGTTCTCTTCTTTCAATGCTTCGACCTGAGCATCACGAATTTGACCAGGGAGTCTAGAGTGAATGGTAAGCTGTAACGTACGTACACGCTTAGGTTTGGTTGCCTTTTGACTGAGGGCATCAACCACCACATTGGCTTTGCCTGGATGGTACCTGATTATGCATTCGTAGTCGTTAAGGCGTTCGACCCATCGACACTGTCGCATGTTCAACTCCTTCTGATCGAAGATATGCTGGAGACTCTTGTGATCAGTGTAAATGGTGCACTTGGTCCCGTACTAGTAATGTCTCCATATCTTAAGAGCAAACACCACTGCTCCCAACTCCAAGTCGTGAGTAGTGTAGTTCTTTTCATGAACCTTTAGTTGGCGTGATGCGTAAGCAATGACTTTCTCACGTTGCATCAACACACAACCAAGTCCTTGGATTGACATGTCACAATAAACCACAAAATCGTATGTGCACTCAGGCAGCGAGAGAATAGGTGCGCTACAAAGTTTCAACTTCAGCTGCTGAAATGCGGATTCCTGAGCATCACCCCAACGGTAGGTGACACCCTTCTGAGTTAAGACAGTAAGAGGCTGCGCAATCTTTGAGAAATCCTTGATGAACCTTCTGTAGTAACCTGCCAAACCCAAGAATTGACGGATTTCAGTTGGAGTACGAGGTGCAGGCCAATTCCTGATTGAGTCAACCTTGGATGGATCAACGTGAATCCCATCCTGATTAACCACGCGGCCTAGAAAATGGACTTCACGAAGCCAGAAGTCACATTTCGAAAGCTTAGCATAAAGTTGTTCTGTTCGTTGGAGTTCCAAAATGAGTCGCAGATGACGCTCGTGTTCTTCCTGACTCTTGGAAAAGATCAGGATGTCCTCAATAAACACAATAACGAACTTATCTAAGTAGGGTTTGCACACTCGGTTCATAAGATCCATGAAAACCGCAGGTGCGTTTGTTAGCCCAAAATGCATGACCAGGAACTCGTAGTGCCCATAACGAGTCATGAATGCTGTCTTGGAGATGTCCTCGTCTCGAACTCTCAGCTGATGATAGCCCGATCTCAGATCAATCTTAGAGAAGAAGCTCGACCCTTGCAACTGATCAAACAGGTCATCGATACGGGGAAGCGGGTAACGATTCTTCACGGTCACCGTGTTGAGTTCACGATAATCAATGCACATTCAAAAGGTACCGTCTTTCTTCTTCACAAACAAAACCGGTGCTCCCCAAGGCAAAGAGCTAGGACGAATGAAACCCTTGTCCAAAAGTTCTTGTAGTTGCGCGGACAATTCTTCTAACTCTGATGGGGCTAAGCGATAAGGTGCACGAGCTATAGGCGTTGCTCCATGAGCTAGCTCGATTTGAAACTCGACCTGACGATGTGGCGGAAGTCCAGGTAATTCCTCAGGAAATACCTCAGGAAAGTCGCGTATGATCAGAATATCTTCTATCGTCTTTTCTTTTGTTGAGGTGTCAGTAACGAGTGATAGGATAGCAGTGTGGCCCTTTCGCAAAGACTTCTAGGCCTTAAGGAAATAGACGATGCCCACAATGTCACACCCCGACCACGTTAAAACAACAAACCGTGGCGGAAATGTCGGGGAGTGTTGTAACAGAATCATCGTTTCAACAACCATGGTAATTAAAAGTTTCGTTTTATTGCTTCATAAAGTAATTTACATTGTCTTAAAACCATACAAACAAATTAAACATCGTCTACTATCATTTTTATGTCACTAAGGCCACGTCCAAATCCTAAGTGAACATGCTCCCTAGCAATCATCACGCAACATCACCTGAAACATATGTAAAAACAAAATCAGCAAAGAAATGATGGCGAGCACATAGGTTTTATAAGAGTATCGGAATCATGGCTCATTATTATATATTGCAATACTTCGAAAACCTAGTTTTAAAAAGTATATAATATTGCAACATGATTAACCAACTCAAATCAAGATGGTTATAATATATAAAATCACGTAGCCATGATTCTTAACCCCAAAACATTTGTTTTAGTAAACCAATTCGAAAAACATCTCGTTAAAACTCGTTAATAAAACTCGTATGGTTTATATCATTTCGAAAACCTCGTTATGTGACATCGTTTCAAATCGTTTCCCAAGTGAACTAAATAATGACATGAAATGTAATATGATAAAAGCACTTATATATAAGATGTACCAGTGGCGTATCTACCATGCTTCTATCATGTTACACCCATCCCATTACCTAATCACAACCCAACCCAAACCAATCGTTCGTTCAAATCATTTTATCTCGTTTAAGTCGTTCCAAATCGTTTTAACTTGTCCCAAAATCGTATTCGTTTTAATTGTGAAACTACTTTTGATCGCCTTGCTAAAAACATTCAAACCTTCGTGACTCGACTACCTCGCCTATCGCATTAACAAACCACCAAAGGGTAAGTTAACAATCATCAGATTCGGTCGTTACCTACATAACCCCCACACATAGCCATGGGTGTAGTCTGATAAAGGGATTTGTCAGATCCTATGGTACCATAACCTAATACGGGTCTAATGAATGTCATTCGTTATGTAATTACAACCAACAAGTTCGTTCACATTATCGAAATCGTTACTAGTTTAATATAAACCATCTTTATCGTTTTTGAAACCATCGTTTAAACCTTGAAATTGTTTTGTACATATGAATCACCCCAAAACAATTGAAAATAGTAAAATAGGGGAACTATATACTCACATTGAATGAAAGGGTATCCTTGATCTAAAGGACCTAGCGAAGCTCAGACAAACCAAGGAAATTCAAGTAGTACCTAGTAATCGGATCACTAGTAAATAAGATTCACACCTAAATCGGAGGATCGGATAGAATGAGGTCTTGTAAACCAATGAGTGTGGAACTCATGTGATATGGTTTAACAAAGCCTACATTCTAAATCGGAACCTAGCCTGAGTGCTTTCGACCCGTTACGACCCATTAAGGTAGCTTATGCTACTTTAACGCGTCGTTCGCGCAAAACTATGTTCGGATGGTTAACTATGTGCTATGTTAAGTCTTATACGCCCAATAATACCTAAACATGTTACTAAATCAGATTATATGTCAAATGTTCACATATGTAAATATGTACTTATGATTCAAAAGGGCATTTTGGTCATTTCTTATGGGCAGACAAGCTACTTAACAAATAACTAACCAATCCTATGTGATCATAAGGTATAACCTCAGTGGTTATTCCCTATGCAACTATGATCACTAATCGAGCTTGGTCGGATCCTAATGATCGACCAAACGGGTCGGGTTCGAAAGTCTAAGCGGTTGTTTAGACCACTTAACTTACGACCCTAAACAAGCACTAAACTAATAGTGGCGAGTTAAACATGTCAAAACATGTTTAACTAGCTTATAAAACTGATTTGGTATCAAAACAATCGGTTTTGATACCCGAAAATAGTTTCGTTGCAAAATGCGTGCTAAAACGCATTTTGACCGAAACTTTGACTCGTCACTACGCCTAGTTAACGTGGTAATCAGTAGGTATAATCGCTAAGGATTATAACCATCGTGATTACAATCACGTTACAAAGTTCAATTGAACTTTGACTTCACCAATTGATGGTCAAAACCGAAAGTCAAACTGTTGGCCAAACTGTTTGACTTTCTACTTAAACATAAAGAATAAGCATGAAAGAAGACTTACAAAGGGTCCTAGCTATCTTTTCTACCAAGAATAAGTTTCCAATCAGATTAGAAAGCTCCACAAGTCAGATGTAGAGGAGAAATGAGAAGAATGAGCAATGAATGAATGAAAGGTGATGGCTATTTATAGTTGTGGTGAGTTCATGAGATCATGCCAAGTTTTTGTGTAACTTCCAAGCAATAAATCTCCACCATACAAGTGTTGTAAGCAGGTTAAAAGCCTTGGGGAGGTGTTAACTTGGCTACCACACAAGGAATTTTACATAAACAGCCCCTGATGTATCAAACAGTTGATGAAAACAAGTTTCTATTCGCTGGCACTTTCATTCGGCCCGCGTAAGAATAGGGAGGGGGCTTACGCGCCCCGCCTGGGCTCCCCAGTTCAGTACAAGTTTGAAAATTTACAGTTTAGGTCCCTGCACTTGGTTTAAGCTCATTTCAGGCCCTTTTGACCCCCGTTAAGCCATTTCCAAGGCTCTACAAGGTCAATAAAGTTTAGAGGACTCAAAATGTGCTCGTGAAACTCTCGGATGTCAGCTCGTTTGGTCGTATGGTCGCGTTGTTCGTTAAATTACGACGAAACTCAAACGGACGCGAAAACGATCCAAATTAAGCGACGAATGGAATTTTTGCATGCCGATCACTAAAATAAAAATATTTTAGTGTGAAAAAAAATTTTGGATGTCCATATGTGGTCAGAACGTAAGATATGCGCGTAAATGCAAACTTACGTTGTTTTTGACACTTTTAGTCCCTGTAAGATCAAATAAGCATGTTTTCGCATACCGAACCCCTCAAAGCTTATTTCTAATCTATGTTTAGGTTATTTATGGTATGTTTAGCTTATGATCAAGTTCCGGACTATTCGATACCATACGAATCGGTATAGTTTCACAGTTTGACACAAGTAGTCCCTGCGATCGAATAAACTTGTTTTCAACACACCAAACCATCCAAAACTTATTTCTAAGTTATGTAAAGGTCATTTTGGGTATGTTAAGCCTATGTCACTATTCCAGAGTGTTTGTCGTGTTATACTAGCTGTGTTTACGCACCATTTTGCGTATAACTTTCTAGAAAGCGATTTAAAGCTTGAAATCGAAATCGAATCGAATCGTAAAATCATCAAACACAAATACACACATAATAACACCAAAACACATTGTTTTATTAATAATTAACATTGTTTTACATTGTACATCGATTACAGAGCACAATTGTCAGTGTCTCCCCTACTTTAGGAAATTTCGTCCCGAAATTTTAACTAGAGGAAACTTGTGAGAACAATTGCGGATATTTCGCCTTCATTTGGTCCTTACGTTCCCAAGTAAATTATGGGCCACGTTTGGATTCCCAGCGAATCTTGACCAAATGAATTCGTTTGTTCTTCAACTGTTTGAATGTACGTTCCACTATCTCCACAAGTTTCTCGACAAAGTGCATCGTTTCATCGATTTGGATTTCATCGAGTGGAATGTGAAGATCAGCGTCAGCTAAACACTTTCGCAGATTGGACACGTGAAAAGTCGGATGAATATTTCCAAGCTCTGGAGGTAGCTCTAGTCGATAGGTAACCTTCCCAATTCTTTCCACAATCTTAAATGGTCCAACATATCGTGGTGCAAGTTTTCCTTTCTTTCCAAATCTCACCACTCCCTTCCAAGGTGACACCTTGAGTAGGACATGGTCTCCGACTTGAAATTCTAAGGGCTTGCGTCATAAATCTGCATAACTCTTTTGACGGCATCTAGCTGTCACAAGATTATCATGGATTTTCTTGATTTTGTCTGTTGTTTCCAGAACAAGCTCAGGTCCAGTAAGCTGAGCTTCACCGGTCTCGTTTCAACAGACAGGTGAACGACATTTTCGACCGTAGAGAGCTTCGAATGGTGCCATATTGATGCTAGCATGATAACTATTATTGTAAGAGAACTCGATCAATGGCAGATGAGAATACCAATTACCACCAAAGTCAATCACGCATGCTCTAAGCATATCCTCCAAAGTTTGAATCGTTCTCTCATATTGTCCATCTGTTTGGGGATGATAAGCAGTGCTTAGATTTAGTTGGGTTCCCATGGCAGATTGCATGGTCTTCCAAAAATGAGATGAAAATCGAGCATCACGATCGGATATGATATCCAAAGGAACACCATGTCGTGATACAATCTCATCAACATAAATTTTTGCAAGTTTATCAACAGATAGATCCTCCCAAATTGGAATAAAATGAGCTGACTTCGTTAATCGATCGATAACAACCCAAATAGCATCATGACCTTTGGATGTACGCGGTAACTTTGTGATGAGATCCATAGCAATGTTCTCCCACTTCTAAACCGGTATCTCTGGTTGTACAAGCAAACCAGATGGTTGTTGATGTTCAGCCTTAACTTTGAGAGAAGTTAGGCATTTCGATACATACAAGGCAACATCCTTCTTCATACCAGGCCACCAATACTAAGTACGAAGATCCTTGTACATTTTATCCGCACCGGGATGGATAGAATATCGAGACTTGTGAGATTCGTCCATCACTAAAGTGCGAAGATCGTCTTGTTTCGGAATCCACAATCAATCCTTAAAATAGAGTAAACCATCATCCTTCGCTTCGAGCTTAAGCTCAAGCTGATGTGGTAATTCCTTACCTATCAAATCTTGTGAAACACAAGATTGCTGAGCTTGAAGAACACGAGTTTGAAGATCAGATAGAGTTCGAACAGAATGAAGCTTGACTCGCTCCTTTCGACTAAGCGCATTGGCTACGACATTCACCTTACCAGGATGGTAGCGAATCTCGCAATCGTAGTCATTTAGGAGTTCAACCCAACGTCGTTGCCTCATGTTCAACTCCTTCTGATTAAGAATGTGCTGGAGACTTTTGTGGTCTGTGAAAACCACACACTTCGTTCCATAAAGATAGTGTCTCCAGATTTTGAGAGCGAAAACCACAGCTCCCAACTCAAGATCATGAGTCGTGTAGTTCTTTTCGTGAACTATCAATTGTCTAGATGCGTATGCTATAACTTTGCCTCGTTGCATAAGGACACAACCAAGGCCTAAGTTGGACGCATCGCAGTAGACAACGAAATCATCAATTATCTCGGGTAATGATAGAACATGAGCATCACATAGCTTCCGTTTCAGCGTTTGGAACGCTTCTTCTTGTTTGGGTCCCCACTCAAAAGGCTTATTCTTTTGAGTCAAAGTAGTGAGTGGAACCGCGATCTTTTAGAAGTTTGAAATAAATCGACGATAATATCCAGCAAGACCAAGAAAATATCGAATCTCTGTGGGTGTCGTCGGTGTATTCCAATCCTTGATTGCATTAATCTTGGATGGATCCACATGAATACCTTGCTCGTTGACAATATGTCCCAAAAACTGAACTTCTTTAAGCCAAAATTCACACTTGGAGAATTTAGCAAAAAGTTGTTCCTTCTTAAGGAGTTCCAATGTCAAACGAAGGTGTTGCTCGTGATTGGCTCGAGACTTCGAATAAATGAGAATATCGTCGATGAACACAATGATGAACTTGTCTAAATAAGGTTTACAAACCCTATTCATTAAATCCATAAAGATAGCTGGGGCATTCGTCAAACCAAAAGGCATGACAGTAAACTCGTAATGCCCATATCTCGTGCGGAATACAGTTTTGGGAATATCTTCTTCGAATACACGAAGCTGATGATACCCAGAACGCAGATCGATCTTGGAGAAACAGGTAGCACCTTGCAGCTGATCAAAGAGATCATCAATTCGGGGTAGGGGATATCGATTCTTGATGGTAAGCTTGTTAAGCTCACGATAATTGATACACCTTCGAAAAGATCCATCTTTCTTTTTCACAAAGAGGACAGGAGCACCCCAAGGTGAATAACTCGGACGGATGAATCCTTTATCAGATAACTCTTGAAGCTGTTTTGATAATTCTTGCATCTCAGACGGTGCAAGACGATAAGGTGCTTTCGCAATCGGGTTAGCATTGGGTACAAGATCAATATGAAACTTGACTTGACGAACTGGAGGTAAACCAGGCAGTTCATCAGGAAACACCTCTGGATAATCCCGAACAATCAGAATATCCTGAATACTCTTGTTCTTGCCTTTCTCCTCGGTGACATGTGCCAGAAAGGCAACATATCCCTTTCGTAGGTAACTTTGGGCTTTCGTACACGACATGAGTTTAAATCCGCCAGATGGTTTCTCGCCACGAACTTCCAGAACATCGCCAGACGGAAGAGGAATACGAATGATCTTATCAAAACAAACCACCTCAGCATGGTGTTTGGTTAACCAATCCATCCCCACGATAATGTCGAAACTCCCAAGTTGCATCGGTACGAGGTCGATGGAGAAAAGATGGTTATCAAGGTTCAACTTACAACCATGAATAACGGAATCGAGCACGAGTGGTTTAACAGTAGCAACCTCGACAGATAAGGGCTTCCTCAGTTTAGTTCTAGGTATCGCAAGTAAAGGCTCAAAGGACAACGAAACAAAACTCCTATCGGTACCAGAATCGAAAAGAACAGATGCAAGTTGATTGTTAACAAGGAACGTACCGTTAACAACCTCGTTGTCCGCCCTCACCTCGTTCGCGTTTAGATTGAATGCTCGTCCCTGAGCGGGATTCACATTTGCTATCGCATTCGGGTTCGCATTCGCATTTACAAACCTCGGGCAGTTGTTGCGAAAATGACCCATTTCTTCGCAATTAAAACACGAACTAGGTGGGAATCTCGCAGCATTCCCTTGAGCTTGTGCTGGAACCTGAGCAACTTTATTTTGACCAAAACGACAAATGTTGGCCAAATTCCCAAGTCTACCACGTAGCACACTGTTTACTGGCCTGTTGGGCAACATGGTGACCATTACATCGAGCACAGTGAGGTGCGGTACCAACATATGCTTGCTTTGCAGGAGGTTGAGTCAGTGGGTTTTGACCAGCCTGTGTTGTAACAGCAAAGTTCTGGGAAGCCTTGCGCTTCCTTGACTTTTTAGAAGACTCACCCTGCTTCTTTCCCTTACCCTTTTCCTTGTCAGAATTGGTCGACTTCTTTTTATCACCCTTGCGGGTGAGTTTACCCTTCCTGACTTGGGACTCAGTCAGGGTAGCCGATAACTCGATCGCATGACGGACGGTAGTAGGATTAACACCGGTCACAATATCCTGAATGGAATCTGGTAAACCATCGATATATCTCTCGATTGCTTTCTCCAGTGGGGTAACCATAATAGGGCACAACAAACTAAGCTCCTCAAATCGATCCGTATAAGCACGGTGTCCTCCCTCGTCTTGTTTTAAATCATCAAATTCTCGTTCCAAAGCTCGAATCTCGTGACGGGGACAGAACTCTCTCATCATGAGAGCTCGGAGCTCTTCCCAAGTTTGCGCTAATGCCACTTTGGTACCCCTATCACGCATCACTCCGTTCCACCATGTAAGAGCTCGCTTCTCAAACACACTTGAAGCAAATTCAACTTTACGCGCATTCGGACACTGCACATGTCTGAATGTGCTCTCGATACTCTCGAAGCACTGCAGGAGCGCAGTTGCTCCTTGTGACCCAGAAAACTTAAGCAACTTCGCAGAATTGAAATTCTTGAAATTACACGGTGCATTATTGTTGTTATTATTGTTGTTGTATAACTCGTGGATTTGGGTCACAACGCCTGGAAGTACAGCAGCCATTTGCTGAGAGACAAGGGCTGTGACTTCTTCAGTAGAAAAAGTTTGAGCTTCACGTCGAGGAGGCATTGTCTAACAAGGAAACATGAGAAACGAGTGAGGTCGACAATTGGAAAAACAAAAGAGGTATTGAAAACATTGTCAAAACGCAAGGAAGGCGATCATTTGTTTGTTACTTCGGACAAACAAACGACACGTAGTGACTAATCAAAGTAAATAGGTCATAATAATGTATCACCAAAGACATGCTCGCCTATAAGTGAACACTCACCCCAAGAGTTCCCAGGTAAGAGTGACTGGTCCGATACTGCGGATTTGTACGAACACTCTAGCCTTAGACAGAAAACTCAGGGTACAGGCATTCACTCTTCCAGTTTGCACGTGTTCACATTATTTAGACCCAAACTTTGACGAGATTTTGGAAACTCAGAGGGTTCAAAACCTTACAATCAATCAACCAAGGATAGATGATTAATTTTCGAAGTGGATTTGTTATTGTGTTTTTGTTGTGGTTATCACCTAAGGATAGGTGATGGTATTGTTTTAAAATCTAAACGCAAGTTAACTCGCGTTAGGGTCCTAGAAAGTTATAGTCTATGTCAAAGCATTACTAATAACCTAACTCCCTATAACCATTGGCTCTGATACCAACTCTTCTGTCACACCCCGACCACGTTAAAACAACAAACCGTGGCGGAAACGTCGTGGAGTGTTGTAACAGAATCATCGTTTCAACAACCATGGTAATTAAAAGTTTCGTTTTATTGATTCATAAAGTAATTTACATTGTCTTAAAACCATACAAACAAATTAAACATCGTCTACTATCGTTTTTATGTCACTAAGGCCACGTCCAAATCCTAAGTGAACATGCTCCCTAGCAATCATCACGCAACATCATCTGAAACATATGTAAAAACAAAATCAGCAAAGAAATGCTGGCGAGCACATAGGTTTTATAAGAGTATCGGAATCATGGCTCATTATTATATATTGCAATACTTCGAAAACCTTGTTTTAAAAAGTATATAATATTGCAACATGATTAACCAACTCAAATCAAGATGGTTATAATATATAAAATCTCGTAGCCATGATTCTTAACCCCAAAACATTTGTTTTAGTAAACCAATTCGAAAAACATCTCGTTAAAACTCGTTAACAAAACTCGTATGGTTTATATAATTTCGAAAACCTCGTTGTGTGACATCGTTTCAAATCGTTTCCCAAGTGAACTAAATAATGACATGAAATGTAATATGATAAAAGCACTTATATATAAGATGTACCAGCGGCGTATCTACCATGCTTCTATCATGTTACACCCATCCCATTACCTAATCACAACCCAACCCAAACCAATCGTTCGTTCAAATCGTTTTTTCTCGTTTAAGTCGTTCCAAATCGTTTTAACTTGTCCCAAAATCGTATTCGTTTTAATTGTGAAACTACTTTTCGTCGCCTTGCTAATAACATTCAAACCTTCGTGAGTCGACTACCTCGCCTATCGCATTAACAAACCACCAAAGGGTAAGTTAACAATCATCAGATTCGGTCGTTACCTACATACCCCCCACACATAACCATGGGTGTAGTCTGATAACGGGATTTGTCAGATCCTATGGTACCATAACCTAATACTGGTCGGCTTGATCAATGCTAATGAATGTCATTCGTTATGCAATTACAACCAACAAGTTCGTTCACATTATCGAAATCGTTATTAGTTTAACATAAACCATCTTTATCATTTTTGAAACCATCGTTTAAACCTTGAAATCGTTTTGTACATATGAATCACCCCAAAACAATTGAAAATAGTAAAATAGGGGAACTATGTACTCACATTGAATGAAAGGGTATCCTTGATCTAAAGGACCTAGCGAAGCTCAGACAAACCAAGGAAATTCAAGTAGTACCTAGTAATCGGATCACTAGTAAATAAGATTCACACCTAAATCGGAGGATCGGATAGAATGAGGTCTTGTAAACCAATGAGTGTGGAACTCATGTGATATGGTTTAACAAAGCCTACATTCTAAATCGGAACCTAGCCTGAGTGCTTTCGACCCGTTACGACCCATTAAGGTAGCTTATGCTACTTTAACGCGTCGTTCGCGCAAAACTATGTTCGGATGGTTAACTATGTGCTATGTCAAGTCTTATATGCCCAATAATACCTAAACATGTTACTAAATCATATTATATGTCAAAAACATGTTCACATATGTAAATATGTACTTATGATTCAAAAGGGCGTTTTGGTCATTTCTTATGGGCATACAAGCTACTTAACAAATAACTAACCAATCCTATGTGATCATAAGGTATAACCTCAGTGGTTATTCCCTATGCAACTATGATCACTAATCGAGCTTGGTCAGATCCTAATGATCGACCAAACGGGTCGGGTTCGAAAGTCTAAGCGGTTGTTTAGACCGCTTAACTTACAACCCTAAATAAGCACTAAACTAATAGTGACGAGTTAAACATGTCAAAATATGTTTAACTAGCTTATAAAACTGATTTGGTATCAAAACAATGGGTTTTGATACCCGAAAATAGTTCCGTTGCAAAATGCGTGCTAAAACACATTTTGACCGAAACATTGACTCATCACTACGCCTAGTTAACGTGGTAATCAGTAGGTATAATCGCTAAGGATTATAACCATCGTGATTACAATCACGTAACAAAGTTCAATTGAACTTTGACTTGACCAATTGATGGTCAAAACCGAAAGTCAAACTGTTGGCCAAACTGTTTGACTTTCTGCTTAAACATAAAGAATAAGCATGAAAGAAGACTTACAAAGGGTCCTAGCTATCTTTTCTACCAAGAATAAGTTTCCAATCAGATTAGAAAGCTCCACAAGTCAGATGTAGAGGAGAAATGAGAAGAATGAGCAATGAATGAATGAAAGGTGATGGCTATTTATAGTTGTGGTGAGTTCATGAGATCATGCCAAGTTTTTGTGTAACTTCCAAGCAATAAATCTCCACCATACAAGTGTTGTAAGCAGGTTAAAAGCCTTGGGGAGGTGTTAACTTGGCTACCACACAAGGAATTTTACATAAACAGCCCCTGAAGTATCAAACAGTTGCTGAAAACAAGTTTCTGGTCGCTGGCACTTTCATACGGCCCGCATAAGAATAGGGAGGGGGCTTACACGCCCCGCCTGGGCTCCCCAGTTCAGCACAAGTTTGAAAATTTACAGTTTAGGTCCCTGCACTTGGTTTAAGCTCATTTCAGGCCCTTTTGACCCCCGTTAAGCCATTTTCAAGGCTCTACAAGGTCAATATAGTTTAGAGAACTCAAAATGTGCTCTGAAAACTCTCGGATGTTGGCTCGTTTGGTCGTATGGTCGCATTGTTCGTTAAATTACGACGAAACTCAAACGGACGCAAAAACGATCCAAAATAAGCGACGAATGGAATTTTTGCATGCCGATAACTAAAATAAAAATATTTTAGTGTGTACAAAAATTTTGGATGTCCAGATCTATTCAGAACGTAAGATATGCGCGTAAATGCAAACTTACGTTGTTTTTGACACTTTTAGTCCGTGTAAGATCAAATAAGCATGTTTTCGCATACCGAACCCCTCAAATCTTATTTCTAAGCTATGTTTAGGTTATTTATGGTATGTTTAGCTTATGATCAAGTTCCGGACTGTTCGATACCATACGAATCGGTATAGTTTCGCAGTTTGACACAAATAGTCCCTACGATCGAATAGACTTGTTTTCAACACACCAAACCATCCTAAACTTATTTCTAAGTTATGTAAAGGTTATTTTGGGTATGTTAAGCCTATGTCACTATTCCGGAGTGTTTTTCGGGTTATACTGGCTGCGTTTACGCACCAGTTTGCGTATAACTTTCCAGAAAGCGATTTAAAGCTTGAAATCGGAATCGAATCGAATCGTAAAATCATCAAACAAAAATACACACATAATAGCACCAAAACACATTGTTTTATTAATAATTAACATTGTTTTACATTGTACATTGATTACAGAGCACAATTGTCACACACAACAGCACCACTCCTGTCGCCACGAATAACCAGAGGTTCTTTACCAGAACGAGGGATGCGGACAATCTTCTCCTTGCATAGAATCTCTGCTCGATGATGGGATAACCAATCCATCCCAATGACAATGTCGAAGCTACCAAGAATGATGGGGATAAGGTCGGTAGAGAAGGTCTGACCAGCTAACGCGAGATTATAACCCTTAACTATGTGTGTGGCCTCAAGACTTTTACCGTTTGCTAGTACTACAACATGCTTGATGTTTAAGGGAATTGGGGTACGCTTAAGCATCTGACTAACTGCGTGACCAGGTTTGTTGCATCTATGACAGTGACCCTTGTTACACGGCCCGCTATGGTGCAAGTTACAATGGTTACACTTAGGTTGATTTCCCTTGTACCCTCCTTGTTGACCAGGGCTCTTGTAGTCGTCAGTCCTTCGCTGTTGAAACTGAGACTGAACAGAAGCTAAACCCTTGCTTGAATTTCCATCCTATTTACACTTGTTGTCGCTAGGAACATCAGAAGTAGTGGTAGCAGTAATACGCTTTGGCAATCTGTTCTGCTCAACTGCCTGATCAGTGTGGCGGTGGGATAGTAGTATGACCTACTGAATCGTGAGAAGGTTAGCCGAAGTCACCATACTCTAAATTTCTGGCACTAGACCCTTGATGTATAACTCAATACGTTTGCATGGAGGATCCACCATGGTAGGACACAAAGCAGCTAGTTCATTTGATCTCTTAGTGTACACCTTTATTTCAGACCCCGTCATTTTCAAATTGTAGAACTCCAGTTCTAGCTTGTGAATGTCGTCATGATGATAATACTCCTCTTTGATCAGATCCTTAAAGTCATTCCATGGGGTGGCGTTAGCAGCTGCCAACCCTAGCATTTGCACTTGTGCGTTCCACCAAGTGAGCGCACCACCTTCAAGATTTCCAGTAGCGAACTTCACCTTACTAGCAACAGGGCATTCACACATTTCGAAGACATATTCGATCTTCTCAAACCAGTGGAGGAGACCTACAGCTCCTTCTATACCACTAAAGGTACTGGGTCGACAGTCCATAAAGGTCTTGAATGTACACATGGGAGGTTGAGCATGCTGGCCTCCTGCTGGAGCTGCTGCGAGTGCCTCAGCAACTCGTTCGTTGATTAGAGCCGTCAGCTGGGCTTGAGTCAAGTTGAGACGTCCACTCATGTTCTTCACATCGAAGTAAAGACAAGTGAGAAAGGTGTCGCGAAAGTGCGTAAGTATAGGATGACAGAAGAGAGTAAGCATACAAGGTTTCAAGCAACAATTGTTTACACTAACTAAGCATACCATGATCAATGCACTACTTTAACTAACAGGCAGGCAATACAAACACAAACCATATTACCTATATTGTTGATCCTTGCACGTGGAGCGAAGTGTCGTTGTGGATCGTTGAGCACTGTACAGGTTATAGTCTGGTTTTGTTAAAAATCTTTTCCCTTCTTAAAACCAAGTTCACTATAACCAATGGCTCTGATACCAATCTGTCACACCCCCAAATTCCACAAGAGGAGTACCACCGCAGGAGGCGTCACATGACCAGGATCAAGCCACCAATCATATTGAACAATGTAATAAAGTAAATATAAAACCAACCAACAATATAATTGGTGTCCAAAACAAATTAACTAAGTTCAAGTTATCAGCGGAAGCATAAAGTTTAAAACCAAAATATAAGTTTAAAAGTTCAAATGTTTAACATGGAACTCAACAGTCCATGTCCCACAACGACCTCTCCTTCCTGTGCAAGCTCCATCTATCAACCTAACGACCTGCAAGGCCTATAGTAATGAATCAACAAAAAAGTTGAGCGAGTTCACAGTTGGTTGTCCATTTTAAAGTTGTTCCAAAAATCATAAGTTATTTCAAAAAACCATGAGTTAATCAGTTCCTTGTTTCCCAAACCATAACCAGTGGGGGCTACCCCATGTTAACCACTAGACCCGTTACCATATCGACTACTAACTGAAGACATGTTTATGGGCCCTGCGTCAATGTCTATCATCATTGACTAAGTGCCCAGATCCATTAGTCCACTCCCGTCCTCTGCAGCACGGTGTGAGGCTTGTCAAACCTAATAGCGTTATTTAACTAATGACGCGTTCGCCATTGGCCCGGCGATTAAGTCGATATAAAAATGAGGGACTTCATGATAGGGTTTTGTCTAGTAAGTTTGAGGTTGTCCTACCCAAGGAGGACCGAGGTACATATTCTACCCAAGGAGAAGATGCAGGTTTCATTTTTGTTCCTTAACCCATTCCCAAACCACCGGGAATCCCATGCCTTGTAGAAAGTGTGAACTCACCTTAGGTTAGCTCGACAGATAAACGAAAAGGACACTTGAGCTATTTGTGGTCAACCACGTCCTAACATGGCTACCATACAAGTTAGGTCTAGTTTCAAGTAGTGCACAGAGGTTTACACATAAGCTAACAGGTTACGAACATGTAATGATCATGGCAAACACGTAGAAAACATTTAACATGTTAACAGTCAAATACACATAATGTCCATCTTGTGCGACTCAGATGATTGGGCCGTTGAGCTTGTGCGAGCCCGATCATCTTGTGCGATGTAATAAATAAAGCCCAAAGAACAACCAGCCCAACCTGTTGTGCGTCCAGCACAATCTTGTGCGACTCACAACGGGTTGTGCGATCCAATACAAACCCAACCTAATAACATGCAATCCAAAACCTATACGGCCCAAACATACAAACAGACAATCAACTTGTGCGGTCCAGTTACACTTATGCGATCCAATATAACTTGTGCGATTGGATTTTGTGCTGTTCGGCCCAACAGTATAACACAACCTATTATATTAGGCGGCCCAACATCTTGTGCGATCAGCACAACCTTGTGCGATTCACAAGATGTTTTGCGACTGTGCTTAAAGAGGTTATACGATGTGCTTTAATAGTTGTACCCTAACATAACTTAGCTTGTGCGACTGGCTTGTGCGATTTGCCTTATGCGATTAGCTTTATGTTTCCTAAAATCATGCAACCTATTCTAACTGTTTCCATATTTGCAATCAATCGATCAACACAATTAACAATTTCTAATCAATCCGTTATTCGATCAAACATGATTTTATCAATTAATTTCTTATGAACCCTAACCATATTCAAAGCATAAGCAACATCTTATAACATTTAAACTATCAGATTTAAAGCTTTCAACATCATCAAGCAAACAATCCGAAAAACAGAAACATGATAGCCGATTAACATCTATTCGGTTCTAGATCAATATCATGTAAATCCGATTCATATGAGCATCATCACCTAAACCCTAATTCCAAATCAACACAAGTTTCACAATCATCATGTAGGTTCGGTTCAATCATTTAAAAGCATCGACCAAATATATATCACTTGTTCATTTGTTCATATATTACTACAACATCAAGAATCATTCATCATTCATATGAACAATCCTAGCTATCACATAGAATCATGGCAACCATAATGTCATCTACAAAACAATAATCGTGAAACGCTAACCGGTTAGAAGGTAGAACAAAGGTTGATCCGAACAAGAAAGCTTCGAGGAAGAGGGGATGTTGCTGTCGGCCTCGAGAGGAGATAAAGAGAGAGTAGGGTTTTTGTGTTCTTGTGTTTTGCAAATAATGAGGAGTATACACCCTCCTCATGGGGTTATGCGTGCAAGGGAGTGGGCAAAACTGTAACACCTGTGCCTTCACGGCCATCAAACAAATACCGAACCAATGAAATATTATATTTCATACTTAGGATTTGTAAAAATATGTGTATCATTTGCACATATCAATTTTTGTTCAATTCCAAACTCTAAATCGCTTTCTGGAAGGTTATACGCGCATCGATGCGTAAATATAACCAGTTTAATGCAACAAACACTCCGGAATAGTGACATAGGCTTAACATACCTTAAATAACCTTTACATAACTTAGATATAAGTTTTGGAAGGTTTAGTGTGGTGAAATCAAAGTTTAATCGCTTACAGGGACTAAAGTTGACAAACTGCGAAAGTATGCCAATTTGAACTGTAACAGACATTCCGGAACATGACCATAAGTTAAACATACCATAAATATCCTTCACATAGCTTAGAAATAGGCTTTGAGGTGTTCGGTATGCTAAAATAAACTTTTGTGTCATTCAGGGACTAAAAGTGTCAAAAAGTGCACAAGTTTGCATTTTCGCGCATAACTTACGTTCTGAATACATCCGGAAATCCAAAAATTTATGTAAGCATGACTATATTATGCTTTAGTGTTTGGCTTGCCAAAAAATCCATTCGTTGCGTCATTTGGATCGTTTTTCGCGCTTATGCGCATTCCGTCGTAATTAAGCGAACATCGCGTTCGTACGACCAAACGAACCAACACCCGGCATATTTTTGAGCATGTTTCATGTCCACAATGTTTAGGCATCATTTTAGGGCCTTAAAGTTGGCTTTACGGGCCTTGGAAGTGTCGGAAATGGCCTTAAACACGTGCAGGGACTGAAACTATAATTTCTGAAACTTATTGCTGATCTGTGACTGCTAGGCGGCCCGCCTCAGTTCCTGAGAATCCTTAGGCGGCCCGCGAGGCACCTTCTGACCAGATTCAATGTTGTTTTCAGCATGTTGCAGCTGGTTGATCCACTACCACACATTCTAACATGCTTAGTCAGCTGATAAGGATGGATTTTAGGCACCATAACTTTCCGACACTTGTACGGATACGATTAAGGCACGATATTCGACAAGCGATCTTAACGGTTCGGGTATTCCTATAAATACCCATCCACCCCCATTGCTAAAATCACTAGAATCTTGATCTTAGGAACTCTAAGTTGAAACCATTGTTTCATACCTGAGATTCTTGGATCGAGATTAGCATTCGGGGACCCTTCATAAGTATTCTTTCGTTCTTTTATTGCTTTTCGAGTCTTTCGAGTCTGAAAGTCAAACTTTGTTTGACTTTCTACATTGACCAGTTATGGTCAATGCGAAGTTCGTTTGAACTTCGCAACGTGAGTGTAATCACGTTGGTTATAGTCCCTTGGGACAATGCCTACTGATTACCACGTTGTCTAGGGTCGAAGGGTAAGCGATCTAATAAATCGCTTATACCTCGAACCCAACCCATTTGGTTGATCATTAGGATCCGACCAAATACATTAGGTGACCATAGTAGGTAGGGAATAACCTTCCGAGGTTATACCCTATGGTCGCTTCGTTTAAGTAGTTGTATGATAGGTAGTTTATATGCCTTAGGTAAATTACCAGAATACCCTTTTCATATATAATTGGTAATTAAGCATATGTAACCTAAACTTTTGTCACATAACTGATTATGTAACATGTTTAGGCATATAACACTTGTCATAGGACTAGTTAGACGGTTCGAACGCGTTTCAAGCGTACGACGCGTTAAAATAGCGTAAGCTACCTTAATGGGTCACGATGGGTCGAAAGCACTTAGGTTAGGTTTCATGTAGTATGTAGGCCTTGTTAAACCATATCATATGAGTTCCAATACTCATTTGGTTTACCAAGCCTCATCCTATCCGATCTCCCGATTTAAGTCCGGTTTATTTATATAGTTTTAGATTGCCGACTGATTTCCGTGCTCCCTCAAGATTTGTTTGGTTGTTGTTCAAGACCTCTAAGCATTCTCAGGCGAGTACATTATTCCCCTCTTTTACTGTTTTCAACTGTTTTGGGGTGACTCATATGTGCTAAATATCTTAACAATGATTTCAAGAACGATTACAATGGTTTCAAAAACAATTACAATGTAGTATCAAGAACGATAACAATAGTTTCAAGAACGATAACAATGATTTCAAAAACAATTACAATGGTTTCAAGAACGATTTCAATAAAGTGAACGAATTTGTTGGTTGTAGTTACATAACCAATGACATTCATTAGCAATGATCAAGCCGACCAGTATTAGGTTATGGTACCATAGGATCTGACAAATCCCGTTATTTACTGCACCCATTGTTATGTGTGGGGGTTGTGGGTAGCGACTGAATCTGTAATTATTAACTTATCCTTTGGTAAGGGTTTGTTAAGAACGAGAGCGAGAGCGAGATGGAGCGAGGAACGCGTCAAGAAGGTTTGAATGTTATTAGAGAATCGACCATTAAGTAGTTTCACAATTAAAACAAGAACGAATTGAACGATTAAAACAAGATGGGTTAACGATTGGGTAAACATTTGGACATGATTTACATTTGATCATGCATTTCCACGAAACATAGTATTGATTTAAACCAAGTTTTACTTCAATACTTTGTTTTGTGCGTTTCTCCTATGGTTTAGTTGATGCATTTCACTAGCCATACATATCATTTTGGTTACACATTACATGGTTTACATTTGACACAAACACTTTTGACATTGATTATACATGACATGATTTACATCTTAACATAAACATTTTGGTATATTATTCAATACATTTGACAAATTGATTAAACATGGACATTTTACATTGGTGGTTTGTTTGGGTAAGTGATTTGAGTAACGGTGCGTGTGTAATATGATACAAGCATGGTGGATACGCCGCTGGTACTTCCTATATATAAGTGTTTGTATGGTATTACATATTGTAGCGTTATTTGAATCATTTCAGTTTGAGACATAGAACATTTTATACAAGTAACATACTTTTCACAAGACATTTATTTACAAACAACTTTTCTTATACAAACTCATTTTACATGGTTATTCATTTAATCATGCATTATTCTCTTATTTATACATATCACCTGAACTTATTATTTTTCAAATGATTTACAAAGACAAAGCAAATTACAAGGTTCATGACTAAACATTTTTCTTAAACAGAAGTCATGAATCTTATTTTCACAAAACCTATGTACTCGCCAGCATTTCTTTGCTGACCTCGTTTTCACATATGTTTCAGGTATTGTTGAATGATATCGTTTGATAAGATGCATGCTCACATAGGACTGGACAAGGCCTTAGTGACTCAATAACAATGATAGATTATGTTTAAATTGTGTATTTAGATTTCCAAACGATGTAATTATTCAATGTTTAATAAAACGAAATACTTTTGATATCCATGGTTATGAAACATTAATTCTGTTGCAACACGCCCCGATGTTTCCGCCGCGATTTGTTGTTTTACGCGGTCGGGGTGTGACACAAAAGATGGTATCAGAGCCAATGGTTATAGGGAATTAGGTTATTAGTAATGCTTTGACCTAGTCTATAACCTTCTTAGGACCCTAACGCGAGTTTACTTGCGTTTAGTCATAAAACAATACCGTCACCTATCCTTAGGCGACGACCACAACAAGAACATAAATTTCAAAACCGCTTTGAAAACCAATCATCTGTTCTAGGATGATTGATTACTAGGTTTTGAACCCTCTATTGTAAGGTTTTGAACTCTCTATTATATGGTTTTGAACCCCTTTGAGTTTTCAAAACTTCGTCAAGGTTTTGGGTTTTAAATAATGTGAACACGTGCAAACTGGAAGGGTGAATGCCTGTATTCTGGGTTTTCTGTCTAGGCAAGCACTTCGTATACATCTCATCAGACGCGAGACCAGTTGTGCTTACCTGGGAATTCTTGGGGTGAGTGTTCACCTATAGGCAAGCATGTCTTCGCGATACATTATTTTTGACCCATTTACTTTGATTAGTCACCGTCTCATTTGTTTGCCTTAGGTAACAAACAAATGATCGCAATTTTCATGCGTTATCATTCTGTTTTGATTGTCCAATAATCTTTCACCTGTTTCTCCCTATGCCTTTCTTTTTCTTCAAGAATGTCTCTTCATCACGATGACGCTCAGATATCTGAGCAAGCAGCCAAATTCGCTCAGCGAATAGGCGAAGTAGTCCTGAAGACTGTTGAATTAGCTACTGCCATGTATCATCTCCAGGATGAAGCCACTCAAGAGTCACCAAGACAGGCAGGACCTAGTCAGGCGACAACACCATCAGCCAATAAACCAATCGAGGAATCAAAGACCATGGATGAACGATCCCCTAAGAAGTCAAAGAAGCGAAAGGCTTCTCAGAACTTCTCCATGATCGCTCATGATTCCCTCGAAAATTTTAAGTACTCGTTTCACTCTAAGAAACAAAGTACAGAAAATTAAGTGACATTATGAGTAATCGTGCTTTTCGCACATCTGTGCCTTTAAATCCTTGGTTAGATAACTAAGGGTATTTTCAAATCTCATACCCATTATGTTTCGATTTTTCAACATACACAGTACCAGTATTTCAAAACAATCTTCATGATCTCAAAACATTTCATATAGTTTGAAAACAATTTTTCTAGATGCATTGTCTATGTTATTTCAAAAACATTTTTTTTTACCCCATGCATAGTCTTCCAAATATATTTTCCTCACACATTTACTTAACCTTCAAAACTCTGCTTCATATGTCGCCTTGACATATCAAGCATCTCAACTTCATGTTTTGACATAAGCACGTCCAGTGCAAGGTTTCAAAACATCTTCAACTTCTAAAATCCATATGGGATCTTTTTATCTTCATATTTAGACCCTTGTGGATGATCATCATTCAAATCAGAGTCCTTAATTGGATTCTTTATGTATCTTAATTCGAACATTTCGGGTTCTAGTAATCGAAATCGAATTTTCTTTTTGAATCTTTCTATCTTTATAGTTGGATTCTTGATAACGTTTAAAGTACCAAATGAAATCCACGGAATGGATTCCTAGTGTGCTTTAAATGCATGTACGCAATTTACAAGACAAATTAACAAACAATTTTGTGGTTATGTGATATGTGTATATGTGTTCTCCTCTATGATTTTGTGTGATCCGATTTTCAAATCCTCATAGAATCTTTCATGTTTTCATATGAGGGATTCATAGTAGGATATTCAAAAGGTACTACCTAAAATCCTTATGGGCTTCTACCTGGTAGTTAAGACCCTTGGGTTATATAGTACCATTCCATGATTCGATGATAGACCCTTGAGTGGTCTAGTTAAAGATTGATTCAAGACCTGGTTAAGAATGGCATGTGATGATACAGCTGAAAGGACCCTATGGTGGTCCAGTCACACTCATCACAGGTTTGTTCATTTGGTTTTACCCTACACATTATAAAATAGACTGTGTGAACTGTGCAAGGAATTGTCTAATTATGGACGCGTACATAATTATGAAATTTAGTGCACAGAAACCCAGTAGGATTTATTATGTGTAAGAACCGATAGTGACAACAATAACGAAATGAGAACGATGTAATGGAGGTACGGTGGACGCACCAATGACGCTTCATATACTTGTATATAAGTGTCCCTCTTACATTGCAAGCATAATGTTATTAAGGTTACTAGAAGTTCAGAACCCTAACCAATATTGTTCGATCTTTTCAATTTCATGTTTTAAACTCTCACAAGTTTCCTCTAAATAAATTTCGGGATGAAATTTCCTAAAGTAAGGGAGACTGTAACACCTGTGCCTTCATGGCCATCAAACAAATACCGAACCAATGAAATATTATATTTCATACTTGGGATTTGTAAAAATATGTGTATCATTTGCACATATCAATTTTTGTTCAATTCCAAACTCTAAATCGCTTTCTGGAAGGTTATACGCGCACCGATGCGTAAATATAACCAGTTTAATGCAACAAACACTCCGGAATAGTGACATAGGCTTAACATACCTTAAATAACCTTTACATAACTTAGATATAAGTTTTGGAAGGTTTAGTGTGGTGAAATCAAAGTTTAATCGCTTACAGGGACTAAAGTTGACAAACTGCGAAAGTATGCCAATTTGAACTGTAACAGACATTCCGGAACATGACCATAAGTTAAACATACCATAAATATCCTTCACATAGCTTAGAAATAGGCTTTGAGGTGTTCGGTATGCTAAAATAAACTTTTGTGTCATTCAGGGACTAAAAGTGTCAAAAAGTGCACAAGTTTGCATTTTCGCGCATAACTTACGTTCTGAATACATCCGGACATCCAAAAATTTATGTAAGCATGAATATATTATGCTTTAGTGTTTGGCTTGCCAAAAAATCCATTCGTTGCTTCATTTGGATCGTTTTTCGCGCTTATGCGCATTCCGTCGTAATTAAGCGAACATCGCGTTCGTACGACCAAACGAACCAACACCCGGCATATTTTTGAGCATGTTTCATGTCCACAATGTTTAGGAATCATTTTAGGGCCTTAAAGTTGGCTTTACGGGCCTTGGAAGTGTCGGAAATGGCCTTAAACACGTGCAGGGACTGAAACTATAATTTCTGAAACTTATTGCTGATCTGTGACTGCTAGGCGGCCCGCCTCAGTTCCTGAGAATCCTTAGGCGGCCCGCGAGGCACCTTCTGACCAGATTCAATGTTGTTTTCAGCAAGTTGCAGCTGGTTGATCCACCACCACACATTCTAACATGCTTAGTCAGCTGATAAGGATGGATTTTAGGCACCATAACTTTCCGACACTTGTACGGATACGATTAAGGCACGATATTCGACAAGCGATCTTAACGGTTCGGGTATTCCTATAAATACCCATCCACCCCCATTGCTAAAATCACTAGAATCTTGATCTTAGGAACTCTAAGTTGAAACCATTGTTTCATACCTGAGATTCTTGGATCGAGATTAGCATTCGGGGACCCTTCGTAAGTATTCTTTCGTTCTTTTATTGCTTTTCGAGTCTTTCGAGTCTGAAAGTCAAACTTTGTTTGACTTTCTACATTGACCAGTTATGGTCAATGCGAAGTTCGTTTGAACTTCGCAACGTGAGTGTAATCACGTTGGTTATAGTCCCTTGGGACAATGCCTACTGATTACCACGTTGTCTAGGGTCGAAGGGTAAGCGATCTAATAAATCGCTTATACCTCGAACCCGACCCATTTGGTCGATCATTAGGATCCGACCAAATACATTAGGTGACCATAGTAGGTAGGGAATAACCTTCCGAGGTTATACCCTATGGTCGCTTCGTTTAAGTAGTTGTATGATAGGTAGTTTATATGCCTTAGGTAAATTACCAGAATACCCTTTTCATATATAATTGGTAATTAAGCATATGTAACCTAAACTTTTGTCACATAACTGATTATGTAACATGTTTAGGCATATAACACTTGTCATAGGACTAGTTAGACGGTTCGAACGCGTTTCAAGCGCACGACGCGTTAAAATAGCGTAAGCTACCTTAATGGGTCACGATGGGTCGAAAGCACTTAGGTTAGGTTTCATGTAGTATGTAGGCCTTGTTAAACCATATCATATGAGTTCCAATACTCATTTGGTTTACCAAGCCTCATCCTATCCGATCTCCCGATTTAAGTCCGGTTTATTTATATAGTTTTAGATTGCCGACTGATTTCCGTGCTCCCTCAAGCTTTGTTTGGTTGTTGTTCAAGACCTCTAAGCATTCTCAGGCGAGTACATTATTCCCCTCTTTTACTGTTTTCAACTGTTTTGGGGTGACTCATATGTGCTAAATATCTTAACAATGATTTCAAGAACGATTACAATGGTTTCAAAAACAATTACAATGTAGTATCAAGAACGATAACAATAGTTTCAAGAACGATAACAATGATTTCAAAAACAATTACAATGGTTTCAAGAACGATTTCAATAAAGTGAACGAATTTGTTGGTTGTAGTTACATAACCAATGACATTCATTAGCAATGATCAAGCCGACCAGTATTAGGTTATGGTACCATAGGATCTGACAAATCCCGTTATTTACTGCACCCATTGTTATGTGTGGGGGTTGTGGGTAGCGACTGAATCTGTAATTATTAACTTATCCTTTGGTAAGGGTTTGTTAAGAACGAGAGCGAGAGCGAGATGGAGCGAGGAACGCGTCAAGAAGGTTTGAATGTTATTAGAGAATCGACCATTAAGTAGTTTCACAATTAAAACAAGAACGATTTGAACGATTAAAACAAGATGGGTTAACGATTGGGTAAACATTTGGACATGATTTACATTTGATCATGCATTTCCACGAAACATAGTATTGATTTAAACCAAGTTTTACTTCAATACTTTGTTTTGTGCGTTTCTCCTATGGTTTAGTTGATGCATTTCACTAGCCATACATATCATTTTGGTTACACATTACATGGTTTACATTTGACACAAACACTTTTGACATTGATTATACATGACATGATTTACATCTTAACATAAACATTTTGGTATATTATTCAATACATTTGACAAATTGATTAAACATGGACATTTTACATTGGTGGTTTGTTTGGGTAAGTGATTTGAGTAACGGTGCGTGTGTAATATGATACAAGCATGGTGGATACGCCGCTGGTACTTCCTATATATAAGTGTTTGTATGGTATTACATATTGTAGCGTTATTTGAATCATTTCAGTTTGAGACATAGAACATTTTATACAAGTAACATACTTTTCACAAGACATTTATTTACAAACAACTTTTCTTATACAAACTCATTTTACATGGTTATTCATTTAATCATGCATTATTCTCTTATTTATACATATCACCTGAACTTATTATTTTTCAAATGATTTACAAAGACAAAGCAAATTACAAGGTTCATGACTAAACATTTTTCTTAAACAGAAGTCATGAATCTTATTTTCACAAAACCTATGTACTCGCCAGCATTTCTTTGCTGACCTCGTTTTCACATATGTTTCAGGTATTGTTGAATGATATCGTTTGATAAGATGCATGCTCACATAGGACTGGACAAGGCCTTAGTGACTCAATAACAATGATAGATTATGTTTAAATTGTGTATTTAGATTTCCAAACGATGTAATTATTCAATGTTTAATAAAACGAAATACTTTTGATATCCATGGTTATGAAACATTAATTCTGTTGCAACACGCCCCGATGTTTCCGCCGCGATTTGTTGTTTTACGCGGTCGGGGTGTGACACAAACCCGTCATCGGCTGCCCCTTTGGGTCAAATGTTCGAACAAAAGTTTGGGCCGAGAGGATATTGTGTGATTACATTATATATACATTCATTACACACAATCACATAATACAAACATAATATTTCATTTAAAACCACGTATCACATAATCACATATCGTTCAAACAAGTTACATCAAAGTACGACTAAAGGTTTGAAATACGAGTTGTCACAAAAAAACCACAGCTCCCAACTCAAGATCATGAGTGGTGTAGTTCTTCTCATGAACTTTCAATTGTCTTGACGCATAAGCTATGACTTTACCTCGTTGCATAAGAACACAACCAAGGCCTAGATTCGACGCGTCACAATAGACAACGAAATCATCATTTCCATCGGGCAAAGATAGAACAGGAGCATCACAGAGTTTTTGTTTCAGCGTTTGGAACGCTTCTTCTTGTTTAGGTCCCCACTCAAAAGGCTTATTCTTCTGAGTCAAATTAGTGAGAGGAACTGCAATCTTTGAAAAGTTTGAAATAAATAGTCGATAATAACCAGCAAGACCAAGAAAAGAACGAACTTCTGTGGGTGTCATAAGTGTATTCCAATCCTTAATAGCAGCAATTTTGGAAGAATCCACATGAATACCCTGCTCGTTAACAATATGACCCAAAAATTGAACTTCTTTAAGCCAGAATTCACACTTGGAGAATTTGTCAAACAGTTGTTCATTCTTCAGGAGTTCCATTGTCAAACGAAGGTGTTGTTCATGATCGGCTCGAGACTTCGAATAAACAAGAATATCGTCGATGAATACATTGATGAACTTGTCTAAATAAGCTTTACAAACCCTATTCATTAAGTCCATGAAGATAGCTGGGGCATTCGTCAAACCAAAAGGCATGACTGTGAACTCGTAATGACTATATCTCGTACGGAAAGCAGTTTTGGGAATATCTTCTTCGAGTACACGAAGCTGATGATACCCAGAATGCATATCGATCTTGGAAAAACATGTAGTACCTTGCAGCTGATCAAAGAGATCATCAATTCGTGGTAGGGGATATCGATTCTTGATGGTAAGCTTATTAAGCTCACGATAATCGATGCACATTCGAAAAGACCCATCTTTCTTTTTCACAAATAGGACAGGAGCGTCCCAAGGTGAATAACTTGGTCGGATGAATCCTTTGTCAGATAACTCTTGCATCTCAGACAGTGCAAGACGATAAGGTTCTTTCGCAATTGGGTTAGCATTGGGTACAAGATCAATATGAAATTCGATTTGACGAACTGGAGGCAAACCAGGCAGTTCATCAGGAAACACATCTGGATAATCTTGAACAATCGGAATATCTTGAATACACTTGTTCTTGTCTTTCTCCTCGGTGACATGTGCCAGAAATGCCACATATCCTTTTCGTAAATAACTTTGGGCTTTCGTACATGACATGAGTTTCAATCCACCAGATGGCTTCTCGCCACGAACCTCTAAAACTTCACCAGACGAAAGAGGAATACAAATAATCTTATCGAAACAAACCACCTCAGCATGAAACTTAGTTAACCATTCCATCCCTATGATAATGTCGAAACTCCCAAGTTGCATCGGTGTGAGGTTAATAGGAAAAAGATGGTTATCGAGGTTCAATTAACAATCGCGAATCACAGAATCGATTACAAGAGGTTTACCAGTAGCAACTTCAACAGATAAGGGTTTCCTCAGTTTAGTTCTAGGTATCACAAGCAAAGGCTCAAATGATAACGAAACAAAACTTCTATCGGCGCCAGAATCGAAAAGAACAGATGCAGGTTGATGGTTAACAAGGAACGTACCATTAACAACCTCGTTGTCAGCTCTAGCCTCATTAGCATTCAGATTGTACGCTCATCCACGAGCGAGATTCGCATTCGCATTAGCATTTGGATTTGCGAGCCTCGGACAATTGTTGCAGAAGTGACCCATCTCTCCGTAGTTATAACACGAGCCTGGTGGAAATCTAACAGCATTTCCCTGAAGCTGTGCTGGATTCTGAGCAGCTTGATTCTGACCCAAACGAAAAATGTTGGTCGTATGCCCAAGTTTACCACAAGTAGTACACTGTTTACAATCATGTTGGGTCGCATGGTGACCATTGCACCTATTGCAGTGTGGTGCGGTACCAGCATACTGTTTCTTGGCAGGAGGTTGTGCTGGTGGGTCCTCAGCATTTTGCGTAGTGAGAACAAAGTTTTGGGAAGCCTTGCGCTTCCTCGACCTCTTAGATGACTTGCCTTTCTTCTTTCCCTTACCCTTGTCTTGAACGGAATCGATCAACTGCTTCTTATCACCCTTGCGGGTCAGTTTACCTTTTCTGACTTGAGACTCAGTCAGAGTAGCAGCCAATTCAATCGCCTGACACACAGTGGTATGATTACTACCAATTACAATGTCTTGCACAGAATCGGGCAAACCATCGATATACCTCTCAATCGCTTTTTCCAACGGGGTAACCATAGTAGGACACAACAAACTGAGCTCCTCATAATGATCCATATAAGCACGGTGTTCTCCCCCATCTTGCTTCAGATCGTCAAATTCTTGTTCCAAAGCCCTAATCTCGTGACGGGGACAGAACTCTTTCATCACGAGAGCTCGAAGCTCTTCCCATGTTTGTACCATTGCCACATCGGCACCCCTATCACGCATCACACCGTTCCACCATGTAAGAGCACGCTTCTCGAAAACACTGGATGCAAACTCAACCTTTTGTTCATTCGGGCACTGAACATGTCTAAATGTGCTCTCCAAACTCTCGAACCATTGCAGGAGCGCAGTTGCTCCTTGAGACCCAGAAAACTTTAGTGGTTTAGCCAAATTAAAAGTTTTGTTACTACACTGAGCATTGTTATTATTGTTGTTGTTTGCTTAATTAATCTGAGTTATTAGGTTCGGAATCACAGCAGCCATTTGCTTAGCGAAAAAGGCTGCGATTTTGGCGTTAGTTTGAGGTTGTGCATCTCGTCGAGGAGGCATAGTTTTAAAAAGAACAAGGAAACATGAGAAACGAGTGAGATCGATAATTGGATTAAAAAAAGAGGTATTGAAAACATCGACAAAACATAAGGAAGGCGATTATTCGTTTGTTACCTCGAACAAACAAACGATACACAGTGACTAATCAAAGTAAATGGATCAATATAATGTATCGTGAAGACATGCTTTAGCCTATAAGTGGACACTCACCCCATGTCACACCCTGACTTTTGCGGAAGCGTATGATGTGTGACTTGTTTAATACCATTGCATTCAATTATAATAAACAACTATTTGATCAAAACGATGTTCATCCATTCATTAAGTTTAAAGTATTACAAACACCATTTATTTAAGTTTCAGACAACACAACCTTCGACTAAGTTACAGATCGACAAAAGTGGATGACATCTAAACTTGGAATCTACTTCTAGAAACAACACCTGCGCCCAAGATCCAACTTGTTACCTGAAATACATGTAATTTTGGAAAACATCAACAAAAGTTGAGTGAGTTCATGCGTTTTGTGTGAGTACTGACAAACTTGTAAACCTTTGAGAAACTCCTTTGAAAACAGGTATGAAAAGCATTTATGAACAAATCAAATTAAATTTTTGCAAGGAAATTAAAACATGTGAAGACATAGGGAGCACTCGAAATGAGTAGGTTTATACCCTCGTCGATTCCATCGACTATGTCGAATTCCCCTTCGACTATGTCAATTTACCTTGACCATGTCAATTCACCTTGACTATTGTTGATTTACCTCGACCGGGACACCGAAGCACTCAAGTGGTCACATAAGTACCATGAGTGGGGTTCGGCCGTACCCGTTAGATCTAACCTTCGTCCCTAATTAAGAATTAATAGCATTTCAAATTTAATCTATGCTCACCTGATCTATAATTAATTTCATAGCCAATTCATACCATTTAAACGTATGCAACATGTATTCCACCCCCGAGAGTTATAAATCCAAAAACAGTTAAGAGAAAAGGGGGACATGAACTCACAGTTTTGCGTTCTTCAATCCGACGAAACTCACGCGGCTACTAGTGTGCACGACTACCTACAACGTACTACGGTCTATCAGATGAGCGGGCCGTGCCTTGACTTAGTATTAACTAGTGTCTTTGAGTTACGTTTCTTTGTGTCTTCAACATTATACCAAGTTGTATAATTATTTGTTAAAATAATAAATATTTTAACTTAAATTATATTCATTAAATTTTGGAATAATTGTTATAGCAATATATTTTAACTTATTACTTTTCAAGTATTTATACTTGTAGTGTCATTCCCAAGGATGGGGGTGTCTTATACTTGTATATTTTTGCCATGTATTTGGGGTCGTATTCCGGTGTGTATTTATACGTACGAGAATACGTATCTTTATTGTATTTATTAAGTATTCTTATACTTAGTTCCGTATTAATTATTCCGGAATATTATCTTTAATAAAAGTTCACCAATATATATTTCCAAGATATATATTTTTCAATAAATATTACTTAGGGAAATTATATGGCAAAATATTTGTATTTTCATATAAGTTCCAAAAGTAATATATTTTCAAGTCTAACTTAGAAAATATATATAAACTTATCTTTCTCCAAAAATGATATATTTCATATTTAATTGAGAAAATATATCTTTCACCTAAAAAATATTGTATTTCATGTTTGTTGAGAACATATATATTTCTTTCAAATATAATATATCTTCTAAAAAATTCTAGAAAAAATATATATTTATACTTGCAAAAAGTAATATATTTTTCTTTTGTAAAAAATTTGATATATTCTTGTAGTATTTGTAAAAATCATATTCTTATTCACTTGGTGTCTAAAATATTATTTACCAAAATATACATATGAATATTATTTCCGGAGTATTTTGTAAGTTATATTCTCTAGTTCGGTTTCACCAATGTTTTGTGTATAACTTGTATATTCATATTCTTGGAATTTTGTTAATATTTTGGATTGTAATTTTTGGGTATTTTGATGAGTTATATTATTTCATGTCCTAAAATAATATAACTAATACACAAAATATATAAACAATCACACACATGATGACTTCTGAATATATATTTCCTAAATACATATTTAGTCACTTTTATTTATAAAAACCAACCTCCAATATTTATATTTTGTAACAAAAATTATGGCAAACTTTTATGAAAAATTCATGGTTTAGAATACACTTGTAAATATTTATTTCGAAATATTTTTTCTAAGTTTTTAATTTTCAGAAAAATTTTACCATAGTTTCCCCTAAAAATGGAGGTTTTCATGCTTTCAAAGCATATCATTTTCTTTTAAAATCATCATCATTCATCAACAAATCATTCAAGACTTACCATGTGCCAAAAATAATATATTTACACTATGACATGAACTTGAAACTTTGTAAAAATTTGTAGTAACTTAGTATGATATTTAGTAGGTTAAGTTACCCTTAAAAACATAGTTTATAGTTTATAAAACTCATTCTTGAAGATTTTAGTTCTTCTCAACTTGTATGAGGATTTTCTAAAAATACTTCTTCTTGTATTTTTCTTGTTAACAATATGTTTCTAGCTTTGATTTAACACTTAAAACATGTTTACTTCCTTTAAACACCATGATCATGTTAAATCTCGTAATAAACTTTAGTTTCTTGAAAATATTATTCATAAAATCTTTTATTTTCAAGACTTGTAACTTGTAGGAATAATCATCATACATTAAAACAAGTTTATTTTCAAGTTCATGATTTACATAAAGGATGATCATTAAAAATTTCTCAAGATCTATCCTTACACTTGCTAGATCATGTGTTTAATCATCATCTAGCAAGGTTCTTATGATGATCAACATCATAAACACAAGAAATCAACATTCAAGTATACTACATACACTTAAAACAACTTGATCTTCATGTTTTAGAGCTTTATGTTCAAGTTTAGGCTTATGTTTCTTCATGATCTTTATGTTTAACATCTTATATCATCTTTTATCCAACATAATATGAAGTAAAATGAGATCACAATAGTCTTACTACTAGCACAAGGCTAGGGATGATCAAGAGGAGAAATGAGGTGGATAAAAGCAAATGGTGAAGGTCCTTCAAGTTCTGTTGCTTTCACACTTCCTAACTTGGCTTCTTACACCATTGTATATCAAGAGAACGGATGGAATGAAACTTGAAATAAGGATGAGGGTGGAGGGTGTTTGGGCCGTAGCCTTTGGAGAAGAAGAAGGGAGTTTTGGGTGTTTGAAGATGATGAAGATTTATGCTATAGTCTTGTGGGTTTTTATAAAAATTCTCTAACTTTAGGATGGCATATGGCATATTTGTTAAGCATATTCCAAACAATATCTTATAAAATATCACAAGAAAATCAAGGGTGGGACCCATGTCCCCTAACCGTCCAACATGGGGGGGGGGGTAAAGTGTAACTTTTAATGGTTACTTACTTGATTTAGTTGGAAAGTAATGGTGCTAGTTAGGTATTTTATGTATTTAATGTTTATTAGATATAATATGATGTTCGGTGATCATAACTAGCTTCGTAACATAAAAACAGTGCTTCCAGTAAGAATCTGATGTTTCGGGTAGTGTCCGGTTGTTCGGTTCGTTACTGTTCGTTAAAGTGCTAAATTGCGCAGTTTAGTGTGCTTTACGTTGTGTTTTATGACAGTTTTGATTCCCGATACTTAGGAAAGTATTCTGGACCATTAAACCACTTTTCTGCATTATATTTAGATGTTATATTGCTGAAAATTGCTGAATTTATTTATTTTCTGCAGAATTTTGCAGTTTTAGTGTGTTTCTGGCACTTTCCAGTACCTATGTCATCACTAGGAAGGCAGTTTTGTGATCCCTACTTTCCTACACACTACACTAGTGTAACACTTTCCTGGGGCTTATTTTGTGTCTTAACCTCATGTTTGCCTAAGTACTGAACTCCTGTCAGTACCCATAGTTTATCTGACAACTGTGCTAACTCTGCTCTGTGCATTAATAGAACTATATTGGGTTGCATGTAGTAATGATAAAAGTCTTGCAACATGAAATGCCATTGTAAGTATATAACAGAAATTTGAAATCCATTCGTCTTATAAACTAGATCATGCACAGTCATTAAAGCACAGATTACTATTTAATTATTGTACGGAATGCATAGAAAAGTGCCAGTTGTCACATTCTCCCCCCGTTAAAAGAATTTCGTCCCGAAGTTCAAGCGATGCCATCAGTCGCAGGGGAGTTGTGAACCAAATGTGGTCACTTAGGCTTAATTTGGTCTTCATGTGCCCAAGTAAACTCTGGGCCATGATATAAATTCCAACGAACTCTAACAAGTCAATTACGACTTCTCTGGGTCTTGCGGACTCCCAGTCTGCAACCCTAATAGGTTCTTTAATAAATTGGAATTTGTCGTTGACGTGAATCCTATTTGCGGGATTAACGATTGTTCCTAGAGTCAGGCTCTCTTAAAGACTAGACACGTTGTGAGCAATGGTCCCGATCCTTTCCAGGATCTCGAAAGGTCTAATATACCGTGGGTCCAACCTCCCACGCTTTCCAAATCATACCACGCCTTCCCAAGGCGAGTCTCTCATTAACACCATACTTCTTATCTCAAATTACAGCGGTTTTCGCCGCTCATCGGCGTAGCCTTTCTGTATACCGCGTGCTGTCTTGATATGATCCCATATCTGAACGATCTTGCCTATAGTTTTCTTGAACCAATTTGGGCCAGTAAATCGTTTATCCCCGGTCTCCGTCCAACACAACGGGGGACCGATACTTACGTTCCTTTAAAGCTTCACACGAAGCGGCCTAAACAGCGGTGTGATAAATATTATTGTAGGAAAACTCCACTAAGGGCTAGTGAGTAATCCATCTTTTCATCAAAGTTCATCACAAAAGCACATAGCGAGTCCTCCAAAGCCTGTATCGCTCATTTTCTCTGGCCGTCTATCTAAGGGCGAAATGTAGTACTATGGTCCAATCGTGACCTAAACGCCTTTGAAATGTCTGCCATATCCTTGGCACAAAACGACCATCTCGGTTGGTCAAGATAGAGTCAGGCACTCCACGACGTGCCACAACCTTTCTAGGCTAAATCTCTGCTAAATCCCTTGCGATGTCTTCCTTGCTGTTTGGTAGAAAATGTGCAGTCTTGGTGTGTCGGTCAATACTCACCCAAATTGTATCGTGACCTCTTTGGGTTTTTGGTAGCTTGTAATGAAATCCATTAAGATTCGTTCCCACTTCCACATGGGAACCTCAGGTTGTTGCAGCAGTCCTGATGGTTTCTGGTATTCTGTCTTAACTTTGACACAAGTAAGACAGTTACCCACATAGGTAGCTGTATCAGCTTCCATCTTGGGATACTCATACTAATCCTTCAAGTCTTGGTACTTCTTATCGGATCCAAGATGGATCGAGTACCTTAACCTATGAGTCTTGCCCCAAAGCAAGCGTACATAAATGCCGCGAAACGAAACCCAGAGTCGTTCCCGGAAGTATAAGGTTCCGTCTCTCATAGGCAATACTGCACTTCCATTTCATATAATGCTTCAGCTTGAAGGTTCTCTGGTTTGAGCACTCCTTGCTCACCTTCACGAATCCGGGTAGCGGGATTCGTTTGTATGGTCATCTCTAAGGCTTGCACCCTTAGAGGCTTTGCGCGTTCCTCACGGCTCAAGGCGTCTGCTACAACGCTTGCCTTGTTCAGGGAATACTTAATCTCACAATCATACCCATTCAGTAGCTCAGGCCATCTTTGTTATCTAATGTTTAAGTCCTTCTGATCGACGGTGTGCTGCAACCCTTGTGATCAGTAAAGATCGTGCAGCGTTTGACTATACAAGTGATGACGTCAAATCAGCAACGCGCAATTACTGCACCTAGTTCAAGGTCTCTTCTAATGATCCTTTAATTGCGACGCGTATGCGATGACTTGGTCTCGTTGCATCAACACGCAATTGAGACTTTGTCGAGGAGCGTCACAAGAACCGCAACTCTATTGGTACTGTTAGGTGAAGACAAGATAGGAGCCGACTATGTTAGGGTTGCTAGCGGTTGAGCAGTCCTTGAAAGGTTTTCTAGGGGTCGTCTTATACAGCCTATAATCCCCAAAAATTCTTAGTTGCGTCTTCAGGACTCCTTAGCTCTTTATTGCAGGGTTGACATAAATCTCATTTTTATCCATCTCATATCCTAAAAATCTTACCTCGCGAATCCCAGGTTCGCACTTAGACGTCCTCACACACAACTGTTCTTTCTCTAAGAGTCACAAGATAAATTGCAGATGGTGTTTAGGACCTTCCTTGGCCTTTGAACATATAAGAATGTAGTCAATAACTATAATCATGATCTATCTAGGTATGGCTTACACATTCGATTCATGAGGTCCACGAATACTGCCGATGCATGTGTTAAGCCAAACGGCATGACAAGGAACTCGTAATGCTCGAAGCGAGTCCTAAAGGTCATTTTAGGGATACTTTCTTCTTATATTCGCAATTGAGGACATCCTGACCTCAAGTCGATCTTCGAGTAGTAACTAGAACCTTTCAATTGGTTGAACAGGTCATCAATCCTTGGCAATGGATACCGGTCCTCGATATCCAATTCTCTGAAGTTGATGCTAATTGGAAACTGCCAACTTTCTTCTCGGGTCCTTAACTAAGGTCGTCATGTCCTCAATTCCATCTTGGAATAGTAGCAGGGACCTCGTAGTTGGTCGACAAGTCACCAATTCTCGGTAAGGGGTACCGATTCTTGATGGTTAGTCGTCTATCTCCATGTAACCTATGCGTAACACATTTTCTACATTAGTTCTTCTGAGTTCCTCTCATATTAGACTGTGTACGCGTGTAAGAATTGTCATCCCACTTCCTAATGAATATCACTGGAGCTTCCACAGTGAGAGGCTCGGCCTGGTAGATTTCCTTTGTCTAACAGCTCTTGCAGTTGCATCGGAGGTTCATGTATCTCGGACAAAGCTAGTCGGTAAGGCATCATCTGTCACCGGTGTCGTTCCTGGCACTAGGCTTATCCTAAACTCCTCTTGTCACTGTGGAGGTGTTCCTGGCAATTCTTCAGGAAAGGCTTCTGGAAATTCCTCCACCACGGGGATGTCTTCAGACTCTGGCTTCTTGGTCTCCTTATCGACGACATGAGCAGGGAAGGCTGTACAGTCCATTCGGAGGCGCTTGCGTGTCTCTATAACCAATGTGAGGTGTCGCAAATCCACCGCCTTGTGGGGCCTAGTGCCCTCGCGCCTATTTCAAGAAGGTTGTGTACTTATAAGTGTCTCGTCATTCGCAAGAGGGATGCGAATGATTTTCCTTATAATGAACCACTTCAGCTCTATACTTGGATATCCAATCCATGCTGACTACCATATCATGACTTCCTAGGTCAATGGTAATAGAAGGTTACGGCCTTCTAGGTTCCCAAAATACAATCCTTAATCATTTCTGTAGGACCGGTTTTGACTCCGAAACGATTGCGAAATGAACGTATAATGTGTGGAATCCGTACACGAACGCGACCTAACACACGTGACGTAATATTAATGTGATTCTATTAGAAATCTGAAATCGTACAGCACCTTGAATCACATTCTCTCTCTAGATCTAGAAAGCTCCAAATGACAAATGTAGCAAAAGTCCCTAATCTATGACATAATCTCCTATTTATAGTCCAAGGCATTTAATGAGATTTCTCATTATTACAATTATGCCACCTTGCCTTTTTGTCTAGCTATCACTAATATAACGACTCGTTTTTCTTCTGTTTCTTGCTACGGCTCGAATTGATGAAGGCAATACACATAAATGTACTAACAGACTCCCCCTTGGATATTGCCGCAGTCAATCTCGATCATTGAGTCAAACTCGTAGCGTCTTCTTTTTCTCTTTCTCTTTGAATCTTCTCGAACAGAATCCCGGTGGATCTGTCTTTAGCTTCAGCTTCTCCTTTTTGTAGACTCTTTTCTTCATCAGGCTCCCCCTTTCGTCAAGCTTCCGTGCTATAGGGATCGACACCTTGCTTTTCAATTACAAGCTCCCCCTTGCTTTGAGCTCGTCTTCAGACTCCCCCTTAGACTCAGCTTCCGGGATCGTAGTCTGGAATCTCATCTACAATCACTCAAACATTTATAAGTAATAGCATTTCAAATTTCAGCTATCCAGGAATTGTAACCTGACTCACTCAAACATTTTAAACAAACAATTTTCATGAATTTGGCAGTTTCATCGAATCGAATCGGAAACTAGCTCTATAACAGTATAAGCATCCAAATCCCCCACAGTTAATCATCCAAGTCCAACTTAATGACCTTGGAGATATCACAAGCTGTTTTTGAATTTTTGATTTTAATTCAAGTTTCAAATTAATGAACTTGTTTTATTCTCAGAAACACAATCAACTTACTTAGATTTTGAAACTCAGCATCTCAGACATTAGTTGTCGAAAATAAAGCAGAAATCAAAATCTTTTTTGTATTTTCTGAAAACATAAAGCAGTAAAGAAATATGTACAAACATATTTATAGACAATATTTTTGTTTGAGTATGCATCAGAGGATCATATCAGTTTCTGACAAGTCACAAGTACCGTTGAGCTTAATTACACAGTAAGTATTAAACAACTCACTTAGATTGTCGATATAGTGATCCACTTAAATTTTCATACAAATTTCAACTGATTCAGGATACGAATTAGGAATTTTAAGAACTTAAACCCATTCATGTGTCCCACCTCTTGAATATACTCCCGTATCCAGATCCCAATATTCAGTCTTACAGGTAAGTATAACACAAATGATATCTGTAAGGGGTTAATAAATTATAAAGAATCATGAGAGCTCAGGTCAGAACTACCGTTCAGCAGAGAGATCATGACTCAACTTGGGTGTGTCCCCTTTAGAGGATCTTTTTTACAACAGCATTGCTAAGCAATTTTATTGTCTTATCATATATGCTGAGGGTGATGCTATGTTTCAAGCATTTGTGAAAAGTATTATTCGAGGACTAGATCAGAACTTCCATACAGCAGAAGTCCCAGAATAATACCCCAGATATCACTGAGTATAAAAACCTAGTATATCAGAAAAAGGAATCTTTCAAACGAGATTTCAGGGGTTACCTATATATCCAAGTAGTGTTCCCCACGAAATAAGCAAGTGTTTGAATTTAGGTTTATATCCCGAAAAAGTTTACTAAGTGTATAAAAACCCATCGACATATCATCAGTGAGACTGTTTAACGCTATATAATCATTACAATTCTTTAGCATACTGTAACTGTCTACTGATGTACTATCATTTCCTCTTTTTACGCAAAAACTCAATTTTTGAATTTTATCATGTTTTTTGCTTTTTAAAATTTTTAATGTTTTTGTATTTTCTAACAACAATACTCCCCCTAAAATGCAAAATCATTTAAAGAAAATTTGACAACCAACACTGATAGCTTTGTCTCGCCATCCATTTTCTGCATCTTGTGAACTGAATTACACGAAAAGCAGTAATTACCCCCATGATTTACAACCCATTGATCTTAACAGTTTGAAAACCGTTTTTCAATCTCATGAAAGTAATCATGTTTGTTCAGCCGTGAGGGTTTCGGCGTATTCAATCAACACTTATTTTTGAAATTTTCTATTTTTTTAACAAAAATTAAAAACAAACATATTTTTGTGTTTTTTTTTTTTTAAGTTTTTCAAATTTTTAGAGTTTTTGAAAATATTGTTTATTTATGTACAGAAAACAATCAAACTAAACTCCCTGTTCAACCAAACCAGGGTCCTGCACCCTCTTTCTGTGCCAGGCTGCTCCAACTTCCCTTTTCACCATCTTCACCTTCGTTGAGCACCTACACATTCAACAATTTGATCATTTGAACAACGCAACCCAAGCCTGTTTAGACTCAGGTAGTTGAACATGAATCTTTCCAGGTAAAACTGGATAATTTCTTTCATTTTTCTCAAAAACATCATCAATTTTAATCTCAACTTTTTCTTCTTTTACCGAATTATCAGTTTTCTTAACAGACCATGTTTGACCCGTCGGTGTTCCTCGTTTATAAAAATGTGACTCTTTTTGAACACTTTGTTTTTGAACAACAATTTTAGGTTTCCAAAACTCTTGAGGTTTTGTCATATCAACAGACGTTTTCCAACTCTGTGTTGTTCTAAATCTGGGTGCGTGAGAGTTCCAGGTCTGTCTTGAATCAAACCTGTTCGGGTTTGATTTCCAATTTTGATTTGAAGCAAACTTGATTGTATTGTACCTCCAAGTTTGTTTCGAATCAAATTTGGTTAACCTCGGTTTCACATCCTCAGATTTATGTTTTTCAACATCAACAGGCTTTGGATTTGGACACTTTCGTGCAACATGTCCAATCTGATCACATTTAAAACACACTTTCTTTGAAACATCCTTGGCCTGTTGTTGTTTCTTTTTCATAGCATCAAACTCCTCATTAGACTGTTGTCCAAATTTGAGTTTTTCCTCTTCTTTCAAGCTTTTCCCTTGAACAAAACTCATCTTTTGTTGCAAATTTTGTTTTTTACTTTGATTCCAATTCCGTTTCTTTTTATAACCCAAACCAGCCTTCATGTTTTTCTTCTTAAAACCAGGTTTGTTATAAAAAGTTTTATGACCTTTACCAGCAAACTTTGGAATCTCAGACTTCTCAATCTCAACCATTTTGAAAACTTTATCAACCTTTTCTGAAATCACATTCTGAATCGGGAATACAACATCTAAGAATAATTTGTCCGATCCAATCATGGTATAAACCAATCCTTTTGAATCATCATTCAAATTTTTCTCGGATTTTGTGTTTTTCAGATAACCATCATGAAAATTTCCTTCATCTTCATCCTGTGATTCAGACTTACCTTTTGTAGACTCATCTTTCAAAACACTTTCAACAACCTTACTTACCACCTCTGAATCATTAGCATCATTAGATTTTGAGTAAGTCACATCGATACTTTCAGGTAACTGGTCAGCTATGTTCAAACCCTTTGCCACCTTTTCCTCATCATAAAAAGTATAATTGTTTCTCAATGGTGGTTGTACCTGATGAAATTCTGAACCAATACCCTTTTTGCAATTTTCAGTATCTTTGTCATCTGGTGTGATGTTGAAAATGCGTTCGAGAATGTACGAAGAGTTATGATAACTTTGAACTTTTGTAACAACCTTTTCTTTTTCAGCCAAGACTTGTTTAAGATTTGCAATTTCATCAACACATTTGTTCAATTCAATTTGCTTTTCTTTAAACTTTCTTTCATACATTTCTTTAGTGACTAAAGTTTCTGACAATCTTTGATCAAAACTTTTGACTTGGCTCTTCAAAGTATCATAAGCTTCTTGTACCCTCTGACTCGACCACTTTAAAGAATCATACTGTTTTTGTAAATCTTGAAATTTAGATTCTTTTTCAACACAATCGACACATTTTCCTGAACACAGTTGTCTATAAACATCATTATCCTTTTCAAGACCTTGACATTTCTGTGTCAATTTTTCAACTTTTAGTTTCAAAATTTCTTATTTTTCAATCATATGTCTACATTTTGTTGTGAAAACATTTTCAAGTTTAACTATGTCATTGTCTTTTGTTTTTATGATGTCATCTTTTTCAGTACAGGCTTTGCACATTTCTATGCAATTCCTGCATTTGTTTTCTTTTTCATCAACCAATTCAACATTCGATAGATCAGAAGATTTTCTAACCTCAGTCTCATTCAGCACCGGTTCTTCTGACTCAACTTTTTGATCTTCCTCCTTTTCTTCTTTCTGAGCTTCTCCATTCTTCTGCGTTTCTTCAGCTCTCTGTTCCTCTCCAGCAAGCTTTGCAACAGTCTTCACTTCTTCAATCATCTTCTTCAATTCTTCTTCTTTTCTTTTCTTCAATTCTACCACCTTCGGTAAACTTGCTTCAAAAACTTCTTTTAACTTGTTCATCAAATTTGGCAAATAGCTTTTATCAGAAAGCCTTCTTGTGTTGAAAGTGCCCTCACTTGGAAACACATTGGTTACAGCATCAAAATCTACTTTTGATGGATCAACTACTGGATTACCCTGTGGATCCATGTAACACTCTAGTTCTTCATTCCATCTCTTGGCTCTTTGTGCTTCCTTAAATGGTTCATACAATTTGCCAATCTCCCATCTCGCACTGTCTCTTCTCCACCAAGTATCATGATCATCATTTGCAACAAATGCATATCCAACTGCATCTTCTTCAGGGCAAACTTGACTCCAGTCGTAACCTTCATCATCATATATAACTGCAAGAGCCCTTGATCTTTCTTCTGGTTGCTTTAATCTTGGTGGCTCAGACTTGTTCTGATGGTAAATCGCTTTCTTGTAATAATCTTCGTTGAACGGGTTTGCAGAATCATCATCAGCATACGCATTTCTGCACTCGCGCTTAAAGTGACCTCTTTGTTTGCATTTGAAGCATGTCACTTTAGATTTATCAAATCCCAGTTTGGTAGATGGTCCACCAATTGACTTTCTCCCCGTGATCTCCATGAACCGCTGTGCCCGACGAACCGCACTGGCCATGCACCATCTTATATCCATTAATTCCATCTCCTCGGGGTCTAATTGATCATAATCTTCTTTCGTCAAGTTGGTGTTGCCAATCTTCCCTGCAACGAGGCTTTCATACGATTCAAGTACAGATGCCAAGAAAACCATCTGTTGTTTCGCCGATTCTTCGCTGAAATTCTGCCCATTCTTCAGATCCACTGCGATATTACACTGAAACAAATTCTTGGAAGTAGATTGACTTGAAGTGTTCGAAGAAGATCCACTGTGAAAACCACTGTGAAGACTTTCATTGTTCACTGAGCTTGAGCTTTCTGCAGAAAATGCTGTTCTTGGAGACCCAGCCTACGGTACATTTCCTCTGTAGTAAAGCTCTACATTCTGCTGATAAGCTGGATTGTTGACTTTAGATCTCTTTATCTCCAACTCATGACTTTCAAGCCTTTCAATCAGCAAATCCACTTTTAAATCTTCAGGTTTGATTGTATTTTTCAACATTAGAGCGAAATATTGCCACTCTTGATCATTTGGCAATGAATCAAACAATTTATCCACCAGTTCCTCTTCAGAAGGTAAAATTTCATGTCTGGTCAGCTCCATTTTCAGATATCCTAATCTCTCAATCATTTTACAAACAGACTCATTTTTCATACAGTTGAATAAATCAAACTCTTTACGCAACAATTTCTTTTTGTTTTTAACAATTTCATTACTTCCTACACATTTTCTCTCTAACGCTTCCCACAAACTCTTTGAAGTCTTTTCTTGTTCGAGCAATGAAATAATATCCTCTCTTACTGACTGTTTGATCAATGTTATAATTCTATATTCAGCCACAACATTTTTTATATCTTTTTCTGTAAAATCTTTTGCATCTATTAACTCTCCTCCCTCTTTTACTGGTTCAACGTACTCATATGTCAGTTTTAACCAGCTTTCAGGAGCGAAAGCTTTTACCCAACCCTCAAATCTGTTTTTCCACCAGTTATAATCTTCAACTTTCATTAGCTTCGGTGGTTTTTGTTGACTTCCATACATGTTCTCGAATTTCAAATTCTCTGAAATCTCTCTTGAATATTCTCTCATCTCAGATCTTCTATCTGTCGATTCGGAAGTGAACGCGTTGTAGAATGTGTTGTAAAATTCTTCGCCGTTGCTTGACATCTTCAAACACCTTGAATCAACAAACAAACAAACACTTATCAGTTTAAACACTATCAAATAACTGAATAAAAAAATACTCGAACTGGTGAATTTTCTATGCGAACTGAAGATTGACAGACTGTGCGGACTGCTATGACCCGGATCAAATTCAAATGACCAGACCCTTTGAAAACTTTGAACTCCAAACTGTGCGGATAGAAAATTCGGACTTCGTACTAAGTGAATTTGATTTTATGCGAACTGATTTCAATAAGAAACCACACAACCTGTAGATTCAAATCAAACACTTTGCAAATGGTCGAATATTTCTAAAACTACTAAATGGGCCGATTGATTTATAATGTTGAAACTTGGGCCGTTGAATTACTTTGACTGACAATTGTTATTATCACTCGATTTTCATTGGGCCTACACTTGATTATGGCAGACACCTTTAATATCTCGGATATGCATACAAACACAAAGGACTTCTCAATGGCCGACAATCTTGAACAAAGATATCAATCACATGGTCTAGAACAACTCTTGCTGACAACTTTTAATATCAAATCAATTTCATTGGGCCGAACTCTATAGTGGGCTGCTCTATTCAAGACACAAGCAAAACCTTGGGCAGACAATTCAAATATCAAAATAATATGATTTGACCATCAAAATCATCTCTTATGCTGACAATTCTTATGATTCAATTCTGACCAAGTGAATAAAGTAACTTTGAATTCTCAATTATTAATATCACATGGGTCGACAAAATTTAATTGTGCATGAAATGTGATTGGGCCGTATGTCTGTAACACTTAATGGGTCACTCACAATTGATCAGATCAAAGCAACTTTCAAACTGAAATCGTGTTTCAAACGGTCACACCCTCAAACGGACAGGTCTGCTTCAAACTGTCAGGATTGCTTCAAACGGTCAGGACTGCTTCAAACGGTCATGTGTCAATTTCAAACGGACAGTCCAGTTTTCAAACGGTCAGAGACAAATTTCAAACGGTCATGTGCTTGTTCAAACGGTCACATGCTTGTTCAAACGGTCACGCCAATTTTCAAACGATGTCGGACACAAAAACTCAGATTTCTCCTAAACGGTTAGGAATTAGGATCTGAAACTTGGTAGGGTTGTAAATCAAGTGTTCTCGCACAACATATCAAAAAATCAACTGATTCGGACCGTAAAAACCTGTTCAATTTGATGATTTTCAGTGAAAAACGTGAAAAATATGAAAAAGATGAAGAAGTAGATGAAATTCGGATCTGAATCTGATAATATTCTGCGCGTAAATGTGTGATAGATCAGTGCAATCGAGCTCCTGCTCTGATACCACTTGTAGGACCGGTTTTGACTCCGAAACGATTGCGAAATGAACGTATAACGTGCGGAATCCGTACACAAACGCGACCTAACACACGTGACGTAATATTAATGTGATTCTATTAGAAATCTGAAATCGTACAGCACCTTGAATCACTTTCTCTCTCTAGATCTTGAAAGCTCCAAATGACAAATGTAGCAAAAGTCCCTAATCTATGACATAATCTCCTATTTATAGTCCAAGGCATTTAATGAGATTTCTCATTATTACAATTATGCCACCTTGCCTTTTTGTCTAGCTATCACTAATATAACGACTCGTTTTTCTTCTGTTTCTTGCTACGGCTCGGATTGATGAAGGCAATAGACATAAATGTACTAACAATTTCCTTCGCTTAACTAACCTTCCATCTAAGGAATACGAGATATCTATTATACTCGAAACTAGGCTAAGCAGTTCCTAAGTTCTAAGGATACAAGGTTGAAGTCGGTACCAGTATTAATCCATAAATAGATGCATAGAGTTGGTTAATAGGGAACGTACCCATAACCGCATCTGGATCCTGGCATGCTTCACGAGCTCCGATCGCAAAGACCCTTCCTTGCTTGGTTCTTCCTAGGGCAATCTTTCCTAAAGTGCCCTACATCACCACACCTGTAGCAGCCTGGAACTTTACCATTATCTCTTCCGTCTTGATCCTTCACCCAACAAGCATTTTTACTGTGCCCTTCCTTTCCACACTTTCCACACTTAAGCTTCAGACATCGACCTTCATGGTAAAAATTGCATTCCTCGCATCTTGGCTTATTCCTCAAGTATACCTTACCACCGGCCTTATTAGTGGCTCCATAAGCTTTCCTGCCACGAGGCGGGTTCACTTCCCTTCTTTTGGTTGCTTTAGAGCTTCGATAACTGACTTGGGTGCCTATCTTTAGGTTCGAAGAATTCCTTTTCTTATTGCCCGAAGACTCCACATGAGTCTCTTTCTTGCTTGTCTCAGATTCTGGAAAGTTTCCCATACGAAAAGCTTCTTCAGTAAGCGTAACACTCAAATCGATAGCCTATGTGATGGTTGGAGGCTTTGACGTAGTAACCATGCTCATGATTTGTGGTGCAAGTCCATAAATGAATCGCTCAATCCTCTTGAATTCCGGCTTGACTAAGTAGGGAACGACCCTAGACAAGTCATGAAAGCGTTGGACGTACTCAGCGATCTTCGGCCCGTCCATTTTCAAATTCCAGAACTTAGTCTCAAGCTTCTGGATTTCGGCCCTAGAACAGTATTTCTTCTCCATCATTTCCTTGAGCTCGACCCAACTCAGTGCATAAGCAGCATCTTCACCAAGGGTCTGAACCTGAAGGTTCCACCAGGAGAGTGCGCCATCCAAAAACAACCCTGAGATAAAGGTAACACTCCGCTGGGGCGAACAGTTACTCATTCTTAGGACGGAATCAGTCTTTTCCGCCCAACAAACAAATGCAACGGCACCTCCTGTGCCATCAAAATTTAATGGCTTGCAATCAAGGAACTGTTTATAGGTGCAGCCAGATGGAGGGTTATTTCCGGGAGTGCCACCGCTGTGTTCAGAGCGGAGGGCTTCATGCTGCGCTATAGCTTGGGAAATGCGCTCATTGAGTTCGGCCTTAGTTCTTGGTAACGTACTGGTGTCTGTGTCACGTCTGGGCGGCATTGCTTCTGGAAACAAGGTATGGGGTAGGTTAGACAACATTCCATAATTGTCTATGAGGTAGATGTTACCACAAGAAAACATGTAATTACCCAATATCACAAGCATATATAATTAACAATGTATAAGTAAGGAAATAACCACTGAGCTTTCATATAGGCTTGACAACTTGACTTATTGTTTGTAATGGGGAAAACAAAATGAACTCGAGGCTACATCACCTCAGTCATGCAAGTTTCATATTATGAAAGTGGTAGTTATTTTCCTTCTACATGGGTTTTCTTAGGTCTTTAGCCTCATAAGACGGGTATGTAGGGGTGATAGAGAGTGTAACATCACTGAATCTTTCCCGCGTGTTAGCCATCTTCACTTTCTTAGAAACCGGTTCCCAAACAGCTCGTAGATGGGTAGAAGTGTCAGACACAAAGTAGGTGAAGACAGGTTTCCTACTTTGAAGGGTGCTAAGGCAACTGTCTAGGTATTGTTCTACCAGATGAAGGTATGAACACCTAGAGATTATTTTTGGAGGGATGGTGATCATTAGCCTGACCCGCAGAGTCCACCAGGATTTCCATGCACTACAAGTCGTTATTACGTGGGCCCCCGTAATAATAAATTGTCTTGCACGGTTACCCCAACTTTCCCTCATCCAAGCAGATGATCAACTAAATAGGGGACACTACTGTCCTTATACCTCTGACATGGAAAGGACCATTGTGGTGGTCCACGCGCTAACATTCGTCATCGTTATGCGCGAATAAGCACGATGATTGAACATAATAGGAATAAGGAGAATTCCTAGTAGTTGGAGGGGCACCTTTAAGATGAGTACTTCATCTTCCTAGTCTGGACAAGTGCGTCTTCAATCTTGCTTCACAAAAGCCACAGGGACCTCGTCCCACTGATGAGGGTGTTGTCCAAGGTTGCCTCCTCCGCCTCGCTGTTACCACCGTAGTTAGGCACCTTCGCATTCGAGAGGGAACAGCAGCCATCTTCTACGGAACCAGCTCAGGATCTCGATTGGTAATCACTCCAGTCATGAGCTTCGTAATAAAGGCGAGGTCGACATTCTCATCGTGCGAGCCAAGAACAATAATAGGATTCAAAGTCGAAGGTACCTCGTTCACGTCAATAATTATTCCGTACAATTATACGCATATATATATATATATATATATATATATATCAATAGATAACCATGTTACTTAGTATAAGTAGGAAAATAAATGCAGCATATCACATATAACTCTCGTTTATCCTTTCGGAGGGGGGGGGGTCATTTTGTCTTTGGCAAGTCTATCCCACATAGACTGTGCCTTAATTGGCACCTTAGTTTGGGGTATTCTCCTCCCTACTAATGTCCTTGCCTTGTCTTTTCTTTGAAAAAAGTTTGACTCATGGATCTTGACGCTTACGTGAATGCAATGAAAACCTTTTTGTAAAAATTTTTCGTGAGAGAGTCCTAGTGATTGCAGTCTAGACTCGAGAAGGAATCCTAGTTCACTACAATCGAAGCTTTGATACCAAACTGTCACACCCTGACTTTTGCGGAAGCGTATGATGTGTGACTTGTTTAATACCATTGCATTCAGTTATAATAAACAACTATATGATCAAAACGATGTTCATCCATTCATTAAGTTTAAAGTATTACAAACACCATTTATTTAAGTTTCAGACAAGACAACCGTCGACTAAGTTACAGATTGACAAAAGTGGATGACATATTAACTTGGAATCTACTTCTAGAAACAACATCTGCGCCCAAGATCCAACTTGTTACCTGGAATGCATGTAATTTTGGAAAACATCAACAAAAATTGAGCGAGTTCAAGCGTTTTGTGTGAGTACTGACAAACTTGTAAACCTTTGAGAAACTCCTTTGAAAACAGGTATGAAAAGCATTTATGAACAAATCAAATTAAAGTTTTGCAAGGACATTAAAACATGTGAAGACATAAGGAGCACCCGAAATAAGTAGGCTTATACCCTCGTCGATTCCCTCGACTATGTCGAATTCCCCTTCGACTATGTCGAATTCCCTTCGACTGTGTCAATTTACCTTGACCATGTCAATTCACCTTGACTATTGTCGATTTACCTCGACCGGGACACTGAAGCACTCAAGTGGTCTCATAAGTACCATGAGTGGGCTTCGGTCGTACCCGTTAGATCTAACCTTCGTCCCAAATTAAGAATTAAAGGCATTTCAATTTTAATCTATGCTCACATGATCTATAATTCATTTCATAGCCAATTCATACCATTTAAGCGTATGCAACATGTATTCCACCCGAGAGTTATAAATCCGAAAACAGTTAAGAGAAAAGAGGGACATGAACTCACAGTTTTGAGTTCTTCAATCCGACGTAACTCACGCGGCTACTAGTGTGCACGACTACCTACAACGTACTACGGTCTATCACACGAGCGGATCGTGCCTTGACTTAGTACTAATTAGTGTCTTTGAGTTACGTTTCTTTGTGTCTTCAACATTATTCCAAGTTATATAATTATTTGTTAAAATAATAAATATTTTAACTTAAATTATATTCATTAAATTTTGGAATAATTTTTATAGCAATATATTTTAACTTAATACTTTTCAAGTATTTATACTTGTAATTTCCTTCCCAAGGATGGGGGTGTCTTATACTTGTATATTTTTGCCATGTATTTGGGGTCGTATTCCGGTGTGTATTTATACGTACGAGAATACGTATCTTTATTGTATTTATTAAGTATTTTTTATACTTAATTCCGTATTAATTATTCTGGAATATTATCTTTATTAAAAGTTCACCAATATATATTTCCAAAATATATATTTTTCCATAAATAATTTTCCTCTGGCAAAATACTTGTATTTTCATATAAGTTCCAAAAGTAATATATTTTCAAGTCTAACTTAGAAAATATATATAAACTTATATTTCACCAAAAACGATATATTTCATTTTTAATTGAGAAAATATAACTTTCACCCAAAAAATATTGTATTTCATGTTTGTTGAGAACATATATATTTCTTTCAAAAATAATATATCTTCTAAAAATTTCCAGAAAAATATATATTTATACTTGCCAAAAGTAATATATTTTTCTCTTGCCAAAAATATGATATATTCTTGTAGTATTTGTAAAAATCATATTTTTATTCACTTGGGTCCAAAATATTATTTACCAAAATATACATATGAATATTATTTCCGGGGTATTTTCTAAGTTATATTCTCTAGTTCGGTTTCACCAATGTTTTGTGTATAACTTGTATATTCATATTCTTGGAATTTTGGTAATATTTTGGATTGTAATTTGTGGGTATTTTGATGAGTTATATTTTTTCATGTCCTAAAATTATATAACTAATACACAAAATATACAAACAATCACACGCATGGTGACTTCTGAATATATATTTCCTAAATACATATTTAGTCACTTTTATTTATAAAAACCAACATCCAATATTTATATTTTGTAACAAAAATTATGGCAAACTTTTATGAAAAATTCATGTTTTAGAATACACTTGTAAATATTTTTTTGGAAATATTTTTTCTAAGTGTTTAATTTTTATAAAATTTTTGCCATAGTTTCCCCTAAAAATGGAGGTTTCCATGCTATCAAAGCATATCATTTTCTTTTAAAATCATCACCATTCATCAACAAATCATTCAATACTTACCATGTGCCAAAAATAATATATTTACATTATGACATGAACTTGAAACTTTGTAAAAATTTGTAGTAACTTAGTATGCTATTTAGTAGGTTAAGTTACCCTTAAAAACATAGTTTATAGTTTATAAAACTCATTCTTGAAGATTTTAGTTCTTCACAACTTGTATGAAGATTTTCTAAAAATACTTCTTCTTGTATTTTTCTTGTTAACAACATGTTTCTAGCTTTGATTTAACACTTAAAACATGTTTACTTATTTTAAACACCATGATCATGTTAAAACAAGTTTATTTTCAAGTTCATTATTTACATAAATGATGATCATTACAAATTTCTCAAGATCTATCCTTACACTTGCTAGATCTTGTGTTTAATCATCATCTAGCAAGGTTCTAATGATGATCAACATCATAAACACAAGAAATCAACATTCAAGTTTACTACATACACTTAAAACAACTTGATCTTCATGTTTTAGAGCTTTATGTTCAAGATTATGCTTATGTTTCTTCATGATCTTTATGTTTAACATCTTATATAATCTTTTATCCAACATAATATGAAGTAAAATGAGATCACAAGAGTCTTACTACTAGCACAAGGCTAGGGATGATCAAGAGGAGAAATGAGGTGGATAAAAGCAAATGGTGAAGGTCCTTCAAGTTCCGTTGCTTCCACACTTCCTAACTTTGCTTCTTACACCATTGTATATCAAGAGAATGGATGGAATGAAACTTGAAATGAGGATGAGGGTGGAGGGTATTTGGGTCGTAGCCTTTGGAGAAGAAGAAGGGAGATTTGGGTGTTGGAAGATGATGAAGATTTATGCTATAGTCTTGTGGGTTTTTATAAAAATTCTCTAACTTTAGGATGGCATATGGCATATTTGTTAAGCATATTCAAACAATATCTTATAAAATATAATAAGAAAATCAAGGGTGGGACCCATGTCCAAGTTTGTAAGAGTTAGAGCAGTATGATGTACAAGAGGTGTAATCGGAGTTCAATTCGGAGTGAAAGAAATTTAATGACATTCTTCCCCCCCTCTTGTTTTCCTTGCAAGTCATAATAAGGACGTTGACTGCTCCCACTAACCTTAGGGATCTTTAGGAACTCAGCATGCTTAGGGTCAATACTTAATGACCAACAAAATTCTAATAGAGAAAACAAATTAAGTGTGCCCACAATTAAGCTACAATGAAACTTTTGTAAGAGTAGCTTTAGATTTAAGGAGACAAGTTTTGATAGAACAGTGTCAAGATGGAGCAGTGTCTTGTACAAGAGGTGTAAATTTAGGTAATGTAAAAATTTCACTCCCCCACCTCTTGCAACTATTGCAAGTTACTATTAAGACACTTAATGCTCCCACTGATCTTTAATATCTCTAGAATGCTACAAGAGAAGTTTCAATGAGCTACGTGACGTGGGAACCTATCATATATACGTTAGACTTTATTTGATTTCTTTAATGTCCAGATATCATAAGAAACTTTAGGGACATATTTAATAGAAATCTTATTAAGTATATATATGAATAGATTTCTTCTAAGACCGTGGGCCATATACGACAAAATTTAGATACAAGTAGATAGTCTTTAAATGATAAATGAATTATGTCTGAATATTCCTTTTGGAATAAGTTCCACGAATGTCAATGAATGACTTATGATGGACCCATACGTATTCCTTAAGCCAAATAATATTTTATGGCTTTAACGTCATGATTTAAAATCACTTAGAATGAGATTAGATGAAAATCATCCTCATTAACCATGTCAGGATTTCTCATGAATTTCGGTTGTAATGGATGAAATTTATAAGTCTCATTTTCCTTTTGTCAAATTCTCATTTGCATGATGACAAAAGTTGTGAAAATGTAAGGTATCATCTAGTTTCATTTTAATAATGTTTCTATCCAGATATTTAGAACAAATAAGATGAGAGTTTAAGATAAGTGTGACTTTATGTTGACTATGCAAACCTCACAACCTTCATGACATAGCCTAAGTAATGATACTGTACTCTGATTAATAATCAGAACATGTAATGTATCGAAAAGCTTTGTTAGAAGACTGCTTATTATGGTTCTTGTAGCGTTAACAATTTATTTTGTCACTAACTCTCATGTTAATTATTTTTCAAGTTCTGGTAAGGAAACGTATGGAACTAGAGTCAACTAATCATGTGTTAATTGGAATATTGAAATTACCAGACTTAAATATCATTAATAAGTGACTATCTAATTAATTTACCCAACTGTTCTTTAGAATAATGGATAGTCTCGTTGCTTATGTCTAGTCTAATGACATAATTATGCAGTGAGATTTTCCCTTGAAGAACCTTAATGTTGGAATTAGCACTTGTAATTTTTCTATGGACCTTAGAACAATCCTCTTTTAAACTATTAGTGGTTGTAAGGTGAATAACAACTTATTTTCCAGCTTTAAACATTTACTTCTTTGTACATATGTTGCTTATCAACACACTCGTTATACTTTGGTATTTTGAGTGTTGTAGTTGATTTATAATGCATCAAATTGTACAAGTGAAAATCTTAGTATGTAATGTACTGGAAAAAATGTACTTATTTCCATGCGTAAGCCCTTAACTTTATGGGTCATGGTTTTGTACATTATAATGTATTCACATATACCACTTAACTTTATAGTTTAGAGTTTCAAATTAAGGCATGCATCTTAGGAGTTCTAGTGATTATTCCATAATTATAGATTAGTCTTAGGAAAGACTTAATCTGGAATAACTTTAGTGATAGCATTTACGTTAGAGAGTTCTTGATTATCATAAGAGACATCATGTTCGATTTATCCTATTCATCATGCTCTAACTTTCTTCTTTATAATCTTTATCAGAAGAGAGCAATAGGATTATCGTGTCTTGGGAAATAATCAAGGATTTAATTTAAGAGATAATTCTTATAGAAACTGTAAATAAAGCAAACATTTTAGGTTTAAAAAATTAGAGTGGATGAGATATAGATTAATAGAAGAAAATTACAGTGAGTAAAATTATGGGTACTAAGAAAAAGGCAGACAAAATGATCATGAAAACTTAATTAAGGATCATTAATCTAAGGATCATTATGTGAAGAGATTGTGATATGTCTATTACTAACATCAAAATAATAGGCTTAGCTAAAAAATTCTACTTAAACGAAGACAAAACAGCTTTGGCCAGAAGTGTAATCATTTAAGCATATGTGCAAAGTGGTTGTAACAAATCAGCTTTGGCCAGAATTGAAACAATCACTTTAGTTATGCACTTGTTGAGTATGCCATCTATGAATGAATTAAATCAGCTTTGGCCAGAAATTAAGACATTCATGCTTATGATGCATACACAACATAGCTTTCGTAATACTTGAATGATAAGTAGATGTATCAAGTCAGCTTTGGCCAGAAATGATATATCAGAAGCTCATTCAAGTTAAGCTATTTTGGTTTTGTAAGACATTATTTGATCCTTATTAATTAACTAAGTAATTACAAAAACCAATTATTTAATAGCAAACCACCCGTTAGCGCGGATCGAATAATGAGGTTTCGAGTCACAGCCTTGTTGTCTCGAGTCGAGACCTTTGTCTCGAGTTGACACGTTATGGTCTCGAGTCGAGATCTAATGATCTCGAGTCGAGACCTCTGCCTCAAGTTGATACGTTATGGTCTCACCTTGTCACGTTATGGTCTCGAGTTGTAATGGTTTAATGGCCTTAGTCGAATCCTCAGTGGTCTCGAGTTGACACGTTATGGTCTCGAGTCGAGATCTAATGGTCTCGAGTCGAAACCTGATGGTCTCGAGTCCACTGTTGATAGCTGTTTCTTGTGATAACATAACTGAAATTCGAAATCTAAGGGATTATGAGATATTGTTTCCTGTTTTAAGATGATCTAATTTTATCAACATATTTCGAAAATTATGATATGTTTATCTAATAACAGTTTTTTCGAAAATCTATTGAGGACAAAATAGATCAAAAACAGAAAAAACACTTCATAATCCAAATCATATTCCAAATCATAACAGAATTTTCGAATTTCCTAAGAACATGTGATGAACCCTAAACATAAAATAAAATTCTGGAACCCGAAACCTGAAACTTTTTGTTGATACACAAGAATGTCTGTTGACTGCATCTTCATCAGGTCTTAAATCAAGAAAGTCAAGATTGGATCTTAAAAGTCAAGATTAGGGTTTTAGAGTTAATTCCGCTTTAATGTACATGTTATTTAGGGTGATTCCGCTTCAATGGTCAGTAGGTGATTCCACTTCAATGTACATCAGGTGATTTCGCTTCAGTGTCATGGACACATAAGTGGAATCAGCCTATCTATAAATACCTCATGTGTGTGAACCATTGGAGTGGAATTAGGTCATTAGCTTGGTAGCGAAACTCTGTCAATTTGATTTCAGAAAGCTAATACAGAGAAGAAATTGAAAGGATAAGCTGTTGTTACTTTGCGTGCATTGATTCCGCCTTTACACGTGAAGATGAACTACCTTGACTGATCGTTTAGGGTCACGACACGGTCCAACAAGTGGTATCAGAGCTTCAGGACGAGGAGTTCATACTACTACAGCTGAATCTACAAAAATCTCTCATTTCTACTCACTTTCTTTGATACTTTTTCGAATTGAACTGGTTCCTACGGTCAAAATTGTCTGATTTTTGAATATAACGTGTAAAATACAGTAATAACAAACCCTAGAAAGTATCAGGTTGAAATTCGGACTAAAAATGGTGAAAATTGATTAAAAACGTGATTCCGCTTTTTCGGACATCGAGAGATAATCAACTGATTTCGCTTTTACGGACAAGTCTAATTTCGCTCATACAGTCTTAGTGGTTCCGCTTATTCGAACCTGATAGGTTCGCTTATTTGAACATAAACTGATTTCGCTTATCTGACAAAGAACTGGTTCCGCTCATATGGTCCAATAGGTTTCGCTTATTAGTCATCTCGGTGGTTTTACTTATAACTGCCATCGTCATCATTTTGTCTGGACATTTAAAGATTGTCGGCAAATTACATTGTGATTTAAAAATCATAGTAAATTGAAATTCGACATAGTGGAAGTAAAGGCCCAATCAAAGTTAACTAAACAATTAATAGTGGAGCAGCCCATGTGATCACCAATTCATTTAAAATTTGCGGCCCGATCATATTCTGACAATTGAATTGAAGATATAGACAGCCCATGTGCTTATTGTGTTGTCCAACAGTTGAGGTCAAATAAGATCATTTGAAAGTTAATGTTTACTTGTGTAGTTGTCGGCAATTTAGAAAATCAAATTTGCATGTGATTGACATTGAGTTAGTGAGGAGGTCTAATAAAAAGGATTGTCTAATCTCGATTGTCAAGCCATTTAATTGAATAACCATTTTGTCAACCCACTAAAGTGAACGGTCCAATCATATTTGGTGGTCAAAAAGGAAATTGAGTTTAATTGAAGTTGTTGTTAGTTGTTGTTAGAAAATCACGTGAACAAGTATTTGTCTTTTAAAGCTCAAATATTTCGGATTGCATATATTGTTCGACTCAAGTCAAATTCAGAAATTGGATTCATATATTTTTTTTTCTAGCTCATTCATTCAGTGATCTCACTTGAACTACTTTGAACGAATCCGCGAATTTTCGACAACGAGTCTTAGATTGATTTCATCAAACACAACTGTTACATATTCAGTTTGTTTGAACTGATAGCTTGTTTGTTTTTGTTTGCAGGTGATTCGAGTTGATTTACAAGGCACAAATACCAAGAATTCAAAATGTTTGACGAAAAGGAAAACAAAAATCTTGAAAATTTAAATAATTGGCATTGTGAATCTTGGCGTGAGAGATTAGGTGATAAGGATGTTTATATTAAAAGATGGGAAAATTTTGTATGTAAGAAGAATGAATCAGTGGAGGAGTTGAAAGAAAGGTTTTATGATCTAATCATCAAGTTAGAAAGACATAAGATATATCATTCAAATGATGAAAGAATTTCAAAATTTGTTGATGCTTTACCTTTGGAATGGGAGAAATTCGTGAATGGACTGAGAAGGGATTCTAGTTTATCACGCTTTGATTTAAGAAGTTTCATCAATACAATAACAAATCATAGGAGTGATGAAGATTCAAGAAAAAGGAAATTATTGGATGAAATAAAAGAAGAATCAAGAAAGATAGATTTGGATGTGATCATTGAAATGAGAAAACGAATCACTGTGTGTCTTGCAGCAAAAAATGTTATGAGATACGATATTAAGAGGGGTTGTTATATTGATGAAAATATGAATCCTCTTGATTTTGTTAAAATTTTCTGTGCAGGAACATACATGAAGGAAACAAAGAAAGAAGCTGATAATGGAGAGATGAATGGAAAATGCTTGAAATGCGAAAAATCCGAAGCAGAAAATGTCAATCTCTTGAAGGATGTGGAGAGTTTGACATTAGAAAACAATACTCTGAAGATCGAGAAGAAGGCTGATGAAGAACAGATTTTGAGTTTGCGCCTGAACTGCGAAAAATTGAGATCTGATAATGACAAATTTTTAAAGATTGTTGAGAGTTTGTCATTAGAAAACAAAATTTTGAAAGAAAATGAAAAAGATTTTGAAAGTAAAAGAAAATCCTCAGAAAATGAAGATTTTTGGATAAAATTGGAAAACAAAAATCTAAAAGAAAATGAAACAAGATTTCAAGAACAGTTAAAAGGTTTAGAAAATGAAAAATCTGTTCTTGAAAATCTTAAAATTGAAAATGAAAATTCTATCAAGTTCTATCTTGAAAGAATCTCTCAGCTTGAAAAAGAAGCTGAGAATTCAAGAAACAAGATTGATAAACTTGAAAAGAAATTGAAAGGTTTTGTGACTGCATCAGATAGTTTGAATTTTCCCTGTCCAAAACCGATCAATTATGTTCCAATAAGTGACAATGTCACAAATTTTGACAAAGTCAAAATTGAGGATTGTGATGAAATATCTGATGATGAAAAGGAAAAGAAAAGAAAAATATTTTTAGATTTACAAGAAAAATTTAAAAATACTGTTTTGCAAACCACTGAAACAGGTGAATGTTCTAAACAAAAACCTGTTAAGAAGAGTGTAGAACAGAAACAAAAAGATAAAAATTTGAAAAATTCTAAAATTGAAAATAAAAGCTCATCAGATAAGTCATCCAATCATTATCAAAAATTACAAAAATCTAAAAATGAAAACTTACAAAATGTTGGTAATAAGTGGTGCAGGTTTGACCACAGTGCTTCAAAGCCAAAATCGGTTTTCAAGAAGAGTGATGATTACCACAAAGCCAGACAATGTTATGATCTAAACATATGGTGTGAAAGTGGTGAATGGTACGATAACAGAGTGTGCTACACCTGTGGTGTGAGAGGACACATTGCTGTTAACTGCCAGAATTGGAGTTATGAAACAAGAAGATGCTATAATTGTCAAATCAGAGGTCATATTGCCAGAGATTGCCCAAGGAAATCAAATGAAAGATTGAGGGTTAATTCTCAAAGAATGGCAAAGAAGCCAGTCAATGTCAAGCCCCATGAACAGAAGGTTCTAAAACCTAAAGTTCAGGATCAGACAATTCAAGAAAAGAAAGTTAAACTTTCACAGGGGCAGAAAGACAGACTGCGAAAGAAAAGGAAGAAGGCGAGAGAGTATCTCGAGAAAATTTTGTCTTCAGGTTCACCGGACAGATTGAATAAAAGTTCTGATGAATCAACTCACTCGACTGCAAAGCCAAGTAAATTGAATTCTTCAGATGCAAATCTGAGGACAAAAGAGAAAAAGGTGAAAAAGAAAGTTGTCGGCGATGAATCTGGCTCATCAAAGTCAGACAAGCCATGTGGAGGCAATGATTCTGGTTCATCAAAGCCAGAAGAGCCTAGTGTTGAGGTAAAATCTGAGAATTCAGGTTTAACAATGGATGATGCAAATTTTCCACCATTGTTGAACAAGAATTCTAAATCACCCAAAGATAGTCAGATTTGGGTGAAACTTTTCAAATAGAAAAATCTGACTTGCCGGAGCTTCCAGGTTGGTAAGTGTGAAGCAGGTATCGGCATCATTCTTGAGAAATTCACAGGATGGTAACTGTGATATTTCGATTTACAAGTGGTAAATCAGGGACATTAAGTTGTACTTGATTTTCTACTAATGTTTGTTATTGACAAGGGTATTAATTGTTAAATCTTTCAAAATGGTTAAAGAAGAACAAGGTGATGAAACCCCAAGTTTGTGAAAAGACAAACAAAACTAATTTTTCGGAAAAACCATTTGATTAAAACAAACTTAAGTGTTTTGAAATCTAAATGGGAAAATAGTTTGTTGTCAGGGGGAGTTCTGATTGTTTATGCCAAGTGAATGGCGTATTGAAGTGATTTGATATCAGTTTGTCACGTTTCTTGTAGAGTTTGTTTTCAAATTTTCTTAGAAAATCAAAATTGAAACATATTTTGATTTTAGGGGGAGAAAAATTTTAAAAAAAATTTGAAAATTTGAAAATGCCAAAAACATTGAAAAAGCAAAAATGAGTTTTGTTGTGAAAAAGAGGAAATGATAGTAAATCAGTGGACTATCACAGCATGCTAAAGATATGTAATGTCAAATGTGATAAACGGTCTCACTGATGATGTGTCGATAGGTTTTCATACATTTAGTAGATTTATTCGGGATATAAACGTAAAATTCAAACTTGTGAATTCTTGGGAAACACTACTTGGATATATAGGTAACCCCTGAAATTTCGTTTGAAAGGTCTCGTAATCTGATATACTAGGTCTTTATACTCTATGATATCTGGGGTATTATTCCGGGACTTCTGCTGAACGGTGGTTCTGACCTAGTCCCTGGCTAATACTTGCTGCAATGCTTGAAACACAGCATTAAACCCTCAGCATGCTGAAACAATAAAATTGATAAATGCTGCTGTTGTAAGCTAAAAGATCCTCTAAAGGGGACACACCGAAAAGTCGAAGCTGATATCTCTCTGCGTATACGGAAGTATCGACCTGAGATCCCTCGGCTCTCGCATACCTAAATTATATACAGATATCATTGTAGTATTCTCACCTGTAAGACTGATTATTGGGATTCTGGATACGGGAGTATATTCAAGAGGTGGGACACATGAATGAGCTAAGTTCTTAATTCATCTAAATCGTATCCTGAGTAAATTGAAATTTGTGTGAGAATTTAAGATGGATCAGTATATCGACAATCGAGGTGAATCGTTTAGAGCTTAAAATGATTAAAGCTTAACGGTGCTAGTGTTTGGTTTCATAAACTGATATGATCCTCTTACACAAACTCACAAAAATATTATTTGTACATATTTGTTTACTGCATTTCTTTAAAATCAAAATTCAAAAAGATTTTCGACAACTGATGTTGAAGAGCTGATATTCAAAATTCCAAGTGCTAAACATGATGAATTGGGTTGGGAGAATATGTTGAAAACTTTAAATGTCATATACAAATGTTTTGATAGACTGTGTGTTTAGTTAATCAAGATCATTCATTTGAACTTGATGTAACTAGTATGATTGTTTGTGATAATTGATTTCTACCAGTAAGTTTACTAAATTCAATTGTTATAAATTTGTGAAACTTATGTTGAGGTAGAGAATGTGCAGGATAACAGGTTGTAAACTTCATTATTTCCAAATGGAAGCTAAATGTCAAAGCTTGAACCAGATATCTCAGATTCTAGCATATCGAGAGGGGGAGTCTGTGAAAGGGGGAGTCTGGATCAACATTCAAAGGGAAGAAAGAAGTTAGAGCCAGTAGGACAAGATCCTGAAACCTGTGAAGATAGAGTGCTTATGATGAGACGACAGAGAGTTAGAGAAAAGATTAAGACTGAAGACTCAGGAGCTGAAGATTACGTCAACATCCAAGGGGGAGTCTGTTGATACACAAGAATGTCTGTTGACTGCATCTTCATCAGGTCTTAAATCAAGAAAGTCAAGATTGGATCTTAAAAGTCAAGATTAGGGTTTTAGAGTTAATTCCGCTTTAATGTACATGTTATTTAGGGTGATTCCGCTTCAATGGTCAGTAGGTGATTCCACTTCAATGTACATCAGGTGATTTCGCTTCAGTGTCATGGACACATAAGTGGAATCAGCCTATCTATAAATACCTCATGTGTGTGAACCATTGGAGTGGAATTAGGTCATTAGCTTGGTAGCGAAACTCTGTCAATTTGATTTCAGAAAGCTAATAAAGAGAAGAAATTGAAAGGATAAGCTGTTGTTACTTTGCATGCATTGATTCCGCCTTTACACGTGAAGATGAACTACCTTGACTGATCGTTTAGGGTCACGACACGGTCCAACACTTTTAATACTTCTAAACATATTTCGGTTGTAAAACATAAACCCATTTGATTTTGAGTAAACATATGATTATTCCTTTTCCGAAAACAGGGATTTCGAGTGGATTTATGTGACTCGAAACGGCTGTCATATTCATCAAGTTATAAAAATTCCGTTTTCCAAGTTTCAATCCCAGAATTATGGATACGAAAACAGAACTGACTAATCAACATATGCTCTGATACCACATGTTGTTTCAGTTCTGTTTGAACATAATGGAAAACATGAAAACATACCTTTGGTTGCATCAGCACAGGTTAGCAGAGAATCCAGATGGAGTCGCAGCAATTAAGGTTTGACATGATTGTCATCTTGGTCTGGTTCCTCCTTAGGGTGCTGACTGATGATGGCTAATGTGGTGTTTCTAATGTGTAACTATCTAACCCCTTAACCTCCACATAATTCTCCTTATATAAGCACCCAGGAGGAAACCCTAATTAGTTAATAAGGGTAATATGGTCCATCAACAATTACCAACTAATTATTTAATAGGATTGTTATATATTTTGATCTATATAATGTAAATGATTATAATGGCTACAGATTAAATATTAATACGTAATATATTTAATCTTACATGAAACATTAAGGTACAGATCCTTAACCTTCTCCTTGTTTTTCATATTCAATTGTTATAAACCCACTGAATTAATATATCTAATTTAAAACTCCTCACGTCTTTGGATTATCGATTCATTTGACTGTCCGTCGGATTCTTGTTCTGAGATAATATTGGATTTAGCTTTCATGCCATGCGATAGGATTATGTTTAGTTGTACTCATTATCGCATGTTCCGATACATGTTAAGTTTTGTTATGATTATTTCTTTGCTATGTTACATGGAATTATATGAATAAGATCATTTGTACTCTGATACCCTGAGTGTCGCTTCGTGTGGAGTGTCCCACGAGTATGTTGTTGCGGCATCGACAACATGTGCTCCTCCCATGACGGAGAGATCAGTTCACGGCGTCCCTAGGTACAAGTGAGGTACAAAGCTACTAGGAGGCGTATGGATCGATCCTAGGATTTATGTTAAGGAGGTGGATACCGGGTATGCCAACTCGCCATCTCGTGTGATAATTATGCAGGAGTAGCTACCTGTGTATTGTCACGTTTTAAGTTTGGCTCATGGGTACATCCGTATGATATGATTATGAAATTACGTTACTTGCATCATATCATTTTAACATAAAGTTCCATCCGGATAACATTTCCTATAAAGCATTATTTTTATTTGAGCCTATTATTCCGTACTGAGCATTTGGCTCATTCCGTAAACTTTTTTTATGTACAGGTTCACAGGTTACTTCGGGTGGGGTAAAGAGAGAAGAATAAAGCCTAGGATTAAATCTGAAGATGTTAGTTAGTCAAGTCGAATGTGTCCGCTTGTATATTAACCTTAAGTTTAGTTGTCGTGTGGTTGTATCCTTGTCGAATAAATAAATGGAATTATGACATTTGTTTATGATACCACTGTTATTATGACACGTCAACCCACCTGGGTTGGGGTGTTACAGCTATGGTATCAGAGTAAAGGCTTTTTCCTGTAGAAAACTTAAATATAGTAATTAAAACTTGTGAGGAATGGGTAGATATTTATGATAGGATTCAGCGTGGTCTCGTTGTCATATTTTTGTTCTAACTCCTACGTCTATTCTTATAGATGCCTCCTCGTCGTCAGCCCCGTAGGACTACTCGCACTAACCATGTACGTAACAACACTTCTTCGAACGAGACTCCAGTTGATCCAAACATAATTAATGCTATCAACCAGACTGTTGCTGGGTTGCTTCCAAACCTTGTTGCTCAAACAGCTGAGGCCGTTATTCAACAAACTCGTCATCCAGAACGTACTAACATGAATCTAATCTCTGGTGGAGAAACTCGTGAGAATACCACGAACCATACTACTTATAGTATAGACATATGGATCGCTAAATTCCAAAAACAAAAGCCGAAGTCCTTTAGTCATGCTACGTATCCAATCGAAGCAAGAAACTGGATAGCTCATGTTGAAAAGATCTTCGGAGCTCTTGGAGTTCCGGAGCAATACAAAGTTAGATTAGCTACCTACAAACTTGAAGATGATGCACAAACTTGGTGGGAAGGATATAAGCAAGTTAAAGGAGGGGATGATTTCGACGCTAATCTTTCATGGGTCGACTTTCGTACCATCTTTTACGACAAGTATTTTTCTACCGCTGATAAAGAAGCTTATATCAGGGAGTATGCAGTGATTCGACAGGGGAGTGACGAACCAGCCTCTGAGTTCATTACTCGATTTTCAAGGTTGGCTAGTATTGTAGGAGACGTTGCAGGATCAGCAGAAGCCCAGGCAGAAAAATGCAAGTGGGCAGTCAATGATCGAATTCGGAAGTCGATCATGTACATGAAATTTAAGGATATCACCGAAGTTGCTGATGCAATCAAAACTTTTAAGTTCGAGAGGAAACAATTTTTATCTCGAACTGGGGATAATAAGAAGAGAAACAGGGAAGGACAATTTAAGCAGTCAATCGGCCAATCATCCACTACGCCATACCATCAAGACCGCAAAGTGCAAGGAAATCAAAACTCTGGAAATCAGGCACGCCCATGGCAACCTAGACAGCAAAACCCGTGGCCCGCTCAAAACCAGATTCAGTTGTATGCAGAACCTATTAGAGCACAACCATTTAATCAACATCTAAACCCGAATCAAACTACATACCCTTTATGCAATACTTGTGGTAAGAGACATCAGGGCGTATGTCACCGAGGTACAGGATCATGCTTTAGATGTGGCCAAACTGGACACATGATCAAGGAGTGTACTAAGAAAGACACTAAGAATAATAACCGACCAAATGTTGCACCGCCCAATGTTGGAGGAAGAATTTTCGCACTTTCTGCTACTGACGCTGCTAATGCCCCAGGTACTGTATCTGGAACCCTTCAGCTTGGTGAACGTAGTATTTATGTGTTATTCGATACAGGAGCGACCCATTCTTTAGTATCCCACTCGTTTACCAAGTACCTTCTAATAAGACCAGCGCTCTTAAATCATACTTTAACCATTTCCACTCCCATGGAAAATTCATCCGTAATCACTCACGTATATAAAGATTGTCCTATCCGTATTGAATCTATTGTGTGTAAGGCCGACCTATTTCCAATACATATGTGTGACTTTGATGTTATTCTCGGGATAGATTGGTTGTCTCGACATCACGTAACTATAGATTGCCATTCCCGCCGTGTTATTTTCGGTGATCTTCATCATCCTGATATTATATATCAGGGAACTCAAGCTCATAAATCTCTTAAAATTATCTCTGCGCTCAAAGCTCGAAAATTCATATCAAACGGCTGTCCTGGATTCCTAGCATCGATTAAGGATACTTCTGCGAGTGTTAACAATATCGATAGCCATTCTGTTGTCCATGAAAATAACGTTAAAAGAGGGGGATGGTTAATCATGCATCATGTGGTGGCGTTGATATCCGAAAGACAAGGGGGTACATGCACTAATCGGCAGTTGTCTCAATTGCTGAGTGTTATGTGCCTTATGTCGAAGGCTTGATGCAAAACTACTATTGAGCCGGGGGTCTCATTGGAAGCAGCCTCTCTATTCCGACGGGGTAGAGGTAAGGTTGTCTACATCTTACCCTCCTCAGACCCTACCTTAGCTTTGCTATTGGTGGGATTTACTGAGTATGATGATGATGATGATGATGATTCTGTTGTCCATGAATATCCTGATATATTTCCGGATGAACTACCGGGATTACCACCTGACCGTCAGGTAGAATTCACCATCGACTTGATCCCTGGAGCTGAGCATATTTCTAAAGCTCCATATCGTATGGCCCTAATGGAACTGAAGGAGTTGAAGGAACAATTGCAAGAATTGTTAGATTTGGGATTCATAAGACCTAGCATTTCACCTTGGGGTGCTCCGGTCTTATTTGTGAAGAAGAAAGACGGTAGTATGCGTTTATGTATTGACTACCGAGAGCTGAACAAGATTACTATTCGTAATCGGTATCCTCTGCCTCGCATTGATGATCTCTTTGATCAACTTCAGGGGGCTCAGTTCTTCTCAAAAATCGACCTGAGGTCCGGGTATCATCAGCTAAAGATCAAGAAGGATGATGTTCCCAAGAACGCCTTTCGTACTCGTTATGGTCATTACGAATTCTTGGTTATGCCCTTTGGGCTAACTAACGCACCCGCCGTCTTCATGGATTTGATGAATCACGTATTTCACAAATTCCTAGACAAATTCGTTATTGTCTTTATCGATGACATTCTGGTGTATTCTAAGAGTCGTGAAGAGCATGAAACATATCTACATGCAGTACTTGGAACCTTGCGGCATGAGAAGTTGTACGCGAAGTTTTCCAAATGTGACTTTTGGCTTAGCCAAGTGGCATTTCTAGGTCACGTCATATCAGCAGAGGGAATTATGGTAGACCCAACAAAGGTTGAAGCTATTACGAAATGGCCAAGACCCACTTCAGTTACCGAAATACGAAGTTTCTTGGGTCTTGCTGGCTACTACCGAAGATTCGTTGAAAGATTTTCGGTCATTGCGTTACCACTCACAAAACTCCTAAGGAAAGGGGTGAAGTACTCATGGAATGAGGAACAAGAGAAAAGCTTTGAAGAATTGAAGAAACGACTCGTATCCTCCCCGATACTCGCTCTCCCTTCTGGATCAGGAGGTTACCAAGTCTACAGTGATGCCTCAAAGAAAGGATTAGGTTGTGTGCTAATGCAACATGGGAAGGTTATCGCTTATGCCTCCCGTCAGTTGAAGCCTTATGAAGTTAACTACCCTACACATGAATTAGAACTAGCCGCAGTCGTCTTTGCACTTAAAATTTGGTGACACTATCTGTATGGTGAGAGTTGTGACATCTTTACCAACCATAAGAGCCTCAAGTACATATTCACCCAGAAGGAGCTAAATATGAGGCAAAGAAGGTGGTTAGAACTTTTAAAAGATTATGACGCAAATATTCAATACCATCCAGGCAAAGCCAATGTTGTAGCGGACGCGTTGAGCCGAAAGAATTCCGGGACTATATCTTGCTTACAAATTCAACCTCGTATTATGGGGGATCTCGAAAGGATGAACATTTGAATTCAGGTTAGTAAATCTGATGGATATCTAGCTGGAATGCAGATTGAACCCGACCTCATATCACGGATCAAAGATGCACAGAAGCAAGATGGAGAACTTTGGGCAATTGTGCAAAATCTTGAGGTGGGTAAGCAATCTGAATTTCGTACAGACCATCATTGGGTGATTTGGTGCGGCAAAAGACTTTGTGTACCCGATGAATCCACCCTTCGTGAGTCATTGTTAGCTGAAGCTCACAGCTCACCATTTTCAATTCATCCAGGATCTACAAAGATGTATCGAGACTTACGATAGAACTTCTGGTGGAATGGCATGAAGGAAGATGTTGCTCGATACGTAAGTAAATGCCTCACTTGCCAACAAGTGAAAATTGAAAACAAACGAGAAAGCGGTCTGTTACAACTATTGGATATTCCCATATGGAAGTGGGATGAGATCACAATGGATTTTGTTACCGGTTTGCCTAAGACTTTCAAGAAGAATGATGTTGTATGGGTTATTGTCGATAGATTGTCAAAGTCAGCACATTTTCTACCGATTCAGCAGGGATTTTCGGTTAGTAAGTTATCCGAAATATTTCTTCAAGAGATTATTCGACTTCATGGCACACCATCTTCCATTATTTCAGATAGAGACCCACGTTTCACCTCACGATTTTGGAAAGGTTTTTAGGCAGCTTGGGGTACACGACTGAAGTTTAGTACGGCTTTCCATCCACAAACAGATGGGCAATCCGAGCGCACAATTCAAACCTTGGAGGATATGCTCCGAGCATGTGCACTCGAATGGTCTGGGAACTGGGATGAATATATATGCCTTGTTGAGTTCGCTTACAACAATAGTTGGCAAGCAAGTATTGGTATGGCCCCCTTTGAGCTTTTGTACGGTCGGAAATGTCGAGCACCGATCTGCTGGGATGAAGTTGGAGAAAAGATTATTGAAGGGCCAGAACTAGTTCAGATCACAAATGAAAAAGTCACTATGGCACGAGAAAAACTAAGAGAAGCTCAGAGCAGACAAAAGAGCTATGCAGATCAACATAGACGACCACTCGAATTTAAAATTGGTGACCACGTATTCTTAAAGGTATCACCTTGGCGTGGCGTTCGTAGATTTGGAATTAAAGGGAAGCTTAGTCCCCGTTTCATTGGTCCGTTTGAAATCCTTGAAAGAATTGGAGAAGTATCATATCGACTGGCTCTACTGCCTCTGCTCTCGCATGTTCATAACGTTTTTCATGTCTCCTCGTTAAGAGGATATAATTATCATCCACTCCATGTCATTAGTTATCCGTTACTTACAATTCACGAAGATTTGTCCTATGAAGAGGAACCAGAAGCCATCTTAGATCGACAAGAAAGGGTTATGCGTAGGAAAGTAATTCCGTTTGTTAAAATCGTCTAGAAAAATCACTCTGAACATGAAGCAACATGGGAATCTGAAGAGTCAATTCGCTCTCTATACCCTAATCTATTCGAGCGATAGAATTTAGTCGAGGTAACTGTGAATCTTGCCCTTTGATCTGTGTTGATTTGTTTCTGTTACTTCTGTAGTCATGCACGCATTGACTTATGTGAATATATCTTAGTTATGATTAAGCATATCTGTGTAGGAGATATCAGTACCAGTAGTCACTCTATTATCTGTAAGTCTCCGTTGAGTTTTCGTATGGTAAAATATGTTATTAAGATGCGTTGTGGGAGGACCATTAGGGCACATTTGTATGGTAATTGACAATTATGGTCATGAACATAATTGTGAATTTCAGATACAAACATGCATTTCTGGAATTCCTATTATGTAAGTTAGTGACTCTGTTATGAAACTCTTGTTGTGATATCTTGACTAGCAAATTTCAAGGACGAAATTTCTTTTAAAGGGGTAATAGTTGTAATAACCTAAATTTTAAAATCATTTATTTTTCTAAAAATAAACTAATAATAAATAGTTGTTACTAAATTAATATGTAAAATAAATTAAAGTTAAATTTCGGATTAAAAAACTCAGTGTATTCAAAAGTTGATAAACAAAATAATAATAATAAAAGAAGAAAGAAAAAGAAGAAAGTTCTATAAAAAAAAAAAAGATAAACATCCAAAATGAGTACCAATCAAAACAAAGAGAGTGGAGGCAAACGTGGGCTATAGAGATTTGAGAAAGTGTCCCTATTCAAGAAGTACTAATCTGTCCAACTTTATCTTTGATGTCAAGGAAAGACACTATAAAAGAACATGGCTGCAAAGCTTCAAATCTCGAACTTTCCGGCACCAAATTCCACCAACGGTTCAATTCTCCGGCAAGCCAAAAAGTTAACCACACTATGTATATTTACCCCTGATTAAACTTGTACCCACATCTAAATGTCTGAAACCTCTCATACCTCGAACGATTTTATTCTAGTTAACCTATTTGGTTCCATCAGCAAACCCATCAAGAACTAAAGCAGAGGTATATTTCCTTAATATTTTCAATATTTAGTTAAATCTTAGTCTAATTAAATTGGTTAAGAACATAACCCATTAAAGGTCGGGTGTTTCAAAACTAACTATCTGCACCATCTTTGTTTATTTCATTATTACTGTTTCTAGACCATGAATCTTGCCAGATCATTTTTCACTGATTTGCACTTAATCCACTTCCAATTTAAGCTATAAGTATTTACGAGATAATGTAAGTTAATTATGACTAACCCACTATATTTATTAAACCATCCATATTATTATTTTTAATTACTATGTTCACTATGAATTCTCTTTATATTTTTACTCTTTCTTGAATTGGGTAAGTTAGCTCCTGGAGTACACCTGGGAGTTCAAAATTGCTCACTACGATTTTCTTTTCTAAACTATTTTGATTCAGTCCACTAAAAATTTTTAGTCTACACTTTAATATTCATAGATTGTACCAAGTTAATTTATCTTAATTATTTTCTCTTCAGAACCTTAAATTCTATTGATTTAATTATTAAACATTAATTAGTATTAGTAAAACACTAGTTCATCAACGGTGTGGTAAAAATTTATCATCACTAAAACTTATAATTCATACATGGGTTAATTTTATGAACCTAACATGTTTTCTTTTAATTCCAAGCTAAACGATATTCATTTTGTAATTTAAGATAATAACAAGTTTTAAATGTATGAATTCTTCTTCAATAATTAATTAATCGGAAGCCTCTCTGAAAGCTTTTATGAACTTTCTTTTAAGCAATGTCATTACATGTTCATTAACAAAATTTATATTATAAAAACAAGCGTGAACAATCTGTTCATATGAACTCTATGTAAATTTATATTTTATAAGTATTTTAATACTGGCACTCATTTGAACATAAATTATTATAGCATTCAAATTATGTTTTAAAAGAGTATATACCTCAGATTTTTGTTAATGTTTTACCACGTATACTCGATTCAAGCAAATAATAGTAATAATATAATAATAATTCATATACGTAAGTTAGTCTAGATGTCTAATGATATAAACTTAAAAGTAAATTCTTTTTATAATATGGTATTCATTCCAAAAATATATTGAATTATTAAGCTTTGAAACTTTACATATTCAAATTTTGATTTATTATCTAAATAAAAATTGTGAACGGAATACAACTTGTGTGTAGATAATTACAAAAACTCGTGAATAAGTTGGCATTGCTTTGAAACATTAAGGTACAGATCCTTAACCTTCTCCTTGTTTTTCATATTCAATTGTTATAAACCCATTGAATTAATATATCTAATTTAAAACTCCTCACGTCTTTGGATTATCGATTCATTTGACTGTCCGTCGGATTCTTGTTCTGATATAATATTGGATTTAGCTTTCATGCCATGCGATAGGATTATGTTTAGTTGTACTCATTATCGCATGTTCCGATATATGTTAAGTTTTGTTATGATTATTTCTTTGCTATGTTACATGGAATTATATGAATAAGATCATTTGTACTCTGATACCCTGGGTGTCGCTTCTCGTGGAGTGTCCCACGAGTATGTTGTTGCGGCATCGACAGCATGTGCTTCTCCCGTGACGGAGAGATCGGTTCACGGCGTCCCTAGGTACAAGTGAGGTACAAAGCTACTAGGAGGCGTATGGATCGATCCTAGGATTTAAGTTAAGGAGGTGGATACTGGGTATGCCAACTCGCCATCTCGTGTGATAATTATGCAGGAGTAGCTACCTGTGTATTGTCACGTTTTAAGTTTGGCTCATGGGTACATCCGTATGATATGATTATGAAATTACGTTACTTGCATCATATCATTTTAGCATAAAGTTCCATCCGGATAACATTTCCTATAAAGCATTATTTTTATTTGAGCCTATTATTCCGTACTGAGCATTTGGCTCATTCCGTGAACTTTTTTTATGTACAGGTTCACAGGTTACTTCGGGTGGGGTAAAGAGAGAAGAATAAATCCTAGGATTAAATCTGAAGATGTTAGTTAGTCAAGTCGAATGTGTCCGCTTGTATATTAACCTTAAGTTTAGTTGTCGTGTGGTTGTATCCTTGTCGAATAAATAAATGGAATTATGACTTTTGTTTATGATACCACTGCTATTATGACACGTCAACCCACCTGGGTTGGGGTGTTACACCTAACTAGTCCTATGACAAGTATTATATGCCCTAACATGTTTAAATATGTTGCATAATCAGTTTAAGTGACAAAAATTAGGTTACATATGCTTAAAATCAAATTATGAAAAGGGTATTTTGGTCATTTTCCTAAGGCATATAAACTACCTACCATACAACTAATTAAACTAAGTGACCATAAGGTATAACCTCGGAAGGTTATTCCCTATACAACTATGGTCACAATATTTGCTTGGTCGGATCCTAATGATTGACCAAACGGGTCAGGTTCGAAAGTCTAAGCGGTTGTTTAGACCGCTTATCTTACGACCCTAAACAAGCACTAGACTAAAAGTGACGAGTTAAACATGTTTAACTTAGTTAGAAAACAGGTTTGATATTAAAACAAAGTGTTTTGATACCCAAAAATAGCTTTCTCGCAAAATACGCATAAACACGTATTTTGACCGAAACTTTGACTCGTCACTTCGACTAATCAACGTGGTAATCAGTAGGTATAGTCACAAGGGACTATAACCATCGTGATTACGCTCACGTTGCAAAGTTCAAACGAACTTTGGGTTGACCAATTCTTGGTCAAAGTAGAAAGTCAAACACTGTTTGACTTTCATGCTTGAAAAGCATAAAAAGCATGAAAGAAGCTTACAAAAGGTCCAAGCAAGGAAGAATTGATTCAAATTACTCAGGTATGAAGTATAAAACTCCAACTTAGAGCAGATTTAGAATCAAGTGTGAGGAATGAATGAGAAACCCACTTCTATTTATAGGAAGTTAGGATCAAAGAGATCATTCCATGTGTATAGGAGGTTTAATATTGACCCTACACTTGTGGAAATAGTTTTAAATACAATGGGAGCCTAAAACCAGACCAAGGTATTGAGAAAATTGCACAAAAGACTCTGGAAATCAAGCTGGTTGCTGAAAACAGGTTTGCTGGAAATGGGCTCTGGCACGTGGCGCGCCAGGGTGTCCTGGTTCTGGCGCGTGGCGCGAGGGAGACCAGTTTCAAGTTTCCTAAATTGGCATGACATGTCCATGCATGCTTAACACTTGATTTTCGACACGTTTAAGCCCTGTTACCCCATTTCAAAGCTCTATAATGAAGTTAAATCATAGGGAATATGAAATATGCTTGAAAACATCTCGGATGTCGGTTCCTTTGGTCGTACGGTTGCGTTATTCGGTTAATTACGACGAAAACTCGAACGGACGCAAAAACGATCCAAATTACGCGACGAGTGGTATTTTTGCATTCCAATCACTAAAATAAAATATTTTAATGATTACAAAAAATTTTGGATGTCCGGATATGTTCAGAACGTAAGATATGCGCGATAATGCAAACTTATGCACTTTTTGACGCTTTTAGTCCCTGTTGGTCAATTAAGCATATTTTTCGCATACCGAACCATTCAAAGCCTATTTCTAAGCTATGTAAAGGATATTTAAGGTATTTTTATCTTATGATCAAGTTCCGTTCGTTACCATACGAATCGGCATAGTTTCGCAGTTTGTCGCAAATAGTCCCTGCGATCGAATAAACTTGTTTTCGACACACCAAACCCTCCAAAACTTATTTCTAAGTTATGTAAAGGTTATTTATGGTATGTTAAGACTATGTCACTGTTCCGGAGTGTTTTTCGCATTAAATTGATTACGTTTACGCATCAGTTTGTGTATAACTTTCCAGAAAGCGATTTAAAGCTTGAAATCGAACTTGAATCAAATCGTAAAATCTTCAAACATAAAAACACACATATTAACACCAAAAAACATCGTTTTATTGATAATTGACATTGTTTTACATCGTTCATCATTACAGATCACAGTTGTCACAGAATGCAAAGCCTTGTTGTTTTCAAACTTTATTTTGGACAAGTCTAGATTGTAAAACTTATTAACTTATGTTGTCTTTTGCTACTAAACAACTTATGAATTGTATTTTATGTTATGTTATGGTAATGGATGAACATCGTGCATGTTTTATTTTATATAGTTTGTTTACTTACATCGTATGTTATGGAAACCGATCAAGTCACACTACGCGCTTCCGCCTCTGATGCGGGTGTGACATAAATGTCGTTGAAAAATAAAGTTGTATTCATTATAATGTATTGTTTATGTATCATAAGCTATGCAAGTGTTGGTTCCATTCATGTATCATGACGAACCAAAACGGTCTCGACTGAACAATATCGATACCCAGATCTGTATTATCCGAATCAGTACGATTATTTATTTTTATGGTTGTCAATTTAAAACAAATGTTGTTCTTTTTTAAGCATGTCGTGACTTTACGCCTTTGTTTTTCTCTTAAACTTGGTATAACAAGTGTCGCTACCATAACGAACCAAACCAATAGCAACCAGTTTTCGCCATGTAGCGCAGGGTAGATTTTTGTACATAACTGATATAGAGCGGAAGCTAAAAAACAAAAATAATTCTTAAAGAAAATAGATATATTTCTGAATGAATGAAACTGTTATAATAGGCTCCCTTTTATAAGGGTTTTCTAAATTTGGCAAGTTTCCCAAATTTTTTAAATTACAATTAGATAGAAATGAAAAGAAATTAACACAATAAATATGGGCGTAAATCCAACTAATAAGAAATTTACGCGTTATTGGGTAAAAAAAGGAAAGTATGGAAAATTGATAAAATTAGGGAAAGATTTTCGTTGATGAAATCAGAGGCTTAAATCATGGAATTCGAATCTGACAACTAGGCCAAACCACCTACGGTGGTTTGCTACAACATCCGACTCGTTGAGACCTATATGTCCGAAGTCGTGGGCTTCGTAACTAAACCGTAGCTAGGTTATGTCCGTTTAAAGTTTGGTTCTTTCCTACCCTATATGGTGGTTTGCCTCAAGATCGTACTCGTCGGGACCTTTATGTCCACTGATCGTGGGCCTCGTAACTCCAACCGTAGCCAAGTTATGTCTGTTTAAAATTTGGTGCTTTTCTACCCTATTTTCCCCTATAAAGTTGGTCCATGTAGGAGTCAACTAATTCTTGGGTCCGCTCCTCGATCATCAACAACGAATACTGAAATACATGATTTATAAACGGAATAATATATATTTTCGATTATTCATCCATGACTTTGATTGTCACCAAATGGGTAGAAACTTGATTCGACTGTTATTTAAACTAGTTGATTTTATGTCCGCTCATTGCGGCGGGGACCAAATGACTGCAAAACGCGTGTCAGCAACGGCAAGCAGCTACCGAATATCAAAAAATAAATAAAAATGACATGGTAAGGATAGTCACTCCGTTCTAAAAAAAGATTTTAAATAACCTAATATATAATAATAGGACCCCACACGTCCTACATGTTGGAAATTCGGTTGTTTTCAGTTCAGTTATTTCGGTGCTAACACATTAAAATATGGATGAGCTCGGTACCGGTAACGGCACCGAAAGTACCGATCCGGAAAATCATCGAAATTAGGTACCTGCACCGAAAATGCTCGGTACAATACGGTATGGTATTTGAAGGTAAAAATCAATAAGTACAGGTATGGTGCTAGACCGGTGTTGAACCGAAAGTAACGATTCTGAAAACGCCAAAAGGTGGGTACCAAATTGGTGCCGAAAATGATTTGGTATAGTAAATTTGGTACCGATACGATACCGGTTTGATTACAGGATTTGATACGATTTGCTCATCAATAATCTAAATATCCAAGTTAATTTTACATGCTATAATTTATTTATTACAGAAAAGACAAAAAAGGAAGCGAAATAAGTTGTGTATATAAAACCTCATTCAAATGAAATACAATTTACTTACTGTGTGTATGAAAAGTAATCTAAACGGTGCAATTACTTGCATTGTTACGTTGCTACAGGATTTGATGAGCTCGGTACCAACCGGTACCGAAATCCCCAAAAGTGGGTACCGGTACGGAATATACCTGGTACGGTACGGTTCGGTACCGATCGATACTGGTTCAACACATGTATTTGAGGGTAAAAACCGGTGAATACCGGTGCCGAACCGGTACCGAAAATACAACCGGTTTGCTAAATTTGATACCGGTACCCGATACCATTTGCTCATCACTTAGTGATGTTACTATTGATTTAATTCTATTTTTAATATATAGGCCCAAAAGTGTGTACCTGTATCAAATATACCTGGTACAGTACGGTTTGATAACGGTCGGTACTGGTAGGACACCGGTAATTGAGGGTAAAAACCGGTGAATATCGGTGTCGAACAGGTACCGAAAATACACCAAATTTGGTAAATTTGATACTGGTACCGACACTCGATACCATTTGCTCATAATTATTATCATATAGTAATAGGTTATTATCATATAGTAATATAAAACTACTGTTCATTAAGTTTTAAAATTATCATATAGTAATAATAATTAGCTATCTAATTAAAAAGAAAATGACTACTCAAATTAGATTATTAATTTAGATGTGTTTCTTAAATTAATAATATTTTGACTTATATATTTGTAAAAAATACAATATAATTATCAGGGGCGGACCTACCTTAGGGGAAGGGGTAGCCTTCGCTACCGTTTGGTGATCGGGCGGTAGTGTAAATTTTGAAAAAAAAAATTGACCTTTTTTGATGTTTTTTCGATTTCGTTACCGTTTTTTTTATAAAACGTTATAGCTACGAAGATTTTCTAGATACGCCATTGATAATTATACAATTACTGAAAAAAAAACAAGAAAAACCATTGATTCCCAACTAGAAATAGCAGATTCCAAGTAAATGCGTTTCTTATGTCGTGCCAATTTTGACTTTTCAAGATTATGAAAAGATGGTCTCTGTCAAAGGTTATTTTTCATATGAAACCTCAATTGCTTTTACTAATTTCGCAAGGTATTCTAGATTCCAGCATATACTTTTGACGATTTCCAAATTTGCAACAAAACTCTATCCAAACAATGGAGTATCATGATCAGATAAATTCATTGTTTTAAAAACTAGTTTTTAAGTCATATTGGATTGGGCTCTAAAATGGTTTAACCGGTTGAAACGGGTTGTATCGGGCGGTTGAACCGGGTTACTAGTTAACCCTACAAATTCTATGAAATACAAATTCATCTAAAAAAAACAATCCAATCTCAACTAGGATTTATCTAACAGATCATAGTTTTATCTAAAAACAATAATTTTTATTGTAAACTATTAAACATTTTAAGAATATTTTTATTAGTTGTAAACAATATTACATTGTACGAGGCGAATAACAGTTTCAACAACGATGAAATATTGGAATAGAAGACACTAGGTTAATTACCGGAAATATGGAAGATCAATATTATCTTAATATTGTTTTTTTATTAAAATTAAGAAATCAAATCTTAAGATAATGCAAACCGGTTCAATGGTTTGAACTCGTAGAATCGGATTTACCGCCGGTGACATACCGTCAATGTTTTAAATACCGGTATGAACCGGCCGGTTATACCGGATATCGGACACTAGTCCGGTACGATAAAGGACGGTAAAATCCTAATACGGTATGTCTTATGTACCGGCGATAAATCCGGTTCTATCAGTTCAAACCGTTGAACCGGTTTGCATTATCTTAAGATTTGACTTCTTAATTTAAAAAAAAAAACGATATTAAGGTAATATTGATCTTCCATATTTGCGGTAATTAACCTAGTGTCTTCTATTCCAATATTTCATCGTTGTTGAAACAATTATTCAACTCGTACAATGCAATATTGTTTATAACTAATAAAAATATTCTTAAAATGCTTAATAGTTTACAATAAAAATTATTGTTTTTAGATAAAACTATACATAAATCCTAGTTGAGATTGGATTGTTTTTTAGACGAATTTGTATTTCATAGAATTTGTAGGGTTAGCTAGTAACCCGGTTCAACCACCCGATACAACCCGCTTCAACCGCTTAGACCATTTTAGAGCCCAACCCGGTATGACTTAAAAACTGGTTTTTAAATCAATGCATACCGTATTCGGGTTTTACCGTCCTTTATCGTACCGGACTCGTGTCCGATATCCGGTTTCACGTACCGGTATTTAAAACATTGGTCAAAAGATGACCGCGGGTAATTTTTTGCGACAGATTACCGTTGCATTTTACAGGATGGGTAAAGTTGGTTAACGTTACTAACAGATCACAGACAGCATATACCTATTGTGAAGCCATCTTCGCCCGACTTTTCTCCCAAAGATACCTGATAGTTTTAATGTCTTCTAGTTGTACCCTTTTGCTTCCAAAACGACTTCGTTGCGGATTTTCCAAATCTACCAACCGACGAGTAGGATAATAAACTGTACTGTCTTTCTTTTTTTGTTTGACCCGCTTACATGATTGTCATTAAATGAGTAGAAACTGGATTCGACTATTATTTATATTAGTTATCTAATTAAAAAGAAAATTATATTAGTTATCTAGAGAAAAAATCATGTACAAGAGAGAATTCTTGTACGAAGTGTAGGAGACAAGCTCAACCATTGATCTTCCAAGATTAGTGGCTCAAAACTAACTAGGCAGTGACATTTCGTAAATATAAGGTTAAAATAATTGAAGAAACAAATAGAGAAATGGTATTTTGGTCCTTTCATACTTTAACTCTTCCATCCCTGATTTTCAAACGTTTATAACTTTTTCACACGTTAGTATTTAAAAAAAATATTGTGTTGACGACGATTTCATTCTCTTTAATTCGAGCAACCCATTGCTATAGTTTTCTTGAAAAAAATTACATGATTTTGAATACTCATTATGTGTGATTACGTGATTTTGAATACACAACACATGAATACATGATTTCGAGTACCGTTTACGTGATTATGTGATTTCATTATAGAATATGAAACTACACTAAGTGATTACGTAATTACGTAACAATATTCCATAGGAAACACCACGATAGGTATAAGTCGTCGGTGATATGTCGGTAACGTTGGCCGACTATACTCGCCTGGAAAAATGCGTCGGTAATATGTCGCAAATGAAACTACCCATGGTCATATTTTGACACATTTATGTCAGTACCAAGGTTTAGAAGGAGATCACCAACGAATCTATAAAACTCCGCTGAATTAGTAAAAGCAATTGAGGTTTCATATGAAAATGAATCTTTGATTGGAACCATCGTTATCTTGAATAGTCATACTTGGCAAGACATGACCCACGCATTTACTTGGAATCTGTTGTTTCTAATAGGGAATCAATGGTTTATCTTGTTTTTTTTTTTTCTTTTTTTTTCGATAATTGTATAATTATTACCGTATGTTCAAACAAGTAGATAAGTCAAAATAGTTATTATCTTAAGAAACACGTCTTAAATTAATTATCTAATTTGAGTAGTCATTTTCGTTTTAGTTACCGTATGTTCAAACAAGTAGATAAGTCAAAATAGTTATTATCTTAAGAAACACGTCTTAAATTAATCATCTAATTTGAGTAGTCATTTTCGTTTTAGTTAGACAACTAGAGAAAGGATAACAAGACAACTTTTCCATACAAACAAGGATTTAAGGACAATTGGCATTAATTAGTTTGAAGGTTAATTTAGTCATTTTTCATTTAAAACAACTTTTTTATTGATTTTCAAACATCTATAACTTTTTTCATTTGTAAATATTTAAAAAAAATATACTGTATTAAAGAGCATTTCATTCTCTTTAATTCGAGCAGCCTATTGCTATAATTTTCTTAAAAAAATTACAGGACTTTGAATACACATTAATCCATTACGTAATTTTGGATACCCATCACATAACTACATGATTTTGAATACCCATTACGTGATAACACATTCAACATAAATCATTATGTGATTACACTTTCAGTATAAATACATTACTGATTACACATTCAGTATGTTAGTTACAAGTAATGTTATTACAATTATGCTTATAACGTAATCAATCATTGTGTTTCACATAAAATACTATAATGAAATCATGTAATCACGAAATAGATATTCAAAATCACGTAGTCACTTAGTAATACATAGTCAGCTATTGTCAATGATAATTATCGGTCTGGGATTCCCGCACGCTTCGTTACAAAAAAATAAGAGTAATATTTACTATTTTTTAAATTTTAACTACTATGATTCCTGCGTGCTTCGTTGCGGGCCTTTGGCCAGGTTCATTACAATACCAGTATGATACCGGCACTCGGCATAACAATCGGCACATTTTTTATATCGAATGAAAACCATAAAAGCGAATACCCGTAGAGCTGTTGTTCAATCAGAATCAGTATTGGTATCGTACACACACTCGATATAGCTTACGATACCGAAAAATACTTTATTGCGAATATGATTATGCGCTCAACGAATTTTCTACCGCCACATCGGAAAACTTTAAAAATGAATACGCTACCGACGTTGTTTTGTCAATATATGTTTGGTTTGTTATGATGAAAAAACAACTATGTGTGATTGTTCTAATAAAATATTTATCGAATTATACATAATAATAAAAATATGATGACGATATATTCGAAAAAAGCAAATAAAAAAACTATACCGATGTTATACGCCACTGGTTCAAATGTTATTCATATTAGACTATGGGCCCACGGGCTCAATTAGGTTTGTAGGGTTACTTCTAATCCCTATATATTTTACCTACTCATTCAATAATAATCAATCAGTCTTTCACAATCTTACTTGGTATTAGAGCCAACCTAGGCTCTATATCGTTTCCGTCGCGTCACACACAATTAACAAAACCTTAGCCGTCACCACTTGAGAAAAAACCCTAGACAGGGCAGCGTGCCGCCACTGCCGCCTTTAAGGTATCTTTTCGTTTTTCGTTTTCATTTTTTCAGTTTCGTGCTCAAATAAAGCTTCGTCTTCGCGTCTAGATTCACCGATCTTCTTACGGTCTCTTACCACACAGATGATGCTACAACTCATCTTGTTGACTTCGCATCTTCGTCAAGCCGCCCCTTGCTGCTGTGCCGCCGCCGCTCATTAGACTACAGTCTTCCGCCGCGCCGCTACCAGCCGCGGCTACATTGCCGTATTGGTTACCTCTTATAGGATTACGAGATCATTCAAAACTGTGGATCGAAAATTATGGATCGAAGATTGCAAGATTATGGAATTTTGACCGAAATCGAAGACAGTTTTGTAGGGTTTATTATTGTTTTTGTTTTCAGTCTAAGCTTCTAGTTCCATCCACTAAGACTGCGGGGAGTATTAGACTATGGGTCCATGGGCTCAATTAGGTTTATAGGGTTAGTCGTTGTAACAAACCGACTTTTCAAGTCAAAGACAAAGTCAAGTCAAACTCTAAGTCAAGAAGTGTTATCATTCAGATCTATCAATTCTTGCTTGATTATTGCTTATTAGCCTAACCCATTGCGGTAATCGATATATTAGTTGACTATTTTAAACGATATTTTAAACTATGTTTTGCAACGCATTCACAACGCTTATTATCGCATGCTAAACGTTGTTTACAAACGCATACTATTTAAACGCACTTTATCGCATTATTACTATCGCTATCACAATGCAACGCAACACAAACTCGAAACGCAGTTAATGGTATTGTTCTATGTGTGTTATTATGTGCTTTACTTGTGTGTGCCTTACATATGTGTTGATGTTATACGCAAACGCAATCGCAACTCTATCGCAACTCGAAACGCGAATTTACTTTTATGCTTTTTATGTGTTATGTTATTTGTGTAACTACTTGTTTAATGCTATTGCAACGCTTACTCGCAACTCGCTTAAACGCAACGCAACGCTCAACGCACGAAACGAAAGTCGGAAAACTAACTCGTACAAGTCGCCTGATCGAATGACCGTTCGGTCGAATGATCATTCGTCCGGATGACCACCCGATTGGATGGCCGTCCGATCGGCTGACCATCCGACCATCGCTTCCACCGCCTTAAACCCTCTCTCACACTATAAATACCCACCTGTCACATTACTGTTCACTGATGTGACAGCTCTATCCTACCAACACGCTCTCAGCTCGTTCTCAAGCACATTTCACTCGATTCAAGGCTATTTTTGTAAGTTTTCTTCCTAAATCTTGTACTTTTATCATCAATACACACTTTCTCATCATCTTCTCCATTGGATCTTACATCTTCACCATGAAATCACCTGATTTGGACTACTTGAAGGTGACGTCATCACGGTTTCTTATGCAAACTGTGGTATGACATCATCAAGAATTGTTCAGATCTAAAGGATTTCTACACTTTTTTACACAAATCACAACAAGATTAAAAGAGTTGGTAGATGTTTTCAAACTTTCTTTCAACTCATTTACACTCTCATACTCTAAACCAATGGAATCCAGACTCATTCAGGCTCTCTACTCATTCACTAGTTGAGAACCGGTCTGAGAACGGATTTCCACCAAAGAGAAGACCGATTCACGGGTCGAACATGAAACCCCGTCAAGAACAGTTACTCTGATCGACTGGGGTGGTTCCCATCCGATCGGGTGACCTGGGCTTGATATGGACTTCCGTTATTCGACACGTAAAGGATTTCTACACTTTTTTACACAAATCACAACAAGATTAAAAGAGTTGGTAGATGTTTTAAAACTTTCTTTTAACTTGGAAACTTGTAAAATTTTCAAACAAACAGGACGCCACACGAATGGCCATCCGACCGGATCACCATCCGATCGAATGACTATTCGACCAGGTGACATGTTCTTTGTAACTTCAACACTTAAACGATTTGATCAAAACTTCAAGGAATATCAGACTCTCACTCGAATAGCCATCCAACCAAATGGCCATCCGTCCGAATGAACATCTGATCAAATGACTTGATTTATACTACAACGAAAACTTCAAAAGTTTCCAACAATTTACAAACACATCCATCCAATCGAATGACCAACCGTCCGAATGATCATCCGTCCGGATGGCCATCCGATCGACTCACCATTCGACACTTCACTCTGCTTAGACGTTGTTCAACGCTTACACTATCGTTCTATGCTCAGGCTAATTTTCAAGCGCTCCCTTCAATCCAAGGCTGTGTTTATTTACTAAACACATACTGTGAGTATACTCGAACCCATTTTCTTTTAACGCACTTTTGGGTGTGACATACGTTACCTATATCAAATCACATCGAACACACAATGCAAATACTTTTAACGCTGACCGCTCTCGCATGTTATACGTGACACAGTGAATGCTTGTATGTTATTCTTACACAGTGATTGTTTGCCTGACACCTTAGCAACGATAGTACTATACTTTGGACTCAGCACCTGTCGTGGACAGAGGTTGTTAAGGGCTTTACTTCACATGGTCACAGGGGTGATAATGTGTTGCGCATTCTACAACTCGCAGTCATGTCGGTTGCATACTTCATTGTCGATAGCTTACTTGCTTCACATTTCTATGTATTACATGCTGGTTATGCGTAAACGCTTTCGCTATACTATATACTATGCAAACTTGTGTACTCTCCTGTACACTCTGTGCATTGACTTTATTTTAACGTATGTGACAGGTTGATTAGGATGCTTTGCTTGCTGTGCTATGACGAACCAGCTAGGGAGTCTAGAAACAAACTAAATAGATCTGAGTTGTCGGAACAGCTTATTTTGTTTATGAGACAATTATCTGTAATAACTGTTTATGCTTTATATGTTTGTGGTATGGGACATGAACGTTAAATATATCATCACTTAATAGTTGTTATGGATTCTCGTGAACAATATGTTTCGCTCAGTGCCAGCCCCGATGATTCCGCCATCGGTTTGGGTGTGACAAATTGGTATCAGAGCCATAACTAAGGGAATTAGCTAAGACATGACCTAGTCCGGGTTTAGTGTCTTAGAATGATCTAGTCTATAGTCTAAGTACCAACAGACCGTTTGTGTAAACCTAGTAGGGGTTTCGTACGAACTTACTCTCGCTTGTACTTGCTGATACTACAACTTTGTGCGAACACCACATATTACAGCTTTGCGCAAATACAGTATTTCCTAAGGCTGGAAATACTACATGGCCTTTCCTAAGGCTGACACAACACACACACTTTTACGAAAATACTCGCATATCACAATCGATTGATTGGATCGAGATTAGGTGTGAAAACCGAAAACTCTCAATGAAATCGCTCACTCTACGCGACTTTTTACTCTCTGCACGAGAATCTTCGTTAAGTCAGGAGTGAAATCCATATCTTGACGAAATTATCCATCTCTATCTCGAGGTTTTACCACATTATCAGTAACATAATTGTTAAGTCAGGGGTGAAACCCGTATCTTGATGATTAGTTGCACTATCTACTTGGGTTTTATAAAACTCTCACCAAAGTCTCGATGGATCCCATCAACCCGAGATGCGTAGAAGCCGAAAGGATGAGTGTCGTTCACCGTATTTGGCGAGAGCACTGTCTGTTAGGCCCAAGTGTGTGCTCAATCTCGTTGACGATAGTCGAATCACTTTGGGTTGTCAATGCCCAACACCCAGAGATGACAAGCGCATCGCTTCTCTTGTAGCCAAGGAAATGGCGAAAGTCACACCTCAGATTGTCAGTGAGATCAATGAGGTTAGCAGCAATTCATCCGTCGAATCGTAGAGCGACTCTCCGAAAATGCCCTTCAGCTTTAAGCAATTTAAAGCTTGTAGTCCTAAAGACTTCACTGGTGAAGATGGACCTAGCTCAATGTTTCAATGGTTTGACTCGATTGAAGTCACTCTCTGTTAAAGCGAATGCACTGATGAACTCCGCACTGTAAATGCTACCGGGGTCTTCCAGTCTAGAGCACTGGATTGGTGGACTGCAGAGTGCAACAGGCGCGAAAATGACGCAGCCTATGGTCTGTCATGGGAGGAACTGAAGGAAGTCATGATGAAAGAATTATGTCCCTCACATGAACTCCAGAAGCTGGAAAACGAGTTCTGGGGTATCAAGCAAGAAATAGGTGATAATGTGACAACTGGCCCAAACCGGTAATTTCCGTACACATTAATTATTGCTTAATGACTGCAATTATGAGTTTAATTGTCAGCAATGTCTGAACACATGATTAAACAAGTGAATTCATGCATGTTGTATACTACAAAATATTGCTTTATGCATAAACGAGAGCGTTGCGTCAAAAATAATAGTAAACTCACCGGTAAGACACAATGTGTCAACAGAACTGCAGAAAGCAGTCAGACATTAGAATTGAGGCCTAGGTGTAGGTCCGACGACAAAAGTGCATTAAAACCCAAGAGTACATACAAGGGTTTATACATATACTCTCCGGAAGCAAAAATAAGCACTAAAAAGCACCCGAAACGCACTTTAAGTGCAGAATTTATAAAATTCAGCAATAATTCAGCATTTAGACACATAAATATTATGCAGAAATGTCGTTTTATCATCCAGAATATTTCCCTAAGTGTTGGGAATTGAAAGAGTACAAGAAAGGTACTTAAACGACACTAAAAAGTGTAATTTAGCACTTTAACGAATCGGTATGTAACCGAACAACCGGACAATACGCGGAACACCAAAATAATGCTAGAAGCATTGTTTTTATTTTCTAAGCTAGTTAGAGTCCCCGAAAACCCTAACACACTGTATATTACTTAACACACTTAACACTAGAAATAATACTTGAAATGAAACTAGTTTATGTAACTAGATGGTGTAACTTAGAGTTGAGTTGTAACCAAGACCCCCCCCCCCTTCTTGACCGAGTTCCCCATATGGGGACACACTTTCATCCTTTTTGAATTGTTTAATCTAGTTGCCTAATATCTAGGTGACACAAGGACCATCGGTTATTAGCACATGAGATTATATATAAAACCTAACCTAAACACATGGGATCATAACTTACACACAACACCAACTCAAACTCTCTCTTTCTCTCTACCTAGCTCACGGCCACACACACACACCCACCCATCAATTTTTCAAGTTTGATTCTTGCCATTCCAAGATCATTCAAGCAACAAGGATCACGTATTAGAAAGCTTGGAGCAAACGGAACGCGAAGGACCTCTCTACCTTGCTTTTATCCACTCGATTTGTGCTTAGAATCTTCCCTAGCCTTGAGCTAGAGGTATAACACTTAGAACTCGTATTTAAACTATTCTAAAGTGGTTAAAAGGATTTTTGTCGGTTAAAACTCGTTAACATGCAAGATGATGCTTTAAAGCCTACTTAAAACACTAAAAATGGTGGTTAATAGCACATAAGTTGTGTAAATGATGTAGTATTCGAAATGTATGATTATTGAGACCCGATCTATGTTGTGGTAGCTCGGATCATCATTTAACCCGGTTTGGTCATGATCATGAATCATGACATAAGGTTATGTTAGAAGATATAAGGGTTAAAAGGTGAAACTCTACCACACATGAAACATGAACTTGTGTAAAAGTATTTTTACTTGCAAAATATTGTTCAAAACTAGTAGATCTAAAGATCTACAAGTGGTTTTTCGGAAGAACCAAGCAAAACTATTAGTCTTGTTTAAAACCCGGATCTTATCCGAACTAAAAGCATTTTAGTAAATAAACAAGTGTGTAGACACTTGTGTCACAAAAAAATTTAACAAAGAAGTATTTTTGCGAATCTTGACTAGAAGTTGTGAAACTTCATATTCTTTAAAAATAAAGTTTTTAAGAAACTAAAATTATTTTTAAAGATAGAAAGATTTACTAAATGTGCTAGTAAGATACTACACAATTTTGGTAAATATCCAAGTTCATGAAGTGGGGAAAAGTAGTGATTATTGTTGATAATTGTTGTTGATGATTATTGATGATTGATGATGATTTAAAAGAAAATAAACACACGTTTTGAAAACGTGGGAAACCTCCATTTTTAGGGGAAACTCTGTCAAAATTTTTATAAATTTTGACACTTAGAAAAATATAAGTTTTGAGAAACTTATTCCCTAAAAATGTGTTTAAAAGTATTACTAAGGTTTCCCTAATTTTTGGTGATAAGAAATGAGGATTTCTTCAAGAATAAAATGGATATTAAGTATATATTTTTGAAAGAAAAATATATATTATTTGATCACCAACTTTTGTGCTAAGTGTATATAGTATGTGTTATACGTGCTAGTGTATTAAGACTTAAAAATACACTAATTACACATGAGGAGTAGAAATATAAAAATACACATACAACATACAAGATACATAATTCGGGTGCAAAGTGCAAAACACAAAAGACTTATATTTATTTTTGGAGAAAATAATATAAGTAAAATACGTAGTTAAAAATATAGAATATTTTTAACACAAGAATATATACAAAAGAGAGTGACTGTACTTGTGCGACGCAAGTCTAGTGACTAACGTTAAGAAAACGCGTATAGGTTACGACGTTAATTAAGCAAATCCGGTGGAGTTTACGACGCTAGGAACGCAAAGTTGTGAGTTCATGCTCCCCCTTTTCTCTTTAACTGTTTTCAGTTTTTATAACTTCGGGGGTGAAATACATGTACAAATGTACAAAATTTATAATTCGTATGATATAAATACAAGAAGTACACTTGGTGAGAACGAGAACCAAGTGTGACGAAATATAAGAATACAAGAAGTACACTTGGTGAGAACGAGAACCAAGTGTGATGAAATATAAGAATATGAGAAGCGCACTTGGTGAGAACGAGAACCAAGTATGAGGCGCTATGAGAAATGATAACAAGAAACGCGCTTGGTGAGAATGAGAACCAAGTAGGATGCGTTATGAGAAATAGTGTCACGAATAGGGTACAGAAGCACCATTAATCGTGTACATACTTAGACCGCAGAACAAAAGGTTAGATCTAACGGGTGCCTGGCAGCCACACTCCCGGTCGGGGCGAGAACCGAGGAGTGCTTTTGTGTCTCAGAATATACCAATTAAATGCCTTAGGTTTGGTGACTTCCTATGTCGTGCCACATGTTAATGGCCTTGCAACCCATTAACAATCCTGATATTTACAGGAATATTTTAAATACATGAAATTCATACCATACTAAAAATTGATGAATACTTGAAGTACGTGGGGTACTCAAGAAAATGAGAATTATACTTGAGTACGTGGGGTACTCAAGAAGAAATTGAATTATACATGTGTACGTGGTGTACACATGAAACTGGATTTATATATGAAAACTTGATTTTTACATGACGTAAACTATGTTTTCATACAAAGTATACAAACGTGAAAAACTAAACTGCATGAATTCACACCAACTTTATGTTGACGATTTTCCAAAACTCACATGTATTTCAGGTAATTAGAAGTGGATGTGCGCGCGATCTTACCCATGCTCGTGGATGTCGCTTATGTTTATCTATAAATAAAGTTGTAAACTTTTGAGACAATGCTTTATGCGACTTAGCGATATAAACGCTAACGTATGTTTTCAAATTATGGTATTTGAAGTTATTTTCTTGAGCATGTAGTATGTTTACTCTTCGTATGCAATGAGAACCTTTAATGATCACACCTCGTGCTTCCGCCGTAGAAAGGGGTGTGACAGATTGGTATCAGAGCTGCGATTGTAGTGAACCAGGATTCCTTCTCGAGTCTAGTCTACAATCTCTAGGATCCATTCACGAAAACAATTTTCAAAGAGTTTTCATTGCATAAAACGTCCCGCGACATCCACTGCCTGAAACTGTCTACATGAGTCTAGAAAAGAGACTACGAGACTTAAGGTGCACTTGAGTAGCACTTGTAGTTGACTAGAAATTACTTGCAATTATGTGTAATAATTAGCATGTACTAGAAGTAGAATGTCACGAGTATACGTGACTTTATCTGAAAGCAATGGCCCATCTGAAGGAAGAAATACGAGGATGAAACGAACTGTGCGGACTGTGCAAGGAGTTACGTAATTATGGATGCATACATAATTATGGAATTCAGTGCACAGAAACCACAGCAAGTCTTGTCACGTATAGATTCCCTCAGTGCAAGCCTACCAAGTACTCTGCTAGAGTAATAATTGTTTGATGTCACTTATGTGGTATATATACCTGTGAATATATATGATACTACTGTCCAGTGTGACGATATCAAACAAATGATTAACCCTGTTGTGTTATGTTCTGTCAGAACATGGCACCCAGGAAAGTTGTGAATGCTCGCAATGACGATCAACCTCCTCCTCCCCTACTGCCAAGAACTGCTGAGGAGCTGAACGCCCTACTGGAAGAAAGGATCTCCGCTGCTATCGCCCAGTACGAGGCGAACCGAACTCAAGACAGTGGAGGACCAAGCAACGCTAGGCGTAATGGGAATGGAGATTCGTCTGGAGGCAATGCAGCCCAAGGTAACCTTAAGACACTGTGCTAAGCACGAGGAAATTTATGAACGGTCTTTGTTTCATCATTTCTTCGATTGCTCACATGTGAATTGGTTGAATCAATTCCAGGCTGCACTTTCAAGCAGTTCCTCGACTGCAAGCCGATGAACTATGATGGCACAGGAGGTGCAGTAGCATTTGTGCGCTGGACGGAGAAGACTGAAGCTACTTTCCGCATGAGCAAGTGTACCGCGGATCAACAAGTCACTTTTGCTACTGGGTTATTCGTCGATGAAGCTCTGACTTGGTGGAACCTGCAAGCCCAAACTTTGGGTGATGACGCCGCTTATGGCCTAACTTGGGAGGAACTGAAGGAAAGGATGAGAGAGAAGTACTGCTCTCGTGCGGAACTCCAAAGGCTGGAAACAGAGTTCTGGCACTTGACTATGGAAGGTGCTGACATCAATGGTTACACTCGAAGGTTCCACGACCTGTCGAGAGTGCTTCCCTACATGGTGACTCCTGAATTTAAGCGTGTGGAACGCTACATTTGGGGACTGGCCTCAGAGTTTCGTGGCATGGTAACTTCGGCCAAACCTCAAACAATCACCGAGGCTGTAACTCTGGCTGTCAGCCTTACTGAAGATTGTGTCCGTATGAAGAAGTTATCACTGAACCCAACAGAAAAGACCGAGACACATGCTGAGTCGTCCGGTGACAAAAAAGAGAAAGCATACAAGTTTGAACCAAGCTACTCGCAACAACAAGGGTTTCGACAAAAAGTGCGACACTAATCCGCCTCAGGAGACGAAAACCCATGCAACCAAAGCATACCAAGGCTCCATGCCTAGATGCCAAAAATGTAAGTATCATCATGATGGAGCTTGTCGCATTCCAAGGTGCGACAAATGTGGTAAATTGGGTCATCAAACAGAAGACTGTTGGGGAAAAGGAAAGAACCGAAATGGGAACGGTGCTGGTAACAAGAATGGTAACGGGAAAGGGCAAGGATGCTTCAAGTGTGGAAGCAATGACCATTTCATGAAGAACTGCCCAGAGAGAAACAACGCTCCGGCTCGAGCATTTGTGATTGGAGCAAGAGACGCACGCGAGGACCCTAACGTGGTCACCGGTACGTTTCTCATTAACAATCACTTTGCATCCATATTATTCGACACTGGCGCCGATTATAGCTTCATGTCTGTGGAATTTAAACGCATACTCGGAATAGAATCTAGTAGATTAGAAATTCCTTATTCCATAGAACTAGCCAATGGTAAACTTGTTGAATCGGGCGAAGTTGTCAGAGGCTGCACACTAGAACTTGGCGAACGAAATTTTAGCATCGACCTCTTACCTATTCAATTGGGTAGCTTTGATGTAGTAGTCGGGATGGACTGGTTGTCCAAGAACAAAGCTGAAGTTATTTGTCATGAGAAAATCATTCGCATCCCTCTGGCGAATGATGAAACTCTCATAGTACATGGAGAAAGACGAAACGCGCCTCTACGAATCATCAGTTGTATGAAGGCACAGAAGTGCTTAAGAAAAGGATGTGTTGCTTTCCTAGCACACGTTATAGACAAGAAGGCTGTGGAGCCAAAACTCGAAGACATTCCTGTGGTGAAGGAATTTCCTGATGTATTCCCTGAAGATCTGCCAGGACTACCTCCGCAACGACAAGTCGAATTCCACATAGACTTGGTTCCAGGAGCCGCTCCTGTAGCCAAGGCTCCATATCGACTTGCGCCATCCGAAATGCAAGAATTATCTACACAACTCCAGGAGTTGTTGGATAAAGGATTCATAAGGCCAAGCTTCTCACCCTGGGGAGCTCCAGTATTATTCGTGAAGAAGAAGGATGGATCACTGCGGATGTGTATCGATTACAGGGAACTGAACAAGCTCACAATCAAGAATCGGTATCCGCTACCGAGGATTGATGACTTGTTTGATCAACTGCAAGGATCAAGCTACTATTCCAAGATCGACCTTCGATCTGGATACCATCAGCTGAGAATCCAAGATGAAAGTGTGCCAAAGACTGCATTCAGAACACGCTATGGGCACTACGAATTTCTTGTGATGCCATTTGGATTGACGAACGCGCCAGCGGTCTTTATGGACCTAATGAACCGCGTATGCAAACCATATCTCGATAAATTCGTGATTGTATTTATCGATGATATCCTGATTTACTCGCGAACGAAAGAAGAACATGAGCAACATCTCAGAACCATCTTGGAATTACTGAAGAAAGAGAAGCTTTATGCAAAGTTCTCGAAGTGCGAATTCTGGATTCGCGAAGTACAATTTCTTGGTCACGTGGTGAATGAGAAGGGCATTCATGTAGACCCGTCCAAGATAGAAGCGATAAAGAATTGGGAAGCTCCCAAGACCCCGACCGAAGTCCGTCAATTTTTGGGCTTAGCGGGCTACTATCGGCGATTCATTGAGAATTTCTCGAAGATAGCTCAACCACTAACGACCCTTACTCAGAAAGACAAGAAGTACGACTGGGGTCACAAACAAGAAGAAGCCTTCCAGTTACTGAAGAGCAAGCTATGCGATGCACCCATAGTATCACTGCCCGAAGGCACTGAAGACTTCGTGGTATACTGCGATGCCTCACGACAAGGCTTGGGTTGTGTGCTAATGCAACGCCAAAAAGTCATCGCTTATGCTTCAAGACAACTGAAGGTTCACGAGAGAAATTATACCACTCACGACCTGGAGCTGGGTGCAGTGGTATTCGCCTTGAAGATTTGGCGACATTATTTATATGGTACTCGATGTACAATCTTCACAGATCACAAAAGCTTGCAACACATATTTGATCAGAAGGAATTGAATATGCGCCAGCGACGTTGGGTCGAGCTGCTAAATGATTATGACTGTGAGATTAAGTACCATCCTGGAAAGGCGAACGTTGTAGCGGACGCGTTGAGCCGAAAAGAAAGGGTTAAGACCCTAAGGGTTCGAGCATTGGAAATGACGATTCGAACGAACCTCACTGCACGCATTCGAGATGCACAACAAGAAGCTCTTAAAGAAGAAAACCGTAAAGCTGAATACCTACGGGGTATGCTGAAATACATGGTGCCAAATGAAGAGGGAGCCTTATACTTTAAAAAGCGCATTTGGGTTCCGCTCTATGGTGGCCTACGAGAAGTCATCCTTAATGAAGCCCACAAATCGAGATATTCGATCCACCCAGGATCGGACAAAATGTATCAAGACTTGAAGGAATACTATTGGTGGCCGAGACTCAAAAGCGACGTTGCTGTGTGTGTTGGAAAATGCCTAACCTGTGCCAAGGTTAAGGCAGAATATCAGAAACCGTCCGGCCTACTACAACAACCAGAGATTCCCGTGTGGAAGTGGGAACAAATCTCGATGGACTTCATAACGAAATTACCCAGGACCCCGAGAGGGCACGATATGATATGGGTAATAGTTGATCGATTGACGAAGTCTGCGCATTTCCTACCAATCCGAGAGAAGGATAGCACTGGAAAGCTGGCAGAGATATACTTAAGAGAAATTGTGGCACGTCATGGAGTGCCAATCTCAATCATTTCAGACAGAGATGGACGCTTTGTCTCAAGAATCTGGCAATCATTTCAGGAAGCCTTTGGATCTCAGTTAGATCTGAGCACGGCATTCCATCCGCAAACAGACGGCCAGAGCGAACGGACAATACAAACGTTAGAAGATATGCTTCGCGTGTGTGTCATGGATCTAGGCGGCAGCTGGGATACTCATCTACCTTTAGTTGAGTTTTCCTACAATAACAGCTATCATACGAGCATAAAAGCCGCGCCGTTCGAAGCTCTGTATGGCCGCAAATGCCGATCGCCCTTATGTTGGGCAGATGCCGGAGATAAACGTATGGTTGGTCCTGAACTTGTACAAGAGACAACCGACAAGATTGCGCAGATCCGAGAGCGCATTAAGGCGGCTCGAGAGCGACAAAAGAGCTACGCTGATCCGAATAGAAAATCGGTAGATTTCAAGGTGGGAGACAAAGTGTTGTTAAAAGTCTCACCATGGAAGGGCGTAGTCAGATTTGGAAAGCGTGGAAAGCTGAATCCACGATATATCGGACCATTCAGAATACTGAAGAGAATTGGTACCGTGGCATACAAGTTGGAGTTACCGGAAGAACTTAATGGAGTACATGATACGTTTCATGTATCCAACCTGAAGAAGAGTCCAACACAAGAAAACGTGATCATCCCGATGGATGAAGTGCATATTGATGAAGCCCTCCGATTTACAGAGCAACCCATTGAGGTTACCGACTGGAAAGTCAACAAGACCAGGAGGAGCAGTGTGAAGCTTGTCAAAGTACGTTGGAGCTCTAAGCACGGACCCGAGTATACATGGGAACGTGAAGACCAGTTCAAGAAAAAGTATCCCCACCTATTCAAGAAGACTCCAGCGAGAGTGAGTTCAGCCTGAATTTCGGGACGAAATTCTTTTAACGGGGGGAGACTGTGACAACTGGCCCAAACCGGTAATTTCCGTACACATTAATTATTGCTTAATGGCTGCAATTATGAGTTTAATTGTCAGCAATGTCTGAACACATGATTAAACAAGTGAATTCATGCATGTTGTATACTACAAAATATTGCTTTATGCATAAACGAGAGCGTTGCGTCAAAAATAATAGTAAACTCACCGGTAAGACACAATGTGTCAACAGAACTGCAGAAAGCAGTCAGACATTAGAATTGAGGCCTAGGTGTAGGTCCGACGACAAAAGTGCATTAAAACCCAAGAGTACATACAAGGGTTTATACATATACTCTCCGGAAGCAAAAATAAGCACTAAAAAGCACCCGAAACGCACTTTAAGTGCAGAATTTATAAAATTCAGCAATAATTCAGCATTTAGACACATAAATATTATGCAGAAATGTCGTTTTATCATCCAGAATATTTCCCTAAGTGTTGGGAATTGAAAGAGTACAAGAAAGGTACTTAAACGACACTAAAAAGTGTAATTTAGCACTTTAACGAATCGGTATGTAACCGAACAACCGGACAATACGCGGAACACCAAAATAATGCTAGAAGCATTGTTTTTATTTTCTAAGCTAGTTAGAGTCCCCGAAAACCCTAACACACTGTATATTACTTAACACACTTAACACTAGAAATAATACTTGAAATGAAACTAGTTTATGTAACTAGATGGTGTAACTTAGAGTTGAGTTGTAACCAAGACCCCCCCCCCCTTCTTGACCGAGTTCCCCATATGGGGACACACTTTCATCCTTTTTGAATTGTTTAATCTAGTTGCCTAATATCTAGGTGACACAAGGACCATCGGTTATTAGCACATGAGATTATATATAAAACCTAACCTAAACACATGGGATCATAACTTACACACAACACCAACTCAAACTCTCTCTTTCTCTCTACCTAGCTCACGGCCACACACACACACCCACCCATCAATTTTTCAAGTTTGATTCTTGCCATTCCAAGATCATTCAAGCAACAAGGATCACGTATTAGAAAGCTTGGAGCAAACGGAACGCGAAGGACCTCTCTACCTTGCTTTTATCCACTCGATTTGTGCTTAGAATCTTCCCTAGCCTTGAGCTAGAGGTATAACACTTAGAACTCGTATTTAAACTATTCTAAAGTGGTTAAAAGGATTTTTGTCGGTTAAAACTCGTTAACATGCAAGATGATGCTTTAAAGCCTACTTAAAACACTAAAAATGGTGGTTAATAGCACATAAGTTGTGTAAATGATGTAGTATTCGAAATGTATGATTATTGAGACCCGATCTATGTTGTGGTAGCTCGGATCATCATTTAACCCGGTTTGGTCATGATCATGAATCATGACATAAGGTTATGTTAGAAGATATAAGGGTTAAAAGGTGAAACTCTACCACACATGAAACATGAACTTGTGTAAAAGTATTTTTACTTGCAAAATATTGTTCAAAACTAGTAGATCTAAAGATCTACAAGTGGTTTTTCGGAAGAACCAAGCAAAACTATTAGTCTTGTTTAAAACCCGGATCTTATCCGAACTAAAAGCATTTTAGTAAATAAACAAGTGTGTAGACACTTGTGTCACAAAAAAATTTAACAAAGAAGTATTTTTGCGAATCTTGACTAGAAGTTGTGAAACTTCATATTCTTTAAAAATAAAGTTTTTAAGAAACTAAAATTATTTTTAAAGATAGAAAGATTTACTAAATGTGCTAGTAAGATACTACACAATTTTGGTAAATATCCAAGTTCATGAAGTGGGGAAAAGTAGTGATTATTGTTGATAATTGTTGTTGATGATTATTGATGATTGATGATGATTTAAAAGAAAATAAACACACGTTTTGAAAACGTGGGAAACCTCCATTTTTAGGGGAAACTCTGTCAAAATTTTTATAAATTTTGACACTTAGAAAAATATAAGTTTTGAGAAACTTATTCCCTAAAAATGTGTTTAAAAGTATTACTAAGGTTTCCCTAATTTTTGGTGATAAGAAATGAGGATTTCTTCAAGAATAAAATGGATATTAAGTATATATTTTTGAAAGAAAAATATATATTATTTGATCACCAACTTTTGTGCTAAGTGTATATAGTATGTGTTATACGTGCTAGTGTATTAAGACTTAAAAATACACTAATTACACATGAGGAGTAGAAATATAAAAATACACATACAACATACAAGATACATAATTCGGGTGCAAAGTGCAAAACACAAAAGACTTATATTTATTTTTGGAGAAAATAATATAAGTAAAATACGTAGTTAAAAATATAGAATATTTTTAACACAAGAATATATACAAAAGAGAGTGACTGTACTTGTGCGACGCAAGTCTAGTGACTAACGTTAAGAAAACGCGTATAGGTTACGACGTTAATTAAGCAAATCCGGTGGAGTTTACGACGCTAGGAACGCAAAGTTGTGAGTTCATGCTCCCCCTTTTCTCTTTAACTGTTTTCAGTTTTTATAACTTCGGGGGTGAAATACATGTACAAATGTACAAAATTTATAATTCGTATGATATAAATACAAGAAGTACACTTGGTGAGAACGAGAACCAAGTGTGACGAAATATAAGAATACAAGAAGTACACTTGGTGAGAACGAGAACCAAGTGTGATGAAATATAAGAATATGAGAAGCGCACTTGGTGAGAACGAGAACCAAGTATGAGGCGCTATGAGAAATGATAACAAGAAACGCGCTTGGTGAGAACGAGAACCAAGTAGGATGCGTTATGAGAAATAGTGTCACGAATAGGGTACAGAAGCACCATTAATCGTGTACATATTTAGACCGCAGAACAAAAGGTTAGATCTAACGGGTGCCTGGCAGCCACACTCCCGGTCGGGGCGAGAACCGAGGAGTGCTTTTGTGTCTCAGAATATACCAATTAAATGCCTTAGGTTTGGTGACTTCCTATGTCGTGCCACATGTTAATGGCCTTGCAACCCATTAACAATCCTGATATTTACAGGAATATTTTAAATACATGAAATTCATACCATACTAAAAATTGATGAATACTTGAAGTACGTGGGGTACTCAAGAAAATGAGAATTATACTTGAGTACGTGGGGTACTCAAGAAGAAATTGAATTATACATGTGTACGTGGTGTACACATGAAACTGGATTTATATATGAAAACTTGATTTTTACATGACGTAAACTATGTTTTCATACAAAGTATACAAACGTGAAAAACTAAACTGCATGAATTCACACCAACTTTATGTTGACGATTTTCCAAAACTCACATGTATTTCAGGTAATTAGAAGTGGATGTGCGCGCGGTCTTACCCATGCTCGTGGATGTCGCTTATGTTTATCTATAAATAAAGTTGTAAACTTTTGAGACAATGCTTTATGCGACTTAGCGATATAAACGCTAACGTATGTTTTCAAATTATGGTATTTGAAGTTATTTTCTTGAGCATGTAGTATGTTTACTCTTCGTATGCAATGAGAACCTTTAATGATCACACCTCGTGCTTCCGCCGTAGAAAGGGGTGTGACAGATTGGTATCAGAGCTGCGATTGTAGTGAACCAGGATTCCTTCTCGAGTCTAGTCTACAATCTCTAGGATCCATTCACGAAAACAATTTTCAAAGAGTTTTCATTGCATAAAACGTCCCGCGACATCCACTGCCTGAAACTGTCTACATGAGTCTAGAAAAGAGACTACGAGACTTAGAGTGCACTTGAGTAGCACTTGTAGTTGACTAGAAATTACTTGCAATTATGTGTAATAATTAGCATGTACTAGAAGTAGAATGTCACGAGTATACGTGACTTTATCTGAAAGCAATGGCCCATCTGAAGGAAGAAATACGAGGATGAAACGAACTGTGCGGACTGTGCAAGGAGTTACGTAATTATGGATGCATACATAATTATGGAATTCAGTGCACAGAAACCACAGCAAGTCTTGTCACGTATAGATTCCCTCAGTGCAAGCCTACCAAGTACTCTGCTAGAGTAATAATTGTTTGATGTCACTTATGTGGTATATATACCTGTGAATATATATGATACTACTGTCCAGTGTGACGATATCAAACAAATGATTAACCATGTTGTGTTATGTTCTGTCAGAACATGGCACCCAGGAAAGCTGTGAATGCTCGCAATGACGATCAACCTCCTCCTCCCCTACTGCCAAGAACTGCTGAGGAGCTGAACGCCTTACTGGAAGAAAGGATCTCCGCTGCTATCGCCCAGTACGAGGCGAACCGAACTCAAGACAGTGGAGGACCAAGCAACGCTAGGCGTAATGGGAATGGAGATTCGTCTGGAGGCAATGCAGCCCAAGGTAACCTTAAGACACTGTGCTAAGCACGAGGAAATTTATGAACGGTCTTTGTTTCATCATTTCTTCGATTGCTCACATGTGAATTGGTTGAATCAATTCCAGGCTGCACTTTCAAGCAGTTCCTCGACTGCAAGCCGATGAACTATGATGGCACATGAGGTGCAGTAGCATTTGTGCGCTGGACGGAGAAGACTGAAGCTACTTTCCGCATGAGCAAGTGTACCGCGGATCAACAAGTCACTTTTGCTACTGGGTTATTCGTCGATGAAGCTCTGACTTGGTGGAACCTGCAAGCCCAAACTTTGGGTGATGACGCCGCTTATGGCCTAACTTGGGAGGAACTGAAGGAAAGGATGAGAGAGAAGTACTGCTCTCGTGCGGAACTCCAAAGGCTGGAAACAGAGTTCTGGCACTTGACTATGGAAGGTGCTGACATCAATGGTTACACTCGAAGGTTCCACGACCTGTCGAGAGTGCTTCCCTACATGGTGACTCCTGAATTTAAGCGTGTGGAACGCTACATTTGGGGACTGGCCTCAGAGTTTCGTGGCATGGTAACTTCGGCCAAACCTCAAACAATCACCGAGGCTGTAACTCTGGCTGTCAGCCTTACTGAAGATTGTGTCCGTATGAAGAAGTTATCACTGAACCCAACAGAAAAGACCGAGACACATGCTGAGTCGTCCGGTGACAAAAAGAGAAAGCATACAAGTTTGAACCAAGCTACTCGCAACAACAAGGGTTTCGACAAAAAGTGCGACACTAATCCGCCTCAGGAGACGAAAACCCATGCAACCAAAGCATACCAAGGCTCCATGCCTAGATGCCAAAAATGTAAGTATCATCATGATGGAGCTTGTCGCATTCCAAGGTGCGACAAATGTGGTAAATTGGGTCATCAAACAGAAGACTGTTGGGGAAAAGGAAAGAACCGAAATGGGAACGGTGCTGGTAACAAGAATGGTAACGGGAAAGGGCAAGGATGCTTCAAGTGTGGAAACTGGATTTATATATGAAAACTTGATTTTTACATGACGTAAACTATGTTTTCATACAAAGTATACAAACGTGAAAAACTAAACTGCATGAATTCACACCAACTTTATGTTGACGATTTTCCAAAACTCACATGTATTTCAGGTAATTAGAAGTGGATGTGCGCGCGGTCTTACCCATGCTCGTGGATGTCGCTTATGTTTATCTATAAATAAAGTTGTAAACTTTTGAGACAATGCTTTATGCGACTTAGCGATATAAACGCTAACGTATGTTTTCAAATTATGGTATTTGAAGTTATTTTCTTGAGCATGTAGTATGTTTACTCTTCGTATGCAATGAGAACCTTTAATGATCACACCTCGTGCTTCCGCCGTAGAAAGGGGTGTGACAGATAATGCTGGTCTCACCGCCCGTTTTAAACAACTAAGTATCATCTGTCCTGGTCAACTGTCAACACCATATATCACGATCAAGAAATCCATCCGCGCTCTACCAGACTGTGTTGTCGATTTTGTTCAAGCAGCTAAGCCTGCTACCATTAAGGAGACCTACCAGCTCGCTGCCGAGATAAATGATAAGCGAGTTTTGGCTGGTTACTTCAAGACCTCAACCAAGAGCTTGAATCAAGCAACTGCTACTCCCATTCCCGCTACCGACACCGCCTCATCTCAGGGTTCAAGCTCCTCACGTCAGAATCACAAACGCAAGGGTAACAACAACAAGAACTGTGCTGCAACTGCCGCTCCTCTCAACGCTGTACCCGTCCAGCCCAACCAGAACCAGAATCGTCAAGTCGCAGCTCCCGTGACCAACGCACCGCCTGTAAAGCGTGCGTACACCGGTCCTCACCCTCTCTTCCCTACTTGCACCTACCACCACCCAGCTGGGATAGCTTGCCGTTTTTGTGTCTACTACAACATCTACGGACACTTCACAGCGAACTATCACACTGGCCCATGTCAACAAGCTCAAACTATTCAAGCCCCCGCACCACCAGCTCAACCTCTTGCTATCCAGGGTAACCTAGCAGCTCCTGCTCCCGTTGCTCTTGCACGAGCCTGCTATGCATGTGGTGACCCTAATCATTTTTCCAATGTCTCCCTGAACCATGTGGTGAAACAAGAGCCGCAGCAACCATCGCAGCAGCAACAGCAGCAGCCGCAATAACAACAAGCTGCCTGTGGACGAGCTTTCAACATCAACGCTCGCCAGGCCCAAACTGACAACAACGTTGTCAATGGTACATTTCTTGTTAACGGTATTTATGCTTCGTGTTTGTTTGATACTGGAGCCGATAACTATTTTGTGTTATTTGAATTCGAAAAGCTTCTAAACCGTAAACGCGCTAACCTCCCAACGACGTTCGACGTAGAAATCGCCACCGGAAGAACCGTCACCATCAGCTCTGTACTCCATGATTGTACTCTTGAACTCAACAATCACGTTTTCCTGATCGATCTCATTCCGATGCAACTCGATAGTTTTGATATCATAGTAGGCATGGATTTTCTTCGTGAAAATCGTGTTGAAGTTGTTTGTTTCGAAAAGATGATCCGTTTCTCTCTTTCAAACGGTGATCAACTCTGTGTCTATCGCGAAGTGTCTTCAAAGGAACTGAAACTCATGTCATGCATCCAAGCAAGCAATTATCTCCGCAAGGAATACAAGGCTTTCTTGGCACACATCATAGTAGCGGAGAAGGAAAAGAAAGCAATGGAAAAGGTGCTCGTGGTTCGTGATTTTCCTAATGTCTTTCCTAACGATTTACCTGGTCTACCGCCGTCTCGTGATATCGATTTTCGTATTGACCTCATTCCTGGAGCTAAACCCGTAGCTAAAGCCCCTTATCGCCTCACTCCGTCCGAAATGCGTGAACTTTCCCGTCAACTCCAGGAGCTAGTTGATAAAGGCTTCATACGCCCTAGTACATCTCCATGGGGCGCACCTGTCCTTTTCGTGAAAAAGAAGGATGGATCGTTCCGAATGTGCATCGATTATAGGGAACTCAATAAGCTTACTATCAAGAATCGCTATCCCTTACCCCGAATCGATGATTTTTTTGATCAATTGCAAGGCGCTACGTGTTTTTCTAAAATCGATTTATGCTTTGGTTATCATTAATTACGAATTCAGAAAGAAGATATCCCTAAAAACCACCTTTCGCACCCGCTACGGTCATTTTGAATTTGTCGTTATGCCCTTTGGTCTTACTAACGCCCCCGCAGTTTTTATGGATTTAATGAATCATGTGTGTAAACCCTTTCTCGACCGCTTCGTCATCGTGTTTATCGATGATATCCTTATCTATTCGAAGTCGAAAGTCGAACACGCGCAACATATTCGTTTGGTTCTCGAACTACTCCAAGGAAATCGCCTCTACGCCAAGTTCTCCAAGTGTGAATTTTGGCTTGAGAAGGTTCAATTTCTCGGTCACATTGTTAATAGTCAAGGTATTCACGTTGATCATGCGAAGATTGAAGCAGTTAAGAGTTGGATTACGCCGTAAACCCCGTCCGAAGTTCGTTCTTTTCTCAGATTGGCAGGTTATTATCGTCGATTTATTGCTGATTTCTCTAAAATCTCCGTCCCTCTCACCTCTCTCACGCATAAAGACAAGCCTTTTGTTTGAGGAACCAAACAAGAGGAAGCCTTTCAAAATCTTAAGCGTATGCTTTGCAACGGTCCTATTCTCGTGCTACCCGATGGAAACGACAACTGTGTTGTCTATTGTGATGCCTCTAACCTAGGTCTTGGTTGTGATCTTATGTAACGAGACAAGGTTATCGCGTACGCGTCTCGACATCTCAAGGTTCACGAGAAGAACTATAAAACCCACAATCTCGAGATCGGTGCAGTTGTTCTTGCATTAAAGATTTGGCGACACTACCTTTATGGTACTAAGTGCACGGCCTTCACCGACCATAAGAGCCTACAACACATCTTAAATCAGAAAGAACTTAATATGCACCAACGCAGATGAGTCGAACTTCTCAACGACTACGACTGTGAGATTCGTTACCACCCAGAAAAAGCAAATGTCGTTGCCGATGCTCTTAACCGACGAAGCTATTTACATAGTGTTCGTAATGTTCAAGCCCAACACGACCTCGAAACTCTTATTCGCGATGCTCAACACGCCTATTTTACCGAACGCACATTGAAGGAAGAATGAGTTCTTGGATCTGAAAACCAACTAGTGAATAAGCCTAATGGTATTTTTCACTATCTCGACCGAATTTGAATTCCCAATCGCAACAACCTCCGAGAGATTTTGCTAGATGAAGCCCACAAGTCTCGATATTCCATTCATCCCGGTGCCGACAAAATCTACCAGGACCTCCGTGCCTGGTATTGGTGGCCAGGAATGAAGAAGGATATCGCTCTCTACGTTTCGAAATGCCTGACTTGTTCCAAGGTTAAGGCTGGACATCAACGACCCTCTGGCTTACTCGAACAACCCGAAATTCCTATGTGGAAATGGGAGAGTATAGCTATGGATTTCATCAAGAAACTCCCAAGCACGCCACAGGTCACGATAGCATTTGGGTTATCGTTGATCGTCTTACTAAATATGCCCACTTTTTACCGATACGAGAGGACTACAAGGTTGAACGATTAGCACGAATCTATACCGATGAAGTCATTTGTCGACATGGGACACCTCGTGACATCATCTCTGACCGCGATGATCGATTCACTTCGCGTCTCTGGGAAACTTTTCAATCCGCCCTCGGTACTACTCTAAATCTCAGTACCGCTAAAACTGAATCATGATATTTTAAAGGTTAGCGTTTACTGCTACAGTTGCTAACATATAGAGATCTGCCCATTTTCCGTCTAATCCATCCTCCCATGGTGGGTTACTGCCTAATTTCTGGGTTTCCTGATTACTCTTCCCTTCTTTGGACTTCTTTAGTTTCTCTTGACTTTTCCTAATAATTAAACTTCTTTTATTAGGAGAAAGTGGTTTCTCATATTGTGCCTTTCGGAAAAATATTCCTTCCTCAGTATTCACTGAGTGTTTTGAGGATGATGATCCATTTTCCTTCAGTGTAGTATCTAATTTATGATAGATGTCCGAAAGTCTTTGTTTACCCATACTGTAAACAAATATTCAAATAATAAAACACGTAATCATGAAATGGAAATCAGTAAAATATTAAGTATTTTCTAAATACTTAATTGGCTTAAATCAGTGGCTCTGATACCATCTTTTCCTGTCACGGCCCCAGCCCCGGTTTGACCCGGTCAGGAGCCGCGGGATAGGAACCCGTGGTATTAATTAATGCGACAGCGGAAGTATTTCAAACATGATCTTTTAAAACTTGAAATGCCCGATTATTTTATTTCATAATTTCGGGATAAACCCCGTAGTTTACAATAGAGTAATTTGACTAGGAAATTCCCTGATTTATTAAAACATGTTTATTTATTTTAACTGAGCCACCTCTTCAAGCTTGTTAGTGCTTCGTAGCACGTTTTCCTTGGTTTACAGCAGGTCGCCTGAAACATGATTTAAAAATATTTTTGTCAGCGGAGAAATACTGGTGAATCATTCATTTTGCATAAAATGACGCATAGTTATTAATTACAGCATAAGAGCGATTACAATGGCTTTTATCTTATTTTTGTCTGGCACTTTGCTACCCGTGTGATGATGGTCATATCACTATTGGGTCCCACCCCAAGTAGTGACGTATATCACGGTAAGGATTTATTAGCCTAACCCGTGAAATAATTAGTAATGTGCACAATACCCCACTAGCCAGAGATTCAAGATAACCATGACTTAATCCCTGTAATTATAACATTTGAAAATGGAGTATTGTAAAATATTTTGATAAAAGAGAATGACTCACATTGCAGATTTATACGGGCAGAGTTTAGCCTATTGATTAGCCTGATAACCTAATTTAATCAACAATGCACACGAACTAGGTCAGTAACTAATACAACATTTACGATAACTCACGAGATTAAACCTTCACAACAAATGACAAAGTGCAATACTTAAACATCCATCGAATTAACGACGAATGACAAAGTATAAACCCTAATTAGAGCAGCACTTAAACATTCATTGGATAGTTTCAATCGATCGGACATTGAATCGTAGCAGCGATGGAGTTAATACCCTGTATCGTAGCAGCGCCTCGCTAATTTAATTGAAATTCCGACTTCAGAGTAGTGAGAATTCGTTTTTACGAAAAGATTTCGACACCAGTGGACTGTGCATGCAACAAGCTATTTATAGCTGAAAATTGACCCTGTCGCGGCCCGCGTAAACCATCCATCATACCTTACGCGGCCCGAGTGGCCGCCTAGTCTACGAGTAGGCTTGATTGGTCACTTGTAGGTTCGACAGTTGGTCAATACGTGGCTCGGGAATACTTATCCGGTCAAACCTAGGGTTGACGCGGCCCGCGTAAGACCATGCATGTCTTTTACGCGGCCCGCCTGGGAACCAGAATTCTATTTTTCTTGATTCTAAGTATGGTTTAGGGTTTCCGGGGTCCGGGTTTGTACTTACGGGTCAAATTGGTACATTTTTGAAGGTCCTTACACCATGCAAGACAATTTATTAGAGTAAACTGCAATTTTACCCCTGGGGTTTAAGCCAATTGGCACTCTGACCCCCTCTAACGAAATAATTGCAATTTACCCCCCAACGTTGATGTTATGTCGCAATTTTACCCATGCTGTCTAATTATGTTTAAAGTCAACATAAGTTATTAACGGTCAAAGGGTATAATCGTCTTTTCCACACTAGTTTTATATCTTACTCAACATAACACCCTAATATATCACACTCGCTGCAATCTTACCCCCCACCTATTAAGCTCTCCTTCGTTTCTTCTCAGGTGACATAACGATGAACAGTATGGAGATGGTGAAGGTTTTATAGTCTTCGGTGGTTGTCGGAGAAAGTGTACGGTGGTGATGAAGGTGATTCAGGTTGTAGGTGGTTGTAAGGAAGACGACCGGAGATGGTGATAGGCGATGGTGATTATGGTGAACGACGACGAACAACGGTGACTGAAGATGATGAACGATGGTTGGAGGTGGTCGTCGATGTGTTCAGTGGTTCGAGAACGGAGATGATGACAATGATCAAACTCGAAACCGAAAACTTAACTCGGAACCACAACTCGAAATCAGAAGATGATGAAGTGAAACGGAGGTGGTTATGATACCAACGATGTAGTTGATAATGATGATCAGACGATGGTGGTTGCCGGAAATAACCTGTCCACTGTCCACTCTTGGAGATCTTTCTCTTAAGCTCTCACTCTTCAGGTTAGCAATAACCTCTATTAGCGGTTAGGGAAATTTATAGTGTTTGTGATTACAAAAATGATTATTACAGAATAAAGTTCCATGCTTGACTGTTGGTTTGATATGTGTGGGTGTTAAATCTACTAACTGTTTAGACAATTAAGATCATGAGGTTCGAAATCTGTTACCGTGTTTGTGACGTAGATGATTCTTTGTGAAGGATATTGTGAGGATGAGTTGATAGAATGAAATGTTTTGAAAAATTCGAATGATGAACGATTTCCGGTTAGTGTTTTGTGAAATAATGATTGTGGTTAATCGATTTGGAAGATAACAGTGAAACGGTGATTCGACGATTTAATTCATTGAATATTGTTAGCAATGAAGATGATGTAGATCCTAAACACAAAGGCATGAATATGTATAGGTACATGGTTTACATGTGATGACTGTGTTTAGAAAAGCTTGATGTTGGCTTTCATGGAGTGTACAAAAATATATGCATGATGTACAACCTACTGGAGGTTGCATGATTTGAAATTTTGTGTGATAAATGTTTTGTCTTTTTTCGGTTGATTTAAGAAAGTGGAAGGAATGTGTGTTGGTGACCCCACAACATATGATTCGCACACTGAACGAATGACAATAACCTCGCACAGTAGACGATGGTGGTTGCCGGAATGGTGAAGATGATGATTTCAGGTGAAGATGATCGGAGTGGTTGAGTAAATTCCATTGGGGGTAATATTGCAGAGTAAAACAAACCATAGGGGGTAAAAAGAAAGGGTAATATAGTCATTTCACATTCCATTTAACAGATCTGTTAACTTATTTGATGGCAGGGGGTAAAATTGCGACATAACATCAACGTTGGGGGGGTAAATTGCAATTATTTCGTTAGAGGGGGTCAGAGTGCCAATTGGCTTAAACCCTAGGGGGTAAAATTGCAGTTTACTCCAATTTATTATTACGGGGGCCCACGTAATAACAACTTGTAGTGCATAGGGAATCCTGGTAGACTCTGCGGGTCAAGCTAACGATCACCATTCATCCCAAAAATTTCTAAGTGTCCACACCTCCATCTAATAGAACAATACCTCGATAGTTGCTATAGCACTCTACAATGTAGGAAATCTGTCTTTGCCTACTTCGTGTCTGACACTTCTACCCGTATACGAGTCGTTTGGGAACCGATATCTAAGCAAGTGAGGATGGCTAACACTCGGGAAAGATTCAGAAACTTTACGCTCTCTATCACCCCTATATGTGGTAGAAATGCACAACCCCCATCTCTTGGGAAGTATACCTGTCTTTGTGAAACTAAAGACCTAAGAAAACCAATGTAGAAGGAAAATAACTACTACTTTCATATTATGAAACTTGTATGACCGAGGTGATGTAACCTCGAGTTCATTTTGTTTTCCTTGTTACAAACAGTAAGTCAAGTTGTCAAGCATATATGAAAGCTCAGAGGTTGTTTTCTTATTTATACATTGTTGATTATACATGCATGTGATATTAGGAGATTACATGTTTGCTTGTGGTGATATATACCTCATAGACAATTATTGAATGTCGTCTAACCTACCGCATACCTTTTTCCAGAAGAAAATGCCACCCAGACATGACACAGACACCAATACGTTACCAAGAACTGAGGCTGAACTCAACGAGCGCATCTCCCAAGCTATAGCGCAGCATGAAGCCCTCCGCTCTGAGCACAGCGGTGGCACTTCCGGAAATAACTCTCCAACTTGCTGCACCTATAAACAGTTCCTGGACTGCAAGCCATTGAATTTTGACGGCATAGGAGGTGCCGTTGCTTTTGTTCGTTGGGCAGAAAAGACTGACTCCGTTCTGAGAATGAGTAAATGTTCGCCCAAGCAGAGAGTTACCTATATCTCAGGGTTGTTTTTGGATGGCGCATTCTCCTGGTGGAACCTTCAGGTTCAGACCCTTGGTGAAGCTACTGCTTATACACTGAGCTGGTACGAGCTCAAGGAATTGATGCGGAAGAAATACTTCGCCAGGGCCGAAATCCAGAAGCTTGAGACTGAGTTCTGGAATTTTAAAATGGACGGGCCGAAGATTACTGAGTACATCCAACGCTTTCATGACTTGTTTAGGGTTGTTCCCTACTTGGTCGAGTCTGAATTCAAGAGGATTGAACGATTCATTTGGGGACTTGCACCTCAAATCCTGAGCATGATTACTGCCTCAAAGCCCCCAACCATCACCGAGGCTATCGATTTGAGTGTTACGCTTACTGAAGAAGCTCTTCATATGGGAAAATTTTCGGGATCTAAGACAAACAAGAAAGAGACACATGAGGAGTTATTGGGCGGCAATAAAAGAAAGTTTTCGAATCTGAAGAAAGGCACCCAAGTTAGTTATGATAACTATAATGCAAACAAAAGAAGGGAAGTGAACCCGCCTCGTGGCATGAAAGCTTATGGAGCCACTAATAAGGCCGGTGGTAAGGTATATTTGGGGACTAAGCCGAGATGTGGCAAATGTAAGTTTCACCATGAAGGTCGATGTCTGAGGCCTAAGTGCGATCGGTGTGGAAAAGAAGGACACAACAAGGATGTCTGTTGGGCGAAGTATCCCAAATAAGGAGGAAATGATGACGGCAACCAAGACGGAAACGATAATGGTAGAGTTCTAGGTTGCTTCAAATGTGGGGACGTGGGGCACTTTAGGAAAGATTTCCCTAGGAAGAACCAAGCGAGGAAGGGTCTTCACGATCGGAGCTCGTGAAGCACGCCAGGATCTAGATGCGATCACGGGTACGTTGCCTATTAACCAACACTATGCATCCATTTTGATTGATACTGGCGCCGACTTTAACTTTATATCCTTAGGAATTAAGAACCTACTTGGCCTAGTTTCAAGTAGGATAGACGCCCCGTATTCTTTAGAATTGGCAAATAGAAGGTTAGTTAAAGCGGATGAGGTGATTAAAGATTGTATTTTGGAGCTTAGAGAGCGGGAACCTTCTATTACCATCGACTTGGGAAGTAATGATATTGTAGTCAGCATGGATTGTATATCCAAGGATAGAGCTGAAGTTATTCGTCATAAGGAAAATCATTCGCATCCCTCTTGTGAATGATGAGGCACTTATAGTACACAGCCTTCTTGCAATAGATGCGAGGGCACTACGCCCCATAAGGCGGTGGATTTACGACAGCTCACATTGGTCATAGAGACAAAAAGCGCCTCTGAATAGGCTGCATAGCCTTCCTTGCTCATGTTGTCGATAAAGAGACCAAGAAGCCAAAGTTAGAAGACATCCCCGTTGTGAAGGAATTTCCAGAAGCCTTTCCCGAAGACTTGCATGGGTTACCTCCACAACGACAAGAGGAGTTTACGATAAACCTAGTGCCAGGAGCGGCACAAGTGACGGATGGCGCCTTACCGACTAGCTCTGTCCGAGATACACGAGCCTCCGGTGCAACTGCAAGAGCTGCTAGGCAGAAGGTATCTACCAGGCTGGCTTCACAGAGCTGCGAAAACCCCTCGCTCACAACAGTGGAAGGATAACTGTTAGGAAGGAGGACGACAGTTTTTATACGTGTACACAGCCTAATTTGAGAGTAACTCAGAAGAATTAATGTTGGAAAAAGTATTACGTATAGGTTACAGGGAGATAGACAACAAACCATCAAGAATCGGTACCCCTTACCGAAAATTGATGACTTGTTGACCAACTACAAGGTCCCAACTACTATTCCAAGATAGACTTAAGGACAAGATATCACTAGTGAGGACACGAGAAGAAAGTATCCCTAAAACGACCTTTAGGACTCGTTTTGAGCATTACGAGTTCCTTGTCATGCCGTTTGGCTTAACAAATGCACCGGCAGTATTCATGGACCTCATGAATCGGGTGTGTAAGCCGTACCTGGATAAGATCGTGATTATATTTATTGACTACATTCTTATATGCTCAAAGACCAAGGAAGGTCATGAGCAACATCTACAATTTATCTTGGGACTCTTGGAGAAAGAACAGTTGTGTGCGTAGGATGTCGAAGTGTGAACCTTGGATTCGTGAGGCAAGATTCTTAGGTCACGCGGTGAATAAGAACGGGATTCATGTCGACCCTGCAATCAAGAACTAAGGAGTCCCAAAGACATAACTAAGAATTTTTGGCGATTGTAGGCTGTATCAGACGACTCCTAGAAAACTTTTCAAGGATTGGTCAACCGCCAACAACCCTAACCCAGACGATACCTATCTTGTCTTCACCTGACAGTACCAATAGAAGTGTGGTTCTTGTGACGATTCTCGACAAGGTCTCGATTGCATGTTGATGCAACGAGACCAAGTCATCGCGTACGCGTCAGGTTGATTAAAGGATCATGAGAAGAGACCTTGAACTAGGTGCAGTAATTGCGCGTTGAAGATTGGGCATCATTACTTGTACGGAAAACGCTGCACGATCTTTACCAATCACAAGGGTTTGCAGCACATCATTGATCAGAAGGATTTGAACATGAAACAGCATAGACGGGTTGAGCAGTGGAATGGTTAAGATTGTGAGATTAAGTATCATCTGGACAAGGAGAGCGTTGTAACAGACGCCTTGAGCCGCAAGGAACGCGCAAAGCCTCTAAGGGTGCGAGCCTTAGAGATGACCATACAGACAAACCCCGCTACTCGGATTCGTGAAGCTGAGCAAGAGGTGCTCAAACCAAAGAACCTTCAAGCTGAAGCGTTACGTGGAATGGAAGTGCAATTATTGCCTAAGGTGAACGGAACATTATACACCATGGAACGAATTTGGGTTCCGTTTTGCAACAATTTACGTACGCTTATTTTGGGTCAAGGCTCATAGGTTAAGGTACTCGATCCATCCTGGATCCGACAAGATGTACCAAGACTTGAAGGATTAGTATGGATGGCCCAAGATGGAAGCTGATATAGTTACATATGTGGGTAACTGTCTTACTTGTGCCAAAGTTAAGGCAGAATACCAAAAACCGTCAGGACTGCTGCAACAACTTGAGATTTCCGTGTGGAAGCGGGAACAAATCTCAATGGACTTCATTACAAAACTACCAAGAACCCAAAGAGGTTATGATATGATTTGGGTGATTGTTAATCAACTCACCAAGTCTGCACATTTCCTACCAAACAGTGAGGAAGACAACACAAGGGAATTAGCAGAGATTTACCTTAGAGATATATTGTGGCATGTTATGGAGTGCCTGTTTCTATTTTATCTGACCAAGATGGTTGTTTTGTGCCAAGAATATGGCTGACATTTCAGAAGGCGTATGGGTCACGGTTGAACCTTAGTACTACATTTCACCCTCAGACGGACGGCTAGAGTGAACGAACGATACAGACTTTAGTAAACATGCTACGTGCTTGTGTGATGAACTTTGATGAAAAGTTGGAATACTCACTTGCCCTTAGTGGAGTTTTCCTACAATAATATTTATCACACCGCCGTTTAGGCCACCTCGTGTGAAGCTTTATATGAACGTAAGTATCGGCCCCCTCTGTGTTGGGCGGAGACAGGAGATAAACGATTTATTGGCCCCGAGTTGGTTCAGCAAACTACAGACAAGATCGTTCAGATACGTGATCATATCAAGTCAACATGTGATTTACAGAAAAGCTATGCCGACAAGCGGCAGAAACCGATGGAATTTGAGTTTGTAGATGTGGTTATATTGAAAGTCTCACCTTGGAAAGGCGTGGTACGATTTGGGCAGTGTAGGAGGTTGAACCCACAATATATTAGACTTTTCGAGATCCTGGAAAGGATCGGAACCATTGCTTACAAGCTTAAACTTCCAGAAGAACTTGGCAGTGTTCACGACACACTTCACGTGTCTAGTCTATAGAAGAGACTGACTCAAGAAACAGCCGTCATTTCCGCAAACAAGATTCACAACAACGACAAACTCCAATGTACTACCGGACCTGTTAAGGTTGCGGACTAGATGTCCATAAAACACGGAGAAGTCGTATTAAAATTAATAAAGTTCGTTGGAAATCACATCATGGCCCAGAATTTACATGGGAACATGAAGGCCAAATTAAGTTTAAGAATCCACAATTGATTCAAAACTCCCCTACGATCGATGATATAGCTTGAAATTCGGGACGAAATTCTTTTAACGGGGGAAGAATGTGACAACAGACACTTTTTCATGAATTCCGTACAATAATAAACAGTAATATGTGCTTTAATGATTGTGTGTGATTAAATTAACAAGGCGAATGATTTTCAGATTACTGTCACATACATACAATGGCATTTCATGTTTTCAAGATTTTTTATCATTACTACATGCAACACATCATGGTACAATTAGTGCACGAAACAAAGTTAGCACAGTTACCAGACAAACTAGAAATACTGACGGGAGTTCAGTACTTAGACAGACATGATGTTAAGACACAAAATAAGCCCCGGAACCAAGTGTTACACTAGAATAATGTGTAGGAAAGTAGAGGTTACAAAACTGCCTTCCTAGTGATGATTTAGGTGCCGGAAAGTGCCAGAAACACAATAAAACTGCAGAATTCTGCAGAAAATAACTAAATTCAGCAATTTTCAGCTTTTTAACAACAAAATATAATGCTGAATTATGGTTTAATGGTCCAGAATACTTTCCTAAGTGACGAGAATCAAAACTGTCGTGAAAGACAAAATAAAGCACACTAAACTGCGCAATTTAGCACCTTAATGAACCGTATGAAACAAACAACCGGACACTACCCGAGACACCAAATTTTCACTAGAAACAATGTTTTAGTGTTACGAAGCTAGTTATGGTCACCGAACATCATAGTACATCTCATACACACTAAACACATAAAATACCTAACTAACACCTTTACATCCTAACTAAACCATGTAACTTATAATTGAAATGAGACCAACACCCCCCTCCCCCATATGGACGGTTGGGACATGGGTCCCATTTGGGGATTTTATTAGATTAAATTATTCGATATGCATGAAAGATTTGGAACATTATAACCACTAGATAATCTAGTGTTGGAAGATTTTCCTATAAACCACAAAGTTCTTCATAATCATCATTCACCTTCATCAACACAACCAAACCTCCTTCTTCTTCCCCTAAACTCACGACCCAAGCACCCCCTTCTAATCCTTCCATTTTCAATCCATTCTCAAGTAATCTAAGCATACATTAAGGTGTATCAAGCACTGTGCCAGTAGTAAGCCCCTTTGTAACTTGATTTTACTTCTTATTTTGATGGTTAAAAGTATATGTAAGTTGTTAAACATGAAGAACTTCAAAGATCAAGAACATAATCTATAACATAAAGCTCAAAATCATAATAATCTATGTTGTTTAAGTGTATGTATGCTTCTTAATTGTTATTTGTTTGTGTTTATGATGTTAAACATCATATGAAACTTGCTAGATTATGATTAAACACATGATCTAGCAAGTGAGTGGATGATCTTGTGAAAAACCATGATGAACATCCTTTATGTAAACATGGACTTGAAAGATGATGATGTTTTTATGAAAGATGATGATCAAAACATAATGTAGATCTTGTAGATGGATGATTTCAAAACTCGTTTTCTCAAGAAACCAAGTGTACTTACAAGATTTACAAAAACATGAGTTTTAAAGAAACTAATCAATTTTTTTTAGTGATTAGTCAAGTGTAGAAATATGTTAACAAGAAAATTTCAAGAAGAAATATTTTTAGAAAATCAACTTACAAGTTATGAAAGTCTAAAATTTGCAAGAATGTGATTTATAACTAAATAACCACACTTTAAAGGGTAACTAAGCTTACCTAACACCATACTAAGTTACTACAATTTTTTACCAAATTTCAAGTTCATATTGTAGTGTAAAATGCATAATTTTGGCACTTGGTAAGTATTGAATGAATTGTTGATGATTTGTGATGATTTTAAAAGAAAATGATATGCTTTGAAAGCATGGAAACCTCCATTTTTAAGGGGAAACTATGGCAAAAATTTTCTAGAATTTAAACACTTAGAAAAAAATATTTTTAAACAAGTGTTTACAAGTGTATTTTAATCATGGTTTTTCATATAGAATTTGCCATAATTTTTGTTACAAAAATTACAAATATTGGAGGTTGGTTTTTGATAAATAAAAGTGACTAAGTATATATTTAGGAAAATATATATTTAGATATCACAATTTGTGTGATTACTTGTATATTATGTGTATTAATTATATTATTTTAGAACTTGAAATAATATAACATACCAAAAATTATAATACAAAGTAATACCAAAATTCCAAGAAAACAAATATATAATTTATACTCGAATATTGGACAAACCGAACACGAACGTATGAACTACACTTATATATATTTCGGAAATAGATGTATATTTTGACAAACGAGTCCAACGGTATTTTGAAAACCAAAAGAACGGAAATTATAATTTTTACAAATGTTACAAAAATTTATCATCTTTTTGTCAAGTAGAAAATACATTATTTTTTAGTGGAGAAAAATAAATATATTTTCTGGAACAATTACAAGATATACTATTTTTGGAAAAAATATATATTTTCTTAAACAAATTAAGAATATATTATTCTTGGGGTGAAAAATGGATTTATATATATTTTCTAAGTTAATCTTGAAAATATATTATTTTTGAGGTTTATATGAAAATATAATTATTTTTGCCAAGGAAGAATTATAGATAATTTTCTATAAAAGTTTTCTTAAAATATATATATTTTAAGGATGTAAATTGGTGATTTTAAATAATATTCCGGATGTTATAAATGCAAAACTTAAGTATAAGAATACTTAATAAATACAACAAAAATACGTATCTTCGTACGTACAAATACACGCCAGAATACGCCACAAATACTTGGCAAATACACAAGTCCAATATACACAAGTATGATTATACCCATCCTTGGGAGAATACATATGTATAATTACATGACATACTAAGTTAAAATATATTATTTTAACAAATATTCCAAATGATTAATAAATATAATTTAAGTTAAAATATTATTATTTTAACAAATAATTATATACTTTGAAATAATACAGGTACATCAAAAAGGTAACTCAAAGATATAACTCAAAGTACACCAAGGTTTCCAAAACTAGTCCTAATGAACAACTAAGACAAAGAGTCGTTACACGACCTAAACGTCTAATAAAACATGACACGTGTGTATGTAACACCCCGAAAACGGGTTTAGTAATCAAACCTCGTTAATAGTGATGGACGGGTAAAATGCCGTTAGTGGTAAAATTTAACCCGGTAAATATTAGGATTTAAATAAATAAACCTAATATTAATCAAAAAAGGGGAATAAATGCTTGAGAAAATAAAGTTACGAATGGTCCGAATTAACGGGACTTAAAAATAAAACGGGTCATAACTTCCCCGGACCTACCAAGTAACTAGGAATAATAACCTAGTTAAATACATGCCTTAAAATAAAGAAGGAAACTTGGGTAATAACCCTTATTATAAGGTTACAAACTAGAGGGGCTAAAAGAGGAGGAATTAAAACTTGATTTTATTTAATTAAAACACTACACACACACTAGTGTGTGTGTGTGTGTGTGTGAAATCGACCAGGAGAAGAGCCAGGGGCTCAAACCCTAACTCATCTCAATCTCACCAAATTGAAGGGCAGAACTAGCTCAAATCAGATGCATGAACACGAATTCATGATCACCTAGTCATGGGGATTACAAGGTATGTCGAATTTTACGATTTGGTGATACTTTGAGATTATGATGAACAATCAAAAATCAAAATTCTGGAATGAATGTTGAATCTATGAGTGTTATTGTGATTATATCTTAGTTTAGAAACAAACCCTAGTAGAAAACTTGATGAGTTGTTGTCAAAACTAGGGATTTGATAATTACCCTACTATGTGCTAAGTGGGTTTTGATTTTGTAGTGAAGATGATGATATGTTTATGCTAGAAATCATCATAGTTGATAGTAGAAACAAGGTACTTGAACAAATTAGGTGTTTGGGTACATAAATCATAATTGCTATGAAATGGGTTTAGTTGATTTGAAGAAATTAATGTTACATTGGTGTTTATAAACGCCATACTAACTCGTATGAATGAACTACTTGAACAAAATAGGGATTTTGTTAAGAGTTCATAATTGATTAGAAGTGAGTCTTGACACAAGAATTAAACTCGTGAATTATGATTGACTTAAAGAGAAAAATAGTCAAAGAATCATAAGGTGTGAAAGTCATGATTTGGGATGGCTAATCTAACAACCTTGTGAATAATGAATGATAGTTGGCGCTTAACAAGCTAGGTGGAAGCTTGATGAGTGAGCGGGTCAAACGAATCAAGTGAGAAGAAAGGTGTATTCGGGATGCGAGGTAAGTTAAAACTTACACCTTTTATTTGATATCTATTGGTTTTATAGATTTTGAATAATCAAAAGTCACATTTTGACTTATGATGTTTCGACCCGACGTGCGAGGTTCGAAACAAAAGACAATAATGATAAACCATGTCGAATGGTTAAAAAGAGCTAATAAGATCATTTAGTCATGTAATGACTAATAAATAACGAGTTTTGAGTGATTTACCTTATAAGGTAAATCAATACAATTAATAAGGGTAAAACGGCAATGTAGTCACTCATTGACGATAACCGTTAGTTTTGAAGGACACTTTATGGCGTAAGATATAAAGGGGTCAAAATAATCAAGAAATAAATTTATAAGTAAATTGACCGTATGGTGTAAACCGGTACAAGTTATGTAGACAAGATGATAATAAATCCATCTCGCAAAAGTAAATGGTCATATAGACCAAACGGGTCAAAAGGTGAAAATATCACCCTTTGACAATATCGGCTAATGTTTTGTCGAGTTGCATGATTACAGGAATAAATATCGATTGAATGTTGTCATCGCTATTACTTAGCGGCTACTAAGGCAAGGTATCAAAACGGGTCAATATATTGATTCGAGCCAGGTATGTATAATTGGTCAAATCATCATTAGAACTTGAAGTTCAATGAGGGCTAAACAAGTTAAAATGGACATTGGGTTATCTTTTATGTAAACTGGATGATTTAAGTTATTGTCATTGTGTTTTAAAAACATGATGGCTATTTAAACAAGATCCTAGTTTAAAAAGTGGAATTTTGGTCAATTACGACATGAAAAGTCCTTTGTTGTAAAGAAAGGGTTTAAGATGACCAAAACGCCCTCGTAAGAACAATCGAGTAAATGAACCTTAAGAGTCGTTTAAAAACAAGTTATATGATCAAGCAAATACTTTGAATAAGTATAAAGAATGAAAAGAGTAAATCTTGGGTCAAATGACTCAATATGGGTCTTTGCCGTAAAATGATAGTCCGAGGGATAAAACTCGGAATATATGTATCTCCATATTAAATCCACCACAAATATAGTTGTGGTGGAAGACTACTTGGTAAGAAATGTGAAAATATAAAGTTAGATACAAATGAAAGAGATTTTAGGCTCGAAAGTGCTTAAATACCCTTAACGGGTCAAAACAAGCATACGAGAGAAAACGGGTTTAAATTGTGTAATAAACCTATGATTAGAACCTAATATGGTAGGTAACATTAATTTGAAGAAGTGTATGTGATATAGGAATCAAACAAATACGTTTGTTTGATAAAATGCATAAACGGGTTAAAATTCGGTAAAAAGGTAACGAGTCAAAGGCTTAGAAGTCTCAAAATTTCTTATGTTGGATGTAGGATTTTAACTCCATAAGATGGAGGATTAAATTACGGACGCGTAGGAAAAAGAATCGGGTAAAACGGATCAATAACGAAGAAGTTATGGCCGTTTCCGTAAAAACTGGCATAGCTGAATTGAGCTGCAGCCTGCTGGAAACTGGTCTCCCCCGCGTGGCGCGAGGGAGCAACGTGGCGCCGTCGCGTGGCGCGACGGAGCCCTGTTTTGGCGAAATTTTTTTATTTTAATCAGTTTCGCTTCCCAGACTCGTTTAAATACGTTCTAAGTTACGTATGACTAATCCAACTCATGTTTTATGTGTTTCAGGTATTATTTTAGCACCGGCGGACGATCAAGCACAACGAAGAACCGAACACGATCAAGAAATAAGCTTCCGCACTATGTATCGTTGTTTTGTTAAATGACGAATTCAAACATGTTATTTTGTATAGTTTTAATTCTGTAAATAAAGTTTAATGAAACCCGTATTTTCAATGTATTGAAATTCTAATTACCCGTTTATTTTCGTAAATTATACGAAAATCGTTAAATAATAATAAGGGTTTTACAGTGTAGGTAATTGTACGACTCATAGAAGGTCCTTTGAGCATACGAGATAGCAGGACGCAAACTTGTGAGTTCATAACCCCTACTTTTTACGGTTTTACAATTTTATAAATGTTTTCGGGGGTGGAAAGATATGCAAGTTTTGCAAAAGTAAACAATCATTCGATAAACGAAAACTCATATTTCTAAACCATGTTACGAATGGATTTCAAGGAACTCAAATGGTTTACGAACGATTTAAACTAAATATACTGGTTTTACAAAACAAATGCGTATTTTTGAAACGTGCATGATTTTCATGAGTAGGGACGAGATCGTCCTAGTTACAATAACGGGACTAGGTTGGTCTGCGTACGTAAAACGAGGCAACCCAGTGAGTTCATGTCCCCCTTTTCTCTTAACTGTTTTCGGAATTTATAACTCTCGGGGGGTGGAATACATGTTACGAAAGTTCAAATGGTATGATTTGGCTATGAAATGAACTGTTAGATCATGTGAGCATAGACTGAAATTGAAATGCCAATAACTCTCATAAGAATCATGGACAAAGGTTAGATCTAACGGGTACGGCCGAGCCCCACTCATGGTCCTATGTGACCACTTAGAGTGCTTTAGTGTCCCAGTCGAGGTGATTCCACAACGGTCAAGGGGATTTGACACAGTCAAGGTGATTTGATATGGTCAAGGGAATTTGACACAGTCAAGGTGAATTTGACACAGTCGAGAAGATTCGACAAAGACAAAAGCCTACTCATATTGAGTGCTCCTTGTGTCTTCACATGCATTAATGTCCTTTCAAAACATTAATTGATCTGTTCATAGACGCTTTTCATACCTGTTTTCAAAGGAGTCTCTCAAATGTTTACAAGTTTATCAGTACTCATACAAAACGCATGAACTTGCTCAACTTTTGTTGATGTTTTCTAAAATTACATGTATTTCAGGAAGCAAGTAGGATCCTGGGCGATGGTGTTGTTACGGAATATGAATAACAAGTTTAGATGTCATCCACTTTTGTTGGTTTGTAACTTAATCAGAGGTTGTGTTGTTTGAAACTTAAATGACAGGTGTTTGTAATATTTTAAACTTTATGAATGGATAAACATCATTTTGATCATATGGTGTTTATTATAATTGAATGCAATGATATTGAAAAAGTCACACATCATACGCTTCTGCAAAAGTCAGGGTGTGACACTCACCACATCCAACAGCCGCTTCTTCTACGAAATTCAAGATCCGCCGCCACCACGCTGTTGTTCAAGCCACCGTCCCCTGCTGCCGCCCAAATGACCAAACCCCCTACCACCACCGCCACCATCCCCAAACGTCTTACATAATCATGGTGAAAATTATGAGCAAAATATGAGTGGTATTTAGGGAAAGGGGGAGGTAGTTCTGAGATATCTAAGTTTAAAAAGAGAGAGAGATCTGAGTTTTGTATCTACAGAGAGAGAGAGAGAGAGGATGAAGTATTTTTTACTGTGTTTTGAATATGAGAGAGAAAGATGTATTGGTATTTGTAATTGTACAGATCTCATTTTTGTTAAATTATAAATATACCCCTCAGTTATACTCACATGTTTAATTAGGTGTCCACTTTTGATTAGTTAATATTGGTTCTTACGGTTGTCGCAACTGCGGATGGTTTTCATTTGAACCGATCCATATATATATATATATAGAAACGGGATCAGGAGAAAACGCCCAAAAGTGTGAGAACAGTGAGAACGCATCCCGGTCCAACACATGGCGCGGGACATGATCAGGGTCCGAGGGGTTTTTTTGTCTTTTCAATATTCTTTTATTTTCCCAGCGCGCTATAATATTTTCTGGCGTCCAAGATTTTTTTGGCGCTAATTGTATTTATTAAACTTTTTGGCGTTGAATTAATTGTTTTTCTATGACATAGATAATTTTTTGGCGTTACAGGGTTTTCTGGTCAATTTTTTTGGCGTTTTTATGGCGTTTTGTATAATAATTCACTACGAGTCATTAATATTTTCATAAGATAACAATAAGACCAAATGTTTTTTTGGCGTTTAGAGAATTTTTTGGTGTTTAATACATTTGACAAGTTGCTTTGCTAGCACCCGTTCTCACAGTTTTCATACTACTAGCGTTTTGGTGTTTGTGGTTTTTGGCGTTTTATATAATGATGTATTTTATTTGTATAGAATTAGATAATAAAACAATAGATAACTTGATAACAAAACAACATAAAATTAAAAAGAAGAAAAAATTAAAAATGGTAATATAATTTCTCTTCCGAATCTTCACTGTCATCAGCTCCTTCTTCTTGATTTTGTTTTGGCGTTTTGAACCTTTTTGAATACCTTAGCTAGATGCCAACTTTCCTACATAAACCCTGTCTTTTTCAGACGAAGCTGCTTAGTGGCATCCTGCGTTTTGGTGTGATATTCTTGTTTGGTGGCATATCATTGAATATTAACTCTTGCTTGATGCTATTTGTAATAATGGAGTCCAAAATAGCATTTTACACTTGTGTTGATCCCTTTATTCCATGCATGTATTCATCAAGAACAAAGCTCACATGATGGCATATCACTGTCATCAGTCTCTTTTTCTTGAATATTTGTCCATCTCATTCAGCAAAATATTATTGAGATAACCCCCTCATGAGAATAATCCATTCAGTGAAAGCTTTGCCATCTGTGGTTATTTTAACTAACATTATTTGGTGTTTTAAAGTGAGTGGTTTCTAGAGGATATGGTGTTTTTTTTTTCTGGGTGTGATCAATGTCATTGTGTATAGACCCCTCTCTTATATGAGTTTTTTTGCGCGTAGTTTAGGCGGTATTTTTTTATTGCAATAAATGATAGTAATAAAGTAACCGTCTTTTCAGTTACTGTTTTTGTATTACTGTTTTGATCAGCTTTATCAGTTTATAGGTGATAGACGTCCCATCTTCTAAGTTTGGCTTTTTTTAAATGGCGTTATGCAGACTAAGATGAAAAAAATACAATAACGGAGAAAATAAATATTAAGCAGGAAAAATATTTTTTGTTATTTTTGGCGTTTTGTAAGGAATAACCTTTTTTAGTATTTTTTTTTTTTTGGCGTTTTGCAAATAAAGAGAGAAATATATCATTTAATTATTAAAAAAAAGGTTACACAGAAGAAAAAAAAAAGAAAAAAAATTAAAACCCTTCGTCAGAAAGTACTTTATCCGAAAAGTATCCATCACTTGCGTCATCTTCTTTCTCGGAGTCTTCATCTGGATCTACATCCATGTCATCACCTTCACCTTCATCGGCTTCTTGTTCCTGAAGATTCTGAAGCCTCCACTTGAACATCTCTTGCATTAACTCCAATTTTGAGTCCATTTATGTGTTCATACAAGGGGCGTTATGCAATTCTTCCATGAAATCAAGACCCTGCTTTGTCATGATGTTTTCAATCCAGTAGACTTCCTGCTCTCCTCTGTCGTATATAACGGTCACCATGTCTTTTTCATCATCAAAACGCCATGATGCCATGACAGGGTCCGCTTCACATCTGGTTTGATTGGTCCAAATTTCCTAGTTAATGCTTTCATAAGCATATGTATTTCATGGCATTCGTTGTCCAGAGCGATGCCAAGGGATAAGATACCCCTCTGTACCTCTTCTTTCATCTTCAAAGTTGCCCTGACCATCTTAACATACACCCTCCTTCTGTTGTCAAAACGGAGGACGAATCGCCTGATTGCTAGAGTGTATCTCCACGAAACGATTGTTGCCATTTTTGGCATTTTGGTTAAGTTGGCGTTTTTGGTTAAAGATGTTTTTTGCAGAAATGGATAGATTGAAGTGATTATGGAAGCGATGTTTTACGTCGTTTATATAATGATGTTTTTAGCGCGTAATTTAGGAGCGAATTTCTTCTAATAAATGTTGATAACTGAAATTCAGTTACTGTGTTGTTTCCTTTTTCTGTAATATCCAACACGTTTTATTACTAATTTTTGGCGTTTTGTTTTTAATGGCGTTTTATTTTTTGAATGGCGTGTTATCATTTGATGGCGTTTTGAATTTGAGCGGTAAAAGACCCTTTTACCCTTAATGAAGCGCGTCCCACATAATAAAATTGATGTTATTTACGAAAACGCCACCGCACAATCTTGTCCATGGATTGTTTTGATCGGATGACCCATAAGCGTTCTCATCGTTCTCACGCTTTTCATCGTTTTCTCTAAATCCTAACCCTATATATATATATATATATATATATATATATATATATATATAATGTAAGTATCTAGGGAAAACCCATTTAATCTATAAAACTTGGGAAACCTGAATTGTGTGGACAAGATTGATCCACATGATATCTTCAAAACACATGTTAAAAGGGCAAATTGGTCATTTGTTCAAGCCATCACTTCACCCTCTTCCCCATCCCATCAAGTCACATTTATTACCCATCAACTCATCACCTTTTTAAACCAAAAAATATATACAGAACTTCCATTTCTTTCTTCCTTCTTCATCATCCATTCCTTTCTTCTTCAAAAACCCTAACTCTGTTGCTTTCTTCCATCTTTCATGGCCAATTTTCAGGCTTATTCTCCTAGCAATGTATTCCGGAACAACTTCATCGGCGATGAATCACTGGCGGTTTACTTCCAGCAGGCATCAGGTTCTTCAGGTATGTGAATGAATCAAAAAATTGTTCTCTTTTTTTTAGAAGACAATCATGTTTTTTTTGTTCCTGTTCTTCTTTTTTTAGAAGTCAATCATCTTCTTTTCTGGGTAATCATCTTCTTTTGGTTCCTGTTCTTCATTTTTTATGAGTCAATCATGAACACCCTGCCGTTTACATGTTTGTTGGTGTTGCTGATTAGATGATTTGTTTTGGATCCTTTTGTTTTAACTTATTTGAAGTTTTTTTCACATTTTTTAATATCTTGCACAACCAAGCAACCAATTTGTATTTTCTTTTTGTTTTGTTGGTGTTTGAAACCCATTACTATACAAGTTTATGATTTATGGTATAATCAGGTGTTGGACATATTAGAGATGAGAACATGCAGCCAGAGATAGAACTTCAACAGTCTCACTTTCAGATGTTTTCACCAAATGAAGAAGGTTTTAACATTTAGATTTAAAAGCTTTTTTTTCCAAAGAAAATACCTTATTCTTGTTTTTCTAATTACCGGTGCAAACTCGATTTTCAGATATGTGGAGTGATGAGTATGACGAGGAATCAGCGTTACGCGCACGAGCTAACGACAGAGGGAAATTCCCGCTAACCGGACCTGATGTTCCTGAAGGTTATCTTTAACCTTTTTGGCAGCATGAAACCATAAATACTTTTGAAAAATATTCATTCGTAACATTGTAACATGTGTTAGCACTACAATAAAAGTGTTAGCACTGACTTTTACGTTTGTATTTTTTTAAAAAAATATGCATTGTTTACAAGTCTCATATGCATTGATCAACGTAACACATACACATTACACATGTAACATGTGTTACAACCTTACAGAAAATTAAAAAAATCCATGATGGTGTTACAAAATGTAGCCCTTATGACAAGGTTTTCCAAAAAAGATACATTTTATGTTATTTTTCAAAATTACTCGGTTGTAACATGTGTTAAATATGTAGCCGTTATGTTTTTTTTTTTTGGAAAAAGATTCAGTTTTTGTTTAATTTACACATTTTATACACAGATGAACAAGGAACTCCCCGCTACTTTGTTTAATTTACACATTTTATAAACCTGTCTTTATTAGGGTAACATGTGTAAAACCTGTCTTATTTGGTAAACATATTAGAGTAACATGTGTTAAACCTGTCTTATTTTAATCAAATTATAACATATAGGAGATTAATACTGATGTACTTGTTTTGTTCATAGGTGAATGGATGTTTTGTGTTCAAAATGAAGATGGCTATCAAGAAGCAAAGCATAGCTAGATTTTTGTTAACTTATGATAGTTTTTGGATCATTTTTATATATTTAAGTTCACATAAAACACTTTTGCCACTTTTGTTACCTTATGTATTACATTACAACTTCCAGGAACCAAAACCCTGAAGATGCTACATATGTTAACATAAATAGATTCTCTTAAAATCAGAAGAAGTATTACATCTCGTAAAGATGAGTATTGTTGAACGTAATATAACATTACATGTACCACATAACATCATTAAAAGTAAACCATAAAAATGTTGTTGTAAACCATTCCATGAAGCACGTAAACCATAATGTCAGAAAAGGGTAATATAACATTAAATGTTACCCATAACATCATTAAAGGATAATATATAAAAATGATACAAAATGTATAAACTTCATAATTTATTCGGACTATCTCGTTTATTTTACAAATAAGAAGTCGTGTTTTTTTTGTGGGATAATTAGCTACATATGTAGTAACAACGTTACACAAGTTACTTATAGTTACCCCAACCCTTTTTTAGACACAATGGGGGGGGGGGGGTTGCACATATGTAACACATGTTTGTAACATGTGTTACACTAGAGAGGTAACACGTGTATAGCCACGTTACACATGTTACATAGGAGATTAATAAGTTTTAACTATAGAAGATTAATATTGATGTACTTGTTTTGTTCATAGGTGAAAAGATGTTTTGTGTTCAAGATGAAGATGGTTATCAAGAAGCGCCCGCCGAAGGATTACAACGCATCATCAGGTTTTCGTGGTAACGATAGTGTGTTTTTTGGTTGGCTGCTATGTGTTGTGAAGATGGATGTTGTTGTGAAGACCATTTTTAGAAGCATTACAAAGCATTACAACTATTGATATAAAATTCATTTTTATTTTCATTGTTAGTATGCCCATTTTTGGATGAATACGGGTGTTGTTATGAAGGCAATTTTTTTTACGCAACAACTATATGTAGGATGTGTAACCGTGACGTTGTAACACATGTAACACCTATATGTAACATGTGTAAGATGGTTATACACGTGTTACATATGTTACCCCATAGTGTAACATATGTTATAAACATGTGTTACATATGTCAGCCCCTTTGGTATCAAGTTAAACTTAGTAAAACTACATATGTAACAACATTACATCATCCAAAATGTCATATCAATGAACAAACAAGTAATATATGTAACTATAAGTATATGTGACTCGTGTAACGAATTAAAGGGACAAACGATACACTTCATGTTACATACGTACCTAGAGTTGTTATTAACAATGTTATTAGTAGATAAAAAACCAGCATTAAAGATGGTAACGTGGAGTATGTTCTAGATCATCTATGGACATAGGGACGGATGTTAGTATAAGTTTACGTGCGTTATGAACGTTGTATTACGTTTATCACCCTTTGGTAACAAAAAAAGATCACACATGACACTTGTCGCCATGTTACACATGTTAATTGTGTGTGCACGTGTAACATCTTCTCTACAACGTGTGTAACATCCTTAAAAGTTGTGTTCCTACTATGCTTTATATTTTGTAAGTACTTATAGGTAAACATGTTTTAAAGATACAACATGTAACATGTGTTACACCGAAATGTTACACAAGTGTTTCTAGTTTACACATGCTACATCTTGTGTAACTCTGCTTTATATTTTGTAAATGTTTTCAGTTTCCAGTTCAAACATGTTTTAAAGATACAACCTGGAACATGTAAGTACTTATAGGTAAACATATTTTAAAGATACAACCGTATCACCTTACAAGTTATATGTTTTGCTGACAAACGCCATGTCACACATGTTACACATTAAAGAGTGAAACAACAGTATTGAACGATGCTACACATTTCCCATTCTGTCGTAACATGTGTAACCTTTTTGGGGGTATCGATGTTGTAGGTTTATACAGGATTAAAATATATACAAATGATCCAAAACTTATCATACATGTGTTACCCTCTAGTGTAACATTAGTTACAAACATGTCTTACATATGTGCAGCCCCGATTTTTGGTAACAAAGGGGTTGAACATATGTAACACATGTTTGTAACATGTGTTACCCTAGAGGGTAACTTCTGTACAACGTCAAAGGTACCCACCACATGCCCTTCATCAACTTCTTGTTCCCATTCTTCATCGGTTTCTCCATCTACCTTCTTTCGCTTTATGGCCACCTTTTGTTGTATCCGATATTGTGGTTCTCTTTCTTCTTGCCAAGATCCCTTCTCGTTTGGATGCAACTGCTATGGTCAAGTCGTAATAACACAAGTTACAGTCCAGCATTTTTAATCTACTAACTAAAAAAATAGTAGTAACATAACTAACACTAGCTACCTTCTGCCCAATTATGCCCTGAACTTGAAGTCTCCCCAAATTTTGAGTTTTCAGATATGTGGAGTGATGAGTATGACGAGGAATCAGCGTTACGCGCACGAGCTAACGACAGAGGGAAATTCCCGCTAACCGGACCTGATGTTCCTGAAGGTTATCTTTAACCTTTTTGGCAGCATGAAACCATAAATACTTTTGAAAAATATTCATTCGTAACATTGTAACATGTGTTAGCACTACAATAAAAGTGTTAGCACTGACTTTTACGTTTGTATTTTAAAAAAAATATGCATTGTTTACAAGTCTCATATGCATTGATCAACGTAACACATACACATTACACATGTAGCATGTGTTACAACCTTACAGAAAATTAAAAAAATCCATGATGGTGTTACAAAATGTAGCCCTTATGACAAGGTTTTCCAAAAAAGATACATTTTATGTTATTTTTCAAAATTACTCAGTTGTAACATGTGTTAAATATGTAGCCGTTATGTTTTTTTTTTTTGGAAAAAGATTCAGTTTTTGTTTAATTTACACATTTTATACACAGATGAACAAGGAACTCCCCGCTACTTTGTTTAATTTACACATTTTATAAACCTGTCTTTATTAGGGTAACATGTGTAAAACCTGTCTTATTTGGTAAACATATTAGAGTAACATGTGTTAAACCTGTCTTATTTTAATAAAATTATAACATACAGGAGATTAATACCGATGTACTTGTTTTGTTCATAGGTGAATGGATGTTTTGTGTTCAAAATGAAGATGGCTATCAAGAAGCAAAGCATAGCTAGATTTTTGTTAACTTATGATAGTTTTTGGATCATTTTTATATATTTAAGTTCACATAAAACACTTTTGCCACTTTTGTTACCTTATGTATTACATTACAACTTCCAGGAACCAAAACCCTGAAGATGCTACATATGTTAACATAAATAGATTATCTTAAAATCAGAAGAAGTATTACATCTCGTAAAGATGAGTATTGTTGAACGTAATATAACATTACATGTACCACATAACATCATTAAAAGTAAACCATAAAAATGTTGTTGTAAAGCATTCCATGAAGCACGTAAACCATGATGTCAGAAAAGGGTAATATAACATTAAATGTTACCCATAACATCATTAAAGGGTAATATATAAAAATGATACAAAATGTATAAACTTCATAATTTATTCGGAATATCTCGTTTATTTTACAAATAAGAAGTCGTGTTTTTTTGTGGGATAATTAGCTACATATGTAGTAACAACGTTACACAAGTTACTTATAGTTACCCCAACCCTTTTTTAGACACAAAGGGCGGGGGGGGGGGGGGGGTTGCACATATGTAACACATGTTTGTAACATGTGTTACACTAGAGAGGTAACACATGTATAGCCACGTTAGACATGTTACATAGGAGATTAATAAGTTTTAACTATAGAAGATTAATATTGATGTACTTGTTTTGTTCATAGGTGAAAAGATGTTTTGTGTTCAAGATGAAGATGGTTATCAAGAAGCGCCCGCCGAAGGATTACAACGCATCATCAGGTTTTTGTGGTAACGATAGTGTGTTTTTTGGTTGGCTGCTATGTGTTGTGAAGATGGATGTTGTTGTGAAGACCATTTTTAGAAGCATTACAAAGCATTACAACTATTGATATAAAATTCATTTTTATTTTCATTGTTAGTATGCCCATTTTTGGATGAATACGGGTGTTGTTATGAAGGCAATTTTTTTTGACGCAACAACTCTATGTAGCATGTGTAACCGTGACGTTGTAACACATGTAACACCTATATGTAACATGTGTAAGATGGTTATACACGTGTTACATATGTTACCCCATAGTGTAACATATGTTATAAACATGTGTTACATATGTCAGCCCCTTTGGTATCAAGTTAAACTTAGTAAAACTACATATGTAACAACATTACATCATCCAAAATGTCATATCAATGAACAAACAAGTAATATATGTAACTATAAGTATATGTGACTCGTGTAACGAATTAAAGGGACAAACGATACACTTCATGTTACATACGTACCTAGAGTTGTTATTAACAATGTTATTAGTAGATAAAAAACCAGCATTAAAGATGGTAACGTGGAGTATGTTCTAGATCATCTATGGACATAGGGACGGATGTTATTATAAGTTTACGTGCGTTATGAACGTTGTGTTACGTTTATCACCCTTTGGTAACAAAAAAAGATCACACATGACACTTGTCGCCATGTTACACATTGTTGGACCGTTCTACGACCTCGAAAAGTCAGTCAAGGCAGTTCATCTTTATGTATGAAGGCGGAATCAACACAAATGAAGTTACAACAGCTTTCCTATTCAATTTCTTCACTTTTATTGCTTTCTGATGTAAATTTGACAGACTTCGGTTACACAAGCAATGATCCAGGTCCGCTCCAATGATCAACCTATCAACCTATTTATAGTGTGATGTGGTTCGCTTATATGGACGTCCGTATAAGCGGACCTATTAGCTTATGGTTCGCTTTTATGGACAATGTCTATATAAGCGGACCTACTACATTGACAAATAAGAGGACCTATCAACATAGGTTAGTATATACGGACCTATCTGACATATAAACGGACCTATCAACATATGATCTAATTTTGACTATCTAAAACCTATGTTGACCTATCTTGACCTCAGACGTAATGCAGACGAAGTCAACAGACATTCTGTGCACTAACAGACTCCCCCTTGGATGTTGACGTAGTCTTTAGCTCCTGAGTCTTCAATCTTGGTCTTTTTATCTTCTTATTCAGATTCTAACATTTTAAGCATCCATCAATCTTTCTTTTTGATCAGCTTCACACTTTGACTCTTACACCAGGATCTCATCACTGGTTCTATCATCAACCTCTTTATCATCAGCAGGCTCCCCCTTTCTTCAAGCTTTCGTGCTTTTAGGGATCGACACCTAGCTTTCCAGCTTGTCTTCAGACTCCCCCTTAGACTCAGCTCTCGGGATCGTAGTCTGGACTTTTCCTGCAATCACTCATACAACTATAAGTAACAACATTTTAATCTTCCAGATATAGTAATCTGACAATTCAATCTCCTCAAAATCACTTCTCATAAATTTGGCAGTTTCATCGAATCGTATCGGAAACTAGCTCTATAACAATATAAGCATCCAAATCCCCCACAGTTAATCATCCAAGTCCAAATTAATGACCTTGGAGATATCACAAACTGTTTTTGAATTTTTGATTTTAAAACTTCAAGTTTCAAATGAATGAACTTGTTTTATTTTCAGAAACACGATCAGCATACTTAGATTTTGAAATTCAGCACTTAGATATCGGTTGTCGAAAATAAAGCAGAAATCAAAATCTTTTTGTATTTTCTGAAAACATAAAGCAATAACGAAATATGTACAAACATATTCACATACAATATTTTTGTTTGAGTATGCGTCAGAGGAACATATCAGTTTTTGACAAGTCACAAGTACCGTTGAGCTTAATAACACAATAAGAATTAAACAATTCACTTAGATTGTCGATATACTGATCCACTTAAATTTTCACACAAATTTCAACTGATTCAGGATATGAATTAGATGTATTAAGAACTTAAACCCATTCATGTGCCCCACCCCTTGAATATACTCCCGTATCCAGATCCCAATATTCAGTCTTACAGGTAATTATAACACAAATGATATCTGTAAGGGGTTAATAATTTATGAAGAATCATGAGAGCTCAGGTCAGAACTACCGTTCAGCAAAGAGATCATGACTCAACTTGGGTGTGTCCCCTTTAGAGGATCTTTTTTACAACAGCATTGCTAAGCAATTTTATTGTCTTATCATATATGCTGAGGGTGATGCTGTGTTTCAAGCATTTGCGGAAAGTATTATTCGAGGACTAGGTCAGAACTTCCATTCAGCAGAAGTCCCGGAATAATACCCCAGATATCACTGAGTATAAAGACCTAGTATATCAGACAAAGGAACCTTTCAAACGAGATTTTAGGGGTTACCTATATATCCAAGTAGCGTTCCCCACGAAATAAGCAAGTGTTTGAATTTAGGTTTATATCCCGAAAAAGTTTACTAAATGTATAAAAATCTATCGACACATCCACGGTGAGATCGTTTAATCACATTTAAACTTTCCATTTCTTTAGCATACTGTAACTGTCTACTGATGTACTATCATTTCCTCTTTTTACTCAAAACTCAATTTTTGAATTTTATCATGTTTTTGACTTTTTCAAATTTTCAAATGTTTTTGTATTTTCTGACCACAATATATCTCCCCCTAAAATGCAAAAACATATAAAAATTTGACAACCAATACTGATAGCTTTGTCTCGCCATCCATTTTCTGCTTCAAGTGCTCTGATTTGCAGAAAATATACATACCCCCATGATTTACAACACATTGATATTTTACAGTTTGAAAACCGTTTTTCAATCTGATGAAAGTAATCATGTTTGTTCAGCCGTGAGGGTTTCGGCGTATTCAATCAAAACTCCCCCTTACAACAAACTATTTTCCCATAATGATTTCAAAACACTTAAGTTTGTTTTAATCAGAATGGTTTTTCCGGAAAAATTAGTTTGTTTATCCATCACTTGTGGATTCGGGGTTATCACATCACCTTGTTCTCTTTTAACCAATTTGTACAGATTTTAACAATATAAGATCAAACACCACAATCACTTGTAGAAAATCAAGTACAACTTAATGTCCTTGATTGACCACTAGTAACACGAAATATCACAGTTACCATCCTGTGAATTTCTCAAGAATGATGCCGATACCTGCTTCACACTTACCAACCTGGAAGCTCCGGCAAGTCAGGAATTCAACCAACCAATTTTGACACCCAAGCCTGACCAGCCTTAGGCGCATTTTGAGCTTTTCTCTTTTCTTCATAAAACTCTTTCACTCCTTTTTCCTTACCATCAACCATCTTGCTAAAAATATGTTTAACATTGCTATTAAACATTTTTCCAGCATCAACACCTTTTGATTTTAGGTTTGCGGCTCGTAATGGTGGAAAGTTCTCATCATTCATTAACGGAACTGTCTCTTCCTTTTTTACCTCAACTTGTGGCTCCTCTGATTTTGTGGAATCAGATTCATTGCCCGAACTTGGCTTGTCTGACTTGGATGAGCCAGATTCATCGCCAATAACTTTCTTTTTCTTCTTGTTTGTCCTCAGATTTGCTTCTGAAGAATTCGATTTGCTTGACTTTGCCGTCGAGTGAATTGATTCATCAGAACTTTTATTCGAACCTACTGGTGAACCTGAAGACAAAATTTTCTCCAGATATTCTCTTGCCTTCTTCCTCAGTCTGTCTTTCTGCCCCTGAGAAAGCTTCATTTTCTTTTCTTGAACTTTAGGTTCTTGAACCTTCTGTTCTTTGGGCTTGACGTTGACTGGTTTCTTTGCCATTCTTTGAGATTCAACCCTTAATCTTCCCATCGATCTCCTCGAGCAATCTCTGGCAATATGTCCTCTGATATGACAATTATAGCATCTTCTTGTTTCATAATTCCAATTCTGACAGTTAACAGCAATATGTCCTCTCACACCACATGTGTAACACACTTTGTTATCGTGCCATCCACTTCTATCTGTCCAAACCTTAAGATCATAACATTGTTTGGCTTGGTTATAGTCATTTCTCCTCCTCAATGCTGAATTTGGCTTTTGAGCACTGTGGTCAAACCTGCACCACTTATTACCAACATTTTGTGAGTTTTCATTTTTAAATTTTTGTAATTTTTGATAATGATTGGATGATTTATCTGATGAGCTTTTATTTTCAATTTTAGAATTTTTCAAATTTTTATCTTTTTGTTTCTGTTCTGCATTCTTCTTAACAAGTTTTTGTTTAGAACATTCACCTGTTTCAGTAGATTGCAAAACAGTATTTTGAAATTTTTCTTGTAAATCTAAAAATATTTTTTTTTCTTTTCTTTTTCATCATCAGATATTTCATCACAATTTTCAATTTTGACTTTGTCAAAATTTGTGACATTGTCACTTATTGGAACAGAATTGATCGGTTTTGGACAAATATGTGATGCAGAAGTCACAAAACCTTTCAATTTATTCTCAAGCTCGGTAATTTTATTTCGAGCAATTTCAGCTTCATTTTCAAGCCGAATGATTTTCTGAAGATGAGAATTTATTTCAATCTGTTTTTCAAGATTATTGTTAAAAATAACAGATTTTTCATCTTCTAAAACCTTCATTTGACTTTGAAAATCTTTTTCAATCTTTAATTTTTTATTTTCAAAATCTTTTTCATTTTCTTTTGCATTTTTGATTTCCAATGTCAAACTGTCCAAACTACTCAACAGTTTGACATTTTCAGACGTCAATTTCTCACAATTTTCTCTCATTTCAAGAATCTGTTTATTATCGGATTCTTTCTCATCCTTCAAGCTTTTGATTTCCAATGTTAAACTCTCCACATCCTTCAAGAGTTTGGCATTTTCAGCTTCAAGTTTATCACATTTTGAGCATTTTTCATTCGTCTTTTCAACATCAACTTCTTTCTTTGTAATTACTTCTTCAAACACCTGTTGTTTTTCAGTCATCACAACTTCACATTTTGTTTGACTTGAAATCTGCTCCTCTTCAGAATCTGAATCACCATGATCAAATATTGGCATGTTTTTAGCTTCTTGATCATCATTCACTGCCAACTGATTACCAGTATCAACTTCATCATCATGATCACCAGCATTACTAGAATCTGCCTCATTGTTATTTAAAGTTTCATCCTTTTCTTTTTCTTTCTCTTTGTCACCTCCCCACCATTTTCTCTGTAAAGCTTCTTCTTCTTCAGCAAAACATTCAACTAGAGCTTCCTCACTAAGAGTTTTATCATCAATAGCAATGTTTCCATCTTCATCAAGATAACACTCTCTGTCCGGATCCCATCTATTCGCTCTTCTTGCTTCCAAATAGATACGAGAAATACGCATCATCTTCCAGTGAGCTCTCTGTTTTCTGTATGCTAATTTTTGTTCTTCTGTTCTTGTATCTTTGAAAGGTTTTATTTCATCCATCTTGAGTGTACCTGCAAGAATCAGTCAACACTTAGTGAAATTTTCGAAGTTTTGAAAGCTGTGACAAATAATGAAATCACCACACTTGATTTGACTAAGATAACCACTAACTTGACAACAATCTGTTATATCGAACAATGATTGGGCCTTTTGAACAATTAAAGAATATAATTGGGCCGTTATTTTGTATTGGGTTAACACTTCACGTTTTGTTTTAACTGTTGATTGGACCAACAAATCCACTAACCCGATATGAATTAAATGCTGTCAAAAAAAAATTAAGTGAAATCAAATTTAATTTGACCGCCCAATTAACTCAATTTTTATCCAAACCTTGTATCACCTCACTTAACCGACAACTTTTAGTACAAACTTGATTCTATTGGACCTTGAACTCCACTAAACCATGTGACTGACAAATTACAAATTCCAAACAAATTGTTTTTAAAGTCCGACAACCACTTAAATGATTTTACAATTTCGATGTGTGTGACCAACAATCAACGCAATCTTATTGAACCGAAGAACCGAAACTACAGTGATGACTGATAAGCGGACCTAATGAGCGGACCTAATAAGCGGATCTAATGAGCGGACCTCTTAATGTCACTATAAGCGAATCACACAAGCGAACCTGTTTAATGACACATGAGCGGACCAGATTATGTCTGTAAAAGTGGATCTACCTTGTACGTTCAAGCGGATCTACAAGATTCGTATAAGCGGATCTAATAAATGTCCAGATAAGCGGACCAGGTATTGTCCGTATGAGCGGACCTAACAGATATTGTCCGGATAAGCGGACCTAACAAGTAATTTCAAGCTGACCAGATGTGATTTTCGAGCGGACCTATCGATGTCCGTAAAAGCGGACCTAAGTTTTTAACAGTTTTTACCCATTTTTAAGCCGAGTTTTAATCTAAAACTTTCTAGGGTTTGTTAATTGTATGTTCCGCATGATATACTCAAAAATCAGACAATTTCAACTATAGGAACCACTTCAAATCGAAAAAGTATGAAAGAAAGAGAGTAGAAATCAGAGAATTCGGTAGAATCAAGCTGTAGTAGTATGAACTCCTCATCCTGAGCTCTGATACCACTTGTTGGACCGTTCTACGACCTCGAAAAGTCAGTCAAGGCAGTTCATCTTTATGTATGAAGGCGGAATCAACACAAATGAAGTTACAACAGCTTTCCTATTCAATTTCTTCACTTTTATTGCTTTCTGATGTAAATTTGACAGAGTTCGGTTACACAAGCAATGATCCAGGTCTGCTCCAATGATCAACCTATCAACCTATTTATAGTGTGATGTGGTTCGCTTATATGGACGTCCGTATAAGCGGACCTATTAGCTTATGGTTCGCTTTTATGGACAATGTCCATATAAGCGGACCTACTACATTGACAAAATAAGCGGACCTATCAACATAGGTTAGTAAATACGGACCTATCTAACATATAAACGGACCTATCAACATATGATCTAATTTTGACTATCTAAAACCTATGTTGACCTATCTTGACCTCAGACGTAATGCAGACGAAGTCAACAGACATTCTGTGCACTAACACACATGTTAATTGTGTGTGCACGTGTAACATCTTCTCTACAACGTGTGTAACATCCTTAAAAGTTGTGTTCCTACTATGCTTTATATTTTGTAAGTACTTATAGGTAAACATGTTTTAAAGATACAACATGTAACATGTGTTACACCGAAATGTTACACAAGTGTTTCTAGTTTACACATGTTACATCTTGTGTAACTCTGCTTTATATTTTGTAAATGTTTTCAGTTTCCAGTTCAAACATGTTTTAAAGATACAACCTGTAACATGTAAGTACTTATAGGTAAACATATTTTAAAGATACAACCGTATCACCTTACAAGTTATATGTTTTGCTGACAAACGCCATGTCACATATGTTACACATTAAAGAGTGAAACAACAGTATTGAACGCTGCTACACATTTCCCATTCTGTCGTAACATGTGTAACCTTTTTGGGGGTATCGATGTTGTAGGTTTATACAGGATTAAAATATATACAAATGATCCAAAACTTATCATACATGTGTTACCCTCTAGTGTAACATTAGTTACAAACATGTCTTACATATGTGCAGCCCCGATTTTTAGTAACAAAGGGGTTGAACATATGTAACACATGTTTGTAACATGTGTTACCCTAGAGGGTAACTTCTGTACAACGTCAAAGGTACCCACCACATGCCCTTCATCAACTTCTTGTTCCCATTCTTCATCGGTTTCTCCATCTACCTTCTTTCGCTTTATGGCCACCTTTTGTCGTATCCGATATTGTGGTTCTCTTTCTTCCTGCCAAGATCCCTTCTCGTTTGGATGCAACTGCTATGGTCAAGTCATAATAACACAAGTTACAGTCCAGCATTTTTAATCTACTAACTAAAAAAATAGTAGTAACATAACTAACACTAGCTACCTTCTGCCCAATTATGCCCTGAACTTGAAGTCTCCCCAAATTTTGAGTTTTTATCTGCATCATTTCACACATAAAAAAAACTAAGTAAAACCACCCAAAAAAAGGTTACATATGTAAACAGTTACCATACACTTCAAACAACTACTATCCGGTGGAACCAACTCCCTCGCTGCAAGCACTAAAAAAACATGTAACATATGTTAGCACAACCTTTCGTATTTGTTTGTCGTCGTATAGCTTTTGTTTGTCGTCGTATAGCTTTTGTTTTTGTTTTCTAGATCACCTTCGTGATTGAATGGAAATTCTTCCAAACTTCTACTACGACTTTGTTGTATCTGATGGGAAATTGAATGCTGTGTTTTGGGCTGATGAGATCTCCAAGCTAAACTACAAGTCTTTTGGGGATGTGTTAGCGTTCGATGCTACTTACCAGACAAACAAGTTAGTAGATATATTACACCTAATATATGAAACATGTTGTACATGTGTTACACATGTAGCTCTTATGTTACAACCTTTTCTGTTACCTCAAAACAATTTGTAACATGTGTTACAAATCTGCATTTTTTAATTTTCTGACAGTTGTACATGTGTTACACATGTAGCCCTTATGCTAAGGGGTTTTGGAAAAAGATAAATTCATTGTTACTTGAAAACGATAGGCAATTCTAAGATGTGTTACACATGTTAGAATTGTCCATTGTTTTGAAGTAACAATAGGCATTTTAAAAATATTCCTTTATTCTTATTTCAAAACAATAGGCCGTTGTAACATGTGTTACACATGTAGCTCTTATGTTACAATCTTTTGTAACAAACGTAAAGCGTATTACATGTCTTACACATCTGACTATTAAGATAAATAGTTGTGAAGAAATATATCTTTACTGTTACTTCAAAACAATAAGCAATTACATGTGTTACAGGCCTGCATTTTTTACATTTCTGACACATTTACATGTGTTACACATGTGGGCCTTATGCCAGGGAGTTTGGGAGAAAAGATAAATTCATTGTTAACGATAGGGAATTCTAAGATGTGTTACACATGTGAGAATTGTCTATTGTTTTGAAGTAGCAATAGGCATTCTAACATGTATCTGCATAATGTTGCGAAAAAAGATTCCTTCATTGTTACTTCAAAACAATAGGCAGTTGTAACATGTGTTAGACATGTAGCTCTTATATTACAATCTTTCCTAACCAACGTAAGACGTATTACATGTGTTACACTTCAGAACATTATGCGGATACCTGTTATAATGCCTATTGTTAATTCAAAACAAAAGACAATTCTAACATGTGTAACACATGTAACACATTTTACAATTGCTTTTTGTTTTGAAGTAACAGTAAAGATATCTTTTTTCATTGTTACTTCAAAAGAATAAGTAATTGTAACATGCGTTACACATCTTAAAATTGTTTATCTTTTTTCAAATAACAACAGACATTCTGACATGTATCTGTATAATGTTAAGGGTTTGAATAAGAATATGCATTTAATTTTGAGTTCTGACACTTGTCAATTGTGTTACACCGACATGTAACATGATTTTATGTTAACCGCTCACCCCCTTTTTTTCCCAGGTACAGTCACCTAGCTTATCATATATACAAAATATAACATACATACCATTTCGTCCCATAGCCGGCGGAGTTGCGCTGCTCACATCAATATGTACCACTCCTATTAAAAAATTAGGAAATGTTTTATCAACCCAACTTACTACCTACGAAAATACTAGTCAATATAAAAAGAACAAACCAAATCTCCATTTTTGTATTTCAGCGATTGGTGTGTCCGAGTCCCAATCCTCAAAATCTGTAGCTTTTTTCGGAAAAAAAAAAGAATCAAAACATAATAAATATTCATTCTTTTAAGGAGTGGCCTTACCTATTGTTTGTTGGTTTGCCGGAACCCCTTCCGACGTACTCTCGAACTCACCACTCTTCTTCGATGACAACTTCTTCTCCGGTGACAGCTTCTTCTCCGGTGAGAGTTTCTTCTCCAGTGACAGCTTCTTCTCCGGTGACAGCTTTTTCTCCGGTAACTTGGATTATGACAAATCCGCCAAAAAAAACCGAGTCAGTTTCTTCTTCTTCTTCTCCGGTGAGAGTTTCTTCTCCGGTGACAGCTTTTTCTCCGGTGATAGCTTCTTCTCCGGTGAGAGCTTCTTCTCCGGTGACAGCTTCTTCTCCAATGCCACTTTCTTCTCCGGTGACAGCTTCTTCTCCGGTGCCAATTTCTTCTCCGGTGGGTTTGGGAGTTATGATGGTTGAGAGAGAATGAGATTTTGGGTAGAAAAGAAGAATGGATTGTTTGAAATGTTAGTGTTGGATCTGCAGTGCTTTCTTCTTCTTCTCCGGTGGGTTTTGGGGGGGTTTTGAATGTTCAGAGAGAAACAGAGTTGAGGTAGAAAGAAATGGGGGTATGAAATTGGGGGTTGGGATTTGATTGATAGTCTGCCATGTATGTCAAATCATATAATATTATAATATATATAATGTACTACAATTATGATTGATTTTACCTAAATACCCTTCAAGTATTCTTATTGGCCTTATCATTCTATTAAATTTAATTCAAAAAAGCTTCAAAATTTATGAGCCATTGGATGATCTTGATCAATGGTTATAGATTGGGTTTCTTAGGTTTTCTTAGTACAAATAAGTTTTCTATACATCCTTCCCATATATATATATATATATATATATATATATAGAAACGGGATCAGGAGAAAACGCTCAAAAGTGTGAGAACGGTGAGAACGCTTCCTGGCCTAACACGTGTCACGTCGCTTAGAGAAAGGCGGAGGGGCTTTTTTGTACTTTCATATTTCTTTTTTATTAACGCGTGTCCCTTTATCTTTTCATTTTTTTGGCGTTTAATAAATACGCGGCGTTTTTATTGTTTTTAGATAAGAATTATATTAAATATTTTGGCGTTTTAAGTATTGTTTTGGCGTTTTTATTGTTTTTTAGATCAGGATGCAGGCTTTTAATATAAAAAACTTCAGTAATTTTCTTGATTTTATTATATCAAGTGTTTTGACGTTCAGGATACAGGCCTATAATGTGACAGGCAAATATGGCGTTTTGAAAAGATAAATAAATTTCAGTTTTCCATGTAATGGCATTAATATAACTATAGTATTTTTGGCAATAAATGATTCCATCTCTTTATTTTACTGTTTCTTTTCAATTTTCATCTGTCAATTAGTGTTGATTTTTCCGATAATTCTTTGTTTGCGTTTTTTGGCGTTTTATATAGGAACCTCATACTTTGCTAGCATTCGTTCTCACAGTTTTAAACTACCAGGCGTTTTGTTGTTTTTTGTAGTTTTTGGCGTTTTATACTCAATTTTTTTTAAATAGCAGAGAATTAAATGATAAACAAGAAAGAATTACATAACAAAACAATAGAAAATGAAAAAAAAATTAAAAATTATAATCTAATTTCTCATTCAAATCTTCACTGTCATCAGCCTCTTCTACTTTAACTTTTTTGGCGTTTTGTACCTGTTTTTGAATGCCTTATGTAGATCCTTATTTTCCTAAATAACGCCCGTCTTTAGAAGATGCTTATTTTTTGTGGCATCCTTTATGGTGGGTGGATATATACTTGTTTGATGATATGTTGAAGACCAACGCCTGCTCTAATGTATTGATCATTTCATGCCATCCATATATCCATCAAGAACAAAGTGACATGATGTCATATCAGTGTCATCAGTCTCTTTATCTTGAATATTTGTCCATCTCATTCAGCAAAAGATTATAGAGATACCCAACTCACAGAAGAATCCATTCAGTGAAACCACACTCAGATCAATACTCAATATAGCAGAATCGAGGTTCTGCATCTGTGGCTTTTTTAAGTATTTTTTGGCGTTTTTAAAGTGAATGGTTTCTAGGGAATACGGCGTTTGTTTCTGGTTTTGTGATAAGTAGTTTGTGCAGAGAAGTCTCTCTTTATAGGATGTTTTTGGCGCGTAGTTTAGGCGGGTTTTTATTTATAATAAATGATATTAATAAAGTAGCCGTCTTTTCAGTTTACTGTGTATTTTTACTGTTTTTTATGTTCAGCTTTTTATGAGTTTTTAGGGTCATAGACTTTCCATCTCCCAGGTTTGTCGTTTTTGAATGGGTTTAAGTAGTTTTTGGCGTTTTTTTTTCCATTTTTAGCTTTTATTAATTATTACTTTTGCAAATTACTTTCATTATAGTTTTGGAGTTTTTGGCGTTTTTACTCAATTTATGGCGTTTTCATATGCATTATGATTGTTTTGGCGTTTTATTAAGATAATGTATTTTTTTATTCTAAGTTCAAAAATACATAGCAAACAACAGAAAAAGAAAATTAAAAAATAAAAATAAAAACAATTCATCTTCCAAATCTTCACTGTCATCAGTTTCTTTCTTCATTGAATCATGTTGGCTGGTGGTTTGGCTTAGCCATGCTTGTGTTTTGGTGGCCGTTTGGAAAGACAAAATGACATGAGTTTTTTTTTTTTTTTGAATATGTATCTTCAAACAAATCATTAGTGTCATTTGTCTTTTCATGCCATTAAAATATTCATCAATAACAAAACACAGAAAAATGACATAAGTCTGACCCCAACATCTTTTTGTTTATGATTTGTCTACACTACGTCAAATATGACCTACGGCCACACTTTTTCAAAAACCTCCATGCCACACATTTGAAAAAAAATGTGGCTAAAGGCCATTCATACCATTCTAAAACACCTTTAGCCACACATTTGATTATTAATGTGACCATTGTAAACCAATTCAGTTGCTTTAGCCACACTTTTATGAAGTAATGTGTCACACCCTGGCTTTGCGGAAGCGTGGTTAATTTGGTGTGACTTCTTAATACCATAGCTTAACCATAACAAAGCTATATGAAATAAAAACCATGCAAGATCATCCATTCGATTAAGTTTTAAAAACCAAATACAATAACATTGTCTTGACGGAAACACATCCTAACGACATAAACATTGTTTAACAACATAACATAAGCATAGTTTAAGGGCTGTGACTTGTCCAGGAAAGAGCCACATTCCCTAAACCCGGATGACCTCGTAACTAGTGCAGCGGGAAAACGTGCCATACCGCGCCAGATCTGTTAATTTCCTGAAATACATGTAAGTTGAAAAATCAACAATAATGTTGAGCGAGTTCATGTGTAAGTGAGTAAGTAAAACCTTTGTAAAGATGTCTGTTTGTATGAAAATTCCTGGTATGTAGCAAATAAGGAAAAAGAGATCACCATTGGGTTGCAAAGCCAATGATATGTGTGAAGTGCAAGTAGGAAGACTCAAACCTAGCAAATTTAGCGTTGGGTACAAAGTCACTCCAAGGTCCGTTCTGTTGGGCCTCTCAGAGGTCCGTTCTGTTGGGCCTCTCAGAGGTCCGTTCTGTTGGGCCTAGAGTTGGGCTCGCTACACCCAGATAGATCTACCGCTTACGTCCCTCGGTCCTACAATGAGGATTAATGGCCTCCAGTTTCTGCCTACCCACTCACATGATCTAAGTAATAAACCTCCTTAGGCTAACCATACCATGTATAAAGTACTTGTAATCAAAGTAACATGTATTTCACCCCCGCAGTTAAGAAAACTGAAAACAGTTAGAGAAAAGGGGGACATGAACTCACAGTGGTGCGTCTCTACCAAGTATGCCTCCAAATCAATCAGCTGTATGACGACCTACACGTACTAACTCTATTAGACGGACGGCCGTGCCTTATCTTTATGGTTTAAGTTTTTGGGAAATAGTTAGGCAACTATTTCGTGTTTACGTTCTGTACATACTTGGTAGTTATTCTCCTTCCCAAGGATGGGGGATTTAATACATGTGTATTCGTAACATTCAGATTTCACTATTAAGTCTCACTTAATATATTTTATTTCCTAACTCCAAAATATAAATATTCTTCCCAAAAATATTATATTTTAATACATGTGATTTTTCCCAAAATAATACTTAGTAATATTATTTTTACTCTAAAAATAACATTTACGTAGTTCACAAAATAATCATAAACACTTATACAAGTGATGTTGTGAAAAATATATACTAAATATATTTATGTATCACGTTTTATTTTGTGAAAATCCCACCTCCGATGTTTTGTAAATATAGTCGTGGCGAAACTTATATTTTGAAAACAAGTCAAAATGTATTTCTAACACTTATAGTGAAAATATTTCTAAGTGTTAGGCTTTTTGGAAAAATTTCGCCAGAGTTTCCTCTGTAACTGGAGGTGGCCACGCTTTCAAGCGTATCATTTTCTTTTACAAATCAACCAACAATTTTCTCAATCAACCAAAACAATGTTCAAATCACAAACTAGTCAAAATATGTCTATAATCGCATAAATTTCATGAACTTGTGATTTATCCAAACTGTGAAGTAAATCTCATTACTTTTAGTGGATCTATATATAAAACAATCCGATTTTGTAAAAACCTCGTTTTTATGGAAGTTCCGTCTTTACAACTTCTCGTCAACTTTTACAAAAATAGTTATTTTGTCGAAACTTGCGTTACACAAGTGTTTACACACCTGTGCGTTCTAAAAACCATTCTTGTTAGTGTAAGATCCATTTTTAGAAAGCATGATTTCTTTAACGCTTGGTCCTTTGAAAATACCACTTGCAGATACGTAGATCTGCTAGTTTTAAACACTATTGTACAAGCTAAAACACTTTTACACAAGTTCATGATTCTTGTGTGGTAGAGTTTCATCTTCTAACCCTTGTTATACTTAAACAAGCTTTATGTCATAATCCAAGATCATGACTAAACCGGGTTAAATGATAATCCGAGCTACCACAACATAGATCGGGTCTAAATAATCACAAATTTCAATTACTACAACATTTACACAACTAGTGAGCTTTTAACCATCATTTTTCATGTTTTTAGTAGACTTTAATGCACCATTTTGTAAGATTTCGAGTTTTAATCATTACACCACATATTAACCGCTTTAGATTAGTTCAAGATAGGGATTTAAACAACATACCACTAGCTCAAGGCTAGGGAAGAATCTATGCGAAAAACGCGTGGATAAAAGCAAGATAAAGAGGTCCTTCAAACTCCGAGTGCACCAAGCCTCCTAATACGTGATCCTTGAAGCTTGTATGATGTTGGAATGGAATGAACTAAACTCGAAAATGGATGTAGGGGAGGGGGGTGTTCGGCCGTGAGCTTTCTAGAGAGAGAGAGGGAGTGTTGTTGTGTTATGAGTGTTGTGAAATGAATGATAGGTTAAAACATGATCTTATAGGCAATTAGGGTGAGTATTAACCAATGGACACTATGTCACTTAGATACTAAACATTAGGATTAAATTAATCAAAATTGTACCAAGTGTGTCCCCCCTTAGTTGGGGACGGTTAGCAGGGGGGGGGGGTCTTGGTCCATTTCCAAGTATTAGTTAGTTACTAGTTAGGTTAAGTTAGTTAGTTAGGTACTTAACCCGGTTACTAGTGTGTAGTATGTTATGACGGGTGTTAGGGTATTCAGGGACCCTAACTGGCTCAGAAAAAGATAAATAATGAAAATAACAATATTTTCATGTTCCGGGTATAGTCCGGTTGTTCGGTTGGATAGTAATCCGTTAAAGTGCTTAACAAAGCTTAAAGTGTCGTTAATACCCTTTTTAGTGACACAACTTATTCCTGACACTTTGGAAAGTGTCTAGTAATATTTTTCTCAAGTTTTGGCACTTTATTAGTTAGCTAAAAGCTGAATTATTATGTAAAGTGCTGAGTTTTGTACTTAGAGTACGTTTTAGGCACATCCAGTCGTTGTGACTTATTCCTAGAGACGCAGTTCTACAACCCTTGTATCCCTACACTCACCACTAGTGTAGCAAAATATTTTAGGCTCTTACAGGCCTTTAGAGGCAGTGTCTGCCTGATGCTGGCTTATCAGCATGTTCAATAGGTTATCCGTTATAGTGCTACTGTGCTTTTTGTGCATCATGTTTGTCACTAAGGTTCAGCATGTAAATAATGTAGTGACAGCAAGTAAAGTATGATGCAAGTAAGTACATGTATCAGTATTCAAGTAGCAGTTTATTCACAAGTTCAAGCAAGCACAGTAATTAAGCAGTAATTAATTACTAATTAAGTCGTACGGATACCTGGTTTAGTGCGGGTTGTCACATTCTCCCCCCGTTAAATAAATTTCGTCCTGAAATTTTAAGTTCTGCTTGTAGATGCAGGGTTCTTAGGAAATAAGTGGGGGTACTTCTCTTTCATCCGGTCCTCACACTCCCATGTGTATTCAGGACCGTGTCTGGCATTCCAACGAACTTTGACGAGCTTGACACTGCTCCGGCGGGTCTTGTTTACTTTCCAATCCGTAACCTCAACCGGTTCTTCAACGAAATGGAGCGTGTCGTCAACATGAATCTCGTCGATGGGAATGGCAATGGTATCTTGAGTTGGACTTTTCTTTAGGTTGGATACATGAAATGTATCGTGGACTGAATGGAGTTCAGCAGGTAGGTCCAACTTGTATGCTACTAGTCCTATTCTTTCCAAAACTCTGAAAGGACCAATGTAGCGCGGATTTAACTTCCCACGCTTTCCGAAGCGTGCCACACCCTTCCAGGGTGAAACTTTTAATAAAACCATTTCTCCCACTTGAAATTCTACGTGTTTCCGGTTCGGATCCGCATAGGCCTTTTGTCTGTGGCGAGCTGCTTCGATGCGTTTAAGAATCTGCGCAATCTTGTCTGTCGTCTCTTGGACGATTTCGGGACCAGCAAGCTGCCTATCACCTGCGTCAGCCCAGCATAGGGGTGATCGGCACTTGCGTCCGTAAAGGGCTTCAAATGGCGCGACACCAATACTGGTGTGGTAGCTGTTGTTGTATGAAAATTCGACCAAAGGCAAATGTTTGTCCCAGCTACCGCCCAAATCCATAACATACGCTCTCAGCATGTCTTCCAAAGTCTGTATCGTTCGCTCGCTCTGACCGTCAGTTTGCGGATAAAACGCAGTGCTCAGATTTAATTGTGAGCCAAAGGCTTCTTGGAAGGATTGCCATATCCTTGACACAAACCTTCCGTCTCTATCAGAGATGATTGAGAGAGGTACTCCATGGCTCACGACGATCTCCCTCATGTAAATTTCAGCCAATTTGCTCGTATTATCCTTCTCTCTGATAGGTAAGAAGTGTGCTGACTTCGTTAATCGATCCACTATTACCCAAATAGTGTCATGGCCTCTCGGCGTTCTTGGCAATTTCGTAATAAAATCCATGGAGATTTGTTCCCATTTCCACTTGGGAATCTCAGGTTGTTGCAGAAGTCCTGAAGGCTTCTGGTATTCGGCCTTAACCTTGGCGCATGTTAAACATTTGCTCACATACACAGCAACATCGCCTTTCATCCTAGGCCACCAATAATAATCTTTGAGATCTTGGTACATCTTATCCGCTCCCGGATGGATAGAATACCGTGACTTGTGAGCTTCATCGAAAAGAACCTTCCTTAAACCTCCAAACAAAGGAACCCAAATCCTTTTCTCAAAACATAACGTTCCTTCCTCGTTTGGTACCAGTAGCTTCTCCATCCAACGGAGATATTCTTCTTCAAGGTTTCCTTCCTTGAGAGCTTCTTTCTGCGCGGCACGAATGCGCAAGGAAAGATCGGTTTGGATAACCATTTCTAAAGCTCTAACCCTTATGGGCTTGATCCTCTCCTTCCGACTTAGGGCATCGGCGACCACATTCGCCTTCCCTGGATGATACTTTATCTAGCAGTCGTAATCGTTCAGCAACTCAACCCAACGTCTTTGCCTCATATTCAGCTCCTTCTGGTTGAATATGTGCTGTAGGCTCTTGTGATCTGTAAAGATTGTACACTTTGTACCATAAAGGTAGTGTCTCCAGATCTTTAATGCAAAAACCACTGCGCCAAGTTCCAAATCATGTGTGGTATAGTTCTTTTCGTGCACTTTCAGTTGACGCGATGCGTAAGCAATAACCTTTTGGCGTTGCATCAACACACAACCCAATCCTTGACGCGAGGCGTCACAGTATACCACAAAATCATCTATACCTTCCGGTAGTGCTAAGATTGGCGCATTGCAGAGCTTATCCTTCAGTATCTGGAACGCTTCTTCCTGTTTGATTTCCCTATCAAACTTCTTATCTTTCTGCGTGAGGAGCGTCAATGGTTGAGCGATCTTCGAAAAATCCTCAATGAACCTTCGATAGTAGCCAGCCAAACCCAAGAATTGTCGAATCTCGGTTGGCGTCTTTGGCGTTTCCCAATTCTTGATCGCTTCGATCTTGGTTGGATCCACGTGGATTCCATCTCCATTCACCACGTGTCCAAGGAATTGGACTTCACGTAGCCAAAATTCGCACTTGGAGAATTTGGCATACAACTGTTCCTTCTTTAGCAGCTCCAAAATAGCTCTTAGATGTTGTTCGTGCTCGGCCTTTGTTCTTGAATAGATCAAGATGTCGTCGATAAACACAATCACGAACTTGTCCAAGTACGGCTTGCAAACTCTATTCATCAAATCCATAAAGACTGCATGTGCGTTTGTCAAACCAAACGGCATAACAAGGAACTCGTAGTGTCCATAACGAGTTCTGAAGGCTGTCTTCGGGATACTTTCCTCTTGTATCCTTAACTGATGGTATCCAGATCGAAGATCGATCTTTGAATAAAAGCTTGAGCCTTGCAGTTGGTCAAACAGATCATCAATTCTTGGCAGAGGATATCTATTCTTGATCGTCAGTTTGTTCAACTCTCTGTAGTCGATGCACATACGAAAACTACCGTCCTTCTTCTTGACAAACAGGACTGGAGCTCCCCAAGGCGAGAAGCTTGGTCGGATAAATCCCTTGTCTAACAACTCTTGAAGTTGTGTCGACAGTTCCTGCATCTCAGACGGAGCAAGTCTATACGGTGCCTTAGCCACAGGCGCGGCGCCTGGAACTAAGTCAATGCGGAACTCTACTTGTCTCTGAGGTGGCAGTCCAGGTAAGTCTTCTGGGAAGACTTCTGGATATTCCCTCACGACAGGGATGTATTCGATTCTTGGCTCAGCAGCCTTCTTATCCACAATGTGTGCCAGGAAGGCAACACATCCCTTCTGCAAACACTTTCGCGCTTTCAGGCAGCTGATAATCCTCAATGGCGTAGCACGCTTCTCTCCGTGAACCACAATTGTTTCGCCATCTTCGGTTGGGATACGAACAACCTTTTCGTGGCAAACTATCTCCGCCTTGTTGCCTGATAACCAATCCACTCCTACCACCACGTCGAAGCTTCCCAACTGGACTGGTAGTAGATCCAAAGTAACTCACGCTCTCCCAATTCGATCACACAACCTCGGATCACTTCATTGGCTTCTACTAACTTTCCATTAGCCAATTCGATTGAGTAGGGAATATCTAACTTACTAGCGGCTAACCAAGCATATTCTTTAATTCTAACGATACGAAACTATAATCGGCACCAGTATCAAACAAAATAGATGCAAAAGTTTTGGTTGATAGAGAACGCACCAGTAGTCACGCCTGGATCTTGGCATGCTACACAAGCTCCGATGTTGGATGTCTTTTCACGGTCTTGTTTCAACTTCGGGCATTCCCTCTTAAGATGTCCAACATCCCCACAATGGAAGCATCCTGACACTCGGCCATTCCCTTTCCCATTTCCACCTTGAACGTTGTTACTGTTTTCTCCTTGTCTGGGACTCTTCATCCCACAACCATCCTTGTTGTGTCCTTTCCTCCCGCACCTAGACCTTCGACATCCATACTCGTGGTGATACTTGCACTCAGCACGTCTTGGTTCAGTTTCTAAGTAAATCTTATCATTGGCCTGTTTATTGTTAGGGCAATCTTTCTTGAAATGCTCTTTGTCCCCGCAGTCAAAACAACCTCGAATAGATCTTTTTTCATCCTCATTCATTCGGGTATCTTCGGTGAGCTTCCTTTTGTTCTTTCCGGACGACTCTACCTGAGCCTCCTCCTTCCTGTCGGGGTTCGCAAGTTCTTCTAGTCTAATTGCCTCCGTAGCGAGAGCCAAACCCATCTTACTTGCAACATCAGTTGTTGGTGGCGTTGATGTTGTCATCAAGCTCAAGACTTGAGGCGCCAGTTCCCAAATGACTTGTTCCAATTTCTTTAATTCTGGTTTCACCAGGTACGGAACAACTCGTGACGAATCATGAAGTCTTTGCACGTACTCCAACACCTTCGGACCTTCCATCATCAGGCTCCGAAATTCATCTTCCCACTTCTGGGTTTCCGTTTGGGGGCAATACTTCTTATGCATCATTCCTTTCAACTCATCCCAAGTTAACGCGTATGCTGTAGTTAGGCCCATTATTCGAACCTGAAGATTCCACCATAATCGAGCTCCATCTTGAAACAACTCGGAAACGTATGGAACTTGTTGTTCTGGCGTACAACCACTCATCCGAAGGATGGAATCCATACTCTCGATCCATTTTACAAAAGCTATGGCACCTCCAGTGCCGTCGAACTTCGGAGGCTTGTGGTTGAGGAAGTGCCAGTAGGAACAACCGTTATTTTCTGAGGTGCCTCTGCTAGGTTCGGAGCGTAGGGCCTCGTGCTGTGCTATAGCTGCAGCAATTATCTCTTGAAGTTCTGCCTCAGAGGTGGGCATGCGCATTTCGCGTCTTGGCGGCATCTTCTAAAAGATGTTTTACGTAGGTCAGGTAATAGCAAGTCAAGTGCACGTATGTATTCATCAATATCAGCACATAACATCTCATGCTATAAATAGATCAGCCACATAACATCTCATGTCATAGAGCATAAACAATAGATCACTGCGATTGCACTGCCACAAATCGAGACCAAAATGTAAAGCTTACGAGTACACAACTGTATCATACAACGTCAATGACTTGGTAGGGGACGACCCTAGACAAGTCGTGCGATCGCTGGACAAGTTCAGGATCTGGTTCGTCCATTTTCAAATTCCTGAACTCCACCTCAAGCTTCTAAATTCCAGTCCTAAAACAACATTTCTTCTCAATCGTTACCTTGAGCTCGTCCCAGCTCAGTGCATAAGCAGCGTCTGTGCCAAGGGTCTGAGACTGAAGGTTTCACCATGAGAGTGAGTCATCTAGAAATAACCCCGGGATGTAGGTAACACTCTGTTGGGACGAACAGTCACTCATTCTTGGAATGGAGTCAATCTTTTTGGACCAACGAACAAATGCAACGGCGCCTCCTGTTCCGTTAAAGGCTTGCAGTTCAGGAACTGTTTATAGGTGCAGCCAGTTGGAGGGTTATTTCCAGTAATGCCATCGTTGTGCTTAGAGCGGAGGGCTTCATGTCGTGCATTTATCTGTGAGATGCGTTCTTGCAGCTCGGCTTCTGTCCTTGGCAACGTACTGGTGTTTGTGTCATGTCTGGGTGACATTCCCTTTTGTCGAAGTGGTGTGAAGCGGGTTAGACAACGTTTCAATTGTCTATGGGGTATACATAGCAACATAAGCCATCATGTAATTACCCAATTTCACACGCAAATATACTCAATGTATGAGTGGGGAAGTAAATTTCTGAGCCTTCACATAGGCTTGCCAAATTTGGCTTGTTGCTTGTAATAGAATGAACTCGAGGCTACATCGCCTTGGTCATTTGGGTTTTAGATATTTCCTGCTACATTGGTTTTCATTAGCTTGACCCGCAGAGTCCACCAGGATTTCTGTGCACTACAAGTCGTTATTACGTGGGCCCCCGTAATAATAAATTGTCTTGCATAGTTACCCCAAATTTTCTCTCGTCCAAGCAGATGATCAATTAAGGAGCAACAGCAGGTGCATCGGCATGAACAGGGTCATGCTCCAATGCGGGGTCAGGAGCAACGCCTGGCTCAGGGGCCACGGCTGGCTCCGGATCAAAAACTCCATCTCAAGATCAGCTGGATCAACAAACACAGGGGGTTACAGGATCCTCCAAGGGCTAGTCTAAGTGTATGAACTCAAGGTCATGGTCTGGATCAAAACCAGGTGGAAGAACAAGATCACTCTCAATACTGTGATCAAACTCAAAGCTGGGTGCGGGAACCGGTGCAGCTGATGATGCCGTATCAGGGTCGGCGTCGTGTGAATGGTGCTGCACTCCCTGTATATGCGAGAATGCGGATGTCAGAAACTCAAATGAGTCTGGGACAGGGGAATGGGCATGAGTTTCCCCTGCAGGAGCGTCCGCATGCAGTAGGCTAATACCAGCAGCAATAGGGCCCTGCCCTCGAATGGGTCCTCCTCTAGTAGATCGTTATCGTCGTCAGAGGCCACGTCAGGGGGGGGCATATCAACAACAGGATAAGCGGCAAGGGGGCAAATTCCCAACAAGATGGCCATCAGTAGGCTCTGCTACGACTTCAGGCAGCGCAAAAGGGCTGAAAGTCGTCATTGTCTGTGCCGGTAGTATCGGAAATGTACACCTCGTGCTTCGATGAAACTATGTCGTCTGATACTATGGCCATGGGATTCGTAGTGTCCATCTTTCTAGTACATGATGAAACATGACGTTTGTAACACAAACACATATACGTATAATAATCAATCATATAATCATATAAACATGTTAGCCAAACAAATAATTCTCCTAGTCCCACTAGCCAAATTCTTCCCAGTCTCTAAGACTGCTCTATCATCTACCTCGACCTCTTAGATCGAGCCTCGGCCTCTAAGACCGAGCCTCAGCCTCCAAGACTGAGCCTACTCTTCCTAGTCTTACTAGCCATCTACCTCGATTTCTTAGATCGAGCCTCGGTCTCTAAGACCGAGCCTCAGCCTGCAAGACTGAGCCTACTCTTCCTAGTCCAACTAGCCAACTACCTCGATCTCTCAGACCGAGCCTCGGCCTCCAAGACCGAGCCTCAGCCTTTCCGGACTGAGCCTAAAAATAATGAATAAAATGTGCTCAACATTTGTTTATAAAAGTTTTGGATCTGGACTTAAGTGGTATGCAGTAAAAATGTTTTCGTGAGAGCCCTAGTGATCATAGTCTAGACTCGAGAAGGAATCCTAGTTCGCTATGATCAGAGCTCTGATACCAAGCTGTCACACCCTGGCTTTGCGGAAGCGTGGTTAATTTGGTGTGACTTCTTAATACCATAGCTTAACCATAACAAAGCTATATGAAATAAAAACCATGCAAGATCATCCATTCGATTAAGTTTTAAAAACCAAATACAATAACATTGTCTTGACGGAAACACATCCTAACGACATAAACATTGTTTAACAACATAACATAAGCATAGTTTAAGGGCTGTGACTTGTCCAGGAAAGAGCCACATTCCCTAAACCCGGATGACCTCGTAACTAGTGCAGCGGGAAAACGTGCCATACCGCGCCAGATCTGTTAATTTCCTGAAATACATGTAAGTTGAAAAATCAACAATAATGTTGAGCGAGTTCATGTGTAAGTGAGTAAGTAAAACCTTTGTAAAGATGTCTGTTCGTATGAAAATTCCTGGTATGTAGCAAATAAGGAAAAAGAGATCACCATTGGGTTGCAAAGCCAATGATATGTGTGAAGTGCAAGTAGGAAGACTCAAACCTAGCAAATTTAGCGTTGGGTACAAAGTCACTCCAAGGTCCGTTCTGTTGGGCCTCTCAGAGGTCCGTTCTGTTGGGCCTAGAGTTGGGCTCGCTACACCCAGATAGATCTACCGCTTACGTCCCTCGGTCCTACAATAAGGATTAATGGCCTCCAGTTTCTGCCTACCCACTCACATGATCTAAGTAATAAACCTCCTTACGCTAACCATACCATGTATAAAGTACTTGTAATCAAAGTAACATGTATTTCACCCCCGCAGTTAAGAAAACTGAAAACAGTTAGAGAAAAGGGGGACATGAACTCACAGTGGTGCGTCTCTACCAAGTATGCCTCCAAATCAATCAGCTGTATGACGACCTACACGTACTAACTCTATTAGATGGACGGCCGTGCCTTATCTTTATGGTTTAAGTTTTTGGGAAATAGTTAGGCAACTATTTCGTGTTTACGTTCTGTATATACTTGGTAGTTATTCTCCTTCCCAATGATGGGGGATTTAATACATGTGTATTCGTAACATTCAGATTTCACTATTAAGTCTCACTTAATATATTTTATTTCCTAACTCCAAAATATAAATATTCTTCCCAAAAATATTATATTTTAATACATGTGATTTTTCCCAAAATAATACTTAGTAATATTATTTTTACTCTAAAAATAACATTTACGTAGTTCACAAAATAATCATAAACACTTATACAAGTGATGTTGTAAAAAATATATACTAAATATATTTATGTATCACGTTTTATTTTGTGAAAATCCCACCTCCGATGTTTTGTAAATATAGTCGTGGCGAAACTTATATTTTGAAAACAAGTCAAAATGTATTTCTAACACTTATAGTGAAAATATTTCTAAGTGTTAGGCTTTTTGGAAAAATTTCGCCAGAGTTTCCTCTGTAACTGGAGGTGGCCACGCTTTCAAGCGTATCATTTTCTTTTACAAATCAACCAACAATTTTCTCAATCAACCAAAACAATGTTCAAATCACAAACTAGTCAAAATATGTCTATAATCGCATAAATTTCATGAACTTGTGATTTATCCAAACTGTGAAGTAAATCTCATTACTTTTAGTGGATCTATATATAAAACAATCTGATTTTGTAAAAACCTCGTTTTTATGGAAGTTCCGTCTTTACAACTTCTCGTCAACTTTTACAAAAATAGTTATTTTGTCGAAACTTGCGTTACACAAGTGTTTACACACCTGTGCGTTCTAAAAACCATTCTTGTTAGTGTAAGATCCATTTTTAGAAAGCATGATTTCTTTAACGCTTGGTCCTTTGAAAATACCACTTGCAGATACGTAGATCTGCTAGTTTTAAACACTATTGTACAAGCTAAAACACTTTTACACAAGTTCATGATTCTTGTGTGGTAGAGTTTCATCTTCTAACCCTTGTTATACTTAAACAAGCTTTATGTCATAATCCAAGATCATGACTAAACCGGGTTAAATGATGATCCGAGCTACCACAACATAGATCGGGTCTAAATAATCACAAATTTCAATTACTACAACATTTACACAACTAGTGAGCTTTTAACCGTCATTTTTCATGTTTTTAGTAGACTTTAATGCACCATTTTGTAAGATTTCGAGTTTTAATCATTACACCACATATTAACCGCTTTAGATTAGTTCAAGATAGGGATTTAAACAACATACCACTAGCTCAAGGCTAGGGAAGAATCTATGCGAAAAACGCGTGGATAAAAGCAAGATAAAGAGGTCCTTCAAACTCCGAGTGCACCAAGCCTCCTAATACGTGATCCTTGAAGCTTGTATGATGTTGGAATGGAATGAACTAAACTCGAAAATGGATGTAGGGGAGGGGGGTGTTCGGCCGTGAGCTTTCTAGAGAGAGAGAGGGAGTGTTGTTGTGTTATGAGTGTTGTGAAATGAATGATAGGTTAAACCATGATCTTATAGGCAATTAGGGTGAGTATTAACCAATGGACACTATGTCACTTAGATACTAAACATTAGGATTAAATTAATCAAAATTGTACCAAGTGTGTCCCCCCTTAGTTGGGGACGGTTAGCAGGGGGGGTCTTGGTCCATTTCCAAGTATTAGTTAGTTACTAGTTAGGTTAAGTTAGTTAGTTAGGTACTTAACCCGGTTACTAGTGTGTAGTATGTTATGACGGGTGTTAGGGTATTCAGGGACCCTAACTGGCTCAGAAAAAGATAAATAATGAAAATAACAATATTTTCATGTTCCGGGTATAGTCCGGTTGTTCGGTTGGATAGTAATCCGTTAAAGTGCTTAACAAAGCTTAAAGTGTCGTTAATACCCTTTTTAGTGACACAACTTATTCCTGACACTTTGGAAAGTGTCTAGTAATATTTTTCTCAAGTTTTGGCACTTTATTAGTTAGCTAAAAGCTGAATTATTACGTAAAGTGCTGAGTTTTGTACTTAGAGTACGTTTTAGGCACATCCAGTCATTGTGACTTATTCCTAGAGACGCAGTTCTACAACCCTTGTATCCCTACACTCACCACTAGTGTAGCAAAATATTTCAGGCTCTTACAGGCCTTTAGAGGCAGTGTCTGCCTGATGCTGGCTTATCAGCATGTTCAATAGGTTATCCGTTATAGTGCTACTGTGCTTTTTGTGCATCATGTTTGTCACTAAGGTTCAGCATGTAAATAATGTAGTGACAGCAAGTAAAGTATGATGCAAGTAAGTACATGTATCAGTATTCAAGTAGCAGTTTATTCACAAGTTCAAGCAAGCACAGTAATTAAGCAGTAATTAATTACTAATTAAGTCGTACGGATACCTGGTTTAGTGCGGGTTGTCACATAATGTGACATTACCTAGCCACAACTCTAAAAGTGTGGCCAAATGTGATCTACAGCCACATATTTTTGTTTCATGTGACCAAAAACAAATGTATTTGACACATTTAGCCACACTTTAAGAAAAACACTGTGACATCTATTAGCCATAATAGCAAAGTGTGGCCAAATGTTATCTATGATCACGGTATATATATTCATGTGACCGCTAACACATGTATTCGAAACATTTAGCCACACTTTAATAAAAAAAAATGTGAAAATTATTAGCCACACTAGAAAAGCATGGCCAAATGTGATCTATGACCATAGCATTTGTTTCACGTGACCAAAAACACGCGTTTCGAAACCTTTAGCCACACGTTAAGAAAAAATAGTCACACAAGAAAAAAGTGGCCAAATATGATCCACAGTATATGTTTAGTAATGTGGCTAAAATCTAATATATATGACCACATATATTATATTCTGTGACCAAATGTAAAACAATAGCCACACATGAAATTAAAAAAAATCATGTGACTTTACATAAAAATTCGCCACACTATCGTCTCTTTGTTTATTTTTTGTGACGAAATGATATTAAATATCATTAAAAATGTGTGACCAAATGTTAAAATTACTATATCTCTAAAAATTTCCCCCCAAATACTTTCCATCCTAAAATTTAAAATTCCTCCCAAAATATTTCATCCAAAAAACTCTCCCTCCTAAAAAATATCTCATTTTAAAACTTTCTAAAATATTTCATTTTAAAACTTTCCCCCTCAAATAATATTATGATTTAAAAAATTGACATTATTTGATAAAAAAAAATCTTACCACATAATAAAAAATTCAAACTAATATTAAATATTATATTTTCTAAATCATTTTTTATAACACGTTTTCATATATGCCTTAATGGATCAAATTGGGCTTTAATGGATCATAATAGTATATCATATATGTTTTAATAGACCATATTGGGTTACTGATGGATCAAAATGGGCAATAATAAATCGTGCATGTCTTAACGAAACATATTGGGCCTTAATGGCCAATAGTAGAGCGTGCTTGTCTTAATGGACCACATTGGACCTTAATGGATCATAATGGACAATAGTGGAGCACACATGTCTTAATGGACCATATTGGGCCTTAATGGATCACGATGGACAAGAATAGGTTGTGCATGTCTTAATGGATCATATTGGGCCTTAGTGGATCACAATGGATAATAGTAGATCATACATGTCTTAATGGGCCTTAATGGATAAGAATGGACAATAAAAAAGCGTGCATTACTTAATGAATCATATTGGGCCTTAATAGATTAACATGGACAATAGTAGACCATAGACGTCGTAATGGACCATATTTGGCCTTATAGGATCAACATGGGCAATAGTTGATCAAAGACCTCTTAATGGACCATATTGGGTTTTAACGGATCACAATGGAAAATAGTATATCATACATGTCTTAATGGGTGGGGACTTAATGGATCAAAATGGACAATAATAGATCGTATATGTCTTAATGGACCATATAGGGCTTTAATACCATAATATACCATATAATATTATACTATTATACTACACTATATTAGGGATGAGCATACTGGGCCGATACTGAAAAAACTGGGAAAATGTGTACTTGTACCGACTACAACCGGTATCCAGTACTAAATAATCATCCTCATACTATACTATATTATACCATTGTAGTAGACTATAATTTTAGCATTTTATATACTATACTATACAATGTACTATTACTTTTTATACTTTTAATAAAAAAATAAGTATTTTCGATTTTTAATGTGATACATTTTAAAAAATAACTTGACATGTTTCAAGTATGGATGAGTTCGATACCCGTACCGAAAATACCGGTATCGAAAGTATCGATATTGAAATTCGCGGAATATGGGTATCGGTACCGAAAATGTTCGGTACGCTAACAGTCTCTGAATGCAAAATTTGGTAAAATACCAGTACCGTACCAAACCTATACAAAAAACACCGAAAATAAGGTACCGATTCGGTACCCGGTATTAAATGCCCATCCAAAGTTTTAAGTATTAGTTAATAAAATGTTTATAATAAAATAAAAATTCAAAATTCATTTTGAATTATAACATGAGATTTCATATTCCATCTCGAAACTCTTTGCCTCCATTAAATTATTTCAGAAATTCACATTCCCGCTCCCCCAAATCCATAACCTTAAATTGAGTGTTCCAATAACAAGCTAAAAAAATTCAAGAAAACCCTTTAATCCCAAGGCCACAATAGCAACCGGAGATATTCACAAAGCCCTACACTTTTTGCTACCAGAGTTCCAGTATACTATACCTCAAAGCCGATTCAGCTAACGCCACCATTTCAAGCCGATTCAGCTACCTCATCGTCTTCTGATCTCAGATCTGGGACAACCGCGGTTCCTCTACACCGCTTGCGAGCACGATTTCCATGGCGACTCATCGATTTGAGGGTTTGATCTAAAACGTAAGTATCGTGTAACTCCTGTTACGAATTTACATGATTTAACTCATGTTACGAATTTACATGTGTTTACAACAATCAAAGGATGATTTTTCTTTTTGTATCAACAATTGAGTAAAAGAAACACTGAAGGCACCAGAAAGCTTGGAAGAGAAGGTGTTGGCTTGAGGTATTTATAAGTCTTGATTTGCTTTCTAAACTTCGAGTTTCGTGGTTGAAATTGGTGATTAATGATACGTGCCCACGTAGTCACACCACAATCCCACCTCAAAATCAGTTTTTAATAGAATTTGGTTCTTATAGTTAAGTACTTAAGTTGGTGAATCAATTATACATTGGTGTTGGGAGCAGCAGTGGTGGCGGAGTCATACGCCAGTTTAAATTTTCAAAATTTAGTTGCTACAGGAGCGATTTATCAGTTAGAATTAAAGGTTAGGGTTAAAATTCTCATCTGCAAGGCGTTGAAAGAAAATGGATTGAGAGAGAAAGTCCAATTGCTACCAAATTTGGAGTACGCTGGATCGATGGTAAGCCGGATGTTTGTGGTGATCCGGCGTATGTCCGGTCATGTTGTGGAGGTAGCTTGAAGAGACTTGATATTGATTGTATCGATCTGTACTACGCTCATTGGATTGATATTCGAGTCCCAATTAAAGTCACGGTCAGTTTCTAATGCTTTTCTGTGTCTGCATGCCAACAGACTAATTTGATACAACTGTAGGGTGTTGATGTGTGTGATATTGTATCCGGTAACTGGTCAGTATTACAATCGGGTTCGGGTTCTGCGGATTATTGGGTTCGTGGGGTCGAGAAACCCAGATTAGGTACCGACCCGATGCACCTCTCTTTCTCCATGGGATCACTTGTACGTTTCAAGGACGACACAAGATTGGTATAGTTGGCAGGACGGGCAGTGGAAAGACTACACTCATTGGTGCTCTATTTCGATTGGTGGAGCCCGCTGGCGGTAATATTGTTGTTGATGGGATAGACATTTCTACAATTAGACTTCATGATTTGAGGTCACGATTTAGCGTTATATCTCAAGATCCTACACTTTTCAATGGAACGGTTAGATACAACTTGGACCCCTTATGTCAACACACAGATCAGGAAATATGGGAGGTATATTTGAGTGTTTTATAGTAACTAAGTTCTGTTTTAGTGCACAAATCACGTGTTACTTAAACCTTAATTTGTATTTATCATTTGAATTCTGCTATTGAAGGTTCTTGGGAAGTGTCAGCTTAGTGAGGCTGTTCAGGACAAAACAGGCGGGCTGGATTCAATAGGTAATGCATTCACACCTTAAAGATTCCCACTGAGTAAAACAAACGGCATGTGATATATATGAATTTTGTAAGTACAGTGGTGGAAAATGGAATAAACTGGAGCATGGGGCAACGCCAGTTGTTTTGATTGGGGCGTGCGTTGTTAAGGAGAAGCAAGATTTTGGTTCTGGATGAAGCAACTGCATCGGTTGACAATGCTACAGACACAATGTTACAAGAAACCATCAGATCGGAGTTTGCTGACTGCACCGTCATCACAGTGGCTCATCACATACCAACTGTGATGGACTGCACCATGGTTCTAACCATGAGTGATTGTCAGTTTTCATATATTTACATCTTATTACTCTCGCTTTCCAACTTCTAACTGTAAAGGTTTCCAACTGGCAACAGGAAAAATCACAGAGTATGATGAACCAATGAAGCTGATGAAAAGAGATGATTCATTGTTTGGATAGCTTGTGAAGGAATATTGGTCACACTCTTAATCTACAGAAATTCTTTAAACTTCAATTCAAGATTTAACTACATACGAGAATAAAACGTGAGAAATGTATACATTCATTTATGGTAAAAATCATGAAAATGTGCATTTGGATATTCTACTACTCTTAATGTTTAATGATTTTATTATCACACTTCTTTTATCATTACATCTAAGTTTTGATTCTTTTTTTTTATTACTTTGTCAGTCTTTATTCACAAAAACCGAATTCAGGTTTATTGGTTTATAACTAAAACTTATTTGATTGTGAAACTGATACTAGTTTGATTATGACGTGGAAATCTGATTTGATTAGGGTTTAAATCAAGCTGTAGCATTTTTAGGAGGATTTTTAAAAGTTTAAATTTGATATTTGTTTTTATTTTTGTTTTTTAATATCAGAGATCTTTGACACTATTGGTGTAATTCGGCGTTTACTAAGCTACCTATATCTTATCTTTATACGGTTTATTCCACATATTTTGATGCATCTACTCTTTCGTATTCTATAACAAATGGCTAAAGGAAACGGGGTTGGAGTCAAGGGAAATAGTCGAAGAAGGGTTCAATAAAAATGAAATGACTCAGCGGAGTCAGATGAAGAATATAGGATGACTGAAGAGGAAAATAGTGACGAGTCAGATGAGCTCTATCTTTCACAAGTAAAGATGTGAATTACGATTACTTTTTTTACATATTATATGTGATTTTGGTATTTATATTTTGACATCTAAACAGAATGCAAAAAAACGACAATGAATGTAGGGGAGGTCTTCTTCTCAGTAGCTTGGGATATAAAGCAATGGCTTGCTGAAACTGACACTAAGGCTGAGGTATGTTGATACTTATTTATAATGAAAGTTGCTATGCTTGACTTGGCAAATCATTGAAGGAAATTGTTCCTACTATTTTTTTCCAAACATAAAAAGTATTAAACGAAGTGAAAATGGAGGAATTGTGGGCTGCGAATACGTGATTTAAACATGTGAATGCTTCAATACTGAAAGGGCTGCTTTATCTATTGAACATGAAATAGAATGTTTACACGTGCTGCTGATTGCTGAGCATTTATTAAAATACTTATATAATACCTTAATCTTTATTTTTCTTTATTAGCATTATAATTGCAGCCATAGACCGTCAAGATTACTCAACAAGGGCAGGCAACAGGGGGTTTTCTGAAGCTGCTCAGAAATCAGCACGTTATCGGACCTTAACTGGATAATAAATAGATTAGTCACATTGACAAAAGAAGGCATGAGTTCAACTCTCAACTGGTCAGTTTGAGTCAATTGGTGGACGTTCTGATATTCCTCGAACACTCAGTTGTCATCCAAACAGCAGAATCAGGTTGGTTGAAGGAGGATGTGTTCCCTTTGAGGTCGTCTAAGTGTTTTAATGCCCCAACAAAATCCAATTCAAACTGACAGGTATACGTAATGAAGGGCCCACTTGTATCATGATAATAGATGATTATTATCATGGCTTGTTGGTATACACCATTCCTCTTGAAGTTTTTGTTCCGTTTGTTTCTTTACTACACGAGTAAACACCTTATCCTTCACCTGCCCTAGCATAACCTGACCTACCCTTTTTCACACATCTGTAGTGTAAAGTGTAACGATCGGATATTAAGATGACACGATTGGAATAATTTTTCGTCAAGGGTTGTTTGATTTCAATCAAATGATGAGTTTATGAAACCGTTATAACTATCAAAGATTCCCCTATGAAGCTCTATTCTCTTGTTTATTGCTTTTTTTAATCTTATCTTTATATTAAATATATGCATGGGCACCCATAACTAGCCATTGTCTTATGTTACTCAGTGGAGCAACTCCATTGATAGCTCTGAGGAAGGGTCATCAACAAGGCCTTACTTGCCTAGCAAGAGAAAGTTCTTGCCTTTAAGTGTTTACAAAATGGAAAAACTTGCAAGACAGAGAAAGAAAAAGAGATGGACTCGCTTGGAGGAAGACACGTTGAGGACCGGTGTGCAAAAGTATGTCATACTTATTAATCTTTCTTTTACCTTAATTTATACCATTTTCCACACCCTATACTTATCAAGTAAATCTCACAAACGTTGTTGAATTCTAAGCCATGCAATTTGATTAATTTGTCGTTTTATGTTTATCAATTTTCTCATTATCTTTGACAGTTGATAATGATCGGATGGTTACGTTGGCTAAATGAAGGGCCCCCGAAGTTTAAGATAAAAGTATCTTTCAACTATTTACCTTTGTGAGAAAAACTAGCTGGTTCATTAAACCATATCACTGAAGTTTAATCCCATGATGAATGGTATTGAAACTACTCTATTTGCCTACCAATTTTATTTGGATTTTGGAGTCTTTGTCTAATTAGTAATTTTATTTTTGTTTGTAGAGTGAAGGTTCAGGTGTATGATAACTTCACCTAGTAGAGACATATCTGGTTTGTAGAAAAGTTTTTTTATGATCCTCCCACAAGGCAGCCAAGTTTGGAGATGGTGCATTAGCAGGAAAATTGCATACACACAAACACAAGGTTGGACATGCAGTTGCTTTAGGAGACGGTGCATTAGCACCTACTTTAGGCACCATTAAGCGAGCAAGTCGAGGAGTTGGTCAGCTATTGTTGCAAGTGCTGCTAGGATTGATGCAGGTTCTGTTGGTTGCTTCATTATTTGTAGCTAGCCTTTGATTATAAGTTTATGTATATAGTATTTAAATTGGAAACTTATGTATGGATTATGAGTTATTATTGTTAATATCATTTGGTTAGTAGGTTTTATGATACTTACTGCATTTTTTTTATTTTACCTAAAATTAAAAATAAGATGGGTAATTACACGTAAATGGATACGTAGAACCACAATAAATATGTGTGACCAAAGATAAACAATAACCACATATAAAAATTACAAAATTTTGTGTGGCTATAAAAAACTATTAGCCACGCCATAGTTACTTTGTTTTTTGTTGTGTGACGGAATGATACCAAACATCATGGAAAAAGAAAATTATGTGTGACTAAAGTTTGACAATAGCCGCATTTAAAATTACAAAATTTAGTGAGGCTATATATAATCATTAGCCACATTTTCGTCACTTTGTATTTTGTTTGTGTGACGGAATAATAGCAAATGTCATGAGAAAAACAAATATGTGTGACCAAATGTTAGACAATAGCCACACCATTATAACTTTTTTGTGTGTGACAAGATGATAACAAATGTCATAGGAAACACAAATATGTGTGACTAAAGGTTATACAATAGCCACACATAAAATTATAAAAATGATTTGTATGTCTAGGAAAAGTGTTTAGCCACACTTACAATAAATTCATGTGATTATAATAGAACCGGACACACTTACAGTATTTGATGTGGCCATTGCTACATTTTAGCCACACTTAATGGACAAAATGCTTGATTACAACAACCTTTTTTGCAACACTTTTTTTAATTGATGTGGCTATAACAAACGTTTTAGTAAATATATGTGACTATTTAATAGAAACAGTCACACTTAAATAAAATTCATGTGGCCATTGCTACATTTTAGACACTCATATGCTTGATTCCAGCAAGAAATTTGAGTACCCTTTAGGCACACTTTTAAGTTGCAATGGCCACACATACGTGAATGTGGCTGTATGGTGCCTACGATGACTAGACCTTTGGTCACACTTGAACTAGAAAAAATAAATGTGGCCAAAAGCCTATGGTCACAGTTTTTTTGTGTGACGGAAGACGATTTTTGACGTAGTGCTATCTCATGCAGCAAAATGTTATTTGAGTCACAACACCTCAGGGTAGTATGCATTATCCGAAACTTTGGCGTAGAACAATATTTTGAATATACAAGAAATGATATTTGGCGTTTTTTGCGTTTTACTGAGGTAATAGTGTATCTGAAAGAACCGTCGATCTTTTGGAATCTTGTTGATGTTTGAGTGTTTTGGCGTTTTCTAATATGAATGGTATATAGTAGAAAATATGGCGTTTTTTAGTAGTTGTGTTTGATGTTTTGGGGCTTTTGGCGTTGTAAGTTGAATGTTATATAGTTGAAAATATGGTGTTTCAGGTTCTGGGGTGTGTGTTTTTATGTCTTGGATGTTTTTTTGTTTATATAGGGATGCGTTTTGGGAAGTAATGACGTTTTATTCATTAGTTGGCGTTTTGGTTTAGAAGTGTAAAGACCTTTTTACCCTTAATGAAGCGCGTCGACTCAATAGAATTTGTGTTATTTACGAAAACGCCACCGCGCCAATCTAGTCCATAGATTGTTTTGATCTGACGATCGATAAGCGTTCTCACCGTTCTCACACTTTTCATCGTTTTCTCTAAATCCTGACCCTATATATATATATATATATATATATATATATAGGGTGAAGTTTTAGAGTGAATACTAATGTATTTGCGAACTGAGTGAACAAATCTTGGCCATTGATCTACACACGTGTATGGCCAGGATCTCATCATCAAATCGTAAAATACACTAGTGTATTTTAACATCAAATCCTGGCCATTGATCTACACACGTGTACGGCCAGGATTAGTTCACTCTGTTCGCAAGCTACACTAGTGTTCACTCTTGAACCTAGGGAGAAGATCATGCGAGAACCACCTCTTATTGCGAGAACCGCGAGAACCAATGTGAACACAACAAAAAATGCCTAAAAATCACACAAAACTTTTTTTTTAAGATTTTTTATATAAAAATCGCTATTTTTCGAAGCAAAAAAAAAATTATTTTTTTTTGCCACTAAAAGTAGCGATTTGAGCATAAAAAATATTAAAAAAAATTTAGATTTTTTTTTTTGATTTTTTTAGATTTTTTTAGCATTTTAGCTTGGGGGGGGGGGGGGGGGTTAGGGGTTTAGGTTTTTTTTTGTAGGGGGGGGGGTTATGTTTTTTAGCTATTTTAGGTTGTGTTCACATTGGTTCTCGCGGTTCTCGCAATAAGGGTGGTTCTCGCATGAACTCCTCCCCTTGAACCTAATCCTATATATATATATATAGAAACACATATGTAGAAATAAAATACATAACAAACAATTTAATAAAATATATAATAACGTTTCACAAGCTCATAGTTAAAAAATCAAAATTTATCTGGTTTGGTTTTAAAAACCTTACTAATAAGTCATATTTTTTTATAGTTGTTTCTTTTTATTTATTTTTATTTTTTTGAAAGGTCTATGTTTGCTCTTACTTTATTGCACCAATTATAGTTGTTTATTACAAGTCTAAATATATCATATTTAGCCTTTATATTTAAGTGTGAACTTTAGTACATGTTTCTTAAATTTGTATCAAGTGTGAACTTAAGTACATGTTTCTTAAATTTTAGATACAAAAAATCAACGGAGCTATCGAAGAGTTGGTGAATGAAAAGAATATAAAGAAATGTTAAACACAGTTATCGACGAGTTGATGAAGGAAAAGGAAGATAAACAAAAAATTGAATGCGATCATTAAGGATATAGTGAAAGAAAAAGGACGATGCTTGATAGGATGATATATGAATCGATGTTAAAACTTGTGTTTTGGAACATCCAATCACCGAGTTAGAGCTCTAAATCATTAAATGGTTCGGATGTATTATGTTCGGATAACTCGGATATTATACATCTTTTGTAACTTTAATCAGACTATGTTATACAATCTAGACTGTATTTATTTTATATTAGTGGTTAAATTGCATATTTTGATAGCTATTTGGAGGTTAAAAATAAGAAAAAGAAAACAAGTAGAAATTTATTATTATTATTTTTTTTAAATACAGTCGTAATCTAGTCGGAAGACAGTTGCAATCAAACACACAAGCAGTCGCAAAAAGGCGGTCTTAAGAAGGTCGCAAAAACACAGTTGCAAGCCGGTCGCAAAAAGCGCAAAAACACGGTTGCAAGCCGGTCGCAAACATGCAGTCCAGTTCGCAAAATCAATTGGGACCGCCTTTCCGACCCAAAAAGTGGTTGCAAATGGTCAGTTAGTAATGTTGTTTGTTTAGCAGCATTAAGCTAATATATTATCAATGGAACACTATTTCTCCATCTTTTACGACTTCACACAAGAAGCTTAACCGAACAGTTCCTGTGCGTTGTTTTAGCCTATGCTCAAATAAATGAATTTGAGTTATCTAAAAAGTCTAAAAGTTATCACATCCTGACAATTTCAGATGAGCGGACCACTGAATATATGCTAAACCGTACGTGAAGTTTCCTACTTTCCTTGCAGTTGACTATTACAGAGAGTTAAAGACGGGTCATAAGAAATTCAATCGTTGAATATGGTGGTTGGTTGGGGTCACATGCAGAAATTTCAGAGGGGACGACTTTTGGTGTTCCCTTGGCTGGCACTGAAATTAACTGGTTGTGTGTGTGGAGGGGGGAGGGGGTTGGGTTTTAATCAACCAATTTTTTTTAAATTTGATTTCAATAAAAATGTATTGTAGTCAATATTTTATATATTTCTTTCATTCCAATTATCAAGGCATATTACATAACGTAATAAGTAGACGAGCAACAAACTGCGCCGTCATCCCCTTCTGAATAGAAAACTCTAATCTACTAAAAACAAAGTCTTGCCCCTGAGGGGTCGAAAAGTTGCTGTGGACCACACGCTGAACTCTAGCCAATAATCGAACCGTCTCTAGAACCAAGGACCCGAACGTGCCAAACACCAGGAAGACAAAGGCATGCTGATTATCCTCACAAGCTTTCGTGTGCATCTTAGGTACACGTTATAAAATATTCATTTGATAATAATACGTCACTATTAGTACAACGTGTATATTTTACATTAACCGTTATTTTATATTTTATAAAATATTCATTTGACAATAATACGTCACTATTAGTACAACGTATATATTTTACATTAACCATTTTTTATATTTGTAAATTATTGGAGAATATGACTTAAAATGATTCAATTATACATATTAATAGATAGTTGCCATGAACAGTAAATTTTTTTTAAATATTTATCTTTTATTTTTGAATAATATTTGATTTGGTATTAATTTGATTATTTAATATTTAATAATAAATAGTAATTGATAATTCATAATTCTTGTATAATTGATAATTCTTAGTTATTTGTTTTTATATAATTAATTGTATTTTATTTAGCATTCAATTTGATTTTTTAGTAATAACCTGTGTACTCTAAAAAAAATTCTAAATTTGCATCTAGGTTTATTTATATTTTAACATTCCAAGTTATTTGCCCGCACCCTGTGATGGTACGTTACCGCAGGCATTGGATCAGTATCGGTTTGTTATAGTACCAGTATGATTCATGCATTCGACATAGAAATCATCATGTGTTTTACATTGACCGAAAACGATCAAATCAAACACCGGTACCGACAAACGATGTTCTTTGAACGGTATTGATCGATTCAGGTTCAAGTTGTTATGGTACTTGTGTCGATATTCATTTGCCGCCACAGACAAAGTTGTATAAATGAAAAAAAATTAAAATAAAAAACCATAAAAATGGATAAAAGTATCAGTACCGATGTTGTTTGGTAGGGTATGCTAGCGATACGTTGTCAGATTATCGAAAAAAAACAATAAAAATAAACACCGGAGCTGAACCGATGTTGTTCGCTCGGTTTTCGTTCAATTAACTATGGTAGCAACACGCTATCTATTCTCAAACAAGAAACCATAACAATTAATACAAAACGATACCGAAGTTGTTTGTTCCGGTAGCAATACGATCTTAGCTTATCGAAAGCAGAGACAATAAAAAGTAATATTGGTACCGATACACGTGTTGTTCAGTCGGGTTCAGTTCGATTTTGCACAATAGTCGTTTTAAAAAAAAGTTTATACGCAAACCAACCGAACTAAGTTTATGGCACAATAGCCGTTTTCAAAACGACATTAGTATCGGTATCGATATTTGTTTTTATTGCTTTCGATCGATGTAAGATTTTCCTTTTCGATTACTATAGCGAGTGTCGGTACCGTAACGAACCGAACAGATATTGACCGAATTCCCGCCGCAAAGCGCGGGGGAATATCTCTAGTTAAAGGTAAAAAGAACCATGACATGAATGAAGAAAATTGTCAAATAGATTAAACTAGCATTAAGCCCCCCGTGTTGCGGCGGGGCATAAAATCATGCAAAGTAGCACCAATGTCACACCACTACCAGCGATCAACGCCGGAAAACTCATAAAAACAAAATAAATAGAAAAGAAGAAAATAAAACCAAATGAAAAGCAGATGTAAAATGGTTGAACTATGCACACCCATTGCGGTGTGTTAATGCGAAAAATTTAGGCTGAAACGTAAAACATAGAAAAATACCTAAGTCGATCTAGGACCCGAGCGTTGCAACGAACTTCTCAAATGAGAAAAAATAGACGAAAAAACTTTGAACCCCACACGCACGTTGCGGTGTGTTAACTCGCAAAATTTTGAACGAAACGTAAAACAAAAAACCTGCGAAAGATGAAAACTATGGGGACCAAAGTTGAAAGTAAAAATGTATTGGGGTTAAATTGCAAGAGATAAACTTTGTGTTAAAAGTAAAAACCAAAGGGGTTAAATTGCAAATATAAGATGTTTTGAGTTAGAAGTAAAAAAATATAAAAAACTTTTTTTTGAAATACCCCTAAACATAAGGTACAACAACATGAAGCATATACATGTTAATTTATAGTATAGAAATATAGAAAAAGTCATTAAATTTTACATGCATTAGTTTATTAATTTAATTTAATCGTAACCATCTTCATCATCATGTCCATAAATGTTTTCATTTACCCAAACCTATGGAATATTTAATTGGATTCTAAATTCACATAATAACATAATTAAGTTCACAGTCATTTTAGTATGCAGGACTTTCTTGTAATTCAAAATTCATATGGACTTTAGTTAATCAAAACGGCGATTTGGATATACGATGGGACACGTGGGCTGAGGACTAAAAGGAATTAAACATGCATATGGGCTGAAATATTATGGCCTTATTGGGCTTAGTGGGACTAAAAGGAAGGAAAACACCAGGTTTGGAAAATTTAGCAGGAAATGGCATAAAAAAAAAAATACATCCGTCAGTGGCGGATCTAAAAGAAAAATCCATGGGTATCCCAAAACAGTTTCAGCGTACATTCATAAACACGATAATGAATAAAGTGAAACACGTAATAGATTTCTCCTGTTCGGCTTCTAAAAAATTAAAATCGAGTCATTACATTGTCACCTGTTTACTTTATAAAATGTTTTGCAGAGTGACAGAATCAGAACTTTTCAACTAGAGGGCCACTATAGTTTTACGCAACTATTAACTAGTTAACACAAGGCGTAGTCACCAATAATGTCATTTTTAACAATTTAGCTTTTAATTGCGTTTTATTGTAATTACAACTATTACTATCAAATAATTTTTTTTATAATTAGTGGTATATAATAACTTTATTGAGACCTTAATGTTTTTCTAAGAGTGCTTTTACTAAAATCTCATTGATAAAAATATATACATTAAAAAAATAGTAAGCACTAATGACAATGAAATAACTATTGCATAGCGAAAGCTGTAAAACAATAAACACTAATTAAATATAATGATAACTAAATAACTAATCTATGTAATCAGTAAAAAAATTGATTCTTTTAAGTAAATCAATAATAATTTAAAAATTCTTCATAAAATAAAAATAAAAACAAAATATTGAAATCTTTTACTTTATTTAATGATGTGTGCATTGCAAGTGTGTATAACGAATTTTCAGCTTCGTCTTCGTCACCGTCCTCGTCGTTTGTGTTGTTCCATATATGTTCTACCAAATCCTGTTGAAGGTTTGCATGCGTGTAGTCGTTGGTTAGCGCGAACGAGTTTAAATCCTGTTGCGTCGGATCTACCGGGACAGTATTCCCGTAAGATGCATTCTCATCATACTCACAAATCGCCCGACCTTCAATAATCATGTTTTGGAGCAAAATGCAAGCGTACATACAAAGGCGCAACCTCTTCGGTGTGAACGCACGTGCCGGTTGTTGAATGATGGCCCATTTTTTTAAAAACACCAAAACAACGTTCGATGTATTTTCTTGCAGCTTCTTGACGCTTGGCGAATTTTAACATTTTTTCGTCCTCGGGAAATTGAATTTTTTTTTTAGTTCAACACCAATCTCCTTCTATAATCTATTTGAGTTTAGAGCAAATCACAAATCATGGGTTGGTAGACGGGCAACAAGCTGCGCCGCCACCCCCTTTTGAAATGGAATAGTCTTGACAATTGTAGACCAAGACGGATATATTCCGTCTGCAAGATAATACCCGCGTCTATACTCAACCCCAGAAACTGTAAAAGGGGTGTCAGGACCGGTTCCATTAACGACATCGCTAAAGATCGCCGATTGATATAGCACGTTGAGGTCGTTGAGTGAACCAGGGAGACCAAAGAAAGAATGCCAGATCCACAAATCTTGTGACGCCACGGCCTCAAGTATTAAGGTTGGATGGTCTTGATCACCTCATGTGTATTGGCCGCGCCACGCAGTCGGGCAGTTATGCCACGCCCAATGCATACAATCAATGCTACCAAGCATTCCCGGAAACCCGTGTCGTGCTTCATGAGTTTGGTACAACTGTTGAACATCATACGCGTTTGGTTTCTGCAAATATTTTTTGCTATACAGTTTCACCACATTATGGCAAAACCGATACAAACATTCCCGCGTAGTTCTTGCCGACATCTGTAAATACTCGTCCAAAGCGTCGGCCACTGTCCCGTACGCCAGTTGGCGAATGCCCGCAGTACACTTTTGTAACAACCCTCAATAAAAACCGACACCCTCATAATATTTCCGACACCCTATTATATATTAAAATGTCCCAATATGTCTTTAAATACACACCGTATGTGAAAATCGAGCCCAAAATACAGTATAGTAGTAAAAATAAATTAAAAATCTGATTTTTAAGCTGAGGCGGGCCGCATAGACCCACCCCAACCTTTACGCGGGCGGTATCAAGGATTAAAATATGAATTCGTTGATTATTAAGTTCAGGCGGGCCGTGTAAGACCCCGTTTAGTTAACGCGAGCCGCGTGAGATCAAGAACGCAGAGACACCCTAGGCCGACACGTGTCAACATCGTGGCGGACCTACCTGATGAGCCGGACAAGCTAGTCCGTTGACTAGCTTTGACGCGGGCCGCGTAGACCTTCGTCTACTCTTACGCGGGCCGCGAGAGACCCAGATTCAGCAACTATATATAGAACGCATCGGGTTTCAGTATTCCTCGTTCATTTCTTTTCTTTCTTAACGAAATTCTGAGTAGTATAAGTAATACACGGGTATTATACCCCCTAATTAGCGAGGTTCTGCTCCGTTGTAAGTATTATAACCCCAATTTCGTATTAGATACGCTGCCCGATTGATTTAGGGTTCCGTAACAACTGTCGTGGTTCTGCCCGACGTAGTTGTTGGAATACCGTCTCGGGGAGGGTATCATTAATATTTTCAAAGGGTTACTATACTAATCTATGTACATTTATGTAAATTATAGATTAATCCCAGGAAACCCTTACGCGAAGTCTAAGATAGCAATGTGAGTTTATCCTCTTTTTGTTAACCTTTTTGTAATAATTTACAAAACCTTAAATGTTTTACAATGTGATTAAGCGGTGATTGAGTCTTTGTAGTTCTTCAATTACTGCCGGTATGTTGGGGTTTTGTATACAAAATTTACTACACTGTGAGTAGTAAGTCGGGACGACAATACGTTACCATTGGACAACGAGTTAGCCAATGTGTAATATGACCCACCAGTCAGGATTGACAGTACTGAATGAGTAATTGTGTAGAAATAAACAATGTGATCGCTCTCAATACTGTTTTAATTGATAAAATATTACTTGATTAAACTGGGATTCACTCACCAGTATTTCCCACTAACAAATGTTTTTAAAACGCGTTTCAGGTAACACAATGTGACAACCAATTAATAAAAAGCCAGTTGGAGAGCACTGAAGGCTTGGGAAAAATGTGGCTATAAAAGTTACCTAAAAAACGATGTTTTAAATTCAATAAAATAGGGTTATCCCTATAAACATATTGTAATAAGAAACTTGGGTTTTACCCATGTGATTATTAATATCAAATGTGGTGGTTTTACTCTGATAAACATTTCCTAACTACGGTCCTGAGGTAATTTCCGCTGCCAAATTAACCAACTGATACCACCAAAATTCTGAGTTCGCGTCCGCCCGTTCCCGGGACAGATAAGGGATCGGGGGTTGCGACAGAAGGTGGTATCAGAGCCTAGCCACTGGTCTAAGCCAAAGAAGTGTTCTGCTGACACTTAAAATCTAAATTTTGTGTTAGGAAATAATTTATGTGATTATGTGTTTTGTGTTATTTGACTATTTGTTAGTTTACAGTATGAGTGATCAAGGACCCTCAATTGTCTGATTCACCTAGGAGTGAAGGTACCTCTTCACAGCCTGCCCTTTCTGGGTATTCTGCTGATCGGGAAGAAGGGATGTTTGCCTTTAAAGCTCAGTCAGAAGAGCCATTCCCTCATAAGAAAAGAGGATGGTTCAGTAAGGAAGCATTTGCACGTAGGAAAAGAATGCGAAAGTTGCAACAGCAAAGAGTTCTAGCAACCGCTAAGCGAAAAACAGATGCCCATACACAGGATATGCTTAATAGAAGCCTAGCCAATTTCCATATCCTAGCTACAACTGCTGCTGACCCAAGTCTGAAACAACTAGTAGCCCCACAACCCTTACCTTTGATTCCCACTCAACCGATGGAGGTAGAAATGCCTGATTTTAACTCTGAGGAGATACCTAGAATACCAGCCCCTAATCCTCTAGATCCAAATTACGATCCATGGTTTGATGATCTTAGGGATTATGTGCCACGCTATCACTTAAACGAAGAAACCTTGCCGAACTTAGCAGCGTATCCAGGTTTGGACCCACTAGATCCCTATTTTGACAATGATGAATACATTAGGGAGATTTTAGAGAATCCATACCCTTAGGAGAATCCAGTACCTCAGTACCCAGAGCCAATACCAGTACCTGCACCCCCAATGAGTGCAGAGAATTTGCAAGAACTCCGAAATTTTGGAGAAGAAATTATAGAAAGTAGTGAGAGAATGAGGTATGTAGGAGAGCAACTCGTATGGAAATACGATGAGCGCCAGATGGATTTCGGGGGAAATCCATATCCATGAAAGAGATGATAAAGTTAGTAATAATAATAAATAAAATATGTGTAATAATAATAATAATAAATCTATCGTAGTATAGACCACTCTGTGGTTAACGAGGCATAGTAGTATTGTAATTTTTAATTTCTGTTTTAGTGTGTATTTGACGCATACTATAGCAAAAAGAGTAAAGTCGCAATGCACGACGCTTTTGACCAATATGGATATTATGTGGTTGTTACTTAAACTATTTAATTATTCTATTAATGATTGGTAAATGTTTAAAATTCAGATGACCGACGAAGGAAATCAAGGAAATCTGAATAATGATAACCAGAGTAACATTAACGTAGTTAATAAGAATCCAAGCATCAATAACAATGGAAACCAAATGGATAATAGTGTCGTTCAACATATAGTGGCATAAGGAATCATAGATGCCATGCCATTTATTATTCAAATGATTCAAGAAGCGAATAATAAAAGTAAGCATAGCTGTAAGCGACCCATCGAACCAGAAAACAGCGTGAACAATGGACCGGTACTTCAAATGTCCATTCCCAAAAAGAGAAGAACTGTGTCTTACTGTTGTTCTTATAAAGAATTCTGGTCTTGTAAACCAATGGAATTCTCGGGCAACGAAGGGGCCATTGCAACCCTACGCTGGATAGAGAAAACTGAGGCAGTCTTAAGAATAAGTAAGTGTGCTGAAGAAGATAAGATAATGTTTGCTTCTAATCTATTTAAGAATTCAACACTAGAATGGTGGAACACTATCCTCCAATCAAGAGGAAGTGATAGAACCTACAATATGGAATGGGAAGAATTTAAGGATAAGGTAGAAAGGAAATTCTACCCACCCAATGAGAAAGAACAGATAGCAAACAAATTCCTAAACCTTAGGATGACTGGTGTGGATAGTAAGGGATACACTAAATTATTCTTCGAATATGCTAGAATAGTGCCAACTCTTGCTTCACCAGAACCAGTGTTAATCTCTCGTTATATCTGGGGATTAATTGGGGAGATAAGACACGTAGTCAAGGCAGCTAGACCTCAAACCATAAAAGAAGCTGTAGAACTAGCAAATACCTTGACAGATGAATTAGTCCGTACCCAAGAAGAGGATCAAAGGAGGAACCTAACCCATAAGCTCACACAAGAATTTCGTTCTGGAAATTTTAATCGTGAGAAAAATATAGGTTCTACCTCTACACCTTACTGTAAGAATTGCAAAAGAAAGCATTCAGGAAGATGCTCCATATACTGTAACTTTTGCAAAATATCGGGACACAAGGAAGAAGACTGCAGGAAGAAAGCTAATAACAGGATATGTTACAACTGCGGAGAACAAGGTCATATCATGTCACGGCCCTCGGCCCCGGTTTGACCCGGTCCAGAGCCGCGAGGCAGGAAATCACGTGGTATCTAATTTAGTGACAGCGGAAGTCTTTTTAAACAGGATCGATTAATATTAAAACTGCTTGTTTATATATAATATAGGGATAAATCCCATAATTTACAATAAAGTGATTTCACTGGGAAATCTTTATTTCTCAAAACATGTTTCTTTATTTATTTACATTGAGCCACTTTTCTAAGCTTGTAGTGCTCCACGGCACTTTTCCTTTGCTCACAACAGATTACCTGAAACATGTTTGAAAAAGGTTTTGTCAGCAGGGAATTACTGAGTGAATCATTCAGTTTTACTAAAACGACACGTTTGTTATAATTCACAGTATTAAGAGAGATTACAATGTTTCTGATATCAAACCAACTACCCACAGTATTTGTCACTCGACTCATTTCGGTGACTGTGGTCATATCACCCATTGGCTGCCCCAAGGGTAACGAATATCACTAATTAGGTTCGCCCACCTAAAGTGACAACAACAATAGTAATGTGCACACTACCCCACATACCGGCTGTAATTTGGTGACTACATAAACTTAATCACTGTAATTATAATATTGAAAATAAACATACTTTTGTAAACAAAATTTGATAAAAAGAGAATGACTCACATTGTAGATTTAACGAGCAGAGTATAAGCCTACTGATTAGCCTTGATTAACCTAATTTAAATAACAATGCACACACAAACAGGTTAGTAACTAATACAGCAGTTATGACAATTCACGAGATTAAACCCTCACAACGATTTACAAGTGCAATACTTAACAATTCAGCGGATTCACAACGAATGACAGAGTATAGTCCGAGTTCGAACAGCACTCAAACATTCAAGTCGAAATCACGATGAATAACAAAGTATAAACTCAATTTGAGCGGCACTTAAACAATCGTTGGATAGTTATAATCGATCGGACGTTGAATCGTAATAGCGATCGAGTTATTACCCTGATTGTGGCAGCACTTCGTGATCAGTGTGTGTTTTGTGGACTGTTTCTGTTATAACTCAGCCTACGTAAAACGAATTTACGTCGTTTCAAAGACAGAATTCAAGTCCCAAGGCCCTGTATTTATACAAGAAATTGACATCTCCCGCGTGTCGCGGAAGATGTCCGGGATGTTGTCGCGACTCGCCTGGGGTACACATCTATCCTAGGGTAGCCTTGTCACTAGTATAGGCATGCTGAGTTGATAGTTCATGAAATTTAAATCTAGACAACGCAATTTAGAGATAATCGTCAATTTAGGGTTTACCCCCCTTTAGTTTTAGGGGCCCTAATCCTGATTCTAAATGTTCTGAAAATTTTAGGGATTATGCAGAATTGCTTGGGTTTCTTAATTAGGGTTTCCTGTTGGCCAAATTAAAATAATAATTTAGGACTTTTGATGAGAGTTGTTACATTCTCCCTACCTTAATAAAAATCTCGTCCTCGAGATTTACTGGAATAAATGAGGATACTTTCTCTTCATTTCTGATTCCAGCTCCCAAGTGTATTCAGCTCCTCTCTTTGAATCCCATCTGACTTTGACTAAAACTGATCGTTTATGTTTGAGAAATTTGATCTTTCGATCTTCAATTTGAAGAGGTTTCTCAACAAATTTCAGCTTTTCGTTTACCTCTATATCTCGAAGAGGTACTACCAGTGATTCTTCTGATAAGCATTTCTTGAGATTGGATACATGAAATACATCATGTACTCCAGCTAATTCTTCTGGTAGTTGTAAACGATAAGCAACTGGTCCTATACGTTGGATCACAGAAAATGGTCCTATGTATCTTGGACTTAGCTTTCCTTTCTTACCGAATCGAACAACTCCTTTCCAAGGGGAAACTTTTAATAGTACTTTGTCTCCCACTTGGAATTCAAGTGGCTTGAGTCGATTATCTGCATAACTCTTCTGACGATCTCGAGCTGTTTTCAGTCTTTCCTTGATCTGAGTTATCTTGTCAGTAGTTTCTTGCACAATTTCTGGACCTGATAATAGACTTTCTCCTATTTCTGCCCAACATACTGGAGTTCTGCACTTACGTCCATATAGTGCTTCAAATGGAGCAGTTTCAATGCTTGAATGATAACTATTATTATAGGAGAATTCAATTAATGGTAAATAATCATCCCAGTTTCCACCAAAATCTATTACACATGCTCGAAGCATGTCTTCTAGAGTTTGGATCGTTCTTTCACTTTGTCCGTCTGTTTGAGGATGATATGCAGTACTCAGATTTAGTCGAGTTCCCATAGCTTGCTGGAAACTTTTCCAAAAATGAGAAGTGAAACGACTATCCCTATCTGATACAATGGAGAGTGGGACTCCATGTAAAGATACCACTTCGTCTACGTACAACTTGGCTAGCCTTTCCATGCTAAAGGTTTCCTTTATTGGTAGAAAATGAGCTGATTTGGTTAATCGATCTACAATTACCCAAATCGCATCATTACCTTTTCTGGTCTTAGGCAATTTAGTAACAAAATCCATTGTTATGAGTTCCCATTTCCATACTGGCATTTCCAATTGTTGTAGTAGTCCTGAAGGTTTCTGGTGTTCGGCTTTAACTTGTGAACAAGTAAGACACTTAGAAACATATCTTGCTATATCTTTCTTCATGCCTATCCACCAGAAATTCTTTCTTAAATCGTGGTACATCTTATTGTTTCCAGGGTGCATAGTATACCTAGATTTATGAGCTTCCTCTAAAATCTTATTTCTTAATTCTCCTTGCTTAGGTACCCAAATTCGTTTCTTATGGAATCTCCAAATTCCATCTGCTCCTTGTTCTAATTCCTTTATACGTCCTTTCATTCCTTCAGCATCATCCTTGATTGCTATATCTTGAACATTCTTTAATTGTTCCATTAAATCTACTTGTAGATTTAATCTAAGAGCACGAACTCGCTTTTGTTTTTCCTGATACTTACGACTTAAGGCATCTGCAACTACATTTGCCTTTCCTTCGTGATATTGAATATCACAGTCGTAATCGCTTAGAACTTCCATCCATCTTCTTTGCCTCATATTTAACTCTTTCTGCCCAAATATATACCTTAAACTTTTATGATCTGTATAAACAGTAAACTTACTTCCATACAGATAATGTCTCCAGATTTTCAAAGCAAAAATTATGGCTCCTAATTCTAAGTCATGAGTCGTATAATTCTCCTCGTGCTTTCTCAACTGCCGGGAGGCATACGCAATTACCTTCTTGCGTTGCATCAACACACATCCGAATCCTAATTTTGAAGCATCACAATATACTTCAAAATCTTCTGTTCCTTCGGGCAATGCTAAAATTGGAGCATTCGTCAATCGGTGCTTTAAAATCTTAAAAGCTTCTTCTTGCCTATGTCCCCATTCAAACTTAGCGGCTTTACAGGTTAACTTAGTCAAAGGTACAGCTATCTTAGAGAAATCCTTAATAAATCGTCTGTAGTATCCAGCTAAGCCTAGAAAACTTCTAATTTCCATAGCTGTTTGTGGGACCTTCCATTTGGTGATTGCTTCTATTTTAGCAGGATCTACGTGAATTCCTTCGTGATTCACCACGTGACCTAAAAATTGTACTTCTTGCAGCCAGAATTCACACTTCGAGAATTTGGCATAAAGTTTTTCCTTTCTTAACAAAGTTAAGAGTGCATGCAAGTGTTCGCAATGTTCTTCCTGACTTTTGGAATAAATAAGTATATCGTCGATGAATACGATTACAAATTTATCCAAGTATGGCTTACAGATCCAATTCATCATGTCCATAAATGCTGCTGGGGCATTTGTTAGTCCAAAGGGCATGACTGTAAACTCATAATGGCCATACCTAGTTCTGAAAGCAGTTTTAGGTATGTCTTCTTCTTGTACTTTTAACTGGTGATATCCGGATCTTAAGTCTATCTTAGAAAAATACCTAGCGCCTTGAAGTTGATCAAAAAGATCGTCAATCCTAGGTAATGGGTATCGATTCTTAATTGTAACTTTATTTAGTTCTCTATAATCGATACACATTCTCATCGATCCATCTTTCTTTTTCACAAACAACACTGGTGCTCCCCAAGGGGATGAACTAGGTTGTATAAATCCTTTGCTTAATAACTCATCTAGCTGCTTTTTCAATTCTAGCATTTCGGTGGGTGCTAATCGATAAGGTGCCTTGGCTATTGGTGTAGTACCCAGAATTAGATGGATTCTAAACTCTACTTCTCTATCAGGTGGTAACCCAGGTAATTCTTCTGGAAAGATGTCTGGGTATTCTGAAACTACAGGAATTTCCTTAAATTCTTTATCCTTAGTGCTAATGATTACTGAAATCATATACACTATTCCTTGCTTTCGTTCATAATTAGCAACTTTCATTACTGATATGAACTTCATAGGCTTACGTGGTTTATCACCTGTAATCCTAATTACTTCTCCGGTAGGTGCCTGAATTTCTATGGAATTCTTATCACAGAGAATTCGAGCATGGTTGGCTATTAACCAATCCATTCCTAACACAACATCGAATTCGGCTAATTTCATAGGTAACAGCTTTACAGAAAACTTATGGCCTAACAGTTCTATCTTTCCTTCTTGCAAAACTTTATTTATGTTAACAGAATTCCCGTCTGCCGTTTCGACTGTAAAAATTTGCCTAAGGGTAGTTAAGGGTAAGTTAAGGGCTTGGCAAAATGAAGTATTGATAAAACTTTGGTTTGCACCAGAGTCAAATAACACTTTTGCATAAACGTCGTGGACCAAGAATGTACCAGCTATGACGTCAGGGATTAGTTCGGCTTCTTGAGTGGTTAGCTGGAATGCTCGGGCATTCTTCTTTGTTGTTCCATCAGCTGGTTTGCCTTTATTGTCTGCAGTTTTAATCAATTTAGGACATTCTGTTTTGTAATGTCCTGTTTCTCCACAGTTATAGCAGACTATGGTTTTCTTTTTGCAATTTTCTTCACGATGTTCTGCCATTTTGCAGAAGTTGCAGATTACATTGCATTTTCCAAAATGATTCTTTTTGCAATTTCTGCAAAAAGGCGGATGTGCAGATTGTCTCCTTCCTCTTTTCTTGAACCTATTATTATCATTACCCACACGAAATCCTTAGGTAATCTTTTGAGCCAATTCCTTCTTTCGATCTTCTTCTCTTGTGCGCACTAGTTCATCAGTTAGGGTATTAGCTAGTTCCACAGCATCGTCAATAGTGCGAGGTCTCGCAGCTTTAACGATGTTACGAATTTCACTAATTAATCCCCAAATGTAACGGGAAATGAGTACCGGTTCTGGCGAAGCCAGTGTTGGTACCACTCTAGCATATTCAAAGAATGTCGAAGTATAACCGCGACACTCTATGCCTACCATACGATGATTTAGGAACTTATTTGCCATTTGTTCCTTTTCATATTCAGGACAATATTTTCTTTCTACAAGAATTTTAAATTCTTCCCAGTTTATAGCATAAGCTATCCTCCTTCCTTTTGCTTGTAATACGGTGTTCCACCATTCTAGTGCCCCTTCTTTGAACAAATTTGACGCATACATAACCTGGTCTTCTTCGGAACACTTACTTATTGCAATTACTGCTTCGGTTTTCTCTAACCAACGCAGTACTGCAGTTGCTCCTTCGTTGCCTGCAAATTCAGCAGGTTTGCAAGCAAGAAATTCTTTGAAAGTGCAACCAGGTGTTGCGGCTTTCATTTTCTTAGGAGGTGGAGCCTGTCGTGGATTATTATCGTCATGATTGCCGCCTCCATTTACACTATTACTAAAATTGTCTTCCTGAGTACGTTTACTAGGAATGATTTGTTGTGGTTCAACAGGTTTCTGAGCAGCAGCCATGATTGCTGGAATAGCATTAGCTATCCCTTGAGTGATGATGTTTTCAATATCTTGTCTAGTCATATACTGGTTTTCCTGATTTTGTTCAGATTGATTCCCTTCATTAACTGGTTCATTACTAGCGTTTTCCATCTGATAATTATTATAAATATAACTATTAGTATCAAATGATTGTAAATAAACCAATTACACCGAAGCACATAAAATCTTACAACACAGATATATATCCAAAATCGTCGAGGTTTCGACTTCTATTTTGCTTTATATATTATATAAGCATCCATACACACTGTTTATCTTACAATGTTTTATTTCCCATTTTACAGAGTTATATTTAACTATTATTATTATTATACAAACATTCTTCCCAACCCCACTATTCTTTGGTCAACTGGCAGTTTAGTAGCGACGCTCCCTTTCGTCGTATTTCCAGGAGATTTGTTCCCCATTTCCCGGATCCTATTCCCTGTACCTATCAGTTCTTCACCGAACTGACGGAGTTCGGCTAAGTTTTCGTTGCTCATTGGAGGATTGGGGATAGGTTCTGGATCAAACTGTGGAAGGAAGGAATAAGGACTATTGATTATATTTTGGAATTTCCAGTCATTCGTCCACCATTCTTCCATTTGGCCTAAAGGTCGAGTGTGGATTAGTGGGTCTGGAATAGCTGGTTCCAGATTTACAGAAAGTTGGTTTTCAGCTAGGTAAGGATATAGATTATTATGGATAGGGCTAATGACATCACAATTTGCCAGTAGACGGTCTATTTCGTCTTGAAATGTGATTTCTTCAGGTTGTCTAGAGCTCTATCCAATTTCTATTCCTTTTTGTTTAGAATCTTTCCTGATTTCTATCTCTGCTGGATTAGAACTTTCTCTGATTTCGATTCCTTTTCCTTTTTCTATAGGGTTTTCTATTTTGGGGAGTTTCCTAGTGGCTGGCTTTCTCCTGCGCACTTTCCTCCATCCTACATATCTTCTTCTCTTTTTAGGTTTTGCTTTTTCCAGCGGTGGAGCTTGGAATTCCATAGGTTCCTCTATGTCAGCAATATAACCAGTAAAGTCATGGGAGACTTCAATTGGTACTGGGTAGAGGTTGAGATTCTGAAATGCTTCCGATATCTCATTCATGCTGGAGAGCATATATGCAAAATGCACAAAAATGCTAAGTTAAAACTTTGGAACAAAGTTTTACAAATAAACATTAAAGTTTTATTGCATACTGATTTGTACAAAAGACCACAGGAAAGAGAACACACTATAATTTATTTATTTACTGGGTATTAATTTTCTACTAGACCAGGCTTATTGATAGTTTAGAGGTTTGCATTCTCTGCTACGGTAGCTAACATATAAAGATTTGCCCATTTTCATCTAATTTATCTTCCCAAGGTGATCTATTGCCTAATTCCTGGATTTCTGAATTAAACCTCACTTTCTTGACTTGGGGTTTCTTTATTTTCTCCTGTCCCTTCCTAAGAATCAAATTTCTTTTATCTCGGGTGAGAGGATTTTCATAATTTGCTTTACGGACAAAAATCCCTTCTTCCAGATCTGCTGGGTGTTTGGAGGAAGAGGTTCCTTTTTCTGTGGGTGCAGTATCTAATTTGTGGTAGATAGCAGAAAGCTTTTGTTTACCCATACTGTAACTCAACAATTAATCAGTTAATAAAACATGTTTTCATAGAATGGCAATTAAATTTCCTAAGTATCTCTTAATTACTTTAATAGGCTAAAATCAATAGCAAGCTTAAATCAGTGGCTCTGATACCACCTTTTCCTGTCACGGCCCTCGGCCCCGGTTTGACCCGGTCCAGAGACGCGAGGCAGGAAATCACGTGGTATCTAATTTAGTGACAGCGGAAGTCTTTTTAAACAGGATCGATTAATATTAAAACTGCTTGTTTATATATAATATAGGGATAAATCCCATAATTTACAATAAAGTGATTTCACTGGGAAATCTTTATTTCTCAAAACATGTTTCTTTATTTATTTACATTGAGCCACTTTTCTAAGCTTGTAGTGCTCCACGGCACTTTTCCTTTGCTCACAACAGATTACCTGAAACATGTTTGAAAAAGGTTTTGTCAGCAGGGAAATACTGAGTGAATCATTCAGTTTTACTAAAACGACACGTTTGTTATAATTCACAGTATTAAGAGAGATTACAATGTTTCTGATATCAAACCAACTACCCACAGTATTTGTCACTCGACTCATTTCGGTGACTGTGGTCATATCACCCATTGGCTGCCCCAAGGGTAACGAATATCACTAATTAGGCTCGCCCACCTAAAGTGACAACAACAATAGTAATGTGCACACTACCCCACATACCGGCTGTAATTTGGTGACTACATAAACTTAATCACTGTAATTATAATATTGAAAATAAACATACTTTTGTAAACAGATTTGATAAAAAGAGAATGACTCACATTGTAGATTTAACGAGCAGAGTATAAGCCTACTGATTAGCCTTGATTAACCTAATTTAAATAACAATGCACACACAAACAGGTTAGTAACTAATACAGCAGTTACGACAATTCACGAGATTAAACCCTCACAACGATTTACAAGTGCAATACTTAACAATTCAGCGGATTCACAACGAATGACAGAGTATAGTCCGAGTTCGAACAGCACTCAAACATTCAAGTCGAAATCACGATGAATAACAAAGTATAAACTCAATTTGAGCGGCACTTAAACAATCGTTGGATAGTTATAATCGATCGGACGTTGAATCGTAATAGCGATCGAGTTATTACCCAGATTGTGGCAGCACTTCGTGATCAGTGTGCGTTTTGTGGACTGTTTCTGTTATAACTCAGCCTACGTAAAACGAATTTACGTCGTTTCAAAGACAGAATTCAAGTCCCAAGGCCCTGTATTTATACAAGAAATTGACATCTCCCGCGTGTCGCGGAAGATGTCCGGGATGTTGTCGCGACTCGCCTGGGGTACACATCTATCCTAGGGTAGCCTTGTCACTGTTTTAGGCTTGCTGAGTTGATAGTTCGTGAAATTTAAATCTAGACAACGCAATTTAGAGATAATCGTCAATTTAGGGTTTACCCCCCTTTAGTTTTAGGGGCCCTAATCCTAATTCTAAATGTTCTGAAAATTTTAGGGATTATGCAGAATTGCTTGGGTTTCTTAATTAGGGTTTCCTATTGGCCAAATTAAAATAATAATTTAGGACTTTTGATGAGAGTTGTTACATATCAAGCCTAATTGCCCGAAATTAGCTCCAGCTACAAACAACAAGAATACTAAAAATGCTAGAGCATTTGTTCTGACTGCAGATGAAGCTAAGATGATTCGAGATGTCATAGCTGGTACGTTTTTAGTTAATGATGCCTTTGCTAAAGTATTATTTGACTCTGGTGCAAACCAAAGTTTTATTAATACATCATTTTGAAAACTTCTAAATCAGTCATTAACTAAACTACCACAATAATGCTTAGTAGAGACAGCTATTGGAGAAACTGTTAGGATTTCTGAAATCTTGCAGGGAGCAAGTATAAAAATTTTAAATCAGAAATTTATTGCAAACCTTTATCCCATGAATCTGGCAGGATTTGATGTCGTTTTAGGAATGGATTGGTTAATAGCCAATAAAGCCAGTATTTTATGTGATCAAAAGTCAATTCAAGTAAATTCACCAAAAGGTAAAACGATCACAATTAAAAGAGATAAACCATCTAGATCCACAAAATTCATCTCTGTGATGAAAATGGCAAGTTACATAAGAAAATGATCATTAGTGTATTTTGATTTCTATAATCACTAACACTAAAGGAAAGGATTTAAAAGATATTCCAGTAGTATCCCAGTTTTCAGATGTATTTCCAGAAGAATTGCCAGGGCAACCTCCAGATAGGGAAGTTGAATTCAGAATCCATTTAATACCAGGAACAACACCGATTGCCAAAGCACCTTTTCGTTTGGCACCCGCAGAAATGCAGGAACTGAAGAAACAATTAGACGAATTGTTGAAGAAAGGATTCATACAGCCAAGTTCATCACCTTGGGGAGCACCAATCTTATTCGTTAAAAAGAACGACGGATCAATGCGTATGTGCATTGACTACCGTGAATTTAACAAGGTTACGATTAAGAATCGGTACCCATTACCGAGAATCGATGATCTGTTTGATCAACTGCAAGGAGCTCGATTTTTCTCTAAAATCGATTTAAGATCAGGATATCATCAATTAAAGGTACAGGAAGAGGACATTCCTAAGACCGCATTCAGAACAAGGTATGGCCATTATGAATTTAATGTCATGCCATTTGGTTTAACCAATGCCCCAGCTGCATTTATGGACATGATGAACCGAATATGTAAGCCATATTTGGATAAATTCATAATTGTCTTCATAGATGATTTTCTCATTTACTCCAAGAATAAAGAGGATCATGCAAAGCATTTGCACGCACTTTTAAGTTTGTTAAGAAAGGAAAAGCTTTATGCTAAATTTTCAAAGTGCGAATTTTGGTTAGAGCAGGTACAGTTTCTCGGACACCTAGTCAATCATGAAGGAATTCATGTGGATCCAACAAAAATCGAGGCGATTACTAAATGGAAAACCCCTGAATCACCTACCGAGGTTAGAAGTTTCTTAGGATTGACCGGTTATTATAGAAGATTTATTCAAGATTTCTCTAGAATAGCCATTCCCTTAACTAAGCTAACTTAACCTGTAAATCTGTTAAGTTTGAATGGGGATTAAAACAAGAAGAAGCCTTTAGAATCCTTAAGCAAAGATTAACCCATACACCCATACTAGCATTACCAGAAGGAGCTGAAGACTTTGTAGTCTATTGTGACGCTTCCAAATTAGGTTATGGATGTGTATTGATGCAACGACAAAAAGTTATAGCTTACACATCTAGACAACTTAAGAATCATGAAGAGAATTATTCAACCCATGATTTAGAGTTAGGAGCTATAATTTTTGCTCTTAAGATTTGGAGACATTACCTTTACGGTAGTAAGTTTACTGTATTCACCAATCATAAGAGTTTAAGGTATGTTTTCAAGCAAAAGGAGTTGAATATGAGACAAAGACGTTGGATGGGAATGCTTATTGATTATGATTGTGATATCCAGTATCATGAAGGAAAAGCAAATGTAGTAGCAGATGCTTTAAGCCGAAAGTGTCATGAAAAGCCAAAAATGGTACGTTCTCTTAAATTAAATCTGCAAGTAATTTAAATGATCAAATAAGAGAAGCACAAGAATCAGTAATACTGAAAAACTAAAAGGTATGATTAAGGAATTAGAACAAGGAACAGATGAAATTTGGAGATTCCATAAAAAGAGAATATGGATACCTAAATTAGGAAACCTACATTGTCACGGCCCCCGACCCCATCCCAGGAGCGGGTGCCATGAGCCAGTCAAGTGGTACCGGTGTTTATTAATTTGGCAGCGGAAAATTTTTCAGCAGGATCGTAGTTAGGAAATGATTTCAGAGTTTATAAAACACTAACTTTTAATAATAAATAATATTTCCTTCAATTGTTTTTATGGGGATAAACCCAAATAAATAAAACATAATTTTCTTCTTTTATTATAGCCACTTTATTTAAGCCTTCAGTGCTCCATAGCTGGCTTCTACTATCCTTACATCAAGTTACCTGAAACGTGTTTTGAAAACATTTTATCAGTAATAAATACTGGCGAGTTCATTCCATTTTATAAAATATATTGTTATACTTTACAACATTAAGGGTTTTTATATTTGTTTATATTTACCCAACTCAATCAGTGTTTGTCACATGGTGGCAGTTCCGATGTGACAGTGGTCATATCACTCATTGGCTCACTTTCGTCCAATAGTGAATTTATCAAGTTATAGATATATAGTATATCTTACTATTATAACGGTCACTAGGCGATTCCTGTGACGGTGGTCAAATCATCGTTGATCATTCTCTCAACTAGTGACTCACCATATATATTACTAAATATGCGTTATGGGGCCACATATAAATTTAATATAATACATTCCTAACTATTTTATATAAAATGTTTATTAATGATTTATATTTTACTATAGTATGTTAAATTATATATTATATTTAATATAATACATAAACTAATTACATATAATTTATGTAGACACATGTGACTGGTTCACGTAGTGAACCATTAGGCTACAAGTAATGTGTTAATATGCATAAACACCTTCTGATATGAAACGTGTTGTTTAAATATGAGGTAATTATAACTTCTATATATAATTACCTTCGTTTAAACTAATTATAAATAATATAGTTTAAATGTGAAAGATGATTTAATCTGTGTCACTAGGCGATTCCCGTGACGATGATCAAATCACTGTTGATCATTCTTTCAACTAGTGACTCGGGTCATATTACTGTTGATCATTCTCTCAACTAGTAATTGTGGTCATATCACTGTTGATCATTCTTTCAACTAGTGACTCGGGTCATATTACTGTTGATCATTCTCTTAACTAGTAATTGTGGTCATATCACTGTTGATCATTCTTTCAACTAGTGACTCGAGTCATATTACTGTTGATCATTCTCTTAACTAGTAATTGTGGTCATATCACTGTTGATCATTCCACTACAAAAAAAGTGAGCATCAGAGACTAAATTATCAGAGACTGATATACCAGTCTCAAATACATAATTAGTCGCTAATATTTTTCCACCTTAGTTGAGACTAAATTTCAGTTACAAATATGTCTAGATAATATAAAGTTTTTGTGGGATCCTTTTTCGAGACTGAATGTCAGTCCCAAATAGATTCCTTTTGTAATGAAAAATGCCGCATATGTATTGACGACTGATCTGTCTCTAATATGGATGGAACGTATTAGAGACTAAAAATCAGTTCTTAAATGTCTAAAAGAGTAAGATAACTAGGGATTGATATTTAGTCTTAAAGGCCTTATATATATATATATATATATATATATATATATATATATATATATAGGAATAAGTTAAAATGAGAACCACCTCGAGTTGTAAGAACCAGCGAGAACCACCTCCGCGGGGGGCCGTTGACCACGATTTTTTTTTACAACTAGATGTGTATATTTTAACACCCTACGTAAAGTTTGGGTTCAAACGGCGCGCCCGAGGGGGTAGTTTTTTACGCCCAAAGTTTGGTTAAAAAAAAAGGAAAATTAAATAAATACAAAAAAACCCAAACTTTGGGCGTAAAAAACTACCCCCTCGGGCGCGCCGTTTAAACCCAAACTTTACGTAGGGTGTTAAAATATACACATCTAGTTGTAAAAAAAAATCGTGGTCAACGGCCCCCCGCGGGGGTGGTTCTCGCTGGTTCTTACAACTCGAGGTGGTTCTCATTTTAACATTCCCCTATATATATATATATATATACTAGTCACTTACCCGCGCGATGCGGCGGGAGTGGCAATTTACAATAGTATAATTGTTTACCGTTAGTTTATCCGTCGTCTCATGAAATATTGTATAGTACTTAAGTTAGTTTTCTTATTCGTGATACAATGGCACTGGTTTTTCTGTTAGTTTATCGATTATTTGGTGATCTTCTACAAGAATAGTACAAAACAAGGAAGTAGATGTAATTAAAAACAAGAAGAGTTCAAAACAGTCAAGTAGCTGGACAAAACAATAAAAACACCATGCGGGGAGTCTCTTGTATCTCTTCCTGTTTTACCAATACATCCGTTCGCTTATGACTTTCTTGTACCTTCTCCTCTACTGTACCAGATTTCGACACATAAAAAAATGTTAGACACCTACAGGTGGTTTAAAATAGTAATTAAAAGGTAATTTCAAACTAATTCGAGAAAAAAAAACTACAGGAAATGTAAAAGTTGTTCTAAGGTTCCCAAACCATTTCTTCATCCAATGGTGGTTCGTAAACCGCCCCAGGGTCAGTTTCGTACCCTTCAACCCAGCTCGGTAGTTCTTGTGTTTGACTGTGGTTTTCCACATAAGGGGGGTTTGAAGGTGGAGGATGCATAGGCAGTATAGGAGTGTTTGCCATCGGACGATGATGCCCCTCCTCAATTTGTAGTCCACCAAATTGTAGTTGAGCGAATGTATAGTCATACGCCCAATTCAACTCTTCATCCGTCCAACCAAATGGATCATCGTGTTCAAGGTTTGTCACCGGATGAGGGTTTGCCACCGGAGGTGGGTTTGACACCGGAGGTGGGTTTGACACCAGAGGTGGGTTTGTTGATCCTTGTGGTTCAATGGGAATTGGATAACCACCACCCATACCTCTCAATTGATATTTGTTTGGAGTGATTTATAAACTGAAAAATACAATTTTGATTGTATATAAAGATCAATTTTAAAGCAAATAAAAATAGTTTGATTAAATATAAAAAAAGGATTGTGTAAACTTAAACATACAATTTTTATTGGATATAAAGAACAATTTTCTTACCATGTTAAAAATTAACATCAAAGTAAACTGAAACACAAGGATTGTGTAAACTTAAAAACAAAATTTTTTATTGTAACATTTTTAACATCAAAGTTAAGTCAAATGTTTATTGGATTTATATTTTTTCGATTCCGCGATTTTGATGACAGCCATCAGACAACTGTTCCTCGTTAGTAGTCCTTTTCGATTCCGCGCTTTTGATAACAGTTGAGAATGACCTTTTGATACTAACAGTTAACGCTCTTTGTGATACTGTTTGAAACAGATTGTTGGGTCTTAGAATGACCTTTTGTTCATTCTATTATGCTGATTGCTGATTGGTAATGGCATGGTTATATTGGGTAACAGTTGACATTTTCTAGGTATTATTTGTTCTTATTTTTCGGCAAATGTTGGGATTGCTTGGTTGATGTGTGGTGCTCTTGGAATGGGTTTAAAAAATGAAGATCAAAGAAGGCAGTTAAACAATACATCTGGATTCAACAACAAAAACTAATTAATAAAAAAAAAACAAAGAGGCAGTTAAACAATACAGATCCAAAAACCACAGTTATTTCAACATTTACAACCTTCTAAAGTTAAAAGCCACAGTTAAAAATTAAAAAATAATGTTGTGTTCATTGGGTTTTAACTTAGGTTAAACTGTGTTGGGATTTCTTTAGTTAATATTTGTGGTCGTCAGTGACATCATCAAATGATAAAAGGTTTATAACTTTTGATCTTGATTTTTTTTAATGTCTGAATTCATCAGTCACAACTTTGGGGTGCAATTGTTTACGAAGTTTAGAAAGTAATCAGTAATCTGCACTTGAAGATTAATTACAATATTAGAACTTATAATATTTCGTTTTAACTTATATAGGATCATTTGATATGATGTTGTGAGGGTTTTTTCATATTATAGTTTGCATAAATGGGGAATTGCAAACATGGAAAACATAACAAACAAAATTACGGTGCCAAAATTAGAGAAAGGCGATAAACATAAACAGGTATGTATAGCAATTCAAACTTTGAATGTGAAAAGAATTTGAAAGGGCTATGGATGAGGAATTTAACCATAGGAATTGATGGAACTTAGGACTGGGTAAAATGTTAAATTGACTTTTTGAAAGGGTCCATACTTGAGTTTGCTGGGTAGACAACTCTTATGCATGTTTCATTATATTTTTTTCTTAAACAAGACATTGATTTAATTTATTTCACATAGGCAAAATAATTAACGAAAAGGACTTCAAAGAATACATATGCATTCAATTTTTTTGGAAATCATCCCTTCTTTTTTTAATTAGAATGACCATAAAAAAAAAAACAAAACAAAAGACAAACTAAATGATTATGTGCAGGGTCTTTTATTTGCCCAACACCATTTTCACCAACACCATTTAAGTTGGTGGTAACTATTGTCAAACTTTTATACCGACACAATTTTCAAATAACTATTCACTCTACATAAATATAACATCATGTTTAGTTCAAATAACTATTCGCTCTACATAAATATATCATTTTGTTTAGTTCAAATTTAGGCCGCCATTTTTGAAGTAAAATGCTTTAGAAAAGGAAAAGAAACTAATTAAATAAAAAACAAAGAGGCAGGATTTTAACCCTTTCAATTAAATAAAAAACAAAGAGGCAGTTAAATAAAAAACAAAGAGGCAGTTAAACAATACATCTGGATTTTAACCCTTTCAATTAAATAAAAAACAAAGAGGCAGTTAAACAATACATCTGGATTCAACAACAAAAACTAATTAATAAAAAAAAAAACAAAGAGGCAGTTAAACAATACAGATCCAAAAACCACAGTTATTTCAACATTTACAACCTTCTAAAGTTAAAAGCCACAGTTAAAAGTAACAAAAAAAACCAAGAAATTTAGAAGAACTTACAACAATGCAAGAGGCAGAATTTTGTTACAGACGACAAAAAATGTGAAACCTTGATGTGAGAGCCGAGAAACAACGCAAGATCCAGATGCAAAGAGTCAATATATTCTGAAATCGAAGTAAAATAGAAGTTGTTAGGTTGATGTTTTGAAGATTTAATTGATGCAAGATTTAAAAGTAGGATTTAGTTCAACTGAGATAAACTTACAATTTGAAAGTTTAATTCCTCTCAGTTGAGTGTTTGTAGAGTGTTGAGCTTGATGAAGTATTTGTAGAGACTGAAGCAAGCATGCTCTCTTTCAGACAACAGTAGATGTAAAAGCAGTAAGTCAGTTGAGTGTAGTTGAGGGTTTGTAGAGTGTTGAGCTTGATGAAGTACTTATAGAGACTAAAGCAAGCAAGAGACAACAGTAAACTCTGTTCTTTACAGCTGTAGATGTAAAGAAGTACACGGTAAGTAGTAAAAAAAACAAAAAGGACAAAAGTCAAACAAAATATCCTGACATTACTTGGTTTCTGAAAAAGTTGAGATATATTAAAAGATATTATTCTAACTAAAGACTTATTAAGAATATCAAAAAAGTCTTTGGATTATAACTTGAAGTTGGATTCTAACTAAACCATTTGGTATTTGAAAGGGGTAATACTTCCAGCTATACTCCACGGCTGAAATTTCATAGTTAAAATATTATATAGGTTAATCTTATTGTGCTTTTGCATATTCAGAGCAACACCTTTAGAGATTGTAGATCGCTTCTCTTCAACAACAGCATTTTTTCCATTGATCGTGATCGGTGAAGCCTGAACATTAAACAATACAATGTCACATTCAACTAAATAAACAAAATCATGTTGTTAACTTGTCACATGTATTATGAACTAAAAAGATTTAACAGAGACCGTACATCCATAGTAGTGGTTATGCTCATAGAACCATCTTCCTCAGTCCGTAAACCATGTTTCTTGGAGATACAGTCGTTTGTGCTTTCGTGTGCCTGCAAAAACACAACAAAAAAGCAATCATCTTTCAGAGATAGAAACATTGTAAAACAGAAAAAAAAAAATAGGCAGGTTGGATAAAGGGTCAAAAGTAAAACCAGTAATCCTTAAGATCAAAACAATCTGGATCGAGGGTTTTATGGAATAAGCAAATAAGTCAAAGCATTTCCTTTTTCAGTAACATGTATTCTTTATTGTATTCCCTTTTGACACATTAAAAAAACACTATAACCCATTCGGGGCAAATGGGACTAATCTTTAGATAAAAAAGCAATGCATTTTAAGATTAAAAACACATGGTCAATTTGAAAAAATGAATAAATAAAAAATTGGCAGGTTTAATAACGGGTCAAAACCAGTAATTCTCCAGGTCAAAACAATCTGGATCGGTCGTAACTAATGCAATAAGCAAATAAGTCAACTCATTTCCTTTTCTGGCAAACATATTTTCTACATTAAATTCCCTTTGACCTATTAAAAAAGAATATAACCCACAAGGAACTTTTAAATAAATAAGCAATTATATTTAAAAATAAAAAAATAGGCAGGTTGGATAGCGGGTCAAAACAAACTGAATAGGTTGGTTTCATGTAATAAACACGGTAAAATGTTTCTCAACCAAATTCCCTTTGACCCGTTAAACAAGAATATAACACGTTTTGGATGAAGGGTCAAATTATTTGGCAATAAGAAAGAAAGATCAACCTTCTAGCAAGCAGAGCAAAGTCGTCTTCTTCTTCTTCCTCGTCTTCTTCTTGAGGTTTCTTCTTTGAGTCTGGAGTCACAGGGGGAGAGACTGCCGCAATACTTGATTTCAATTTTTCTTCATCTTCTTCAGTAGGAGGTTTAATTTGAGAGTTTGGCATATTATTATTATTATCAGGAGGAGGTGGGGCAATGGAGCTTGTAATTTGAAGAGGAACTGGAGAACCGGAAGCAAAATCGTCATGTTTTGCAAGAACAGCTTGCAGCTGGTCATTTAACTCGATACCCTGTCCGAGAAGTTCCTCATCACTGCACACAATCAAAAAATCATCAAAAGCAAGTACACACACTTTATAGTTTGTTGTTGGTGTTTATAACCAAAATGATTAGTGGTTTACAGTTTACACACCTTGTGGAAGCTAACATTTGCATCAATTTCTTCTGATTCGATCGACACCGGTCCACGACATCAACAATGACTTCATCTTTTACCGCCTATTAATCAAGTATTCAAAAAAAAAAACATGAGTCACATGTTATTATATTTTATAAGCCAGGATACAAAATTGCAAATTGCAAAAAAATTACAAAATTGCAACAGCCGGTTCCACTTCAGATTCCTCTGTCAATACAGCAACTTGCTCGGGAATATTATTCTCCGGCACCGGAACAACCTCGGACAGTGAAACTCATTTCATTTCAAAAAATTAATACGGAATAAACCAATACAAGTTCCAATATAATGACTAACATCAGTTCATCAAATGTGTCACCTTGCTCGGGAGTTGCGGAAGCCACCACATCCTCAGTAGGAGCATGGTCTTCGTCATGATGGTTGTCAATGTTCATGTAGCGAAACATGTCATTCAACACAAAGTAGCCTTTGTCTTGAGGTGCGATGAACAAAGATTGTGTGAACTGCTGCTGAATATTATCCATTCCAGTCATGTATCCAGTTACCAGAACGCTGACTCCACCGTTTAGGGATTCTTGAGCATCAACGGATTTGATCTCAGCCTTGAAGTCACCATAGTTAAGTGACAAGATTTTAGCATTGATTGCCTGCATGCCAGTACAAACTTTAAAATAAAAAAACAGATACCACTGTCACATGTATTATGAACTAAAAAGATTTAACAGAGACCGTACATCCATAGAAGTGGTTATGCTCATAGAACCATCTTCCTCGGGCCGACCAAGTTTACTGATATCCTGATAAAAACGATGAACCAGCCCAGGTGACTGGTGCAGTATATGATAATACTGCTGAATAAAAGCATTCCCAACCTGTTTGTCGCCAACAATTTAATAACATTAAATCAAATTCATTCACCTATAAACAATGCAATCAAATTCATTCACCTATAAATATTAATAAATAATTTAAACATGTTTACCGATTTTGCACCGTCCATTGCCACCTTGGGAGCCGCCACGTTTACCAAATTTGCCAAATCAGCACCTGAAAATACGATAAACAGATCGTAAACTGAACTGACATAAAGAATTATGTAAATATAAACTGTTGCTGACCTTGAACAACATCAACCTTTCGAGTAACCTTCGACTTCTGGCTTTTTAACCGTTCACCGCCTGCATTCTCGATCAGCTCTCCCTAACACCACTATCAATTGTTCTCTTACAACCGAACAACACGTCCCCATAGACGCTATTTGCGGGCATATCCGCCATTGTTCTCTTACAACCGAAAGAAACTCATATCTTGATAACATTCGCAGACGTATCTTGATCCTCAGACGCAAATCCTGAACCAAAATAAACAAATACTTTATAAAGTTTCACACTTGCACAATCGAATCGAATTCTTGAAACCGTTTAACCGAACTTACTCTTGAGATTAGCAAACAGATTCTCGTTAACGAATCTTGACGTCTCCGGTCCACCATGTCCCTCATAGATAACATTCAAATAAATATAAATATTAATAAAAAATTTAAATAACATTCAAATAATTTTTTCAAAGTCACACGAATTGTTTTTTAATTGAACTATAAATTTTCCTTTAACTCATGTTAAATAACATATTTTTGAAAAGAAATTATTTTATCCAAAAAGATTAGGAGTGAGAAAAAATTAGTTTAAAAAAAACCCATTTTGATAAATAATTTTCAAAGTACCCATTTAGGTAAATAATTTTTCCAACTACACCATTTTAGGAAAAAACTCAGCACCAATGCCCCAAACCCAAAACAGATACGTAATTTTAAATAATTTATTGGCGCCCTTATACATTCCCATGATCTCGTAACCGACTCGTGTGGACCCAGTTGACCAGACTCTTACCGATTTTGCACCGTCCATTGCCACCTTGAGAGCCGCCACGTTTACCAAATTTGCCAAATCAGCACCTGAAAATACGATAAACAGATCGTAAACTGAACTGACATAAAGAATTATGTAAATATAAACTGTTGCTGACCTTGAACAACATCAACCTTTCGAGTAATGTATTGTACTTACATTTTGAATTTCGGTAACCTTCGGCTTCTGGCTTTTTAACCGTTCACCGCCTGCATTCACCGTTGCACTAAACTAAACCATGGGGCTAATTGTACCCAATAGATAGTGTGGAACTCCTACAAATACATAAAACGAATAACAATTCATTAATACAACAATCAAACCTTTCTGATCATGAATCACTACAATATTTGAATGTCTTTTCAACCACAGAATAGTTAAATCATTTCTAAACCTAACCACAAGATCTTTTATGCATGTCTTTTCAACAACTAAACCAGTAACCCTAGTTTGGACTTATCCAACTAAAAAACATTTTTAATGAACTCCCTAACAATCACAGACAAAATATCCAAACCAGTAACCAAAAAATTTAAACCACAGTAAAAAAAAATAAACCCTTGTTAATAAACAAAAAATTTAAACAAAAAAATAAACCCTCGTTAACCACAGTCAAATTCTATAAATTTAAACAAAAAAATCAAGAAATCTTGTAAATAAACCCTAGACTTGTAAATAAAACCGAGAAATCTACTTACAAAGAACAGATCTACTACAAATAAACCACAGATCTTGCCAGATCTTCCACCCACAAGCACCATCGTTGACGAACCCACAACCAAAAGGAAGATCTGAAACATTACCCATTGAAGATTCAAATAACAAAAAAATAAATAAATAAATAAGATATGGTAACAAGAAAGGTACCCTACAGTCAAACCAGTAGATCTGGTGTCGGATCTACTGAAATAGTGTCGGATCTACTGAGATAGTGTCGGATCTTGAAGCCACCGGGAAAGAAGCCATAGAAATCGATGTTGTGTCGGATCTGGTGTCGGATCTGGTGTCGTCAACGATGGAGGAGCCGTGGAGGAGCGGTGGATGAAATGAAGGTTAGGGTTAGGGTTTGTAGAGAAAGGTGGAGTGTCTGGATGGATGAAACGAATTTTGTGGTTAGATAGAGTGAATGAAACATTATATTGGATCCATCAAACTAAAAACGGGTCAAGTTAACCCGGCTAAGATCCGCGTGGGTATCAGGTGTTGAAAACAAGTTTTCAACACTTTGTGCTTAACAGGTTTGTACAATGGGCTTTAAATACTTGTAAAGTGGCAAAAGACCATTCTATCCTTCCTATATGCTTTAAAAAGTAGTATAGATATATATGAAAGGAATAAGGACCGGTTTCTAGTACCTAATTATATGTGTCAAGTTCTACAATTCTAATGGAAGTATTAGAGACTGAATGTTAGTCTCAAGTATCTTGTAAGTGATCCTATTTGAAACTAAAATTCACTATCCTATGAGTTCTTCTAAAGATGAAACAAGTAGGGACTAATATTCAATCTTCAATACCCCGACACATATTCAACCATTTCGAGGAAATATATAAGTCTCGGAAAATCAGGGCCATTGATTTTTAGTTATGGCCACTCATGTTTAATTTAGGACATTGACTTACAACATAAGCTCAATTAGGCCTAATAATGGTGAATTAGGATTGTAGATGTTATGGCTCGTTTCATTCATAATATTTATACTAGGGATGAGCTCGGTACAGGTACTTTCGGTATCAGTACCGAAAATGTTCGGTACAGTACCCGTATTTGAAGGTAAAATTCGGTATTTTACGGTATCGAAAACGCAAAAAGTGGGTACCGGTTCGGTAATGAAAATATTTCGATACGAGAAATTTGGTAACGGTACATGATACTAAATGCTCATCCTTAATTCACACTTTTTTTAATTTAGTAATTGCATTTTATTATTTTCGTCAACATATTAATTCAAAATTTTAAATTTCCTACTCCATCCCACAATATTTTCCTTTTCCTCCCATTTTAATTCATACTCCCGCTTCATCCCCAAAACTAAAGCTCTTTTTGTTTTCCCATTCCCAAAATCTCTCCCAAATCACATTTACAAACGGCACATAGGGTTTCTCAGGATTCTTTTCTCTACAATCGGCGAGTTAGCAAGAAGAATGTGGGCCGTCCATCAACATCTCTTCATCGATGTACTTCTTTCACAACTTTTAGGGTTTTCTAACTATTCAGATTCCTTGCGATTTTATTATATATGAATTCGATTTGGTTTTTTTATTAATGTATCTATGTATTTCTCTTGTCCTTTATTATACATTAGGTAGATGTTTATTTATTTCGATTAAATTAGAGTGACCAATTTTTCTAACGATGGTTTTGGTTTTGGGCATTGTAAAATCTTTACATACCGTTATACCAAAATGCTTCAGTGTTTGCAAGAGCTAACAAGTTTATATTTCAGAAGATATTGCTAATTATGTGCTATCAGTGTTTCTATAATATCATCGTGGTTGTGATGGTTGATACGAAGAAAATGATTTATTTGTGTGATTCACAATTCTATAGTGAAGATAGCAAAGACGCTGATAAAACATGTCAGGCAACACATAACTTCTTAAGGAATACCTATCAAGGTGCATTTAGTGGAATATTATTTTTAAATTATTGGAATACCTATAATGTAGAAACTAATGTTTCTTAACTGATTTCCTTAAGGTTACTTTGTCACAATGAAACTTAGTTCAGATGAGAAAGTGGACATAGCACAATCTCAGTGAAGGTAACAAATTTGTACTCTCTAGTAATCATGATACACATTTATTATTGTTGCACAAATGTGGCAATTTTGATATATTTACTAAAAAAATCAATTATGAAGTGTGTGTGGCACACACTCAATGCTCAATTCATGTTAGTTAATAAGCACATGTTTATTAATGTTTGTTTCAGGAACCATCATTTGATTCATACCTTGATCGATGTGAAGATGCATAAACATGAACAAGATTAATACGTTGTAGGATGGGGCTTTTATCATATCATGGAAGTTTGCTTAAAGATGATCAGTTTTTTCTCGTTATGACAAAAATTATATAGTGTTTAGTATGAATGTGAAGGTTACACTGTGAATCAAATGATGTTCATATATTTGGGTAACTTTTACAAATTAGTGACTTTTTCTAAGTGTTAGTACGATTTGTATTTGTATGTATAATTGTAATTATGAAAAACTTGATTTTTTTTAAATCATCCCTAAATGGTTGTTATGTGGTGGTGCATTTGGGACTAAAATGATACGGTATCAAGACTACTTTTTAGTAAAAAAGCATATAAGACTGAAATGATATGGTATGGTATTAAAGAATAATTCTCAATCTCTAAAATATTTTATTAGAGACTAAATTGTGATGAAATTGTGAAACAATTGAAATGCATTAGGGACAGAGTAGACATGGTTTAAAGAACTGATTTTCTGTCCCTACATAATTGCTTTGGAAACTGAAATATTATAGTATCAGAGACTAGTTTTTAGTCACAAAAAAATGTATCAGAGACTTAAATAACATGGTACCTGGGATAAATTTGGAACTGAATTTATATGTATTGGAGGCTGAATGTTACTAGTAATTGTGGTCATATCACTGTTGATCATTCTTTCAACTAGTGACTCGGGTCATATTACTGTTGATCATTCTCTTAACTAGTAATTGTGGTCATATCACTGTTGATCATTCTTTCAACTAGTGACTCGGGTCATATTACTGTTGATCATTCTCTCAACTAGTAACTCTGGTCATAACACTGTTGATCATTCTCTCAACTAGTGCCTCTGGACTTAGTAGTGTCCCGTGACATAACTTTGTCAAATATATTTTCTATGGCACAAAATTACTTAGCCCAAAAAATGAAATATATCATTTTCTGTCCAACTACTATAACTTATCAAATATAATATATTAATTAAATAATTGTAATATTATTATTTAATATATTAACGTGACTAAGACTAAAAATATGATCTTAGTATAGTAGAATATATATATTTGACTATTTTATTATGGTATACATTTATAGACTAAACATTATTTTATAATGTAAATAGTAATTTAGGGTTATATTTTCTTTAATATATATATTTTAATAATGATTAATAAAGCTCTATTTTAGGTACACACCATTTAGATTTATTTCAAACATACATTAAATTTATTAATGATTTAATGCTAAAATAATATTAGTTATAGGCTATGGCTACTGGGGCACAATTCCCCCTGTGATTTTGGTCATGCTACTATTGGCTAACTTTTTGGCCAATAGTAACGAGGGTCAATTAATCTATAAAACCTTTCATACCGGCAGTTATCATAGAATACCAAAAATTTAATCACTGTAAGTATAACTGGTAAACATTCAAGATTTTGGAAAGCATTTTTAAATATAATTGTATCACAAAAAGGTGATAAAACTGTGAGAAAAGAGAATGGACTCACTTTGTAACTTTAGGGTTCAACTAGAAAGCCTCCTGGTAGAGTCTTGGGTATAACTTCTGAGCTATTTTAATAAATATATAATGCACTCGTGTTAAGTATAGTACCCCTACTTCAACCTTATCCCTATGTCACGAGAACGAACCCCAACGAACTTAGTCGGGCAGAGCCTTGACATGCGTTATGGGGGCTCCAGATCAATCGGAAAGGGAAGCGGTGATCGGGAGTTAAAACACTTAAAACGGGGCAGGGCTTTATTATTATTACGAGGTAAATAATAAAAGAAAATACATATATATGTAAGAGAGAGATGGCGAGTTTCACAAAGAAAACTAAGCATTTCTATATATACATATTGAAATCTTGGGAATTAGTTATCAAAGGGTCCCCCTCTCCAACTAATCTCTAAGTGAGTGTGCAGGTTGTTCCAGGAGGAACTATCGATAGTCATCGTATTGTTGATAGTGGAGTGTCCATGCACAAGATCGACGACAAAGAAATTGTTGCCTTTGATGGAGAGAAAAAGAAAAGAAGACAGAATTGTCTGTCGAAAGAAATTGAAAAGCTTTGACAAAATGAAAAATCATTTCAAAGTTTGATTGTTAAAGGCTTTAATCAGGTCACCGGGATAGATTCAATCAAAATGTACGCACCTGCAGCACGTCTGATGTTCAAAATCAACAAGATGAACATGCAGTGTACATTTCTTCGCAGTGTGATTGAAGAAAATGTGTTTGTTGAACAAACCAACCGGGTGTGCGGATGCCTTGGCGTGGATTGAACAACCGCACATTACTTCTGAAAGAGAAAGATAAAGACCTTCGCTAGTGCAATGTGGAAGACTAGCCGGACCCAGAGGTCTATGATCTTGTTGCTGTGCAGAGATTTCTCAGTAGCTACAAAAATCAACTTTGAAGTCCACACCGGGTGGATATCCAGTTTGGGAGAGCGCTCAGATTCCTGGCAATGCACGAAGTAGTTGCAGGATTCGGTTTTGAATGTCATATCTCTCCTATACTTGTCAATATTTAAGCTGCTTTATGAATAATTATCATCTCGTACAACACTCTTTGACCAGACACGTTGATCTTGAATATCACCTCACACTTGAATGTTTCACTATGAAACTCGTCAATGTTGTCATGGTCCACACCGCTTACCGACGTGCCAACTCATTTTTCCAAAATTCGATAAATCATTTCTGATTAAATTAATTTTGGTAAATGACATTGAGGTAAAACATGAGTTAACCGACATCGGGAAATCCTTTTTGTAAATATCTTCGTGTCTTTTAAATTTATCTTAGTTTGTTGATTTTAGGGGGAGTAAATCCAAAATTTGAAAATTCAAAAACATCGAAAAATGTCAAAAACCCAAAAATAATAGAAAAACAGAAATGAGTTTCCTGGCGAGAAAAAGAGAAAATGATAGTAAATCAGTGGTCTGTCAAAGCCTTTTTGAACTGAACTTAAAATGAAAAATGTTAAGCAGCTCTATATAAGATGTATCGGTAGGCTCACAATCATTTTAAAGTGTGCAGGGTGATATAACCTTAATCGACTGAAGACCAGGTGGGAACCGCACATTGGCATATGGTCTTAGTACCGAAATTTCGTTTGAGAGATTGTCGAGGTTCTGAGATATGTGGTCTTTATGCTGTTTATCATCTGGGTATCATGGTTGTTTCTTTTACCGAAACAAAACGGAGATGAAGTCTAGATCTTCCATGATACTATACATACGTGTACATATTGCATTCGACCTCAATAAGTGATCAACAATCACATGTCCAAACAAAATAAGTGATAAAATATCACATTTATCTGGGATTCAAGTTCGTCTCTTTGCTGTACGTTTGTATTGACCTGTTCACGGACTTGCTCCTGTGCCCTCATGCATCTGAAAACCAAGTTCCTCATCAATAAGCGATTCTATCACATAGGGCTTGTTTTCAAATCAAAATAAGTGAGTTTCTCACATTTTCATATACGTTAAAACAGATCGATAAACGGTATACTCACCGGTAAGATGAACTCTCGTGCATACCTTGATACGGGAATATGTCGTGTGTGGATGAACACCGGTCGGTAAGTATAAATCATACCTAATCGTATCCCCTCGCCATGATTACAAAAAGGGTAATGCACGGTACCCCTGACCACGGAGGGGATAACCCCTCCCAGGCCGCCACCCGATAAGCCTAAGCCTGGCAGTAAATACCCTTGCCGAGCCGACCCTTTGAGGGTACTTTGTTCGCCCCAAGGTTCGAACCCGGTACCTCTTGGTTAGAGGTGGGTGTCGGTGGCCAACTGGGCTACCCCAGCTGGTTTCGCCATGATTACATCTGATAAGTTGAGCTTAAGTGGACAACAATACCGATAATTGTTATAGGATGCTTATCTAAATGTTAACTAATTGAACAAAAAGAGCATTTTGGCATGACCGTACACTGATATGATTCTCTTACCCTCGAAACTCGCAAAAAGAATGTCTGTAAATATTTGTTTACTGCTTTTGTTTCTGCATCTTTGTATATATTTATTTATTGCTTTCCGTCTTTACATTTGAAAAATGAAAAATTCCAAAAAGATTTTAGGTGTGTTTTAATATAAACTTTATAAAAGCCAAAAAGATTTTGCTTCTAGTTTATTTTTGATTGACCGATGTTGGAACTCGAGTCTATCCTACCCAAAATCCTGATTGTAAGCCGAAAAACAATTGCATCTTCATAAACAGTCGAAGTTGACAGATTTTCAAAGTTAAAGGATTAAAACTGAACATTTTCTAAACTTTCAAACTGTTGTCGGTCGGTGGTTGATTGAGATTTGATCTCATATGTGTCATTTTTTTAATTTGTCTAAATTCCAAGCGGTTGTTCTCATTACGTGTTTAGCTTTCTTGTATGTGCAGATGCGACATCAGAATTAGCTAAAGGCGAAGAGAACGTGTCAGATGACAAGCCGTAAAGTGAAGACACGACATTGATGCAATCAGAAGATCATGATGATCGAGTTGCAGCTGATCACTTTTCAACACCACAAGGATCTAAAGTATTGAAGATCAAAAGATTCACGAGCAACATTCAAGGGGGAGTTTGTTGATACACTCCCTATTTGCGACACGTGAAGACCTTTTATAGATCCGACAATGTGAAGATCGAACCATCACGAGTAGCGTCCAAGGGGGAGTTTGTTGGTACACTTTATGTGGACGCGACTCGGCTCGGTTCGACTCGATTAGGTTCGGCTCAAGTCCGACGTCACGACATTCCTCTGTTAGAGATCGACACGCGAAGCATGGAGAGCCGCGACCATTCCCCCAGACACATCACCTTGACATCTTCATGATGATGTCATGATGATGTCATAATAAGACTAATCAATTCATGTGTGTGGTTTAAATATGCATGAACTTGACGAACTTCCCATTTCCATATATGACGAAGACTGCATGACCATGTATGACGAAGTCTCATACTTCGTCATATGTGTGGTGACGAAGTTTGAGACTTCGTCACATTTAAACTTCGCCGTGTAGAAGTTCGTCATGTTGGTAGTATAAATAGCTAAGTTGTTATCAGTTTAGTCATGAGATTATTGTGAGACTCCACTAGAGCTGAGAGACTTGTGAGAGTTTATTGTCCAAGCATTGTGTGTATATGTTTGTGAATGTTCTCATCCATTTAATTGAAGTTAATCTTTGGTTACTTGATGTTGTTATTTATCTACGTTGTTTGGTTTGCACCATCACGGGGATTCCGCATCCGCGATCGTGTTTGTGATAAACAGGGAATAGGTTTTCGTATCGGATCCTTCGAGAAAAACGGACCTACATGTTCCAAGGTCAAAGCTGAACATCAACGTCCCTCTGGCTTACTCGAACAACTAGAAATTCATGTTTGGAAGTGGGAGAGTATCGCAATGGACTTCGTTACTAAGCTTCCTCGTACTTCATCTGGTCATGACAGTAATTGGGTAATCATCGATAGATTGACCAAATCAGCTCACTTTCTCCCCATTCGTGAAGATTACAAAGTCAAGAAATTGGCTCGTATCTACACGGATGAAGTCATTTGTCCTCATGGTATCCCCATTGACATCATCTCAGAGAGTGATGGTTGTTTCACCTCTCGCCTTTGGCAAATGTTTCATTCCGCTCTTGGTACTCATCTTAATCTTAGTAGCACTTTCCATCCTTAATCCGACTGTCAAACCGAGCGCACTATCCAAACTCTAAAGGATATGCTTTGTTCTTACGTAATCGATTTTGGTGGCAACTGGGATATGCACTTGCCTTTAATCGAATTCTCGTACAATAACAGTTACCAGGAGAGTATTCAAATTGCACCTTTCGAGGCATTGTATGGTCGTAAGTGTTGTTCGCCTATTTATTGGCATGAGATCGAAGAAGCTCAAATCACCGGTCCTGAGCTTATATAAGAGACAACGGACAAGATCATGCAGATTCGAGACAAGTTGCTCAAAGCTAGAAGCTGACAAAAGAGTTATGCCGACGAGCGACGCAAGCTCTTGGAATTATTGGTGACTTTATACTTCTCAAGGTATCCCCTTGGAAGGGTGTAGTTCGATTTGGTAAGAAAGGGAAACTCGCTCCTCGCTAAGTAGGTCCTTTCAAGATTCTCAAAAGGATTGGCAAGGTAGTGTATCAACTGAACCTACCTCAAGAGCTCAACAATGTCCATCCTACGTTCCACGTCTCAAACTTGAAGAAGTATCTAGCTGAAGAAGGAATTCAAGTTCCACTCGAAGATCTTCAAATCAACGAGACTCTACACTTTGTGGAGAAACCTATCGAGATCATGGATGAGGTGACAAGCAATTAAGGCGTAGTCAAATTCCCATAGTTAAGGTACGATGGGAAGGAAAATGTGGCGTTGAGTTTACTTGGGAACTTGAAAGTGAGATAAAGACGAAGTATCCGCATCTGTTCGTTGCATCTTCCTCTTGAATAAATTTCAGGACGAAATTTCCTAAAGGATTGGAGCCTGTAACGCCTCGCTTTTTGTAACTTTCCTTATTTAAAAATTTTGTCTGTGTGTCTATTTATAGAAACTTGTATTCTCTTTGTAATTGAATTTCATTTCCAACCATTGTAATCTGAGACTTGAATCATAATAAAAGCTTGATCATTTTATACAACTTGTTATACATAAGTCATAAATACTTGTTATACAATCATTATACGTGCATACTTGATACAATTATACGCAAACCCATACTAGTTTATACATGCAAAATCCATTTATACATTCATTTATTTATACATTACACATATGCATTGCACATACACGTTTAAAACGCTTAAAACATCAAAATGCGCAAAATCGACGAACTTGAATTTCGTGCAAAAGGGAAAGACCCCTTTCGTGCGAAAGGCCCCTTTCGCAAGAGAGGCCATGTCGCCCGAAACTCTCTGTTGTCCCAAATTTCACCTAACCCTATAAATACGAACCTACAACTTCATTTCTCACCTTCCAACTCCGAAATTCTCTCTCACTTACCAAACTTGAGCATTTCAGCTGAGCTATTTCCAGAAGCTTTCTAAGTGAGTTTGCAACTCACTAACACTCTAATTCCATCTATTTTCTTCTACTTTTTCTATGTTTTTATGAATTCTCCAATCATTCCAACTTGGTTTCTCAGATTGCACTGGCAATCTGATAACAACTCTCAACATGTTGAGGACCAAGCTAAAGAATGGAGATTGTCTTTCAAACTTTTTATAAAATAAACATTCTATTTTCGAACTTGGCAGAATCATAGACCCATTGAGCTCACAAGCTAAGTTCATAGGTGTGGTTTAGCATTAGGGTCGATTCCAGCCAAGAAGATGAACTAGTTTTATCAAAACTGAGCTGTTTTCATCTCGAAACAAAGCCTCTCGCAAGAAAGGTAGTCCAGTCGCACAAAAGGATACTCCTTTCGCGCGACAGGAACCTCTTCTCGCAGGAAAGGTGCTGTTTCACCTTGTTCCGACATTTTTCTAGGTGTTGAATATTGATTAGATCCTCATTTTTGATATGAATGATTCTGAGATAAAAGTGTCTGAACCGTGGAAGCCTTGGCTTCCAATCTAGTTCCACCACCTCCTTTGAACTTGTAAAACAAACACCCAAACAATCTCCTAGACCTAGAATAAGTTAACCCTGTCACACCCCCCAAAAATACCACAAGTGGAAACCCCCGCGAGGCGTGTGACGTACCAGGATCTAACCACTAATCACATTGAACCATGAATAAAATAGAACTTTCCATTAAATAAAATAGTGTAACTCAAACACTAGTTTAGGAAAAACCAAACATGTTCAGCGGAAGCATAAAAGTTTGTTCAATAAGTTTAATGAAAGTGTTCAAAACAATGCAACATCAAGGAGCGTTCCAATTGCCACGACCCATGACCACTCCAGCTTCCCAGACAGCAAGTTCCATGACAGTGTACCTAAGGACCTGCAACCATGCAGAAAAGTGTATCAGCAAAAGCTGGCGAGTTCATGTTTTGTTTAACCGTTTGTTACCAAGTATTGACTTATGCTATGTTGATAATAACTCGATACCATAGATGGCTCCTTTTTACCCTTCTCTAATACTCTATCAAACATTGGTCATGATTTTAAAGTTATTAGTTCATGCCCGTCCTATCCAGGTACGTCGTGAGGGTGCCAAACCTAATAGTGCTATCAACTAATAACCCTGTTGCCCTACAAGCAACTAGTTCGGTAGTATGATAGGACTTAAGTGATAGAAAGTGAGTGTATTATCCAACATCAACATTTACTAAAAACCGCCTTATACCCCCTACAAGGATATGGGTTTGTGAAAACTGCCTCACATCCCTTACGAGGATGTGGATTTATGTAAACCCGTTTATTTGTTTTCCTGTTTGATTGTCCCCACCGGACGCATGCTTGTATTGAGAGAAGTGAACTCACCTTAGTTTTGCTCAGTATGTTAAGTTACCCGTTCCCAGTTAGTCAACCAAGCCCTGCCGTGGTTACCAATGAAATCAGTTTCATAATTAATCAAGTCACGTATATTCACAGTTTGCATTCATAGCACAGATCACCGTATATCATATAGCAATTATTCAATCTCATACAAGTCATAAACTATTTAAGACTCTACTGTTTAAAATGTTCAGTTTGTTTGTTCACTTGCAGCATCTCCACGAAGGACCAGTTCTTCGTGGGATGCCTTCATGGCAAAAGACCCTACTGGCGAAGAACTGTTCTTCGTCGAGAATGCATGTGATGAAGAACCAGAGTGTTTCGTCAAAATCCAGTCAACGAAGAACCAGGTTCTTCGTCGACCCTTCTTCTTCGTGGGGACAGTCTTTCGTCGCTGCCCTCAACAGACGATTACATTTCCCTTTAATCTCGTAACAACAGTTAACAAATCTTTAGCATGATTATCGGATCAAACAACAGTTATTTCCCAAGTTCAACAAACCCTAATTGTTGTTCATCATCACACTGATAACACCACAATATTAACATCGAATACATTCCCTAAATCATAAAATAACCGTATACAATCAGGATTATTAACATATATACCCGATAATCAGATCAGATCAACACAAAATACAATCAGCCGGACGGTTTTGTGAGCATTCAATAACGATCGTTCCTTTAGATTAAACTCAGGTGGTTTCATTGATAATTCTTATGAACATACAACCCTAATTCATCATGTAAAGATACAATTTAAAACCATATCACGTAACCATATAATCACATATAATCGGGGAATCGAGTAAAACAATGGTAACGACAACTAACCGAGATAGATAAGACAAAAACCACGAAAATCTTCAAGAAAGAACTATGGCAGCCGTCACGTGCAAGGGAAGGAGAGAAAAGCTTAGGGTTTGGTTATGATTCTAAAAAGTCCCATAATACTATACTTACAACTATAAATATGCGCACAGGAGGAGTTTCTGGGCTTGGGCTCGAGAAGCTGTTTGGGCCGAGGGCCCTCTTGGTGAAGAATCTTCTTGACGAAGAACCTTCTCCGTCAAGGAATGTTGTGACGAAGAATCTCCAGGTTCTTCGTCGAAAGACAGTCAACGAAGAACCGGTTCTTCATTGACTTGGGTTCTTCTTGACTCAAGTGTTGTGCAGCCCAAAGTTAAGCATGAACATCTTATGACTAAGCATTAAACAACCCCTAAGATTTCATATAACACCCAAACATAACAATACTTCAATCATTCAAACATCATGCACATAATACAATGTAAAAGGAATTGTGAAAACAAGATTGTGAAACAAATAATGCGTAGAGGAAAGACCTTGAAATCTCGGGTTGTCACAAACCCCGTCCAGCCTCCAACACTTGGATTCACTTCCTTCCATGTTAAGACGACACACCTGGGTTGTTCTTGTTCGGTTGTTTGGTTATTTAATTCCTATCATTTACACTTCTGTTATTCATAACCGACCGGTTAGTTAGCTTCGTTAACTAACTTGTGCTTTGGTACACTATAACGAGGTTATTACCTCCATGCATGACTTCTATGAACTATATGAACATTCTGGACTGTTAGACTATATATTTATGACTAAATAACTCAACTGTAAACACAAACATAGCCATTCTATGGTTAAAATGTTTGAGACAAAGTTCGGTACACACCAAAACTGATCCCTATCGCACGAAAGGCTCCCTGTCGTGCGAACTGTCCAGTCGCCCGCAAAGTTTATGTTGTTTCGGTTTCCATTTATTTTGTTTCTGGATTCCTCGTTACTGATTCTGACGGGCAAATCAGGACCCATGAAATCACAGAAACTCAGTGTCTTAATGAGTGCCTGGATAGAATATACTTTCTATTTTAATCATACTTTTATACTATATACTAAGTACTTTACTTTCGAATCCAAATCTCTCGTTCAACTCCAACAATTCACACCTTCGTTTACCCCCTGTAGGGTAACCTTGGAGTTCCTGTGCTCGTCAACAACTCAACTATTGCGGGATTAAGTAAAGAAGATTTAGCAAAACCGTGAGTATACTCAAATTCCGTTTTTCTATTTTACACTTTGGGTGCAATATGTTTACCTATAAACCTACACAGTTACACTTAGATTTTATTCAAATGCACAAACAATCCAATACATATATTCTACTCTGTTATACATGATTCGTGTTTCTGGAGCATTCTTATATGATAAACTTCTCATTAAATTCGTATGGGCCTCCCCTCATGTATAGTGCTATAGGAGTAACGCATCACCCGTAGTCTTGTGGTCATGTTAAGCTTAATACTTGCGGTAATCAGAGGATTGACTTGAATATTCACAGTTTTACGTTAATCTCAATAACTTAGTTTGCCATGTGGATTCGTTTAAAACATTTTTATACTTATGTTATGTATTAAACTTGTATACTCGCCAATACTTTTGTATTAAACCATATTTTAAACATATTGCAAGTTGATGATGTTGAGACGATGAAATATAGTAGGGATACTTAGATACCCATTTTGATAAACTAGATAAGTTGTTGTACTTGATGAATTATGTTGTATTATTTCAAACAATGTTGTACTTGTTTCTTGTTATGTTGATGTAATTTCTGAAACAATTGTTGTATTTGATTTTCCCATGTATTGTACTTGACAAATTTGTTATCAATAAAAGAAATTAGTTTTGAAATAATTATTGTCGCAATAGTGTTATGAAGTTTCGAGCAATCTCGTTCGTCTCACTCCGATATTTCCGCCATCAGTTGGGGTGTTACATTACTACACTTACATTCCAGTACCTGGAGTAACTGCAAAAGGGTATAAGATAAATGAGTGTTAGTCAAATGCATATGTGGGAATGGTATTTGAAGATGGTTGGAGTATGTGTGAATACTCAAAGTAATCGCAGATGGAGTTAGTAATTGATTATGGGGTAGTTGACTATTTCACATGCAAACCTTTGCTCAATGTTGACTTTATTGATTGGAGTTTCAAAGGAGGTCAACAATACAAGATCAGTACAAGTAATTGCATTTGCACATGAGTTCTAAATGCCATATGTTTAGTATTTTGGGTTGATCTGTATGCTACCTTAAATGATGTTACTCTTTGGAGTAGTTACTTACTATTACATGACTAATTGATATGTTGATGTTATAGGCTAAATATTGATTAATTAAGTTTGTAATAGTAAATTATTTATGATTTTCGTTAAAGGGTTGGTAGTTAGCAAGTCATTGCCAGCATAATTGATAGGGTAGCAAACATGAAGTCTTGTACCTGTGTAAGTCTGTTTGACTTAGTGTCAAGTAGTTGATGCTGAAGATCCTTTCATAACTACATTACTAAATTGATTATTGAAGTTGACATGCATGATTGATGTTATAACGTGGATTAAAGACAACTGGTAACATGTTTTACTTAAAATGATAAATCCGTGTTTTTAATTTAAACTACAACACACTCAATGTATTAGACTTTTAACATGCATGTCAGGTTAAACAAATAATAATTCTTGATGAGAGATCCATAACATGCTATGTTGGCTACCTTACCCTAAGGACTGGCATGATGTCGACCTTAGTTTACTTATTGTGTTATTTGCTTTGCTCGTTTAAACTTAATGTATTAGATTGATGATGCACTCTTTAGTGTTATTTGATGACTATTAACAGTTTAAGAACCTTTTTTGAAAAATGATCAAATTGTGAGGCTTCCTAGGCTGGGGTCTTACAAGTTCGTATCAGAGCCATAGTTTGAGGGATTCAAGAATTTTCTAATGCCTGAATTTAATTTAAGAACGAGACACGACAATGGATGTCGGAATGTCGTGGCCCGAAGCCATGCACACATGTATTGATGTAGAATGTAGATTGACTTAGAGTCTAGGATAGGGAATTCTATTATTGACATGAGTTGCAAAATGGAGTACTTAGAACCCGAAGGGTAAAGTAAAAGGTTAATGGTGTTAGGATCTGAGTTTGATTTTGATTGTATTTTACGTTTGAAATAAGATGAAGATGAATGTGTTGTGCAGCGGAATTAAGATGGAAGCAAACTTTTCACAATCAAACAGGAGAATTGCTTTTAACATACAATTTTAACATTGAACCAAATGATTGAATTTAATTTCAACAATGATTACAATTTGCAAATATGCAACAAACTCCCCCCAGCCTGAGCTCACAGTATTTGTTCGTGCAGGAAGAAGATAGTGAAAGAGCTAATAGAACAGTACAAAGCATTGTTCTATTTATAGGCACGAGCAAACCACTGAAGCATCTAAGCTGACGTCACCATGAAAGTGACATCTAACCTCCTAACAAACTCTAACCTCTGATCTATACAACCTCTGCTATGCTAACTACTGTTATTACATTTCATTACATAAAGATATCTAAACTACTGCTGCATCCTTCCACTGATATGAACCCAGCAGTACTTGTCATGATTAGCAGAGCTTGACTCAAGGCAGTAGATTGAACAGCAGAGATTTAGTCTTCCATCAGTCTTTTACTTGATCAGCAGTTTGTAGGTCAGCAGTTTGTACGATCAATAGATAGGAGGTCAGCAGATGTTGAAACCACTTTCAAGGGGAGAGACTTGTATACATAACATCTGCTTATTCTGGATCCACTGCTCTGATCCAGTTTTGGTTTTAATTATCTGTTCCATTGGTAGGGTTCAATCCCAACAATCTCCCCCTGGAACAGATAATGGCAAAACTCTTCATTATTAGTAGATCTTTATTGCCTCATCAGCAGTTCCCTTATTTGCCCTTTGAGTTGTAACTCAAAGGCTATGGCATCTGTGTCATCATCATCCCTGCTAAGTGGAAGATCAAGGAGATCCTGCAAATCTTCAAGACTTAGGCCAAGTGCTTGTTCCCTTGTTATTTTCTTCACTTCTCCACTAGACTTGAACACTGTCAGTACATGGGTCTGTTTGTTAGTTTTCCACTTTAGTACCTTTGAGTCATGTGGGTTTCTTGGGAGATTTTTATTTGAAGAGGTGTTTGGAGATGCTGGCCTATTGATGACTGTCTGAGCAGTACTTGCAGGTTGATCCAAACCAAGAGTCTCTACAATCATTTTCTTTATGCCTTCTTTTACAAGGTTATCACCTTCTATTAGCTCTTGGATTGTTTCAGCACCCAACTGTTTTTGTGCCCTTCTTTTAAAGATGGATGCACCAGCTGGAGTAGTGGATCTCCTGATTTGCAGCTTTGATGGTCTTTTTGAAACCTCTGCTTCAGGATAGTCAGGCTTTTGTGGAGGAGTAGGATCTGTCTTTCTTAATTTCTCCAAACTTTTGTAGGTAGCCCTGACTCTATCTTCTTTCCATCTCAACACTTGATTCAAAGACCCATAATCAGCAGCAGCTAATTCCTCTTTCATTCTCCTCAGCTCTACCTTTTTATCAGGTACATTCTTTTTGAATTTTGCCTAATCTGGAGGAGTGTGCTTGACCTTATTCTTGATCATATCTTGAATCCTGGCTTTTCTTTAAACATGTGTTTTTCTCCTTTGTATTTCTTGTGGGCCATGATGTTTTCAACATAATCTTTTCTCAGGGATTCATCTGCCTTTTCTGATACTTGCTGGCACTCATTCTTTGCAAATTGTTCCAAAGATCTGACTTGTGTGAGCAAGTATTGATAGTTCTGCTGAATTTCTCTATCATATTTCCTTTGTGAATTTCTTTTTGAGATATCCTCTGCTTGTTTAGCTTTGACTTTCAGATATTCTTCAATATTATTTGGCCTTGGATATCCTTCAACAGATGGCAAACTCCTTTTAGCAGGATCATCCTCATAGTAGAAAGATTTTATTTCTTCTCTGACTGCTATGAGTTCAAGAGGAAATTGAACACCTGCAGGAGGTAAGGGCTTTTGAATTTGAGCTGATGAGAGAGGAACAGGCTTGGGTATTGTAACAAGTGATAGAGATTTTGAAGATGTTGGTGGTGGTGATGGAGAATCATCATCTGGTATGAAAATCCTTCTCCTTTTTATTGTAGGAGAGGCAAATGATGTTTTGGGTGGATCAGTGGTGGTGGTGTGAGTGGCAGTGATTTATGATTGACTAACAACTGTTGAAACAACTGGTGTTTCAACCACTATTGTCATTACAACAGATGTTGTAACATCTGCTGTCTTCTGCTTTTTGGCAGGAGGAGATGGTAGTGATGTTGTTTTTGGTGGTGATGATGGTGGTGGTAAGGCAGTGGTTGTGGTGTGTGTTGAAGTGGCGTGTGTTGAAGTGATAGCAGATGTTGAAACAACTGGAGTACCAGCAGATGTTGATACAGCAGGAGTTACACCAACTGTTTGGGTGGAGGTTTGATGTTGGGGGCTTTTGGACGGTGGTTTTGGAGTATGCTCTGTGAGTCTGGATGGTGTGGACTTGGGTTCCCTCACTTTTCTAGTGGGATTTCTTTTTGGCACTGTATTTTGAACATCCTTTAGCCCAGAACAACCCTACGCATTCAGCTCCAAGTAAGCTCTTTTCTCCTCATTCCACCTTGACATATCCTTTGCCGCTCTGTCCCTTTTTACACTTGCTACTCCTTCATCAAGTGCATTTTGGGTAACATCAACCTTCTTGCTACCATCTGGCAAAGGAATTTTTCTGGTCATAGCATCCCTTTCTGGTTCAATGTAAAGACTACCATCTATTCCCTTCTTTTTCTACTCCTGAATTTTCTCCCCCTTTTGGCATTATCTGGGGGTAGTTGATCAATAAAGAGAACAGTTGGAGGAGCAGTGCCAGTGGTTTTCAATAGATGGGCTTTTATGGCCTTGATGTCAGCTTGTGTGTTCTTGAACCTAGACTCCATTGTGTTTCTCAGCTCTTGGACATGTTTTGCATGTTGCTGATCAGCCATTTGTTTTTGTTGATGGAGAAAAGGTTAGAAGAGGTTCCATGTCTCATTTGCTGCAGATGCTTGTGGTGAAGCAGGTGCTTGAGGTGGAACAGCTGTGGATTGTACCTTTTGTTCTTTTAACAACTGTTGCAGCATTTCTTTGATTTCTGCAACATAAGTATCCAGTTTTTCAACACGTTCCGTCAATTCCAGGTACTTTAAACCATCACCCAATTTAATGGGATTATCTGATTTCCCACTAGCAGTGGTTTTATCAGTGGTTGAGGTAGGGAGTGTACTCCAAACACTAACCACTGATGCCCCTTTTTCTTGGTACTGGGGTCTTCTTCCTTCAACACCTGGCAACCTTTTGATGTTGCCAGTGGTAAAAAAAAATCCACTGGTGGATGTCAGAGGTGCTATGGAAGGAATTGCCTCCAAGGAAGTCTTATTGATGTAACCACTGTCCAAATGCAAACCAGTGGGTTCAGCACTTATAGTGGCTGCTTCACTTGGATTACCACCAAGAGTTACTTGTAACTCAAGGGGTGTAACCTCCTCAGGCATTGTTGGTGGGTTAACTATGATTGATACATCAGACCTAGTCATTGGTTGAAGTATACTCTCATTGACAGGTGATTGAGAAGGACTGGTTTGTGCCTGGTTCAAATCAATAGCATCCAACAAAAGTTTAGTTGGTGGGGGAATTGTGGATGTGAGGTTTGGTGTAGAAAGAGAATTTGCCCCGGGCATTGGGCTGTGGATGATGGAAGCAAGTCATTCCAGAGCATCATATTGTGGTGTCCCTATATGTACAACCTGTTCTTTTTGAGAAGAAGCAGGAGGAGTTTCGGTTATGGGTTGAGATATTTGTACCAACTGCTATGAGGAAGTAGCAGCAGTGGTTTCTTGTGACTTTTGTGTTGTCACTGGCAGTTGCTCTGGTATCTCATCCTCCAGAGTTGCCTTTTTGATGGGTTTGGGGGGTTTTTGAGTTTTCTTTTGTTGTGGCTTTCTGGTGATTTTAGGTGTGGGTTTTAAAGTAGTTGTTTTGCTACTTTGATCACCTTGAGCAGTGGGCTCAGCAGCAGATACCTGAGGAGCAGTGGTAGCTGCTAAATTCTGCTCAGGCACCTCTGCTTGTGTTTTGCAAGGTGTTGACATTCTTGTGAAAGTTTCAGCAGTTAAGTTGTGCATTTGAAAAGATTCACCTTGTTTTATTACAGAAGCATCATTCTTACCAAGTTTCTTTTCAAAATAATAACTTAGAAATCTTGGAAACAGTAAGAATGCCTTTGTTTCAACATTTTTAACCAGATCATTAAAGATTACCTGAGAATAATTAAAATTTTCTTCTTGAAGAATAGCATGCCCCAGGTTTTGAATCTTTAATGGTATTTCATTAAAAGCAGTGGTTTTGTTTGAAACACACATTAGGAGGGTATGGAATAAAAACCTTATTGCAGGGGGGAAGAAACCTTTTTGTAAGGTATCTCTCTTCATCATTGTATCTTAATACCCTCTTTCAATAAAGTCAATTTTTAACTCGTTTTTAGGAAAGTTAGTTTTACCTTGCTGATCATCGAGTTGAAAGACTTCCGAGATGGATTGTGGTGAAATTTTGACAGCTTTACCCTTTAGAGAAGAGTTAATGGCTATGACAGTCTCACCTTGTTTGTCAAGGGTTACATTTTTCCAGAACTCTCTTTGGGTCGCCAAGTAAATTGGTGCATCTGCTGTTAACAAAGTTTTATAGTTTGATGCAGACATGATATCAATGATGGAGTCAAAAACATCAGTGGTGCTGGGTTTTATGAGAAGACCCAGAAGGTTGTGAGACGGTTTGTGTGGGATTTCAATGGGTTTAGCCTTTTGAGAGGCCTCTTTGGAAGATGATTTTGAAGTGGGTTTTGTAGATGACTTCGATTTTGTCATTTTGGAGATGATGATCGAAGAAAGTTGTGAAGAAATTTGAGGAAATGAGATGAAAAACTGCTTTGAGAAGAGAATTTTTAAGAATTCAATTCGACAGTAAAACCCTGTTTTGGGTTTTGAATGGGGGAAAAAGTGAATGCTGACGTGGCAACGGTTACAAAAGGACTGACCACTATGGACTGCCCACATGCCAACCCCTGATGTAATGAAGGACAGTACTTTTATGAAAACTACTGATGAAAGGCAGTGGTTACAACGGTAACAAATGGAAGCAGTGGATGATTTCTACTATCAGCAGATAGCACATCAGTGGATCAAACACTGATTTTGAGCATCAGTGCTTATCAAGAAAATGAGAGAACAGGGGATGACTTTCAGCAGTGGACAGACTTTGAAGTAGAGTAGACTTTTGAACAAGCAGTGGTTATGGCAGACTTTTAAGGATTTTAATGAAAACTTCATTTTTAGCTATTTTTATGGATGGATTTTTGATTTTCTGAAAACATTTTAATGCTTTTATTCATAGAAAAAACAAGATTTTGCTTGTTATTCCATGTTTAGCATGCCAATCCTAGAGACCAGGCTTTCAAAAGCGGATGTATCTAATGCTTTTGTGAGCACATCTGCCAACTGGTCTTTAGTTGGAACATGATGCAGAGAAATCAAACCTTTTTCATAGTCTGATGTCGATGTGCTTGGTGGTTGAGTGGGAAACTGGATTTTTGATGATATTTTCTGCTGCCTGGCTATCCAACATGAGTGGTGTCTTTAAGGCAGTGATACCAAAATCCAGCAATTGATTTTGAAGCCACAAGAGTTGGGTTGTACAGCTTGCAGCAGCAATGTATTCAGCTTCAGCAGTGGATGTTGAAACAGCTGCTTGTTTTTTGCTTTCCCATGAAACTAAGCAATCACCTAGAAACTGGCACCCTCCTGAAGTGGACTTCCTTGTGGTATTACATCCGGCAAAGTCACTGTCTGAAAAGCCTGAAAGCTGGATATTCCCATTAGCTGGATACCAGATACCAAGTGTGGGAGCACCTTTTATGTATCTGAAGATCCTTTTTACAGCAATGAGGTTTGATTTTCTGGGAGCTGATTGACTTCTTGCACAGACACATGTTGCAAACATGATGTCTGGTCTAGATGCAGTTAGGTACAGTAAGGACCCAATCATGCTTCTATAGAGTGTTTGGTCAATCAGCTCATCCTTTTCATCAGACATGACAAGCTTATTTGTTGCCATGGGTGTGCTGCATGGTTTACAATCATTCATATCAAATTTATTTAAAAGTTCTTAAGCATATTTTCTTTGATGAATGAAAGTTCCATTTTGCATTTGCTGAACTTGGAGACCAAGAAAGCATTGCAGCTCACCCATTGTACTCATTTCAAACTCAGCCGTCATGAGTTGCCTAAACTCTTCACACATTTTATTACATGTGCTTCCAAAAATAATGTCATCCACATAAATTTGGACAATCATTAAATCCTTCCCTCTCCATTTTAGAGACAGTGTTTTATCAATGGTAGCTCTTTTGAAACCACTTGAGAGTAGAAAGGTGGAAAGAGTTTCATACCATGCTCTAGGTGCTTGTTTCAGGCCATACAAGGCTTTGTTTAGCCTGTAGACATGATCTGGATAAAATGGATCCTCAAAACCTGGAGGTTGACAAACGCACACCTCTTCTTGAATTGTACCATAGAGGAAAGCACTTTTTATATCCATTTGGAACACCTTCATTTTGTGGTTGACAGTAAAGGCAAGGAACAGTCTTATAGCTTCCAATCTTGCTACAGGGGCAAAAGTTTCATCATAGTCTATCCCCTCTTCCTGTCTGTAACCTTGAACCACAAGCCTAGCTTTATTCTTGACAACAATGCCCATTTCATCAGTTTTGTTTTTAAAGACCCACTTTGTGCAGATGGAGCTTACATCTTTTGGCAGTGGTACAAGCTCCCATACTTGTTGTCTTTTAAACTATTGGAGCTCCTCTTGCATGGCTTCTACCCAGCTGTTGTCTTTCAGTGCCTCTTGGTACTTGACTGGCTGATGGAGTGATAGAAAACCAGCAAAAAGACAAATGTTTTGGGTTTGGCTTCTTGTGAGCACCCCTTCATTGATGTTGCCAATGATTTGGTCAGGTGGATGAGATCTCAAGAAGATTAAATCTCCTTGGTATGGTATGATGGTATTTGTTGGTGAAGGCTGCAGATGTGTATCATCTGAGCTAACCACTGCTGGTGACTTTGATGATCCAGTAGTGGCTTCAAAAGGTGGTGGAATAGGAGGCAAAGGTGTGGACACATGCTGATTTTGATCCACAGTTTGAGGACTTTTATCAACGGTGCTTGATGATGGGGAAGCAGTGGTTAAGGGCCTACTTTGGTCAACAACTGTTGATGTAGCAGTGGTTGAGCTTTGACAGTTGTTTTGAACATCTGCTGCTCTTCCCATTTTGACAGACTTTTGAGGGATGATGATTTCATACCCATAGTCTGGTGTTGAATCCTCTGATGGACCTGCACTGTTAGTCTTGACAGCAGTGTTTTCAAAAGTGAATTTATCAAGATCAAACAAATCTGCAGGATTTGCTGGGACTTTCATTGATGAAAGTTCATTGAACTTTACATTCAAGGTCTCCTCCACTGCTTTGGTCCGTATTAAACACTTTGTAGGCCTTGGCAGTGGTTGAGTATCCCAGATGATAACCACAATCTACTTTGGCTGCAAATTTTGAGATAGAATCTTTTAAATTCAAAATAAAGCATGGGCAGCCAAATACTTTAAAGTATGAGATTAGTGGTTTGATTTTATACAGAATTTCATAAGCAGTCTTTTTGTGCTTGGGGCTTATTAAAACTCTGTTTTGGACATAGCAAGCAGTGTTTACTGCCTCTGCCCAAAAAGTTAATGGCAAACCTGAATCAGCAAGCATGGTTCTGGCAGCCTCAATCAAAGTTCTGTTCTTTCTTTCAACTACCCCATTTTGCTCTGGTGTTCTAGGGATGTTGTACTGCCTTACAATCATTTTCTTCACACAGAAAGCATCCAACTCCTTATTTTGGAATTCTGTGCCATTGTCACTCCTGAAGACTTTTACTGGAAGGTCAAATTGCTTTTCAGCCTGTGTCACAAAGTCTTGCAAAATGCCTGCAGTCTCATCTTTTGAGTGTAAAAAGAAAGTCCATGTAAACCTAGAGAAGTCATCAATTATAACCAAACAATATCTCTTCTTCTTGAGACTCATGACTTGAACTGGGCCAAACAAATCCATGTGCAGCATTTGCAAACACTGGGTTGTTTTGGACTCTTCAATGGACTTAAAGGAGCTTTTATGTTGTTTTCCTTTTAAACAGGAAACACAATGCTCAGGACATGAAAACAATTTTGTGGTAAGCCTCTTACCAAGCCATTTTTTGAAATTTCCGTGATTGTCTTGAGATTTGTGTGCCCCAATCTTCTGTGCCAAAGTTCTGTCTCTTTGTTAGAGGCAGCTGAGAACAGACAGGCATCAGTTCTGGGACACTCTTTTGACATATCAACAACATAAACATTGCCACTTCTTTGAGCAACAAGTTTTGTTTTTCCAGTTTTTATTATTGCTTCAATCTTTTCAACCATTTCTGGTCCAACAATCCTACAACACTCCTTTGTGAAGAATGACCCATACCCCTTATCACTCATTTGTGAAACACTAAGAGGTTGAATTTTAGATTGTCTATCAGATTGACATTTTCAAATATTACATTTCCAGTTTGTACTGTACTAGACCCCAGAACTTTCCCTTTACTATTATTACCAAAGGATATATCACCCCCTCCATGAATTTTGAAATCTTTGAGAAGGGCTTTACATCATGTCATGTGCCTGGAGCCTCCACTATCTACATACCAAAGGCTATCTAAGCATGCAGAAGCTCCCTACACATGAAGTAAAAGGATTAGTTCATTAAGGTTTCCAAAGCCAATAAGGCTTTGGATGGGGTCTCAACAGTGTCTGGGATGGATGCAGATTGATGGACAGTGGTTAGGTCAGGGGTTTGGACAGTTTTAGGACTGTTTCTTTCTAACCACTGTTGTGGGTTTTGACCAATCACCTGTTGATACCCAAAAGGATTCCTGTTCACTCTAGGTTTAGAGGGCCTTTTGTAGGTCTCATAAACGTGTGGAATCCTTTGGTAAGATGATTGTCCCTTGCCTTTTCTGAATTGGTTGGCAGGGGGTGCATCAGTCACTTGAACATCTCTTTGGGCAGATGTTTGATTCAGCTGTTTTGTGACAGCTGTTTGGACTGGCACAAACAATGGTTGGTTCTTGGTGAATTTGACAGATGATGTTGATGGACTCAAGGATGTTTTAGCAGTGTACTCATTCTTTTTCACATCAAAGTTTTTGAGATACATACATGCTTGAGTTTTGTGGTTTGTTTTACCACAGATGGTGCAGCTTTCAGCAGGAACAATGACACTTGTTTTGTTTAGATCATATGCTTTTAGTTGAAAACAGTCTTTTGTTAGATGGTTTCTCTTTTCACAAAATTCACAAAACAAGTTTTTGACCTTTTCTCTTTTCTTCCTTTTCTCAGACTCCTTTGCAACAGAGTTTTGAACCACTGTTGGGATGTCTTTGATAGGAATGACCTTTGCTTTTGGAGCTGTGACACCATCAGTGGTTGTAAAGTCCATGGGCTTGAAATTTTCAAGAATGTCACACTCATCAGACCATGTGGGTTTAAATTGGTATTTCTCAATTTCCTCAAAAGTTGAGGATCCCACAGATCTTTCCAAAGTGATTTTGTTACCAAGTTTGTAGGTTATTTTAACCTCTTGGCCATTCTTGTTGGTTGGTATAATTTTAGATGAACCAGCTTGTATTCCAGCAGTGTTTTCAAGATCATCATATTTTCTATATCCTATACCAAACTTAACATTGCTTTCAAGCTGTTTCTCAAGCATAACCTCATACCCTTTGCAAGATTCCACCCATCTTTCACAGGTGATCTGGGTGGACTCCAACTCCTTTTTGCAAACTTGGTATTTTTCTATAATAGTTTGGAGTTGAGTTTTGGTTATGCTTTGCTCTTCTTTGAGACTGCTGATCTCTTTATCTTTTTCAGCCAATTTGTTTCTAAGTTCTTTTAATGACTTTTCAAATTTGACATCATCAGTTAAGACTTTATCCCTAAGGTTTTCATTTACCTCTTTGATGTTAGCAAATGCAATAATGCATTTTTCTGAACACAGTTTTTCAAGAACTTGAGGTGATACCTTGGCAGCAGCCATCATGGCACAATCACATTGATGATCTTCTTCATCATCAGCCCTTACTTCTTTCTCACCTGCTTTCTTCTCTTCCTTGTCTTCTTTGTCTTCTTTGGACCAGGGGTCGGACAGTGGTTCAATCAGGGTTTCTGAATTTTCTCCCAGCAGTAGTTCGACAGCAACTGCAGTAACCACTGCTTCAGTCACCTCATCCACTGTTTCAGCACTTAGCTGTTCACCTTCAGTTTCTACCCCCTCTGGTATTGACTCTAATGCCATCAAACAAAATTCATCATTAGAAGGTTCATTAAAAGCATAGAGTGCAAAATTTTCATCACCAAGCTCATCAGGCATGCTGCTCCAGTCAACAAAACCTTGGGTGAAAAAGCTTTGTTGATCTGGTCGTACCACTGTTGGAGCAGCTTGTTGAGGTGCAACAGGTTGCACTTGTGCCTGAGGGACAGGGGTTTGAACATACTGAATTTGTGGAACAGTGGTTTGAACATAATGCATTGGCACAGGGGTTGCAACATAATGAGCAGTGTTAACATGGGATGCAGGGGTAAATTGAGTATAGTGCACAGTGCTTTGATTTTGTGGTCTAGGGTTTGAGCTAGGATGAGTTATTATTGGACCATTTGTTTGACTCCTGCATTCCCTAGCAAAATGACCTAGCCTATTGCACTTATAGCACTTGATTTTTGACTTATCCAACCCCACTTTTAAATTCCCATGTAACCCTGGGAATTTTCTCCCTATTCTTTTGTAGAATTTGCTTGTTCTTACACTAAGCAAAGCCAATTGATGCAAAATGTCCATTTCTTCTAAGTCAGTGGGATCAAAGTGTTGCAAATCATTAAGTTCGAAGCACAAGTTGTCTGACATCTGGTTTTCACAATTTGCAGTAAAAGCATAATTGGCAGAGTGAGAATCAGGGTTGTTGAAATTTCCACCAGCAGTTATATCAATAAAGTGATCCTAACCCTGATCCTTACTGCTGCTACCAGATTCTTCCTGACCAAACAGAGCTGTGCTGCCAAATGAATAATCATCAGCAACTTTGCCAGACTCTTGCAACTTCTTTTTCTGGTTTAACTCCCTTTCATAGGTCAGGAGTCTACCATGAAGTTGGGTCAGGGTCAGATCTTTGAACTCAGCAGATTTTCTAGTCACAAATGCAATTGTGTCCCATTTATCAGGTAGTGATCTAAGAAACCTACTATTTTGTGTTGATTTTGGAATTTCAACTTTAACAAGTCTTAGCTCACTGATGAGACAACTGAAACGTTCAAACTGTTGGGTCAATGATTCACCTTTAATGTGACAGAAGGTTTCATACTGCTGATTCAGAATTTCCCTATTGTTTTCAATAACTTCTTCTCTCCCCCCAAACTGTTCCTTCAGTGCATCTCATAGCTCTTTGGCATTGTTACAATGTAACAGTCCAGCATAGATTTCATTGGGTAATGCAGATGCTATGATGCTAAATGCTTTGGCATCGAGTTCGAACTTTTGAAAATCAGTTTCAGTATAGTTTTCAGTTGGTTTAGGAACGAACTTCTTTGCATCCTCAGCACTTGGCACCATAGGAACATGGGGACCAAAAACAACAGACCTCCAACATCCAGTGTTCTGTTGAGCAAGGATGTGACCCATCCTTCTCTCCCAAATGTTGTACTCATTACGTTTAATCATGGGTGGTTAGAAAAGAGAGCCAATGTTATTCTTATCATCTTGTGATTATGACGTCATCCTGGTTGTTTTACAGGCACTGATTAATCAACTTTGATGGTGATTAAACCTTGCACTGTTTTTTAACAAAACGAACAAACTATCAGTATCAACGTTTATGAGCTGAACTATTTATGTCAAAATGATTGTTTAATCTTATTTGACTGTCCAAGCTCTGATACCAATTGTTAGGATCTGAGTTTGATTTTGATTGTGTTTTACGTTTGAAATAAGATGAAGATGAATGAGTTGTGCAGCGGAATTAAGATGGAAGCAAACTTTTCACAATCAAACAGGAGAATTGCTTTTAACATACAAGTTTAACATTGAACCGAATGATTGAATTTAATTTCAACAACGATTACAATTTGCAAGTATGCAACAAACTCCCCCTCAGCCTGAGCTCACAGTATTTGTTCGTGCAGGAAGAAGATAGTGAAAGAGCTAATAGAACAGTACAAAGCACTGTTCTATTTATAGGCACGAGCAAGCCACTGAAGCATCTAAGCTGACGTCACCATGAAAGTGACATCTAACCTCCTAAAAAACTCTAACCTCTAATCTATACAACCTCTGCTATGCTAACTACTGTGTGCTAACTACTGTTATTACATTTCATTACATAAAGATATCTAAACTACTGCTACATCCTTCCACTGATATGAACCCAGCAGTACTTGTCATGATTAGCAGAGCTTGACTCAAGGCAGTAGATTGAACAACAGAGATTTAGTCTTCCATCATTCTTTTACTTGATCAGCAGTTTGTAGGTCAGCATTTTGTACGATCAGTAGATAGGAGGTCAGCAGATGTTGAAACCACTTTCAAGGGGAGAGACTTGTATACATAACATCTGCTTATTCTAGATCCACTGGTCTGGTCCAGTTTTGGCTTTAATTATATGTTCCTTTGGTAGGGTTCAATCCCAACAAATTGCAATTGACCACTATTATTAACTTATTATCTTACTTGTAGTATTCTAAATTATTAGCTGACATGATGCCACTGGTATCACTCTTATGTTAGGATATGATTCAGTGGATCGTGGTGGTGCACATGAAGGAAGACGCCGTAGTCGTAGAAGCAGCCACGGTGGACATGGTAATAGAGAACTAAACCAGTTAAGGCTGAACGTGAAAGATCCATTTTGCTCAAGACTAAGGTACATTCCCCTTGTCGTTAAATAGTATACTCTAAAGCTTGTCATCAGACAGGAAATAGATAATGAAGTTTACAAAGTCATTCATGACACTATGCCAATCGATTATGACTAAATCCCCACAGACAAAGATGAGGAACTTGAGGAGGTTATTGGAGGAAAGAACATATGATTTAAAGAAATTGAGATTATCGTAGCAGATAAAGAAGGCGGCAAAACTAAAAGCAGACTTTAAAGGGCTACACATATCGAGATTTTAAGGGACGTAACCCCCACCATTTGAAATGGAAGCAGCCATATCTATCAACGTGTGCTAGTTTGGGGTATGGTCAGTTCACCAAGATAATCACCCTCCCAATTTGAAGTTTTTCCTAGAAGTTTGGTGGAATACGTTAAACATACCAAAAGTGTTGAGAAGATTGAGATGTTAAAGTGGGATGCTTTGAAAAAGCTTGTAACCAAATTATGGCAAAATAATTAAATCGACAAGATTGGGTAGGAGTTTTTGGGGTTCTACGTTGCAGATATGATACACCACCAATACACTTCTAAATATATAGAGATGAAAGATAGTTCCCATCTTCTGAAGACTGAAAAAAGAAGATGAAGTGCCATATTGAAGGATTGTCGAGCAAGATTTAAGAATTGACCAAGGCTAGTATCCCTTGAATGCTTGTGTCTGCAGTGGAAGTTAGTGGCATTCTGTGGGATGATTTGGAAACTGGGGAACTAACTAGTGAAAACTTTAGGAAGAAATGTTTCTAACCCTTCTAAGAGGTGCATGGATAACTAAGAGCATTCCCTTGAATAGAGGACCAAGATTAGGAAGCTGAGCTTTGTGCTAAGGGTGGAAATAAAAAATCGGGTGAGTGCTGAGTGGGGAACAAATTTGCATTATCAATGTGGGAAAACCGGACACTTCTCTCATGATTGCCTAAATATCCCGAAGAGAGATAACTACGATGGGTTCAGACACTTCAACAAGTAATGCAAGAATCCAAGAGCTGCAAACCCCGGGATTGATAAGTAGGATGACAAATAGGTAGTTGAGAAACCTAAGGCATTAGCTTTCACTATGACTAAAAAGGAACCCGAGGCTGACCCTACGTGGTAACACGTACGTTTCTGATAAATGTTCTTGCGTTAGTACTTTTGGATTATGGTGCAAGTATCAGTTTATTGCTGTTACGTTTTGCGATACATTGTGTGGTAATGTTATGAATATAGAAATGACTTTTGATGCGGAACTTGCTAATGGTAAGCCTACTAGGATAATTGACGCTATTGATGATTGCTTTATAGGAGTTGAAGGTCATAGGTTTCCGGATAGGTTATTCCTTATGACTTTAGGACGGTTCGATGTTGGTTAGCTATATTTGAGGCTAACATAATCCGTCAAAGGAAGATGATCCAATTAATGGTATCTGATGGGATTAAAATTACAATCCATGGTGCCAAGGTATGTCTTTCTTGAAAATCATATGTATCATTAAGGCAGAAGATTAATAAGGAGAGGGTGGAGAGTTTACTAGGCAAATGTAATAAATGATCATAAAGGGAAGGTGAAGGAACCGGAAAACAACACCGTGGTGTGAAATTTCTCGGATGTGCTCCCACATGACCTCCTGGGAATTCCACCTAATCAGGAGATCGAATTCCAAACTGATGTGTTCCTGGAGACTAACTTATCGCCAATTCACTGTATCTAGCTCCCACCAGAATAAAAGAATTAATGACCCAAATGCAACACCTCCTTGATAAAAGATGAAAGTACGTATGTGTGTCGAATGCATGGTTACGATCTAAGGTGACAAGGTATATACAAAATACTAGTACTCGTAAACATAGTATGCATAGGCTGTACTCGCAAATATTACTCGTAGTGCAGTATGCAGTTAGATCCTGCACTTACATGTCTGCAACTATAGCATTCACGAAAGGGGATAAGATCAGCGAGTACAAATTGAATGCATACATGGGCATCATATGTGTTGATGGTTTGAGTATGCATTAATGATGGGGAATGTATGATTGCTCAAAGTAATCACATATGGGGTTATTAATCGCTTATAGGGTAGTTGACCATTTCACATGTGTACCTTTGCTCAGATTTTACTTTATTGATCGGAGGTTAAAAGGAGGTGAACACTACAAAATTAGTATACGTAAGTACAGTTTCAAGTGAGTTCTAGATGCCCCAATTTTTCACTATTTTGGGTTGAAATGCATGTTACCATAAATGTTGTTACTCTCTCGAATACTTTCTTATTATTACGTGACTAATTGAAAGGTTGATGTTATGTGTTTAATATTAATTAATTAAGGTTTTAAGTCTAAATGATTAATAGTTAGAAAGTTATTCCTAGCATTATTAATGGGTTTCTATAAGCATGATGACGTAGTAGGCATGGTAAAGGTTGCTTCACAACTATGTGTTTACATTGATGAATGAAATTGATGTGCATGACTGATATTATAACAGGTTTGAAGACAGCTGATAAGATATTTTACTTAAAATTTTAAATCCTTAGTTTTAAGTTAAACTATAACTTACTAAGCATAGAAGACTTTTTAGCATGCATGCCATGTTAAACAAGTATCGATGCTTAATAGGAGATCCACGACCTTGAATGAAGGCTACCCAACCCTAAGGATTGACATCTCATTGACCCTGGTTGACCTATTATATTATTTGTTTTGTTATGTTTAAACTTTTTTATTGGATTGTTGATGCACTTTCCGCAGATATAACGACTATTAACAATTTAATAACAATGTTTGATCCAATGTCACACCCCCAAAATCCACACGCGGAGTATCACCGCTTGGAGGCATGACGTGACCAGGATAGAGCCACCAATCATATTGAACAATGTAATTAAGTAAATAAAACCAACCACAATACAATTGGTGACCAAAGCTAGTTAACCAATTTTAAATTAAACAGCGGAAGCATTGTAGGTAAAAACCCAAAACATAGGTTCATAGTTCATAACTTTAAAGTCCAAAGCGTAAGTTTAATAAGTTCATAAGGATTTAAATATTAAGCACGGAACATAACAGTCCGTATCCCACAATGACCTCCTCCTCGTGCAAGCTCCATAAGCATCTAACGACTTGTAAGGCATGTAACAACGAGTCAACAACAAAGTTGAGTGAGTTCACGTTTGGTTGTTTAGTTTTAAGTTGTTTTCGAAAACATGGTTTGTCTTTCGCTGGGTTATTTTCCGTGGGGGTTACCCCATAGTTGAAAGTATGATTTACCAATTCCTTCCTTATTATCCAAACCATATCCAAAATCAGTGGGGGCTTCCCCATGTGAACCACTAGACCGTTACCATATCGACAACTAACGAACAATAGTTGTGCCCTACGTCAAAGTCTATCAGCATTGACAGTTTGCCATAGTCCATTAGTACACGCCCGTCCGACTGGCACGGTGTGAGGTTTGTTAAACCTAATAGCCCTATTAACTAATGACCCGCTCGCCATTGGCCTCGGCGATTAAGTCAATATAAAATGAGGGACTTCATGATAGAGTTTGGTCTAGTAAGTTTTAAGGTTGCTGTCCTACCCAAGGAGGACGAACGTACGTATTCTACCCAAGGAGAATACGCATGATTAATAAGGTACGGATAACAATCAGTTTCGCATGCATAACACGTATCCTACGTACGGTTTGTTTACTCATTACTTCTATCACATACCACACAATTCAAATGTCAAGTTATATTGTTAAGTTACATTATTTTACCCTAAAATAATATAACTATCTCACAAAATAAACAAGTATCCACACAAGTGTCCTAATATAAAATATATATATTCTAAATATATATTTATCCATTTTACTTGTAAAAATCAACCTCCAATACTTTGTATTTTGTTACAAAAATTATGGCGAAGTTTATATTTGAAACCCAAGTTATAAAATATACTTGTAACGCTTGTTTAGAAAAATATTTTCTAAGTGTTGGAATTTTTAGAAAATTTCGCCAGAGTTTCCTTTGTAAATGGAGGTGTCCATGCTAATAAGCATATCATTTTCTTTTCCAAACATTATTCAACAATCAACAATCAATTTTCCAAGAGCATACTATTCTATTTTCAAACCACATGAACTTGATGTTTCGTAAAAACGCGTAGTAACTTGGTATGGAGTTTAGTGGGTTTAGTTACCCTCCAAAGTGTGTTTACATTTGTTAAAATCTCATTCTCGGGATTTTTAGATATTCACAACTTGTAAATGTAATTTACAAAAACGTTTACTTATAACATCTTCTTGTGTTAAAAGTATTTATACACTTATGTTGTTATTTAAAATAGTGTTGGTTTAATAAAAACCATGTTCTTCTAAAAATCAACCTTTTAAACTTGGTTCTCTTTGAAAATCGTTCACGAGTTTTAGATCTACAAGGTACTAGTTTACTTGGTTTATTATTTTTCAAGAAAAATCATTTTTCTTTCAAGTTCATGTGTAGACTAGAAGGTGATTATTTCATACAAGTACATAATCACCTTTAACTTGTTAAATCATGTTTTTAATCATGCTTTAACAAGTTCCATATGATGATCTATCATCATATTACTAGTAATCACCAAGTAAGCATTATACATACTCAAAATAACATCATTCTAGCATTATTTCATCTTATGTAAAGCTTATGTTCAAGTTTTATGTTTATGATCTTTAGTGTTCATATGCTTTCATCAAGATATAACTATTAACCACTAAAGACATGGAGTAAACAAGGATCAAAGGAGCTTACTACTAGCTTTCAAGCTAGGGAAGAAACACTAGAGAAAATGAGTGGATAAAAGCACTTGTAAGAGGTCCTTCAAGTTCCGAGAACACCAAGCCTCGTTGATGACCATCTAGCACCTAGATGTACACTTGGATTGCTTGAATCTTGAAAAAAATGGTGATGGTGATATAGGGGGTGTTCGGCTGAAGCTTTAAAGTAGAGGGAGAGAGAGTGATTTTGTTGTAGTGATGAAGATGAAAAGCTTGATGTACTTATAAGCTCCTAACTTCTATTATCCAATGGACTTAATGTCCCCACAAGTATAAACATGATCATACAAAATCCCAAGGAAGGATTAGATGGAGATTATGGAAGATTGGAGTAATCTTGTGTTATGGGTGGGTCCCCTTGGGGACGGTTACACACAAGGGGGGGGGGGGGTAATTGTAATTTAAATGGGCAATTGATAATTAGTAGGGTTTAAGATGTAAAATCTAATGTTTAGTGTGTACCAAGCAATAAGTAGTGTGTTTAAGTGTTCGGGGACCAAGACTAGCTCAGAAATAGTGAGACAATGTTTTTAACAATATTTTTGTGTTCCGGGTAATGTCCGGTTGTTCGGTTAGATACCGGTCCGTTAAGGTGTCAAGTTATTCCATATAGTGTCCTATATATATCTTTTTGTAACATTTTTAATTCCCAACATTTAGGAAAGTATATAGAACTATCTAGTAACTTTTCTGCACAAGACTAGTTTGTTAAGAAGCACATGTAAGTATGACACAGTAACAAGAAAGCAGTTAAGTAATTCAGCACAATCATCAAGCACTTTAATTATCATTAATAAATCGTACAGAAACATGAAATTTTGAGGGTTGTCACATTCTCCCCCTGTTAAGAGAATTTCTTCCCGAAATTTAGCACGTGTTTACTGAGGAAGCTAGTTAAGTTGCGTGGTTTTCCTGGGGTGTCACATCATCCCCCCGTTGGTTTGGAATTTTGTCCCGAAATTCTGCAGTAGCTTCAGCCTCAGTAGTGGTTGCACTTTTCTCAAACAGCTGGGGATACTTGAGTTTCATTTGGTCTTCTCGTTCCCAGGTATACTCTGGGCCACGACGGGAGTTCCAACGAACTCGAACAAGGGGTATTCTTGTACGCTTGAGAATTTTAACATCTCGATCAGTGATCTCTACTGGTTCCTCGACGAATCGCAGCTGGTCGTCGATAGTGAGCTCCTTGAGAGGAACTATGAGGGTCTCATCTGACAGACACTTCTTCAGATTTGACACGTGGAATATGTTGTGAACTCCACTGAGTTCTTCAGGTAGATTCAACTTGTAAGCGACTTTGCCAATTTTCTCAATGATTTCGAATGGTCTGACATAACGCGGATTGAGCTTGCCTCGTTTGCCAAAACGAACTACACCTTTCCAAGGTGAGACTTTAAGTAGCACTCGATCCCCAACCTGGAACTCGAGTGGTTTCCTTCGCTTATCAGCATAGCTTTTCTGACGGTCACGAACTGCCGCCATTCGTTGTCATATCTGAGCAATCCTTTCGGTTGTATCCACTACAAGTTCTGGGCCTGTGATTTGACTGTCACCAACCTCTGCCCAACAAAGAGGTGATCGACACTTCCGTTCGTACAATGCCTCGAACGGAGCGGCCTAGATACTGGTGTGGTAACTGTTGTTATACGAAAACTCCACTAACGGGAGATGTTTTTCCCAGCCATTACCGAAGTCGATTACACATGCCCTAAGCATGTCTTCAAGAGTTTGGATGGTGCGTTCAGACTGCCCATCCGTCTGTGGATGATATGCCGTGCTCATGTCTAATCGAGAGCCAAAGGACTTGTGCATAGCTTGCCACAATTCAGATGTAAAATGTGAGTCACGATCAGAAATGATGGAGGTTGGCACTCCGTGCCTTGATACTACCTCCTTTAGGTAGATGTCTGCTAGAGTAGAAAACTTATCCGTTTCCTTGATAGCCAGGAAATGTGCAGACTTGATCATTCGATCCACGATCACCCAAATGGTATCATTTCCGCGTTGGGATCTAGGCAGGCCAGTAACGAAATCCATGGAAATTTGCTCCCATTTCCATTTAGGTATCTCTGGTTGTTGAAGTAGGCCTGATAGTTTCTGGTACTCGACCTTGACCCTAGCACAAGTCAGGCATTTACTAACGTAGGTTGCTATGTGGGCTTTCATGCAAGGCCACCAGTATGTAGTCTTTAGGTCGTGGTACATCTTATCCGAACCAGGATGTACTGAATAACGAGACTTATGTGCTTCATCCATCACAAGCTCGCGTAAGTTTCCATAAAGTGGAACCCAGATGCGCCCGTTTACATAGTAGGCGCCGTCTTCCTTTTGTTCTAACCATTTCCTTGATCCTCGTAGGGACTCAGCCCTGATGTTTTCTGCTTTCAATGCTTCGACCTAAGCATCACGAATTTGAGCGGGAAGGCTAGAGTGAATGGTAAGCTATAACGCACGTACACGCTTAGGTATAGTATCCTTTCGACTAAGGGCGTCAGCCACAACGTTGGCTTTGCCCGGATGGTACTTGATCGCCCATTCATAATCATTCAAGAGCTCGACCCATCGACGTTGTCACATGTTTAACTCCTTTTTCTTGAAGATATGCTCGAGACTCCTGTGATCGGTGTAAATGGTGCACTTGGTACCGTACAGGTAATGTCTCCATATCTTAAGTGCGAAAACAACTACTCCCAATTCCAAGTCATGTGTAGTGTAGTTCCTTTCGTGAACTTTAAGTTGGCGCAATGCGTAGGAAATGACCTTGTCACGTTGCATCAACACGCAACCAAGTCCTTGGATGGAAGTGTCGCAATAAACCAAAAAATCATCTGTGCCTTCTGGCAATGAGAGGATAGGCGCGCTACAAAGTCTATCCTTTAAGTGCTGAAATGCAGACTCCTGTGCATCACCCCAACGATAGGTGACACCCTTCTGAGTTAGCGAGGTGAGAGGTTGCGCAATCCTAGAGAAATCCTTGATGAATCTTCTGTAGTAGCCCGCCAAACCCAAGAATTGGCGGATTTCTGTTGGGGTACGGGGTGCAGGCCAGTTCTTGATCGAGTCTACCTTGGATGGGCACATGAATCCCATCCTTGTTTACCACATGGCCTAGAAAGTGGACTTCGCGAAGCCAGAAGTCACATTTCGAAAATTTGGCATACAACTGCTCTGCTCGAAGGAGTTCCAGAATAAGTCGTAGATGCTGCTCGTGTTCCTCCTGACTCTTCGAATAGATCAGGATATCGTCGATGAAAACTATGACGAACTTATCCAGGTAAGGTTTGCACACTCGGTTCATGAGATCCATGAAGAGCGCAGGTGCATTCGTCAATCCGAAAGGCATAACCAGAAACTCATAATGTCCATAACGAGTCCTAAATGCTGTTTTAGGGACATCCTTGTCTCGGACTCTCAGTTGATGGTAGCCTGACCTTAGGTCAATCTTGGAATAGAAACTCGACCCTTGCAACTGGTCGAATAAGTCATCAATGCGCGGAAGAGGGTAACGATTCTTCACGGTCACCTTGTTGAGTTCGCGGTAGTCAATACACATCCTGAAGGTACCGTCTTTCTTCTTTACGAATAACACTGGAGCTCCCCAAGGCGAAGAGCTAGGACGTATGAAACCCTTTTCCAAGAGTTCTTGTAGTTGCGTGGACAGTTCTTCAAGTTTTGATGGAGCTAGAAGATAAGGTGCTCGAGCTATGGGCGCTGCTCCAGGTGCTAGCTCGATTTGAAATTCAACTTGACGATGAGGCGGAAGACCAGGTAATTCCTCAGGAAATACCTCAGGAAAATCGCGTACAATAGGTATGTCTTCTATCTTCCTTTCTTCCAAGGATGTATCAGAAACGAGGGCTAGAATAGCAGTGTAGCCCTTTCGCAAAAACTTCTAGGCCTTAAGGAAATAGATGATGCCCACAACAGCACCACTCTTGTCGCCATGAATCATGAGAGGTTCTTTACCAGAACGAGGGATGCGGACAATCTTCGGGTTGCAAAGAATTTCCGCTTGCTCATGAGATAACCAATCCATCCCAATAACAACATCGAAACTACCCAGAACGATAGGAATAAGATCGATAGAGAAGGTCTGACCAGCTAGGACGAGGTTACAACCCTTAACTATGTGTGTGGCTTCAAGGCTTTTACCGTTTGCTAGTTCTACCGTGTGTTTGGTGTTCAGAAGTGTTGGAGTGCGCTTAAGCATTTGGCTAAATTTTAAGGACACATAACTAGTATCGGCACCCGAATCAAATAAAACAGTAACAAAGAAGTCGTCCAGAAGAAACTTACCCATCACAACGTTGGGCTCGTTCCTTGCATCACCCTGACCTAGCACGAAAACACGTCCCCTGGCACCATTGCCATTATTGTTACCCCCGTTGTTGCCTCCATTGATGCCTCCATTGTTGTTCCCGTTTCCTTGGTTGTTGTTCTGATTCTGGTTCAGCTGAGGACAGTTCCTCTTAAAGTGGCCTTCAGCGCCACACTGAAAGCATCCTTTATTGCCCTGCTGTTGCTGCTGCTGGTGGTTCTGTGGAGCTTCTTGTTGTTGTTGGCGATTCTGATTTGCTGGTCGCGTGCTCCTGCAATCCTTTGCTTCATGACCAAACTTGTTACACCTCATGCAACGACCCTTGTGGCACTGCCCGCTGTGGTGCAAATTACATCGATTGCACTTAGGGTGATTTCCTTTGTACCCACCCTGACCTTGATTCCCAGAGGACTGCTGACCGGGGCTCCTGTACTCATCTGTCTTTCGCTGCTGGGACTGAGACCGGGCTGAAGTAGAACCCTTGCCTGAATTTCCATCCCACTTGCGCTTGTTATCACTGGGAGCATCAGTAGTAGTTGCGCTAATACGCTTGGGCAGCTTGTTCTGCTCAACTGCCTGATCAGTGAGACGATGAGCCAACCGAATGATTTGCTGAATAGTGCCAAGATTAGCTGAGGTCACGTGGCTTTGAATCTCTGGCACCAAACCCTTAAGGTACAGCTCGATGCGCTTGATAGGGGGATCCACCATTGTGGGACACAAGATAGCTAATTCGTTCGACCTCTTTGTGTATGCTTCGATTTCAGACCCCGTCATCTTCAGATTGAAAAATTCCACCTCTAGCTTGTGGATGTCGTCACGACTACAGTACTCTTCTTTGATCAGTTCCTTGAAGTCGTTCCATGGGGTGGCATTAGCAACCGCCAGCCCTAGCAATTGAACCTGTGCTTTCCACCAGGTTAATGCAGCACCTTCAAGCGTTCCAGTAGCAAATTTCACCCTACGATCTTCAGGGCATTCACACATCTCAAAAACAGACTCAAGCTTCTCGAACCAGTGAAGAAGGCCTACAGCTCCTTCCGTGTCGCTGAAAGTACTAGGTCGGCAATCCATGAATGTTTTGAACGTGCACGCTGGAGGCTGAGCATGTTGACCTGTTGCGCGAGAATAAAAGACAAGGTTAAGCACGAGGGTTGGTTTGCGAAGGTAGGATCTAAATCTCCTAAGATGGGTTGATATGGCAGGTTATACCTCCTGCAGGGACAGCTGCGAGTGCCTCAGCAACCCGTTCATTGATCAAAGCCGTCAACTGGGCATGAGTTAGGTTGATACGTCCTCCGCGTCCGTTCATGATCTTCACAACGAAGCAACGTAAGTGAGAAAAGTGTCGCGAAAGTGCGTAAGCGTGGGATAACAGGAGAGAGTAAGCACACAAGGTTCAAATAGTAGTTATCACGTTAACTAGTGCACAGTGTGAACTATCTAACCGACAATATAAACACAAATCATACCACTTATTGTGTCGAGTCATGCACGTGGAGCGAAGCGTCGTTGTGGATCGTTGAGCATTGTACAGGTTATAGTCTGGTTTTATCAAAAAAGCTTTTTCCCCTTTTTAAAACCAAGTTCACTATAACCAATGGCTCTGATACCAATCTGTCACACCCCCAAAATCCACACGCGGAGTATCACCGCTTGGAGGCGTGACGTGACCAGGATCGAGCCACCAATCATATTGATAAACGTAATTAAGTAAATAAAACCAACCACAATATAATTGGTGACCAAAGCTAGTTAACCAAGTTCAAATTAAACAGCGGAAGCATTGTAGGTAAAAACCCAAAACACAGGTTCATAGTTCATAAGTTTAAAGTCCAAAGCGTAAGTTTAATAAGTTCATAAGGATTTAAATATTAAGCACGGAACATAACAGTCCGTATCCCACAACGACCTCCTCCTCGTGCAAGCTCCATAAGCATCTAACGACCTGTAAGGCATGTAACAACGAGTCAACAACAAAGTTGAGTGAGTTCACGTTTGGTTGTTTAGTTTTAAGTTGTTTCCGAAAACATGGTTTGTCTTTCGCTGGCTTATTTACCGTGGGGGTTACCCATAGTTGAAAGTGTGATTTACCAGTTCCTTCTTTATTACCCAAACCATATCCAAAATCAGTGGGGGCTTCCCCATGTGAACCGCTAGACCGTTACCATATCGACAACTGACGAACAATAGTTGTGCCCTACGTCAATGTCTATCATCATTGACAGTTTGCCATAGTCCATTAGTACACGCCAGTCCGACTGGCACGGTGTGAGGTTTGTTAAACCTAATAGCGCTATTAACTAATGACCCGCTCGCCATTGGCCTCGGCGATTAAGTCGATTTAAAATGAGGGACTTAATGATAGAGTTTTGTCTAGTAAGTTTTAAGGTTGTTGTCCTACCCAAGGAGGACGAACGTACTTATTCTACCCAAGGAGAATACGCATGATTAATATTGGCATCCTACCTATGGAGGATGGCGGTACATATCCTACCCAAGGAGGATATGTCGGTTCCGTTTTAATTCTTTAACCCATTCCCAACCACCGGGAATCCCATGCCTTAGAAAGTGTGTGAACTCACATTGGTTTGCTCGGTTAGATTAGTTACTCAAATAATCAGAAATCAAGCACGTCCTAATAAGGTACGGATAACAATCAGTTTCTCATGCATAACACGTATCCTACGTACCGTTTATTTACTCATTACTTCTATCACATACCACACAATTCAAATGTCAAGTTATATTGTTAAGTTACATTATTTTACCCTAAAATAATATAACTATCTCACAAAATAAACAAGTATCCACACAAGTGTCCTAATATAAAATATATATATTCTAAATATATATTTATCCATTTTACTTGTAAAAATCAACCTCCGATACTTTGTATTTTGTTACAAAAATTATGGCGAAGTTTATATTTGAAACCCAAGTTATAAAATATACATGTAACGCTTGTTTAGAAAAATATTTTCTAAGTGTTGGAATTTTTAGAAAATTTCGCCAGAGTTTCCTTTGTAAATGGAGGTGTCCATGCTAATAAGCATATCATTTTCTTTTCCAAACATTATTCAAAAATCAACAATCAATTTACCAAGAGCATACTATTCTATTTTCAAACCACATGAACTTGATGTTTCGTAAAAACGCGTAGTAACTTGGTATGGCGTTTAGTGGGTTTAGTTACCCTCCAAAGTGTGTTTACTTTTGTTAAAATCTCATTCTCGGGATTTTTAGATATTCACAACTTGTAAATGTAATTTACAAAAAAGTTTACTTATAACATCTTCTTGTGTTAAAAGTATTTCTACACTTATGTTGTTATTTAAAATAGTGTTGGTTTAATAAAAACCATGTTCTTCTAAAAATCATCCTTTTAAACTTGGTTCTCTTTGAAAATCGTTCACGAGTTTTAGATCTACAAGGTCACTAGTTTACTTGGTTTATTATTTTTCAAGAAAAATCATTTTTCTTTCAAGTTCATGTGTAGACTAGAAGGTGAATATTTCATACAAGTACATAATCACCTTTAACTTGTTAAATCATGTTTTTAATCATGCTTTAACAAGTTTCATATGATGATCTATCATCATATTACTAGTAATCACCAAGTAAGCATTATACATACTCAAAATAACATCATTCTAGCATTATTTCATCTTATGTAAAGCTTATGTTCAAGTTTTATGTTTATGATCTTTAGTGTTCATATGCTTTCATCAAGATATAACTATTAACCACTAAAGACATGGAGTAAACAAGGATCAAAGGAGCTTACTACTAGCTTTCAAGCTAGGAAAGAAACACTAGAGAAAATGAGTGGATAAAAGCACTTGTAAGAGGTCCTTCAAGTTCCGAGAACACCAAGCCTCGTTGATGACCTTCTAGCACCTAGATGTACACTTGGATTGCTTGAAGCTTGAAAGAAAATGGTGATGGTGATATAGGGGGTGTTCGGCCGAAGCTTTAATGGAGAGGGAGAGAGAGTGATTTTGTTGTAGTGATGAAGATGATAAGCTTGATGTACTTATAAGCTCCTAACTTCTATTATCCAATGGACTTAATGTCCCCACAAGTACAAACATGATGATACAAAATCCCAAGGAAGGATTATATGGAGATTATGGAAGATTGGAGCAATCTTGTGTTGTGGGTCCCCTTGGGGACAGTTACACACAAGGGGTGGGGAGTAATTATAATTTAAATGGGCAATTGATAATTAGTAGGGTTTAAGATGTAAAATCTAATGTATAGTGTGTACCATGCAATAAGTAGTGTGTTTAAGTGTTCGGGGACCAAGACTAGCTCAGAAATAGTGAGACAATGTTTTTAACAATATTTTTGTGTTCCGGGTAATGTCCGGTTGTTCGGTTAGATACCGGTCCGTTAAGGTGTCAAGTTATTCCATATAGTGTCCTATATATATCTTTTTGTAACATTTTTAATTCCCAACATTTAGGAAAGTATATAGAACTATTTAGTAACTTTTCTGCACAAGACTAGTTTGTTAAGAAGCACATGTAAGTATGACACAGTAACCAGAAAGCAGTTAAGTAATTCAGCACAGTCATCAAGCACTTTAATTATCATTAATAAATCGTATGGATACATGGAATTTTGAGGGTTGTCACATTCTCCCCCTGTTAAGAGAATTTCGTCCCGAAATTTAGCACGTGTTTACTGAGGAAGCTAGTTAAGTTGCGTGGTTTTCCTGGGGTGTCACATACAATTATCCAACTATGAGGCTTCTCGGGTTTGATGTAACACTCCAATCGACGGCGGAATATGTCGGTCCGTCTAGATTGTTCATAACTCATGGTACTATTAAATGTGATACTTATTTAATCATACTCCAACTAAGACCGGGTGTAGTGGTTAAGAAAAATAATGCCCCCACCATGGGGCATTATCCGACACGTGGCAGTCCAGTCAGCATGGGGCATTATTGCAAAAGTGGTGTAGTGGGGCATTATTCCAATAACGCCCATGCAATCATTTCACAATTATTATTTTTTTAATATAAAGCATAAAAATCTTCATTAATTTAAAATAAAAATTACACTACTTGAAATAAAAATAAAAAAACCGAAAAAAAAAACAGAAAATAAAAAAACAGAAAATAAAAAAACCGAAAAAAAATAAAGTTAAAAAAAAAAGATGATCTAGAGTCAATATTTTTCTCGAATTTTTTGGCGACGCATTTGCGCAAGGATCAACGCGTCGCCTTGGAGGAGGTCGATCGGTTTGGACAAAAACTCAATGTCCTTTTCCATTTGCCTCGCCTCTTGCATCTCGTTAAACTTTTTGGTTTCGGCCACTCGTTCTTTCATAATCTCATAACGTTGGTGGCCGAGGTCGCGAATGTCTTGGAGACGACGGTTCATCTCCTCGAAATCTCTTCCTTTAACTCGAGATCGGAAGACGACTTGACCGTTTTTTTCCCGGTTCGCTTATCATTTCTTCTACCGGGCGGTTGGGTCAACTCTTCTTGAAGTTCCGTGTCAACGTCCACCACCTCATTTAGATCGACATTGCGGGCATCCGATGTCGGTGTTTCACGGTCAACGGAGGATGATGTTTTTGACCTTTTAGCTCGACGTCTACTACTAGACGTCATTGGATTAACTAGCGCCGACTTTGGACTTTTTCGTTGTAGATCCCAACACTTATAGTACGGGAAAGCGCATTTCGTTTTCTCGAACTCGTCCAAAGTCTTCGTTAAAACCCCGCTGTAGTAACTAGGACATTCCAGTCCCGTTGTTCGTACGCAGACCAACCCAGTCCCGCTGTAGTAACTAGGACATTCCCGTCACTAGTCATGAAAATCATGCACGTTTTGTAAAACCGGTATGTTTAGTATAAATTGTTCGTAAACCATTCGAGTTTCCTTGAAATCCATTCGCAACATGGTTTAGAAATATGAGTTTTCGTTCATCGAAAAGGTATTTACTTTTCCAAAAACTTGCATGTCTTTCCACCCTCGAAAACATTTATAAACATGTAAAACCGTAAAAAATGGGGGTTATGAACTCGCCTTGATGTCCTCGTGCATAGCTAGCTTAGCGTGATTCCGTAGTGCCGTTCCAAGAATGTGAATTAGCTAGCGTGCATCTATGAGATTCCTACGAAGAAATACTTATAAGTTTTCTAATAAAATAGCGTAGTTAAACTACATGTTCGAGCTCTACCGAGTCGTTAATAAAACGACTCTACAAAGGTGTTGTTATTTTGACTTAGAATAACCAATCTATGGTTATTTGCTCTCATTTAATCGGGATAGAAACTAAGTATCGAAATGACTTAGCTTCCGAAGGATTTAGAATATATACTTGTATATATAACCAAAAATACATATATACGAAGTCGTCAAGAATAGAATCACGTAAATATATAAGGGTGCGCCTCGTTGTAGTTTTCGTATCACGAAAGTATATCTTCACGTACATATATACATATATGTAAAAAAAGTTGCGTATTCGAAATGTCGTAACTGGTACGGTAATACACCGTTGTAGTTTTCATAGGATGGAAATATGTAAGTATATATACATACATACATATATATATATATATATATCTATTTAAAAACTTGACGTTTGAAACGAACAAATATCTTCATTTTAGAGGAATATTCGGGTTCTAAACGATCAAAATAAATATACATACTTATATTTATTTTGTATGATTTTCGAATACTAAGCGTTTGAAATATAAGTTCCGAATTCCGATGGTTGAAATAAGTACACCACGTAACAACGTTTGAAATGAATATAAATCGTTATATTTATTTTATGAAAGTACTCGGGAGTGTCGATGTTCAAATGAATATAGATAATTATATTTATAACAAAAACGTCGGGTTTCGTTAAGTTGTAACTCACGTGTTGTTGAAATGAATATAAATCGTTATATTTATTTTGTACGTCGAGGTTTGTCCTTTTCCTTCTTCTTATGCGACCTTCTGCCGCGTTTCGATTTCTCTTGCACCGGTTCGGGTTGCGTCTCCGGCACGACATCGACATCGGTTTCAGGTTCGGCTTGTTGTTGTGACGGTTGCGACCCGCCGGCTTGACCATAGCCGAAGGTGAGACGCACGAACGGAGTGGTGCCACTCAAGTAAGCCACGTACGTTAACATGCTCGGGTCCATTTCTTGACGGTTAAACGTGTGTTGCGGTTGGGTTGTGCTCGGGTTCATGGGTCTTGCGGGGACACCAAAAGGGGGTCGGAATAGATGCATGATTGTATAAAATATAAAAGAAGTAGGAGAGAAAGTAAGAGTTTTTTTTATAAAAAATAGGAGAAAGAGGGTGATATATATATAGTGGGTAAATTTTTGAATTAAAAAAATAAAAATAAACAATTGACCGTTGCCAACGGTCATGTCTCAAGCCCCAATGCAAATTCAACGTTTTAAATAAAACGCCAACAACATTTTTTTTCAAAAAAAACGCCTAATAACGCCTAGTGTAATGGGGGGCGGTTTTTTTCAATTTTTTTTAAAAATACCGCCCCACTACCGGGTGGTCTAAAGATTCGAGACATGAAAACAATTTGTTACACATAAACATAACAAGATATGAAATAACATCGTCTCATTTATTTTAATCTAAGTCCCATGCCTCCTAAGTTTCATCATGATTGACAAAGCCTTAAACTGCATCACATGTATCGTGTTATTTCATATCTTGTTAGGATGTTATTACATATCGTGTTATGTTTATTCGTGACAATTTGTTTTCCTTGTATTTGAATCCTTAATATGGTTTGATAAAGAAATGTCACTTTTAATAGTACAATGTGTTATGAACAATCTAGCCGCACCAACACATTATGCCGTCGGTTAGGGTGTTAAATTTGTGGCCTTTCTCTTGGTTAAAAGACTTAGGTTCAAGCCTGAGCAAGTGAAACTAGCTGTTTAAAAGAAAAAGTCTACCTTTTATCAACAAGAACACACACATATAAAAGTTTACTGTAAAGTTGTTTTAAATGAAATTAGAAATACTTTCATAATTATAACAACATACGTGCACATATATTAACGTCATGTCACACATGACATTTTTCCTCGATAGATAGTCTTCTACCCATTGTTACTCTCGACGCCGTCACAAAATCAACTATCGAAACATCAGAACAACAAAAATAGTGTAAAGATGTGTATTTTTGTTGCATATTGATGATTAAGGTGAAGAAGAATTGTCAAAAGTTGGTTTATATAGAGTGATTCGCATCTTACAATTCAAAACACATGTGTATGTCTCTATATATATAGAGAGAGAGATATATATATATATGTATGTCTCTCTCTCTCTCTCTCTATATATATATATAGGGAGAAAATCATGCGAGAACCACCTCTTATTGCGAGAACCGCGAGAACCAATGTGAACACAAACATAAATGCCTAAAAATAGCTAAAAATCACACAATTTTTTTTTAATATTTTTTATATAAAAATCGCTACTTTTCGAAGCAAAAAAAAAAAATTTTTTTTTAAATTTTTTTGGCCAGTAAAAGTAGCGATTTGAGCATAAAAAATATTTTAAAAAAAATTTAGATTTTTTTTTTATTTTTTAAGATTTTTTTAGGTTTTTTGGGGGTTTACTTTTTAGCATTTTAGCTTGGATGGGGGGTTTAGGTTTTTTGGGGGTTTTAGTTTTTAGCATTTAGCTTGGGGGGGGGGGGGGGGGGTTAGGTTTGTTTAGGTTTTTTTAGCTATTTTAGGTTGTGTTCACATTGGTTCTCGCGGTTCTCGCAATAAAGGTGGTTCTCATATAAACTCCTCCCTATATATATATATATATTGTGAGAACGTTAAGAACCGAACTAGACCCATACATCACTTAATCAATGGCTCAAATCAACATTTTAATTTTGGTAATAATGAACTTAAATATTGAAGATATTATTAAAACGATATTACCTTGGGTTAGGACATGACTTTGTTGAGGAGCAAGATTATTGACTTTTCAACTAAAGAAATAAATTGTAGTTCAGTCATAGTCATGAGCACCTTATTTTCAACTCCAAATTTTACATCAACACTAATAAAATTATATATAAATTAAAGTTTTTTCATGGGAAAGATAACATAAACAATCACTTGAATTCAAAATAGAGAAGTGTATAGCAAAACTAAATATATATACATGCTTATACTAATGTTTATCGAAACATATCAATGAAAAAAGAAAATACAGTCTTATTTCTCGGTTGATACGGGTAGGATTTTGTTGTTTACACCCCTTTGTGAAATTTCTGAGTAGATAATAGCAACTATAGTCAAAGTTCCAATTAACATGAACAATGCAAAAAAACTTTGAATGTCAAGACTTTGTGGAAGGACTTCAGTAGGTTGTGATCCATCAGGTATACGAAATCCAAGATATTTTTCCTTCATTTTCATCATAGTATCGCTTTCAGTTACATTTATAACAGCCATTGAAAAATCTTGTAATAGAGGAGATCCACGAGGCAGTGCCTGATATATTAAAAATACAAAGTATGTGAATTTATAATAGGATGATCATATAAGAGTAAAAGTTATGATTATTTTTTTAAATGACATAAAGATGTATGTGTGTATGTATGTATATAGGAAATGAATATAATGTAAAGTCACTTGAGTTTAAACACCCGTGAAAACCCTATCAGTCAATCAAAAAACAATTTTAGGTTATAAATAATTTTACAGTAATTATTATATTTTTTATGAAGAAAACATTTGTAACAAATTGTAATTGTTTAAATTTTACACATGTGCAACATTTGCTACAAGTTTTTTAATTTTGGTTACTAGATAAATAATAACACATATTACATATGATAAATAAATAATAAAAATAGTTTGTTACATAGGGTTTTTGCGAGTTAACTTATACATTCTCTATGTGTGTATTTATATATAAAAGGACCAACAAGAAGCTAGCCAAACATAACAATTACAAGAGGGGCATCGCAAACAACACCAACCTTACAAAAAAAAAAAAAAAAACCTATTTCGCTCTAATCCAAACTAAATTAAGAAAAAAAGTTATATTCTTTCATTATTCTATTTTGTTTTGCGTACACATTTAGACATGATGTTTAATTACATTCACATGACAATTTCTTGAACATCAAAAACCAAGCATGAATTGTTAGTTTTGACTTTGATTACCTTAACTCATGACATAATGGAAATATTTAAGTAGCTATTTCCAAAAGAGGAAAATAAGAATAAGAACATGATACCAAATGGATAAGAGAGAGACTCACAAATGCAATTCCAGACTCTTGATTTATCGGTCCGAACTTCATGTAATCAGAGCCATATTTAGCTAAAAAAAGTTCAATATAGGGGAGCTCATGAAAAATAGCATTTACTCTACGAGTGGATAAAGCTCTTTCATATTCTTCAATTGTTTTGAGAGGCACGAGTTTCGTGTCAGAACAATTGTATTTTTGAGTTATAAAATCTTTTAGGAAAGAACCATCCTGGTATCCTACATTTTCATAACTTGAAGGCAACTTTGGACGCATTTGATCAAGTGTCAACCATGCAGACAAAGTTGCTGTGAAGATCTGGACTATAATGAAAATCATACTTAGCCACATAACAAGCACGACTTTAGTGCTCTTGTTATGTATCTTCCCTGCAAAATATATTGAAAAAATGGTTGCTAAGAATCAAGCTTATTTCCATAATACCAATGATATACAACCCTATCAAAACAAAGGGAAAGTAGGTTTAGGCATTTGATGTGAAAGTCAATGCTTGCTAATGGAATGATTACATGAATATAGTTCATTCATCCTTTTTGTAACCACCTTAATTAAAACCAGCCCATAAGATTGAATTTGGGGAATACTAATTTCACATCAGATAACTACAAATATAAGAGACACTAACAAATTTAAAGTAAACCTTTTTATGGGCATGCTATACACACGCCACTTGCAAACTAATCTCACACAACAGTCGTTTCACGCTGTACCGAGCCATTGTTTGAAGGTTAAGGCTTGCGTCGCATCCCTGCCTACTTTTAACGATCGTTTTAGATGCATCGAACGACCCTACGAAGGTTAGGACTAGCGTCATAGCTCCCTACTTCTATATTGTCATTTGATTTTTTGTCGGATGGCCTTTTGAGTTTGAAGGTAGCGTAGGATTAATAGGAACCTTACTTTACCTACGTAGTTCATTTTTATGGTATAAATTAGAGTTTAATAGAGACCTTGAATATCCCTATATATATCTTAAAACAAGTACGTACCTTCATGGAAGAAGAATGTCGAAATAGGAAACCAGATTACCATTACGGCTCTTTGAGGAATTGGGGCTAAAAATTTTGGGTTGCTAACACGGTATTCCAAAATTGCAACAGCGAGTCCAATGTAGATACATACACCAACTATTGCAATCCATAATCTTGGGGTAAATGGTTTTAAGAAAGTCCACAATGTTTGGTTCCATTCATGTGAAGCACGGACAAGCATATAAACTTCAGAGCTCAGGTAGGCGCTTGTGAAATCAACGTATTGAGCTCGATTGGCACGCACAGTTACATCACCTGCTACTGCTTCACAACTCTACAAGATAGGTAATAAAAATTATATGATTTTGAAAAGATTTTATAAAGATTTGATACCTTGTATTGTTGGTTTCAAATGGTTTTTTTATTATTGTTTTTATAGACCGACACACACCCCTACTTCTACACCACGTAAATACCCACAATAGGGTTTGAACCCTTATCACTCAGTTGAGAGGAAATCACCAATGTTATTGGGCTAACAGCCTCTTAGTAGTTTCATAGCGGTTAAGTTGTTTCTTTTAGACTACAATTTCACTTCTCTCTGGTCTGATCGAACCACAACCAGAAACAAAATCCGATTTAGTAGTTTTTTACCACTTTGGAATCTTAAATCTTAGAGTTAAATGCTATTTTAGTCCCTGTGATTTGGGTCATTTTATCAATTTAGTCCAAAAGTTTCATTTTTCACTTGTGGATCCAAAAAAGTTTCACCGTTGCCACTTTAATCTACTGGGTTAACTTCATCCATTTTTTTGTTAACGATAAAGGCAATTCGGTCATTTTATATAGTCGAATTACTCCTCTAGTTAACAGAATTACAAATAAAATGACTGAAAACAAAATAACTCTAAGTAAATAAAAAAATACTAAACATAATTTTATATCATTATAATACATTTTTTATTTTTTGTAAGAAAAAAAAACTAACAATACCAAAATATAGGCGCATCAGTTTCAAAAACATAATTACAAAAAGGTTAGAATTTTAAAATTTAATTAAACTACACTTAAAAAGATTTAGGCACATACACTTTCAAATATTAATTTTGAAAACCTAAAATTATTAACACCTAATTTTCCAAAACATATCTATAAACGTAATGTTACTCTATTTAAAAAATAAAATAAATTATGTGGTGTTTATGCATGAGTGTGAGAATTTTGCGCCACGTGTACCGATAAGATTGTAAGAAAATTGTACCTTTCCTTGAATGTGTTTGACTAGGTCATCATATGTACCATTTCTTCCACCTGTGGAATTAACGAATGCTCTGAAGATAGGCTGGACATTGTATGGCAACAAATGTAACGCATGGCAGAATATGGCTATGGAGAATCCACCTTCAACTTCAGATTTTTGGTTGACTTTTACAAACTCAGTAAATCCTGTTTTCTTAGGCACCCACACAGTTAAATTTTGGCATGGACCCTTTCCTTCCTTGGTTATGTTCCATTCTTTACCTATGATGTCTTTAATTGGCAAAAATATGATAACCAAGCAACATTAGTATTTATTAAAATTACGGCCGGGGAGTGCTCAAATCTGAACTACAATTTTTTTACTTTTCTTTTTGCATGAAACCCATTTTTTGTTATATTTTTTACCATTTATTAGACATCAGTGTAATCAAGGGAAAAAAATAATTTACTCTATAGAGACAATATGTCATTTGGGAGTAATTGGGACCAGTGGCGAAACTTGAGATTTATGACTGGAGGGTAAAAAACGCATATACCTAAAACAATTATAAAACCGTAGGGTCGAAAATGTATATACCTAAAAAATTATATACGAAAACTATATTACGGACACTACTGAGCGAAAAGTTCGGAGGGTCGGGGCCCCTCCCCTAATCCCTTCTATCCTGCACCCATGTTTGGGATAGGTGAAACTAGTTTTTTTTGGTGAAACTAGTTTTTTTTAATTGTTAATCATTTTTTAATCCGGAATAAAAGAAAAGAAAAAATAATCTAAAAAATCGCTGTCCTGAGGGCATGTCGGGACATGGTTTTCAGAGAGCACCAATATTTTCAAAGTTCCTGCTTAATGTATACCGACGACTTATCGTCGGAAAAAGAAGAAAAAAAATAGAACTTTTGGTAGAGAAATTTTTTTTGCAACTTTAGATTACGTATGATTTGACTAGGTCTACACTCTACAATGATTTGCAACTTTCTTGAATCAGTTTTAAAAAATCCAATTCCATTTTCATTTAGTGTGCACAATGATGATGGTTACACGTAATAACGACGTAACAGTTGACTATAAATTAATTATTGTTCGTATCCTTGTTTAATTTCGAAAAAAAAACTGAACATATGTGTTTTTTTTAATGGGAAATTTGGTCAATAAGACTTGAACCCAAGACCTCTCCATCCCAATTTGTGTAAAGGCATTGCCTTTACTAATGAACCACCACTTCATTGGTAATAAAAAAAAGGAACGTATTAAATTATAGATTCCATACCTTTTTTTGAACTTAAAAAACGTCAACCGGTTTAAATAATTACAAATTTACACTAATTATCCATAAAATCGCTACAAGAAACTGTAAAGAGTTCAAGTCTCATTGTTACCAAAGAAAATTATTTAAGGGTACCATATAAGTTTGCCGTTTTTACAAAAAAATGAAAGTGCCAAAAAAAATTAAAAAATCATCAGAAATTTGCACAATAGTAAAACCTCAGCTATTCATACACAAGCATGGGGAAGGTTCCGTAGGTAAAAACAGGTGTAGTGACACCAAAAAAAGTAGTAGTACATATTATGACATTTTCATAACTTAATATTAACATATCTTAACAATACTGCCCAAGAATCCTTATCAATCCAGTGTTACTAATACGGTAATAGCTTATGGCATATCATCCAGCCATTTTTTTTAAAAAAAATCAAGAGATCCAAACTCGAATACTATTAAGATTGTAGCATACTGAATCATCGGTAAAACTTGGAAACTGCTTATATACCTTAATTTAAACCACAATAAAGAAAAAAAAAACCCATGAAGATGTTTTAATTAATTAACCGGTTCTTAATATCTAATATTTTCTTTATATATATAAAAGTTTAATGAAAAGATGCTTTTACTAAAATTAGAAATATTGTCGTAATGATAACAACATACCTGCACATATATCTGCATCATGTCCAACATGACCTTTCTCCTCGGTAGATAGTCTTCTATCTGCTATTACTCTTGACGCCGTTACAAAATCAACAGCCCAAAGCATCGCAATAGCGAAAATAGAGTAAGTAATGTGTTTTTTGTGTTCCATATTGTTGACTTTGGTGAAGAAGAATTATCAGAAGTTAGATTATATAGAGTGATTCGCATGCAGCTTAAAATTCGTTGACCTGTTCTTAGTATCTGGAATGCCTTTTAATATACGTTTTGAGAGAAAAAAACAAAGTAAGTGATTTGTCTCAAGTATTATAGCCCTCTTTCCAAGTAATTTCGTTACACATTTAAATATATTTAATTGTCTATATGTATCTGGGATATACTACTAGTTTAAATATGTTTAACAATAACCTGTCAGGTCAAATTCATCTTGTTCTATTCTTTGCCTACCACAAATCGGCAATTGAAGACACAAGGGACGCCGGTAACGATAACAACCGCAACTAGTGTAACATATAACGACGTTAGCGGTTATGGCAGTTATCGTTAGACACTATTTGTTTAGCATAAATGTTCCCATCGCGCGTTGAGGCGGAAAATCCGCATACAACCCAAAATGTAAAGACCTGTTTCTTTAAGCTATTATAATTATAATAATAAATAAATATTAAAACCCAACTTGTTCTGATAAAATATAACTCGTTTTAAAACATCAACTTGGTATAGTATCTCTCCAAACAAGTGTGAAGTTATCTGTTCAAATCTTGCAATTGTAAGGTAAAGGTAAAATTAAGGTATTAAAATATTTTTGGTTAAAAAATAAGATGACAACAAAAAAAAATACAAAATGCAAAGTCACCTTCTGGTGATACATTCTTTGTGTTTTCAATTTATATTTTGCTTCATACGTTCTTTAAGTTGTGTTTTGACAACGTGTACATTATTACGTACGACTTTAAACGAAATCTACATTAAAATTTTGATAAAAAGGAACATGTCGTAATGGTATATTCGAGATTTATTGGAAGAGTTAAGTTTTTAAAGTTATAACTAAAAAGCATAAATATTTTTAATGAACAAAAAATAATTTACGCTTAACTTATGTAATTGAATAGTAGGGAACCCGCGCGTTGCGACGGGGTTAATGATACGGGGTGAAAACATAGTTCAAACCTTAAAACGATAAAAAAATTCGTACGTAAGTTGTGTGTGTATATATAACTCTCATCCGGCACATACCAGAGTCATCCAAATCAAGAACAACCTTCAACCAAAAATGTACTCATTTGATTTCAAATTACAGATAATCTAAACTATATACATTCATTTATATGAGTAACTTAATTACATTACACTTAAACTGATCTTATACCCTTCATATTACACTTGGTTATGTTAAATTACACATAATATTGTAAATATTATGGGTAAGCTAAATCACACTTCATCAGATCACGCCTGGATAATTACAAGCGATTCAACAATCTTGCCCCACTTCATTTCAGACTCTCACTATAGGCTTCCACCACTAAATGAAACATGCTACAAGCGTCATTCATCTATGTGGAACAAAGATGGAACTGTAAGTTGAACATCTTTTGGTTGAGTTATTTTCATATACTTTAATCACCTTGTGAACGGTTTATTTTTCTCTAATATAAGTTGCTACACAGTCACATTGAACCGTATTAAAGTTAACCAGGTTGAAACTCAGCTGTAAGTTATGCACAAAAGTCATGAACCCCGTGTGTTCAACCATGTGAAGCGGGTAATGATGCAGCTTGACGACACACACCAAGGTCAAACACATAGCAAGAAACAACCGAGCTTTTATAACGCCCTTTGGCTGCACCATTAAGCGAGGCCGTCTTAGAGGTCAACAGGTCGCGGCGCACAACCGCCTTTAGCAATTTGGCGTTTTAAATGATTGGTTCCAGCAACCTTAGAACCTGTACTATACGCCAACGATTGCTTGCATTGCTTACAACAAGCTTTCCTAACCCCATCCCCAACATTCTGAATGATAAAATATACGCAAACGACAGATTTCTTTTTCCTACGCTTCGCAGGCTTATGCTAACCAAAGCATTACTTTCCAGTTTCCATGTCTGTTGTAGTTTCTCACTGTTGACAACCAGAATAATCAAATGGAACACTTTACATTAAAGAAAAATCGAACACTTGTATATTTGAAAAGGGTAAGCTCAAATGAAATCACCTATCAGTCACATACAGTGACATCTAAAGCATTTAAAAACGGATAGCTTTGTGGCGGGGAAGCAGCGATAGCTTTGGCAGTTTGGTTTGTTAAGGTACTAGCGTACGTTATAACGACCGAAAGTGTCACACCCCAAAATATCAGAGTTGGCGTGACTGGACCGGTATCTTCATTGCACAGCGGAAGCAAATAAGCTAAGACTTCTAGAAAATGAACGCCGCTAAGTACTCGAATTCCCATGGGTTCTCCTATTCCAACCGTTCCATAATTTTGAAAATGCAACCTGAGAAAGAACATGCGAAAAAGTCAACATAAAGTTGAGCGAGTTCATAGTTTGTTTTGAAAAGATTTAAAATAAATCTTTTTGATAACCGGTTTAAAAGTTGTTGAGAAAATATAGTAAAATCATTTTCTTGGCATGATATATGAAAACTGTGAGTCTAGCCCACGAGAGTCTTTGTGCATTGCACGAGAGAGAATGGGTCGAGCCCAAAAGAGTCTTTGTAAGCAGGACCAACTCGTCCTCTTACTTGTACATAAGTTGAAAACGTTACCAAAGTTTGTAAATCCATGTATTTGTGAGTTTCCATCAAACGAATCTTAAAAACATTTGAAAATTTGAGTATCAAAAGCTGGTATGTAAGCGTCTATGAACCTAATGATCATTAATGTGTAGCTAAGACATTAATATGTGTGCCGACATAGGAAGCACTCAACCCGGTAGAAGATTTAAGTGTCGATTCACTTCGACAGGGACACAAAAGCACTCTAAGTGGCCGCACAAGGACCGTGATTGGGGCTCGCCCGTACCCGATAGATCTACCCCCTGTTCCGTGGTCCTTAAAAGGATTAATGGTGCCTAAGTTAGCGCCTATTCGCACGTGATCCAAGAATTCATTCCATAGCTTAATCATGCCCTAGTTAATATGTATTTCAAAAGAAAAGGGGGACATAAACCCATTGGGTTGTCTCGTTGTTCGTACGCAGACCAACCCAGTCCCGCTGTAGTAACTAGGACATTCCCGTCACTAGTCATGAAAATCATGCACGTTTTGTAAAACCGGTATGTTTAGTATAAATTGTTCGTAAACCATTCGAGTTTCCTTGAAATCCATTCGCAACATGGTTTAGAAATATGAGTTTTCGTTCATCGAAAAGGTATTTACTTTTCCAAAAACTTGCATGTCTTTCCACCCTCGAAAACATTTATAAACATGTAAAACCGTAAAAAATGGGGGTTATGAACTCGCCTTGATGTCCTCGTGCATAGCTAGCTTAGCGTGATTCCGTAGTGCCGTTCCAAGAATGTGAATTAGCTAGCGTGCATCTATGAGATTCCTACGAAGAAATACTTATAAGTTTTCTAATAAAATAGCGTAGTTAAACTACATGTTCGAGCTCTACCGAGTCGTTAATAAAACGACTCTACAAAGGTGTTGTTATTTTGACTTAGAATAACCAATCTATGGTTATTTGCTCTCATTTAATCGGGATAGAAACTAAGTATCGAAATGACTTAGCTTCCGAAGGATTTAGAATATATACTTGTATATATAACCAAAAATATATATATACGAAGTCGTCAAGAATAGAATCACGTAAATATATAAGGGTGCGCCTCGTTGTAGTTTTCGTATCACGAAAGTATATCTTCACGTACATATATACATATATGTAAAAAAAGTTGCGTATTCGAAATGTCGTAACTGGTACGGTAATACACCGTTGTAGTTTTCATAGGATGGAAATATGTAAGTATATATACATACATACATATATATATATATATATATATATATATATTTAAAAACTTGACGTTTGAAACGAACAAATATCTTCATTTTAGAGGAATATTCGGGTTCTAAACGATCAAAATAAATATACATACTTATATTTATTTTGTATGATTTTCGAATACTAAGCGTTTGAAATATAAGTTCCGAATTCCGATGGTTGAAATAAGTACACCACGTAACAACGTTTGAAATGAATATAAATCGTTATATTTATTTTATGAAAGTACTCGGGAGTGTCGATGTTCAAATGAATATAGATAATTATATTTATAACAAAAACGTCGGGTTTCGTTAAGTTGTAACTCACGTGTTGTTGAAATGAATATAAATCGTTATATTTATTTTGTACGTCGAGGTTTGTCATTTTCCTTCTTCTTATGCGACCTTCTGCCGCGTTTCGATTTCTCTTGCACCGGTTCGGGTTGCGTCTCCGGCACGACATCGACATCGGTTTCAGGTTCGGCTTGTTGTTGTGACGGTTGCGACCCGCCGGCTTGACCATAGCCGAAGGTGAGACGCACGAACGGAGTGGTGCCACTCAAGTAAGCCACGTACGTTAACATGCTCGGGTCCATTTCTTGACGGTTAAACGTGTGTTGCGGTTGGGTTGTGCTCGGGTTCATGGGTCTTGCGGGGACACCAAAAGGGGGTCGGAATAGATGCATGATTGTATAAAATATAAAAGAAGTAGGAGAGAAAGTAAGAGTTTTTTTTATAAAAAATAGGAGAAAGAGGGTGATATATATATAGTGGGTAAATTTTTGAATTAAAAAAATAAAAATAAACAATTGACCGTTGCCAACGGTCATGTCTCAAGCCCCAATGCAAATTCAACGTTTTAAATAAAACGCCAACAACATTTTTTTTCAAAAAAAACGCCTAATAACGCCTAGTGTAATGGGGGGCGGTTTTTTTCAATTTTTTTTAAAAATACCGCCCCACTACCGGGTGGTCTAAAGATTCGAGACATGAAAACAATTTGTTACACATAAACATAACAAGATATGAAATAACATCGTCTCATTTATTTTAATCTAAGTCCCATGCCTCCTAAGTTTCATCATGATTGACAAAGCCTTAAACTGCATCACATGTATCGTGTTATTTCATATCTTGTTAGGATGTTATTACATATCGTGTTATGTTTATTCGTGACAATTTGTTTTCCTTGTATTTGAATCCTTAATATGGTTTGATAAAGAAATGTCACTTTTAATAGTACAATGTGTTATGAACAATCTAGCCGCACCAACACATTATGCCGTCGGTTAGGGTGTTAAATTTGTGGCCTTTCTCTTGGTTAAAAGACTTAGGTTCAAGCCTGAGCAAGTGAAACTAGCTGTTTAAAAGAAAAAGTCTACCTTTTATCAACAAGAACACACACATATAAAAGTTTACTGTAAAGTTGTTTTAAATGAAATTAGAAATACTTTCATAATTATAACAACATACGTGCACATATATTAACGTCATGTCACACATGACATTTTTCCTCGATAGATAGTCTTCTACCCATTGTTACTCTCGACGCCGTCACAAAATCAACTATCGAAACATCAGAACAACAAAAATAGTGTAAAGATGTGTATTTTTGTTGCATATTGATGATTAAGGTGAAGAAGAATTGTCAAAAGTTGGTTTATATAGAGTGATTCGCATCTTACAATTCAAAACACATGTGTATGTCTCTATATATATAGAGAGAGAGATATATATGTATATGTATGTCTCTCTCTCTCTCTCTATATATATATATATAGGGAGAAAATCATGCGAGAACCACCTCTTATTGCGAGAACCGCGAGAACCAATGTGAACACAAACATAAATGCCTAAAAATCACACAATTTTTTTTTAATATTTTTTATATAAAAATCGCTACTTTTCGAAGCAAAAAAAAAAATTTTTTTTTTTTAAAATTTTTGGCCAGTAAAAGTAGCGATTTGAGCATAAAACATATTTAAAAAAAAATTTAGATTATTTTTTTATTTTTTAAGATTTTTTTAGGTTTTTTGGGGGTTTAGTTTTTAGCATTTTAGCTTGGAGGGGGGGTTTAGGTTTTTTGGGGGTTTTAGTTTTTAGCATTTAGCTTGGGGGGGGGGGGGGTTAGGTTTGTTTAGGTTTTTTTAGCTATTTTAGGTTGTGTTCACATTGGTTCTCGCGGTTCTCGCAATAAAGGTGGTTCTCGCATAAACTCCTCCCTATATATATATATATATATTGTGAGAACGTTAAGAACCGAACTAGACCCATACATCACTTAAGCAATGGCTCAAATCAACATTTTAATTTTGGTAATAATGAACTTAAATATTGAAGATATTATTAAAACGATATTACCTTGGGTTAGGACATGACTTTGTTGAGGAGCAAGATTATTGACTTTTCAACTAAAGAAATAAATTGTAGTTCAGTCATAGTCATGAGCACCTTATTTTCAACTCCAAATTTTACATCAACACTAATAAAATTATATATAAATTAAAGTTTTTTCATGGGAAAGATAACATAAACAATCACTTGAATTCAAAATAGAGAAGTGTATAGCAAAACTAAATATATATACATGCTTATACTAATGTTTATCGAAACATATCAATGAAAAAAGAAAATACAGTCTTATTTCTCGGTTGATACGGGTAGGATTTTGTTGTTTACACCCCTTTGTGAAATTTCTGAGTAGATAATAGCAACTATAGTCAAAGTTCCAATTAACATGAACAATGCAAAAAAACTTTGAATGTCAAGACTTTGTGGAAGGACTTCAGTAGGTTGTGATCCATCAGGTATACGAAATCCAAGATATTTTTCCTTCATTTTCATCATAGTATCGCTTTCAGTTACATTTATAACAGCCATTGAAAAATCTTGTAAAATAGAGGAGATCCACGAGGCAGTGCCTGATATATTAAAAATACAAAGTATGTGAATTTATAATAGGATGATCATATAAGAGTAAAAGTTATGATTATTTTTTTAAATGACATAAAGATGTATGTGTGTATGTATGTATATAGGAAATGAATATAATGTAAAGTCACTTGAGTTTAAACACCCGTGAAAACCCTATCAGTCAATCAAAAAACAATTTTAGGTTATAAATAATTTTACAGTAATTATTATATTTTTTATGAAGAAAACATTTGTAACAAATTGTAATTGTTTAAATTTTACACATGTGCAACATTTGCTACAAGTTTTTTTAATTTTGGTTACTAGATAAATAATAACACATATTACATATGATAAATAAATAATAAAAATAGTTTGTTACATAGGGTTTTTGCGAGTTAACTTATACATTCTCTATGTGTGTATTTATATATAAAAGGACCAACAAGAAGCTAGCCAAACATAACAATTACAAGAGGGGCATCGCAAACAACACCAACCTTACAAAAAAAAAAAAAAAAACCTATTTCGCTCTAATCCAAACTAAATTAAGAAAAAAAGTTATATTCTTTCATTATTCTATTTTGTTTTGCGTACACATTTAGACATGATGTTTAATTACATTCACATGACAATTTCTTGAACATCAAAAACCAAGCATGAATTGTTAGTTTTGACTTTGATTACCTTAACTCATGACATAATGGAAATATTTAAGTAGCTATTTCCAAAAGAGGAAAATAAGAATAAGAACATGATACCAAATGGATAAGAGAGAGACTCACAAATGCAATTCCAGACTCTTGATTTATCGGTCCGAACTTCATGTAATCAGAGCCATATTTAGCTAAAAAAAGTTCAATATAGGGGAGCTCATGAAAAATAGCATTTACTCTACGAGTGGATAAAGCTCTTTCATATTCTTCAATTGTTTTGAGAGGCACGAGTTTCGTGTCAGAACAATTGTATTTTTGAGTTATAAAATCTTTTAGGAAAGAACCATCCTGGTATCCTACAATTTCATAACTTGAAGGCAACTTTGGACGCATTTGATCAAGTGTCAACCATGCAGACAAAGTTGCTGTGAAGATCTGGACTATAATGAAAATCATACTTAGCCACATAACAAGCACGACTTTAGTGCTCTTGTTATGTATCTTCCCTGCAAAATATATTGAAAAAATGGTTGCTAAGAATCAAGCTTATTTCCATAATACCAATGATATACAACCCTATCAAAACAAAGGGAAAGTAGGTTTAGGCATTTGATGTGAAAGTCAATGCTTGCTAATGGAATGATTACATGAATATAGTTCATTCATCCTTTTTGTAACCACCTTAATTAAAACCAGCCCATAAGATTGAATTTGGGGAATACTAATTTCACATCAGATAACTACAAATATAAGAGACACTAACAAATTTAAAGTAAACCTTTTTACGGGCATGCTATACACACGCCACTTGCAAACTAATCTCACACAACAGTCGTTTCACGCTGTACCGAGCCATTGTTTGAAGGTTAAGGCTTGCGTCGCATCCCTGCCTACTTTTAACGATCGTTTTAGATGCATCGAACGACCCTACGAAGGTTAGGACTAGCGTCATAGCTCCCTACTTCTATATTGTCATTTGATTTTTTGTCGGATGGCCTTTTGAGTTTGAAGGTAGCGTAGGATTAATAGGAACCTTACTTTACCTACGTAGTTCATTTTTATGGTATAAATTAGAGTTTAATAGAGACCTTGAATATCCCTATATATATCTTAAAACAAGTACGTACCTTCATGGAAGAAGAATGTCGAAATAGGAAACCAGATTACCATTACGGCTCTTTGAGGAATTGGGGCTAAAAATTTTGGGTTGCTAACACGGTATTCCAAAATTGCAACAGCGAGTCCAATGTAGATACATACACCAACTATTGCAATCCATAATCTTGGGGTAAATGGTTTTAAGAAAGTCCACAATGTTTGGTTCCATTCATGTGAAGCACGGACAAGCATATAAACTTCAGAGCTCAGGTAGGCGCTTGTGAAATCAACGTATTGAGCTCGATTGGCACGCACAGTTACATCACCTGCTACTGCTTCACAACTCTACAAGATAGGTAATAAAAATTATATGATTTTGAAAAGATTTTATAAAGATTTGATACCTTGTATTGTTGGTTTCAAATGGTTTTTTTATTATTGTTTTTATAGACCGACACACACCCCTACTTCTACACCACGTAAATACCCACAATAGGGTTTGAACCCTTATCACTCAGTTGAGAGGAAATCACCAATGTTATTGGGCTAACAGCCTCTTAGTAGTTTCATAGCGGTTAAGTTGTTTCTTTTAGACTACAATTTCACTTCTCTCTGGTATGATCGAACCACAACCAGAAACAAAATCCGATTTAGTAGTTTTTTACCACTTTGGAATCTTAAATCTTAGAGTTAAATGCTATTTTAGTCCCTGTGATTTGGGTCATTTTATCAATTTAGTCCAAAAGTTTCATTTTTCACTTGTGGATCCAAAAAAGTTTCACCGTTGCCACTTTAATCTACTGGGTTAACTTCATCCATTTTTTTGTTAACGATAAAGGCAATTCGATCATTTTATATAGTCGAATTACTCCTCTAGTTAACAGAATTACAAATAAAATGACTGAAAACAAAATAACTCTAAGTAAATAAAAAAATACTAAACATAATTTTATATCATTATAATACATTTTTTATTTTTTGTAAGAAAAAAAAACTAACAATACCAAAATATAGGCGCATCAGTTTCAAAAACATAATTACAAAAAGGTTAGAATTTTAAAATTTAATTAAACTACACTTAAAAAGATTTAGGCACATACACTTTCAAATATTAATTTTGAAAACCTAAAATTATTAACACCTAATTTTCCAAAACATATCTAAAAACGTAATGTTACTCTATTTAAAAAATAAAATAAATTATGTGGTGTTTATGCATGAGTGTGAGAATTTTGCGCCACGTGTACCGATAAGATTGTAAGAAAATTGTACCTTTCCTTGAATGTGTTTGACTAGGTCATCATATGTACCATTTCTTCCACCTGTGGAATTAACGAATGCTCTGAAGATAGGCTGGACATTGTATGGCAACAAATGTAACGCATGGCAGAATATGGCTATGGAGAATCCACCTTCAACTTCAGATTTTTGGTTGACTTTTACAAACTCAGTAAATCCTGTTTTCTTAGGCACCCACACAGTTAAATTTTGGCATGGACCCTTTCCTTCCTTGGTTATGTTCCATTCTTTACCTATGATGTCTTTAATTGGCAAAAATATGATAACCAAGCAACATTAGTATTTATTAAAATTACGGCCGGTGAGTGCTCAAATCAGAACTACAAATTTTTTACTTTTCTTTTTGCATGAAAACCATTTTTTATTATATTTTTTACAATTTATTAGACATTAGTGTAATCAGGGGAAAAAATAATTTACTCTATGGAGACAATATGTCATTTGTAACCAGTGGCGAAACTTGAGATTTTTGATCGGAGGTCAAAAACGTATATACCTAAAAAAAACTATAAAACCGGGGGTCGAAAACGTATATATCTAAAAAAATTTATACGAAAACTACATACCGGACACTACTGAGCGAAAAGTTTGGGGGGTCGGACACCCCTCCCGCGACCCCTACTATCCTGCGCCCATGTTTGGGACAGGTGAAACTAGTTTTTTTAATTGTTAATCATTTTTTAATCCGGAATAAAAGAAAAGAAAAAATAATCTAAAAAATCTCTTTCCTGACAGCATGTCGGGGGACATGGTTTTCAGAGAGTACTAATATTTTCAAAGTTCCTGCTTAATGTATACCGACGACTTATCGTCGGAAAAAAATAGAAAAAAAAAATAGAACTTTTGGCGATACTTTTACCAACGACGTCTAAAAATGATGCATCCATTACTTTCTAGGTATTTATTATGATTTGATGAAGTATGAAACAAGTATATTAAAAGCCGTTTTCGGTAGAGAACTTTTTTATTTGATATATACTTTGCAACTTTATGGGTTTTGTTTTATGATTTGATTACGTATGATTTGACTAGGTCTACACTCTACAATGATTTGCAACTTTCTTGAATCAGTTTTAAAAAGTCCAATTTGGCTTCCATTTTCATTTAGTGTGCAAAATGATGATGGTTACACGTAATAAGGACGTAACAGTTGACTATAAATTAAATATTGTTGTTATCCTTTTTTAATTTCGAAAAAAAAAACGGAACATATTAAATTATAGATTCCATACCTTTTTTTTTAACTTAAAAAACGTCAAGCGGTTTAAATAATTATAAATTTACACTAATTATCCCACGAAATCGCTACAAGAAAGAGTTCAAGTCTCATTGTTACCAAGAAAATTATTTAAGGGTACCATATAAGTTTGCCGTTTCAAAAAAAAAAATTGAAAGTGCCAATAAAAATAAAAAAATCATCAGAAATTTGCACAATAGTAAAAACTCAATTATTCATACACAAGCATGGGGAAGGTTAGGTAAAAACAGGTGCAGTGACACCAAAAAAGTAGTAGTCATATTATGACATTTTCGTAACTTAATATTAACATATCTTAACAATACTGCCCAAGAATCCTTATCAATCAAGTGTTACTAATACGGTAATAGCTTATGGCATATCATCCAGCCATTTTTTAACTTAATATTAAAGAAGTTGGAGGGAAAGTAAGTATGCAGAAATTTTAAGATAACTAATCGGAAGTAGAATATTCTATACTTACAAAATACTAGAATTGTATATGTATGACACACAAAAACAGTTTCATAAATTTATTAAATTTTGTACAACCATTACATTAATTTCTTGACACGCATTTAAACGTCATAAAATAAGTGTGTGTCATTAATCGCGTGTCAAGATGGATCTTGTTTTTTTATGACGCTAAAAAGATGACACACAAAAAAATGTGTCATAAATATATTGAATTTTGTAAAACCATGACATTTTTTTTCTTGACAGGTACTTACGAATGTCATAAAATGAGTGTGTGTCATTATTTGCGTGTCAAGATAAATCTTGTTTTTTTTATAACGCTAAAAACATGACACGCAAAATAGAATGTCATAGATTTATTAAATTTTGTAAACAATGACATTTTTTTCTTGACATACGCTTTTGTATGTCATAAAACATGTGCGTGTCATTGTTCGCGTGTCAAGAGAAGTGTATTTTCTAGTAGTGACATATCATCCAGCTATTTAACAAAAAAAAAAAATCAAGAGATCCAAACTAGAATACAATTAAGATTGTAGCATACTGAATCATCGCTAAAACTTGGAAACTGCTTATATACCTTAATTTAAACCCCAATAAAAAAAACCATGAAGATGTTGTTTTAATTAATTAACCGGTTCTTAATATCTAATATTTTCTTTATATATATAAAAGTTTACTGAAAAGATGCTTTTACTAAAATTAGAAATATTGTCGTAATTGTAACAACATACCTGCACATATATCTGCATCATGTCCAACATGACCTTTCTCCTCAGTAGATAGTCTTCTATCTGCTATTCCTCTTGACGCCGTTACAAAATCAACAGCCCAAAGCATCGCAATAGCGAAAATAGAGTAAGTAATGTGTTTTTTGTGTTCCATATTGTTGACTTTGGTGAAGAAGAATTATCAGAAGTTAGATTATATAGAGTGATTCGCATGCAGCTTAAAATTCGTTGACCTGTTCTTAGTATCTGGAATGCCTTTTAATATACGTTTTGAGAGAAAAAAACAAAGTAAGTGATTTGTCTCAAGTATTATATTTATAGCCCTCTTTCCCAAGTAATTTCGTTACACATTTAAATATATTTAATTGTCTATATGTATCTGGGATATACTACTAGTTTAAATATGTTTAACAATAACCTGTCAGGTCAAATTCATCTTGTTCTATTCTTTGCCTACCACAAATCGACAATTGAAGACACAAGGGACGCCGGTAACGATAACAACCGCAACTAGTGTAACATATAAAGACGTTAGCGGTTATGGCAGTTATCGTTAGACACTATTTGTTTAGCATAAATGTTCCCATCGCGTGTTGAGGCGGAAAATCCGCATACAACCCAAAATGTAACGACCTGTTTCATTAAGCTATTATAATTATAAGAAAAAGTTCTTGTACAAATAATCTTAACATACTAAACATACAAATTGAAGGAAAACTCAAAAAGACAAGGTGTTATCGTTAGACACTATTTGTTTAGCATAAATGTTCCCATCGCGTGTTGAGGCGGAAAATCCGCATACAACCCAAAATGTAACGACCTGATTCATTAAGCTATTATAATTATAAGAAAAAGTTCTTGTACAAATAATCTTAACATACTAAACATACAAATTGAAGGAAAACTCAAAAAGACAAGGTGACATTTTTGTAATTATCAATAACTATCAAAGTTACTCTACAAATATACCTAAAAAAAACCTAACCCCCCCCCCCCCCACCCCCAAAAACCTAAAAAAAACCTACCCCCCCCCCCCCAAAAAAAAACCTAAGAAAAACCTAACCCCCCCCCCCCCCCCAAGTTAAAATGCTAAAAACTAAACCCCCAAAAAACCTTAAAAAATCTAAAAAAATAAAAAAAAAACACACAAATTATTTTATTTTTTTTTTAACATTTTTTATTAAAAAATCGCTACTTTTAGTAGCAGCAAAAAAAAATTTTTTTTTTTTTTTTTTTGCTAACAAAATTTAGCGATTTTTTTATAAAAAATATTTTTTAAAAAATTGTGTTTTTTAGGTATTTTTGGTTGAGTTCACATTTGTATAGTAACTTTAATAGTTGGTGGTAATTACAAAAATGTCACCTTGTCTTTTTGAGTTTTCCTTCAATTTGTATGTTTAGTATGTTAAAATTATTTGTATTTGATCTTTTGCCTATAATTATAATAATAAATAAATATTAAAACCCAACTTGTTCTGATAAAATATAAATGGATTTTCCTAGTGCTTGGTGCGACTGGATTTTCGGTGTATTAGCTTCGGCCAGGTCCGCGGTTCTAGTGAACGGAGTGCCTACATTCGAATTTCAATGCTTCAAAGGTATGAGATAAGGTGACCCTCTTTCCCCCTTTTTATTTCTTTTTGTTATGGAAATTTTGTCGTGCATGTTTTTGAAAGCTAGGGAAAGCGGAGCGATGCAAGGCTTAAAACCCCCAAATAATGGTCCTACTATCTCTCATCTTCTGTACGCGGACGATGCCATTATCATTGGGGAATGGGAGGACGAGAACATTAGAAACGTTGTGAGAATTCTGCAGGTTTTTTACATGTGCTCAGGGCTGAAAATAAATTTAAATAAGTCTTGCCTTTATGGTATAGGAGTGAATTCCTCGGAAGTGATAGATAAGGCTAGCGATATTGGTTGCATTGCGGGGGAAACTCCGTTCGAATATCTTGGCCTAATGGTGGGAGCGAATATGAATCGTATCAATAACTGGAAGCCGGTGTTCGATGTGTTTGAAACTAGATTGTCTTCTTGGAAGGCGAACTCTCTTTCGATGGGAGGTCGGGTGGTCATCATTAGATCTATTCTTGGGAGTCTTCCAAACTATTACTTCTCTTTATACAAGGCGGCCTCAAAAGTTATATCGGAGCTGGAAAAACTTATAAGAAGGTTTCTTTGGGGAGGTTCAGAAGGGGTTAGAAAGATGCATTGGGTTTCATGGGATCGGGTCTCAATTCCTAAGGAAGATGGGGGCATTGGTATTTGTAAACTTAGAAATATCAACACGGCTCTTTTAGTCAAGTGGGTGTGGCGTTTTAAAAATGAAAGAGATCATTTATGGAAGAAGGTGATTGAGGCTATTCACTCCAGTAGTCGGACTTGGGATATCTTACCGGTGAAAAAGTCTTTTAACGGTGTTTGGAACAATATCGTCAGAACGTGCAATAAAGTAAAAATCGAAGGTGCCCCGATCAGGAACTATTTTAGAGGGGAGCTGGGTAACGGTCGAGACATATACTTTTGGATCGATCCTTGGCTGGAACGCGAACCTCTAAAAGACATATACCCCAACTTGTTCAAGCTGGAGTCTGACAAAAGATGCAAAGTGGCAGACAGAGTTAAAGTCCAGGAAGGGAGACATCATGTGGAGTGGAAATGGAGGAAAGGGCCTGAAACTTTTGTTCAAATTACCGAATTTAGTTGGTTTTGCAGGTCTTTGGATCAGGTGCAATTCAAGGAGGAGCGAGACAAGTGGAAGTGGCTTGGAGACGCGGCTGAAGAATTCTCAGTTAAGGCGGTGAAGAATTGTCTAGCGAAAGAGGAGCTTCCTTATGTTGACTCTGTTCCGGAATGGAGCAGATTGGTTCCTCTTAAATGCAACCTGCTGGTTTGGAAAGCAGAGATGGGTAAGATACCCACTCTTACGGCCCTTGCCAATCACGGTGTTGATATAGAGGATTTGACGTGCTCTATGTGCAACTCGGCCGACGAAAGTGCTGATCATATTTTTGCCAGATGTGCTATTGCTGCCCAGGTGTGGTTCGCTATTTCTAGGTGGTGTAAAATCGCCACGGTGTTCTCCACTTCTGTTAAAGAGATCCTGGAAATTCACAATCATGTTGGGCTGAAGAATTCTGCCAAAGATATATTATGTGGGATCGTGAGAGTGGTGTGTTGGTGCATATGGCGGGCTCGTAACAAACAGAAATTCGAAGACAATCAGGTCAAGGTGGCTGACATCATTTGTCACACCCCCAAAATCCACCTGCGGAATACTACCGCTTGGAGGCGTGACTGACCAGGATCCAGCCACCGATCATATTGAACAAGCATGTAAGTAATATATAAAAATCCAACCAATACAATTGGTGTCCAAACAAAACATAGTTTAAGTTGCAAGCGGAAGCATAAAGTTTAAAACCAAAACATAAGTTTAATTGTTTCAAAGTTTAACATGGCACACAGCTGTCCATGTCCCACAACGACTCTCTTCCATGCAAGCTCCAGCTAAGTACCTATTGACCTGCAAAGCATGTAGTAACGAGTCAACAACAAGTTGAGTGAGTTCACGGTTGGGTGTTCATTTTAAGTTGTTCCAAAAACAGTTTCCTTTAACTGGCGTCCTGCCGTGGGGGTTACCCCATAGTTGAAAACGTGATTTGTTTACCCATTTACTCTGGTATTACAGCCGTGGGGGCTACCCCATGTTAGTTATCTGGCATTTCGGCCGTGGGGGCTACCCCATGTATACACTAGACTCGTTACCATATCGACTGCTGACTGTAGTCATGTTTATGTGCCCTGAACTGTCAATGTCTATCATCATTGACGTGCCCAGATCCATTAGTTCACGCCCGTCCTCTGCGGCATGGTGTAAGGCTTGTCAGACCTAAATAGCGCTATCTAACTAATGACCCGCTCGCCATTGGCCCGGCGATTAAGTCGATATAAAAGGAGGGACTTCGTGATAGAGTTTTGGTCTAGTACGAGTTATCTGTCCATGAGGACGAGGAATTACATTCCTAAACCAATACTGTCCCACCCAAGAAAGGACGAGGAATCCACGTTCCTTAACCCCATTCCCAACCCACGGAATCCCATGCTTTGTAGAGGGTGTGAACTCACCTTGGTTTGCTCGGCAGATACACAGAAAGTTGGTCAAGCTATAAGTGGTCAACCATGTCCTAGTATGGTTACCATATGAGTCAGATACAAACCGAGTAGCGCACATACATTTTCTACATGTCTACTAGCACGTTGCAAACAAGTGTTTCTCATAGCAGTCCAATGCACAACATACACATTCAACAGTAACGCATAAAGCCCAACAGCCCAGCCCAATCTCCTAAGCCCGTAACACTGAACAAGTCTAACTCAGTGAACCTGTGTTCATGGTCTCGAGTCGAGATTAGAGGTCTCGAGTTATACATGCACTAGTCGAGACTAGACGGTCTCGAGTCGCAACCGGACCCGCAACCATGGTCTCGAGTTGTGGTGTTTGTGTGCTGAGAATGTGTGGTCTCGAGTCGAGACTAGAGGTTCTCGACTCGCAACCTTGTGTCGAAACCGTGATCTCGAGTTGTCATCTTCATGGTCTCGAGTCGAGACCGAAGGTCTCGGCTGGAACATCTGCTGATTTCTGACACATGTACTAAACCAATAGAATTTCGATTTCATGATACGATGTACTATCCAACCACAATCCTCAAACATGTTTTGTTGTCTAACAATTAACCACAATGGATCAAACATAGCAAATTTCAAATATTCATATCACATTCAACAAGTTCTTCATTAGGGTTTTCAAACCTTTAACACATATCCATCTTATCACTACTTCATTAAATTCAGAATTCATCATCCGGAAATATGTTCATCCATTTTATATGAGGAAAACATGCTAGCATCAAGAATCATTATTATCTTCTAACAACTAGTATACATTCCTCGGTTCTAAAGCATGTGTACACATTCTTGTATGTCATAACAATCTTGCATATTATCATCAAAATAACATTTGTCTTATAACCCCTAACATAAATCGGATGATCATAAGTTTTCCACACATTCATCATTCAAATGTCTTATTACTCATTATCATACTAAAAACCTATACTTATTACTAAAGAGATCATGTTCATCATAGATGTTGTAACTAAGCATGCCTCCCTAGTGAATCAAGAACCCATTAACTCACACACATATCCTTCATACTCGAGCAATAGTTATAATGCAATCTATCACTTAATCAACACTCAAATCATGTATATACATATATTTGCAAGGAAATCACTAACCGGTTCAAGTATGGGTTCAAAGGTGTGAAGTAGTAGCGAATGAAGCTTCCAAATGGGTGTGTGTGTGCCGATCCGAGAGCTCCTTGTGGTCACCGGTTTGATCCGAGAAGGAGGAGAAGAATGTTGAGACTTAGGGTTTTAGTGAGGGAGAATGTAGGAGTGTGTGTGTAGGATGGTGTGTGTGTAAGTTGCCCAAAGATGGTAATGTTGGCTAACAACAAGGTTATATACTAGCTTCAAGTTGATGCACCCTAATGGGTTTCGGATGGATTAAATGAGGTGCACGGCCCAACCGGCCCAACTGTTTCCTGTTCACTCGAGACCGCATGGTCTCGAGTCGGGTTCATGGTTCTCGGCTCACTTATACATATACACATACTATACATACAAGTACAACACATAATCACATAAATTTACTTATATCATTCATTAAACCAACAAGTTAACTAGTCACATAACGTTCAAGTATGTTACATCGAGATACAATGAAAGGTTCTGAATTTCGAGTTGTCACATCATCCCCAAGTTGAAAGAAATTTCGTCCCGAAATTTGGTAAGCACTCACTGAGGAAGCTAGTTAAGTTGTATGGTTTTCACTGGTTTTCCTGGGGTGTCACATCCTCCCCCCGTTGATCTGGAATTTCGTCCCGAAATTCCGTAGCTTCAGCCTCAGTAGTGGTTGTACTGTTTGCGAACAGTTGGGGATACTTTTGTTTCATCTGGTCTTCGCGTTCCCAGGTGAACTCTGGGCCGCGACGTGAGTTCCAACGAACTCGAACGAGAGGTATTCTAGTGCTCTTGAGGACCTTAACATCCCGGTCCGTGATTTCAACTGGTTCCTCGACGAATCGTAACTGCTCGTCGATAGTGAGTTCCTTCAGAGGAACTAGTGGGTCTCATCTGACAGACACTTCTTCAGATTCGACACCTGGAAAACGTTGTGAACTGCACTGGGTTCTGCTGGTAGGTTCAGTCTGTAGGCCACCCTGCCTATTTTCTCGATGATTTCGAAAGGTCCAACGTATCGTGGGTTAAGTTTGCCTCGTTTACCAAAACGAACCACACCCTTCCAGGGTGAAACTTTGAGTAGTACCCGCTCCCCAACCTGGAGCTCTAGTGGTTTTCTGCCCTTATCGGCGTAGACTTTCTGACGGTCACGAGTTGCCGCCATGCGTTTTCGTATTTGAGCAATTTGTTCGGTTGTGTCTACCACATGTTCTGAACCAGTGATCTGACTATCCCCCACCTCTGCCCAACAAAGAGGTGACCGGAATTTATGTCCGTACAATGCCTCAAACGGAGCAGCTTTAATGCTGGTGTGGTAGCTATTATTGTACGAGAATTCCACAAGTGGCATATGCTTTTCCCAGCTGTTGCCAAAGTCGATTACACATGCACGAAGCATGTCTTCTAAGGTTTGAATAGTGCGCTCGGACTGCCCGTCCGTCTGAGGGTGATACGCTGTGCTCATGTCTAATCGTGAGCCAAAGGATTTGTGCATCGCCTGCCACAGCTCTGAAGTAAAACGCGCATCTCGATCCGAGATAATAGAGATGGGCACCCCGTGCCTCGAGACAACTTCCTTGAGATATACTTCTGCTAGAGTGGAGAATTTATCCGTCTCCTTGATAGCCAGAAAGTGTGCGGACTTTGTGAGTCGATCCACGATCACCCAGATAGTATCGTTTCCGCGCTGGGATCTAGGCAGGCCAGTAACGAAATCCATGGAAATTTGCTCCCATTTCCATTGTGGTATCTCTGGTTGTTGGAGTAGGCCTGAGGGTTTCTGGTATTCCGTCTTGACTCTCGCACAAGTCAAACACTTGCTGACGTAAGTTGCTATGTGGGCTTTCATGCTAGGCCACCAATACGTAGTTTTGATATCGTGGTACATCTTATCCGAACCAGGGTGTACCGAGTAGCGAGACTTGTGTGCTTCATCCATCACAAGCTCTCATAGGTTACCATAGAGTGGGACCCAAATGCGTCCCGTTACGTAGTAAGCTCCGTCTTCCTTCTGTTCTAAGCGTTGCCTTGAGCCGCGTAGGGCTTCAGCCCTAACGTTTTCTGGTTTCAATGCTTCTATCTGAGCAGCTCGTATTTGGGAAGGAAGACTAGAATGTATAGTGAGTTGTAAAGCTCGCACGCGCTTAGGCGCGGTGTCCTTTCGACTGAGGGCGTCAGCCACAACATTGGCCTTGCCCGGGTGATGCCTGATTGAGCACTCGTAGTCATTCAGTAGCTCGACCCATCGTCGTTGTCGCATATTCAGTTCCTTCTGCTTGAAGATATGCTCGAGGCTCCTGTGGTCGGTGTAGATGGCGCACTTGGTACCGTACAGGTAATGTCGCCATAACTTAAGTGCGAAAACAACAGCTCCCAGCTCTAAGTCGTGCGTAGTGTAGTTTCTTTCATGAACCTTGAGTTGGCGTGAGGCGTAGGCTATAACTTTATCTCGTTGCATCAACACACAACCAAGGCCCTGAATTGATGCGTCACAGTAGACCACAAAGTCGTATGTGCCCTCTGGCAAGGAAAGGATAGGTGCGCTGCAAAGTCTATCCTTTAAATGCTGAAATGCTAATTCCTGTGCATTCCCCCATCGATAAACAACGCCTTTCTGCGTTAGTGAGGTGAGAGGCTGTGCAATCTTGGAAAAATCCTTAATGAACCTCCTGTAGTAACCTGCCAAACCCAAGAATTGGCGAATTTCCTTTGGTGTACGAGGTGCAGGCCAGTTCTTAATCGAGTCCACCTTGGATGGATCAACATGAATCCCATCCTTGTTTACCACATGGCCTAGGAAATGGACCTCACGAAGCCAGAAGTCGCATTTCGAGAACTTGGCGTAAAGCTGTTCTGTCCGAAGGAGTTCCAGAATAAGTCGTAGATGCTGCTCATGTTCCTCCCGACTCTTAGAATAGATCAGGATGTCGTCGATGAAGACTATAACGAACTTGTCCAGGTAAGGTTTGCACACTCGATTCATCAAGTCCATGAAAACCGCAGGTGCGTTTGTCAGCCCAAAAGGCATGACCAAAAACTCATAGTGCCCATAGCGAGTTCTAAAGGCTGTTTTAGAGACATCCTCTTCTCGGACTCTCAGCTGATGATATCCCGATCTCAAATCAATCTTTGAATAGTAGCTCGACCCCTGCAGCTGGTCGAACAAGTCGTCAATACGTGGTAGAGGATAACGATTCTTCACCGTCACCTTGTTGAGTTCTCGGTAGTCGATGCATATTCTGAAGGTACCGTCCTTCTTCTTCACAAATAGTACTGGAGCTCCCCAGGGCGATGAGCTAGGACGAATGAAACCCTTATCCAAGAGTTCTTGTAGTTGCGTAGAGAGTTCTTCCAACTCTGATAGAGCTAAACGATAAGGTGCACGAGCTATAGGCGCAGCTCCAGGAGCTAGTTCAATCTGAAATTCGACTTGGCGATGAGGTGGAAGGCCAGGTAATTCTTCAGAAAATACCTCAGGATAGTCGCGTACAATTGGAAAATCTTCTAGCTTCTTCTCTTTCTCCGAGGTGTCCGTAATGAGAGCCAAAATGGCAGTGTGGCCCTTCCGCAAGCACTTCTGGGCCTTAAGAAAAGATATGACGTTCTCAACGGCACCCTTCTTGTCGCCACGAATCATGAGAGGTTCACCACTGGAACCAGGAATACGAACAACCTTCACGTTACAAAGAATCTCTGCTCGGTGTTGGGATAACCAATCCATCCCAATGACAACGTCGAAACTACCCAAGACGATAGCAATAAGGTCGATAGAGAAGGTCTGGTCAGCGAGAATAAGTTTACAACCCTTGACTACGTGTGCAGCCTCTAAACTCTTACCATTTGCTAGCTCTACTGTGTGCTTGTTGTTCAAAGGTGTTGGAAGACGCTTAAGCATTTGACTAACTTCTAGTGACACGTAGCTAGTATCGGCACCCGAATCAAACAAAACTGTAACATAAAAGTCGTCGAGAAGGAACTTACCCGTCACCACATTGGGATCGTTCCTAGCTTCACCTTGACCAATCACGAACACCCGCCCCCTGGCACCATTGTTGTTGTTGTTCCCATTGTTGCCATTCCCCTGATTATTATTGTTGTTGTTGTTGTTCTGGTTCCTGTTCAGTTGGGGACAATCCTTCTTGAAGTGGCCTTCAGCTCCACACTGAAAGCACCCATTGTTGTTACCCTGCTGCTGCTGCTGCCGCTGATTCTGTGGGGCTTGTTGTTGACGATTCTGGTTTGCGGGGTATAAGCTCCTGCAATCCTTTGCAGCGTGACCTGGCTTGTTGCACCGATGACAGTTACCCCTGGTGCACGGCCCGCTGTGGTGCAGGTTGCAGCGATTGCATTTTGGGTGATTCCCCTTGTACCCACCATGACTTTGACCACCAGATGATTGCTGCCCGGGGCTCTTGTAGTCATCAGTCTTTCTCTGCTGAGACTGAGACTGAATAGAAGTCGAACCCTTGCTTGAAGCTCCATCCCATTTCCTCTTGTTGTCACTAGGAGCATCCGAAGTAGCTGTAGCACTTATGCGCTTGGGTAACCTGTTCTGCTCCACCGCCTGATCAGTAAGATGGTGAGCCAACTGAACAACTTGCTGGATAGTAGCGAGGTTTGCTGAAGTCACATGACTTTGGATCTCTGGCACCAGGCCCTTGAGGAAGAGTTCAATTCGCTTAATTGGGGGGTCCACCATAGTGGGACACAGTAAGGCAAGCTCATTCGATCTCTTAGTGTACGCCTCTATTTCTGACCCCGTCATCTTGAGGTTGTAGAACTCGACTTCCAGCTTATGAATGTCATCACGACTGCAGTACTCCTCCTTGATCATCTCCTTAAAAGTTTCCCATGGGGTGGCGTTAGCAGCAACCAACCCCAGCATCTGGACCTGAGCGTTCCACCATGTGAGGGCCAAACCCTCGAGAGTACCGGTAGCATACTTCACCCTGCGCGCCTCAGGGCATTCACACATTTCGAAGACTGACTCGAGCTTCTCAAACCAGTGGAGGAGGCCTACAGCTCCTTTAGTGCCGCTAAAAGTAGTGGGTCGGCAGTCCATAAAAGTTTTAAAAGTGCACACAGGTGGCTGAGCATGTTGACCTATTGTGGGTGAAAGAAAGACAGAGTTTAACACAAAAGTTGGTTCACGAGAGTAGATTCTAAAGATCCTAGAATGAGTTTGGGCTGCAGGTTATACCTCCTGCGTGTGCAGCTGCAAGTGCCGCAGCAACCCGTTCGTTAATCAGAGCCGTCAACTGGGCTTGAGTCATGTTAACGCGTCCACTCATGATCTTCATATAAGAGGGAAACATGAGTGAGAGAGGTTCGCGAAAGTGCGATGGCAAAGGGGGTAAGCACACACGTGTTCATGCAACAGTAGTTATACTAACTAAGCATACCAGAAGCAATGTACTATGTAGCTAACAAGTAGGCAATATATATATACACAGGTCATATCACCTAGAATGTTGGGCCTTGCATGTGGAGTGAAGCGTCGTTGTGGACCGTTGAGCACTGTACAGGTTATAGTCTGGTTTTAACAAAAACGTTTCTCCTTTATTAAAACCAAGTTCACTATAACCAATGGCTCTGATACCAATCTGTCACACCCCCAAAATCCACCTGCGGAATACCACCGCTTGGAGGCGTGACTGGCCAGGATCCAGCCACCAATCATATTGAACAAGCATGTAAGTAATATATAAAAATCCAACCAATACAATTGGTGTCCAAACAAAACATAGTTTAAGTTGCAAGCGGAAGCATAAAGTTTAAAACCAAAACATAAGTTTAATTGTTTCAAAGTTTAATATGGCACACAGCTGTCCATGTCCCACAACGACTCTCTTCCATGCAAGCTCCAGCTAAGTACCTATTGACCTGCAAAGCATGTAGTAACGAGTCAACAACAAGTTGAGTGAGTTCACGGTTGGGTGTTCATTTTAAGTTGTTCCAAAAACAGTTTCCTTTAACTGGCGTCCTGCCGTGGGGGTTACCCCATAGTTGAAAACGTGATTTGTTTACCCATTTACTCTGGTATTACAGCCGTGGGGGCTACCCCATGTTAGTTATCTGGCATTTCGGCCGTGGGGGCTACCCCATGTATACACTAGACTCGTTACCTTATCGACTGCTGACTGTAGTCATGTTTATGTGCCCTGAACTGTCAATGTCTATCATCATTGACGTGCCCAGATCCATTAGTTCACGCCCGTCCTCTGCGGCAAGGTGTGAGGCTTGTCAGACCTAAATAGCGCTATCTAACTAATGACCCGCTCGCCATTGGCCCGGCGATTAAGTCGATATAAAAGGAGGGACTTCGTGATAGAGTTTTGGTCTAGTACGAGTTATCTGTCCATGAGGACGAGGAATTACATTCCTGAACCAATACTGTCCCACCCAAGAAAGGACGAGGAATCCACGTTCCTTAACCCCATTCCCAACCCACGGAATCCCATGCTTTGTAGAGGGTGTGAACTCACCTTGGTTTGCTCGGCAGATACACAGAAAGTTGGTCAAGCTATAAGTGGTCAACCATGTCCTAGTATGGTTACCATATGAGTCAGATACAAACCGAGTAGCGCACATACATTTTCTACATGTATACTAGCACGTTGCAAACAAGTGTTTCTCATGGCAGTCCAATGCACAACATACACATTCAACAGTAACGCATAAAGCCCAACAGCCCAGCCCAATCTCCTAAGCCCGTAACAGTGAAGAAGTCCAACTCAGTGAACCTGTGTTCATGGTCTCGAGTCGAGATTAGAGGTCTCGAGTTATACATGCACTAGTCGAGACTAGACGGTCTCGAGTCGCAACCGGACCCGCAACCATGGTCTCGAGTTGTGGTGTTTGTGTGCTGAGAATGTGTGGTCTCGAGTCGAGACTAGAGGTTCTCGACTCGCAACCTTGTGTCGAAACCGTGATCTCGAGTTGTCATCTTCATGGTCTCGAGTCGAGACCGAAGGTCTCGGCTGGAACATCTGCTGATTTCCGACACATGTACTAAACCAATAGAATTTCGATTTCATGATACGATGTACTATCCAACTACAATCCTCAAACATGTTTTGTTGTCTAACAATTAACCACAATGGATCAAACATAGCAAATTTCAAATATTCATATCACATTCAACAAGTTCTTCATTAGGGTTTTCAAACCTTTAACACATATTCATCTTATCACTACTTCATTAAATTCAGAATTCATCATCCGGAAATATGTTCATCCATTTTATATGAGGAAAACATGCTAGCATCAAGAATCATTATTATCTTCTAACAACTAGTATACATTCCTCGGTTCTAAAGCATGTGTACACATTCTTGTATGTCATAACAATCTTGCATATTATCATCAAAATAACATTTGTCTTATAACCCCTAACATAAATCGGATGATCATAAGTTTTCCACACATTCATCATTCAAATGTCTTATTACTCATTATCATACTAAAAACCTATACTTATTACTAAAGAGATCATGTTCATCATAGATGTTGTAACTAAGCATGCCTCCCTAGTGAATCAAGAACCCATTAACTCACACACATATCCTTCATACTCGAACAATAGTTATAATGCAATCTTTCACTTAATCAACACTCAAATCATGTATATACATATATTTGCAAGGAAATCACTAACCGGTTCAAGTATGGGTTCAAAGGTGTGAAGTAGTAGCGAATGAAGCTTCCAAATGGGTGTGTGTGTGCCGATCCGAGAGCTCCTTGTGGTCACCGGTTTGATCCGAGAAGGAGGAGAAGAATGTTGAGACTTAGGGTTTTAGTGAGGGAGAATGTAGGAGTGTGTGTGTAGTAGGGTGTGTGTGTAAGTTGCCCAAAGATGGTAATGTTGGCTAACAACAAGGTTATATACTAACTTCAAGTTGATGCACCCTAATGGGTTTCGGATGGATTAAATGAGGTGCACGGCCCAACCGGCCCAACTGTTTCCTGTTCACTCGAGACCGCATGGTCTCGAGTCGGGTTCATGGTTCTCGGCTCACTTATACATATACACATACTATACATACAAGCACAACACATAATCACATAAATTTACTTATATCATTCATTAAACCAACAAGTTAACTAGTCACATAACGTTCAAGTATGTTACATCGAGATACAATGAAAGGTTCTGAATTTCGAGTTGTCACATCATTAGCGATATTAAAGTGCTTGGCTTCCTTTGGATTTGTAATAGATATAAAGTCAGGAATATCTCGTGGGTAGATTGGTGTGGTTTTGTAAATATGTAGTCCCTCCGTTGTTTGGCCGCCCGTTTTGGGGTTTGGTCGGTTCGTTTTAATGAAGTTCTCTTTTCAAAAAAAAAAACATCAACTTGGTATAGTATCTCTCCAAACAAGTGTGAAGTTATCTGTTCAAATCTTTCAATTGTAAGGTAAAGGTAAAATTAAGGTATTAAAATATTTTCCGTTAAAAAATAAGATGACAACAAAAAAAAATACAAAATGCAAAGTCACCTTCTGGTGATACATTCTTTGTGTTTTCAATTTATATTTTGCTTCATACGTTCTTTAAGTTGTGTTTTGACAACGTGTACATTATTACATACGACTTTAAACGAAATCTACATTAAAATTTTGATAAAAAGGAACATGTCATAATGGTATATTCGAGATTTTATGGAAGAGTTAAGTTTTTAAAGTTATAACTAAAAAGCATAAATATTTAAAATGAACAAAAAATAATTTACGCTTAACTTATTTAATTGAATAGTAGGGAACCCGCGCGTTGCGACGAGGTTAACGATACGGGGTGAAAACATAGTTCAAATCTTAAAACGATAAAAAAAATCGTATGTAAGTTGTGTGTGTATATATAACTCTCATCTGGCACATACCAGAGTCATCCAAATCAAGAACCTTCAACCAAAAATGTACTCATTTGATTTCAAATTACAGATAATCTAAACTATATACATTCATTTATATGAGTAACTTAATTACATTACACTTAAACTGATCTTATACCCTTCATATTACACTTGGTTATGTTAAATTACACATAATATTGTAAATATTATGAGAAAGCTAAATCACACTTCATCAGATCACGCCTGGATAATTACAAGCAATTCAACAATCTTGCCCCACTTCATTTCAGACTCTCACTATAGGCTTCCACCACTAAATGAAACATGCTACAAGCGTCATTCATCTATGTGGAACAAAGATGGAACTGTAAGTTGAACATCTTTTGGTTGGGTTATTTTCATATACTTTAATCACCTTGTGAACGGTTTATTTTTCTCTAATATAAGTTGCTACACAGTCACCTTGAACCGTATTAAAGTTAACCAGGTTGAAACTCAGCTGTAAGTTATGCACAAAAGTCATGAACCCCGTGTGTTCAACCATGTGAAGCGGGTAATGATGCAGCTTGACGACACACGCCAAGGTCAAACACATAGCAAGAAACAACCGAGCTTTTATAACGCCCTTTGGCTGCACAATTAAGCGAGGCCGTCTTAGAGGTCAACAGGTCGCGGCGCACAACCGCCTTTAGCAATGTGGCGTTTTAAATGACTGGTTCCAGCAACCTTAGAACCTGTACTATACGCCAACTACTGCTTGCATTGCTTACAACAAGCTTTCCTAGCCCCAGCCCCAACATTCTCAATAATAAAATATACGCAAACGACATATTTCTTTTTCCTACGCTTCGCAGGCTTATGCTAACCAAAGCATTACTTTCTAGTTTCCATGTCTGTTGTAGTTTCTCACTGTTGACAACCAGAATAATCAAATGGAACACTTTACATTAAAGAAAAATCGAACACTTGTATATTTGAAAAGGGTAAGCTCAAATGAAATCACCTATCAGTCACATACAGTGACATCTAAAGCATTTAAAAATGGATAGCTTTGTGGCGGGGAAGCAGCGATAGCTTTGCCGGTTCGGTTTGTTAAGGTACTGGCGTACGTTATAACGACCGAAAGTGTCGCACCCAGAAATATCAGAGCTGGCGTGACTGGACCGGTATCTTCATTGCACAGCGGAAGCAAATAAGCTAAGACTTCTAGAAAATGAACGTCGCTAAGTACTCGAATTCCCATGGGTTCTCCTATTCCAACTGTTCCATAGTTTTGAAAATGAAACCTGAGAAAGAACATACGAAAAAATCAACATAAAGTTGAGCGAGTTCATAGTTTGTTTTGAAAAGATTTAAAATAACTCTTTTAAATCTTTTTGATAACCGGTTTAAAAGTTGTTGAGAAAATATAGTAAAATCATTTTCTCGACATAATATATGAAAACTGTGAGTCTAGCCCACGAGAGTCTTTGTGCATTGCACGAGAGAGAATGGGCTGAGCCCAAAAGAGTCTTTGTAAGTAGGACCAACTCGTCCTCTTACTTGTACATAAGTTGAAAACGTTACCAAAGTTTGTAAATCCATGTATTTGTGAGTTTCCATCAAATGAATCTTAAAAACATTTGAAAATTTGAGTATCAAAAGCTGGTATGTAAGCGTCTATGAACCTAATGATCATTAATGTGGAGCTAGGACATTAATATGTGTGCCGACATAGGAAGCACTCAACCCGGTAGACGATTCAAGTGTCGATTCAATTCGACAGGGACACAAAAGCACTCTAAGTGGCCGCACAAGGACCGTGAGTAGGGCTCACCCGTACCCGATAGATCTACCCCCTGTTCTGTGGTCCTTAAAAGGATTAATGGTGCCTAAGTTAGCGCCTATTCGCACGTGATCCAAGAATTCATTCCATAGTTTAATCATTCCCCGGTTAATATGTATTTCAAAAGAAAAGGGGGACATAAACCCATTGGGTTGTCTCGTTGTTCGTACGCAGACCAACCTAGTCCCACTGTAGTAACTAGGACATTCCCGTCACTAGTCATGAAAATCATGCAAGTTTTGTAAAACCGGTATGTTTAGTATAAATTGTTCGTAAACCATTCGAGTTTCCTTGAAATCCATTCGCAACATGGTTTAGAAATATGAGTTTTCGTTCATCGAAAAGTTATTTACTTTTCCAAAAACTTGCATGTCTTTCCACCCCTGAAAACATTTATGAACATGTAAAACCGTAAAAAAGTGGGGGTTATGAACTGACCTTCATGTCCTCGTGCAAAGCTAGCTTAGCGTGATTCCGTAGTGCCGTTCCAAGAATGTGAATTAGCTAGCGTGCAACTATGACATTCCTACGAAGGAATACTTATAAGTTTTCTAATAAAATAGCGTAGTTAAACGTGTTCGAGCCCTACCGAGTCGTTAATAAAACGACTCTACAAATGTGTTGTTATTTTGACTTAGAATAACCAATCTATGGTTATTTGCTCTCATTTAATCAGGATAGAAACTAAGTCTCGAAATGACTTAGCTTCCGAAGGATTTAAAATATATACTTGTATATATAACCAAAAATACATATATACGAAGTCGTCAAGAATAGAATCACGTAAATATATAAGGGTGCGCGTCGTTGTAGTTTTCGTATCACGAAAGTATATCTTCACGTACATATATACATATATGTAAAAAAAGTTGCGTATTCGAAATGTCGTAACTGGTATGGTAATACACCGTTGTAGTTTTTGTAGGATGGAAATATGTAAGTATATATACATATATATATATATATATATATATATATATATATATATATATATATATATATATATTTGAAAACTTGACGTTTGAAACGAACAAATATATTCATTTTATAGGAATATTCGGGTTCTAAACGATCGAAATAAATATACATAATTATATTTATTTTGTATGATGTTCTAATACTAAGCGTTTGAAATATAAGTTCCGAATTCCGATGGTTGAAATAAGTACACGACGTAACAACGTTTGAAATGAATATAAATCGTTATATTTTATTTTATGAAAGTACTCGAAAGTGTCGATGTTCAAATGAATATAGATCATCATCATCATCATCATACTCAGTTAATCCCACCAATAGCAAAGCAAAGGTAGGGTCTGAGGAGGGTAAGATGTAGACAGCCTTACCTCTACCCCGTAGGAATAGCGAGGCTGCTTCCAGTGAGACCCCCGACTCGATAGTAGTTTTGCATCAAGCCTTGGACATAAGGCACATAACACTCAACACTCGGGACAAAGACCGATTAGTGAATGTACCCTTTTGTCTCTCAGCTATCAACGCCACCACATGATGCAAAATTAACCGTCCTCAGCTTTTAACGTTATTTTCACGAAGTTAGTAAAATAACGTTAAAATTCGTGCACTTTCACTTTTGCCCCCCGATGGCCCACACATATATACATTATATGCGCATGCCGCAAGCGGGGCGTATAAATGAATATAAATAATTATATTTATAACAAAAACGTCAGGTTTTGTTAAGTTGTAACTCGCGTGTTGTTGAAAATTTATAATTTCAGTTTGTAAGTTATAAAACGACACTAAAATACATATACTTTTATGTTTATTTTATAAAAATACTTGAGTCCCGAAAGGTGTCGTTTTTTTAATGTAAATACGTTTCGTATTCGGATTTTTACGAAAAACGGGCACAGTTTCCTCTGTTTTTTGGAATAACCCGACAAAAAAAGTCGTCATATTTTGTCAAAACTCAACAATAAACCAATCACCATTATATATATCTTTCGCAAAATATAACGAACACTAAAATAAATAAACTAGAGTACGGCGGTTCAAGTAATCTTTATAATTGAAACGATAAAAATATTTGTCGTTATACTAATCGGGTCGGTTTGAGCTCGAATGCGCGACAAAACAAACATAATCTAACTAAAAACGCTTTAACGTGTTCGTTAAATTTTACTGCATCTCATGTTGACCAACAAATATTTGTCGTTGACTTGTGTTGTCCGATTGACTTGTGTTGACCCGAACTGAACTAGAGCGGACCCATTCGTTTCTTTGTAACTCAAACTGACTCGCTTGACTCGAACCCAAACTGAACCCCAAACTTGAATCTGACCGGGATGAACTCGAACATCGAACAGAACTTTTAAATCTGAACCGTCTTTGACCTGAATCCAAACCGAGCCATGCCTAAACTGAGCTGAGCCGAGTTTGACTGAACCGCAAGAAAGACCACCATTCCCGGTGGTCGGAGGTCATCTCTGTCACCATCAGCCGCCGCCGGTAACCCCAGCACCACCCCTGTCGTCCTAAGCCATTCTAAGACCGATCCGAGACCGAACCAACCCACTTTGAACCTGAGACGGCTGCCACTCCTACACGAGTCACGCATCATCATCGTCGTCAACAACTATAGCAACTGATCATCATCAATCTTCAGGAATTAAAAGAAGACAGGGGGTTGTGGGGTGTTTTTCCGGAGAGGAAGGGAGGAGGAGGGTTCGGGTGAGTGCGGCTGGAGAACAGGCGGCAACCACCGCCGCCGCCGCTTCAAATGGCGATGCCGTCTTTATCGTCCGACGGAGAGAAAGGGGGGGTGGGGGGTCTTGTGTGTTCGTCGTCGAAGAACTCGGTCACCGGAGATGTGGCTCCGGTCGACGGCGTTCGAGTTGAAGGAGGGGGTGAGCTCTGATGTGTTGCGTGTTTGTGGAGGATACAAGGATCTTCATTCTTATGTTTCTATATAAGTTGCAGAGGATATAATTTGAGAGTTAGGGTTTCTCAACTAAGTTGTGAAAGAGAAGAAGTAGAGCTCATGGTGTGCGTGTGTGGTATGTCTGTGTTTTCAAAATAAGGATAAGGGTGTAGTCACCCTTATATATCTAGGGTTTAAATGAGTAGGTTGGGCCCAAGGCTTGGCCCAATAGCATTACTGAAGCCCGTTGATATTTCAGGAACCCGTTAACGCACCCAACGCTTCGAGAAATATTGTAACGTTCATTTTTAAAGTCAAAAATACGAAAAGGTATGTCGAAATTCGGTTTTTGGCGTGTTCATTCGTCGATTACGGTAAAATTGCATAGAACACTAGTCATTTTAATTCGTTTTTCGATCCGGTTTCGACTGCGGTTATTAAAATTTAATTATGAAGTTAGATATATCGTAATATATTAATATCGAGACGAAATTCGAGTCCGGTGCTTCCGTTTCGTCGTTGATTGTCGGTGCGTTACTATTTTCGCGTTTTCCGTTCACGTTTGCGTTTTGTGTCGTTCGAAAGCATGAATATTTCTTAAAACGAAATCCTTATATATAAATTATATGTACAAAATTTGTATTTTTCGGCGCTGTCAGTATTTTGTACGGTGTTGGTTCGCATTCGTTTAACGCTTAGCAGGTTTCCCGAAAATCACCATACGCGCACTATAACGTCCGATAAGCGTCCCTAGGCATTCCAATAGCCTAATTAAGTTAATTCGTGCCTTAAACACTATTTATTATCGACTTAAACATTTGTTAATTGCGTAATTAGAAGCCGTTAATTACCGGTTGTCACATTCTCACCCTGTTGCAGAAATTTCGTCCTCGAAATTTAGTCTATGTTATCTCCTCAGAGTTCTGTTGTTCGCAGGTAAGTCCGAATAATACCAAAGTGAATGACCGCGTAATCGAATCAAGACTTATTCAGATTACGGGAGTGTAAGGACATTTTGCATCAATAAGAACCTAACGGTTCAACTGAGTTTGTTCCAGAAATCAATATCGAGTGAACGAAGCGTAGTGATACTTTCACCAATGTGACCAAGTTTACGGGGTTCAACAAAAGAGGAATTTCAACCAATAGAATTCCAAATGAATGTTCACAATATACAAATCAATTTTTGAGACAATAGAATTTACTACCAATGGAAACTTGCGTTGGTTGTTGTATGATTGAAACTTGAATCAACAAGCTCAAATGGATAGCATCATGAAATGATTAGTCAAGTATTGAACCAATAAATGAATAAGATAAAATCAACTTGTTGACATTGTTGAGTTGCAAGGATACACCGAAATGAAATACAACCGAACCTGGTGTATCATCGTCTTAATACATAGTTGCATTAAGACTACTTAAATGATGTGTCAAACGAAAAGCATATACAGTTTCGCATGAGACGGCTGATCGTGATTAGCACAAGCTTCAAGTTTATACCGACGCCACAAGGTGTCGTAGTGAATGTAACAATTCAATAATAGCGGTGATCGAATAAGTATCACCTGTGTTTTGCATGAAACGCTCGATTATGATTAGCCCAAGCTACAAGTTTATACCTACACCACAAGGTGTCGTAGTGATTGAAATAACTCAATAATAGCGGTGATCAAACAAATATCACTGTGTTTGAAATCAAATGAAGGCTCAACGAAGTAAATTTGAATGCTCGTTCCAACAAATCTCATAGGATTTTCAATTGATAATGGAACAAATAAACAATGTTTTCGAGCGAAGATGAAAAGCAATTGAATATCACAAAATGTTCGCTCGATGATGGAAGAACAGTTAGAAGGTACACCAGAATATAACATGAATTTGTGTACCATTATCTTAACACACGATTGTATTAAGACTGATTTATTATGATAAATCGACAAAGTTCAGTTAATATAAACAAACAAATAAATAAATAATTAAATCCGTACATGATGTGTACAAATGAGATGAGCGCAAGCTTCAAATTAGTGAAAAGCACCACCGCAAGGTGATCGTGATCAAAGAAATGATTTAATGAAGTCGAAGACCAAACAAGCATGTTATGGTTCGAAACAAGTGAAGTGCTTGTTGGGATTATGTTGAATATCATGATCTCTATCCATCATATTAGGCCTTGAATCGAATATATATTACGAGCAAGTTCAAACAATTGAACTTGGTTTAGTCACATTCCAACAATGAATGCATGTGTTGACAAAAGAATTTCGACATGGTTACAATGAACAAACCATGTAATGTAATTCAAGAGAAATGAGTTTCAATGAGTTCGTTGACTCGATACAAAAGAGTCAACACTTTGCAATAATGCGGGTCATCTAGATCACAATGCAAAGATCAAGTATAGCGAAACAATATTTGAGCTTTGATAAAACAACAATTTGGAGTGATGCCCTCCAATGGTCTTCACAAATCAAACTAACCACATGCGCAACAAACAATGCATGCGTAACGTGTGAATTTACCAAGAAATGAAGCAAATAAGTATTCCCTATTATGAAGGAAATCCTCATGATACGATAACCATCAAGGGGAGTAGAAATGTGAAAGTCTACTCACTATATGCAGAAGTCAAAATTTCAACAAAAGAAGTTTAAGGACTTTACCTGGAAATTCGTGTGATGACTAGTTGTTGAGCGACATTACCACGAAATGTCAATCTTGGCGTAATCGCCATTTAGGGAGTGGGGAGATGTGAAGACTTGTAGTTTCTGTTGCAATGCCCATAATCATTGTTTTGGTCAAAAATTACCGAAGCAATTAAGTGATCAAATTAGCTAAGTGAGGTAGTGTGCTAGAAATGTGCGTTGAAAATTATGCTAGTTAAGTTATTTGCAAAAACAGTTTCAGGATACGGCTCAGGATATAGAGCTGTATCTATGATCAAACAACGAGCAAAAATATAAAAGGTGACACGGGATGTACGAGGAAAGCCCTTGATCAATCTAGATCGCCGGCACAAAACCTCGGGAGCTGACAATCGCAACTGCCTTGTTCTTCTATTACTTTAAATACCAGGATACAGTGCAGGATATGATGCGGATCAACTAAGTGTTACAACATAATTCGAGTACAAGTGTTTGAGTGTAGTGATTGTTTGCAACTGGGGAGCAAAAGTGTGCGTAATGATGTGTGCCTTAATCTGATCCGATCAACCTATTTATAGTAAAAGAAAACTAACTAAATGTCCTATTATTCCGGGATTCGGCGGATATTCCCCAAACGAACGTTGCAGTCCTGCTCTTTCGGGTTCAACGTCTTTAAGCTAACTAATTTGCCCGAGTCTTGAGGGGAAGAAGTCTTCTTGAACGTTGGAGACTTGCACCTCCTAATCTGCACGTGGTTAAATCAGTCAATACCAGGATATCGTACCAGGATGTTACCAATATCCTGATCCGGTATCCTGATCACAAATAAACAATCAAAACCAGAATATTAGTCAGGATATATGTTCAGAAAATGGCCCATAACAATTGTCCCCAAATATATCTGTTGGTATACCAATCCAATGGATATATTTTAAAACTTTATCTCGTAAACCGAGGTAATTAAAACGAAACGACAGTCAAGATAGCACTATGTAACTTCCAACGCGCTTCTCACTCGATGGATATCCATTATACCCCTATATCTTCTCTCTTCTTGTTGGAGAACCAGATATCATCAACAGAATCTCCAGGTAATCACTCACCCCTTCTTCATTTTCTGTTAATTTTATTCTTCCCCTAATGGCTACTAGAGTCCACTCTCAAACCGGTGAATCGTCGGACTCCTTCGTTCAGCAAAATATTCTCAAAAATCCCGAGAAGGAGATTTGTGCTTTCGATAACGCAGACATTGCGGCGTTGAGAGCCTCCGGCGCGTTCCCCGATGCACGGTTTTTAGACCATTTGATCGATCAATTCGATCAGATGTTTCTTCTGCCTATTGGGTCTGTTTTCCGGCATACCCTTTCTCGCTAGGTCTTCGGTATCCATTTCCTGAGTTCATGATGCAATTCTTCCGAACTACTGATATTTCCTTTCCCAAACCATGCCCATGGTTTGGAGAGTATTGATCGTGCTCAACCAAATCAAAACCCTTCACCGTCCTGACCTCTGCATCGAAGATATGCCGATTGCTTACCACCTCTGATCACACGGTTCCAGTCGGTTCTTGCTATTTTCAACTTCCAGCAAACCCCTTATACTTAAGGCCACCAAAAATGAGGATGGATGGCAACGCAAGTTCTTCTTCGTCAAACGAGACTCCATCTACGAGGGTGCTAGTCTTCCGATGGAGTGGTTAACCACCAGTAGGATCATGAATATCCCCAGATACTTTTAGACTTTTATCCTGTGCTAATATCTTCTTATTTGATCTTTTTGCAGTGAACTTTAAGGAAGTAGCTCCCCCTACAGCGGAATCGGAAAAAAGAATCGAAGCAGTTTACCAGTTGCCGGCAAGTGACAGGAGTTTTACCACACACATCCCAAGTTCCAGTCAATATTCATCATCCAAAATGTCTGGTAAGAGTTACTTCGTAAAAAACTTATTAGCGTAATATAATGAAGAGTAATAAGGATGTAGGACTTTTCCCTTTATGCAGCACCAGCCAAGATCCCTGAGGTTTTCGACCTTGATGAGCTGGACAGTTATTCTGATCACGTCCAGGTCAAGAAGGAGCCCAGTCCCAAGGCCACGGCCTCATCCAAGCCCAGCAGCTCCAAGGCCATCATCATTCCCAAGCCTTCACCAGCTACAAAGCCCCGGAGTTCAGGTTCTCGCAAAAGGAAAGAGACTGACTCACCTGCCATCTCTGATACGTTCCCCTATGAGAATCACGGGTTCATTGAGGCAAGCGGATTCATGACTTCTTTTCTCAACCAGGTTAGTATCCTCGAGCTATATCCTGCACCATATGTTGGTTACAAATGTTTATTAATACTAATACCTGTTTTCTTGTTTTGCAGGGTCTCGAACGTCTGGTTCATTTATACCAGGAATCTTGTGGGCTCAACAAGACGCTCGAGTCCAAGTTGAAGAAAGCCGAGGTCACCATCTCCGACCAGGTCATGATTGCAGCCGCCAAATCTCGGCATTACGAGGATAAGTTTAAGGCTATGATTCAAGAACACCAGGCCGCCCTCAACAAAGCCGCTCTTGAGGCCCAAGCCGATCTTGACGCTGCCCATGCTCAACATGAACGGGATATGATCAGCTACCGGGAAGGCCTTAAAAGTTCTGTCGTTACTTCCCTTCTCCAAGCCAGGATAAAGATGGCCCACGAAGCCAAGGCACTGGGCTTCGAATGCCCTTCTTGGGATGTCAATGCCTGGGAAACAAACCTAAGGAGTCTCGGCAGCAATCCTGTTAAACCTGCAGCTGAAGGGCCTTCCAAGGCGGTTGAAAAACCAACTGGTGCTGAGAGGGATGCTCAAACTGATCCTGAAACGGATGCTGTCGAAAATACCATGAACGAAGAAGTTGCTGCCTCCTAAATCCTATTTCCTTTAAATTTGAGATTTACATTTGTTTGAACAATTTTATTCTTTCTGTCCTTTGAACAATTTGATAACCAAAGGTGGATGGGTCCTAGGTTTTAGGACGAAGCCTTTGGTTATTGACTAGTATCGCTTATTTACCAACATCTTTTAGCTTATTCGTTATTGCCTTTTAATTTTTTTGTCATGCGTTACTTAGTTTAAATTTTAGCTTTGCAAAATTAGTGAAATTATTTTTTGAGAATACCCTGATCAATATACTCGGTGGTATCCTACGAAGATTTTCGTCAAGTAGGACTCCTCAAAATTCAAATAATTTACACCAAGTCTTTAAAGAGTAAAAGATAGTTTATCTTTCAAAATCCGTTTTGATAACTGTTAGTGCATTTATGTCTATAGCCTTCGTCAATCCGAGCCGTAGCGAGAAACAGAAGAAAACGAGTCTTTATAGTGTTATATCTAGTCAAAAAGGCAAGGTGGCATAATTGTAATTAATGAGAAATCTCATTAATAGTCAAGGCCTATAAATAGGGTGATTATGTCATAGTTTAGGGACTTTTGCCATTTTAGAGATTTGAAGAGCTCTAGTTCTAGAGAGAGAAACTAGAGAGAGAAAGTCTCTAAGTGATTCAAGTGATTGTACGATTTCAGATTTCTAATAGAATCATGTTTATATTACGTCATGTGTGTTTAGGTCGCGTTCGTGTACGGATTCCGCACGTTTCACGTTCGTTTCGCAATCGTTTCGGAGTCAAAACCGGTCCTACAAGTGGTATCAGAGCAGGAGCTCGATTGCACTGATCCAACACACATTTCCGATCGTGATTTCATCAGATTCAGATCCGAATTTCATCTACTTCTTCATATTTTTCATATTTTCACGTTTTTTTTTTTCTGAAAATCGTCAAATTGAACGTGTTTTTACGGTCCAAATCGTCTGAATTTTTGATATGTTGTGCGAAAACACCTGATCTATAACCCTATCAAGTTTCAGATCCTAATTCCTAGTCGTTTAGGAGAAATATGAGTTTTTGTGTCCGACATCGTTTGAAAGGAGGGTTCCGTTTGAAACCATCGTTTGAAAGGAGGGTTCCGTTTGAACTATCGTTTGAAACTATCCGTCCCGTTTGAAAAATACACTATCGTTTGAAAACATGTTTGTCGTTTGAACTGATCGTTTGAAATGTTTGTCGTTTGAACTGATTGTTTGAAATGTTTGTCGTTTGAACTGATCGTTTGAAATGTTTGCCGTTTGAAGTTGATCGTTTGAAATTGATCGTTTGAAACTATCGTTTGAACTAGCACATGAACGTTTGAAATTCTGTCCGTTTGAAAGTATTATAAAGATGACATGACAGTTTGAAAAATGATCACCGTTTGAAAAGAGATCACGTGTTTGTAATAACTGATTGTTAGGTTCTTAAAAAAAAATTACATAGACAAGTGTGTGATAACATCTGACAATTGCATGTGATATATGTTTTAATAAACATTGAAAACTGAATTGTTTGTCAAAGCCCATGTGCTGCCCCATTTAAAGAAAGACCCAATTCTTTGGCCAAATTAAAGGTGCCGCCCATTCACATTTAAGGTCCAATGAATTTTTGTCAAAAATTGTGTGTTAGTTGTTATCGTTTATCATAGTAGTGTTCTTGGCCCAAGATCCACGTTAAATAAAAGGTCCAATCAGATATTTGTTTGACTTGAAGTGTCGGTTTAGTGGGTTTGTGATTTGCCGCCCACTAGTTAGTTGAAGGTCCAATGAGCTTTGGTTTGTGAATTGAGTATATCAAGATATTAAAATCAACGTATATGTGATTTGAGTACTTGGCACATCATTCAAGATAATTGACAGTTTACATGTGAAATTAAATTGTGAATATTGATGTTGTCGGTTTAGTGGGCTTGGAGGTCCAATCGGATTGATTTGAAAAATTGTTATTGTCAACTAAGTGAATTTTTGAGGTCCTATAAAATTGAATCTTATCATTTTTGTTGACCAAAATTTGCGGCTCAATCATAGTCTGACAATCGAATTGAACTGATTGTGTTTGTTTGTTTGCAGGTGATTCGAGGTGATTTACAAGGCACAAATACCAAGAATTCAAAATGTTTGATGAACTGGAAAACACTAAATTTGAAAGAATAAACAATTGGACTTGTTGTTCTTCTTTTGAGAAAAAGGAGGTTTTAGTTGAAAGATTTGAATATTTCATGTGTCAAAAGGATGAAACGTTGGATGAGTTGGAAATACGGTTTAAAATTTTAATGGACAGTTTGAGAAACAAGAATATTAGAATATCAAATGATGAACAGATATCGAAATTGGCAAATGCATTACCTGCTAAATGGGATAAATTCTTGGTTGAGCTAAAAAGGGAAGATTTTTTTCAAGAACTTTATCCAAAACAGTTCTTTAATGAGGTTAATGTAGAGTTTCGTAAGGAATATAAGAAAAAGAAGGAAATTTTGACCGAAATGGAAAAGAATTTACAAAAATTGGAATTGGATGTTATTACTGAAATTGATAATAGAATTCGTGTGTGTCTTGCAACAAAGAGTATTCTGAAATATGATATTAAAAGGAAATGTTATATTGATGAAAGTATGAATCCTTTTGATTTCGTTAAACTCTTTTGTGCAGGAACATATAAGATGGAAACAAAGGATATTTCAAAGAACGAAGAATCTTTGAAGCTTTGATCTTCAAGTTCAGAATCAGTGTGCTCTAAATGTGATAACTTTAAGGCTGATAATGACAAACTCTTGAAAGATGCAGAAAGTTTGACATTGGAAGTCAAGAAGTTGAAGGATGAGAAGCAAGCTGATATTAACCAGATTCTTATGTTGCAGGGAAATTGTGAAAAGCTTAAATCTGAAAATGTTAAACTGTTAAATGACTTGAACAGTTTGACATTGGAAAACAAAGTTTTGAAAGAAAAAGAAAAAGAGTTTAAAAATGAAAAATTAAAAATTGAAAAAGATTTTCAAAGTCAAATGAAGGTTTTAGAAGATGAAAAATCTGTTATTTTTAACAATAATCTTGAAAAACAGATTGAGATAAATTCTCATCTTGATAAAATCATTCAACTTGAGCATGAAGCCGAAGGTAATAGAAAGAAAATTGCTGAGTTAGAGAATAAGTTGAAAAGTTTTGTGACTTCTGCATCGTACGTTTGTCCAAAACCGATCAATGTTGTTCCAATAAGTGACAATGTCACAAATTTTGACAAAGTCAAAGTCAAAATTGAAGATTGTGATGAAATATCTGATGATGAAAAAGAAAAGAAAAGAAAAATATTTTTAGATTTACAAGAAAAATTTAAAAATACTGTTTTGCAATCTACTGAAACAGGTGAATGTTCTAAACAAAAACCTGTTAAGAAGAGTATAGAACAGAAACAAAAAGATAAAAATTTGAAAAATCCTAAAAATGAAAATAAAAGCTCATCAGTTCAGTCATCCAATCATTATAAAAAATCACAAAAATTTGTAAATGAAAACTCACAAAATGTTGGTAATAAGTGGTGCAGGTTTGACCACAGTGCTCAAAAGACAAATCCTGCATTGAAGAGGAGAAATGATTATAACCAAGCCAAACAATGTTATGATCTGAAGGTTTGGACTGACGGAAGTGGATGGTACGATAACAGAGTGTGCTACACCTGTGGTGTGAGAGGACACATTGCTGTTAACTGCCAGAATTGGTATTGTGAGACAAGAAGATGCTTTGAATGTAATATCAGAGGACATATTGCCAGAGATTGCCCAAGGAGATCGATGGGAAGATCGAGGGTTGAATTTCAGAGAATGGTAAAGAAACCAGTCACTGTCAAGCTCAAAGAACATAAAGTGGAAGATAAGAAAGTAAAGCTTTCACAGGGATAGAGAGACAGACTGAGGAAGAAGAGGAAGAAGGCGAGAGAATACTTAGAGAAGATTTTGTCTTCAGGTTCACCGGTTTGTTTGAATAAAAGTTCTGATGAATCGATTCACTCGACTGCAAAGCCAAGCAAATCGAATTCTTCAGATGCAAATCTGAGGACAAACAAGAAGAAAAAGAAAGTTATTGGCGATGAATCTGGCTCGTCAAAGTCAGACAAGCCAAGTTCGGGCAATGAATCTGATTCCACAAAATCAGATGAGCCACAAGTTGAGGTAAAAAGGGAAGAGACAGTTCTATTAATGAATGATGAGAACTTTCCACCATTACAAGCCGCAAACCTAAAATCAAAAGGTGTTGATGCTGGAAAAATGTTTAATAGCAATGTTAAACATATTTTTAGTAAGATGGCTGATGGAAAGGTAAAAGGGGCAAAAGAATTTTATGAAGAAAAGAGAAAAGCTCAAAATGCGCCTAAGACTAGTCAGGCTTGGGTATCAAAATCGGTTGGTTGAATTCCTGACTTGCCGGAGCTTCCAGGTTGGTAAGTGTGAAGCAGGTATCGGCATCATTCTTGAGAAATTCACAGGATGGTAACTGTGATATTTCGTCTTACATGTGGTAAATCAGGGACATTAAGTTGTACTTGATTTCCTACAAGTGTTGGTGTTTGACCTAATAATGTTAAATTTTCAAAATGGTTAAAAGAGAATAAGGTGATGAGATGACCCCGAACCCACAAGTGATGGGTAAACAAACTAATTTTTCCGGAAAAACCATTCTGATTAAAACAAACTTAAGTGTTTTGAAATCATTATGGGAAAATAGTTTGTTGTAAGGGGGAGTTCTGATTGAATATGCCGAAACCCTCACGGCTGAACAAACATGATTACTTTCATCAGATTGAAAAACGGTTTTCAAACTGTTAAGATCAATGGGTTGTAAATCATGGGGGTATGTTATATTTTCTGCTAAAAGTGTTATATTTTCTGCAAAACAGAGCATGAGATGCAGAAAATGGATGGCGAGACAAAGCTATCAGTATTGGTTGTCAAATTTTCTTTATATGATTTTGCATTTTAGGGGGAGTAATATTGTTAGAAAATACAAAAAACATTTGAAAATGTAAAAAAAACATGATAAAATTTAAAAAAATTGAGTTTTTGCGTAAAAAGAGGAAATGATAGTACATCAGTAGACAGTTACAGTATGCTAAAGAATTGGAAAGTTTAAATGTGTTAAACGATCTCACCATGGATGTGTCGGTAGATTTTTATACATTTAGTAAACTTTTCGGGATATAAACATAAATTTCATACTTGCTTATTTCGTGGGGAACACTACTTGGATATATAGGTAACCCCTGAAATCTTGTTTGAAAGGTCTCATAATCTGATATACTAGGTCTTTATACTCAATGATGTCTGGGGTATTATTCCGGGACTTCTGCTGAACGGTAGTTCTGACCTAGTCCTTGAATAATACTTTCCGAAATGCTTGAAACATAGCATTAAACCCTCAGCATGCCGATGAAACAATAAAATTGATAGTCGCTGCTGTTGTAAGCAAAAAGATCCTCTAAAGGGGACATACCGTAAAGTCGAAGCTGATATCTCTCTGCGTATACGGAAGTATCGACCTGAGATCCCTCGGCCCTCGCATACCTAATTTATATACAGATATCATTGTAGTATACTCACCTGTAAAACTGATTATTGGGATTCTGGATACGGGAGTATATTCAAGAGGTGGGACACATGAATGAGTTTAAGTTCCTAAAATACCTAATTCTTATCCTGAATCAGTTGAACTTTGTATGAAAATTTAAGTGGATCAGTATATCGACAATCTAAGTGAATTGTTTAATACTTAAAGTGTTATTAAGCTCAACGGTACTTGTGACTTGTCAAAAACCGATATGATCCTCTAACGCATACTCAAACAAAAATATTGTCTGTAAATATGTTTGTACATATTTCTTTACTGCTTTATATTTTCAGAAAATACAAAAAGATTTTTGATTCTGCTTTATTTTCGACAACCGATGTCTGAGTGTTGAGTTTCAAAATCTAAGTAAGCTGATTGTGTTTCTGAAAATAAAACAAGTTCATTAAATTGAAACTTGAATTAAAATCAAAAATCAAAACAGTTTGTGATATCTCCAAGGTCATTAAGTTGGACTTGGATGATTAACTGTGGGGGATTTGGATGCTTATACTGTTATAGAGCTAGTTTCCGATTCGATTCGATGAAACTGCCAAATTTTTTGAAAATGGTTTGTTTTAGAAAGTTGAGTGAGCCAGGTTACAATTCCTGGATAGCTAAAATTTGAAATGCTGTTACTTATAAATGGATGAGTGATTACAGATAAGATTCCAGACTACGATCCCGGAAGCTGAGTCTAAGGGGGAGTCTGAAGACGAGCTCAAAGCAAGGGGGAGCTTGTAACCGAAAAGCAAGGTGTCGATCCCTAAAGCACGGAAGCTTGACGAAAGGGGGAGCCTGATGAAGAAAAGAGGAAAAGCTGAAGCTGAAGACAGATCCAACGGGATTCTGTTCAAGAAGATTCAAAGAGAGAGAGAGAAAAAGAAGACGCTACGAGTTTGACTCAATAATCAAGATTGACTACGGCAATATCCAAGGGGGAGTCTGTTAGTGCATTTATGTCTATAGCCTTCGTCAATCCGAGCCGTAGCGAGAAACAGAAGAAAACGAGTCTTTATAGTGTTATATCTAGTAAAAAAGGCAAGGTGGCATAATTGTAATTAATGAGAAATCTCATTAATAGTCAAGGCCTATAAATAGGGTGATTATGTCATAGTTTAGGGACTTTTGCCATTTTAGAGATTTGAAGAGCTCTAGTTCTAGAGAGAGAAACTAGAGAGAGAAAGTCTCTAAGTGATTCAAGTGATTGTACGATTTCAGATTTCTAATAGAATCACGTTTATATTACGTCATGTGTGTTTAGGTCGCGTTCGTGTACGGATTCCGCATGTTTCACGTTCGTTTCGCAATCGTTTCGGAGTCAAAACCGGTCCTACAATAACACTTGTTTGATCAGAGTACTCATTTTCAACCCAAGTATTATTTCCTAGATATTCCAATCAAATATCCTGAAACATATCCCGAAAACACATTTTGAGAACATATCCTAAAGATATATCCTCATCAGGATATTTGATCCTTAAACATAGTTTCAAAAGTTTAAACAACTTATGTCAGGTTCACAAAGGAAAGATTATACCAGGAATAGAGTGTAACCCCAGTATCGAACTTCAACCCTTTTGCAACTTCTTCCACTAAGATGTCCCCAGTCCGGGGTATTTAGTACACTAGGTCCAAATTTGATTCTTCGAGCCTTACACAATCGCCTTAGGAGGAATGTCCCCTGTGCATAAAGTTTTCGAACACTTAGAAAAAAAATTTGAATTCAAATTCTAACTGTTTGGACAGTTCCTTGTGCTACTGGGGTAAAACCCAAAAACATACTCGAGATAAATCCTTAGCATCCTGGGAAAAATCCCATAAGTATCCTGGGGAAAATCCCATATTTTCATGCGCTACAGGCGGGAGTGTATAAACTCCAAGACTTAGAAAGGTGATAACCTTTAAACCTTAGAGAGTATGAAAATACCCTTTCGTGAGAGAGGGTGATCAATCCTCATATACCTTTAGGATCCAGGATATAGCCAACAATAACGAAATTGTCAGCCACTTTTACATGGACTGGTCCCGCTATCTTGAACTATCCCTGGATAACTTGCGCTCCAGGGGGGGTGTTAAAACCCAGTTCGAGAGAAAGGTGAATACCTTTAAACCTTTGAAGGGATCAGGATCCCTTAAACGTGAGAGAGGGGGCCAATCCTCTAATCTTTCAAAGTATCCTGAGAGTGTATCCTGGAGCTATATCCCGAAGCATATACTGCAAAACAATTGTAAGCTAGGGTGGGTGTTAGCCTGGCTAACACCCCTCCGATGCTTAAGCCAGTAATGGGTTCAAAATAATAAATAACATTAAAATTTAATAAATGAGATAGAATCCATACCATCCTGGGTTAGAATTTAAATTCCAAACTCATTTAAATTCCAGGATCTTGGTAGCGTATCCCCCTCCATATTCTTGAGTCGCTATGCTCCTTTTCCTGATTCTGACTCAATCTCATATGGTCATTCCCATTTTGGAGCCAACTTTCCATTAGCAGGATTAGTAGTATTCTGGAAAGCTTTTCTCAATAACCAATCCCCGACCTGGAACCTTCTAGTCCTTATATTCCTATTATATGCTCTAGATATCCTCTGTTGATATGTTGCCATCCTTAGCCTTGCCGCGCCTCTTGTCTCATCAACCGTATCCAATTCTTCGCATAGGACCTCAGGATTCTGCTCGGGATCCCGGAGGTTGGATTTTGCTGTAGGTATTACTATTTCTGTCGGGATCACCTCTTCTGCCCCAAATACCAAGGAAAACGGGGTTTGGCCAGTTGCACTTTTCACCGTCGTCCTATCAGCCCACAAAACAAAGGGTAGTTCTTCTGCCCATCTTCCCTTTTTAGCTCCTAGTCTCTTTTTCAGGTTGTTGATAATTATCTTGTTTGAGGATTCTGCTTGTCCATTTGTGTAGGATCGTTTTCAGACCCGAACGAGTCAATCAGAAGAGTTTTTCTCAATACAAAAGGCGGAAACAGATGTATCGAATTCAATTCAGTAAGAATATCACTTTAAACTGTCTTTTGATTGATAACAGATCAATTACAATGTTGTAGACACTTCGGCAGAGCTTCGCTACCGGAATCAGAATCGTTACAAATGACTAGGCACTTTAGGTATTTATAGGCTAGGTAATTTCGTTTGAAATGGTTCAAACGGAATCTAATTCCACACGAAATTACTCAAACGGAATTAGCATCTTATTTCAAGCGGAATTAACCACTTGATTTCGTTTGAAATGACCCTGTGTCATTTCAAGCGAAATTACCTACAAACACATTTCTCGTTTTTCGTGCCTTGGTCTATCTATACAAATACAAGACTCGATACTAGACGAAGTCGACAGACGCATGCACCAACAGACTCCCCCTCGAATGTTGACGAGTCTTCAGTGTCGAGTCTTCAATCTTCAATCTTTATCAGTCTTCCCGACCTCTTTCAAAATATCTAACAATGTAAAGTATCCTCAATCTTTGTTTTCTCTTCTTTTCCAGAATTTCAACCTGGCTCTTATCTCACTATCATCCCAAAATCTGTAGCTTGCTCTTACACACTCTCGATCAGATCTATTGATTCCTGGTTCCATACAACTTCAGACTCCCCCTTAAGTTGTACTTGGGATCGCAGTCTGGCTTTCACAAGTTCAAGATCGTGACCTGGCTCATATCCTGCTCAGGATCAAAACCTGCCTAACCTGCACAATCTTAACCCAGAAATAAATTTCACAAATTTACAATTTGACAAATTTATACTCTGCTTACCACTTATATACACAAACACAACATTATGTATAAAATGATTTAACATTTTTAATCACTGATGAACCACTTGTATGAAAAACATTTTCATTTTCAAATAATTTTTCAAATCAAACATTTCAAATACACTCTCCCAAACCTTTTCATCATGTTTAGCACTCGGAATTTTGAAAATCAGCTTTTCAACATCAGTTGTCTAAAATCTTTTTGCATTTTTCAAAATTTATGCTAAAACACAATAAAAATCTTTTTGAACTTTTGATTTTATAAGAAGATGCAATAAAGGAATATTTACAGACAATATTTTTGTGAGTTTGTGTAAGAGGATCATATTAGTTTTTGAGACAAATCACCAACACCGTTAAGCTTTAAACATTTTAAGTTCTAAACGATTCACTTAGATTGTTAGTATACTGATCCACTTAAATTTTCACACAAAGTTCAATTGTTTCGAGATACGAGATTAATGTTTTAGAGACTTAAACTTATTCGCGTGTCCCACCTAAGAATATACTCCCATATCCAGATCCCAATATTCAGTCTTACAGGTGAATATACCACAGATGATATCTGTAAAGGGTTAAATTGCGAGGTCCGTGAGAGCTCAGGCTATTGCTTCCGCAAAATCAGAGAGATGACGGCTTCGACTTTTGGTGTGTTCCCTTTAGAGAATCTTTTCTTCAACAGCACATAATTAGCATTTTTCAATGTTTCATCATTTTTTGTACTGAGGGTTGTGTTATATTTCAAGCAAGCAGAAAGTATTATACGGGGACTAGGCCATTGCTTCCGCAAAATCAGAAGTCCCGGGACAATACCCCGGATATCATTGAGTATAAAGACCTAGTATCTCAGAAAGAGGGACCTTTCAAACAAGATTTCGGGGGTTACCCATATATCCTAGAGATGTTCCCCACGATATAAGCAAGTTTGAAATTTAGGTTTATATCTCGTCACAATCTACTAAATGTGTAAAAACCTACTGGCACATCATCAGTGAGACCGTTTATCACATTTGACTTTCCAATTCTTTAGCATGCTGTGATAGTCCACTGATGTACTATCATTTCCTCTTTTTTACAACAAAACTCATTTTTGCTTTTATCATGTTTTTGGCTTTTTCAAATTTTCAAATGTTTTTGGATTTTCTGAAAATCTCTTACTCCCCCTAAAATTCAAAATCATTTAAAGAAATTTTGAAAACAAACTGTACAAGTAAACTGACAACTGATATCAAATCACTTCAAATCGCCATCCACTTGGCATAAACAATCAGAACTCCCCCTAACAACAAACTATTTTCCCATTGATTTCAAAACACTTAAGTTTGTTTTAATCAAATGGTTTTTCCGGAAATTAAGTTTTGTTGATTTCATAAAACCACTTGTAGGTTAGGGGTTCAATTCATCACATTGTTCTTTCAACCATTTGAAAAAATATAACAGTTTTAAGTTCAACCAACCATTACCACTTGTAGAAAATCAAGTACAACTTAATGTCCCTGATTTACCACTTGTAAATCGAAATATCACCAATGTGAATTTCTCCAGAAAGATGCCGATTCCTGCTCCACACTTACCAACCTGGGAGCTCCGGCAAGTCCTGATTTTTCATTCATCATAATAAGTTCCATCCCAGTCACAAACCTGAGACGACCCATTTTTACCTGGTTTCTTCAATTTTTTCTCATAAAACTCCTTCACCCCTTTGACCTTCCCATCAACCATTTTACCAAAAATATGTTGCACTCTGGGGTTAAAAGATTTTTCAATATCAAATTCTTTCTTTTCAGAGAAAAATTGATTTGAAATTTCAATTTTGCCAACATTTTGTTTAAAATTTTCAGCCCTCAATGATGGAAAATTGACATCATCCATTGGAGGTACTGATGTTTCCAATTTTAACTCAACACGTGGCTCCTCTGACTTTGTGGAATCAGATTTATCGCCTGAAAATAGCTCCTCTGATTTTGATGAATCAGAATCATTGCTAGAACTATCATCAGATTTCTTAACAACCAACTTTTGGTTGTCAAGATTCACTTTTCTTCTGTAAAATCTTTTTGAACATTCACCAACCTCAAACTTTGAATTTTTGAAAACTGTAAAAGGTTTGATTGGTGGTTCATTTTCAACAATCTTTTCTTTCTGTTTAAGAGAAACTCCCTGTTTTGTTTGAATTGCCTTTGGACAGTTCCAGGCAATATGACCAACAATTTTGCATTGAAAACAGGTTCTTGTCTACTTCTTCTATTGAGCAACATTTTTCTCCATTTCCTCTTGCTTCTTCACAAGGAATTCAATTTTTTTGTCTGATTTCTGAACAATTTCTCCTTTTCTTCTTTAGATGATATTCCTGTAACAAAAACAGTTTTTGGTTTATAAGTTTTTTCATTTTTATGATTTTTTAGTGGAATAAAACCAAGTCCTTTTCTTTTGAAATTACCGTTATGGTTTGGTTTCTTTTGAAAACCTGAAACAGAACCGTAACCCTTTTTTTTATTTTCTCTTTGTTGTACTCTTGAGGTGTAAGGTTTTGGTTTTACAGAAAGATTTACATCTTTTATTTCAGAAATATTAATTTCTGTTAGTTTGAAAACCTTTTTGATCATTTCAGTTTTAACACCTCTTATTGGAAACTCTTCATCAGAATATAATTTGTCCGAATCATTCAAAGTATATGCTACTTTGACTATTTCATCATTCAAATTAGATTTTGATAACAAAAACTCTTCATTGTAAACCCGTTTGTCCTTTTTGACTGTTGACTTTGACGTGTCAGACTTTGACTCTGAGTTTGACTCCGACTTTGACTCCTCAGTTTCATCGTTATCCAACACCTGATCGACCACTTTCTTTATTAATTCGGACTCATGATCAGTATCAGACGATGTAAAAGTAACATCAATGTTTTCTGGCAAATTTTCTGAAAACTCAGACTCCCACTGTAAATTGGTGGCCTTTTTTACTCTTTCTGAATTTGGATTTCGTGGAGAATATCCATTTTCAAGCGGGGGTGGACACTTGTTGTAACTAGCACTTTGTTTCTTACCAGATGTCTTCACTTCAGTATCCTTCTTTTCAGAGTTCTTGTCTTCAGATATTTCATCTTCATCAAATGCCTTCATGCCTTCAACAGTTGGATAACTGTCAATAACATAAGAAGTACATGAGTAACTTTTTAACAATCTATTAAATCTTTCAGTTTCAATTCTTTGTGTTTCTAGTTTCTGTTCAAGCACAGCACACTTCTCAATGTAACTGTTAACACTTTTCTGCTTTGTCATGAAAGCTCCTTGAAGTGTCTTCATTGCTATTGCTTGTTCACTGCTTGTTTGATTGTACTGATTCATCGCTTTGTTTAGAACATCATATGATTCTTTCAATTTGTTCATGTTATGAATCAAAGTACTATTCTACTTCTTTACTGCTTCACACTTTTCACATTTCACCGGAATCTTTTGTGCATCAGCTTCTGCATCAACTTTGAAAACTGGAATGTCTTTTAATTTCTTTCTTATCACAGGAACTTCTTCATCATCACTGCTGACTGGTTGTTTAACTTTTTTCTTTTTCTTTTTAGCTTTTTCTTCATCACTGTCAAACTCTTCCATCATTTTCAAATGCTTTTCCATTTTCCTTGCATAATAATCATCATCATTATCACTGTCATCAGCAACTATAGCAACAAAAGCTTTATGATTTGAAGTTTTGTTAGGATCATAATCATCCCAACTAAAATTTGCCCAGCTAAACCCTTCTGTTAATTTTTCATCATCTTGATTTATCAGACATGCTTTGCTATCAGCTGAAACATATTTGTCCCAACTGAAATCTTTCGATGATTTGTTATCATTTTGATTCACCATACATGCTCTCTTTGATGACTCTTCGATTGTCTTCCTAGCATGTGCAGTTTGTGGCTCTTGTTGGTGTTGAGCAACTTGATGATAAATTGCTTTCCGATAATAGTTATTGTTGTTGAATGGATTTTGAGCTCCACTTGCTTCGCGATTTGTGCACTCCCTCTTGAAGTGTCCTTTTTCCCTGCAACGAAAACAAGTAACTTTAGATTTATCAAAACCCAAAGTAGAAACCTTTGCATCACGGAAATCATCTCTTCCCGTAATTTGTTTAAACTTTTCGGCTCTTCTCAAAACACTCGCTAAACACCATTTTATATCCATCAATTACATCTCCTCGGCATCAATCTGATCGTAATCCGCTTTTGTCAACATTGGATTCCCGATCTTTCCTACTACTAGACTTCCATATGATTCCAGCACAGTTCCCAACAAAGACATATGACTTTTTGCCACCTCTTTCGAGAAATTTTCATCATTCTCAAGGTTTAAAACAATGTTGCATTGTAACCTCTTGCCATTCTTTGTTGTTGATAGATTTGGATCAAATGATGGATATGAAGAAAAACTTGTTTTGCTGTTTGATCCTTTAGAAGATCCTCCAGATGAACTCTTAGCATTGAAAGCAGTCTCAACCTTTGGTGACATATTGGTTTTATCACTGATACCTCCTTTGTAATAAAGACCGATATCTTGTTCACCATCAAAATCTTTCATTCTTGAAATCTTTCTTTGCTCCATCTCTTGAGCTTCAAGCTTTTCAATGAACTTATTCAGAGTTAGATTGCTAAAATCTTTCTTGTTCCTCAACATCATGAGATACGTGCCCCAAGTTTCATGTGGCAATGCATCAGCCAACTTTTCTACCAACTCTTCATTATCTTTATTAATGCTCACTCTCTTCATTTGGACTAACAGATTGCAATATCTTTCGATGATCTGCTTTGTGCTTTCAGTTCTCAAACCACGAAATAAATCGAACTCTTTCTTCAAAAGTGATTTTTTTTCTTGATCATTTCTTTACTTCCAACAAACTTTGATTTTAAAGCTCTCCAAATTGAATATGCACTTCCAGTGTGTTGCAGTAAAACTAAAATATCTTCCTTCACAGCTTGATGCAATAGACTAATCATCATCTTTTCATTTTTGTATTTCTTTCTATCATCAACACTTAAATCTTTAATAGCAATCTCCTCTTCCTCATCATTCAACAGTCTAACATATTTCGTCTCAACACATTCCCAAGCATCCAAATAATTTGCTTGCACCCAATTTTTGAATCGTTCCTCCCATCCTTTATACTCTTCAATGTGCATAAGCTTTGGCGGTTTTTGCATAGTGCCCGTTTCATTTTCCATAGTCAAGTTCTGAGTAACACTAGCCGGAGTAGTCGGGGTAGTAGCAAATGCGTTATAAAATTCCTCTTCCATGATTCGGTTTTACAATATCACAAAAATCAGAATGCTCAAACGGAATTAAGTTTCACACGGAATAACCTTTTGGTATGAAATAAGCCTTTTCAAACGGAATCAACACTTTCAAACGAAATCCCAATCTCACACGGAATTACCTGTTCAAACGAAATACCAGCTTCACACGGAATTACCTGATTTCGTGTGAAACAACGCCCTTTCAAACGGAAGAGCAACTTGAAGCGAAATTACTAATTTCGCGTGAAAATTTTCAAACGGAATTACACTCTGATGCGGAATAAGGCTATTTCAAAAGAAATTAAACCCTAATTTCATGTGAAATTATACTGATGTCATCAACTCGAGCTGAATTTTGTCAAATTGATCAAGTTTTAATCCGTTTTAAGATCTGAAACTTTCAAGGATTTGTTAAAATACTATTGCGCATATAATGTGAGAAAATTAGCCGATTTTAACCATGAAAAGTTGTTAATTTCGAAAAAGAAGGTGAAGAAATCAGATTTTGCTGTTGAATTGGTAAGAACTCCTCCTCCTGAGCTCTGATACCACTTGTAGGGTCGTTTTCAGACCTGAACGAGTCAATCAGAAGAGTTTTTCTCAATACAAAAGGCGGAAACAGATGTATTGAGTTCAATTCAGCAAGAATATCACTTTAAACTGTCTTTTGATTGATAACAGATCAATTATAATGTTGTAGACACTTCGGCAGAGCTTCGCTACCGGAATCAGAATCGTTACAAATGACTAGGCACTTTAGGTATTTATAGGCTAGGTAATTTCGTTTGAAATGGTTCAAACGGAATCCAATTCCGCACGAAATTACTCAAACGGAATTAGCATCTTATTTCAAGCGGAATTAACCACTTGATTTCGTTTGAAATGACCCTGTGTCATTTCAAGCGAAATTACCTACAAACACATTTCTCGTTTTCCGTGCCTTAATCTATCTATACAAATACAAGACTCGATACAAGACGAAGTCGACAGACGCATGCACCAACAATTTGCTTGAGGATGTACCAGTGTGGATGTAATCATCTTGATTCCCCAACTCTTACACAAGTCAGTAGTCCTCTTACTTATAAACTGAGATCCATTGTCACAAATTATCTCACTTGGTACTCCGAACCTAGTCAGGATATTCCTTTTTATGAAGGATACCACTTCTTGATCTCTAACTTGAACGAATGCTTCAGCTTCGACCCACTTAAAGAAATAATCGGTCATTGCCAGCATAAAGACCTTTCCTCCTGGATCCTTTGGCAATTTTCCTACTATATCCATTCCCCACTTCATGAATGGCCAAGGGGAAGCTATAGGATAAAGTGGCTCGGCCGGCTGATGTAATATATTACCGTGTCTCTGACATGCATCACATCTTCGAGCATATTCGGCAGCATCTTTTCTCATTTGTCGGCCAATAATATCCTGTTCTTAATGCCTTTGAGAACAACGACCTGCCCCCAGTATGGTTACCACAATCCCCTTCATGTATATCCTAAAGAACTTCCTTGGTTTCAGGATCCTCTAAGCACCTCAGATATGGTCCTGCAAGAGATTTCTTATACAAGACATTATTTATATTAGTGAATCGTGATACCTTCATTCTAAAGGCGTTAGGATTCTCATCCTTTGGGATGTGTCCTTCCTTGAGATATCTTATGATTGGAGCCATCCAAGACTTAGGATCCTTCTCAGGATACTCGTCATCAGGATCCTGAACACTTACTACTTCCTTTTCCTGAGGATCCGTCGCAGGATATAGGACATGTAGTATTGGTATTCGGGTTCCTTCCGGTATCCTGACTGATGATCCTAGATTTGCCACGGCATCGGCTTCAGCATTATCCTCTCTTGGTACCTGTTCAAGTGTAAAAATATCGAAATATCCTGCTAATTTTTTTAGAATTTCGAGATAATCGATTAACTTCTCACCTTTAACTACATAGGTTCCATTAAAATGATTAGTAATTAACAAGGAATCAATATATACTTGCAAACTCTTGATATTCATACTTTTAGCCAATTCTAATCCTGCAATTAAAGCTTCATATTCTGCCTCATTATTAGTGGCAGGAAACTCACATCTAATAGCCTGGGGTAATATGTCCCCCTGTGGCGATTTTAGTAGTATACCCAAGCCTACACCTCTTACATTAGATGCACCATCAGTATATAGCGTCCAGGATTCTAAATTTTCTCCTAGCTGTTGTGCTTCTAGGTCTACTTCATTTTGAATATCACTACTGAAATCAGCCACAAAGTCAGCTAAAGCCTGAGACTTTATGGCATTTCTAGGTTCATATACTAGATCAAAGGCACTTAATTTCACTGACCATTTAGCCATCCTACCTGACATCTCGGGTTTCCTAAGCACATTTTTAACGGGATAGTTGGTTTTAACGTGAATCCTATGTGTTTCAAAATAATGTCTAAGTTTTGTTGAGTCCATAACTAGGGCTAATATCAGTTTCTCTAAGTGAGAATACCTAGTTTCAGCATCTAATAAACTTTTACTAACATAATAAACAGGATACTGCTGACCTTCATGATCCTTTACGAGGACAGCGCTTACTGCATTCCCAGATACTGCAAGATAGAGGGATAATGGTTCACCATCCTCAGGCTTCATCAATAGGGGTGTAGTTGAAAGATACTGCTTCAAATCCTGCAAGGCCGCTTCATGCTTTGCTCCCCATTCGAACTTCTTATTCTTCTTCAGGATATCATAAAATTCCTTGCACTTTTTCGAGGATCTTGAAATAAATATGTTCAATGCTGCTACTCGCCCTGTTAACCGTTGAACATATTTGAAGGTGATTTGATATCCAAGATAGCTTTAATCTGCTCCGGGCTTGCCTCTATCCCTCTTTTAGTCACCATATATCCTAGAAACTTTCCTGCCCCCACTCCAAAATGGCACTTAGCAGGATTTAGCTTCATGTTATACTGATCCAGGATATCAAATGCTCCCTTGATATCCTGGAGGTGATACTCAGCCTTTTTAGATTTTACTACCATGTCGTCGATGTACACCTCCATAGTGTCCCCCAGCTTGTCTTTGAAGATCATGTTCACCAATCTTTGATATGTTGCACCTGCATTTTTCAAACCAAAGGGCATAGCAGTGTAGCAATAAATACATTTTGGTGTCATGAAAGCAGTATCCTCCTGGTCAGAAGGTTCCATTTGGATCTGCTGGAATCCTGAAGATGCATCCATGAAGGTTTACATTTCATGGTCGGCAGTATTATCAACCATTGAGTCGATATGAGGAAGAGGAAATGGGTCTTTGGGACAAGCTTTGCTTAAGTCTGTGTAATCTACACAAACTCTTCATTTCCCATTTTTCTTTTGCACCACAACTACATTCGCCAGCCATTTAGGAAACTTCACTTCCCTAATCATCTTGCTCCTTAGTAGTCTTTCAACTTCCTCTTGGATGATCACATTTCGCTCCAGAGCAAACTTCCTTCTCTTTTGTTGGACAGGCTTGAATGACCTGTCAATACCAAGCTTATGTGTTATAATATCCTTGGAAATACTTGTCATATCCTCATGCTACCACGCGAATGTTGACATCCTGCATTTCAAAAAATTAGTCAATTGTTCTTCAATATCCTGAGGGATATTGGTTCCCACGAGCACTAAGATATCTGGATTATTCTAATCCAGGATCACTTTCTTGACATCCTGCTCTTAAGCCTCCATGATATCCTAGCCTCGAATCTTTAATTGCTATGCTGCACTAGGCTTTGTTGAGGATTTCACCGAAGAAGAATAACACTCCTTTGCTTCCTGTTGATCACTTTCCACCTTTACAACTCCCCAAGGAGTAGGGATCTTGATGCATTGATGGTAGGTTGATGGAACAACTTTCATATCATGGATCCAAGGCCTACCTAGTATAATATTATAGCAGGATAAAGAGTCCATGACACAAAAACGCTGCATTGAGTTTACCCTTTGAATATATACGGGAAACTTTATCTCTCCTACGGTATTCCTAGCTTCTCCACTGAAACCAACGAGCACAGTGGACTTCGAAGTAATGTCCATCGGTGATACATTCATCCTCTTAAATGTTTCCAGCTGAATTATGTTGACTGAGCTGCCATTATCCACTAATATCCTGCGTACAAAATGGTTAGCAACATATAACGTTATTACTAAGGCATCGTGATGGGGATCCTGGACAGTATCCCTGTCATCATTATCGAACGTGATGACTTTGTCAGTTGTGAGGGTTGATATCCTTGTTGGCTTATTTCCCCTCTCTGCTTTGGCTTCCTTCGAGTGTCTTTTCGCCGCAGAATATGATGTGCCGCAGATGTCGGATCCTCCTAAAATAAAGTTAATTATTTTTGCATCCGCAGGAGGTGATGCTGCCCGTTCAGGATCCTTCTCAGGATCCTGACCCTTGTTCTTCTTTCTTCCCAAGAGGTCCTTCAGATATCCCTTACTCAAGAGATAGCTTATTTCTTTTCTTAAAGTGATGCAATCCTCAGTAACATGTCCGAAGTCCTCATGGAAGGCACACCATTTGGACTTGTCCTTCCAATCAGACTTTTGTTGACTCTTTCGGGGCCATCTTGCTTTGTCTCCTAAACCCTGCATAGCATACATTAGTTCAGGTATGTTAACAGAAAAACAATATTCAGACAACTCAGGATACTCCTCAGGATCCTTGTCTTCAACAACATTCACTTTTTTGCTATCATTTATGCCATATGTCTTTGAGCGATATGGTTTATACGAGGATTCTGATTTCCTGTTGGTTGACTCATAGGTTGTGGACGAATTCATTCTCTCTTGCATCTTTTTATCATCCTCCAGCCGAATGTATCTTAAAGCCCTAGCCTCGTCGAGATTCCTGCAGGGATTCATTACGAGATCCTGATAAAATTGAGAATCTTTTTGCAATCCCATCTTGAAGGCTTGCACGGCCGTTGCAACATCAAGGTGCGGGATATCCAAGGATTCCCGACTAAATTTGTTCACATAATCCCTCAAGGATTCCTGAGGTCCTTGAGTTATCCTATAAAGGTCACCGGTTAATTTCTCAAAACTACGGCTGCAAGAAAATTGACTATTAAATAAATTAACTAAATGAGCGAATGAAGTAATTGAGTGAGGAGGAACGTTTAAAAGCCATTTCAAGGCTGATCCTGTTAACGTAGAACCAAAACCCTTGCACAAGCATGCTTCTTTAAGATCTGGGGGGATAGGGTTGATTTCCATCCTTTCCCTATACTGGGCAATATGCTCCTCTGGATCCGTAGTTCCGTCATAGAGCTTCATGTTGGGGGTTTGAAATCTTTTCGGGATTTCAGCATCACAAATAGGATATGCAAACCGGGATATCCTATGGCTGTCCTGGGATACTTCGGGAATTGGCTGAACCACCCCAGGTACACTGGATATCATGTCCTTCAGTTTTTGAAGCTCCCTGGAAAATGCTGATGTCATACCTGCATCCTGCAAAGATCCAACACCATTAGTAGCAAGAGTATTATTATTATTAGATACATTACCAGCTTGGGGGTTCTGGCCATATCCTGAAGCATATCCTGAGCTTCTCACAGTTGATATGCTCACTGAAGAAGGTATCTCAGGAGTATGATTCTGGGAATGGCTAGGCACAATATTCCCCCGGTTATCCTCAGTATAAACTGCAGAGCTGAAGTTCAAAGCCCTGGGTTGCAAGGGAGTGACAGTATCTTCAGCAGGTCGACCCGGGCCAGATTTCAAGAGTTGTATCTCTCTCATCAGCATCTGATTAGTTTCCTGCTGCTGCCTCATCTGTTCCTGTACACTACCAAACAAATTTAGAATTTCTTCGTTAGAAGCCAAAACAGGACCGGATCCCTGGACATTGCGAGGAGGGATAACATCCCGAGCCACATGACTTTCAGTTCCTTATGAAGAGGCTTGCATTCTCGGAGTAGGTGGTGGAAGCACCGAACCAATTGTTGCAGAGGTTGTAGCAGACACGGTGGAAGAGCTCATGTTTGATCTTGAGGCCAATGAAAATAGTGTAGCAAAAAGTTTTGAAAATAGAAAACTAAGTAACGATTTTGCAAAAGCTTTTAGTAGAAATAGCACCACTTGCCCCACGGTGGGCGCCAAATTGTTTTGGTCAAAAATTACCGAAGCAATTAAGTGATCAAATTAGTTAAGTGAGGTAGTGTGCTAGAAATGTGCATTGAAAATTATGCTAGTTAAGTTATTTGCAAAAACAATTTCAGGATACGGCTCAGGATAGAGTTGTATCTATGATCAAACAACGAGCAAAAATATAAAAGGTGACACGGGATGTACGAGGAAGGCCCTTGATCAATCTAGTTCGCCGGCACAAAACCTCGGGAGCTGACAATCGCAGCTGCCTTGTTCTTCTATTACTTCAAATACCAGGATACAGTGCAGGATATGATGCGGATCAACTAAGTGTTACAACGTAATTCGAGTACAAGTGTTTGAGTGTAGTGATTGTTTGCAACAGGAGAGCAAAAGTGTGCGTAATGATGTGTGCCTTAATCTAATCCGATCAACCTATTTATAGTAAAAGAAAACAAACTAAATGTCCTATTATTCCAGGATTCGGCGGATATTCCCCAAACGAACGTTGCAGTCCTGGTCTTTCAGGTTCAACATCTTCAAGCTAACTAATTTTCCCGAGTCTTGAGGGGAAGAAGTCTTCTTGAACGTTGGAGACTTACACCTCCTAATCTGCACGTGGTTAAATCAGTCAATACCAGGATATCGTACCAGGATGTTACCAATATCCTGATCCGGTATCCTGATCACAAATAAACAATCAAAACCAGAATATTAGTCAGGATATATGTTCAGAAAATGGCCCATAATAATCATGATTTCCATTAGTTTGCGAAGCCCTCGCTTGAACGTACCTTGGCGCGATTTGTGTCGCTTGCAGGATCACGTGGCAATTTGCCGCATTTCGATCCATAATGCTCCCGCTGACGGAATTAGCATCGTTGTTGTCGTGTCCAATCATGTTTTCCAAAGGCCTTGCCTCGAAAATTGTGTGTGGTGTACTTCGATGTCTGCTAGCGGATAGTTTAAGTTTCACGTGTATTCACACACTAACATTTCGTTCCACGTAGATTACCTGCTTGGGTAATTAAAATAGCACAGACGACGTAATATACTGGCATGTGCTCGAGTTAACAATCACGACTCCTATGTGAGGACCTTTAATGAGTTTCGACATAAGTTTTCCGAAGGTCCTAAATGCATGTTATCAAAACCCTCAAGGTTTTTGTTTAATGTATGAATCTATTTCGTGAACGGTGTATCAACACAACACTTTATGTATGTTTAAAACCAAAATTATTAACTCATTGTTTTCGGAAATGGTTGGAACCATGTTCGGGTCTAAGGCGTTATGTATGTGTTCAAGTCTTAATAATCTAAGTCCCTAGGGAAAAGTGAGGTTAGAGCCTAGGTATCTCAATAGAAACCTAATTCGCTGAAACCTATGGCTCTGATACCAATCTGTCACACCCCGAAATATCAGAGCTGGCATGACTGGACCGGTATCTTCATTGCACAGCGGAAGCAAATAAGCTAAGACTTCTAGAAAATGAACGCCGCTAAGTACTCGAATTCCCATGGGTTCTCTTATTCCAACCGTTCCATTGTTTTGAAAATGCAACCTGAGAAAGAACATGCGAAAAAGTAAACATAAAGTTGAGAGAGTTCATAGTTTGTTTTGAAAAGATTTAAAATAAATCTTTTTGATAACCGGTTTAAAAGTTGTTGAGAAAATATAGTAAAATCATTTTCTCGGCATGATATACGAAAACTGTGAGTCTAGCCCACGAGAGTCTTTGTGCATTGCACAAGAGAGAATGGGCCGAGCCCAAAAGAGTCTTTGTAAGCAGGACCAACTCGTCCTCTTACTTGTACATAAGTTGAAAACGTTACCAAAGTTTGTAAATCCATGTATTTGTGAGTTTCCATCAAATGAATCTTAAAAACATTTGAAAATTTGAGTATCAAAAGCTAGTATGTAAGCGTCTATGAACCTAATGATCATTAATGTGTAGCTAAGACATTAATATGTGTGCCGACATAGGAAGCACTCAACCCGGTAGAGGATTTAAGTGTCGATTCACTTCGAAGGGACACAAAAGCACTCGAAGTGGCCGCACAAGGACCGTGAGTGGGGCTCGCCCATACTCGATAGATCTACCCCCTGTTCTGTGGTCCTTAAAAGGATTAATGGTGCCTAAGTTAGCGCCTATTCGCACGTGATCCAAGAATTCATTCCATAGCTTAATCATACCCTAGTTAATATGTATTTCAAAAGAAAATGGGGACATAAACCCATTGGGTTGTCTCGTTGTTCGTACGCAGACCATCCCAGTCCCGCTGTAGTAACTAGGACATTCCCGTCACTAGTCATGAAAATCATGCACGTTTTGTAAAACCGGTATGTTTAGTATAAATTGTTCGTAAACCATTCGAGTTTCCTTGAAATCCATTCGCAACATGGTTTAGAAATATGAGTTTTCGTTCATCGAAAAGTTATTTACTTTTCCAAAAACTTGCATGTCTTTCCACCCCGAAAACATTTATAAACATGTAAAACCGTAAAATGTGGGGGTTATGAACTCACCTTGATGTCCTCATGCAAAGCTAGCTTAGCGTGTTATATATCTAGGGTTTAAATGAGTGGGTTGGGCCCAAGGCTTGGCCCAATAGGATTACTGAAGCCCGTTGATATTTCAGGAACCCGTTAACGCACCCAACGCTTCAAGAAATATTGTAACGTTCATTTTTAAAGTCAAAAATATGAAAAGGTATGTCGAAAGTCGGTTTTTGACGTGTTCATTCGTCGATTACGGTAAAATTGCATAGAACGTGACACTAGTCGTTTTAAGCCGTTTTTCGATCCGGTCTAAACTACGGTTATTAAAATTTAATTATCAAGCTAGATATATCGTAATATATTAATATCGAGACGAAATTCGAGTCTGGTGCTTCTGTTTCGTCGTTGATTGTCGGTGCGTTACTGTTTTCGCGTTTTCCGTTCACGTTTGCGTTTTGTGTCGTTCGAAAGCATGAATATTTCTCAAAATGAAATCCTTATATATAAATTGTATGTACAAAATTTGTATTTGTCGGCATTGTCAGTATTTTGTACGGTGTTGGTTCGTATTCGTTTAACGCTTAGCAGATTTTCGGCTTAGCAGGTTTCCCGAAAATCACCATACACGCACTATAACGTCCGATAAGCGTCCCTAGGCATTCCAATAGCCTAATTAAGTTAATTCGTGCCTTAAACACTATTTATTATCAACTTAAACGCTTGTTAATCGTGGAATTAGAAGCCGGTAATTACTGTAGGACCGGTTTTCGACTCCGTAACGATTGCGTATCGACAGGTGTGACGTGCGGAATCCGTACACCTGCGTGGACCGAACACAAGAACGTACTCAATCTGTGATTCTATTCAAAGATATGAAATCGTACAATCACGTGAATCACCTTTTGCATTTTCTCTCTCTAGCTCCAAAGCTCTCCAACTAGCAAATGTGCAAAAGTTCTAAACAAAAGCCCTAAAGCTTCTATTTATAGGCCAAGGGGCTTAATGATAATTCTCATTAATTACAGAAATGCCACCTTGCCTTTCTACTAAATATAACACTATAAGCTCAAGTATCCTTCTATTTCAGCTACGAATCGTATTGACGGAGTCGATAGACATAAATGCACCAACAGACTCCCCCTTGGATATTTCCACAGTCAATCTTGTAGCGTCTTGTCTTTCTCTCTCTCTCTCTTTGAGTCTTCTTGAAGGTTTGACATTTTCAGAAAACACAGACTCCCTCTTTCTTGAACAGAATCACCATGGATCTGTCTTCAGCTTCAGCTGATGTTGATGCATGCGTCTGTCGACTTCGTCTTGTATCGAGTGTTGTATGTAGAATGATAGATTAGAGCACAGAAATTGAGGAATTGTGTTTATAGGTAATTCCGCTTGAACTTGTGTTGGATCATTTCAAACGAAATCTGTTATTTCGCTTTAAAGTGATTCCGCTTGAGTCGGTTTCAAGCGAAATTAGACTTCCTATAAATACCTTGAGTGTCATTTCATTTGTAACAGTTCCGGTCAGAGCAAAGAAGTGCTGCCGAAGTGTCCACATGCTTGTATTTGATCTGAAATCAATATACGGACAGTTTAAAGTGATATTCTAGCTGAATTGAACTTAATACGTTTGTTTCCGCCACTCGTATTGAGATAAACTCTTCTGATCGACTCGTTCGGGTCTAAAAACGATCCTTCAAGTGGTATCAGAGCTTAGGAGGAAGAGTTCTAACCATTTCAGCTGCAAAATCTGTTTTCTACACCTTCTTTTCACAATTAAACAAGTTTTCACGGTTAAAAACGTCTGATTTTCACATTTCATGTGCGTAATGATGTTTTAACAAACCCTAGAAAGTTTCAGTACTAAAATCGGCTTAAAACTTGATCAATTGGACCAAAATCAGATCGAATTGCTGACATCATGCTGATTCCGCTTGAACTGTCTGGTTGATTTCGCTTGAAACTACACAATGTTCCTGATTCCATTTGAAAATATTTGCTGATTTCACTTGAATACGATATTCCGCTTGAAAAAGGTTTATTCCGCTTGAAATTTGAAATTCCGCTTCAAAGATATTCCGCTTCAGGTTGATTTCGCTTGAAAAGAGTATTTCACTTGAAATTGGCAGATTGTGAATTTTTGAGAAACGAAACATGGAAAACGAGTTCTATAATGCATTTGCTAGTCCGATGAGTGTAGCTCAGAATACGATGCTTGAAAATGAAATGGGAACTATGCAAAAACCAACAAAGCTTATGGATATTGATGATTTTAATGGTTGGTCCGAACGTTTTGGTAACTGGGTTGAAGCATATCATTTGGATACTTGGGAACATACTGAGGTTCAATATGAAAGACCAGTTGGGAACAATCAAGTGAAAATACCGATTAGAGAATTAAGTGATGCAGAGAAAAAGAAATACAAAGATGAGAAATTAATTATAAGTTTGTTACAACAAGCGATTAAAGAAGATATTTTGATCTTACTTCAACACAATGGAAGTGCATATTTAATTTGGAAAGAATTAGAAGCAAAGTCCCTTGGTAGTGAAGATATGCTCAGAAACAAGATGTCACTTATGAAGAAAGAATTTGATCTATTCCGTGGTTTGAGAACGGAAAGCACCAAGCAGATTATTGAAAGATATTGTAACTTGGTGAAAAACATGACAAGATTGGGTATCAACAAACATAAAGATGAGTTGATTGAGAAGCTGGCTGATGCGTTGCCACATGATGTTTGGGGAACGTTTCTGATGATGTTGAGAAATAATAGAAAAGAATATAGCGAGCTAACACTGGGTGGGTTCATCAAACATCTTGAAGCTCAAGAGATGGAGCAAAGAAAGATCGCTAGAATGAAGAATTATGATGGAGAACAAGACATCAGATTGTATTTCAAAGGTGGTGTTAATGAAAAGACAAATCTTTCTCCAAAAGTTGGAACTGCTTTCAATGTAAAAGATTCCCCAGAAAGTTCATCTCAGGGATCAAGCAGCAAAACTGGATTCACTTCATTTCCAACATTTGATCCACATTTTTCTACAACAAAAAGTGGCAAAGTTCTTCAATGCAACATTGCTTTGAATCTTGAAAATGATCAGAATTATACTGAGGAAGTTGCTAAAAGTCACATGTCTTTGTTGGTAACTGTGCTTGAATCCTATGGAGGTTTAGTTGCAGGGAGGATCGGGAATCCAATGCTAACAAAAGAGGATTATGATCAAATTGATGCTGAGGAGATGGAATTGATGGATATAAAATGGTGTATGGCTAGCGTGTTGAGACGAGCTGAAAAGTTTAAACAAATTACAGGCAGAGATGATTTTCGCGATGCATATGTTTCAACTTTAGGATTTGATAAGTCTAAAGTTACTTGTTTTCGTTGCAGGGAAAAAGGGCATTTCAAAAGGGAGTGCACCAATCGTGAAGCAAGTGCAGCTCAAAATCCCTTTGGAAACAATGACTACTATCGAAAAGCGATATATCATCAAGTTGCTCAACAGCCACATCAACAACAACAGGCACAAACAACTCATGGAAGAAAAGAAATTGAAGATTCAAAGAGAGCATGTTTGGGGAATCAAGAAAATTCAACTGGGACAAATATATTTCAGCCGATAACAAAGCATGTCTAATTAATCAAGATGATGAAAAGTTACCTGAAGGCTTTAGCTGGGAAAATTTCAGCTGGGATGATTATGATCTGAACAAATCTACAAATCATAAATGTTGTGTTGCTAATGCTTCTGATGAATATTGGGCAGAAAAATACAGAAAAATTAAGGAAGCTGAAGAAGAGAAATGGAAGAGATATGCAGAAGAAGAAGAAGAAGAAGAAGAAGAAGAAGAAGAAGAAGAAGAAGAAAAGAGACAAGCTGAAGCTGATAAAACGAAAAGAGCTGAAGAAGTTCAAGTGAGAATAGTAAAAGAAGTTCCAGAATTTGAAATTAAAACAGATGTTGATGCAGTCAAAGTTACAGAGAAGTGTATGAATTGTGAATCTCTGATAAATCAAAACAATGAACTGCTACACAACATCAAAAGGTTGAAAGAATCCTACGATGTTTTGAACAGAGAGATGAATAAGTACCGTGAGTCGAACATTGAACAGGCTGTAGCTATGAATACACTCAAAGGGGCATACATGAGACAGCTTGACAATGTCATTTACTACACAGAAAAATGTGCTGAACTTGAGAAGAAATTGGAAACTCAGAAAATTGAAACAAATAGAGTAAATGAATTGTTGAAAAGTTACTCATGTTCTACTTTTATTGTTAACAGGATTTACCCCATAGTAGAAGGAATGAAGACATTTGAAGAAGAGAAGACTTCGGAAGAGAAGAAGTCCGAAACAAAAGAAGATGACGAAGTGAAGATTTTTGGTAAGAAACCAAGTGTTGTCTATAACAAATGTCCACCACCGGTCGAAAATGGATATTCTCCTCGAAATCCAAATTCTGAAAGAGTCGAAAAGGCAACAAATTTACAGTGGGAGTCTGAGTCATCGGATAACTTGCCAGAAAGTATAGATGTCATTTTTACGTCGTCTGGCACTGATCATGAGTCCGAATTAATAAAAAAGGTGGTCGATCAGGTGTTGGATAAGGATGAAACAGAGGAGTCAATGTCGGAGTCAAAATCAGAGTCAAAGTCAAAGTCCGACAAGTCAAGTCAAAAGGCTAAACAGGGAAAACGGGTGTATAATAAAGAGTTCTTGTTATCAAAATCTAATTTGGATGATGAACCGATCAAAGTAGCATATACTTTGAAAGATTCTGACAAATTATTTTCTGATGAGGTTTTTCCAATAAGAGGTGTTAAACCAGAAATGATTAAAAAGGTTTTCAAACTAACAGAAATTAATATTTCTGAAATAAAAGATGTAAATTTTTCTGAAAAACCTAAACCTTACACCTCAAGAGTTCAACAACGTTTAAATAAGAAAATGGGTTACAATTATGGTTACAGTTTTCAAAAGAAACCAAACCATAATGGTAATTTCAAAAAGAACGGTATTGGTTTTATTGCACCGAAAAATTATAAAAATGAGAAAATTTATAAACCAAAAACTGTTTTTGTTTCAGGGAAAACGACTGAAGAAGAGAAGGAGCAAGCATTCAGAAAGCAGACAAACAAAGAATTCCTTGCCAAAAAGCAAGAAGAAATGAAGAAAAGTGTTGCTCAGAAGAAGATAGAGACTAGAACCTATTTTCAATGTAAAACAGTTGGTCACATTGCCAGGAATTGTCCAAAGGCAATACAAACAAAACAGGGAGTCTCTGGTAAACTGAAAGAAAAGGTTATTGAGAAAACCGAATCACCAACAAACAGATTCAAAGTTTTTGAGAATTCAATTTATGAGGTTGGTGAATGTTCGAAAAATGTTTTCAAGAGAAAAGAAAAACTTAATAACCAAAAATGGGTTGTTAAGAATTCAAGTGAGAATTCTGGTGATGAATCTGATTCCACAAAATCAGAGGAGCCACAGGTTGGTATGAAAAAGGAGAATTCAGTTCCGCCTTTGGATGATGCAAATTTTCCACCATTGCGGGCTAAAAAATTGAAATCTAAAATTGGCAAAGTTGAAATTTCAAATCAATTCTTTTCTGAAAAGAAAGAATTTGATGTTGAAAAGACTTTTAACCCCACAGTGCAAAATGTTAGTGCACTATGTCTATTGACTTCATCTTGTATCGAGTTTAGGATTTGAATTGTTAGATTAGATCTTGTTATACGAGAGTATAGGTGATTTTAGAATATGTTTAAGGTAATTTAGCTTGAAAGTGGTGATTTACCTTGAAAGTGTCACATGACAGTTTCAAGCTAAATCAACATGTTGATTTCCCTTGAAAGTGGCATGTGTCATTTCAAGCTAAATCAACATCACTATAAATAGCATTCAAGCTAAATCATTAGTGAGTTTTCAGAAAGTTTGGAGCTTGGTGCTTAGAGAGAGAAAGTAGAGAGAGAAAGTGCTCTAGGTGATTCACGGTTCTTGAACGATTTCAGATTTATCAAAGAATCACGTTTATATTACGTCGTGTGTACTAGGTCGCGTTCGTGTACGGATTCCGCACGTTTCACGTTCGTTTTGCAATTTTTTCGGAGTCAAAACCGGTCCTACAAGTGGTATCAGAGCAGGAGCTCGATTGCACTGATGTATCACACGATTTCGCACAGGATTACATCGATTACAGATCTGCATATCATTGATTTCTTCTTATTCTACTTATTCTTCACGTTTTCTATGGGTTTTCGACCAATTGAACGGGATTTTATGGTCCGAATCGGCTGATTTTTTAGTATATTGTGCGAAAACAGTTGATCTACAATCCTACCAAATTTCAGATTCAAATTCCTAGTTGTTTAGGAGAAATTCGATTTTTTGTGTCAGATTTCGTTGGATCAGCAAGATTTCGCTTGAACCAGTTGAATTTCGCTTAAAAAATTCAAGCGAAATCCTTATAAGTGAGATTTCGCTTGAGATATCAGTTCAGTTTCCGCTTGAAAATCACTTGGAACTCAGAGATTTCGCTTGAGTTGATAGCTTGAACTGATTGAACGTGAATATAACAGATTGTTGGTCAAATGAAAAGTGTTCTCGTGAATCAAAATAATCAGACCTATGTGTGTGTCAGTTCACGTGATTAATGTTGGATGGTTCTATCAAAGTGTTGTCATGTGTTAAAATTGAATTGTAACAAGTGGTTGTTAGTCATTAAAAGCTCACGAGAATTTGTCGATCATTAAAAGTAAACTGTTTGGGAATTGTGAATTGATATCAGAATACACATGAGATATTGATTTTAAATCGAACGGCCCAATCTATGTCTTGCATGAACTTTTGAGGCCCAATCACAAAATTGAATAAATAAAGTTGTCAGCCACTACTTGTTTCATTTAAACAATTTGTTGACATATGTGAATTGCATATTATATTAGTCCATGTGATCGAGATATGTTAAAGTGATTGACTGACTTTGAAAGTATCGAGATATGTGATTTGAGGTCCAGGATAAATTGAAAGTATCGGTTTGGTAATAAAGGGTTTTGCTTATTTGTTCAAAACAGGTTTGGCTTATTTGTCCTATCAGGTTTCGCTTATACAGTAACTTGATTTCGCTTATTCGGACATCGAAGCTATTTCGCTCATTGAGACATAGTGTCATATTTCACTCGAAAGTGAACATTTTCACGTCAAGATCATTTCACGACAATCAAGTATTGGTTTATTTCAGTTTATTGGATATTGTTTAAACTGATTGTGTTTGTTTGGTTTGATTTAGGTGATTAAAGATTTACAAGGGGCGAATATCAAGAAGAAGATTTAAAATGTCAGGAGAAAGTGCTCATGATAGATGGTGGAGAAGAGACAGTGCGAGATGGGAGATTGGCAAATTGTATGAACCATTTAAGGAAGCACAAAGAGCAAAGAGATGGAATGAAGAACTAGAGTGTTACATGGATCCACATGGTAATCCAGTAGTTGATCCATCAAAAGTGGATTTTGATGCTGTAACCAATGTGTTTCCAAGTGAGGGCACTTTCAACACAAGAAGGCTTTCTGATAAAAGCTATTTGCCAAATTTGATGAACAAGTTAAAAGAAGTTTTTGAAGCAAGTCTACCAAAGGTGGTAGAAATGAAAAAGAGGAAAGAACAAGAACTGGAAAAGCTGATAGAGGAAGTAAAGAAAACGGCAGAGGAAACTGATGAAGAAGAACAGATGAAAGATGAAGATCAGAAAAAGACAGAAGAAGGAGGTGTGATAACCGAAAAAAATTCAAACTGAATCTTCTGAATTGTTTGACAAAGACAAAAGCATTGAACAGTCTGATGATAAAAATGAAAATAAGTGCAGGAATTGCATAGAAATGTGCAAAGCCTGTACCGAAAAAGATGAAACAATCAAAACAAAAGATATTGAAACAAGCAAACTTGAAAATATTTTCAAAACAAAATGTAAAGAAATGATTGAAAAAGAAGAAATTTTGAAACTAAAAGTTGAAAAATTGACACAGAAATGTCAAGGTCTTGAAAAGGATAATGATGTTTATAGACAATTGTGTTCTACAAAATGTGTTGATTGTGTTGAAAAAGAATCTAAGTTTCAAGATTTACAAAAACAGTATGATTCTTTAAAGTGGTCGAGTCAGAGAGTACAAGAAGCTTATGATACTTTGAAAAGCCAAGTCAAAATTTTTGATCAAAGATTGTCAGAAACTTTAGTCACTAAAGAAATGTATGAAAGAAAGTTTAAAGAAAAGCAAATTGAATTGAACAAATGTGTTGATGAAATTGCTAATCTTAAACAAGTCTTGGCTGAAAAAGAAAAGGTTGTAACCAAACTTCAAAGTTATCATAATTCTTCGTACATTCTCGAACGCATTTTCAACATCACACCAGATGACAAAGATACTGAAAATTGCAAAAAGGGTATTGGTTCAGAATTTCATCAGGTACCACCACCATTGAGAAACAATTATACTTTTTATGATGAGGAAAAGGTGGCAAAGGGTTTGAACATAGCTGACCAGTTACCTGAAAGTATCGATGTGACTTACTCCAAATCTGATGATGCTAATGATTCAGAGGTGGTAAGTAAGGTTGTTGAAAGTGTTTTGAAAGATGAGTCTACAAAAGGTAAGTCTGAATCACAGGATGAAAATGAAGGAAATCTTTATGATGGTTATCTGAAAAACACAAAATCCGAGAAAAATTTGAATGATGATTCAAAAGGATTGGTTTATACCATGATTGGATCGGACAAATTATTCTTAGATGTTGTATTCCCGATTCAGAATGTGATTTCAGAAAAGGTCGATAAAGTTTTCAAAATGGTTGAGATTGAGAAGTCTGAGATTCCAAAGTTTGCTGGTAAAGGTCATAAATCTTTTTATAACAAACCTGGTTTTAAGAAGAAAAACATGAAAGCTGGTTTGGGTTATAAAAAGAAACGGAATTGGAATCAAAGTAAAAAACCAAATTTGCAACGAAAGATGAATTTTGTTCAAGGGAAAAGCTTGAAAGAAGAGGAAAAACTCAAAATTGGACAACAGTCTAATGAGGAGTTTGATGCTATGAAAAAGAAACAACAACAGGCCAAGGATGTTTCAAAGAAAGTGTGTTTTAAATGTGATCAAATTGGACATGTTGCACGAAAGTGTCCAAATCCAAAGCCTGTTGATGTTGAAAAACAGAAATCTGAGGCTGTGAAACCGAGGTCAACCAGATTTGATTCGAAACAAACTTGGAGGTACAATACAAACAAGTTTGCTTCAAATCAAAATTGGAAATCAAACCCAAACAGGTTCGATTCAAGACAAACCTGGAATTCTCACACACCCAGATTGAGAACAACACAAAGTTGGAGAACATCTGTTGATATGACAAAACCTCAAGAGTTTTGGAAACCTAAAAATGTTATTCAACATCAAGAGGTTCAAAAAGAAACAAATTTTTACAAAAGAGGTACTCCGGAAGGTCAAATGTGGAGTGCTAAGAAACAAGTGACGTCGGTAAAAGATGAGAAAGTTGAAGTCAAAATTGAAAACGTTTTAAGTGACAAAGAGTTTCCAAAATTGAATGAACATTATTGTGTTGAATTGCCTAAGGTCCAACAGACCTGGGCTAAATTGTTCAAATGACTGATAAAGTTTGAATGTGCAGGTGCTCAACGAAGCTGAAGATTGTGAGAATGGTAGTTGGAGCAACCTGGCACAGGAAGAGGTTGCAGGACCCTGGTTTGGTTGAACAGGGAGTTTAGTTTGAGTGATTTCTGTACATAAATAAACAATATTTTTAAAATCCTAAAAATTTGAAAAATTAAAAACCAAAAATATGTTTTTAGTTTGTTAAAATTTGAAAAACCAAAAATATGTTGTTTTTAATTTTGTTTTGATTGTATGTTGATTGAATACGCCGAAACCCTCACGGCTGAACAAACATGATTACTTTTATCAGATTGAAAAACGGTTTTCAAATTGTTAAGATCAATGGGTTGTAAGTCATGGGGGTACGTTATATTTTCTGCAAATCAGAGCATGAAAAGCAGAAAATGGATGGCGAGACAAAGCTATCTACATCGGGTTGTCAAATTTTCTTTAAATGGTTTTGAATTTTAGGGGGAGTAAGAAATTGTCAGAAAATCCAAAAACATTTGAAAATTTGAAAAAGCCAAAAACATGATAAAATTTAAAAATTGAGTTTTTGTGTAAAAAGAGGAAATGATAGTACATCAGTAGACAGTTACAGTACGCTAAAGAATTGGAAAGTTTATATGTGTTAAACGATCTCACTGTGGATGTGTCGATAGGTTTTTATACACTTAGTAAACTTTTTCGGGATATAAACCTAAATTCACACTTGCTTATTTCGTGGGGAACACTACTTGGATATATAGGTAACCCCTGAAATGTCGTTTGAAAGGTCTTGTATTCTGATATACTAGGTTTTTATACTCAGTGATATCTGGGGTATTATTCCGGGACTTCTGCTGAATGGAAGTTCTGACCTAGTCCTCGAATAATACTTTCCGCATATGCTTGAAACACAGTATCACCCTCAGCATATATGATAAGACAATAAAATTGCTTAGCAATGTTGTTGTAAAAAAGATCCTCTAAAGGGGACACACCCAAGTTGAGTCATGATCTCTCTGCTGAACGGTAGTTCTGACCTGAGCTCTCATGATTCTTCATAATTTATTAACCCCTTACAGATATCATTTGTGTAATAATTGCCTGTAAGACTGAATATTGGGATCTGGATACGGGAGTATATTCAAGAGGTGGGACACATGAATGGGTTTAAGTTCTTAAAATATATAATTCGTATCCTGAATCAGTTGAAATTTGTATGAAAATTTAAGTGGACAAGTATATCGACAATCTAAGTGAATTGTTTAATTCTTACTGTGAAATTAAGCTCAACGGTACTTGTGACTTGTCAAAAACTGATATGATCCTCTGATGCATACTCAAACAAAAATATTGTCTGTAAATATGTTTGTACATATTTCGTTATTGCTTTATATTTTCAGAAAATACAAAAAGATTTTTTATTTTGCTTTATTTTCGACAACTGATGTCTGAGTGCTGAGTTTCAAAATCTAAGTAAGCTGATTGTGTTTCTGAAAAATAAAACAAGTTCATTAATTTGAAACTTGAAGTTTTAAAATAAAAAATCAAAAACAGTTTGTGATATCTCCAAGGTCATTAAGTTGGACTTGGATGATTAACTGTGGGGGAGTTGGATGCTTATATTGTTATAAGTGTTAGTTTCCGATACGATTCGATGAAACTGCCAAATTCATGAGAAGTGGTTTTGAGGAGATTGAATTGTCAGATTACAATATCTGAAAGATTAAAAATATTGTTACTTATAAATGTTTGAGTGATTGCAGATGAGATTCCAGACTACGATCCCGGAAGCTGAGTCTAAGGGGGAGTCTGAAGACGAGCTCAAAGCAAGGGGGAGCTTGTAGATGGAAAGCTAGGTGTTGATCCCAAAGCACAGAAGCTTGATGAAATGGGGAGCCTGAAGCTGATGGAAAGAAGATAAAGATTGAAGGATGCTTACAGTGTTACAATTCGGATAGAGTTTGAAGACTGATCAAGACTGAAGAGGTGTCATGATAAAGATTGACACTGAAGACTTCGTCAATATCCAAGGGGGAGTCTGTTAGTGCACTGTGTCTATTGACTTCGTCTTGTATCGAGTTTAGGATTTGAATTGTTAGATTAGATCTTGTTATACGAGAGTATAGGTTATTTTAGAGTATGTTTAAGGTAATTTAGCTTGAAAGTGGTGATTTACCTTGAAAGTGTCACATGACAGTTTCAAGCTAAATCAACATGTTGATTTCCCTTGAAAGTGGCATGTGTCATTTCAAGCTAAATCAACATCACTATAAATAGCATTCAAGCTAAATCATTAGTGAGTTTTCAGAAAGTTTGGAGCTTGGTGCTTAGAGAGAGAAAGTAGAGAGAGAAAGTGCTCTAGGTGATTCACAGTTCTTGAACGATTTCAGATTTATCAAAGAATCACGTTTATATTACGTCGTGTGTACTAGGTCGCGTTCGTGTACGGATTCCGCACGTTTCACGTTCGTTTTGCAATTGTTTCGGAGTCAAAACCGGTCCTACACAAAACATGTTTGGTAAAATGATTGATGGAAAGGTTAATGGGGTTAAAGAATTTTATGAGAAAAAGATGGTAGGTAGGCAACCGAGTGTTAACAACTCGGAATCTCCCAAGGTCTGTCAGGCTTGGGAGAAAATCTCTAACTGAAAAACCTGACTTGCCGGAGCTCTCAAATTGGTAATCGCGAAGCATGAATCGGCATCATTCTTATATTGTGTTTGAAATGGAGAATTGGTCACTAGTATGACTTGCCGGAACTCCCAGGTTGGTAAGCGAGGAGTAAGAATCGGCATCTTGATAATTCAATCTACATATGGTAACCTACAAGTGGTATTGGTTGGTAAGCCATGTGGTTGAAAATTTGTTTGAAAAAGGTGTTTACCTACAAGTGGTAAATCAAGGACATTAAGTTGTACTTGCATTTTCTTACAATGGTTGAAAGACAATGTGATGAACCAAACCCCTAACCTACAAATGGTAAAATCAATCAACAAAACTAATTTTCCGGAAAAACCATTTGATTAAAACAAACTTAAGTGTTTTGAAATCAATGGGAAAATAGTTTGTTGAAAGGCGGAGTTCTGATTGTTTATGCCAAGTGGATGGCGATTTGAAGTGATTCGATATCAGTTGTCACTTTACTTGTACAGTTTGTTTTCAAATTTCCTTTAAATGTGTTTGAATTTTAGGGGGAGTAAGTATTTCAGAAAATCCAAAAACATTAGAAAATTTGAAAAATCCAAAAACATGATAAAATCAAAAATGAGTTTTGTTGTAAAAAAGAGGAAATGATAGTACATCAGTGGATTGTCACAACATGCTAAAGAAATGGAATGATAAAGTGTGATAAACGGTCTCACTAAAGATGTGACGATAGGCTCAGCTAGACTAGTAGATTTGTGATAACGAACAAACTTAAATGAAAAAGCCTAGTTCTAGTAGGAAACATGGTCAAAAGCATAGTACTTAGTTTTGTCCTTCTTGATTGTGTGCCTACTCAGTAATCGCTGATTGTCAAAAGACATAAAACTGGTTAAGTTTGTGAACTTTCACAACTTTGCTAGAAATCGTTGTGTTTGTGTATTTCATTTTGCAAAGATTTAAACTTGTTTTATTTCTTTATTTTATTTAAGCATTGGACATCCTCTGCGTATACGTGAGTATCGACCTGGATGTTATTGCCTAAATGTTCTGCTTTATTTTCTTTGGTGTTTCGTTTAAGCTTTGGACCTCCTCTGCGTATACAGAAGTATCGATCTGGTGGTTAAAGCCTAAACAATTTCAACTTATTTTTATTTTCTTATTTTGTTTAAACATTGGACTTTCTCTGCGTATACAGAAGTATCGACCTGATTGTTAATGTTTAAACATTCTGCTTTGTTTTTGCACAAATCACAGTTGATAAAAGTTTAAAGGCATTACTTGAGTCAGTGTATTGCATGATGAGGGGATATGCTGAGATCGTGGGGTCCATAAGAACTTAGTACAAAATTAATATACCTTAACGTATCGATAAGCATTTCGAAAGTTTTTAGATTGAGTTTATGTGGACAACAATATCGTCAATCAATGTGAATCGTTTAGAACTTAATATGTTTAAAGCTTAACGGTGTTGGTGATTTGTCTCAAAAACTGATATGATCCTCTTATACAAACTCACAAAAATATTGTTTGTAAATATTTTTTACTGCTTTTCATTACGTTCAAAAATCCAAAAAGATTTTAGTGTGTTTTAGCATAAATTTTGAAAAATACAAAAAGATTTTCGACAACTGATGTTGGAAAGCTGATTTTAAAAATTCCAAGTGCTAAACTTGATGAACAGGTTTGGGAAAGAATGAATGAAATATTTTCAAGTGATTATCAAAGATTAAATCATTTTTTAATGATATCTACAAGTGATTTCTAAATTTGAAAAATTTTAAATTTGTGAAACTTATTTTTGGGTAGAGTTATGCAGGTTAGACAGGTTCTGATACCTGAGTTAGATGAGTGCCAGGTTATGATCTAAGAACCTGTGGAAAGTAAATTCCAGACTGCGATCCCAGCTTAACGAAAGGGGGAGTCTGATGACATCAAAAGGAAGTCTGAAGATTGTAGAGACAGATTCAGATTCTGAAGATTACGAGAAAGAGAAAGAGATTGATTGAGGATGCTTACAATGGAGAATTTTTGGAGAGATTGAGCAGACTGATAAAGACTGAAGGTTTGACAACCGAAGACTCGACACTGAAGACTCGTCAACATTCGAGGGGGAGTCTGTTAGTGCATGCGTCTGTCGACTTCGTCTTGTATCGAGTCTTGTATGTAGAATGATAGATTAGAGCACGGAAATCGAGGAATTGTGTTTATAGGTAATTCCGCTTGAAATGGTCAATAACCATTTCAAGCGAAATCATATAGTTTAATTCCGCTTGAACTTGTGTTGGATCATTTCAAACGAAATCTGTTATTTCGCTTGAAAGTGATTCCGCTTGAATCGGTTTCAAGTGAAATTAGACTTCCTATAAATACCTTCAGTGTCATTTCATTTGTAACAGTTCCGGTCAGAGCAACGAAGTGCTGCCGAAGTGCCCACAGGGTTGTATTTGATCTGAAATCAATATACGGACAGTTTAAAGTGATATTCTAGCTGAATTGAACTTAATACGTTTGTTTCCGCCACTCGTATTGAGATAAACTCTTCTGATCGACTCGTTCGGGTCTAAAAACGATCCTTCAGCTGATCCTCCTTTCGGTAGACTCTTTCTTCAGGCTCCCCCTTTCGTCAAGCTTCCGTGCTTTTGGGATCGACACCTGGCTTTCCGGATACAAGCTCCTCCAGGATAGTTACCTGGCTCCTTGAATGTATGCCCCCCCTTGCGTTGTGCTCGTCTTCAAACTCCCCCTTAGACTCGGCTATCGGGATCGTAATCTGGCATACCATCTGTAAATCTCAAACTTTTATAAGTGAAAATGTTTTGAAAATCCAGGATTGAAACACCTGGCTCTCTCAGCATAAGCTAAAATATTTCAAATATACAACAGTGAAAGCTTTTTCGATTGTACAAGAATCGTGACCTGGCCCTTAAAAACTTTTAATCAAGACACTAGCTCTAAGATATAATAATATGAATATATCCAGAATTACTTGATTCTCTCCCCCTATCAACTAACTTCATAGATTTGGCAATATTAAGAATCCAACAACGAAACCTAGCTCTTTACAACTGATTTTAACACTTTAAGCATCCAAAACCTCCACGATTTATCATCCAAGTCCAAATTAATGACCTTGGAGATTTCACAAACAGTTTTTTATTTTTGATATTAAAAACTTCAAGTTTCAAATTAATGAACTTGTTTATTTTCAGAAACACGATCAGCATACTTAGATTTTGAAACTCAACATTCAGACATCGGTTGTCGAAAATAAAGTGAAATCAAAATCTTTTTTTATTTTTCTGAAATGAAATACAGTAAAGAAATATTTACAAACATATTTATAGACAATATTTTTGTTTGAGTTTATGTCAGAGGATCATATCAGTTTATGACAAATCACTAGTACCGTTGAGCTTTAAACACTTTTACCCACTGATGTAATATAATATTTAGGTATTTTTAGAAATTTTTATTAAATTTCAAACTGATCATAACATAGAGTTCTTGCATAGGCTCGGTAATTGACGATAATGCCCTTTTTGCTAATAAAATGAGCTTTACACATCCTTTACATATCAAACCTTTTTCTACTGATTTTATATAATAAATAAGTTATTTTAAACTGTAAAGGCTGGTCAAAATCTCAGATTTCTTAAATCAACCCGAATATCATCAAATACCATCTTTTATGCGATTTAGGCGCATAGTATGGTTTAAAACCATATTAGGCACCTAAGACTTGTTACCTACTGATGTTATGAATAAATTTTTATACTTTAACAGTAAGTAAAAGTTTTGAACTCGGATTTCCAGATTTGACCCTTATAGCATGTGTGAAATGACCAAAATGCCCCTACGGTGCATAGTGTGATCATAAAAGATAAATTTCACATATATGTGATATCCTACTGATATAACTCATTATAATAAATATTTTTACTGATTGTTTTAGACCAGAACCTTAGATTGCTATTTAACCTCTTTTATAAACTTTAAAATGATCAAAATACCCCTACGGGGCATAAATTGGTTTTAAATTCGTTTTGGGCATAATGGAAGGTATCATACTGATATCACAACATATTTAAAGCATATTAACTTGTGGAACCTGTTCATGACTCATTTGGTTACCCGTTATGCATTATACGTGTTCGGTACTGTTTATGTAACTAGTTTGCATAAATTAACCGAAACGGATCAAACCTTATCATTTTTAATTCAAAATCCAGAATGTGTTTAGTTTACCCATATTATACAAGTCTTCAAACTTGTCGGGTCTAAATTACATTCTAATCTGGTCTTCGCTTAACCTTGCGTTTTGAACCATAAACCTTTCATTAAAACTAACCGGTCTAAGTTAAGACTTAAATAAGATCCGTTAGGAATCTAATAGGTTATTAAAACCTTCGTTCGAGATTAGGAGCCCAGTAAAAGCTATCTGTACTTGCTGATTTGATATACGGCTGGGATTAAATTTATATTTAGCTCAGGTAAATACTTTTAACTTATTTTCCGTTATACGGGATTGGGATACGGTATTATAAAAATACCGCTTGGTCGGGTATGTAGTTATTTAAATCAGATTGTGATTAATACATTTACATAACCCGTTTTAATCTGTTTTGTTTGGTGCAATGCCTTTGGGGGGTTAATGACCATGTCCTAGATATCCTCGGATCATTCATTAGAAATGGCCACGATTTAAGCACGGGGTGTAGGCATGCACCTGACAGTTCAATTGATTGTAAGTATACTGATCCACTTAAATTTTCACACAAAGTTCAATTGATTCGAGATACGGATTTAGTGTTTTAAGGACTTAAACTTATACGCGTATCCCACCTCAGAATATACTCCCGTATCAAAATTCCCTAGATTCAGTCTTACAGGTGAGTATACCAATTTGATATATGTTCTCTGGGTTAGTGCGAGACCTTGAGAGCTCAGGTATGAACTTCCGTTCAGTCAAAGAGATGAAGGCTCGACTTTAGGTGTGTTCCCCTTGGGAATCATCTTTACAACTGCACTTGATTCGTATCTTTCGATATTTTATCAATTTTTATGCAGAGGGTGAGCTTTAAAAGCGCGTAAAGTATTATACAAGGTCTAGGCCATTGCTTCCGCAATATCAGAAGACCAGGTATAATACCCCAGATATCAAACAGTATAAAGACCTAGTATCTCAGAATCAGGCAATCTCTCAAACAAGATTTCAGGGGTTACCCATATATCCGAGAGATGTTCCCCACGAGATAAGCAAGTATTTGATATTTAGGTTTATATCTTGAAAACAATCTACTAAGCGTGTAAAAACCTACTGGCATATCATCAGTGAGACCGTTTATCACATTTTAACATTCCAATTCTTTAGCGTATTGTGATTGTCTGGTAATGTACTATCATTTCCTCTTTTTACACAAAAACTCTTTTTCATTTTATCATGTTTTTTGGCTTTTTCAAATTTTCTAATGTTTTTGGATTTTCTGACAATTTCTTACTCCCCCTAAAATTCAAAACATTTAAAGAAAAATTTGATAACCGATGTAGATAACTTTGACTCGCCATCCATTTTCTACTTCACATGCTATGTTTTGCAGAAAATATACCCCCATGATTTACAACACATTGATATTTTATAGTTTGAAAATCGTTTTTCAATCTTGTGAAAGTAATCATGTTTGTTCAGCCGTGAGGGTTTCGGCATCTTCAAATTGCATATTTTTGTAATTTTTCGAATTTTTGACAAAATTTAAAAAAAAACACATTTTTTATTTTTCATATTTTTGACAAAATAAAAACATATTTTTGGTTTTTAAAATTTTCAATTTTTAGGGTTTTGAAATATGGTTTATTTATGTACAGAAATCAAACAAACTCCCTGTTTTAGTAGCAGGGACCAGCAGCCTTCTCTTCTCGTGCCAGGCTGCTCCGACACTCTTCTTGTTGACATTCAGATATCTTCAAGAGCACCTGCACATTCAAATTACTCAATTACTTGAACAATTTAGCCTAGGTCTGTTTGACCTTAGGCATTTCAACACAAAATGCATCATTTAACTTCGGAAAATCTTTGTCATTTTGTTCAAAGACTTTGTCAATTTTGACTTCAACTTTTTCATCATTTACCGAAGTGATGTGTTTCTTAACTGACCATGTTTGACCTTTTGGAGTACCTCTTTTGTAAAAATGTGAATCTTTTTGAACATTTTAATTCTGAACAACAATTGGTTTCCAAAACTGGTTTGGTTTTGTTGCATCAATAGTTGTTTTCTAACTTTGTGTTGTTCTAAGTCTGGGTGTCACTGGTTTCAATATTTGTTGTGAGTCAATCTTTGACATTTTCGGCTTCCAAGTTTGCTTTGTATCAAACTTGGTTGATTTTTGATTCACAACATCAGACTTCTTTTTGGTCTCAACACCAACAGGTTTCGGATTTGGACACTTGCGAGCAAGATGTCCTGTTTGATCATATTTGAGACATGTTCTCTTTGAAACGTCTTTCACCTGTTGTTGTTGCTTTTTCTTTTGAGCATAGAACTCTTCATTAGACTGTCGTCTAAATTGGAGTTCTTTCTCTTCTTGGGAACTTGTTCTGTGAACAAAATTCATTTTTGTCTGATAATTTGGAGTTTCATTTCTTTTCCAATTTTGTTTCTTTTTATAACCCAACCCAGCCTTCATGTTTTTCTTCTTAAAACCAGGTTTGTTATAAAAAGTTTTGTGATCTTTTCCAACAAACTTTGGAATTTCAGATTTTTCAATTTCAATCATTTTGAAAACTTTATCAATCTTTTCTGAAATCACATTCTGAATCGGAAATACAATATCTAAGAATAATTTGTCCGATCCAATCATGGTATAAACCAATCCTTTTGAATCATCATTCAAATTTTTCTCAGATTTTGAGTTTTTCAGATATTCTTCATGAAAACTACCTTCATTTTTATCCTGTGATTCAGATTTATTTGTTTCAACTGACTCTTCTTTCAACACACTTTCAACGACCTTACCTACCACCTCTGAATCACTTGAATCGTCAGATTTAGAATAGGTTACGTCAATGTTATTTGGAAATTGATCGACCTTGTTGAAAGCTTTTTCGACTTTCTCATCATCATAAAATGCAAACTTTTCCGGTGGAGGAACTTGATGATACGCAGAACCAATACCCTTTTTGTTTTTCTCAGAATCATCATCACCCGGTTTTATGTTGAAAATTCTTTCAAGCACATATGATGACGCATGATAACTTTTTAACTTGTTGTTATCCTGTTCTAAATCGGCTATTTGACGCTTCAACTTAGCAACATCCTCAATATAAGAATTAACAACTTGTTGCTTTATTGAATACTGTCTCTTTAGCGTATCAGTTGTTTCAGAACAGTATCTCAGTCTGGATTGAACAAGTTTCATTTGACTTTTCACGTCTTCATATGACTCTTTTGTTATGTGATAAGCCAATTTTATTGAATCGTATTCCTTTTTCATTTCTTGGAATGCATTTTCTTTTTTAACACATTCTTCTGTCATTTTCGAAACCTTATCTTTCAAAATTTTATTTTCTTTTTCTAAACTCTTACATTTTTGAGAAAGTTTTTCATCATTTTCTTTTAAAACTTTTTCATTTTCTAGCATTTCTTTGCATTTTTCTTTTAAAACGTTTTCGATTTTAGTAAATTCAAAATCTCTTGTTCTGAATTTTTCATCTTTTTTCAGTACAAGCAGTGCACGTTTCTATGCATTTCTTGCACTGTTCAATTATTTCATTTAAGCTTTCAGAATCAGATTTTACCTCAGTGATTGGTACTTCGACTTTTTCTGTTGTCTCTGTCTGATCAGCTTCATTCTTCTTCTGTTCTTTGCCAACAACAACATCATCATCCACTTCAATCGAGCTTTTCATCTTCACTTCTTCTACCTCTTTCTTCTTCATTTCTTCTTCACTCACCTGCTGTTCTTTAGTAACAGCTTCCTCACCAACTGCTTCGTCTTTCTTTTCTTTCTCTTCCTCAGCTATCTTCACATTTTCCACTTTCACAACTTCAACTTTGACTTCTTCAGCAACCTTCTTCAAATCAGCTACCAACTCATCAACATTCTTCTTCATTCTTTCTTCATCCCTCCTTTTCAAGCTCGCGGTCATCACGTCACAAATTATCTTGTCCAGCCTTTTCAAATAAGTTTTATCTTTTACGTTTGAGTAATATTTGCCGGACAGAGGAATTACTGCAAGAACATCACTGAAAACCACATCTTTTCTGTGAACGACAGGATCACCATTTTTGTTGACATAGCAATCTATCTTCTTGTCGTATCTTCCACAGTACTTTGCATCTTCGTATTCTTCATGCATTTTCTTAATTCTGCAACCAGCAAAGAATCTTTCTCTTTCGGTTTTCTCTTCCAGAATTTCTTCTCGACTTCTCTCCTTTATCTCAGCAACAAAAGCATGATGTTTGTTCTTTGATACAATTCTGCCGTGAGCTGTGAGACGATCATTGTCACACCCCGATATTTCCAGGTATTACCGGTGGGAGTATCGTGACGTAGTTAATATCATCATGGTTAATAATCACAGTTCAATGCACAGCGAAAGTCTAAAAGTAATATTATTACAAACCGATTCAAGGTAACATAAAATATTACAAAACGGTTGTAAAGTGGATCCACAGGCGGATCTAAAATAAAAGAAATATTGTTCAACAGATTTAAGCATCACAAGCTTGCAAGACTCTTTATTTGATACTAGGAGTAGCCAGCCCATTACGAGTAGTACCTGCACTTAACCTTTTGTAAAATACGTCAGTTTACACTGGTAAATACAACTAACTGACTCTTTTGAAAAGTGTTTATAAAAATTTATTTAAATGCACAAGGCATAAATATTCTTTATTAACTTGGGATACATAAATACTCTTTTGCAACTGTCAGGTGTATGCCTACACCCCGTGCTTAAGTCGTGGCCATTTCTAATGAATGAGCCGAGGATATCCAGGACATGGTCATTAACCCCCAAAGGCATTGCACCAAACAAAACAGATTAATACGGGTTATGTAAATGTATTAATCACAATCCGGTATAAATAACTACATACCCGACCAAGCGGTATTTTTATAATACCGTATCCCAAGCCCGTATAACGGAAAATAAGTTAAAAGTATTTACCTGAGCTAAATATAAATTTAATCCCAGCCGTATATCAAATCAGCAAGTACAGATAGCTTTTACTAGGCTCCTAATCTGGAACAAATGTTTTAATAACCTATTAGATTCCTAACGGGTCTTATTTAAGTCTTAGCTTAGACCGGTTAGTTTTAATGATAGGTTTATCGTTCAAAACGCAAGGTTAAGCAAAGACCGGATTAGAATGTAATTTAGACCCAACAAGTTTGAAGACTTGTATAATATGGGTAAACTAAACACATTCTGGATTTGAAGTAAAAATGATAAGGTTTGACCCGTTTCAGTTAATTTATGCAAACTAGTTACATAAACCGTACCGAACGCGTACAATGCATAACGGGTAACCAAATGAGTCATGAACAGGTTCCACAAGTTAATATGCTTTAAATATGTAAACGAATTTAAAACCAATTTATGCCCCGTAGGGGTATTTTGGTCATTTTAAAGTTTATAAAAGAGGTTAAATAGCAATCTGAGGTTCTGGTCTAAAAAATCAGTAAAAGTGTTTATTTTAATGAGTTATATCAGTAGGATATCACATATATGTGAAATTTATCTTTTATGACCAAACTATGCACCGTAGGGGCATTTTGGTCATTCACACATGCTATAAGGGTCAAATCTGGAAATCTGAGTTCAAAACTTTTACTTACTGTTAAAGTATAAAAATTTATTCATAACATCAGTAGGTAACAAGTCTTAGGTGCCTAATATGGTTTTAAACCATACTATGCGCCTAAATCGCATAAAAGACTGTATTTGACGATATTCGGGTTGATTTAAGAAATCTGAGATTTTGACCAGCCATTACACTTTAAAATAACTTATTTATTATATAAAATCAGTATAAAAAGGTTTGATATGTAAAGGATGTGTAAAACTTATTTTATTAGCAAAAAGGGCATTATCGTCAATTACTGAGCCTATGCAAGAACTCTATGTTATGATCAGTTTAAAATTTAATAAAGATTTCCAAAAATCCCTAAATATTATATTACATCAGTGGGTAAAAATTTTGGTGTCAAAATTTGGGTTTACAGTCAAGAAGGACTTATCGTACGCTCGTACGCGATTGTGAAATCGCATGTTATAAAAAAGCATGTTGGAAATCACATATTGGTATTTTTGATAAAAACGCATGTTTTTTTTTGTAGCAATTTCGCATCTTGGTAAATATGATGAAATCGCATGTTGCTATATAAAGCAATTTCGCATGTTGGTTTTTCAGCACAAATCGCATGTTCAAGAGTCAATTCGCACCAGATCGTATGACAGGGATGGTCGTGTACATTTTGTACGATAAGAGCCATTGCATGTTAACCTGCCTATATATATATATATATAGGGGAAGGATCCACTAAAAAGTGGATTTTGCCTAAGTAGCCTAAGAAGGATTGTGATGATGACATGTGGCACTCCTAATAAGTAGGAATGAAGGGCATTTTAGTCCTTATAAATATGAGTGAAAATGACATGTGGCACCCATTTTATTTTTTTAAAATACAACAAAAAAATATAGTACAAAAAAATCTAGCACAAAAAATCTAGTACAAAAAAATATAGCACAAAAAAATGTAGTACAAAAAAATGTAGCACAAAAAATGTAGCACAAAAAAATATAGCACAAAAAATGTAGTACAAAAAAATATAGCACAAAAAAATCTAGTATAAAAAATATAGCACGAAAAAATATAGCACAAAAAAAATTAGTACAAAAAAATCCAGCACAAAAAATTGAGAAAAAAAAATTTAAGCCAAAAAAATTTAGCACAAAAATATAGTACAAAAATCCAGCACAAAAAAAATATTATACAACACATTTTAGTGTGTTTTTTTAGTCTTCATATTTTATATAGCAATATGGTACTCAAATTAAAGATAAAAAGACGACCGATTTTACGGTGAAATTTTTATGAAAAAATAATGTCGTATAAAAAAGTTATGAACGTTTAAAAAATGGGGGTGGAATATGCATGTGCCTTGCATGTGGAGAGAGAAAGTCCATAAATAGGATTTTTCCCAAGATACTCTTGCACTCCTCCTTTCTCCTACACTTTCATCTTAACCATTGATTTGAAAAATGAATGGTTAAGATTCTTTCTCATCCTACTTAGGCAAAATAAACTTTTTATTTGATCTTACCCATATATATCTATACTACTTTAATAAGGATATAGGAAGGACAAGATGGTAATTCAGCAAGGTGTTGAAAACACCCTCAATGCACAATGTACAAGACTTAAAGCACAAGAAAACACAAATAAATTACCCTTCAACTGATTCATCATCAACCGTCCATTTTTTCACTTTTTTCACACGGATCACGATCTGGACCGTCCATTTGACTTCACACGGATCAACAATTCCTTTCTCTCTCATTCCTCACACATCTCACAAAAACATCAGATCTTATCTCTCTCTTCTCTCTCTCTCTCTCTCGGCGATCTAGGGTTTCATGAGATCTATCACCAGATCCGTTTGATGAGCAGATCTAGGGTTTTGTAAGTGGAGATTCTGGCGATATAGGGCTTAAACAAGCTTTATCTGGCAACTTGGTAAGAACTGATACCTGTAGAATCATTTCTTTCTTCTGATTTAATGAATATATCTGGCTCTAATATGGCAAGTTATGATGTTTGACGGTAGTTTCTATATGTTTTTCAGATGTCGAAGGCACCAAGGGATCCACAGATTTGAACAAGGGATCCACAGATTTGCTGGAGAATGGCCGGAATCAGTTGACTGTCTGTCCATGAATCTCTCTGGAATCATGTTTCAGATGAAGGTAAACACACAAATCGCTCTTTAAGACGACGTTTTACTTCCATATTAATTACGTTGTCCTTTGCACAACTTGAATTACTATTCTGAATTCTTAAGAACTTTCACTGATTTAAAGATTTTACACTAAATGACACTCTTGGATGGACTTTAGTAGAAGCAATCTTGAATTCCGACATGGTGTAATTTGATGTATAGCTTATTTCGTTGATTTAGGGTTAAACAATGGTAAAATAAGTTGTAATTATTTTCTTTTGAGTTAACTTTGTGTGATCGTTGTCTTGTGCAGACATTGATAGAACAAAACCAAGACTCAAAATCCTGCACTCAGTCATTCACCAAAGCTTCTAAATAAAGCACATGTTGATTGTAAGTTCATTCTTTGGTGTCTTTATCCAACGTTGAGGTGATTTCTTAAGAAACCCGTAACCCTATGTAAATCGTGTTTCAATTTATTTATTCTTGATTATTGTGAATGTGTTATGAATTTCAGTTGATTTAAGAATGAGAAGAAATCCAAAAGGAAATCGGAATCGAAGCTGCAAGTGAGTTAACAATACATATTCATTTTATGGTACTGAATATGTGAAGCAGCTTGAGTGTGTTGGTTCGTAAACAGTTAATGATACTGTTAATAACATCATACAAATTTTTATTTGCTAATTATTTTCATTTTCATTTTCAGAAAATGACAACAGGTGACGGTGATCGGTCTCTACAGGTGTGTTTGCTTTCTCCCTCTTTTTCCGGCTTTTGATTCTTAATAATCATTAGTTTATTTAATTACTATGTTGTCAAAGAATCAAGGCGCAGGCGAGGCGCATAGGCCTCGCCTGGAGCCTAGGCGCATGGCGCAAAAAAAGCGAGGGCTTTTTCAAGAAAGGCGCCTCTAGAGGAAAAAAAAATTAAAAGATATATTATTGATGTGTGTAAAATGCAACATATAAATTACATCAAATGAGGCATAAAACTAACCCTTTTTAAGTACTAATATTGGAAAAAGAGTGTTTTTGTCTTCCTTTTGTATTTTCAGGATTAAATGAGCTCAAAAACGCAAAAGAAGCAAAAAGACAGCTAAATCCAACATAAATACAAGAAAAGGAGTATTAGTGGACTGCCCGACCCCTCAACGGCACCTTCCAAAGCAAAGTAGAGAAATCAGAAGACTGAACACGCCCCGTGCTCAGCCAGCACGGGGCCGTGCCCAAGAAGCAGCAGAAAAGACAAACCTATAGAAGCTTCTATTGCCCACCACGGGCCGTGCTCAGCGGACACGGGGGCGTGTCGGAAGTACAGCAGGCGCATTTATTGTAATTGCGAATTACAATTAATGAGGAGAGAGACTGTCAGACGGACACGGGGCCGTGCCCAGCGGACACGGGGCCGTGCCCAGCTCTCTGTTCAGTCTATAAATAGGAGTGCTTGGATTCATTTCATCTCATCCCTTGGCACACCACCTCTCTCACACTTCATCCACCACCCACCACCATCACAACACCATCATCCACCACCATCATCCATTGTCCATCGTAGAGTGTGTGAGTCGTCTCGGGATCCAAGATTGATCGTAAGAGTTCTTGACAATCAAGGCCATGTTTGCCTAAGTCTCTTACATCACTTGGTGAAGACAAAGTGTCTAGTATAATACTTTTTATTTCTAATCTTTTGCACTTTTTATTTGGTTTTGTATTAATGACTTTAATAACTAGTTACTTATGTTGAAGGTGATCTTTCCTTATCGTTTGTTCGTGGTGTCTTGGCATTATTTTACTGTCTATATAAAATAAAGGATTTTCACCATTCATATCTCCACGGTCTATATGGAGATATGTTGGCTACCTGGTCGGGGGTTAAGGGAACGGTTTGGTAAAGGTCTTGCCATTGATCAGCGTTTAGAGGTCCTGCAATGGACCTGGGTCAAATTTAGTAGGACCTCCTTCAATACTTCACGGTATTGGATGGCGGGGGTCCAAACTCTTTGATCCCCTCATTAGTTAACTACTATTAATACTATAACCCGGCTATTTAGGACTGTATCCCTGCTGACTCAGACTACTTAGCCGAGGGTAACGTCACCGCCAAAAGCGGGGCCTACCACAATACTGCATTAATAACTTAATTCATTATCTTCCAATAATCCACCCTTTTAGGATTGTATCCCTGCTGACTCAAACTACTGGGGTGAGGGTAACGTCACCTTCAAAAGAGGGGTCTACTACAATAACTAAGATAATCTCTTAATTATGTGCAAAAGTGCGGAAATAATCAAAGGTTATACTAGATACGAGTTGGAACCAAGTGATTCATCTTGTCTATCTGTTTTTCTTTTATTTTTATTTTTCAGCATTTTAGTTAGTTTTTAATTTTCTTAGTTTAAAACATTTTTCTAAACTTTTATTTTGGTTAGACGTTGAGGATAAACCGGTACTAAAAGCTCTTGTGTCCTTGGACGACCTCGGTATCTTACCAACGCTATACTACACTCAACGATGGGTGCACTTGCCCATATGTGTGCTTAGTGTTAGTGAGATATCGTGTTTTATAAATTTAAAACTTGGCTAAAATAAGTGTTAAAAAGGGCTTAAAATATACACCTAATATATATAACACTTCGCACGCATCAAGTTTTTGGCGCCGTTGCCGGGGACACAAGGATTTTAAGAAAGTTAGGAATCAACGGCCTAATCATTTTTTTATTTCTTTTTATTTTTTTAGGATTTTTCTTAGTTTTTCAGCTTTTGCAGAGCTCAGCACGGGCCGTGCCCGCTGAACACGCCCCCGTGCTCAATCATTGGAACTGGCAATCCTGTTTTACATCAGACAGTAAGCTGAACACGGGGCCGTGCCCACTCAACACGCCCCCGTGCCCAAGTTTCAGTTACTGAAAACAGAACCGTTAGATCCCGGCGGTTGGTAATTTCTGACATAAACATGAGTGATAGTAATTATTTTTACTTTCGGCATTCTTATGGTACGTGGTGTCAATTATGTGGTGGCGAACATGAAGAAGTAAAATGCTACTTCCTAAATTATAGGCCCCACTACATGGACCCACCAACTTCTCACAACCTTAAGAGGGGCGAAAGTAAAAATAAGCACTATTTCTCCCTCGAATGCGCCCAGCCAGATATTCTAGGGGAGATGCTCCTTGACGAGTTATTTCAACTAGAAGAGCTAACTCTGAAATGGTTAGAAGAGCTTGGGAAGGATTTTATTGATCCACCCCAAGACGATAACCATGAAGAAATGTTGGAACCGCATTCCGACAACCTCGCTGCTCCCGAAAATACCTTCGTACCTAGCAAAGACTTGGACGATAGTCGTCCCTGTGTCGATTGTGCCGTGAAGGACTCTCCATCGACTTCGTTCGGTGCATACATAGACCTGAGCGATTCGGCATACACCTTCTTTAACAAGAGCCCGGGAAAGGGTTGGACTTGTCCACCTAGAATGAAAATAGGAATTACCCTCACCGACAACCTCTTGCGTTCTCGCCTTAGTCTAGGACAATTAAGGTATCTTAGGCACTTTGGGGTTGTTCCAACCAGTAAGGAACCACCCGATTTCGACGAAATCCTTAGAAGAAGCAAAAACTCCATAAAACAGCCTCCAGACACGGGGCCGTGTCCAGGTCAACACGCCCCCGTGCTCATCAAAGAGATTCTCTGCTGATTTGGTCAGAATACGGACAAAATGTGTCAGGAATTCCTCTGCACACGGGGCCGTGTCCAGTCAACATGGGGCCGTGTCCAGTGCACTGTCGTTTTCTTTAAATGCAGCCTGAATCCTGCTCATTTTTGACCACTTCAAAAGACAGAGATTCCTGGGATTTTCACTCATACCATCCCAGGTAAGTGCTAAAAGAAGGTTCCCAAGGACCCTCTTGTCCCTTCCACTTTTACTCATTTCCTCCTCTTTAAAAAATTTTCAAAATTTCCTCCTTGGAAGCTTGGAAATCTCTTGATTCCAACCCTCTATGTGAAGTTTGTAAGATTATTTGCTAGGGATTCTTGTTTAAAGTTAGTTGTATAACTTTATTTTAAATTATCTAAGCCTAAAAACTAGCTAAAAATCATAAGAATAATTTAAAACTCCAAGACTCCCTAGCATAAAATCCTGCAGACAAATGAACACGGGGCCGTGCTCAGTGAGCACGGGGCAGTGTCCGAGGATCTGTTTTGTAAAAATTTAGCTTTCTTCGGTTCCCTTCGCAGAAAATGGCAAGCAGAACAAGCGGATCATCTTCAAGAAGTAACCGACAAGGGAGGAGATCTTCAACAGCAGAAGACTCTCTTGTAAACTATGTTTACGCTCTAAGAGAGGCTATTGACGAAATGACGGGAGTGGAGGAAGCATTGGTCGACCGTATCAACCATCTTACAGTGGGGCTGGAGGGCTGTCTCCATGAAGTAAACCTCTTGCACCAGAGGTTGAACCTTCTCGCCTCCCCACCTTTGGTACCTATAATAACCCAAAGGGCGTGGAACATGGTACCCGAAGTTGTCATTCCAGCCGAATGGTACTCCATGCACCAAGAACCTCCGCGAAGAGTGTTGCAAGGATTCCCGGTGAATGTTCCCCCTCAACCACCAGCTGCGGAGGAAAATGAAGCCGCATTCTTCCTTCCTAGGGAAATCGAAGAATGGCTTTAAATAACATTTAGGGAAGAAATCATTCGGCTAAAAGTCCTACTATATCGGGAAACTATTCTCGAAATTTTCTTAAAATTAGTAGAACTTCTTATGATAACCTCGTGCACCTGCTGACCTATTTAGTTAAGTTTTAATTTTATCTTAATTTAGGACTATGTAAGTTCTCTCTATGATGAAATGAAATGATGGTTTTAAGGTTTGGATGGTTTGTAATAAATAAAACACACTCATGGTGGTAAAGGATGAAAAGGGGAACGAGAAAAATGACCCCATGCACAAGAACAAAGCAACCCGACAATTCTCACCATTCCAGAAGGCTCAACACGGGCCGTGCCCAACCAACACGGCCCCGTGCTGAGCACCCTGCAGAAAACGCCCAGTTCAGGTAACTGGACACGGGCCGTGTTCACCCAACACGCCCCCGTGTCCAGGCTTCCGTGTCCAGGCTTCTGTTTCTCTTGTTTTAATTCTGTTACTGGCACTTGAACACGGGGCCGTGCCCGGACAACATGGGGCCGTGTTCAGTGCCCAGTAACACAAATTTTTGCTTTTTAAACACTATTTTACACATCTAATCAACCTAAAATTTTATTTTTGGGACACATTGAGGACAATGTGTAATTTAAGTGTGGGGGGGATGCTAAAACCTTGAATTTTGCAAGTCCTAAATACAAGCCTTACACAAAACTCTATTGGAACCGCTAATCACCCCAAATTTTTTCAAAAATTTCATTTTTTTTTACTTGTCTAGGTTTAACTCGGAAAATTCAAGTTCTCAAAAAGGTTATGTTTTTACAAATTTACAACCGATAGCGTAGTGATAAAAAGAACCAACATAAGAAAATTATGAAAAGGCATAGCAAACTTATTTAAAATTTGATTATATATACTTGATCACATAAAAACCCATTCCCACAAAAGTGAGTTTTGAGCCTTTATTGAGCACACAATTACATATCATTTGATTAAATGCTCATTTTTCGTTTCTTGTGTGAATAGCCGCTTGGTTCTTACGACTCTAGAACTTGCCATGACAATACATTCCCGGTCCTTATCAACTTAAACCCGAGTAAGTAAATGATGGAGGCATTAGGACTAACCCTTTTTATTTCTACACCATTATTTTTCTTTTTCTTTTACCACCTACCCAAAAATCCCCCTAGTTAGCCCCTTTGAGCCTAAACCTTTTCGTTTCATCACCCAAACAAAAACCCTTTTACCCACCAAAACCTTTTTTATTTTTAACCCTTTATTTTAGTAACAAGTTCGGTTCTTCGTAAAAAAAAAAAAATTGTGTGATAATGATGAAGCAAAAAGAAAATAAACAAACAAGTTAATAAAAAATAACTTAGTTTGAATAAAAGCTTCATCAAAATAAAAAGTTGCAAAAATACGAAAACCGACACTTGTTACGCTTTTAGCCCTTTTTCTACTAACCACTAACCCAACCACCTACCTTTAACCCTAGCCTAACCCTTAACCCGCAAAGTCCTCTTGATATCTACAAAGGTATAAAAGTTAAAAAGGAGGAGGATTGATTTCTTGGCAAGCCTATGGTAGGAATAAGTTCCATGCCGCTCTCGAGTGATTCACTAAAAATACACCTTCGGCCGAGTGTGAGTGATTTCCCCGTGAGGTATGTGAACCTGTATATAAATAGAATTTTAAAAAGGCATGTTATGCCCAAATAAGTAATTTCTTTTATGAAAAGTTCTAAATAAATCATTACGAATAGGAGTGTAAATAAATAAAAATAAAACCCAAAAAGATCTTGGAAATCCCGACACTCTACGACAAGCCCAAAACCTTCTCTTCTACCTATTCCATTTGGGAGTGTAAGCCACATATTAAAGAGTTTTGCTTGAGGACAAGCAAAAGTTCAAGTGTGGGGGTATTTGATGTGTGTAAAATGCAACATATAAATTACATCAAATGAGGCATAAAACTAACCCTTTTTAAGTACTAATATTGGAAAAAGAGTGTTTTTGTCTTCCTTTTGTATTTTCAGGATTAAATGAGCTCAAAAACGCAAAAGAAGCAAAAAGACAGCTAAATCCAACAAAAATACAAGAAAAGGAGTATTAGTGGCTGCCCGACCCCTCAACGGCACCTTCTAAAGCAAAGTAGAGAAATCAGAAGACTGAACACGCCCCGTGCTCAGCCAGCACGGGGCCGTGCCCAAGAAGCAGCAGAAAAGACAAACCTATAGAAGCTTCTATTGCCCACCACGGGCCGTGCTCAGCGGACACGGGGGCGTGTCGGAAGTACAGCAGGCGCATTTATTGTAATTGCGAATTACAATTAATGAGGAGAGAGACTGTCAGACGGACACGGGGCCGTGCCCAGCGGACACGGGGCCGTGCCCAGCTCTCTGTTCAGCCTATAAATAGGAGTGCTTGGATTCATTTCATCTCATCCCTTGGCACACCACCTCTCTCACACTTCATCCACCACCCACCACCATCACAACACCATCATCCACCACCATCATCCATTGTCCATCGTAGAGTGTGTGAGTCGTCTCGGGATCCAAGATTGATCGTAAGAGTTCTTGACAATCAAGGCCATGTTTGCCTAAGTCTCTTACATCACTTGGTGAAGACAAAGTGTCTAGTATAATACTTTTTATTTCTAATCTTTTGCACTTTTTATTTGGTTATGTATTAATGACTTTAATAACTAGTTACTTATGTTGAAGGTGATCTTTCCTTATCGTTTGTCCGTGGTGTCTTGGCATTATTTTACTGTCTATATAAAATAAAGGATTTTCACCATTCATATCTCCACGGTCTATATGGAGATATGTTGGCTACCTGGTCGGGGGTTAAGGGAACTGTTTGGTAAAGGTCTTGCCATTGTTCAGCGTTTAGAGGTCCTGCAATGGACCTGGGTCAAATTTAGTAGGACCTCCTTCAATACTTCACGGTATTGGATGGCGGGGGTCCAAACTCTTTGATCCCCTCATAAGTTAACTACTATTAATACTATAACCCGGCTATTTAGGACTGTATCCCTGCTGACTCAGACTACTTAGCCGAGGGTAACGTCACCGCCAAAAGCGGGGCCTACCACAATACTGCATTAATAACTTAATTCATTATCTTCCAATAATCCACCCTTTTAGGATTGTATCCCTGCTGACTCAAACTACTGGGGTGAGGGTAACGTCACCTTCAAAAGAGGGGCCTACTACAATAACTAAGATAATCTCTTAATTATGTGCAAAAGTGCGGAAATAATCAAAGGTTATACTAGATACGAGTCGGAACCAAGTGATTCATCTTGTCTATCTGTTTTTCTTTTATTTTTATTTTTCAGCATTTTAGTTAGTTTTTAATTTTCTTAGTTTAAAACATTTTTCTAAACTTTTATTTTGGTTAGACGTTGAGGATAAACCGGTACTAAAAGCTCTTGTGTCCTTGGACGACCTCGGTATCTTACCAACGCTATACTACACTCAACGATGGGTGCACTTGCCCATATGTGTGTTTAGTGTTAGTGAAATATCGTGTTTTATAAATTTAAAACTTGGCTAAAATAAGTGTTAAAAAGGGCTTAAAATATACACCTAATATATATAACACTTCGCACGCATCAATTATGCTTTGAAAATTAACACAATTCCACATATAAAATAAAGAAACTATTATAAAAGCCATTAGTTTTGGTGTTTTAATTTAAAAAAAAGATGAGTATGGTTTGGTGGTGGCTGATTAGAATAAAAAGGACAAGGAGACACATCTTTATCCAATGGTTAAAAGGTTGACTTTTCAAGGGTGGTCCGAGAAAGAAGGTGGATTTGCGTTTGGTCAAGGCGGGTCTGTGGTTTCCAGTTGGTAGAGTTGGCCGAAAACGCTGCTAGGGACAACAAGAAGAACAAAATCGTTCCAAGGTATGTTATGTTGGCTACATGTGTACTAAAGGGTCACCAGATCAACCTAAGTTTTGTATTTGCAATCAGGTAATGGGTTAATGGTTTTTGCAGCAGATAGTCAGATACTCATCATATCTGGCTTCAGTTCGGATTCTTAATAATCATTTCTTGACCCGTTGAAATTTTAATTACCGGATGAATTACCCCCGTGAAATTTAGTCGTTTAACACCCGGACTTTGATAAACTTCTTCTATAAGCAAGTTCGGATTCTTAATAGTCATTTCCTGACCCGTTGAAATGCAAGTTCTAACTTATTTTTGTAAATGTTTTCAGATGATACTCCTATGCTATGGGGGGTTAATTTTTACAATGATTTTCAGAATCAAGCTGGACTTTTGGGTCTTATTGACATGCCTGCAGGATCCATCAGAAGGCTGGGGATTCTGTTGTTGTTGAGCTTGACCCACGGAAGCTTGATGGCTAACTATCATGACAACCGCATGGTGTTGTAAGAAGCTTAATGGCTAAAAGGTTTTAATTTTTTTAATTTCATATTAACTTTATAATCCTTACCTACTCCTTGGTTGAAACCTTGAATTACCAACTAATATGTAGTACAAATAACTTTGAGCATCACCGACCGCTAATTCATGGCTTGATTTTTGTTTCCTACTAGCTCATTGCCTACTGGTTTAGAAGTCTAAATCATGGTATGCAACAACTATGAGGAGATACGGAGCTAAACGGGTCATTAGTTGCTAATTCGTCAATACTTAGATTGGCTAATTCGAAGATTTTTCATGGCTTGCTTCTGGTTCCTAATACAGTAATACTACATTGCCTTCTGCTCAAGGAATATTAATTTGGTCATTACTTTGTATTGGGTTTTGCAATTTTGGTACCTAAGGCTATGATGTTTAGGATTTGTTATTGGATGTAATTTGTTCTTTGGTCTTGGGTATAGTGCAACCAATACCTTGCTCAGATACAGTTGTAATGTCTGTTTAATTAATGAAAGTTGGATTGGCTGGTAAAACAAAAAATGAAACTCACTAAAGAACAAGAGCAATAAAGAAATCAAATTTACTTTTATTGTTGACTGCAAAATAGTAGTACATGCTTTGATGCAAAAGAAGGAACATTGGGGGTGTTTGGGATTCCTTCTCAAAACTCCTTTTCACTTCTATTTCACTGTTCAATAAGTTAATAAGTCAGGATTTCCTAAGTTGGGAGAATAAGGAATCCCAGACACCCACTACATCACTTTCAAATAGAAGCTAGAAAACTACTAGGGTGTAGGGAGTGGTTAAACACTTTGGAGTGGCAAACCAAAAAACCGACCAATCAGAGCGTGTCATGTCAATCAGTCAAAAGTGTTTAAACTTTGGTGAAAAGTGTTGGCAATGGTTTAGACATTTGATAAAGTGGTAAACTTTAAAAAAAAAGAAAAAAAAGAAAAAGGTGTGATTGGTTGAGATTGGCATGGACCCCACCCCACCACACACATACCTCTTCTTCACCGATGCGGCATTCCACCACCGAATTGGTAAAGTTTGGTGACTAAACACTTGTTGGCGGTGGTGTTTACCACTCGGTAAAGTGGTTTGCCACCCTTTTCCGATTACCACTCCGTATACCCTTAATGAACCTAAATAAAATGTAAAAGGTAAAAGACTTTTGGATTTAAAGTAATAAAATTCAATTTTTTTTTGAAAAGCACCCTATGCATAGTGTACAACCATGAAGCAACAACATGTTGCTTATTTATAATATGGTAATAACTGCGAGAGATCAGGCCAAATACTATTGACCAACGAATCTTTAATATTAAAACTCAAACAAACCAGAAGCACCTCACTTGCATCAACAAGGTTGTTTGCTAGACCAGGTCAACTATTTGATATTTGAGTTGCTTATAATAGATATGGTCTTTTCTAATATATGGGGAGCATGGATGCTATTTTTTTCGACCCTTTACAATTCGTACATAAAATCTAATTATAATTCTAATGTAATATATGGTAAGCATGGATGCTTTTGTATTTAAGATTTCCATGTATTATTTATTTCTTTTTTGGATATTTTATTTAATACTAATGTTACGCGAAACTTTGTAACACGAGTTAATGTAAGAAAAACACTATACAATAGGGGTGTTCACGGTCCGGTTTTCATGGTTTTAGGTGAAACTGTGAACCAAACTGTAGTAACGGTTTTTTTATTTTTGTAAACCAAAATCGAACCGTAGAACTTTTGAACTGAACCAAACCGTTAGTAACAGTTTGGTTCGGGTTTGGTTTCACGATTTAGGCTTGCTAGGCCTTTTACACAAGTTGTCCCGAATTTGCAAAAGAAAAAGAGTTGAAATAAAAATACGTCCAAATTCTAAGATGTCACAAAAGTTGTCAAATGCTTAGAACAAGCTGTTAACATAACCATATCCAAATAGCTTTTAGTGCAGTCCACATATATAGAAATATCTCTAAATATATCAATATAAAGGTGTTGGTTGCTGTTTGGAAATTTAGAATTTAGAAAAACTCATATACGAGGATGGGTAAGTATTGTAGTGAAATATGATAATGGGCGATACATTTAGTACTGTAATGAACCAAAACAATACAGGCGTATTATACAGTAAAATCAAGTTGTGAATATTATGTCTTTGTTTTGAGTATTATGTTTACGTTTTTCATTAAAATCAAGTTGTGAATATCCCACTTGGCATATCTTTTTGGATTGCTATACCGAATGTCAGTGACGTACCAGTACTATAATGAACCAAAACGATACAGGCGTACTATATAGTAAATTACGAAGCAATTGATAAACTAACTATAAACAACAACCGGGTTGTAAATTGTCATCGCCGCTGCATCGCGCGGGTCCCTGCTAGTATGTATATATATATATATATATATATATATTCCAACTTTTTCCAGTTCTTCATATTATATTCCAACATATATATAAAAAAAAAACCCTTTCTTCTGCAACCTTCTACTCCGCTGTGCATACTCTCATCCAACATTATCCGCTGTGCATATCTCCATCATCATTGTAAGCATTCTTAGCTTATTTTTATTTTCAATTTTAAGTTTCAAATTTTACCACCCCCCTGATATATTGGTATCAGAGCAAAGGCTTTCTTAAAATCTAAAATACTAAGACAAGTCCCTTTTATGGCATGTTAAGCCAGTGTTTTTGGGAAACTCTCTTAGGTGAAGATTGTGGGAAAGATAGTTGCTTTGATAACATTATAAAAGAAAAGGTGAAATATTATGACTACTAGTTTTTACATTAAACATCTTTTAAATAGATTAAAAAGATATGATATATTGATTTATGATTTAGATTCAAGAGATTGGTTAGATTATATAGATGAATATCGTTTAATGCATTATATCTATGAACGAGATAAGTTATATGAAAAAATATATAGAAATCGTTTGATAAGTTAATTTGTATATTATGTTTCTTTAATAGTTGGAATATAAGAAAATATTTGAAGAGAAATTTGGAATAAGGGATAAAAGCTAAAGAGAGTTGGAATTTATTAATCATTGGTACTTCTCAAATAATCAAACGTTTAGAGTTCTTAAATTTAGAATTTTCTGAAAAAGCTCACCGAAAACCTTTTACAACAGATAATTTTACTATAGTCTGTAATATTAAAGACCCTTGTGAACACACTTTGCATACAAATAGCTCACAGTTAAATACTTTAGTAGATTTGCTTATAAATCTTAGTATTAGTTTACAACAAGAAGCTATAAATAATAAACAAATAATAGAAAATTTAACAGTAGAAATTAAAAAATTATCACAAAACCTAGATTATATAAAAAAATCAGTCTAATATATTAACAGGAACAAATACACCTATAGAAGTTGAAAAAATCACAGAAGCTTTACAAAAACTAAAAATAGAGAAAAAACCAACTCCATATACACATTGGCAACCAAGAAAATGAATAATCATTTCTTAGGAAGAAGTAGAACTATACAGGAAGCTAGAAACTCTACAAGTAATATAAATGATAGTATAACATCAGACAGTTTTTTAAACAGGATAGTTAGAAGAGGATCAGGATCTAATAGTAACAGACATATAATACAACTAGAAGAATAAATAGATTTAGACAGAAATTTGGAATTATATAACCAACATCAATTAGACATGTTAAATCCAAGGATATTATATCAAACAGGAAGATTTAATATAAACACAACTCTTATAAGAAGTAGTAGAGAAGAAAGTTTAAGGGTAGTAGATAATACAGTAACCCTAGATCTTTTGTCACCAGATACTATTGAAAAAATTAAAAAACAAAATAAACATTTTGTACACACAGGATTAATAATAATAGGAATTAAAGCGTTAGGAAGAAAAAATTTAGGAACAAAATTATTAGCTTTAATACTTGATAAAAGTTGGAAATCAGATATGAAAAAAGCTATAATTTCAGGAATGGAAGTAGATTTAAGTCAAAACATAGCTATATTTTATTGTACACCAGATATATTAAAAGATATTAAAGATTTACAAAATATAAAAATAGCCTTACAAACAAAAGGATATGAAGAATATGAAGGAAATAATTTAGTAGTAAGTATAGGAGTACTAGGAAGAGCTAGTAATAGTTCAGGAATGCAATATAAAGTAAATATAGAAGGTATAGTAAAAACAATTGCATCAAAATCTATACAAATGATAGAACCTATAAAAATTGATCCAGAACAATTAACAGGATTAGAGTGGGATTTAAATGATTTACAAGAAAAAGAAGAAAATACAGTTTTAGTACCTAAGAAAAGTTACATATATGAAGAAACCGATGGAAAACAAAAATTAAGATACACTGATTTTAAAGAAAAACAAACAGAGAAAAACAATAATGAAGAATATCATTTTATGAATATTGAGGAAGAAAATAAACAAGAAAGACTTTCTACATATGATACAGATGATGAAGAAGATGAAATAGATTTTAATTTCTTAAAATTTGAACAAGAAGAAACAATGGATTATACATTATTAGATTATGAAGAAGAATCAATAGATTGTTTTAAAGTAGAAGAAACAAATAAAACAATAGAACAAATTATAGATCGAAAATTTACAGAAATAAATATACAAGAAGAAGTAGATGATATGATTATGGAATGTATAACAGAATTAGGATTAGATTATGAACAAAGTTATAATAAATTACAAGAATATTATAATTTACCATTAGTAGAAGGAATTATGAAAAGAGAGGTAATGCTATCAGATTTTTATAAACAGGAACAAAGTTTTATGTTTAACACATCCAATCCCTTAAAAAGACCAAAAATAGAATGGGGAGAAGGATATAGTGGTACACATGAAAGTCATGGTAGAGAACCATGGACACAACCAACAGTCAATTATCAACAAGAGTCTAATGTTATAGGAAAAGGAGGAAGAATGCCTATAGGACAAATATACAGTGGAAATATGTTATTGTTAGAACAACAAAAACCACAGTTATGGATAGATGAAGTCTTAACATGGGAACAAAATGTAGTAAGATTATGGGAAACAGATAAAAAAGATAGTATGGATATGTTTTCATATTTAGAAACTACATTAGGACCAATAGCATTAGGAATATGGCAAAGTAAGAAAACACAAAACCCAGAAGAAATAAATAATCTTAAAGCATTAGGAGATAATCCTTATAATTTCACATCACAAATTAGAACACTAATATTAGGAGTCGATCCAGCAAAGAATAATTAATTAATACAAGATACAGCTATTAGAAATTTAGAACAATTAAGTATAGCAAATATGAAATATATAAATGAATTTACATTAGATTTTACAAGATTATTATCACAAACAGGAAAAGCTATGGATGATAATTTATGTGATAAATATTTTATAAAATTACCAGGAGATTTAGGAAAATCTATACATGAAGCATGGAAAACAAACTATGGTACACAACAGAATTTAGGAATAGGACCAAGGATAACTTATACATTTGGTATACTAGAAGAAAAATGCAAAGAAGTAGCATTACAAGAACAATTAAAAAGAAATGCTTATGCATTTTGTAAAACAGCAATCTATACACCACAAGCATATGGAGTTTATGATAAAAAGAAAAAGATACGGAAAAGTACAACATACAATAGAAATTATAGAAAACATTATAATACAGATAAATATGTCAAAAAACCACAATCACGAAAATGTAGATGTTACACTTGTGGAGAAACAACACATTTAGCTAATAATTGTCCAAATAAAAGAAAAAATATGGAAAGAGCTAATTTAGTAGAGCAATTACAAGATTATGAAATAGAAGCTCTAAGAACAGATGATGAATCTGATAATGAATCAGTATATAGTATTTATAGTGAAGAAGAAAATCCAACAGCAAAAGTAACATATACATATATGAATACAGAAGAAATTTGTGAACATGATTGGAAACAAAATAAAGGAAATAATCACATAAGATGTTATAGTTGTGGATATTACCCTAGTATGGAAAAGAGATCACAATGTAATAGATGTTTTAAAGAAATTTGTTTTAAATGTCTTAAAGAAATTTATGATAAAGATATAGCTACAACATCAAAAGTGAAAACAAATTCTAAAGATAATGAAGACGAAAGAATAGATAAATTAGAAGTAATAACTGAGTTACATAGTTTAAAAATAAAAGCCTTAGAATACAAAGTTGAAGAATTGGAAAGATTAATTAAAAAAGAAGAAATAAGTAAAATGGCTCTACAGAAACCAGATGATCAAACCTATATACAAACACAAGGATCAACAAACATGATAAATATACAATGTCGTTTATGGTTAGATAATAATAAATATTTAGATTTAACAGCATTAGTTGATACAGGAGCTACAAAGAGCTTAATTTCATATAGTTTAGCACCTATAGAATATCATAAAGAATTATCATATGAACTAAGTACAAGAACAATAGAAGATAGGTTAATATCTATTACACATTGTTTAGAACCAGTAGAAATACAATTCTTAGATTTTGCAAACAATTACAGTATAAAATATGAAATGCTACAAATAAATATTAATCCACCAGAAATAAAATCAAAAGATTTTGTAATAGGATTAAATTTCATATTAGGATTAAATGGTGCAGTTACAATAACAAGAAATTTTATAACATTAAGTAAACAATTATATACAACACCAACCCTTAGATATATGAATACAACAAAAATTGTTCAAAAAAGAGAGGATAAAGGGAATTTAGACTTTTTAAAAACACAAAATAAAAAACAGTTCATAGAAAATGAATCATTAAAACTTTTAATAGATTTTCAAAGTCATGAAATAGAGAAAGGACAAGACATTACAAAAAGTGTAAACCATCCTATGATATTACATTTAGAAAAAATAGGATATATTGGAGAAGATATAACAAAATCAAATGTAAAATATACTTGTAAATTTAAATTAAAAAATCCTGACATAGTAATTAGGACAGCTAATATAGAATACAGTCCATTAGACAAAGAAGAGTTTAAAAAACAGATTCCTGAAATGGTAAATCAAGGATTAATTAGAAAATCAGAAAGCCCTCATAGATCTACAGCTTTTTTAATAAGAAATCACAGTGAAATACAAAGAGGAAAAGCTAGAATAGTTTATAATTATAAAAGATTAAATGATAATACAATAGATGATGGATATAATATTCCTAACAAAGACAGTTTGTTAAATCTTATACAAAATAAAAAAGTATTTTCAAAATTTGACCTAAAATCAGGATATAATCAGTTAAAGTTAGAAGAAAGTTTTAAACCATGGACAGCTTTTACATGTTCAGAAGAGCAATATGAATGGAATGTCCTTAGTTTTGGACTAAAAAATGCACCTTCTATTTTTCAAAGATTTATGGACAGCATATTTCTAAAGTTTGATTTTTGTCTAGTATACATTGATGATATTTTAGTTGCAAGTAATACAATGCAGGAACATGAGAAACACCTACAACAGGTTTTTAAAGAAATAAAGAACAATGGTATAGTAGTTTCAAAAAGAAAAATGGAACTTTTTAAAAGAAAAATTTCTTTCTTAGGATTAGAAATTGGAAATGGAAAAATAGAATTACAACCACATATTTCTACAAAATTCTAAATTTTCCAGAAAAATTTGAAAATTTAAAACAAATACAAGCATTTTTGGGTCTAGTAAATTATGCTAGAAAATTTATTCCAAATTTGTCAAAAATGGTTGGACCGTTGTATGGAAAAACCACTAAAAATGGTCAGAGATATTTTAATCAAGAAGACATTAAATTAGTTAAAGAAATTAAGAAAGCAGTTAAAAATATTAAACCATTAGAATTACCATTAGTTACAGATTATATAATTATTGAAACATATGGATGCAAAGAAGGATGGGGAGCAGTCCTTCTATGTAAACCAAACAAATACAGTCCCAAGGAAGAAGAGAAAATTTGCGCTTATTCAAGTGGTAATTTTCAAAATAAAACAAATTGGACTACAATTGATTTTGAAATACAGGCATTAATATATTCATTAGAAAAGTTTAAGATTTTTCTTAATAAAGAATTTACAGTAAGAACTGACTGTGAAGCAATAGTTAAGTTTGTAAAAAATGATCAAGGTAAAAAGGTAAACAGAACCAGATGGGTTAATCTACAAAATATTATACAAGGAAATTGATATTTTATAAATTTTGAACATATTAAAGGAAAAAATAATGGGATAGCTGATATGTTATCTCGAAATATAAACAAATGGTTTGTTTTAGATGGACAGGAGAAAAGATAAAGAGAAACTAAAGCTTATACACCCAAAGCAGGGAAGTTCTTCTTCGGAGGAGGAACAGATTCAACAGGCGTATCTACAGTCAATAGAAAAGATATACAGTTCTCCTTACAGATCATTACCACAGACAATGACAAGACAGTTTTATACACAAAAGCAATCAAAGGCAGCTGGCAAGCGACCTTCGTACACAAATGTCTCACCCAAATCGGTGATCGAGTTTGGAACATATGCTTTACAGATATGCAATGAAGCTGACAAGAAGTTTCGTCTTATTATGGGAATGGAACTAACAGATAAACAGCAATGTTGATTAGACAATTTATGGCATATTCAAACCATGCCACAAGCTTCATCATTCAAAGTACAGGTTTTAAATGCTTTAAGCATTTACTTTCAAGAACAGAGTTCAAAAACACCTGAAAGACAGTTTAACAAAAACCAAATTTTACACATTATGTTGTATTTAGGGGTACAAAAATTGGAATTTTTAACAAATGGGAGACAGCGGCAAAACATATAATTTGTGTAGGAGGAGCAGTTTGGAGAGGATATACAAGTTTTGCTGAAGCTCTTAAAGCAGCAAGAAAAGAGTTTGGTCTACAAAGTTTTTACATAGAACCAGAAGAAGTTAAAAGCTTTTCAGACATGGCAAAAACAAACCCTGAGCATTACATAAAAGCTCAACAAGAAATTATTTCTGCATTAAAAACACAACTTGAAGAAAAAGCAAAAAATGCACAAGATATACAATTGAAAATTGAAAACAGTTTGTTAAAACAAAAAATGATGTTATTAGAAGCAAAAAATACACAGTTATTACAAAAGCTTGAGAAAAAAGAAAACAAAGATAAAACAGAGGTACACAGGACTTTTGAGTGTTTCAGGACAAGGATTCTTGATACACCTTGGCAGCAATGCCTAAAACCAGTTACAGAAAGATTCCCAGAATTTGAGAATCTTGTTTCACAGAAAGTTTGTGCAGAATTTCCTTTAATTTTGTACAATTTACAGCAACAGTTGGTAGACATGGCATTCAAATTTGACAGTGAACAACAAGGGTTTACAGTGGTGGAAAGAACAAATGACGAAGGAGACGGAACAGGTCTTCTATTGCTTCAAATACACCAACCTACAAAATTGACAGATGAACAAATAATTCAATTTTATCATCATGGTATGATTGATTATTTGGAAATCAAGTTAGACAGAAGAACAGAAGATCTTCTCAATCAACTTGGGGAAAAGATCGTCTTAACAGCAGGAAATATAGCAGCAAGAAGTATAAAACCAACAATATGCTGCAAAATAATTTCCTCATTTCCATTTGCAGACTCATACACATACAGGCCAGCAAGAAAAAGAATATTTATTGAACACAACAGAAGTAGCCAATGGTTGCAAAATTCTATGATAAGAACAGCTATAGATTTTGCATCTTTACCATGGTTAGATTACACAGCTAAAGAACCTACCAAAGATTTTCAACAATATGTCAAAAAACATCAAAAGACCCCAGAAATTCCAGACCATTTTTCTTGGGAAAATTTTAAATTAATAGGTGAAGGACACTATATACAAATCTACACAAAAATAAATTGGAGTATGTTATTACCCTTTGTAGGGGAAGGAGATACTCTAAAATTACAACACATCTTTAACCTAGAAGATTTTCAAGACGATGAACAAGATAATGAACAGGATTGTTCAAGTCCACAGTCTATCGACAGCACACACAGAGATTTCTAGAAGACATGACGCAAGAGATGACGCCAGAAGACACAAGACAAAAAACATGACGAAAGCCATGACGTTTCGTGGTCCAATTATTCACAGAAAATTGTTGAAAGATGCCTACATTTTCAAACAACCTAACTTTTGTCATCTATTTTCTTTATTCTAGTCTTTGTTGAAATTATTGTCATCTATTTTGTTTATTTTATAGTCTAGGTAGATAGGCTTTATGACTTTAGTTTTTAGTTTTGCCTATATATATGGCAATTGTTTTCGTTTGTAAGACACGAGTAACCATTAAGAGCAATAATATTACTACTTCAATGGCACACTAAAACTCTCTCCATATCTCTTTAGCTCCACTCCCTTAATATTCCAACTTTTTCCAGTTCTTCATATTATATTCCAACATATATATAAAAAAAAAAACCTTTCTTCTGCAACCTTAAGAAAATATTTGAAACCAATCTCTTGAATTCTACTCCGCTCTGATACCAATATATCAGGGAGGTGGTAAAATTTGAAACTTGAAATTGAAAATAAAAATAAGCTAAGAATGCTTACAATGATGATGGAGATATGCACAGCGGATAATGATGGATGATTCATTTACTCTTAATGGTTACTCGTGTCTTACAAACGAAAACAATTGCCATATATATAGGCAAAACTAAAAACTAAAGTCATAAAGCCTATCTACCTAGACTATAAAATAAACAAAATAGATGACAATAATTTCAACAAAGACTAGAATAAAGAAAATAGATGACAAAAGTTAGGTTGTTTGAAAATGTAGGCATCTTTCAACAATTTTCTGTGAATAATTGGACAATGAAACGTCATGGCTTTCGTCATGTTTTTTGTCTTGTGTCTTCTGGCATCATCTCTTGCGTCATGTCTTCTAGAAATCTCTGTGTGTGCTGTCGATAGACTGTGGACTTGAACAATCCTGTTCATTATCTTGTTCATCGTCTTGAAAATCTTCTAGGTTAAAGATGTGTTGTAATTTTAGAGTATCTCCTTCCCCTACAAAGGGTAATAACATACTCCAATTTATTTTTGTGTAGATTTGTATATAGTGTCCTTCACCTATTAATTTAAAATTTTCCCAAGAAAAATGGTCTGGAATTTCTGGGGTCTTTTGATGTTTTTTGACAAAATGTTGAAAATCTTTGGTAGGTTCTTTAGCTGTGTAATCTAACCATGGTAAAGATGCAAAATCTATAGTTGTTCTTATCATAGAATTTTGCAACCATTGGCTACTTTTGTTGTGTTCAATAAATATTCTTTTTCTTGCTGGCCTGTATGTGTATGAGTCTACAAATGGAAATGAGGAAATTATTTTGCAGCCTATTGTTGGTTTTATACTTCTTGCTGCTATATTTCCTGCTGTTAAGACGATCTTTTCCCCAAGTTGATTGAGAAGATCTTCTGTTCTTCTGTCTAACTTGATTTCCAAATAATCAATCATACCATGATGATAAAATTGAATTATTTGTTCATCTGTCAATTTTGTAGGATGGTGTATTTGAAGCAATAGAAGACCTGTTCCGTCTCCTTCGTCATTTGTTCTTTCCACCACTGTAAACCCTTGTTGTTCACTGTCAAATTTGAATGCCATGTCTACCAACTGTTGCTGTAAATTGTACAAAATTAAAGGAAATTCTGCACAAACTTTCTGTGAAACAAGATTCTCAAATTCTGGGAATCTTTCTGTAACTGGTTTTAGGCATTGCTGCCAAGGTGTATCAAGAATCCTTGTCCTGAAACACTCAAAAGTCCTGTGTACCTCTGTTTTATCTTTGTTTTCTTTTTTCTCAAGCTTTTGTAATAACTGTGTATTTTTTGCTTCTAATAACATCATTTTTTGTTTTAACAAACTGTTTTCAATTTTCAATTGTATATCTTGTGCATTTTTTGCTTTTTCTTCAAGTTGTGTTTTTAATGCAGAAATAATTTCTTGTTGAGCTTTTATGTAATGCTCAGGGTTTGTTTTTGCCATGTCTGAAAAGCTTTTAACTTCTTCTGGTTCTATGTAAAAACTTTGTAGACCAAACTCTTTTCTTGCTGCTTTAAGAGCTTCAGCAAAACTTGTATATCCTCTCCAAACTGCTCCTCCTACACAAATTATATGTTTTGCCGCTGTCTCCCATTTGTTAAAAATTCCAATTTTTGTACCCCTAAATACAACATAATGTGTAAAATTTGGTTTTTGTTAAACTGTCTTTCAGGTGTTTTTGAACTCTGTTCTTGAAAGTAAATGCTTAAAGCATTTAAAACCTGTACTTTGAATGATGAAGCTTGTGGCATGGTTTGAATATGCCATAAATTGTCTAATCAACATTGCTGTTTATCTGTTAGTTCCATTCCCATAATAAGACGAAACTTCTTGTCAGCTTCATTGCATATCTGTAAAGCATATGTTCCAAACTCGATCACCGATTTGGGTGAGACATTTGTGTACGAAGGTCGCTTGCCAGCTGCCTTTGATTGCTTTTGTGTATAAAACTGTCTTGTCATTGTCTGTGGTAATGATCTGTAAGGAGAACTGTATATCTTTTCTATTGACTGTAGATACGCCTGTTGAATCTGTTCCTCCTCCGAAGAAGAACTTCCCTGCTTTGGGTGTATAAGCTTTAGTTTCTCTTTATCTTTTCTCCTGTCCATCTAAAACAAACCATTTGTTTATATTTCGAGATAACATATCAGCTATCCCATTATTTTTTCCTTTAATATGTTCAAAATTTATAAAATATCCATTTCCTTGTATAATATTTTGTAGATTAACCCATCTGGTTCTATTTACCTTTTTACTTTGATCATTTTTTACAAACTTAACTATTGCTTCACAGTCAGTTCTTACTGTAAATTCTTTATTAAGAAAAATCTTAAACTTTTCTAATGAATATATTAATGCCTGTATTTCAAAATCAATTGTAGTCCAATTTGTTTTATTTTGAAAATTACCACTTGAATAAGCGCAAATTTTCTCTTCTTCCTTGGGACTGTATTTGTTTGGTTTACATAGAAGGACTGCTCCCCATCCTTCTTTGCATCCATCTGTTTCAATAATTATATAATCTGTAACTAATGGTAATTCTAATGGTTTAATATTTTTAACTGCTTTCTTAATTTCTTTAACTAATTTAATGTCTTCTTGATTAAAATATCTCTGACCATTTTTAGTGGTTTTTCCATACAACGGTCCAACCATTTTTGACAAATTTGGAATAAATTTTCTAGCATAATTTACTAGACCCAAAAATGCTTGTATTTGTTTTAAATTTTCAAATTTTTCTGGAAAATTTAGAATTTTTGTAGAAATATGTGGTTGTAATTCTATTTTTCCATTTCCAATTTCTAATCCTAAGAAAGAAATTTTTCTTTTAAAAAGTTCCATTTTTCTTTTTGAAACTACTATACCATTGTTCTTTATTTCTTTAAAAACCTGTTGTAGGTGTTTCTCATGTTCCTGCACTGTATTACTTGCAACTAAAATATCATCAATGTATACTAGACAAAAATCAAACTTTAGAAATATGCTGTCCATAAATCTTTGAAAAATAGAAGGTGCATTTTTTAGTCCAAAACTAAGGACATTCCATTCATATTGCTCTTCTGAACATGTAAAAGTTGTCCATGGTTTAAAACTTTCTTCTAACTTTAACTGATTATATCCTGATTTTAGGTCAAATTTTGAAAATACTTTTTTATTTTGTATAAGATTTAACAAACTGTCTTTGTTAGGAATATTATATCCATCATCTATTGTATTATCATTTAATCTTTTATAATTATAAACTATTCTAGATTTTCCTCTTTTTATTTCACTGTGATTTCTCACTAAAAAAGCTGTAGATCTATGAGGGCTTTCTGATTTTCTAATTAATCCTTGATTTACCATTTCAGGAATCTGTTTTTTAAACTCTTCTTTGTCTAATGGACTGTATTCTATATTAGCTGTCCTAATTACTATGTCGGGATTTTTTAATTTAAATTTACAAGTATATTTTACATTTGATTTTGTTATATCTTCTCCAATATATCCTATTTTTTCTAAATGTAATATCATAGGATGGTTTACACTTTTTGTAATGTCTTGTCCTTTCTCTATTTCATGACTTAGAAAATCTATTAAAAGTTTTAATGATTCATTTTCTATGAACTGTTTTTTATTTTGTGTTTTTAAAAAGTCTAAATTCCCTTTATCCCCTCTTTTTTGAACAATTTTTGTTGTATTCATATATCTAAGGGTTGGTATTGTATATAATTGTTTACTTAATGTTATAAAATTTCTTGTTATTGTAACTGCATCATTTAATCCTAATATGAAATTTAATCCTATTAGAAAATCTTTTGATTTTATTTCTGGTGGATTTGTATTTATTTGTGCCATTTCATATTTTATACTGTAATTGTTTGCAAAATCTAAGAATTGTATTCCTACTGGTTCTAAACAATGTGTAATAGATATTAACCTATCTTCTATTGTTCTTGTACTTAGTTCATATGATAATTCTTTATCATATTCTATAGGTGCTAAACTATATGAAATTAAGCTCTTTGTAGCTCCTGTATCAACTAATGCTGTTAAATCTAAATATTTATTATTATCTAACCATAAACGACATTGTATATTTATCATGTTTGTTGATCCTTGTGTTTGTATATAGGTTTGATCATCTGGTTTCTGTAGAGCCATTTTACTTATTTCTTCTTTTTTAATTAATCTTTCCAATTCTTCAACTTTGTATTCTAAGGCTTTTATTTTTAAACTATGTAACTCAGTTATTACTTCTAATTTATCTATTCTTTCGTCTTCATTATCTTTAGAATTTGTTTTCACCTTTGATGTTGTAGCTATATCTTTATCATAAATTTCTTTAAGACATTTAAAACAAATTTCTTTAAAACATCCATTACATTGTGATCTCTTTTCTATACTAGGGTAATATCCACAACTATAACATCTTATGTGATTATTTCCTTTATTTTGTTTCCAATCATGTTCACAAATTTCTTCTGTATTCATATATGTATATGTTACTTTTGCTGTTAGATTTTCTTCTTCACTATAAATACTATATACTGATTCATTATCAGATTCATCATCTGTTCTTAGAGCTTCTATTTCATAATCTTGTAATTGCTCTACTAAATTAGCTCTTTCCATATTTTTTCTTTTATTTGGACAATTATTAGCTAAATGTGTTGTTTCTCCACAAGTGTAACATCTACATTTTCGTGATTGTGGTTTTTTGACATATTTATCTGTATTATAATGTTTTCTATAATTTCTATTGTATGTTGTACTTTTCCGTATCTTTTTCTTTTTATCATAAACTCCATATGCTTGTGGTGTATAGATTGCTGTTTTACAAAATGCATAAGCATTTCTTTTTAATTGTTCTTGTAATGCTACTTCTTTGCATTTTTCTTCTAGTATACCAAATGTATAAGTTATCCTTGGTCCTATTCCTAAATTCTGTTGTGTACCATAGTTTGTTTTCTATGCTTCATGTATAGATTTTCCTAAATCTCCTGGTAATTTTATAAAATATTTATCACATAAATTATCATCCATAGCTTTTCCTGTTTGCGATAATAATCTTGTAAAATCTAATGTAAATTCATTTATATATTTCATATTTGCTATACTTAATTGTTCTAAATTTCTAATAGCTGTATCTTGTATTAACGAATTATTCTTTGCTGGATCGACTCCTAATATTAGTGTTCTAATTTGTGATGTGAAATTATAAGGATTATCTCCTAATGCTTTAAGATTATTTATTGAGTAAAATGCACGGATAGTCCCTGTGGTTTTGCAAAATAACACCTATAGTCCCCAACTTTTGGAAATTACACCGGTGCTCCCTGTGGTTTGACAGTTTGTTACTCGGATAGTCCCTGGAGTGGATGACAGTTAGTTTTCTCCGTTAAGTGGATGTGAAATGACAAATTTACCCTTCATCTTCTCCACTCTATAAAAACAAAACAACCCAACTCCGGCCAACTTCCAGAGCCACCCAACTCCGGCGATCACAACGGTACGACTTCGTTTCCATATCTCAATCCCAACTTTCTCCCCCATTACAATCTTTAACAACACCCTTTTCAAATCATAAAATACCACCTCAGATCCCAAAAATCTGATCATATTAATGGCAAATGCACAATGTTTTTCATTCGATACCGAATTGCCCGAAAAGCAACACATCTGTGATCAATTTCACAAGTGAATTTGTTATATTTCAGCATCAGGTAAGACGGTCATTTAGTGTGATAAATGACTGTGCTTTTAAGGTTAAAGATTTTGATATGATCAATGGGGGTTCTTATGTTTATTAGTGGGGTGTTGTTGGTGATTTTTACAAGAATTTAACATCTGGGTATGTCATGAATTGAACCTGTTCATAAGTCGAAGAATTTCAGATCTAAAATCGAGATTTGATATGAATTCTCTTTATATTAGATCTGCGTAGCATTTGTAGATTGAATTGAAGTTTCAGATGTGTTTTGAATTCGAGTAGAGGTTGTTGTTCGGATCTGTTGTAAAATAAAGGAGAAGCAGATTTGTGTTGAATGTTTGTTTGCTTGTTGAAGAAGAAATAGCTATAATCTGTGCATCACAAAATTAAGATTTGCTGATGTTCTAACATCTTTAAACTTTCAGTTTCGAAACCATATGAATTAAGGTCTGAACTGTTTCCGATTTTCAGGAGTTGGGTGGCTCTGGAAGTTGGCCGGAGTTGGGTTGTTTTGTTTTTATAGAGTGGAGAAGATGAATGGTAAATTTGTGATTTCACATCCACTTAACGGAGAAAACTAACTGTCATCCACTCCAGGGACTATCCGAGTAACAAACTGTCAAACCACAGGGAGCACCGGTGTAATTTCCAAAAGTTGGGGACTATAGGTGTTATTTTGCAAAACCACAGGGACTATCCGTGCATTTTACTCTTATTTATTTCTTCTGGGTTTTGTGTTTTCTTACTTTGCCATATTCCTAATGCTATTGGTCCTAATGTAGTTTCTAAATATGAAAACATATCCATACTATCTTTTTTATTTGTTTCCCATAATCTTACTACATTTTGTTCCCATGTTAAGACTTCATCTATCCATAACTGTGGTTTTTGTTGTTCTAACAATAACATATTTCCACTGTATATTTGTCCTATAGGCATTCTTCCTCCTTTTCCTATAACATTAGACTCTTGTTGATAATTGACTGTTGGTTGTGTCCATGGTTCTCTACCATGACTTTCATGTGTACCACTATATCCTTCTCCCCATTCTATTTTTGGTCTTTTTAAGGGATTGGATGTGTTAAACATAAAACTTTGTTCCTGTTTATAAAAATCTGATAGCATTACCTCTCTTTTCATAATTCCTTCTACTAATGGTAAATTATAATATTCTTGTAATTTATTATAACTTTGTTCATAATCTAATCCTAATTCTGTTATACATTCCATAATCATATCATCTACTTCTTCTTGTATATTTATTTCTGTAAATTTTCGATCTATAATTTGTTCTATTGTTTTATTTGTTTCTTCTACTTTAAAACAATCTATTGATTCTTCTTCATAATCTAATAATGTATAATCCATTGTTTCTTCTTGTTCAAATTTTAAGAAATTAAAATCTATTTCATCTTCTTCATCATCTGTATCATATGTAGAAAGTCTTTCTTGTTTATTTTCTTCCTCAATATTCATAAAATGATATTCTTCATTATTGTTTTTCTCTGTTTGTTTTTCTTTAAAATCAGTGTATCTTAATTTTTGTTTTCCATCGGTTTCTTCATATATGTAACTTTTCTTAGGTACTAAAACTGTATTTTCTTCTTTTTCTTGTAAATCATTTAAATCCCACTCTAATCCTGTTAATTGTTCTGGATCAATTTTTATAGGTTCTATCATTTGTATAGATTTTGATGCAATTGTTTTTACTATACCTTCTATATTTACTTTATATTGCATTCCTGAACTATTACTAGCTCTTCCTAGTACTCCTATACTTACTACTAAATTATTTCCTTCATATTCTTCATATCCTTTTGTTTGTAAGGCTATTTTTATATTTTGTAAATCTTTAATATCTTTTAATATATCTGGTGTACAATAAAATATAGCTATGTTTTGACTTAAATCTACTTCCATTCCTGAAATTATAGCTTTTTTCATATCTGATTTCCAACTTTTATCAAGTATTAAAGCTAATAATTTTGTTCCTAAATTTTTTCTTCCTAACGCTTTAATTCCTATTATTATTAATCCTGTGTGTACAAAATGTTTATTTTGTTTTTTAATTTTTTCAATAGTATCTGGTGACAAAAGATCTAGGGTTACTGTATTATCTACTACCCTTAAACTTTCTTCTCTACTACTTCTTATAAGAGTTGTGTTTATATTAAATCTTCCTGTTTGATATAATATCCTTGGATTTAATATGTCTAATTGATGTTGGTTATATAATTCCAAATTTCTGTCTAAATCTATTTCTTCTTCTAGTTGTATTATATGTCTGTTACTATTAGATCCTGATCCTCTTCTAACTATCCTGTTTAAAAAACTGTCTGATGTTATACTATCATTTATATTACTTGTAGAGTTTCTAGCTTCCTGTATAGTTCTACTTCTTCCTAAGAAATGATTATTCATTTTCTTGGTTGCCAATGTGTATATGGAGTTGGTTTTTTCTCTATTTTTAGTTTTTGTAAAGCTTCTGTGATTTTTTCAACTTCTATAGGTGTATTTGTTCCTGTTAATATATTATACTGATTTTTTATATAATCTAGGTTTTGTGATAATTTTTTAATTTCTACTGTTAAATTTTCTATTATTTGTTTATTATTTATAGCTTCTTGTTGTAAACTAATACTAAGATTTATAAGCAAATCTACTAAAGTATTTAACTGTGAGCTATTTGTATGCAAAGTGTGTTCACAAGGGTCTTTAATATTACAGACTATAGTAAAATTATCTGTTGTAAAAGGTTTTCGGTGAGCTTTTTCAGAAAATTCTAAATTTAAGAACTCTAAACGTTTGATTATTTGAGAAGTACCAATGATTAATAAATTCCAACTCTCTTTAGCTTTTATCCCTTATTCCAAATTTCTCTTCAAATATTTTCTTATATTCCAACTATTAAAGAAACATAATATACAAATTAACTTATCAAACGATTTCTATATATTTTTTCATATAACTTATCTCGTTCATAGATATAATGCATTAAACGATATTCATCTATATAATCTAACCAATCTCTTGAATCTAAATCATAAATCAATATATCATATCTTTTTAATCTATTTAAAAGATGTTTAATGTAAAAACTAGTAGTCATAATATTTCACCTTTTCTTTTATAATGTTATCAAAGCAACTATCTTTCCCACAATCTTCACCTAAGAGAGTTTCCCAAAAACACTGGCTTAACATGCCATAAAAGGGACTTGTCTTAGTCTTTTAGATTTTAAGAAAGCCTTTGCTCTGATACCAATATATCAGGGGGGTGGTAAAATTTGAAACTTAAAATTGAAAATAAAAATAAGCTAAGAATGCTTACAATGATGATGGAGATATGCACAGCGGATAATGTTGGATGAGAGTATGCACAGCGGAGTAGAAGGTTGCAGAAGAAAGGGTTTTTTTTTTTTATATATATGTTGGAATATAATATGAAGAACTGGAAAAAGTTGGAATATATATATATATATATATATATATATATATATACTAGCAGGGACCCGCGCGATGCAGCGGCGATGACAATTTACAACCCGGTTGTTGTTTATAGTTAGTTTATCAATTGCTTCGTAATTTACTATATAGTACGCCTGTATCGTTTTGGTTCATTATAGTACTGGTACGTCACTGACATTCGGTATAGCAATCCAAAAAGATATGCCAATTGGGATATTCACAACTTGATTTTAATGAAAAACGTAAACATAATACTCAAAACAAAGACATAATATTCACAACTTGATTTTACTGTATAATACGCCTGTATCGTTTTGGTTCATTACAGTACTAAATGTATCGCCCATTATCATATTTCACTACAATACTTACCCATCCTCGTATATGAGTTTTTCTAAATTCTAAATTTCCAAACAGCAACCAACACCTTTATATTGATATATTTAGAGATATTTCTATATATGTGGACTGCACTAAAAGCTATTTGGATATGGTTATGTTAACAGCTTGTTCTAAGCATTTGACAACTTTTGTGACATCTTAGAATTTGGACGTATTTTTATTTCAACTCTTTTTCTTTTGCAAATTCGGGACAACTTGTGTAAAAGGCCTAGCAAGCCTAAATCGTGAAACCAAACCCGAACCAAACTGTTACTAACGGTTTGGTTCAGTTCAAAAGTTCTACGGTTCGATTTTGGTTTACAAAAATAAAAAAACCGTTACTACAGTTTGGTTCACAGTTTCACCTAAAACCATGAAAACCGGACCGTGAACACCCCTATTGTATAGTGTTTTTCTTACATTAACTCGTGTTACAAAGTTTCGCGTAACATTAGTATTAAATAAAATATCCAAAAAAGAAAAAGAAATAAATAATACATGGAAATCTTAAATACAAAAGCATCCATGCTTACCATATATTACATTAGAATTATAATTAGATTTTATGTACGAATTGTAAAGGGTCGAAAAAAATAGCATCCATGCTCCCCATATATTAGAAAAGACCATATCTATTATAAGCAACTCAAATATCAAATAGTTGACCTGGTCTAGCAAACAACCTTGTTGATGCAAGTGAGGTGCTTCTGGTTTGTTTGAGTTTTAATATTAAAGATTCGTTGGTCAATAGTATTTGGCCTGATCTCTCGCAGTTATTACCATATTATAAATAAGCAACATGTTGTTGCTTCATGGTTGTACACTATGCATAGGGTACTTTTCAAAAAAAAAATTGAATTTTATTACTTTAAATCCAAAAGTCTTTTACCTTTTACATTTTATTTAGGTTCATTAAGGGTATACGGAGTGGTAATCGGTAAAGGGTGGCAAACCACTTTACCGAGTGGTAAATGTGACAACCCGCACTAAACCAGGTATCCGTACGACTTAACTAATGATTAATTACTGCTTAATTACTGTGCTTGTTTGAACTAGCTGTTGAACTGCTACTTGATATCTGATACATGTACTTACTTGCATCATACTTTACTTATCGTCACTACATTATTTACATACGGCACCTTAGTGACAAACATGATGCACAAAGAGCACAGTAGCACAATACACGGATAACCTATTGAACATGCTGATAAAGCCAGCATCAGGCAAACACTGCCTCCAAGGCCTATAAGAGCCTGAGATATTTTGCTACACTAATGGTGAGTGTAGGGATATAAGGGTTGTGGAACTGCGTCTCTAGGGATAAGTCACAGTGACTGGATGTGCCTAAAACGTACTTAAAGTACAAAATTCTGCACTTTAAATAAAAATTCAGCATTTACCTAAACTAGTAAAGTGCAAAAAGTTGGAAAAATATTACTAGACACTTTCCAAAATGTCGGGAATAAACTGTGTCACTAAAAATAATATTAACGACACTTTAAATAATTATTTGGCACTTTAACGGACTAGTATCCAACCGAATAACCGGACTTAACCCGGGACATAAAATATTGTCCAACGCATTGTTTTTCTCTTTCTGAGCCAGTTAGGGTCCCCGAATACCCTAACACCCGTTATAATTACTACACACTAGTAACTTAATTATTTTTTTTTTCTAATAAAACAACTATACACTAACTTATTAGTTGCAATCAAAGCATAGCCAACCCATTTTGAACGATCAGATTTCTCCTAAGGACACACCCACCAAAATTTTTGAATATTCTAATTGCTTATGTCTTGGATCTAGGGAACATTATACCTAGAGGATAATACACTAAAGATGGCTTATAAAGATGACCACAAGGTCACATTACCATTCACTTCACCAACTCAAAAATCTTGCTATCTCTTTTCCCTTCTTTGACTCTCGGCCGAGACCAAGGAGCCCACCCACCATCAATTTTTTTATTCCATCTTGCCATTTAATATACATACAAAGGTGGAGGATCGCGTGTAAGGAAGCCCGGTGTTCACGGAATCGCAAGGACCTCACCTCAACGCTTTTATCCACCCGATTTTCGTCTAGAATTCTTCCCTAGCCTTGAGCTAGAGGTATAACACTTAAAACTCGTATTTGAACTATTCTAAAGTGGTTAAAAGGATTTTTATCGGATAAAACTCGTTAACATGCAAGATGATGCACAAAAGTCTACTTAAAACACTTAAAATGGTGGTTAATAGCTCATGTGTTGTGTAAATATTGTAGTAATTGAAAGTTGTGTTTATTTAGACCCGATCTATGATGTGGTAGCTCGGATCATCGTTTAACCCGGTTTGGTAAGATCATGGGTCTTAACATAAGCTTGTTTTGATTGATACAAGGGTTAAAAGGTGAAACTCTACCACACATGAAACATGAACTTGTGTAAAAGTATTTTTACTTGCAAAATAGTGTTTAAAACTAGCAGATCTACGTATCTGCAAGTGGTATTTTCAAAGAACCACGTGTCAAAGAAATCTTGTTTTCTAAAAGGCGGATCTTACACTAACAAGTATGATTTTTATTAACCACAAGTGTGTAAACACTTGTGAAATGAAAAGTTTCGACAAAATAACAAACTTGGTAAAAGATGACGAGAAGTTGTAAAGACAGATTTCTCTAAAAACGAGGTTTTTACGAGATCAAAATTACTTTATATAAAGATCCACAAAAAAAATGGGATTTACACTATAGTTTCAGAAAAACTACAAGTTCATGCGATTATGCGATTTACATACTTGTTGACTAGTTTGATGTGTCGGAAATTGTTTGATTGAATAAAGAAAATTGTTGAGTTGATTTGTTAAAATGATACGCTTGAAAGCGTGGCCACCTCCAGTTACAGAGGAAACTCTGGCGAAATTTTTCTAAAAACCTAACACTTAGAACCATTTACACTACAAGTGTTAGAATTATTTTGACATGTTTTCGGAACATAAATTTCGCCATGACTTTATTTACTAAATATTCGGAGGTGGGATTTTCACAAAAATTTAACGTGATAAATATATATATTTTTCACACACTGTTTATGATTATTTTGTGGAAATACCTAAATATTATTTTTAGAGTAAAAATAATATTTACGAGCGTTAACGAATCCAAAATAATACGAACGCTTTCACCATAAATATGTATAAGTTACACCGGTAATTATATTACCACTCGATTGTTAAAATGTAACTTACGCACTTACAGAAATATTTATGAACGCGTATTTTAACAACGTATTATTGGAGAAAAATTATGAGAAATGAAAATATAATATTTTTGAGAAAAATACTTATATTTTGTAATTGGAAAGGTATATATATTAAGTGAGACTTAATGATATAATTTCAACGCACATGTATTGAATCCCCCATCCTTGGGAAGGAGATTAACTACCAAGTATATACAGAACGTAAACACGAAATAGTTGTCTAACTATTTCCCAAAGACTTAAACTATAAAGCTAAGGCACGGCCGTCCGTCTAATAAAATTAGCACTTGTAGGTCGTCGCACAGCTTTCTGATTTGGAGTACTTGGTAGAGACGCACCGACAGTGAGTTCATGTCCCCCTTTTCTCTAACTGTTTTCAGTTTTCTTAACTGCGGGGGTGAAATACATGTTACTTTGTTTACAAGTACTATTATACACGGTATGTTAACGTAAGGAGGTTTACTACTTAGATCATGTGAATGGGTAGGCAGAACACCGAGGGACTTAAGCGGTAGATCTATCTGGGTGTAGCGAGCCCAACTTTAGGCCCAACAGAACGGACCTCTGAGAGGACCAACAGAACGGACCTTGAGTGACTTGGTTGCCCGACGCATAAATCGGCTAGGTTTGAGTCTTCCTACTTGCATTTCACACATGCTAATGGCCTTGCAAACCATTGGTGATCTCTTTTCCTTACACTGCTACATACCAGGGAACTTTTATACTTACAAGTGTTTTACTTACTCACTTGCACATGAACTCGCTCAACATTATTGTTGATTTTTCAACTTACATGTATTTCAGGAAATTAACGAGATCTGGCACGGTATGGCATGTTTTCCCGCTGCACTAGTTTCCAAGGTCATCCGGGGTTTAGGGGACGTGTCTCTTTCCTGGACAAGACACAATCCTTAAACCATGTTTATATTATGTTTAAGTTGTAATGTCTGTTGAACAAGGTTATGGTTGTTAGGGTATGTTCCCGTTAAAACAATGGTACTGTATTTGGTTTTCAAAACTTAATGGATAATCTTGCATGTTTTTAACTCATATAGCTTTGTTATGATTAAGCTATGGTATTAAGAAGTCACACCAAATTAACCACGCTTCCGCAAAGCCAGGGTGTGACAGCTTGGTATCAGAGCTCTGATCATAGCGAACTAGGATTCCTTCTCGAGTCTAGACTATGATCACTAGGGCTCTTACGAAAACATTTTTCTGCATACCACTTAAGTCCAGATCCAAAACTTTTTACAAACAAATGTTGAGCACATTTTATTATTTATAGGCTCAGCCTGGAGGGCTGAGGCTCGGTCTGGAGGATCGAGGCTCGGTCTAGGTGACCGAGGTAGTTGAGAACGTTGATTTATTATAGGCTCAGCTTGGAGGGCTGAGGCTCGGTCTGGAGGATCGAGGCTCGGTCTAGGTGACCGAGGTAGTTGAGTACGTTGATTTATTATAGGCTCAGCCTGGAGGGCTGAGGCTCGGTCTGGAGGATCGAGGCTTGGTCTAGGTGACCAAGGTAGTTGGCTAGGAAGAGTAGGCTCAGTCATGAAGGCTGAGGCTCGGTCAAGGGGACCGAGGCTCGATCTAAGAGGTCGAGGTGGAGGATAGAGCAGTCTTAAAGACTGGGAGAAATTGGCTAGTGAGACTAGGAGAATGATTTGAATGCTTACTTGGTGACTATGTGATTAACTGATTATATGATTGATTATTATACGTATATGTGTTTGTGTTACAAACGTCATGCTTTCATCAAGTACTAGAAAGATGGACACTACGAACCCCATGGCCATAGTATCAGACGACATAGTTTCGTCGAAGCACGAGGTGTACATTTCCGATACTACCGGCACAGACAATGACGACTTTCAGCCCTTTTGCGCTGCCTGAAGTCGTAGCAGAGCCTACTGATGGCCATCTTGTTGGGAATTTGCCCCCTTGCCGCTTATCCTGTTGATGATATGCCCCCCGACGTGGCCTCTGATGACGATAACGACCTACTAGAGGAGGACCCATTCAAGGGCAGGACCCTATTGCTGCTGGTATTAGACTACTGCATGCGGACGCTTCTGCAGGGGAAACTCATGCCAATTCCCCTATCCCAGACTCATTTGAGTTTCTGACATCCGCATCTTTGCACATTCAGTTTTCTTAACTGCGGGGGTGAAATACATGTTACTTTGTTTACAAGTACTATTATACACGGTATGTTAACGTAAGGAGGTTTACTACTTAGATCATGTGAATGGGTAGGCAGAACACCGAGGGACTTAAGCGGTAGATCTATCTGGGTGTAGCGAGCCCAACTCTAGGCCCAACAGAACGGACCTCTGAGAGGACCAACAGAACGGACCTTGAGTGACTTGGTTGCCCGACGCATAAATCGGCTAGGTTTGAGTCTTCCTACTTGCATTTCACACATGCTAATGGCCTTGCAAACCATTGGTGATCTCTTTTTCTTACACTGCTACATACCAGGGAACTTTTATACTTACAAGTGTTTTACTTACTCACTTGCACATGAACTCGCTCAACATTATTGTTGATTTTTCAACTTACATGTATTTCAGGAAATTAACGAGATCTGGCACGGTATGGCATGTTTTCCCGCTGCACTAGTTTCCAAGGTCATCCGGGGTTTAGGGGATGTGTCTCTTTCCTGGACAAGACACAATCCTTAAACCATGTTTATATTATGTTTAAGTTGTAATGTCTGTTGAACAAGGTTATGGTTGTTAGGGTATGTTCCCGTTAAAACAATGGTACTGTATTTGGTTTTCAAAACTTAATGGATGATCTTGCATGTTTTTAACTCATATAGCTTTGTTATGATTAAGCTATGGTATTAAGAAGTCACACCAAATTAACCACGCTTCCGCAAAGCCAGGGTGTGACAGTAAACACCACCGCCAACAAGTGTTTAGTCACCAAACTTTACCAATTCGGTGGTGGAATGCCGCATCGGTGAAGAAGAGGTATGTGTGTGGTGGGGTGGGGTCCATGCCAATCTCAACCAATCACACCTTTTTCTTTTTTTTTTCTTTTTTTTCTTTTTTTTAAAGTTTACCACTTTATCAAATGTCTAAACCATTGCCAACACTTTTCACCAAAGTTTAAACACTTTTGACTGATTGACATGACACGCTCTGATTGGTCGGTTTTTTGGTTTGCCACTCCAAAGTGTTTAACCACTCCCTACACCCTAGTAGTTTTCTAGCTTCTATTTGAAAGTGATGTAGTGGGTGTCTGGGATTCCTTATTCTCCCAACTTAGGAAATCCTGACTTATTAACTTATTGAACAGTGAAATAGAAGTGAAAAGGAGTTTTGAGAAGGAATCCCAAACACCCCCAATGTTCCTTCTTTTGCATCAAAGCATGTACTACTATTTTGCAGTCAACAATAAAAGTAAATTTGATTTCTTTATTGCTCTTGTTCTTTAGTGAGTTTCATTTTTTTTTTTACCAGCCAATCCAACTTTCATTAATTAAACAGACATTACAACTGTATCTGAGCAAGGTATTGGTTGCACTATACCCAAGACCAAAGAACAAATTACATCCAATAACAAATCCTAAACATCATAGCCTTAGGTACCAAAATTGCAAAACCCAATACAAAGTAATGACCAAATTAATATTCCTTGAGCAGAAGGCAATGTAGTATTACTGTATTAGGAACCAGAAGCAAGCCATGAAAAATCTTCGAATTAGCCAAGAAATGATTATTCATTTTCTTGGTTGCCAATGTGTATATGGAGTTGGTTTTTTCTCTATTTTTAGTTTTTGTAAAGCTTCTGTGATTTTTTCAACTTCTATAGGTGTATTTGTTCCTGTTAATATATTAGACTGATTTTTTATATAATCTAGGTTTTGTGATAATTTTTTAATTTCTACTGTTAAATTTTCTATTATTTGTTTATTATTTATAGCTTCTTGTTGTAAACTAATACTAAGATTTATAAGCAAATCTACTAAAGTATTTAACTGTGAGCTATTTGTATGCAAAGTGTGTTCACAAGGGTCTTTAATATTACAGACTATAGTAAAATTATCTGTTGTAAAAGGTTTTCGGTGAGCTTTTTTAGAAAATTCTAAATTTAAGAACTCTAAACGTTTGATTATTTGAGAAGTACCAATGATTAATAAATTCCAACTCTCTTTAGCTTTTATCCCTTATTCCAAATTTCTCTTCAAATATTTTCTTATATTCCAACTATTAAAGAAACATAATATACAAATTAACTTATCAAACGATTTCTATATATTTTTTCATATAACTTATCTCGTTCATAGATATAATGCATTAAACGATATTCATCTATATAATCTAACCAATCTCTTGAATCTAAATCATAAATCAATATATCATATCTTTTTAATCTATTTAAAAGATGTTTAATGTAAAAACTAGTAGTCATAATATTTCACCTTTTCTTTTATAATGTTATCAAAGCAACTATCTTTCCCACAATCTTCACCTAAGAGAGTTTCCCAAAAACACTGGCTTAACATGCCATAAAAGGGACTTGTCTTAGTCTTTTAGATTTTAAGAAAGCCTTTGCTCTGATACCAATATATCAGGGGGGTGGTAAAATTTGAAACTTAAAATTGAAAATAAAAATAAGCTAAGAATGCTTACAATGATGATGGAGATATGCACAGCGGATAATGTTGGATGAGAGTATGCACAGCGGAGTAGAAGGTTGCAGAAGAAAGGTTTTTTTTTTTTTTTTATATATATATATATGTTGGAATATAATATGAAGAACTGGAAAAAGTTGTAATATTAAGGGAGTGGAGCTAAAGAGATATGGAGAGAGTTTTAGTGTGCCATTGAAGTAGTAATATTATTGCTATATATATAGGGAGAAGATCATGCGAGAACCACCTCTTATTGCGAAAACCGCGAGAACCAATGTGAACACAACAAAAAATGCCTAAAAATAGCTAAAAATCACACAATTTTTTTTTAGTATTTTTTATAAAAAAATCGCTAATTTTCGAAGCAAAAAAAAAATAAATTTTTTTTTTGGCTTATAAAAGTAACGATTTTAACATAAAAAATATTAAAAAAAAATTTAGATTTTTTTTTTATTTTTTTTAGATTTTTTTAGGTTTTTTGGGGGTTTAGTTTTTAGCATTTTAGCTTGGGGGGGGGGGAGGGTTTAGGTTTTTGGGGGGTGGGGGCGGGGGGGTTATGTTTTTTTTTAGGTTTTTTGGAGGTTTTAGTTTTTAGCATTTAGCTTGGGGGGGGTTAGGGTTTTTTTTTTTGGGGGGGGGGGGGGGGTGGGGGGTTTAGGTTTTTTTTTTTTTTTGGGGGGGGGGGGGGGGGTTAGGTTTTTTTAGCTATTTTAGGTTGTGTTCACATTGGTTCTCGCGGTTCTCACAATAAAGGTGGTTCTCGCATGAGCTCCTCCCTATATATATATATATATGTGGGGGGTTTAGGTTTTTTTTTTTGGGGGGGGGGGGGTGGGGGTTAGGTTTTTTTAGCTATTTTAGGTTGTGTTCACATTGGTTCTCGCGGTTCTCACAATAAAGGTGGTTCTCGCATGAGCTCCTCCCTATATATATATATATATATATATATATATATATATATATAGGGAGAGGATCATGAGAAAACTAGATATAAATGAGAAAACCAAAAAACTAACCAAAAAAACACTAAAAAGGAAGGGGAGACTTTTAATGAAGGAGGGGGGACTTTTAATGAAGGAGGGGTAAAATTGGAAAAAAAAATATATAACTTTTCAAACATTTCCCATTTCTCCATATGTTATCATTTTAAAACAAAAATGGCACCATAAGATCACAAATTTTTGTATCTTTCATTCAAGTATATTCGAGCATATTTTTTATGACATAAAAAATGATTTATGGTGTCGTCTTGTTTTCAATACTATTATTATAGTAGTGCACATGTGCAATATAACATGTACTACAATTGCATTACATGCTTAAAATTAGCTTTTTGAGTCTAGTTTAGCTTTTAGGGTTAGTTTTTTTGAAGGTTTAGGATTAGGATTAGGTTTTTGGGTGTGGGGGGGAGGGGGGGGGGTTTAGGTTTTTTTCGGGTTTATGTTTACGGTTTAGTTTTAGGTTTTCGGGAGGGTGGGGGGGTTTAGGTTTTTGAGGGGTGGGGGGGTTAGGCTTTTGGTGGGGGGGTGAATTTAGGTTTTTTGGGGGTGGGGGGTTTAGGTTTTTGAGGGGTGTCGGTGGGGGGTGGGTTAAGTGGTTTAAGCTTTATGTATTAGTGCACATGTGCAGTACAACCAAAAAAAATTTTTTTTTTTTTTTTTAAATTTTTTTCTAGGCATAAAAACTAGCGATTTTTTTATTAAAAATTGTAAAAAAAAAAAAAAAATTTTTGGTATGTTTTTAGGTTTTTTTTTAGGCTTTTTTGATTAGTTTTTTGGTTTTCTCATTTAAACTAATTTTCTCATGATCCATCCCCTATATATATATATATATATATATATAGGGGACCGCTAGAATGAGAACCACCTCGAGTCATGAGAACCGCGAGAACCACACCGTACGGGGCGAGGTGGACCAAATTTTTTTTTCAAAAACGTAGATGCATGTATTATAATCACATTCGTAAAAAAAAAAATTTAAAAATGCCGTGTGTGTAGTTTTTTACCCCACAAGTTTGTGGTTTACGAGTTCCGTACGGAGAAATATGGCTTAAGTTTGTATGATTGCTTCCGGGCGAAACCGGGGGAAGGAACCGAGGTATCATTCTGGAAAGATAGGTGGTCAGAAGGCGGTTCATTGCAGAAGCAGTTCCCGGACCTGTTTGAGTTAGAAAGAGTAAAAAATGCTACAGTTGCGGATCGTGTTATGGTTGTAAACGGAACAGTGGTTTTAAACTTTTGTTGGGCAAGGCTGCCGTCATCACCGAAAGAAGTGGGGGCGGTACAAACGCTGACTGTTGAACTGTTTGCGGCTGCAAGGGGAGTTGGCGAAGATCGTTGGAGCTGGGAACTTGACGGTTCAGGTAATTTTGCGGTTAAAAGTCTGAAGAATTTTCTACAAAATGCTAGATTCACGAATTTGGGTAATGATTTTGCTTGGAACAATTGGAATCCATCTAAGGTTAATTTTCTGTCATGGAGAATTTCCTTGGATCGATTCCCGACTTTAGTTGCGTTAGCACAAAGAAATGTGATAAATGGGCAGATTGGGTGTAAAATATGTGGGTTGTATGCGGAAGATGCGGATCATTTGTTCGTATGTTGCGAGGCAGCACAGTATGTTTGGGATTTTATTTCTCATTGGTGCAAGATTTCAAGTATATACGCTTTTGGTGTGAAAGATTTGCTGGAATGGCACAAACAAGTTCGAGGGAATGCAAAGTGGAGAAAGTTAATTTATGCAGTCATACAAGTGTCACTTTGGGTAATCTGGCGAAGTCGGAATGATTTGGTTTTTAATAATAAGCCTGTTAATTGGGTCCGTATGACAAATGAAATAAAGCAACTAAGTTTTCTATGGATTGGTAGTCGGTCGGTTTTGAAGGAAATATCGTGGAAAGATTGGTGTATGTTTGATGTAGCAAGGAAATGTATGTAGGTTGTCATGTATAATTGGTCTATGTAATTGGTATGGGTTAACTTATTGTTGACCTGTTGAATGAATAAAGGTATTTTGTTGGCCGTTCAAAAAAAATTATTAGTATTAATATCAATATTAATAAATAAATAATCAAGACAATTTATTATAAATACGAAAGTGAAAAAGTTCATCATAAATAAATAAATAAGGAGTCTCTAATAAAAAAAAATAAACGTGCAAACATTAAAACAGTTAATTAATTCTGGACAAGACGACCCAAAGAAATACAAGGCATGATATAATGAATTCTACTAATTTTTGTCTTAATTACTTTTTTTAATAACGTTTACAAATCAGATTTACGCCCTAGTTTTTAAACTTTATTTACGTCTCGGTTTTAAACTTTTTTTACGCCTCGGTTTTAAACTTATCCTGATAGACATCAGAATCAACAAACATCAGTATCCCGATTTTCGGCACCGCCGGGATGAAACAAAGTCCACCGGCACCACCAACTGAAAATATAAAAACCACCGGCAACATCAGTGCCACCAACGTCACCCACCTCTGCTCCATCGGTGTTGCCGCTGTTTACCGTGAAGCCCATCGCCGCCGTGAGCGCCGCTGCGGCTGCCGGAAACGGCGCCGTGCCACTGATCTTTCTCTTTCTCGTCGCTGTGACATCTAATATTTAAAAAAAAAAACGTTTTTTATAATAATTTAATATTATCTAAATTTTAAGTTTATATATTTAGGGTATACGGTGTGGAGCGGCAAAGGGAAGCGGCAAAGTGGTTTGCCACTCGGTAACACCACCACCAACAAAACTTTAGTCACCAAATTTCACCAATTCGGTGAAGGTTAGCCGATTCGGGGAAGGGAGGAATGAGAGAGAGAGAGAGGGTATTGTGGGTGGGGTCCATTTCTATCTCAACCAATCACACATTTTTCCTTTTTTTTTAAATAGTTTACCACTTCACCAAGTGTCTAAACCATTGCCAACACTTTTCACCAAAGTTTAAACACTTTTGACTGATTGACATGACGCGCTCTAATTGGTCGGTTTTTTGGTTTGCCACTCCAAAGTGTTTAACCACTCTCTACACCCTTAGAAGGTTTTAAACAATAACTTTTTAATTGTATTATGTTTTAAGTCACAAGCATGATGATTCATTAGTTCAACTAGTTGGTCATACCAGAACAAAATAACATAAAAAATGTAATAAATTGCGGGATATTTGATAATTGATATTCTATACATTGGCAAGTGGCAACACCGTAAATTTGTCGAAAATGGAATAATGTCTTTTGAATTCTGTGGTCGACCGGTCGAATCTCATGTTGTTCACGTATTTTTTTATAAGGGTGTTGTTCGCATATGGATTAAAAGAGTTAGTTTAAAAAAAATTAAAAGAGTTGTTTAAAAAAATCAAAAGATATATGGAAACTTGAAAAGTTGACTTATGGTAAAAAGTAAAAAAAGGTTGACTTTTAGGTGTATTTAACACAACCTGTAATTAAAATCTGAAATGTATTGGGAAAACACAGTTGACTAACGTTGACCGATGATAGAAGTACCAATCTCTAATATTTTTTGAATTTGCGCAATTGGTTGAACACAACTTAAATAATTTGTAAGTTACGCAAATAATATTTTACTGGTCTAAGGGTTGATTTTATTTAATTTCTTTAACCTTACCAAACAGATGGCCCTTTTCTATGAAGATGGCCGTCCTGTAGACGCTAAAGGCGTGGGCCGAAAGGTGATTGATAATGTTCATGAAACGTACAAATCTGAACTGGATGGAAAAGAGTTTGCTTACGATGGAGAGAAGAGTTTGTTTACTGTCGGTGCGCTTCCTAGAAACAAACTCGTCGTATGAATTCCATCAGGTACATTTTGACAGTAACATTGGGAATGCAATAGTTTAAATCTAGTTGTTATCGGTTTTAACTTTTATGGGTTTGAATATCCAGGAACAACGGAAATGCAAGCCCTGATAATGATGCTGACAAGAAAAGAATGCGCCGCTCATATCAATCCAAAACTTTTAAGGTGGAGTTGAGTTTTGCTGCTAAAATCCCAATGCAGTCAATTGCAAAGGCTTTAAGAGGTCAGGAATCTAAAAACTCTTAAGAAGCCTTGAGGGTGCTTGATATCATATTAAGGCAACATGCAGCCAAACAGTAAGTTTAAACCTGGACAGAGGTGGTAATATGGTCTGGTCAGATAGGTTGGGTAATGGGTCAAAATAAGTGTTGATCAACACAGTGATTTCTGTGGGTGAAAATGAAGTCATGAAGCTTTTTTCTCACAGTTCTAATGAATAATTAGTGTGTTAAAAATGAAAATAAGTATGTTAAACATAATGAATATCTAGTGTCTTGATCGCTGTATACAATTAACTTATTTGATGCCTACTGTATAACTTATTTAATCTGAAACCAAGGCGCCTGCTTGTTCGCCAATCGTTTTTCCATAACGATGTGAAGAATTTTGCTGATGTTGGAGGCGGCGTGCTTGGGTGCCGTGGGTTCCATTCAAGTTTCCGTATATCTCAGGGTGGTCTATCCCACAACATTGGTAACTTTTGCTGACTCTGTACTTTTCAGATATTTAAACCATAAAATAGGACCATGGTTCAACACTAACAGCGATTCATCGGTTATCAGATGTATCTACTACAATGATTATCTAACCTGGACCAGTGGTCGATTTTCTGATTGCCAACCATAATTGTGTGCTGTTTTTCAGTCATCTTACTATATAAAGTCTACTGTTGACAGGTGGCGGCTCCTTCTTTCCTACTGTCGCTTTTTCGTGTCGCAGAACCACCACACCTTGCCGGAACCCCAAGTCACCCTCTCTCATTCTCTGTTGTTTTTTTCCGCAATATGTGAAGATGAAAAAAGCAAATAAGGGTGAAGAAGGTGGTTTTAAAGATTGTCTATCAACTAAACAACCTACAAACAAAAACAGAAGATTCTAACTTATGAAAAAGCAACTGATATTTATTGTTTATGATTCTCTTTACCTTTGGATCCATATAACATCACAGCTTCTTGCATCTGGAGTGAACTCCTAAAAACACAATATACATATGTTCAAACAACATGAACAAAATATCATGATGAAACCAAGTATATTTGCTCAACTTAATTTACAAATACAATATTAGTAATTAAGTTAATGTATGACGGAAGAACAAAACATTGACCACAATACTAATAAATTTAGAAATGGCAAAATTGGTGGGTTGGGTAACAAGTAAAGGCATGTGATTCTATTAGTAAGGGTCGCGGGTTAAGTTCACCTGCAATTCTGAAAACAATTTGTGTCCTTTTACTTTTATTTTCTGTATATAATTTAAACATCATAAAAATTGCATCATTTTACAATACTAATCTATTTTTTATGGTGTGATTTGAGTTGTATGTAGTAAAAATAGAATCTGATAAACTTTCAATCCGTTCAACTCATTCGACCCATTCCATATACTTTCATGGGTTGGCGCTTGGTAGGTCAACCCCGACACCAACCCATATTTTTACCCAAACGAGACCCATTTAACCTGAATAAAAATATAGCTTTATTCTTTTTTGCTTGTTAATACGCCGAACATTACAAATTTTCAACACAAAATACAGAAAGGGGGAAAAGGTGATAGGCAGAATGTTACCTCCCATCTTGAAGCAGAAAATATGTGCTTGTTCTTCGCGTACCAGTGCCTCTCAACAACTCTACGAGTGTGCGAATGTAAAACGAGGACAACATAAAGTCAAAATTCAGGTACAAGTTGCTGCAAAACAGCACGTAGGAACTCGCAAATAGTATCTCCCTTTCGAACCTTTAAAGTCAAATCAGTAAAAAATGGTATGTCGTTGGTGAGCATCATGATTATATGCGGCAGATATAAAAAATAATGATAACTTAAACATGACATAACATATACCTACATAATAAAACTTTTCATGCTCTCCTAGCACTCTTGCTCACGTAGCCATTGTTTTCGCAACCTTTCATGCTCAGCTTTGCTCCTCTGCCTCTCTCTCTTTGAAAGAGTATGCTTCTTTTATTTACAGGGTCTGTGTTCACATGTAGCATAATCTGTGCGTTTGAGGGATGCAACTTGTAAAAGGGGCAGAGAGACACTATATCTGTCTGGCAGAAAGCTAGTTTAAACTGTGGGATCTTTGCCAAAGCCTCTTCACCCGAACTCACTTGGTTCTGTAGTTTTTGCATAAACAAGACAACAAACAAACAACCAGATGTTATTTTACATCATACAGTTAACGAAAGGGGATATTATATTATTTATACTATTATACAATTAGCAACTTGGATTTGGATTGCCTTTATGAACCATCACATCTTTTCATTGGAAGGCACCTCTTTGATTTTATATATACAACGCGTTGTTTTAGACCACCAATAGCTGGCGGTGGTTATGCATCTTCAACACTAATATGACGCCGGTTCTATTCTCGATCACACCGTATCCATAAGCATTTTCCTCCTTTTCTATTTTATCAAATCCTTTTCGACACTTTCTTCCATATCTCCAAAAACTCCAAAGCCCTTGAGTACAGATCTTGATTTTTAAACGGTATTTGTTTGTTACATCACCATTTATGTTATATCTATTAAGAAGACACTGAAACTGGGGATTTTTTTTTCTTTTGTATGAATAAGATTGAATTGGACAACTTGAGATGTTATCATGTGTTTAAATATAAAACTTAGTATGTATATGATTAGATTAGGTTTTCTTTTGAATGGACATGTTATGCCTCCTCTTATCGAAACTCAATTTGTAATTGAAACTTGATTGTATTTGTTTCGTAACAAACAGTAGGGTTGGCGCGGAACCGTGATCCTGGTTCCCATTGAACTTCAATTTCTTGACGAACATTTATTACATCGTTTATTTACTTTTGATCCATGTTATTTTGGGATAATATTAAAATGATTGACATGTTGGTGATGATGTTTCGACATGTTGCTGTTTCTATTGTTGTCCTTTCAGTTTCATCCTCAAATGTTTTCTGCTCTCTTTCATTATCCTTGACTGGATTTCACATCAATGTTGTATGATATTCGTGGCCTAAAATAATTGGTATGAATTTTGCTTCAAAAATGTCGGATACAGAAAGGAGACCAAAGAAAACATGGACGCCAAAATTCAATGGCGGTGTGACGGTAGTTGAGGAGGCAGTTCAAGCCAGCACCACAACGAGCAACAATTGTGGGTGAAGGAAAGGTCGAAGATGTGGAAGCATTACAATAGCGTCAAATGACCAGACAAGGAATTTGAGAAATTAAAGTTTTCCGATTGAGTAAAGCGACGTTTAATATGATATGTGACGAGTTAGATTCCATTGTCTCTAAAAAAGACACCACACGCTGTTCGATGATTCCAGTTCATCAACAGGTCGCAATGTGCTTATACCGTTTAGCACAACATATGTGAGATCAACAATGTGGCCGTGGACGAGGATTTGAAGTTTGATTTGTTTGATGATGAGATTGTCGTTGGGGAAAATGATAGGTGTGAATTAAGAAATGCAATGCAAGTTACATATGTCGAAGTACAGGTACTGTTTTAGATGATTATAGGTTTATCTATAATTTTTTTTTTCTCCATACATGAAATAGTTTGGTTTGAGGTGTTAAAGAACAATTAAATTGTAATGATAGAAATATCATTGAACTTGATAGGTAATATGATGGTACAACCATTAAAACATCATCAGCCCATGCGACAACTTAATAACCATACAGGAAAGTTTACACAAACACATACATATATATATATAGGGTAAGGATAGTGTAAAAAGGGCCTAAAGTGTGAGAAGTGTATTATAACACTATATATAATACTATATAACACCATATAAACACCGTATAACAATATGTAACACCATATAACACTATGTAACACTATATATCATTATATAACAAATATAACACTATACATCTATCATAGACATGCTATCAGACAACCTATAGTGTTATATTTGTTATATAATGATATATAGTGTTACAAAGTGTTATATGGTATTATATGGTGTTACATATTGTTATACGGTGTTTATATGGTGTTATATAGTATTATATATAGTGTTATAATACACTTATCACACTTTGAGCACTTTTTACAGGATCCTCTACCTATATATATATATTACATGAAAATATTGTTTTGAAGTAAAACGCTTCAGTGTGGTGTTGTAGGCTAGAGGCTAAGCAAAATGAAAAGAATCTTTTGCATTTTTTGCATCTTATATAGTGATACTAAAAACATTCATAATCGACATTCCGCAGCAACGCGCGGGTTGACGTCAACTCGTTAACTACAGTCTGCGGAAAAGGTCTGCAGTCTGCGGACCACATCTGCAGAAGAAGAGGTGGACCAAAGGTCTGCAGTCTGCAAGGAGAAGATGGTTTGTTTTTTTTTATATTACATCTTCACACACACAGAAACACACACTTTACACATACACACCTCTGTTCTCTCTCTGCATCATCACCGCCACAACCATCTACCACCACCCACCCCCGTCGCAACCACCCACCCCCAGATCTTTCTCCTCCCTCGATCTCTCTCTCTGCCTTCATCATCACCACCATCAAGCACCACCGCAAACCCACCGCCACCACCGTCACCACTACACCACCGCCACCACCGTCACCACTACACCACCGCCACCACCGCCACTACCGCCACCACCGTCACCACTACATCTCCGATTTGGGGTTCGATTTGGGGTTTTTTGATGAGAGAGAGAGAGAGAGATCGAGGGAGGAGAAAGATCCAGAGAGAGAGAGATCCAGAGAGAGAGAGAGTTCGAGGAGAGAGAGAGACGGCGGTGTAGGCGGTGGTTGTGGTTCATGTGATGATGATGACGGCGATTTTGATGGTGGAGGTGATTGGGGGTGTCAGGTGGAGGAGAGAGAGGGTGTCAGAGCTGGAGGTGGGGCTGGAGGTGGTGGCGGAGCAGGGGTGGGAGGTGGTGGCGGAGTGGGTCTGGTGGCAGAAGAGGTCTGGAGGGAGAAGAGGAGAGGGTGAGAAGAGGTGTGAAGACCTTTGAAGACAAGCTTGAATGTCTGTTTGAAGCAGACCTCTCGCAAACCTTTTTTAATGAAAGGTCTGCGAGAAAACAAACAAGCTGCAGACCACAAAGGTCTGCGCGCGTCTGCGCAGCGCAGACAAAAGACACCAGGAAGACCTTCTAGGAAAAAACAAACAGCACCTTACTATCATCCCCATCTTCTTCTTCTCCATTATACAGTTAATGAAAGGGGATATTAACTACACTTACTATCATCCCCGTCTTCTTCTTCTTCTCCATTTTCAACATCTTCAGAAAACGCTTGTCTAGCGTTAGCCTTAAAATCCATCAGATAAAGAAAAAAAAGCAACAAAAATAAGAAACATTGCATGTTAATGAAGCATGCTATGGGTGTATCTAAAAAATATTCCAAGAAAAACACGACATTACATAATTAGTTTTTTTTTACTCGGTACTTTTGAAATTTTAAGAAATATATATTTCTTCTAAATTTTATTTAGTTGAAGCCAGAAAATACTTCATATATTTTATAAAAGGTTTAAATCCTCCCTCTGTTAACCGTCCAAGGAGTTAAAAATAAAATATAACAAATTCTCAGGTATAAAACACAATCTTTTCTCTTTTCCGTGTTATTTTAGAGGCTTTTTTTCTATAATCGAATGGCTTTTTCTTTTTCGATTAAATTAACACACAAAATCAGTTACACATAATTTCTACTTTCTATTAAGTTATCACAATACATAAATTGAACATAGTTAAAACACAAACTAAAACAGTAGAAATACAGCTAAACAATAAAAAATAAAGAATAAAGAAAGCATACAAGATACCTAGCATGTACCCCTGAGTATTGAGAATAGGGAGTCACAAGATGCTTCTCCACATCCTTTAACCTGTATCAGCAACAACCAATAAGGCACCATCTCATTAGTAGATTATACAGGCAGTCACATTGCTGAACTAATTGGTAAAAGCATACAACACAGATGAAACAAGAATTATATCTAAGAAAACTACTCTTTAGCCTAACATAGCGCAGTTTAGGGTTTGAAGCTAAGAATTTGAAGCTACTTAGCACTCGCTTAGTCACCACTTAAACAAGACTCTTTAGTCTTCTAACATAGTGTAGTTTAGGGTTTCAAAAAGAAACACCTAAGCTCATAAAGGTACTATTAACTTTAAACCACAAGCCATAACTTTCTTCCCTGATTGAGCTCTAAACCAAAAGCTTTCTGTTTACAAACTATCTAAGCAAATACAACTTTCATCATCACCCTAATCATCATCATCATGATCTGAACTTTCAGCATCTGACTTCTCATCATCCTCTTTCTCTTGATAATCGTCTTCTTGTTCAACATCAGGTAAAAGAATGAATTTTGTAATATCTATCGGCTCTGGATCTTTCTCTATCACTCTTTCAGGAGATTTTTCTTTAACAGGTTCTAACACGATCTCAGGCATAGCATCTACAGTTTTCTTGCCTTTGTCAATAATAACAACCGCTGGTTCTGACTCAGCAGCTTTTCTTGCTCTTTCAGCAGCTTTTCTTGCCCATTCAGCAGCTCTAGCTTCAGCTATTTTAATTCTATTCTTATCAAATTCAGCTTCTAGTCCCTGCTTCTTCCAATACGATCTTATTATCAAATTCATCTTCAAATTTATCTTCAAACTATTCTCCCTTATCTCCCGCATTCTATCTTTAAAGAATAATCTTTTGAGTTTCTTGTCTTCTTCCAAATCTTTGGTCACCTTCAGAAACTTTATCTTCTTATCATTTGTATCTCTAAAGAAATCATATTCCATTGTTTCAACATTAGGGAACGGTTGACCATCAAACATAAAATCTCTGCTGGAAGTAGCAGATGAAGGACCAGTTTGTTCAGGTTGTTGACGTTGTTGTGCTTGTGGTATAGGTGGTGTAGGCGTTTGTTGAGATGTAGGAGTTCTGATAGGAATAATCGTCTCTTCTTCAATAATCAGTGCACTCTTTTTTGTAACTACTGGTTCAGCTCCAGCGGTTGTTTCTATCACAAGTTCCTCAACCACCTTCCTTGCCTTCTTAGCCATCAAAGATCCCGTCTTTTTCACATTCGTCGAAGCTTTGCTTTTCTTACGACCTGTCATCTTTCTCACTCGAATAGAATCATCCTCAGGCATATACGTTTCATCATCATCTCCTAATTGTTTCTTCTTTGATTTTGCAGCCTTTTTCTCAGCTCTCGCTCTTGAATCATGCATAACAGAATATGGCTTATTGAGTGTTAATACATCCATTTCTTCACTTTCAGTTGTTTCATTGTCAGCTTCTTCACCCGATCCACCTTTCTGCAAAACTTCATCTTCTATGTCTTTCGCTATTTCATCATCTTCTTCACTTTCGTCTCTAAGCATTATCGGTGAAGCTCTTTTTCTTTTGGTTTGTTTCTTCGCTTTCTTCGGTTTCTCTTCCTTTATGAACCATTTGCTTCTTCTCTCTTTAAAATCTTCCATTTGTTTATCCTCGTTGTCAGAGTTACTACCATCTTTTCTCCATTTATCTTTCGGTGGAGCCACATAGTTTTCTTTACCTAATGCCCCGATCAATCTCTTGAATTTAGGAATATCTACCTTAGCTTGATTCTTGTAATAGTTGATCCGAGATAAATCGTTCATGTGTTCCAGCTTCAGTAGATCATAATCTTTCTTTTCCAGATTGGGTAAAAGATGATTTAACAGCATTTGTACAAACCTCGGATACATCAACAACCATCTATTCGGTGTAAGATTATCCTTCATTTGAGTAAAAATGACTTTTGAAAAGTTGTAAGGAAGATTCAATGTCAGGGCAACAATCATGCACATTATGTAGTCAAGAGCTACATCATATCCACTTTTTCTAGTATGCCCAAATGCATGTATGACAACATGCATCAAAAACTTGTATGGTCTGGAGATACTGCTCTTGAAAAAGTTTGGTGTGTTCACATGCCCCTTGTATCCCATGCGCATAAAACATCCCTTAACCATTCTTTCCGAATAACCTGTAGGATCTTCTGGCTTGTCTCCGAAAGCAAGTACTTCTCTGATCAAGGCTTCGGTAATTACAACCTCCTTATCCACATTTCCTTCTTTGACAACCGAGTGTATTGTCGGAGGACCGTCCACAAACTTTGCATTCATCCAGAAAGTTTCAATGTGAGTTCTATATGTCGGGCACTGATCAGTAACTGCCTTCTTGATTCTGGATCGTTCAATAAACGGCAGCATTTCAACAAACGGCTTCATCTTTGGTAACTCTTTATCAAGCACACAGCAAATGTTGTGCTTCGGATCAAAATAAGTAGCTTTTGCCTGAAAAATCAACACACACGAAATATTAAGATATTTTACAATAAACAACACCTGGTGCTGATGAAAAGTTTACAAACAGATGAACATTTTAAGAACGAATTACCATAACTTTAACTTGGGACGGATCAAACTTTGGAACGAATGGCCTTTATTCGTGCGAAGGAAACCATTTACAACAAATGACCAATTAGTTAATTAAATATTATCTATTTTCATAATATAAATTTATTATAATTTTAATTGAATTTTTTTTTTTTTTTTTTTTTTTTTTTGTGAAAACTCGGTAGTTTTCTACATTTAAAGATAGGGGTATTGTTGTCATTTCCAATGAATTGTATTCCATTCATTCGTATTTTTTCGCATACCAAACAACACACGGTAATGTATCATTTCATTCTCATAGGGTAACCAAACATGACAATAGAAAGGTAATGACCCATTCCATTCCTTTGCTCATTCCGTTCACTTGCCCATTCCATTACCCATACAACCAAACAGACTCTTGGTCCTTGTGTCTGAGTATACCCTAGACCAAACTTGACAGGGCTTTTAGATTCACTACAAAAAAAATGTCATTTTGTGGCACACATTTTTTATGGCATTTATGTTTTGTGCCACCAATTGATATACATCAGGTTCAGTTTCTAAAATGGATTAATTGGGTCATATTTTTACCCGCACCCGAACCCGAAGACCCGCCATGATCCGACCCATCTGCAGCAAATTAGAGCCTTGTTTTTATTTCACATTTATGCAACTTAATTCCCATGTTTCCATCTTTTTATTTTTCCTGCATTTTAGTTCAAAGTTTGTGGTAGTGGTCAAAGTCAGTTTGCATGTTTTGAGGTAGTGGGTCAGTTTCTTTTTTTTATTTTCTATATGTAGGAGCAAATGGCAAAAAGAGAGGAGGTGGTTTTTGTTTTGTGAAAATATCTATGTTAATTTTTACTCATTGGATTATGAGTGTGAGTTAATATTATTCCTTGCTAGTTCAAACTTGGCATGTTTGAATGGTGTTCTTGGAGCCTAGATTAGAATCAAGTGGTGTATCTGTATCTTGATTCTCATTTAGTTTTGCCCTAATCGTTTCCTTGTGTGGTGTTTCTGTATCACAAGAGACCGTTAGATCTATCCATTTTATTTAGAGTTTTAATTTTCCTAGCCGTTACCGAACCGTTTGCTATCACCAATTTAGGTTTTTAATGGCACTTTACGTTTGTCATATTTGCTTAACACATATTTTTAGTGGCATTCTTGTCTAATTTAATAATGAATAGTAATTTGATTAAGGAGATTGAAATGGATTTATTAGAATTTCCCCTCAAAAGGAAACTAAACAAACAAACTGAACTGTTGCATAAGAATATAGGGAGTTAATTTGGTGATTAGTTATTACTAATTTGACAGACAGTCTAACAAAGTGCTAAATTTGTGCAACAAACATAATAACGGAGGCCAAAAGCACCAACCAGATAAAAAAAATGAGTTCAAGATGTAGCCATGTAGGGAGGGGAATTAACATTTGATAATAGAAAAAGTCATTGATGTAAGAAAGTTGTTTAATCTGTAGTGAATATCATATGATGATATGAGATTAACAAGTATCGTCATGCTAATGGGTAGAAGGAGTAATATCAATAGAAAAAGACCTGATTCACATTGGCAGCCCTAACCTCTTCCGACATCTCATCACTAGACCTACCACTGTTGGCGCATGGGTTAAACTGGCTTAACAGCTGTGGAGCACACTTCCGTAAGTGTCTCCTCAGAGTCGATGTACCTGAACGCAGAGCAACAGCGTACACTTTGTTACAAGTGGTGCACCTTTGTTTTGGTAACCCGTCTTCCCCGGTTATCCTCTCGAAATAAGCCCACACGTGAGCTCTCGGGCGTCGACTCTTACGAGATGAAGTTTCATCATTTCCTTGATCAGAAGGAACCAAATTCTTATCGTTTCCTTCGTCTAGAGTCGACATACCTAAAAAAAAAAAAACAAACAGAAATTCATCATCCATAACTAGAGAATTCAATGTCTGCAATTTGCTTAACCTAACCAGCAATTATTATTTCAAATAATCATAAAGTGAACTAGGTCTAGCATTGGAAAAACAGATTCCTACTCTTCCGACTAAAAATTGCTTGCTTCAATTAACAAAACCCTAACAATTACATATAATGCATTCGAACATTTTACACGTTTAATCGGAGTTGAAAGTAAAAACAAGCCGTAAAGAGTAGAAAAACACAAAATAAATTGGGGGTTACAGTGAAGAAGAAGAGTTAATACCTCAATTTGTCGATCGAAATATTGTCCAGTGAAGAAAAAGTAGGTGCGTGATCGGAGGTGGGTGAGCCAGCATAAAACGTGTTTCCGGGTAGGAACTAGGGGCATGTTTGGCTAAGCTTACTTAACTTTTGTGCGAAAAGGACTTATTGACTTGACTTAGGTGTAGGGAGTGGTTAGATACCTGAGAGTGGCAAACTAAAAAATCAACCAATGAGAGCGTACCATGTCAAAGTGGTAAACTATGCTCAAAATGTTGGCAATGATTAGACACTTGGTGAAGTGGTAAACTATTTTTTTTTTTAAATGAAAAGTGTGTGATTGGTTGAGATGGCATGGACCCCACCACACACCCCCACTCTCTCCCCTCTCCTCCCTCTCCCCGTATCGGTGTTCCCTCACCGATTTTTCTCCCCAAATCGGTAAAACAATTCGGTAAAAAGGTGGGCATTGGTTAGACATCGATGCCGATGCCTTTTGCCGACAGCCCGACACCACTCCGAACCCCCTTATGACTTTTTGAAAATGAGTTTTTAAAAAAGTGTTTGGATTAGCTTATAGGGTGGGGAAAGCCAATAAGTCAATAAGTTGTTTTTTAAAAAGTGTTTGGCTTAGCTTATTTATGTAAAATGACTAAAAGGGCTCAAAAAGTTATAAGTTGCTCAAAAAGTCACACCATCCTAACTTCTCAAAAATGACTTTTTCTTCTTTACAAAAAGTCATTTTGAAAAGTCCTTTTAGATTTGCCAAACACAAAATCTCCTTATTAGATTTTTGAAAAAGCTAATAAGTCAATAAGTTGGTTCAAAAAGCTTAGCCAAGCATGCCCTAGGAATATGGTGAAAGCTGGTGCAGCGTGTGTGTTGCTTCTTGCCTATTTTATTATTATTACTAGGTTATAACGCCGTGTATAACACGGGTTCAGTAAATAAAATATCAAATAGTTAATAACGAAGATTTAACAATTATAAAACGATATTTTAAGACACTTTTCTGATATTCGAACAAAATTTTGTTTTATGTATGATCAAAAATGATAAATGTAGTTATTATTTTTCTTGTATTTTAAATATATTAAATAAATAAATTATTTGTTTAGCAAGAAAATCGTTCCATTCACCCTCGTTATGAGAATGCTCGATATTTGTTTCAATTATTAAGATATAATTTCTAACCTAGTAATTAATATAAATAAATAATAAGATAATTTATGGAACTTTATCCGCAATTTCTTAAATGTTTGAAGCATATATTAAATTTAATTATTTAAATTAAATAATAATTATCTACAATTAAGTAATAATAGATGGTCTAGAATAATGACAAGTGTCCTTTTATTGGTTTCTTTTATTATATAGTATAGATTTGAGTAAATTACATTTTTGGTCGTTTATATTTGTAGCGGGTTACAATAAATGACCTTTAACTTTAATAATTACAGTCATAGTCATTTATTTGCAAAACTTGTTACACCTTAGGTCCTTTGACCATAACCTGGTTAAAACTTTCAGTTAAGTGAGGTCATGTGCAACCCATGTGAAGGCAAAACCGTTATTTAATAAAAAAAAAGAATGTCAAAATTTAAAAATTATATACATAAACCATCATCATCTCCCCTGCTCTCTCTCTCTCTCTTACTCTCTCTCTATATACCACTTCTACAACCATCATCATTAGGACACCACCACCTACACCACCAACACCATCACCATTGACCTCAATAGTCTCGCCACCATCAAGATCCAGTTGTAATAAATATATAAACAGCAAAGTAGTTGGATTGGCAATATTGTGCAGGCCCGGCATCTGTTTCTTCGCCATTCTCATCTTCAATCTCCAAACTCACAGGTCTTGGCACCAATAATCTCCACCCCTTTGACACCAATTCCAAGATCTCAAAAAACCAACCAATCCCACAACATGACTGAACTTCAACTACCCACTTACGACATCATCATTTTCGGAGCATCCGGTTTCATCGGCAAGTACGTAGTCCGAGAAGCCCTCAAGTTCCTCAATTCCCCAAATTCCCCCATCAAAATCCTAGCTTTAGCCGGTCGAAACTCTTCCAAACTCACTGAATCCGTCAAATGGGCTTTCGATTCCAAAACCCACCCCACCACCCCCCCTCATCGTTGCCGACACATCTGACCCATCATCTCTCTGGTGCATGGCTTCTCAAACAAAGCTTGTCCTCAACTGCGTTGGCCCGTATCGCAAGTATGGTGACCCTGTTGTTAGTGTTTGTGTTGAAGTGGGCTGTGATTACTTGGATATTTGTGTTGAAGGCGGTTTATTATATAAACATTTTGGAGAACCCTTTTTTACTCTTACGAAGAACTCGAGAGGTCTGCAAGGTGTGAATGAGGATCCTAAACATTTTGGATTTGATCGGGAATCAGATTGCGGATGGAGAGTTCGAGATACAACGAGAAAGAGAAAGTGAAGTTACCGGGTGGGTGTATTCCAGCCACTCGAAAGGGGATTTCTTTGAGAAATTCGGTTGGATCTTGATGGTGGCGGGACTATGGAGGTCAATGGTGATTGTGATGGTGATGTTCTCGGTGGTCGACGGCCTTGGTGGGCGGTGGTGTAGGTGGTGGTGGCATTATGATGATGGTTGTAGAAGTGGTATGTAGAGAGAGAGAGAGTACAGGAGAGAGAGAGAGAGAGAGAGTACAAGAGAGATGATGATGATGGTTTAAGTATATAATTTTTGAATTTGGACATTCTTTTTTTTGTATTAAATGATTGTTTTGCCCCCACATGGGTTGCACATGACCTCACTTAATTGAAAGTTTTAACCAGGTTAGGGTCAAAGGACCTAAGGTGTAACAGGTTTTGCAAATAAAGGACTGTGACTGTAATTATTAAAGTTAAAGGTCATCCATTACATCCCGCTACAAACATAAAGAACGAAAAATGTAATTTACCCTTATTATTTTTTAGTAAATTGTAGTCCTGAGGTTTTTCCTAAATTACCACTTTAGTACAAATAGTTTTTTTTCTCCTCTAGGTCCTTGAGTTTTTTATTTTTGGCCATTTGGATCTAACCCACTAACTTCGTTAAAAAATACCAATTAATTCACATTAAATAGTTTGGTAGTTGCCATTTTCATCCAAAAACCATTTTTTTTCTTTTATCAGTTATATATATAATAAACTTTAATTAAAAAACCCTTAAACTAAAAAGATAAAAATACATATTCATATATTTAACAACCTTTAATTTTTAAAAACATAATATTAATTAATATATTAGAAAAAAACCTTTTAATTTTTTTAATTTCTCTCTCTCTCCAGGTCCACAACCCCCACCCCATCCGTCACCCATCATCACCCACCTCCGCCACACACCACCACCAACCTCCATCACCCATCATGCTGGTGGTGGTGTGTGGAGGTGGTGGGTGACGGAGGAAATGGAGGTTGTGGACCTGTGGGGTGAGAGAGAGAAAGAGAGATGTGGGGGTGGGTGGGTTGGGGATTGGTGGATTTTTATCATATATAAAAATGTTTAACAAAATTAAAGGGTTTTTTGATATATATTAATTAATATTCTGTTTTTAAAAAATAAAGGTTTTTTTATATATTAATATGTATTTTTATCTTTTTTGTTTAAGGGTTTTTTACTTATATATATAGGGTAAGGATAGTGTAAAAAGGGCCTAAAGTGTAAGAAGTGTATTATAACACTATATATAGGGGGTGTTTGGCCTAGCTTTTATTTTTTGGCTTATGCTTATATTTTAAAGTAGCTTATAGCTTATTTTCTATAATTTGATAAGCTCTTTTTAAGTGTTTGGATTAGCTTATAGCTTATTTTCTATCATATGAGCTAAAACACCCTTGCTTCTTCAAATAAGCTAAAAAACCATCTTCACACAAGCTTCTTCAAACTAGCTTATATAAGCTAATAAGCATAAGCTTAAAAAGCTAAACCAAACACTAAGTTAAGCTTATTTTATAAAAAAAGCTAAAAAAGCTATAAGCTTTGTGAAAAAAGCTAGGCCAAACACCCCCATAATACTATATAACACCATATAAACACCGTATAACAATATGTAACACCATATAATACCATATAACACTATGTAAGACTATATATCATTACATAACAAATATAACACTATACATCTATCATAGACATGCTATCAGACAACCTATAGTGTTATATTTGTTATATAATGATATATAGTGTTACAAAGTGTTGTATGGTATTATATGGTGTTACATATTGTTATACGGTGTTTATATAGTATTATATATAGTGTTATAATATACCTCTCACACTTTGAGCACTTTTTACAAGATCCTCTACCTATATATATATATATATAGGGTAGGGTTCATGCGAGAACCACCTTTATTGCGAGAACCGCGAGAACCAATGTGAACAGGGGGCAATTTTGTAAATACCCAAGCAACTTTTAAAACACGCGCATATGATCGGACTTCAATTAGAAAATTAACTATATCCAATAATATCATTCACATCCAAGAAATATCCCCAATCTATCTCCCCAATCTGAATCTGATTCTCTTTCACGATTATCTCAACATTTCACCATCATATTGAATCAGTTCTTCTGTTATAAACAATTACATCATCGACTCAAATACATAATCACATTCACGATCATCAGTTCACCGTTTTGAAGCATTTGGAGTGACATTTTCTCGGAGATTTGATATTTTACAAGCATATATTTCAGATTTCGTCATATAATTGAGGTTAGTTCCTAAAATTCGTCCATAATGAATCGTATAATTTATATTAGGAACATAATCATCGATCGTATATTCTTCATCAATTTGTAATTACGGCAACATGATTAAAAACATTGTGGATCTCTATTACGTTCGTAATTAGGGCAACGTGATTATAATAATAGTCAATATGTCAGTATAGTCAGAAATCACCGTCATAATCACTATTACGTATGCGGTTTAACATAGATATTGTGCAATGTAACATAGATATTGTCATAGAACTCTGTCATATAACTCGAGTCACTTTGCAAGTTTATACAATTCGTTCGTACTTCATTATATGATATATAATTTGGTGATTCAAACTTCATTATGTATTGTGATATATTTTGTTATGCACATGTGCATATGTTTACATCATAGATTTAACTAGGTTTAATAGAATATGTTATTAAGGTAAGTTTGTGTGATATATAGTTATGCACATGTGCATATATTCATAATAGTTCAATATGCACATGCGCATAGTTCGCGTGATAGTTTGCAAGTTTACACAATTCGTTCGTACTTCTTTATATTACATATAATTTGTTAATTCAAACTTTGGTGTGTATTATGAGAAATATTGTCATGCACATGTGCATATGTTTACATCAGATGTTTAACAGAATATGTTATTAAGGTAAGTTTGTGTGATATATAGTTATGAACATGTGCAAAGACTGTCATATTAATTTAATATGCACGTGTGTATATTTTGTAATAACATGTGAATAGTTATGCACAAATGTATTTTATGTTAGAATGTGGTAACAAGATATTGTGGTGTGATATATACATATATGCACATGTGCATAAACTGACAAAATCTGTTACTATGCGCATGCGCATAATTTTTCATACTAGGTTATTAAGGTATTTAACGTATATGCACATGTTCATTGCAGAATTGCATTGGAAAGAAAGTTGGAAAAGAAAATGAAAAAAGTTATATTGGTATTAAATTCGAGGGACGAAGGGTCATCATTGTAAGACGCAGTCACAACGGAAAAGTATATGCATGGTAAACAAAAAGGTTAGAATATTTGATTATTTATAATTAATATTTTGGATGTTCATTAATTAAAAGTTATTTCATGCACATGTGCATCATTACATTAATGTTGTTTTGTATTAATATAATTTGTATAAACATATTGAGTTTATGAATGCAGATGTGAAAAAAGTTGTAAAAAAGGACATGAAGGTGAGGAATAATAAACGGAAACAGGTGGAAACACCAAACAAAGGTGTTGGCGAGGTGCGCATGGTAAAGAACAGAAGGTTATCAACATCTAAAGTTGGTGATAAAGATGGCAATGTTGTTGATGGTATGTGTTATTTAGAATTTTTAATCAATATTCAAAATGCACATGTGCATTAGTGTGTACAAACATTTCATACATGTATTAATGTGTTTGCACATAGGTTAAACATAAAAAATTGGAATGGGCAACGAGTGATAATTTCAACGATTGCGGTGTGTTCGCTATGCGACACATGGAGATGTACAAATGGAGCGATGTCAAGTTTGAAAGCGGTTTTAGTACGCGGAAAGATATTCAAGACATGCAACTGAAAAACTTGAGGATGAAGATATCAACAAAACTGTTATTATCAGAGGCAAACATGTACAAGGAAACTGTTATGGAACTTGCAAAAGAGAAAACACGTGGTTTGAGAGATGAAAAAATGTGGAAAACGTTAGACAAAGAGGCGATGAAACAAGAAAAATGTTGGAATATGCTTGACAAATGGAAGAATGAGAATAAGTTTGAGGGTATGAGTTAACACAGCAGGTTATTAACTTTAGGAACATATAGTATTTCTGTTTTGTTGGTGATTTATGTTAATGAAACTAGTACTTTGTTTTGTTTTGTTTGTTTTAACACGTCAGATGGTACTTTGTTATGATGTCGTTTATAGTTTTGGCTAAATGTGGTTGGAAGTGGTATAGTAGTTGATATAGTAATTAGTTGGTATTTTAGCTGATATAGTAATCGATGTTTGGAGTTCGTATTGGTTGTTGCTGTTTATGCACATGTGCATTAAAATGGTTAAACTAACAAGATGGCTGGTAATGAATGTTAGTAATGATTAAATGTGTGTTAGTAATATATAATGTGTTATAGATGTACACGATTGTTAAAATATGTTATATTATGTTGGTTAATAAATTAAATGATGGGTATGCACATGTGCATAAAGTTATATAACGTATAGTGTAGTATGTAATGTATTACAAATGGGTATAGTTATATGTAAGGCATAACAAACGGTTTTATATTAATATTAGTAACAGGTATAATAATAAACAATGGTATATCAATAAACAAGATGATTCAACTGTTAGATGCAACTGGTCGATATGTATGCACATGTGCATATTGTAAGTTAGGCATTAATATTAATATTGTAAGTTAAATGGGTAGTAATAAAATTACATTATGTTAAGTGGGTAATAATAAAATCACAAATAATTACATGTAATACATAATTGATAACAAATTAGGATGATGCCAATGATGAATATATTAAAAAACGCATAAATAGTACATTAAGAAACATAATAAAAACAAATATTGATAGTCATAAGTAGTTAAGTTCGATAATCATAAGTTGTAATAGGTAATAGATCAATCAAGAATCACGAGTCGGGTTGGTTGATTTACGACGTCTGGTCGAACGTCTAAGAGTTTGCTCGGGTTCTTGCACATATGTAGGGACTTCAGGGGTATCATCAGGGTTATCATCAGAAGAAGAAGAATTCATCAGAATACTCATTGGTGTCATCAAGATCAACATCATCAGAACCGGATTCAGACGGAGCAGGTAGTACAGCAGCAATAGCAACAGCACGTTTATCTGCTCGTGCAGCAAGTTTGGCAGCCTTGATTTTTTCGCAGTTGCGTGAATCATGGCCGAAAACATATTTGTTACATTTGTTGCATAAACGTGCGGCCTTCTTTCGCTTATCGGCTTTCTTTCGCTTATCTTTAATTTTCATGATGGTGTTTGGTATAGGATATGTAGTTTACAATGTTGTATGGTGTATGGTATAATATATGTTGGAAATGCCCAGACACATATTGATGTGATATAATGTGTGGCATAAATTATGTTGGCAATGCACATGTGCATAACGTAAAGGTAGTAATGTTTAATGTTGTTTGACATAGTATATGGTGGCAATGCACATGTGCATAATGTATACGATGCAATGTATAATAGGTGGATTGAAAATGGAGTGCATGCACTTAAAACATAATGACATTAGAAACAGTGAATCGACAAGTTTTGATGCTACGGTTTCAATGTTGAAAATGCACGAGTTGGGTAATGCACATGTGCATGTGTTGAAACAGTGGACATATTGGTAATTTATGTTAAATGGACATGAATAAAACAATGAATATTACATCGTTAAGTAGATAAACAATAAGTATAAACAATGAATGTAAACAAAAAACAAGTGATAATCAATATATAAGTAGTTGCGTGTGGAAAATCCAGTTGTTGTATCATAAGTGATGTTCATCATCACAATGTCCTCCTAGTGATTAAACGTTCTATTTAGAGTAGGGAATTCAGCATCAACATCAGTGCCAACCCCACCCATCTTGACTCGTCTTCACTCTGGTGTTCCTCAGCACGCCATAAGATGCATAAACTCCACCATGCCTCCCCGGTTGTCGGCTTGTTCTTCCATATTTTTTTTGTAGTTGTCCGCCACCCAAGACCCTTTCTTTAATGCCATTCTGTACATAATTGGATAGTCATCCATAAGGCACCTGTTCAGAATCCATACATAAACAGAATCCATACATCAACGACATGGTATAATTTTCAACATAATGCACATGTGCATATAAGTTAATACAATATCATTTACAATCAACATGATGCACATGTGCATATAATTTAATACAACATCATTTATAGTCAATATAATGCACACGTGCACATCATTTAATACAATATCATTTACAAAAAGTATAAACATCGTTTACAGTCAACATAATACCTTTATTCACAAATCGAATGAATTGTAACTCTTGATGATCTGTATTTGTAGGTGCTGTCAAAGTGATGTAGACATAGAGTCAAGAGTCTGAATTTCAAACCTGTGAAGGGTATGTCAACTTTCAACAGTTTTAGACATAATTCTGTGACTATCAACGGGATTGACAACAGATGTACCACCAAAGTCGGTATCAGATGTTGTATGATGATGATATTCAGACAATATATGAGGAGGTTCATCGGATATACTAGGATCGACACGAAGACGCCATATGCAACTGTAAACATCGTGTGCCGACTGCAACCGCCATGAAGTACATGAACACGAATATCTATATGCCATGAAAACCACCGTGCACGGCTCTCCGCCGCCGTGAACCGCCGTGAATGCCTCTCGGCCGAGTGAGAAGACCATGAACTAGTGCTGGTGAACTACCGAAACCCCAAAGGGGAGATAATATATGTGCATATAATATTGAGTAACCATAATGTACAACATAAAACATGATGCAATTGACACAATGCACATGTGCATATAATTTATGTGCATATAATATTGAGTAACCATAATGTACAACATAAAACATGATGCAATTGACACAATGCACATGTGCATATAATATTGAGTAATCATATTTTACATCATAAAACAATTGTGAACTTGCTGCAAAGGAGTATATCATTGAACGAGTCACAATTTACATAAAATGGATATAAAATACTATCTATTGACAAATTAAAGATTTATATATAAACCTTTTACCTGAGAAGATACCACTTGGCTAAAAATTCACCATCACTTCTGACCTGCAACTACCACCAAACACCAAACAAGAATGCCTAATTTATTTGGGATTCGAATAGAATAAAACCTGCTGGAGTATGCTATATGTAAAATTGAATTACTTACAGCAGCCATCGTCCTGTCATTGCAACTTGTTTCGATTCCAGAACAACCAAATAATCTTTCAAAACGAGATTCGAATCAAGGGAAAATCATAAATTGAAATCATAGCATAAACATCTGAATTGGATTCGAAAACTAAAACCTGCAGATTATGAAGAAAATCGAACAAATCAGTGAATAATGAAGATAATCGAAGCAGAATCCAAAATCGGAAGAAAATTAGGTATTCCTACGTTTGAATGATATCATATAAATCCAAAACCGATTGAAGAAATGTGTGAGGATTGGCGAAAGATAGAAACAGGAAAACTCAATTGAAGATTATGATATTCTTTGGATATCAGTCGCCGCTGTAAGATCGCCGTAGTCGATGGATGCAAGATCTCTGATGAAACCCTAGATTGTGAATGACGATGGTGAACAGGGGCCGAAATAAGAGGAGCGCGTGTTTTGTTTATTAAATGTCACTTAATTACAAATTTGCCATGTGTTCACATTGGTTCTTGCGGTTCTCGCAATAAAGGGTGGTTCCTAACGGATCTTTATCCTATATATATATATATATATATATATATATATATATATATATAGGGGAAAGATTCACTAAAAAGTAGATTTTGCCTAAGTAGCCTAAGAAAGATTGTAATGATGACATGTGGCACTCCTAATAAGTAGGAATGAAGGGCATTTTGGTCCTTATAAATAGGAGTGAAAATGACATGTGACACCCCTTTTGTTTTTTAAAAATACAACCAAAAAAATCTAGTACAAAAAAATATAGCACAAAAAAATTCAGCAAAAAAATTTAGTACAAAAAAATCCAGCAAAAAAAATTGAGAAAAAAAATACTTAAGACAAAAAAATTCAGCACAAAAATATAGTACAAAAATCAAGCACAAAAAATGTTATACAACATAGAAATACAACACATTTTAGTGGGTTTTTTTAGTGTTCATATTTTATATAGCAATATGGTACTCAAATTAAAGATAAAAAGACGCTCGATTTTACGGTGAAATTTTTATGAAAAAATGATGTCATATAAAAAGTTATGAACGTTTAAAAAATGAGGGTGAAATATGCATGTGCCTTGCATGTGGAGAGATAAAGTCTATAAATAGGATTTTTCCAAGATACCCTTGCACTCCTCATTTCTCCTACACTTTCATTTTAACCATTGATTTGAAAAATAAATGATTAAGATTCCTTCTCATCCTACTTAGGCAAAATAAACTTTTTATTTGATATTACCTCTCTCTCTCTCTCTCTCTATATATATATATATATATATATATATATATATATATATATACAGGGTCAAGATTTAGGGAAAACGGTGAAAAGTGTGAGAACAGTGAGAACGGTTATGGATCGTCCGATTAAAACAATATATGGACTAGATTGGCGCGGTGGTGTTTTCGTAAATAAGAACAACTTTATTTTGTGTACGCGCTTCATTAAGGGTAAAAATGTCTTTGACTGCTTGGTGTGTGTGTTACACCCTAAAAAAATCCACAAGCGAAGTATTACCGCGAGGCGTGTGACTGACCAAGATCAAACCACCATCATACTGAACATTTAATTAAAGTAAAGTAACGTAAAATAAAACCATAGCAAACCAAACGTTTAAAATTCACCAAACCAAAAATCCAAAACCAAATTTAAAAGTTAGCAGAAGCATAAGATCAAAACCAAAGTATAAGTTTAAAGTTTCATAAAGTTTCTCATGAACACACAGCGGTTCATGTCCCACAATGACTCATTCTCCAATGCAAGCTCCAGCAAAAACCTAACGACCTGTAAAGCATGTGGTAACGTGTCAACAAAAGGTTGGCGAGTTCATAGTTGGTTGTCTGTTTTAATGTTGTTCCAAAAATCCATAAGTTGTTAAGTTGTTTCGAAAACCAAAAGTTATCCAGTTCCATGTTCCCATAACCATATGCCGTGGGGGCTACCCCATATTGTAAACCACTAGACCCGTTACCATATCGACTAATGACTTAAGTCATGATTTGCTAGATTCTGCGAATCTTAGCGTTGACCACAGCCCGTGTTGAGCTGGGCACGCCCCCGTGCTGGGAATAGAAGCTTCTACAACTTTGTTTTTTCTGCAGACACCTGGCCACGCCCCCGTGTAGCCTTCTGTTTCTTTGTTTTTGCTTGGTAAGATGCTGTCGAGGGGTCGGGCATGCCACGTTTATTCCTTTTCTTGTATTTATGTTAGTTTTTGCTGCATATTTATTCCTTTTGTTAATTTAAGCTCATTTGGTCCTGAAAATACAAAAGGAAGACAAAAGCACACTTTTTCCAACATTAGTACTAAAAAATGGTTAGTTTTATGCCTCATTTGATGTAATTTATATGTTGCATTTTACACACATCAGTATGGCACGAGATCGGAGATGCGCAAATTACCGGTCCTGATGTCACGTCCCCCGACCTAGTTGCCTGGTCTGGAAGCCGCGGGACAGAAACCCGTGGTATTGGTGGTTGATTTGGCAGCGGAAATTTTTTAACAGGATCGTTTAAACTGAAAACACCTAATTATTTTATTTCAAGTTTCGGGATAATGCCCGTAATTTACAATAAAGGAATTTCACCGGGAAACCCCCTGATTACAAAAACATGTTTATTTATTTACTGAGCCACTTCATTCAAGCTGGAGTGCTACGCATCACTTTTTCTTGTTCACAGTAAATCACCTGAAACATGTTTTAAAAAGATTTGATCAGCGGGAAATACTGGCGAGTCATCCAATTTGTACAAAACGACACATGGTTATAAATTACAGTATTAAGAGTTTTTACATTTGCCCCTATCTTATAATTATCTGGTCCAGTTGTCACTCGACCGGATCTATGACTGTGGCCATATCACTAATTAGGCTCGCCCACCTAAGAGTGATAAAACAGTAGTAATGTGCACAATACTCCCACTTACTGCCAGTAATTAAAGATTTGAAAAGACTTAATCCCTGTAATTATATCTGGAAAACATTTAGGGTTTTACAAGGTAACTTTGATAAAAACAGAATAACTCACATTGCAAGTTTAGATGGACAGAGTCTGCCTACTGATTAAGCTGGTAACCTAGTTAAATAATGCAAACGAAACTAGGTTAGTAACTTAATACAACATTTACGATAACTCACGAGATCGAAACCCTCACGACGAATGACAAAGTATAGCCCAAGATTCGGGCAACACTTAAACATCCATCAGATAGGTTTTAATCGATCGGACATTGTATCGTAGCAGTGATCGAGTTATTACCATGTTTTCGTAGCAGCATTTTACTATTCTAAATCTTGATTTCGAACATAAATAAAGCAGTTTGAGTGGAATTTTTCGAGCAAGTTGAACTGGCCATGCAACGTCGAATTTATAGCTGAATTTTGAGTCCCTTGCGGCCCGCGTAAGCCTGAAGGGAGATCCTTTGCGGCCCGCGAGGGCCACCCTAGCTACGGCTAGGGCTGCCGTGTTACACCCTAGACCTGCCACGTGTACGACACGTGGCCCTGATGCTTATCCAGGGATTCATCAAGCTGTCGCGACCCGGCGAAGACTTTGCTTAACTCCTTTGCGGCCCGCGACCGAGTAATGAAACTTGTTTTTCTTGATTTTTCATAAAATTAGGGTTTTAGGGGTTTAGGTTTTTTACTTACTGAGTGTTTTTAGGAAATTTCCGTGTAGGTCCTTACATCCTCCCCACCTTATTTAAATCTCGTCCTCGAGATTTATTGTAACAAGTAAGGATATTTTCGCTTCATCTCCGATTCCAGCTCCCATGTATACTCAGGTCCTCTTTTCGAATCCCACTTTACTTTGACTAGCACCAATCTCTTGTGTTTGAGGTGTTTAACTTTTCTGTCTTCTATTTGAAGAGGTTTCTCAAAAAATTTTAACTTTTCATTTACCTCTATATCTTGAAGAGGTACTACCAGTGATTCATCAGATAAACACTTGTTAAGATTAGATACATGAAACACATCATGTACCCCGGCTAGCTCTTCTGGTAGTTGTAGTTGATAGGCAACTGGTCCTATTCGTTGGATAGCGGTAAATGGTCCTATGTACCTGGGACTTAGCTTTCCTTTCTTACCAAATCGAACTACCCCTTTCCAAGGAGAAACTTTCAATAGTACTGTGTCCCCAACTTGGAATTCTTATGGTATATGTCGATTGTCTGCATAACTCTTCTGGCGGTCTCGAGCCGTTTTCAGTCTTTCCTTGATTTGAGTTATTTTGTCGGTGGTTTCTTGCACAATCTTGGGACCTGATAATTGACTTTCTCCTATTTCTGCCCATCATACTGGAGTTCGGCACTTTCGTCCATAAAGTGCTTCGAATGGGGCAGCATTGATGCTTGTGTGATAACTATTGTTATAGGAGAATTCTATTAATGGTAAGTAGTCATCCCAATTTTCACCGAAATCTATTACACATGCCCTGAGCATGTCTTCTAGGGTTTGGATCGTCCTTTCACTTTGTCCATCTGTTTGGGGATGGTATGCAGTTCTTAAATTTAATCGTATCCCCATTGCTTCTTGGAAACTTGTCCAGAAATGCGAAGTGAAACGACTATCCCTATCTGAAACAATGGAGAGTGGGACTCCATGTAGGGATACTACCTCATCTACGTTTAACTTAGCCAATCTTTCCATGCTAAAGGTTTCCTTCATTGGTAGGAAATGAGCTAATTTGGTTAATCGATCTACAATCACCCAGATTGCATCGTTACCTTTCCTGGTTTTGGGTAGCCTAGTAACGAAATCCATTGTTATTAATTCCCATTTCCATACATGCATTTCTAATTGTTGAAGTAAACCTGAAGGTTTCTGGTGTTCTGGCTTAACTTGTGAACAAGTTAGACACTTAGAGACGTATCTAGCTATGTCCTTTTTCATTCCTATTCACCAGAAGTTATTTCTTAGATCTTGATACATCTTGTTATTACCACTTATGAGCTTCCTCTAATATCTTATCTCTTAAGTTTCCTTGTCTAGGTACCCAAATCCTTTTCTTATGTAATCTCCAAATTCCATCAGTCCCTTGTTCTAATTCCTTTATTCGTCCTTTCATTCCTTCAGCATCATCCTGAATTGCTGTCTCTTGAATGTTTTTCAATTGTTACATTAAATCTAATTGTAGATTTAATCTAAGAGCACGAACTCGCCTTTGCTTTTCATGGTATTTACGAGTTAGGGCATCGGCTACCACATTTGCCTTTCCTTCGTGATATAGGATATCACAGTCATAATCACTTAAAATTTCCATCCATCTTCTTTGCCTCATGTTTAATTCTTTTTGCCCAAATATATACCTTAAACTCTTATGATCTGTATACACAGTAAACTTACTTCCGTACAGATAGTGTCTCCAAATTTTAAGGACAAAAATTATTGCTCCTAATTCTAGGTCATGAGTGATATAATTTTCCTCGTGCTTCTTCAATTGTCTTGAAGCATACGCAATTACCTTGTTGCGTTGCATTAACACACAACCTAATCCTAGCTTAGAAGCATCACAGTAGACTTCAAAATCTTCTGTTCCTTTAGGTAAGGCAAGAATTAGGGCATTTGTTAACCTTTGTTTCAGAATTCTAAAGGCTTCCTCTTGCATGGGTCCCCATTCAAACTTAACAGTTTTACAGGTTAGCTTTGTTAATGGAACAACTATCTTTGAAAACTCTCTTATGAAGCGCCTATAATATCCAGCTAATCCTAGAAAACTTCTAACTTCAGTAGTTGATTGCTGAACCTTCCAATTTGTGATCGCTTCTATTTTGGAGGGATGCACGTGAATGCTTCGTGATTCACCATGTGTCCTAAAAATTGCACTTCTTGTAGCCAAAATTCACACTTTGAGAATTTTGCATAAAGCTTTTCTTTTCTTAACAAGGTTAAGAGTGCATGCAAATGCTTACAATGTTCGTCCTGGCTTTTGGAATAAATAAGTATATCGTCGATGAAGACAATTACAAATTGTGACAACCGTCAAATTTGCATGCATCCGTACATTTAATTAATAATGATTAGTGCTTAATGACTGTGCTTAATTACAACTGATGACTTAAACTGCTTTCTGATTTCTGTATCATACATACATGTGCATCACATTTCATACTGTCACACCATTTATCATATACAGACATTAGTGACATAAACGATGCACAAAGCACAGTTAGCGGATAACTCAGAAACATGCTGACAATGTCAGTACATAGACATACAATGTTTTGAGACCCGTAAGGGCCAGAGACAAGGTACTACACTAGTATGGAGTGTAGGGAAGTAAGGACCATAAAACTACGTCACTAGGTGATAGTTTAGGTGCCGGAAAGTGCCTAAAACACACTCATAGTGCAGAATTCTGCATTAATCAGCAAAAATCAGCATTTTAACATGCTAGTAACATTCAAAAATATGGAAAAGTGGTCCTGTATGCTTTCCTAAGTGTCGGGAATTAAAATTGTCACAAAAGGGTACTTAAAGAACACTAAACGGAACAACTTGACACTTTAACGAATCGGTATCTAACCGAACAACCGGACATTACCCGGAACACCAAAATATTGCTAGAAGCATTGTTTTATTTTTGTGAGCTAGTTATGGTTCCCGAACACCCTAACATACTACATAATGCATCACACACTTAAAACACTAGATTCTTACACTTAACATCCTAACTAATCACCTACATTTACCATGAAACTTACATTTAACCCCCCCCCCCCATATGGTAATCGGCCACAAGGTGATGGCCCCACCTTAATCTTTTTAAGATTTCCCTAAATCTCCTTAAATCTTCCCAAGATTTGATTAGATATTGCATTGTACTCTTGAAACATAAAACCCAATGTGTAATACTCAATTATGTGGTTATAAGAGAACTTGAGGGATCGTTATCTCACCACACTTCAACTCACCACCTCTCTCCCTTGCCCTCTTCCCCTCTCGGCCGAAGGTAGCCCCACCACCACCACCATTGTTCATTCATCATCCATCCATTCCAAGGTTATCTTGAGGTGTAAGAAGGTCACTAACGAAGCTTGGAGCTTGTGGATCATCAAGGACCTCTTCCGTTTGCTTTTATCCACTCCATTTTCATCATTGTTCTTCCCTAGCTTGAAGCTAGTAGTAAGATCCTTTTTAACCATTGTTTACTTCCATTTTAGTGGTTAAAAGATATATTATGATGCAAATAACAAGAACACTAAAGACATACACTTGAATCTTGAACATAAAGCTAACATATGATGATATATGGATGAAATGATATTGTTTAGTATATGTATGATGTTTGATTGTTGATTTCTTGAGATAATGATGTTAATCATCACATGAAGCTTGCTAGATGGTGATTAAACACATAATCTAGCAAGTGAGAGGATGATTATGTAAGAAAATAGGATGATCATCTTCTTATGAACACATGAACTTGATAAAGGAAAGGGTTTCTTGAAAAATAATAAACAAAGTAAGCTAGTAAACTTATGGATCCAAGATTTGTGAATGATTTTCCAATAAAACCAAGTTTAAAATATGATTTTTGGAAGATCATGGTTTTTATTTAAACCTGCACTATTTTTAGTGATAAAATAAGCGTAAAAACACTAGAGAAACAAGAAGGTTTAATAAAGAAATGTTTTTGTGAAATATGTTTACAAGTTGTAAACATCTAAAATTTCCAAGATTGAAGTTTACCAAGAAGTAAATATATTTTGGAGGGTAACTAAGGCTACTAAACACTTTACCAAGTTACTACGCATTTTTGTGAAAAGATCAAGTTCATGTTGTTATGTAAATTGTATACTTTTTGCACTTGGTATGTGCAAGATGTTTAGGGTGTGATTGTTGATCATTGTGTGTTGATTTTGAAAAGAAAATGATATGCTAAATAGCATGGACACCTCCATTTTCAAAGGGAACTATGGCAAAATTTTCTAAAAATACAAACACTTAGAAAATATTTTCTAAAACAAGTGTTTACAAGTATGTTTTAAACTATGTTTTTCGATATAAACATTGCCATGAATTTTGTTACAAAAATACGAATATTGGAGGTTGATTTTTTTAAATAAAAATGGATAAATATATAATTAGAATATATATTTTATATTAAGACACTTGTGTGAATATTTGTATACTTTGTGAAATAGTTGTATTATTTTAGGGTAAAATAATATAACTTAACACATACCAAGAATTTACAACTCCAAAATAATACCAAAAAAAATCACAAGGAATAAATATTTAAGTTACACACTTGATATTGTGAAACCGAACGCAAAAACGTAACTTATGAAATATTCCGGAAAATACTCTTACAAATATATTTTTGGTAAATATTACTTTGCATACAAGAGGTGAAAATATGATTTTTGAACATATTACAAAGTGATATCATATTTTCGACAAAACGAAAATATATTATTTTTGGGAGATAAAAATATATTTTCCTAGTATATATTTAGAAGATATATGATTTTTGGGAAAAATATATATTTTCTTGAGAATACATTATTTTTGACAAATAAGTTATATATATTTTTCTGAAGTGAGACTTGAAAATATATTGTTTTAGAAATATATTACCTAGAGAATACAAAATACAAGAACACTAAAATACACGTATAAGATACCCCCATCATTGGGAAGGAAAATACTTGAGAAGTATTGTGACAAATATTGTTTAAAACAATTATTCCAAAACAAAATATAATTTAAAGTTAAACTAATTTATTTTAACAAGAGATTATAACTTGGAATAATATTGGGAAACACAAGAAACGCAACTCAAAAACGTTAAACTCTAAGCCAAGGCACGACCCATTCGTCTAATAGACGTTAGTACGCTGTAGGTAGTCGTGTTTGCTGCGGAGGTTTGAGTTGCTAGTTCTGAAGACGCAATACTGTGAGTTCATGTCCCCCTTTTCTTTAAACTGTTTTGTTTATTTACTTCGGGGGTGAAATACATGTTACAAAGGATTACTTACAATACTATTGGTATCATGTGATTGGGTAGGCAGATACTTGGGACCATTAATCCTCGTATCAGGACCGAGGGGCATGAGTGATAGATCTATTTGGGTGTAGCGAGCCCACACCCATGAGGCCAGGGTGGCCCATAGAGGTGACTATGTCTTCTAGCCGGAAGTCCGGTACAACTTTGCTAGGTTTGAGTCTTCCTACACCGTCACACATACCAGTGGCCTTGCAAACCATTGTGATCTTTTCCTTGTTTGCTTTCATATAGGGACTTTCATACATACATTGAATACAAAGGTTTATACATACTCACAAACACATGAACTCGCTCAACTTTTGTTGATATTTTTAAACTACATGTATTTCAGGGAACTAAGGGATCTGGCAGGTGTGTGCATGTGTCTTCAAGCTGCGTTTGAATAAAGGATGTCATCCATGGTCGTAGAGTTTAGGAAATGTATCCTATTCCTGGACGGGATACATGTTTCTAAACTTGGTTTTAGTTAACGTCTTTTGAGTCTTTGTGAACTCATTTAAACAAGTCATGGTTGTAACTTAAATTTGGAGTCGATGTTTTCAGACAAGTATGTGTGGTATTTTCAAACTTAACTTTTATGGATGAATATCTTTTGGGATTTTATCATATAGCACTGTTATGATTGAATGCTATGGTATTAAGAAGTCACACCAAATGAACCACGCTTCCGCAAAAGTCAGGGTGTGACACAAATTTATCCAGATACGGCTTATAGATCCTATTCATCATGTCCATGAATGATGCAGGAGCATTTGTTAATCCAAAAGGTATGACTGTAAACTCGTAGTGACCATACCTAGTCCTGAAGGCAGTTTTAGGTATGTCTTCTTCCTGTACTTTCAGCTGATGGTATCCGAAGCGCAAATCTATCTTAGAGAAATACCTAGCTCCTTGAAGTTGATAAAAAAGATCATCAATCCTAGGTAATGGGTATCAATTCTTAATGGTAACCTTATTCAATTCTCTATAATCAATACACATCCGCATAGAACCATCCTTCTTTTTTCACGAACAACACAGGTGCTCCCCAAAGGGATGAACTAGGTTGTATGAATCCTTTGCCTAACAGTTCATCTAACTGCTTTTCAGTTCTAAAATTTCTGTGGGTGCTAACCGATAAGGTGCCTTAGCTATTGGTGCAGTTCCAGGAATTAAATGAATTCTAAACTCTACTTCTCTATCGGGTGGTAATCTAGGTAGCTCTTCTGGGAATACATCCGGGTATTCTGATACTACTGGAATCTCTTTAAGTTCTTTGCTTTTAGTGTTAGGGATTACTGAAATCATATACACTATTCCTTGTTTGCGTTCATAACTAGCAACTTTCATTACTGAAATGATCTTCATTGGTTTACATGGCTTGTCTCCTGCAACCAAAATTACTTCTCCTGTGGGTGTATGGATTTCTATGGAATTTTGATCACATAGGATTCGAGCATGGTTAGCTGCTAACCAATCCATTCCTAACACGACATCGAATCCTGCTAAATTCATAGGTAGAAGGTTTGCAGAAAATTTATGGCCTGAGAGTTCTATTTTTCCTTCTTGAAGTACCTTATCTATATTAACAGAATTCCCTTCTGCCGAATGAAGTATTTATAAAAATTTGGTTTGCACCAGAGTCAAATAATACTTTTGCGTAAACGTCATGAACTAGGAACGTACCAGCTATTACATCAGGAATCAGATCTGCTTCTTGCGTCGTCAGCTGAAAGGCTCTTGCATTCTTTTTAGTAGCTCCATCAGCCGCTTTGGTCTTGTTATCAACTTGGCTTAAAATGTCCAGCTTCTTCGCAGTTGTAGCAGACCATGGATTTCTTTCTACATTCCTTCTCTCGGTGTCCCGATCTATTGCAGAAATTGCAATTTTCCTTGCATTTCCCAAGATGCTTCTTTTTACAGTTACTGCAAAACGGAGCGGTGGAGGATTGACCGGTTCCCTTTTCTTGAAGTTACTACTATTATTACCCCTATGGAAACCTTGGGTAATCTTTTGGGCCAATTCCTTTTTCCTGTTTTCTTCTCTTGTGCGCACCAGTCCGTCAGTCAGGGTGTTGGCCAATTCGACTGCATCGTCTATCGTTCGGGGTCTCGCAGCCTTGACTATGTCGCTCGCTAATTAGTCCCTAAATGTAGCGAGAAATAAGCACCAGTTCTGTCGAGGCCAGAGTTGGCACAATTCTAGCATACTCGAAAAATTTCGAAGTATGCCCACGACAGTCAACGACCACCATCCGGTGGTTTAGGAACTTGTTTGTCATCTGTTCCTTCTCGTAGGAGGGACAAACTTTCTTTCCACCAATTCCTTAAATTCCTCCCAACTCATGGCATAAGCCACGTCACTTCCCTTAGCTTGCAGCACCGTGTTCCACCATTCTAACGTTTCTTCCTTGAAAAGGTGGGATGCATACATCACCTGGTCTTTTTCTGCGCACTACTTATTTTAATCACAGCTTCAGTCTTTTACAACCAATGTAGGGCGGCAGTCGCCCCTTCATTGCCTGCAAATTCGACTGGCTTATAGGCGTGAAATTCTTTGTAAGTGCAACCTGCCGTTGCCACTTTCATTTTCTTAAGTAATGGGGCTTGAACCACATTATTATTATCACCGCCCCCGTTCACATTGTTACTGAAATTATCATCACGGGTGCGTTTGCTATGGTTGGCTTGGGAAGGTTCAACAGGATTCTTAACAGCAGCGACGATTGCTGGGATAGCGTTGGCTATTCCCTGAGCAAATATATTTTCTATTAAGAAAATGATCTTAATTATTGGGTTCAGATTGGTTAACTTTATTTGCCGGTTGGTTTACTGCGTTTTCCATTTGAATAATTAACAATATATATATAAATTATGGATAGCAACTAAACACAATAGGGCAATCACAAATACAATTAAGTCAACACATATAGCCAAAATCGTCGACATTGCGACATTTATATTTGTATAAAATATTATGTGTCCGTACAAGCCAGATATTTTACAGATGTTTTATTTTAGTATTATTATAAAATATTATATTGTTACTATTATTAATATATATATATTTCACATATTATTATTATACTAAATATTTAACTTTTGTTATCCGGCTTCTCAAAAACAACGCTCCCTCTTGTCGGACTTCCATGTGATGTTCTCCCCCACTTCCATGAATCCGATTTCCCGCATCCACCAGTTCCTCGTCGTAGCGTCGTAATTCGGCAACATTCTCCGGGTTATGGGTGGAAAAGGAGCAGGTTCAGGTTCAAACTAGGGAAAGTACACATTTGGGTTATTCATAAAGTTCTGAAAGTGCTAGTCAGTAGTCCACCATTCTTCCAACTGCCCTGAAAAAAGTTGAGGGTTGACAACTTGGTCCAGAATAGCAGGTTCCAAATTGATAGGAAGTTCTGATTGAGCGGGAAAATTGAAAAGGGTTTCATCAGCAGGCCCGATGAGGTCACAGTTTGCCAGTTCTCTATCGAGTTCTTCCCAAGGTGGCAATTCCTGGGCTTGACCAGAGCTCTCCCCTACTTGTTTTCCTTTTCCTTCTGGATCCTCCGTCTTTTTCACCCTTTGGGCAGTGGGGCTTCTTCTTTCGTCCTCGTTTCCAGTCCAGAAGCCTTCTCCTCTTTTTAGGTTTGGGATTCTCTTGTGACTGGGCCTGAAACACTAGTGGCTCCTCGATGTCAGGCTGATAACCGTACTGGGTTCCTGTTGTATCCATATCAGTAGTATGGATTGTGAAATTTCGGAGGGCTTCCGATAGTTCATTCATGCTGTTAGTCACACATAAGGAAACACACAAAAATTCAAATTAAATTTTTTATTGTAAAATTAAATTTTCACAGAATCACAAAATGGTAAATTTGAAAACTTAAGTATTTTCAAATACTTAATTGGCTTAAATCAGTGGCTCTGATACCAGCTTTTCTGTCACGGCCCCCGACCCAGTTGCCTGGTCCGGAAACCGCGGGACAGATACTCGTGGTATTGGTGGTTGATTTGGCAGCGGAAAATTTTTAACACGATCGTTTAAACTGAAAACACCCAATTATTTTATTTCAAGTTTCGGGACAATGCCCGTAATTTACAATAAAGGAATTTCACTGGGAAACCCCCTGATTACAAAAACATGTTTATTTATTTACTGAGCCACTTCATTCAAGCTGGAGTGCTACGCGGCACTTTTCCTTGTTCACATTAAATCACCTGAAACATGTTTTAAAAAGATTTGATCAGCGGGAAATACTGGCGAGTCATCCAATTTGTACAAAACGACACATGGTTATAAATTACAGTATTAAGAGTTTTTACATTTGCCCCTATCTTATAATTATATGGTCCAGTTGTCACTCGACCGGATCAATGACTGTGGCCATATCACTAATTAGGCTCGCCCACCTAAGAGTGATAAAACAATAGTAATGTGCACAATACCCCCACTTACTGCCAGTAATTAAAGATTTGCAAAGACTTAATACCTGTAATTATAACCGGAAAACATTTAGGGGTTTACAAGGTAACTTTGATAAAAACAGAATGACTCACATTGCAAGTTTAGATGGACAGAGTCTACCTACTGATTAAGGCGGTAACCTAGTTAAATAATGCAAACGAAACTAGGTTAGTAACTTATTACAACATTTACGATAACTCACGAGATCGAAACCCTCACGACGAATGACAAAGTATAGCTCAAGATTCGGGCAGCACTTAAATATCCATCGGATAGGTTTTAATCGATCGGACATTGTATCGTAGCAGTGATCGAGTTATTACCTTGTTGTCGTAGCAGCGTTTTATTATTCTAAATCTTGATTTCGAATAGAAAGAAAGCAGTTTGAGTGGATTTTTTCGAGCAAATTGAACTGGCCATGCAACGTCGAATTTATAGCTGAATTTTGAGTCCCTCACGGCCCGCGTAAGCCTAAAGGGAGATCCTTCGCGGCCCGCGAGGGCCACCTTAGCTACGACTAGGGCTGCCGGGTCACACCCTAGACCTGCCACGTGTATGACACGTGGCCCTGATGCTTATCTGGAGATTCATCAAGCTGTCGTGCCCCGCGAAGACTTTGCTTAACTCCTTTGCGGCCTGCGACCAAGTAATGAAACTTGTTTTTCTTGATTTTTCATAAAATTAGGGTTTAGGGGTTCAGGTTTTCTACTTACGGAGTGTTTTTAGGACATTTCCGTGCAGTTCCTTACACCTGAGTTATTACAAGAAACGACTAACAAGATCCTCCAGATACGAGACAATCTACTGAAAGCTCGGAGTCGTCAAAAGGGTTACGCCGATAAACGCTGCAAACCCCTTGAGTTCGAAGTTGGCGATAACGTACTCCTAAAGGTTTCACCTTGGAAGGGGGTGATCTGATTCGGCAAGAAAGGAAAGCTAGCGCCTACGTTGGACCCTTTAAGATTCAAGAAAGAATTGGCAAGGTGGCCTACAGACTCGAATTACCAGAGGAACTCAGCAACGTACATCCAACTTTCCACGTTTCGAACCTCAAAAAGTGCCTAGCCAAGAAGAATTTACATGTTCCTCTTGAGGATTTACAAGTGGGCGAAACATTACACTTTGTGGAAAAGCCAGTAGAGATCATGGACCGAGAGACAAAGAAACTCCGACGCTCATGCATTCCTATAGTGAAGGTTCGCTGGGAAGGCAAACGCGGCGCCGAGTTCACTTGGGAACTCGAAAGTGACATGAAAGCTAAATATCCACATCTATTTGTTACGCCTGCGCCTTAATTTCTGGACGAAATTCCCTAAAGTAGGGGAGGCTGTAACAACCCGACTTCCAGAAGGCAAAGTCAAGGTACAAGTCAAAGTCAAAGTCAAAGTCAGGTTGTTATTCAGATCTGTCTTTTCTTGCTTAATATTGCTTGCACTCTCTAGATTCGATAAACGATATATTGATTAACGCTATTTTAAACTACGATTTATTACTAAGTGAAGTAACAATGCGATAAACGCAGGAATCACAACTAAACGTTATTTTACTAAACGCTATCACACCGCAATCGCATCGCAATCTCATCACAAACTATTGGTATTGTTCTGTGTGTTATTATGTGATTTACTTGTGTGTGCCTCGTATATGTTTTGGGATGTTATTCACAAACGCAATTGCAACTCTATCACAACACAATCTCATCGCAACCTCGAAACGCAGATTACTTTTATGCTTGTTATGAGTTATGTTATTTGTGTAACTATTATTTAATACTATCGCACCGCTTACTTGCAACTAGCTTAAATGCAACGCAACGCTTAACGCACGAAACGAAAGTCGGAAAACTAACCCGTACAAGCCAACCGATCGAATGACCACTCGATCGAATGGACATCCGACCGGATGACCATCCGATCGGATGGCCATCCGACCCACTTAACCCTCCACCGCCTTTCATACCTCTCACCTATAAATACCCCCTGTCACATCAACTGTTCATTGATGTGACAGCCCTATCCGACCAGCACGCTCTCAAGCTCTTTTCTCTTGATTCCAAGCGATTCTCGTAAGTTTTCATCTTAAATCTTGTACTTCCATCTTCATTACACACATCTCCATAATCTTCTCCACAAGAATCATACATTTTCACCACGAAATCACCTGATTTGGGCTGTTTTAGGGTGACGTCACCTCGGGTTCTTATGAACACTGAAGTGTGACCTTATCTCACCAAGAACGGTCCAGACCTAAAGGATTTCCACATGATTTTACACAAAACTAAGCTAGATCTAAACACTTTTCAACTGATTCAAACTATATTTCAACTCTTTTACACTCTTCTATCCAAAACCGATGAAATCTAGGCTCATTCAGGCTCTCCACTCATACTCTAGTTGAGAACCGGTCTGAGAATGGATTTCCACCGAAGAAGACGACCGATTCATGGGTTGAACATGAAGCTCCATCTTGAACAGTTGACTCTGATCGAATGGGGTGGTTCCCATCCCATCGACTAAGCTGGACTTGGTGCGGTTTCCGTTGTTTGACACGTCGTCACGCCGTCTCCGTTAAACCGCAAAACTTTTAACTTAACTGATTTTACAAAGTTTTCAAACAAAAAGGTTACTCGATCGAATAGCCATCCGATCGGATGACCATCCGATCGAATGACTATTTGACAGGTGACACGCCTTTTTCAATAAGTTCAACACTTAAACAATTTTGCAAAACTTTAAAGAATATCAACCTTTCAATCGAATAGCCATCCGATCGAATGGCCATCCATCCGGATGACCATCCGATCGAATGACTTGATCTATACTACATTGAAAACTTCAAAGGTTCAAACACTTTACAAACACACTACTCCAATAGAATGACCAGCCGATCGAATGATCATCCGACACTCATTTTGTTACGCACCGTTCAACGCTTACGCTATCTTTTTGTGCTCAGGCTGATCTCCCACGCGCTCCCTTCAATCCAAGATTGTGTTTATTTACTAAACACGAACTGTGAGTATACTTGAACCCGTTTTGCTTAACGCACTTTTGGGTGTTACGTACGTTACCTATATCAAATCACATCAACACACAACGCAAACACTTTTATACGCTAACCACTCTCGCATGTTATACGTGTTATCGATGAATGCTTGTATGTTATGTTTACACAGTGATTGTTGCCTGACACCTTAACAACGATAGTGCTATAGTTTGGACTCAGCACCTGTCGTGGACAGGGGTTGTTAAGAGTTTTACTTCACATAGTCACAGTGGTGATAATGTGTTGCGCATTCTACACTCGCAGTCATGTCAGTTGCATATGTCATTGTCGATAGCTTACTTGCTTCACATTTCTACGTGTTACATGCTGGTTATGCGTAAACGCTTTCGCTATACTATATGCTATTAAACTTGTGTACTCACCTTTACACTATGTGTTTTCACTTTATTTTAACGTATATGACAGGTGTTTAGGATGCTATGCTTTGCTGTGATGAATCAAGTTAGGAGGTCTAGAAACCCACAAATAAAATCTGAGTCGTCGGAACTGTTATTTGTCTTTGAGAACAATATCTGTAATAACTATTTTTACTTTATATGTTGATGGTGTGGGACGTTAACGATTAATATATTGTCATTAATAGTGTTATGGATTCTCTTGGACAATTTGTTTCGCTCAGTGCCGCGCCCCGATGATTCCGCCATCGGTTGGGGTGTGACAGCTGGGGCATTGGTTAAACCAAATGTCATGACGCTAAATTCATAATGACCATATCTCGTTCTGAAAGCAGTTTTAGGAATGTCCTCTTCCTGTACTTTCAGTTGATGATATCCTGAGCGTAAATCGATCCTAGAAAAGAATCGAGCTCCTTGAAGTTGATCGAACAGATCATTGATTCTCGGTAGTGGGTACCGATTCTTAATCGTAACCTTGTTCAATTCTCGATAATCAATGCACAAATGCATCGATCCGTCTTTCTTCTTAACAAACTACACTGGTGCTCCCAACGGTGATGAGCTTGGTTGTATAAAACCTTTGTCAAGAAGTCCATCTAATTGGTTCTTGAGTTCCTGCATTTCCGTTGGTGCTAATCGATATGGTGCTTTGGCCATCGGTGCCGTTCCTGGTATTAGGTGAATTCTAAATTCAACCTCTCTATCAGGCGGTAATCCATGTAACTCTTCTGGAAAAACATCTGAGAATTTAGATATTACAGGAATATCTTTTAATTCTTTTCCTTTAGTATTAATGATTACAGAAATCATATATACTAATACTCCTTCCCTTTCATAACTTGCAGCTTTCATCACCGAGATGAATTTTGTCGATCTGGTTGGCTTATCTCCTTTAATTGTGATCTTTTCACCACTTGGTGTACTTACTTATACTGACGTTTGATCACATAAAATACTGGCACGATTGGCTACCAACCAATCCATTCCTAATACGACATCAAAACTAGCCAGATTCATTGGGTAAAGGTTAGCAAACAAATGATGGTTCAAGATTTCTATTCTTGCTTCCTGCAAGATTTCACTTATCTTAATGGATGCTCCGTTTGCTGTCTCTACCAGACAATCTTGTTGAAGTTTGGCTAAGGGTTGGTCAAGAAGTTTGTAGAAAGAAGTATTGATAAAACTTTGGTTTGCACCAGAGTCAAACAATACTTTGGCAAATATATTATTAACTAAGAACGTACTGGAAATCACATCCGGAATCATCTTGGCTTCCTCAGCTGTCTTCTGGCATTCTTCTTCGGCGCTTCAGTTGTCTTAGCCTTGTTGGTTGTGGCTAGAGCTAGTTTCGGACAGTTCGGTTTGATGTGCCTACTTTCTCCACAATTGAAACATATTCCATTACTAGGTTTCCTCCTACAGTTTTCTTCCTTGTGTCCCGGCATTTTGCAAAAGTTGCAGTATATAGAGCATTTTCCAGAATGCTTTCTTTTGCAATATCTACAATAAGGTGTAGAGGAAGAACCTGTTCCTTTCCCACGGCTGGAATCACTGTAGCGAAATTCCTGGGTAAGCTTTTGAGCTAGGTTCTTTCTCTGGTTTTCGTCTTGTGTACGCACCAATTCATCAGTCAGGGTATTGGCTAGTTCTACTGCTTCTTCTATCATTTGTGGTCTAGCTGCCTTGACTACGTGTCTAATCTCAGTAATTAATCCACAAATATAACAGGAGATTAACACTGGTTCAGGTGGGGCTAAGGTTGGCACTATCCTAGCATATTCATAGAATATGGTAGTGTAACCTTTGAAGTCTATTGCAGTCATTTTGAGATTTAGGAACTTATTAGCGATTTGTTCCTTCTCATTAGAATGAAATAATTTTCTTTCAACCATTTCCTTAAAGTTAATCCATTCCATATTATAAACTCTGTCACTTCCCCTAGACTGGAGAATAGTATTCCACCATTCTAAGCCTGCATTTTTGAAAAGATTAGAAGCAAACATAATCTTATCTTCATCTGCACATTTACTTATTTTCATGACTGCTTCTGTCTTTTCTATCCAACGTAAGGCTGCAATGGCTCCTTCATTGACTTGACTGAGAATTCTATTGGTTTGCAGGCCAATAATTCTTTATAAGAACAACCTTAAGAAGCGGTTCTTCTTTTTTAGGAATTGGAGCTTGGATAATAGGTCCGTTATCATTATTCACACTGTGACTTGGTTCAGTGTGTTGGCGTTTACTTCCATTATTTTCTGCTTCCTTAACAGTCTTGATAATATAAGGCATAACATCTATAATTCATTGTGCTACTATATGTTGGATGGCACTGTTTCTATTTGGTTTCCATTATTCTCATTATTATGGTTTTCCTGATTTACTTCGTTGTCCATCTGAATTGGGAATATTCAACAAGTATTAAGTATCACAGAATAAGGATAATACAATTACTTATACACAATCACACAAACAAGTTGGTCAAAAACGTCGATCATTGCGACTTTTACTCTTTTCTATATATACATATATGCATCGGTTACATACTACAACTGGAAATCAAATATACTAGTAGTTATGCATCCGTATTTATTTCTCTCTCTCTCTCTCTCTCTCTATATATATATATATATATATTCAAAATACAAAATTACACATATATCTAGGCATTATCCTAAGTGCCGTTCATCCAGTATTGCATTTCTCGCTCATCATATTTCCAAACTAGTTTCTCTGTGAGTGCAGATATGTCTATCGCCTCCGTCAATCCAGTTCGTAGTAGAAATTAGAAAAAAACATGATTTTATAGTGTAATATGTAGGGAAAAAGGCAAGGTGGCAAACTTGTAAATAAGGGGAAATCCCTTATGCCTTTGCCTATAAGTAGGAGGCTTATGTCTTCATTTAGGAACTTTTGCCATTTTGCATACGTTGGAGAGCTTGGAGCTTAGAGAGAGAAAGTTGCAAAAGGTGATTCAAGGTGCTTGTATATTGTCGAATATTCAATAGAATCACGATTATATTACGTTCTTGTGTTCGGTCCATGCACGTGTCATTTCGCAATCGTACGGGAGTCGTAAACTGTCCTACAACGCGCACATAAGTGGTATCAGAGCAGGACCTCGATTGCACGGATCAAACTCACAAGAATTCACGAGAATTCATCAGATTCAGATTGAAATTCGCATAAGATTTGTGAAATTTCTTCCTCTACTCATTTTCTTCACTTTTGGTCACAAAAAGGCAAAATTAACAAGGTTTTCACGGTTGATATTTGTTGAAATTTTGCTATATTGTGCGAAAATCACCATTTTACAAGCCTACAAATTTTCAGATCAAAACTCGAAGTATTTTGTGAGAAATCGTGATTTTTTTTTACCAAAAAAATGGTGTTCGCTGCTGTTAGCTGTTCATATTTTTCACCCGGATGGCCATCCGTTCGGATGATGATGGGGTATGGTATTAGACCCAACCCGAATGACCGGACATATCTGTTACTTATCGCCTTTTATTATAATATTTATTATTGTTGCGTACTAACCCGCGAAGCCTAGCGCGTTGTAGTGTACACTACACTAGGCTGTGGGCTTGTAGAGATAACCGCTAACTGGGCCTGGCCCATTGAGGTTAGGGGAGTCCCATGTCTCCTATATAAAGAGGTGTTCACCTCATTATTAGGGCACAAGATATGGAGCCGCCACACTTTTGTAGCTGGAAATAGGGGATTCTTCTCCTACTGGCCATCTCTACATCCCTTTTTTTCTCTCTACTTCTTTGCAGATCTAGGTTCAAGAGGAAGAACAAGGTGTGATTCTCCATCCATTCAAAGAAAGCGGTCCAATCATCCCGATGGTGATTCCGTGTTTCAACATTGGCGCCCACCGTATCTAAATCTAGATCCAAAAAATCACACCTCGTTTTTTCTCTACCCGGCTCCCGATCTTGTTCTTCACACATGTTTTTATAGAATCTGTTTCCAGATCTGTTCGATGGGGACTCAAAAAAAAAAAAAGATTTGTGGATAAAAATATTAGTGGTCTCTGCAGTTCAAAAGCTTTTTACTTACGGGACCTATATGTGGTTTCAATCTTCAACAACCAGATGAGCTTTTATCCAGGTTCGATGAGCAATTTTTAGAAAAAATCCTTCTTCAGATCTGGTACACAATATTTTTATTATTATGATAATAATGAAAACAAGTCACAGTCGTTTCACAATCTTGTGTCCAACATTGTTAGGTGGTACAAGATGTGTTACGTGAAGCACATCTCACACACATTTTTCAAAAAAAAAAGAATAAAAAGAAAAAAGGAAAGAAGGAATACGCTTCTTTACAGCTGTAAACAACTAGAAAATTTTCTGACATATATGGTACGTATTTTTGTCTTCATCCGGAAAATGAGAGCATCACCTCTCTCTTCTTCATTACAAAATACGAGCATCACATTTTTGTCCTCACCCTTAAAAAACCTCTAAAGAAACCATATTTTCAGAACGGGTTTTTGTTAAGTGTCGAATTGTTCTACATACGATCTGCAGCCGCGCGAGTACAACAAGCCTGCCGGTCCCCCTCCGCTGCCACGCGAGTGCACTCTGTCTGCCGGACACAACCCGCCACTGCGCGAGTCCATCCCGCCTGCTGGTCCCACTCTGCCGCTGCGCGAGGGCACTCCGTCTGCCGGACACAATCCGCCGCCGCGCGAGGGCACTCCCTCTACCGGACACAACCCGCCACCGCGCGAGTGCACCTCCGCTTGCGAGACACAATCCGCCGCCGCGCGAGTGCACCCTGCTGCCGGACAAGCTCCACCACCGACATGCTACTCACCTCGCGCATGGTGAACAAGCTCCACCGACATGCCTTACACCTCACGCGCGGTGAACAAGCTCCACCACCTCACACGCACCAGACATGCTACCAACCCATGCTCTGAGAAGACTTGGGCTCGACTTTCGTGCAACCTACTGGAGCATGAGTTTAGCCCACCATAACGTACTCCGATTGGCGCGCTACCACCAGCGCATGACTGTTTCCTCCACCGTGCTCACCGTTCGCCACAAGGCCCGTCGGGGTGTGAGGCATAGTTCGCCGGAGTGCTTGACCGTCGCCGCACAGCCCATTTCGTGGTTGATATTTAGAGGTTGATATTGTGAAAGGAAGATTAAAGCTTTAAGACTACCACAGACTACTTTATTCGAATGGGATAAAGAAGATTACTTTTCATATTTAAAACTTTGTTGACATCCACATGCTTTAGCCTACACAATTTCATATATTCCAAGTTTGGTCCTTAAGCTTTGAGTTAACTGCAACATTCATTACCTCTAAAAGATTCGTTTGACCCTATGATTCTTAACACGACATACACAGTAGCCATGCTTGTGTTTTAGGAGCTATCTATATCACTTGGAACCAAAATTTCTAGTGAATTAACTGATTTTTGGCAAGTGTGACTGGATTTGTTATTCAGTATACATTACATCACGGTTATTTTTATTAAGCCACATGCTTATAAGTGGGTTTTTAAAAATAAATTATTCAATTAACAAAACACTAACACGCCATGATGTCTTGGTTTGCAAAAACAATTTGACAATTATCCCAACTAAGATTGTATTTACAAATGTCGGTCAACCTCTTAAACAAAAAAAAGCATGAACACAAGACTTCATGGCAGATCACGCATGCGTACGACCGTCATGATCAAGCAACCACGAGATATACGTATTATGTACGATATACTTTATATAATTGTCATATTCGTTGCTAAATTGCATATACTTTTTAGTGCATAACGACTAGCATTATTTAGCACGCCTTACTTCCACCCTAAAAGGGGTGTGATTAAGAAAACCGTCGCGCACGACCGACAAATAACCACTTCTGCGTGGCAGCGTCTCCACCGCACGAGTCAGCTCTACCATTCGTTTGTGGAGGTTTAAAAGGGCTAATTTTGAACTTGTTTTTATTTAGTTCACATGTCTGCTTTTTAATCTTAATCTTGCACCATAACTTTCAATTTATGGCTCAAACACATTATTACATGCTACAAGAGTTGGAGTACGACTTTTAAATATGCATTTAGGCACATATCATTTTAGCTAATATATGGACAATGTTCATATGTACTCGACTGTGAACACTTGAATTATTTAGTAAGACATTGTTACACGCTTTCCCCGATAAAACAAACATGCTAACGTCTAGCAAATGAAATTATTCAACGACATGGCTAATAGTTCATCGTTTTAACGAGTATTAACCTTGCGATATTTCCGGCGCATACTAGTATCATTGCTTATTATTATTCAAATTCAATGCTACTGATATTTTTTAGCAGCTACAATAAACAAAAGGATTAGCATAGTTCAACACCATTTCGAAGTTCGAAGTTGCTTTCACATATTGTGAAGTATGGATGCATAACACGAACTCCTCCTAAGGACAACGTTTCGGTACAATATTTTCCATGTATCCAACCATTTATTATAATTTACCTTGTCAGGTTTTATGTAGGAATGACAATATATTCAATCGGGTAAAACGAGACGAGTAATCCTCACGCACACCGATGAAAGCTGAAAAAGATGTTCCTTTACTTACGAGCGAGCACATATGCGCTAGCTGTCGCATGCTCCTCTACATACGAGCACTCAAGTCGCCATCCGCGCATGCTCCTTTACATACGAGCACGTAAGTCGCCATCCGCGCATGCTCCGTTACATATGAGCACGTAAGTCGCCAGCAGGCGCATGCTCTTCTACATACAAGCACGCAGGTCTCCATACGAGTCTGCTGCTCTACGTATGAGCACGTAAGTTGCCACACGCGCAGGATCCTTTACTTATGAGCATGTTGTCACACCCCGACCACGTAAAACAACAAGACGTGGCGGAAACGTCGGGGAGTGTTGTAACAGAATCATTGTTTCATAACACATGGAAATTGAAATATTTTTTTTATTGATTAAAAGAGTTACAATGTCTTGACAATCAAAGAAATATAACATAAATAACTAGTCTTGCATCTTTTATTGTCACTAAGGCCCAAGTCCGCCTAAGTGTATCTTGATAAGTCCTATGTATCATATCCTGAAACACATGTGAAAATAGGTACGTCAGCATAAAAATGCCTGTGAGATACATAGGTTTTGTGAAAATAGGATTCATGACTTGTAAGTTTAGAAAAGTGTTGTTTAGCAAAAGTCAGTCATGAACCTTGTAAATTGATTTGTTTTGTAAATCGTTTGAAAAACAATAAGTTCAGATGATATGTATAAATAAGAGAATAATGTATGGTTAAATGAATAACCAAGTAAAATGAGTTTGTATAAGATAACTTGTTTGTAAAACAATGTCTTGTGAAAAGTATGTTATTTGTATAAAATGTTATATGTCTCAAATTGAAATGATTCAAATAATGCTACGATATGTAATATCATACAAACACTTATATATAGGAAGTACCAGCGGCGTATCCACCATGCTTGTATCATATTACACACACCTCGTTACTTAAATCATTTACTCAAATCAAACCACCAAAGTAAGATGTTTATGTATAATCAAATGTCAAAATGTTTATGTGAAAGCCATGTCTAATGTCTATGTCTAATGTTTATGTTTAATGTAAATCATGAATTGTGTATGTAAATGTCAAAATGTTTATGTATGGTAAGTGAAATATATCAACTAAACCATATGTAAAATGCACAAAAACAAGGTATTGAAGTAAAACATGGTTTAAATCAAAGTTATGTTTTGTGTAATAAATGCATGCTATGTGTAACACCCGTTCTTATAAATCAAGGTTTAACGTATATTTTGGGAAAATAATCATGTAATTTAGGATTACATATACATTGGAAATACGGGTTTACTAAAACTTTTACATATCACACGTTTTTCTACATAACGTGATCAGGTTAGTCGTTTAAAAATTTCAACGATGCAATGTGCGGAAGCATGTGTCTTAATCATGTTCGGTTCTTCGTGGAGCTTGATCGTCTTTCGGCATCCAAAATGTACCTACATTTCATAAACATGAAATGCTTTAGTCATACTAGGATTAAAACGTGTTTAAACGAGTCCGAGAAACAATTGATCACCAAAACAAAATTTTCAACCTGGCCTTCACCGTAACTTACGGTGGAACCGTAAGTTACGGTGGCCCCTGGTGACATGCCCCAATCGTAAAACAGAAGGGGGCTGCCGTAAGGCTTTTCAACTCCACCGTAACTTACGGTGGCGCCGTAAGTTACGGTGGCCCCTGCATTCCAGTTTTCCATTTTGCCGTTTATTGACACGAAAACTTTCGTATCTTTCAATCCGCTTATCCGTTTGACCTACCGTTTCTTCCTACGTGTTTGTAATGTGATTCTCCATCAAATGGATTTAAAATCCGACTTCCGGATTAACAAATTTATAGAGTTTTAAGCTTTTGGCTTAAACTAGAATTTACCCATTTTGACCCATTCATGTGTTTATCAAACAAACTTATTTGTTTGATCCCAAATTCTCGTGAACCTTTTAATTTCTATATCGCCTATCATATTTGGCTCAAACCACGGATTTCCTACTCATTTTAAACCCGCTTTCACTCAAGTGCTTATTTTGACCCGTTAAGGACATTTAAGCAACTTTTACGCATAACTCACACCCATTTCTTTCTAGTATTTTATTTCCACATTAGTTATCAAGTGACCTTCCATCACATCTATATTTGTGATGGTTTTAATGTGACGATCTATCTAATCCGAGTTTTACCCTTCGGATTATCAATTTACGGCAAAGACTCATATAGAGTCTTTTGACCAAGGATTTACATCTTACGCTACTAGACTTATTCTAAGTATTAACTTGATTATAAAACTCGTTTTCAAGCAACTTCTAAGAGTTGTTTGCTTAATTTTGCTTACAAGGGCGTTTTGGTCATTTTTAACCTTTCTTTTACAACGAAGGGCTTGCTTAAGCCATGTACACCCAAAATCTCGTTTTTAACCAAATCATATTTTCAAAACATTCTATCTATAATTTAAATCCTTTGGTTCACCTTTTTAGGTAACCGAATGTGTTTTTTTTTTTTACTTTGCCTAACTCTCGTAGAACTTCAAGTTCTAATTTATGAGTTTATCTATAATACGTACCTGGCTCGGATCAACTTATTACCCGGTTTTAATACCTTGCTTTAAAATTGCTAATTAAGAACGATGCGGGTATCCATTGGATATCTATTCTTGTAAGCATATAACTCGACAAAAGAATCATTAGTCGATATTGTCAAAAGGTGATGTCTACACCTTTTGACCCGTTTGGCCGAAATGGTCGTTTATCTATGCGAGATGATATTTATTATCGTCTCATCTACATGACTCGTTCCGTTTAACACCGTACGGTCATTTTACTTATAAACCGTTTATTGCTTTCGACATAATATGACCAAATTATCGATTTACTTCTTTTTAACCATTATTATGGTTTCTTTCATCTTTGATTTTCTTGTTCCGCTCGACTACACGACTGAACATCATATTTCAATTGTTTAGATATCTCATTCATAATTTATGTGATAAGAAAATATTCCACAATTTAAGACTAGTGTAAGCTATACTTACCTTGCATCCGAATTATGCTTTTCCGTCATTCTTGCTTCGTTTGACCCGCTTCCTTCCCCAAGCCTTCACCTAGCTTGCCAAGCGTCAAACTATCATTGTAATTGTAAGATGATTAGGTTAGTCATAATCATTTACGACTATTCCATCCTACTCTTCTCATATCGAATTTACCATCCGATCATACACTTGGTCGATTTGACTTTTAAGGTCAATCGACTTATCAACTTATTCATTGCACATTTTCACTCTAATTTCAACACTTTAGTTTTCATTTAGGCATTTTAACAAACACCTAATGTGCATACATTGTTTTTTACACATTTTACAACTAGGTAACATGATTTCAAGCATCTATATCACGATCTTAACGTCAATTCTTTTATATCATATAACAACCCATCTCAAGTCATGTATGTTCAACACTCAAACTTGCAAATTGTTCAAGTATCTTGTTTCTACTAGCAACTATGATGATTTTAAACATGTGTAAACCATCATCTTCACTACATAATCAAAACCCACTTAGCACATAATAGGTTAATTATCAAATCCCTAGTTTTAACACCAATTCTCCAAGTTTTCAACTAGGGTTTGTTTCTAAACAAGGATTTCAACACAATAGCACTCATAGATTCAATATTCATTCCAGAATTTCGATTATGATTGTTCATCATAATCTCAAAGTATCACCAAATCTTAAAATTCGACATACCTTGTGATCCCCACGACTAGGTGATCATTTATATGTGTTCATGCATCCGATTCGGGCTAGATTTGATCTTCAATTTGTTAGTTTTGTTGAAGTTAGGGTTTGAGCTCCCTAAAGCTCTTCCTGGTCGATCCCCACACACGCACACACACTCTTGTGTGTGTGTTGTGTTTTGTTTTTAAGTTTTTAATTCCATTTTCAAGTTACCCGGCTTTGGTCCCTCGTGTTTGGTTATTTATTAAATAGGTCACAACCTAATTATTTTCGATAATATTCCTACTTATTAACTAGGTTTAATATTCCTAGTTAACTTAGCGGGTTCAGGAATATTTATGACTAAGTTTATTTTAAGTCCCGTTAGGTCGGGCCTTCTATAAACTTTATTTCCTCCAAAGCCTTATTCTACTTTTATTTAATATTAGGTTTATTTAATTAAAATCCTAATATTCACCGGGTTACTTTTACCACTGACGGTATTTTACCCGTCTTTTAGTATTAACGGGGGTTAATTACTAAACCCATTTTCAGGGTGTTACAAGTCTACCCCCCTTAAAGAGGTTTCGTCCTCGAAACCTTTTCTTACATAATTCATTGAGTTTAAACTCAATGTATTTGATCCGAGATTTCATTTAAACATTACTTATACTTTTAACCAATTATTAGTATTATCATATAAGCATGGTAACATCTTTTTGGTCACTAATTGTCTACGTATCTCATATGACTTAGTGCAACTTAAAATAACGTAATCTCGTTATTTCCACTAGTTTAGTTAACTTAGCGAAATTCATCGCTTTCATATACTATCGAATTCCTTATGAATCCGAAATTTGACTCGTTTAAAGGCCTTTAGTGAAATCTTTTCACTTTTAGCAGCAAATTTCTTTTGTCTTCAAATTTATTTATTCGGTTCATTCATACCGAATCTACCGCTTACAAGCAAACCAAATTTATTTAAATGACCTTGACCGGTCTCACTACTTAGACTTATTAGTCCAGTTACTTTTTACCGCTTGCTTGGTTATAATGTGATTCTACTTCACATTACATTTCTTGACCGTGATCGTGTTACATCATGTTTAATTTATATCAAAATTTCCTTTCCGAAATATCGCTTTTTGAATATAACGTCTTGCGCCAATCGGTGTCAAGACTTGAACCTTTCATGCTTAATATTCAATTTTCCTATCAGGATTCTCATTCGTAAAAACGTTATTTCTTACTAAAATCAAGGTTTTAGTTTAGGATCTTCTCTTTATCTTTCGTCAATTTTCCGTAATAGTACATTGACAGTCGGTAATTTATTCTTTTACAGTCTTAGTTTTATGCGGGGATTTTCAACTGGTTCTCTCGCTTTGTTAAGTAACCCGTAGGTTCTTTCACGTAGCCTCGTAGGCTATTTCCTTAGGTCTTCACCCCATTTTTACTGAAAACACTAAGGTTTATTTCCTTTTCTTTTCGTGACCCAAGGGTCATTCTGGTCCCGTAGACCTTAACACTGCGTTTAATCCCGTAGGTTATGATGATCCCGTAAATCATCTTTTATTTGTATCTACATTCAAATGTGTATATATATATTCATATATAGCTTCAAGGCATGTCTTGCTATGTTTAAAATCGTATATTTTCGCTTATGAGCTTTAGTTGACCTTGACCGTAGTCTAAGGCTTCATTTGTTTATTTCCGGGCGAAATTTTCTGACTTTGTCCTTACGTTTGACGTTTTACAAAAACGACCCGTTAAGGGACATATTCGCATTTTCCGGGTTCGAGTGTAAGTACACTACCTCCCAATGCTTGTCTAAATTATTTTACATGTTTGCGTTTTCTGGGTTCGAGTGTAAGTACACTCCCTCCCAATACTTGTCTAAATCATTTTACATGCTTGCGTTTTCTGGGTTCGAGTGTAAGTACACTCCCTCCCAATACTTGTCTAAATCATTTTACATGCTTGCGTTTTCTGGGTTCGAGTGTAAGTACACTCCCTCCCAATACTTGTCTAAATCAATTTACATGCTTGCGTTTTCTGGGTTCGAGTGTAAGTACACTCCCTCCCAATACTTGTCTAAATCAATTTACATGCTTCTTTGTCCCTTCACTCGGGCTCATTATCCTGATGTAATACGCTTCCGTCACTCGGTTGTGCGTTTACATTATTATCAAATATTTTACTTATCTGATTCATTTGGGTACTTTTTTAATTAGTCCCATTCACCCCGCCCTTACTACATCGGATGTAAACGTGTCCGCCATAAGAAGTTCATGGTATCATATGCCACTACTTACTTGGCCAGAGTAAGTGATTAACACATGACACACATGACCTTTTTATAGTTTTCACATCACACCCTACGTAAGTAATGCCTCTATTTGTTTCTCTTGGAAACACTATCCCGAATACATTTTCTATTCGGGTTTTTCCAAGTTTTTAATCTACATATGCAACTTCCAATTTCTACTTATTTGTTGCATATTACTATTTGTGCAATTATATTTAAAATGTGCACCTGGTAATGCTTGCCCCGACGGGCGTTTCTTGCCTTTAACCTTGTTCGCGGTCGTTACGCGATTTAGTCCATAGTGAGCATGCTCCTATCATCATACTTCGGACCGTTCCTCTATCATATCCTTAATTTGTTCAACTCTTGTCATCTTTAAATGCAAGTGTCCTTCAATCAAGATATTCACAAAAGTTAGTAATATCAACTTCAATAATCGCCTGTATTATAATACAAGGCTTTTTCTACTATACGCGTCAACGCGCGTATTTTTGTCAACTATATCAATCATTTAATTGGGGTAACGTGTATTACACGGTAACCCTATGTGTTGTCTACAACACTTTGGTACGCTAGACCATTAGCATACATGCACTTACCGGATTTGCGATCAAGCCTCGAACCGAACACCATTCTTTGTCAAGAGCATAAGGTTTAAGTCCAAGCATGGTTCCTCCCCACCATACTCGAATCTCTTAAACCAAGGCTCTGATACCAACTTGTAACACCGGTTCTTATAAATCAAGGTTTAACGTATATTTTGGGAAAATGATCATGTAATTTAGGATTACATATACATTGGAAATACGGGTTTACTAAAACTTTTACATATCACACGTTTTTCTACATAACGTGATCAGGTTAGTCGTTTAAAAATTTCAACGAGGCAATGTGCGGAAGCGTGTGTCTTAATCATGTTCGGTTCTTCGCGGAGCTTGATCGTCTTTCGGCATCCAAAATGTACCTACATTTCATAAACATGAAATGCTTAATCATGTTCGGTTCTTCGCGGAGCTTGATCGTCTTTCGGCATCCAAAATGTACCTACATTTCATAAACATGAAATGCTTTAGTCATACTAGGATTAAAACGTGTTTAAACGAGTCCGAGAAACAATTGATCACCAAAACAAAATTTTCAACCTGGCCTTCACCGTAACTTACGGTGGAACCGTAAGTTACGGTGGCCCCTGGTGACATGCCCCAATCGTAAAACAGAAGGGGGCTGCCGTAAGGCTTTTCAACTCCACCGTAACTTACGGTGGCGCCGTAAGTTACGGTGGCCCCTGCATTCCAGTTTTCCATTTTGCCGTTTATTGACACGAAAACTTTCGTATCTTTCAATCCGCTTATCCGTTTGACCTACCGTTTCTTCCTACGTGTTTGTAATGTGATTCTCCATCAAATGGATTTAAAATCCGACTTCCGGATTAACAAATTTATAGAGTTTTAAGCTTTTGGCTTAAACTAGAATTTACCCATTTTGACCCATTCATGTGTTTATCAAACAAACTTATTTGTTTGATCCCAAATTCTCGTGAACCTTTTAATTTCTATATCGCCTATCATATTTGGCTCAAACCACGGATTTCCTACTCATTTTAAACCCGCTTTCACTCAAGTGCTTATTTTGACCCGTTAAGGACATTTAAGCAACTTTTACGCATAACTCACACCCATTTCTTTCTAGTATTTTATTTCCACATTAGTTATCAAGTGACCTTCCATCACATCTATATTTGTGATGGTTTTAATGTGACGATCTATCTAATCCGAGTTTTACCCTTCGGATTATCAATTTACGGCAAAGACTCATATAGAGTCTTTTGACCAAGGATTTACATCTTACGCTACTAGACTTATTCTAAGTATTAACTTGATTATAAAACTCGTTTTCAAGCGACTTCTAAGAGTTGTTTGCTTAATTTTGCTTACAAGGGCGTTTTGGTCATTTTTAACCCTTCTTTTACAACGAAGGGCTTGCTTAAGCCATGTACACCCAAAATATCGTTTTTAACCAAATCTTATTTTCAAAACATTCTATCTATAATTTAAATCCTTCGGTTCACCTTTTTAGGTAACCGAATGTCTTTTTTTTTTTACTTTGCCTAACTCTCGTAGAACTTCAAGTTCTAATTTATGAGTTTATCTATAATACGTACCTGGCTCGGATCAACTTATTACCCGGTTTTAATACCTTGCTTTAAAATTGCTAATTAAGAACGATGCGGGTATCATTTGGATATCTATTCTTGTAAGCATATAACTCGACAAAAGAATCATTAGTCGATATTGTCAAAAGGTGATGTCTACACCTTTTGACCCGTTTGGCCGAAATGGTCGTTTATTTATGCGAGATGATATTTATTATCGTCTCATCTACATGACTCGTTCCGTTTAACACCGTACGGTCATTTTACTTATAAACCGTTTATTGCTTTCGACATAATATGACCAAATTATCGATTTACTTCTTTTTAACCATTATTATGGTTTCTTTCATCTTTGATTTTCTTGTTCCGTTCGACTACCCGACGGAACATCATATTTCAATTGTTTAGATATCTCATTCATAATTTATGTGATAAGAAAATATTCCACAATTTAAGACTAGTGTAAGCCATACTTACCTTGCATCCGAATTATGCTTTTCCGTCATTCTTGCTTCGTTTGACCCGCTTCCTTCCCCAAGCCTTCACCTAGCTTGCCAAGCGTCAAACTATCATTGTAATTGTAAGATGGTTAGGTTAGTCATAATCATTTACGACTATTCCATCCTACTCTTCTCATATCTAATTTACCATCCGATCATACACTTGGTCGATTTGACTTTTAAGGTCAATCGACTTATCAACTTATTCATTGCACATTTTCACTCTAATTTCAACACTTTAGTTTTCATTTAGGCATTTTAACAAACACCTAATGTGCATACATTGTTTTTTACACATTTTACAACTAGGTAACTTGATTTCAAGCATCTATATCACGATCTTAACGTCAATTCTTTTATATCATATAACAACCCATCTCAAGTCATGTATTTTCAACACTCAAACTTGCAAATTGTTCAAGTATCTTGTTTCTACTAGCAACTATGATGATTTTAAACATGTGTAAACCATCATCTTCACTACATAATCAAAACCCACTTAGCACATAATAGGTTAATTATCAAATCCCTAGTTTTAACACCAATTCTCCAAGTTTTCAACTAGGGTTTGTTTCTAAACAAGGATTTCAACATAATAGCACTCATAGATTCAATATTCATTCCAGAATTTCGATTTTGATTGTTCATCATAATCTCAAAGTATCACCAAATCTTAAAATTCGACATACCTTGTTATCCCCACGACTAGGTGATCATTTATATGTGTTCATGCATCCGATTCGGGCTAGATTTGATCTTCAATTTGTTAGTTTTGTTGAAGTTAGGGTTTGAGCTCCCTAAAGCTCTTCCTGGTCGATCCCCACACACGCACACACACTCTTGTGTGTGTGTTGTGTTTTGTTTTTAAGTTTTTAATTCCATTTTCAAGTTACCCGGCTTTGGTCACTCGTGTTTGGTTAGTTATTAAATAGGTCACAACCTAATTATTTTCGATAATATTCCTACTTATTAACTAGGTTTAATATTCCTAGTTAACTTAGCGGGTTCAGGAATATTTATGACTAAGTTTATTTTAAGTCCCGTTAGGTCGGGCCTTCTATAAACTTTATTTCCTCCAAAGCCTTATTCTACTTTTATTTAATATTAGGTTTATTTAATTAAAATCCTAATATTCACCGGGTTACTTTTACCACTGACGGTATTTTACCCGTCTTTTAGTATTAACGGGGGTTAATTACTAAACCCATTTTCGGGGTGTTACACTATGCTAATATAAACATTTATGCGGTATTGTGAAAATTCATACATCCAAGCCTTGCGATAGTCGGATAACCCTTTTAGTAAAGGTTATCAAAAAATGTATTCGGATTCGGTCATTCCTTCCATCCAAACAAACCCGAGATTACAGGAATGGGATTTGTCAAGTCCTATGGTACCACTACCTACTACCGAGCGGCATGATCGGTGTTAATGAATGTACATTGTCTCATTTAAACAAACCAAATGTCATACCAAAATGTAAGCATTTGATGAGTAAAATAATGTACTAAGTACGCACACAATGGGCATACATAGCATAAAATGTAATGTAATGTAATGTAAAATAATGTACTAAGTACGCACACAATGGGCATACATAGCATAAAATGTAATGTAAAATAATGTACTAAGTACGCACACAATGGGCATACATAGCATAAAATGTAATGTAAAGTAATGTACTAAGTACGCACACAATGGGCATACATAGCATAAAATGTAATGTAAAGTAATGTACTAAATACGCACACAATGGGCATACATAGCATAAAATGTAATGTAATGTAAAGTAATGTACTAAGTACGCACACAATGGGCATACATAGCATAAACTGTAATGTAAAGTAATGTACTATAAATGTACTAATGAACATAGCAAGTATATGATGTGAAAACAGGAAAGCATGAAAGTAACAAGTAGGCACATGTGTTCCACCCCAAAATGTTTGGAAAACAGTAAAAGAGGGGTATATGTACTCACTTGAGATTGCTTAGTAGTCCTTGAGTAACAACCAAACAATGCTAGAGATCACGGATATCAAACGGCACCTAATATAGGTAACTACATTAATAAACCGGACCTATAATCGGAAGATCGGATAGAATGAGGGCTCGTAAACCAAATGTGTATGGGAACTTATGTAGTATAGCTTAACAAAGCCTACATACTAAATGAAACCTAACCTAAGTGCTTACGACCCGTTTAGGTAGCTTATGCTACTTTAACGCGTCGTTCGCGTGAAACGAGTTCGGAACGCCTAACTAGCCCTATGATAAGTAAAATATGCCTTAACATGTCTAATATTGTTACCAAATCAGTTTTGATACCAAAAGTTATGTTACATATGCTTAAAATGAATTTTGGCGTAAAAAGGGTATTTTGGTCATTTACCTAAGGCATATAAACTACCTATCATACAACTAACTAAACGCCGTGACCATAAGGTATAACCTCGGAAGGTTATTCCCTATATACTATGTTCACCTAATGTGCTTGGTCGGATCCTAATGATCGACCAAACGGGTCGGGTTCGAAAGTATAAGCGATTGTTTAGATCGCTTACCTTACGACCCTATATAAGCACTAAACTAAAAGTGACGAGCTAAGCATGTTAAAACATGATTAACTAAGTTTTAGAAAACTGGTTTGGTATCAAAACAAACGGTTTTGATACCCAAGAGTAGTTTGGTTACAAAATACGCACGAATGCACATTTTGGCCGAAACTACGACTCGTCACTGAGCCTAGATAACGTGGTAATCAGTAGGTATAGTCACTAAGGACTATGACCATCGTGATTACGCTCACGTTATGAAGTTCAAACGAACTTCGCATTGACCATAAACTGGTCAATGCAGAAAGTCAAACAAAGTTTGACTTTCGGACTCAAAAAGCGATAAAAGAACAAAGGAACACTTACAAAGGGTCCCCGCAAGATTTGATTCCAAGTAATCTCAGGTAGGAAGTGAGAAATCACAACCACTTAGAGAAAAACTCAGATCAAATGTGGGTTTGCAAGGAGTGGGGGTTGGGTATTTATAGTTTTTGGAGATCCGTTAAGATCGTTTCTTGAATATCGTGCCTTGATCTCACCCGTACACTTGTCGGAATGTTATGGTAACTCATTTTGCCCCCACCACAAGAGTTTGACATGTGGCATTGGCCTTTGGGGGGGTTGAAAGGCTGGAAACAGGCTGTTAAAAACAAGTTGCTGCATCTGGCCCCTGCTTACGGACCTAAACATTATTAGTGTTGAGGTCCGTAAGGACCTTGCAGACCAGAAAGTTTGAAAAATGGCAGAACAGGCCCCTGCAGCTCCAAACTTGGTTTTTGATGCATTTTTGACACGTTTAAGCCCCGTTAACCCCATTTCAAAGCTCTAAAATGAAGTTAAGGTATAGGGAACTTAAAATGTGCTCAAAAATATCTAGGATGTCGGTTTGTTTGGTCGTACGGTTGCGATGTTCGCTTAATTACGACTGAATGCGCATAAGTGCGAAAAACGATCCAAATTGCGCGACGAATGGATTTTTCTCATGCCAAACACTACAATAAAATATTTTAGTGCTTACATAAATTTTTGGATGTCCGGATGTATTCAGAACGTAAGTTATGCGCGAAAGTGCAAACTTATGCACTTTTTGACGCTTTTAGTCCCTGAATGATCCAGAAGTTTATTTTAGCACACCGAACCCCTCATAGCCTATTTCTAAGCTATATAAAGGGTATTTAAGGTGTGTTTAACTTATGGTCATGTTCCGGAATGTCTGTTACAGTTCAAATCGGCATACTTTCGCAGTTTGTCGAATTTAGTCCCTGTAAGCGATTAAACTTGATTTTGCCATACCAAAGCCTTCGAAACTTATTTATAAGTTATGTAAAGGTTATTTAAGGTATGTTAAGCCTATTTCACTATTCCGGAGTGTTCGTTACATTAAACTGGTTATATTTACGCATCAGTGCGCGTATAACCTTCTAGAAAGCGATTTAGAGCCTGAAATAGAACAAGAATTGATATGTGCAAATGATACACATATTTGTACAAATCCCAAGTATGAAATACAATATTTCATTGGTTTGGTATTTGTTTGATGGTCGCAGTGACCCAGGTGTCACACATGTAAGTCGCCATACGCGCATGCTCTTTTACATACGAGCACGTAAGTCGCCACACGCGCATGCTCCTTTATATATGAGCGAGCACACATGCGCTAGCTGTCGCATGCTCCTCTACATACGAGCACGTAAGTCGCCATACGCGCATGCTACTTTACATACGAGCACGCTAGTCTCCATGCAAGACAGCTGCTTTACATATGAGCACGTAAGTCGCCATACGCGCAGGCTCCTTTACTTATGAGCACGTAAGTCGCCATACGCGCTTGCTCTTTTACATACGAGCACGTAAGTCGCCACGCGCGCATGCTCCTTTAATTACAAGCGAGCACACATGCGCTAGCTGTCGCATGCTCCTCTACATACGAGCATGCAAGTCGCCATACGCGCATGCTCCTTTACATACGAGCACGCTAGTCTACGTGCTAGACTGCTCCTCTACATGTGAGCACGTAAGTCGCCATATGCGCATGCTCCTTTACTTATGAGCACGTAAGTCGCTGGCAGGCGCATGCTCTTCTACATACGAGCACGCAGGTATCCATACGAGTCTGCTGCTCTACATACGCACATCTTAGTCTCCATGCGAGCCTGCTGCTCCACATACGAACGCGTAAATCGTCAGACGCGCATACTCCTTACATAAAAGCACGCCAGTGTCCATGAGAGTCTACTACTCTACATACGAGCACGAAAGTCACTATACGCTCATGCTACATTACTTATGAGCACGTAAGTTGCCCACGCGCGTGAATGCTCCTTTACTTCAAGCACGTATGTCGCCAACGCGCGCATTCTGCTTTACATACGAGCGCGTAAGTCGCCCACGCGCGTATTCTTAGTTACTTATAAAATATAAACTGCACTACAAATGCACGCACCACTTTGGGTATACGCAAAAACACATTGGCTTCCACATCATTACCCTGACACGACTTTACGCCAATTCTCATTCGCGATAACCTGCACAAAGTGGATTAACACGTGCAAATATTGTAGACAACAATTTATAAAGATTTAAACACCAGGTATACGTTTTCCTCAAGGCTTGAGAGACGCACACTCGAAGATCATCCGAAGGGAAGGCACTCATCTAGTCCAGAATTCCACCCACTTGCCATTCGCGCATGGGAGCAACACTGGACTGGGGGACCTGAAGGGCTATGGTCCCAAATGCTGCATAAGTCATACGCGCGTTGGGCCCTAACCACACTCAACCGCCAAAACTCAGCCTGTTCCAAGACTCACGCACGAGACCTAACACGTACGCGCAACCTTGACCATGGTAATGCGCCAATACAAATGACAACTGACTGCAACCAATCAGTGTGTGCCAGGTTTGTACAACCAATTTCCACGATGAACAATCTTGGGATATTCTGTAACAACTCTCACTAAAAAGTCCTAATTATTACTTTAATTGCTCATTAGGAAACCCTAATTGAGACACCCAAGTGATTCCGCACAAACCCTAAAATTTTCAGAATAATCGGAATCAGGATTAGGGCCCCTAAAACTAAGGGGGGATAAACCCTAATGGACGATTATCCTCAAATCAGCGTTGTCACATAACTGAAATGTGAAATTGTAGAGTCAGCTGAGCTAGTCCCAATCGTGGCTACCCTATAGGCTAGTTTTATGCCTTACGGACCGTAACAAATGGGTCTTACGGTGCGCAAGGACTCTTACGGACCGTAACGCTGGGAATGTTACGGTGCGTAAGCTAGTCGAAATTTCAGCTATAAATAGAGGACTGTGGCACTCGAATTCTGAACATCCAACGTCGAAAGAATTCACAAAATACACTGAGATACGAACTGAATACTCCCAATTTCACCCCCGGGTCTCGAAATTCTGCCGCAAAACAGGGTATTAGCACAATCGCTGCTACAATTCATTTTCCGAAGATCAATATATCCAATGGATGTTTAAGTGCCACCCACATTAGGGTTATACTTTGTCGTTCGTCGTTAATTCGATGGATGAAGTATCGCACTTTGTCGTTCGTTGTGAGAATTTGATCTCGTGAGTTATCGTAAATGCTGGATTGATTACTAACCCAGTTTTGTGTGCATTGTATTTAAATTAGGTTAACAAGGCTAATTCATAGACTAGACTCTGTCCGTATTAAATCAGCAATGTGAGTCATTCTCTCTTTTTATCAAATTTGTTTATAAAAGCATGTTATTTTCAAAGTTATAATTACGGGGATTAAGTCTTTGTAATCACCAAGTTACAGCCGGTATGTGGGGTTTTGTATACATTACTTGATAATCGTCACCATTGGGGTAGCCAATTGGGGGATATGACCATAGTCACAGATTCGGTCGAGTGACAAATACCGTGGGTAGTTGGTCTGATATCAGAAATATTGTAATCGCTCTTAATACTGTAAATTATAACAAATGTGTCATTTTAGTAAAATAGAATGATTCACTCAGTATTTCCCGTTGACAAAATCTTTTTCAAACATGTTTCAGGTGATCTGTTGTAATTCAGGAAAAGTGCTGGGGAGCATTTCAAGCTTAAGATAGTGGCTCATTATAAAATAAGGAAATAAGTTTTGTAATATCATGATTTCATAGTAAAAACATAGTATTGTAAATTATCGGGGTTTTATCCCGAATTGTGAAATAAAATAAATCGGGAAAATTTTAGCTTTAAACGATCCTGTTAAATAAACTTCCGCTGTTAAACTCAACTAAATAAATACCACGGGATTTCTGTCCCGCGGCTCCTGAAACGGGTCAAACCGGGTCGAGGGCCGTGACAGAAAAAGGTGGTATCAGAGCCACTGGGTTAAGCTAATTAAGTATTTAGAAATACTTAATTTTTCCTGATTACTATTATGTGATTATGTGTGTTATTAACTGATTATTTGTTAGTTACAGTATGGGTAAGCAAAAGCTGTCAAGCATCTATCTTAAATTAGATAGATCATCCAATGAGAAGGGAAGTTCATCCCGAACCAAATCCTCGAATCAGGCTGAAATTCCTGAAGAAGGAATATTTGTGCGAAAGGCACAATACGAGGAATCACTTTCTCCTAGAAGGAGGGAGATGATTATTAAGAAAAGTAAAGAGAAAATTCGTGAAAAGAATATTAAACGGGAAACCCAGGAATTAATTGATAAATCACCTTGGGAAGATAAGCTAGATGAAAAATGGGCAAATTTATATATGCTAGCCACAATAGCAGAAAATATAAATCTTTAGATATTTTAAAGTTTAGTACTTTACCCTTACAATCTAGAAACCCTGTGCAATAAATAAAATTTCAAAACCTAAGTGTGTTTTCCAGTTATCTTTGTAATAAATTAGTACACAATATGTAAATAAATTAAACGGTTATTTATAAATTTTAACTTAGTATTTATGCATTTTTGCATATATGCTACATCAGCATGAGTGGGATATCTGAAGTCTTTCAGAACCTTAATCTTTACCCAGTGAATATTGAAGTTTCCAAAGAATTTACTGGATACTTTCTTGATATAGAACAACCGGTAGAATTCAAGGTTCCACCTGTGAACAAGCCAAAACAAAAGAAAAGAAAGAATTACGTGTGGGGAAGTCGTATACGTAAGAAAAAGCCAGCTACAAAACTTCCCAAAATAAATAATCCTTTGAAAAAGGGAAAAGAAATTATAACCGGAGAAAGTTCGAAACAGCAGGAAATGGAAACTGAAAACAAGGAAGAGGTTAAGGAGATAGGAATGCAGATGGAGGAAGGTCCTAAAGAAATAGTAATGGAAGTTGGGCAAGGCTCTAGACCAACTCAGATAGAAATCGGAGAGAGATCCAATCCAAACCAGGAAAGGACTTTTCAAGATGAGATAGATTTCCTATTGGCAAGCTGTGAAACTATTCAGCCTGTCAATAATAATATTTTTACTTATCCTCTTGAAAACCAACTCCCTATGAATTGGGAACCAGTAATCCCAGACCCAATAGTCCACTCCCAACCCATAGGAATGGACGAATGGTGGACGAACGATTGGCAATTTCAAAATATTGTCAACGATCCTTACTCTTTTCTTCCACAATTCGATCCAGAACCCCTACCTAATCCACCCATGAGTAATGAAAACATGGCTGAACTTCGCCACTTTGGTGAAGAGTTGTTTGATGCGGGAACTAGAATCAGGGAAATAGGGGGACAAATTGCCTGGAAGTACGATGAGAGGGAACTGCGTTTTTAGAACGGCAAGTGACGAGAGATAGTACGATGGTAAAATGGTAGTTGTATAATAGTAATAGTAAAGTTAGTCTGTAAATAACGAATAAAACTCTGTAAGATATTGGTGTGTAGGGATGCATACTATACTAGATATAAAATGAAATCGAGAAATCGATTGTTTTGACTATACTTGTATTGTAAAATTTTCTGATTATTTGTTATTTAGCAGATACTAATAAAAATTTATATATACATTATCAGATGGCAAACAGTGGTAATGAACCTATAAATGAAGTTAATCAGTCTGAGCAACATTCCAGAGATCAATATATGACTCGGCAAGATATCGAAAACATTGTTGCTCAAGGGATAGCCAATGCTATTCCAGCATTCGTTGCTGCTATAAAGAATCCAATCGAACCACAACAAATTGTCCATAGTAAACAGATTACTGAAGATAACTTCAGTAATAGTGTAAATGGAGGCAATAATCATGTTAATCATAATAGGGAACCACATCAAGCTCCATTACCCAAGAAAATGAAAACTGCAACGCCTGGTTGCACTTTCAAAGAATTCCTTGCTTGTAAACCCACTGAATTTGCAGGCAATGAAGGAGCAACTGCATCACTGCGTTGGTTAGAGAAAACCGAAGCAGTCATTGCAATAAGTAAATGTGGTAAAAATGATCAGGTCATGTACGCATCAAATCTCTTCAAAGAAGGAGCACTCGAATGGTGGAACACTGTGTTACAATCAAAAGGAAGAGTAATAGCTTATGCTATGACTTGGGAAGAATTTAAGGGTTTGGTGGAAAGAAAATTCTGTCCCGAATATGAAAAGGAACAGATGGCAAATAAATTTCTAACTCATCGGATGATGAGTGTAGATTGTCGCGGTTATACCTCGACATTCTTTGAATATGCTAGAGTGGTACCAACACTGGCTTCGCCAGAACCGGTACTCATTTCTCGCTATATTTGGGGGCTAATTAGCGAAATCCGCAATATTGTTAAAGCTGCGAGACCTCGCACTATTGACGATGCGGTAGAATTAGCTAATACTCTAACCGATGAACTGGTGCGCACAAGAGATGAAAATAGGAAAAAGGAACTAGCTCAGAAAATTACCCAAGGATTTCGTGTGGATAATAATAACAGCTTCAAGAGAAAGGGAACAGGGCAATCTCCAGCTTCGTCATTCTGCAGGAAATGCAAAAAGAAACATTATGGAAGATGCGATATCACTTGCAATTTTTGCAAAACTGTAGGACATCGTGAAGAAAACTGCAAAAAGAAGACAGTAATCTGTTTTAACTGTGGAGAAGCGGGGCATTATAAAACAGAATTTCCTAAATTGATTAAACCAGTAGATAACAAACCCAAGGCGACCGAAGGAACTACTAAGAAGAATGCCAGGGCATTTCAGCTGACCACTCAAGAAGCAGAACTCATTCCGGATGTGATAGCGGGTACGTTCCTAGTTCACAACGTGTACGCAAAAGTATTATTTGACTCTGGTGCAAACCAAAGTTTTATAAATACTTCATTCTGCCAAGCTCTTAGTTTACCTTTAACCAATATTAGGCAGATTTTTACAGTTGAAACAGCAGACGGAAGTTCAGTTAAAATAGATAAAGTTTTGCAAGAAGGAAACATAGAACTTTTAGGACATAAATTCTCTGCAAAACTATTGCCAATGAATTTAGCTGAATTTGATGTTGTATTAGGAATGGATTGGTTAGTAGCCAACCATGCTAGAATCCTTTGTGATCAGAATTCCATAGAAATTCAATCACCCACCGGAAAAGTGATTAGGATTACAGGAGATAAACCACGTAAGCCCATGAAGTTCATATCAGTAATGAAAGTTGCTAATTATGAACGAAAACAAGGAATAGTGTATATGATTTCGGTAATCATTAGCACTAAGGATAAAGATCTTAAGGAAATACCAGTAGTCTCAGAATATCCTGATGTATTTCCAGAAGATTTACCGGGATTACCTCCAGACAGGGAAGTAGAATTTAGAATTCATCTAATACCTGGAACTACACCGATAGCTAAGGCACCATATCGGTTAGCTCCTACTGAAATGTTAGAACTAAAGAAGCAATTAGATGAATTACTAAGTAAAGGATTCATACAACCTAGCTCATCCCCTTGGGGAGCGCCAGTGTTGTTTGTGAAGAAAAAGGACGGTTCAATGAGAATGTGTATTGATTATAGAGAATTGAATAAAGTCACAATTAAGAATCGATACCCATTACCTAGGATTGACGATCTATTTGATCAACTGCAAGGGGCTAGATATTTTTCTAAGATAGATTTACGCTCCGGATATCATCAATTGAAGGCAGAAGAAGAAGACATACCTAAAACTGCTTTTAGAACTAGGTATGGTCATTACGAGTTTACAGTCATGCCCTTCGGATTAACAAATGCACCTGCAGCATTTATGGACATGATGAATAGGATCTGTAAACCGTACTTGGATAAATTTGTAATTGTTTTCATAGACGATATACTTATTTATTCCAAAAGTCAGACAGAGCATTGTGAACATCTTCATGCACTCTTAACTTTGTTAAGAAAGGAAAAACTTTATGCCAAATTCTCGAAGTCTGAATTTTGGTTACAAGAAGTGCAATTCTTAGGACACATGGTGAATCACGAAGGTATTCACGTAGATCCTGCTAAGATAGAGGCAATTACCAAGTGGAAAGTTCCACAAACAGCAATGGAAATAAGAAGTTTTATAGGATTAGCTGGGTATTATAGACGGTTTATTAAGGATTTTTCCAAGATAGCTGTACCATTAACTAAGCTAACCTGTAAAGCCACCAAGTTTGAATGGGGACCCAAACAAGAAGAAGCTTTTAGAATTTTGAAACAGAAATTAACCCATGCACCAATCTTAGCCTTACCAGAAGGAACTGAAGATTTTGAAGTATATTGTGATGCTTCAAAATTAGGATTTGGATGTGTGCTTATGCAACGCAAGAAGGTAATTGCGTACGCATCAAGGCAATTGAAAAAGCACGAAGAAAACTATACGACTCATGATTTAGAATTAGGAGCCGTAATTTTTGCCCTTAAGATTTGGAGACATTATCTGTACGGAAGTAAGTTTACTATCTATACAGATCATAAAAGTTTAAGATATATATTTGGGCAAAAAGAGTTAAACATGAGGCAAAGGAGATGGATGGAAATCCTAAGTGACTACGACTGTGATATTCAGTATCATGAAGGAAAGGCAAATGTTGTTGCAGATGCCTTAAATTTACAAATAGATTTAATGGAACAATTGAAGAATGTTCAAACTACAGCAATCAAGGATGATGCTGAAGGAATGAAAGGAAGAATCAAAGAATTAGAGCAAGGAGCAGATGGAATTTGGAGATTCCACAAAAGTAGAATTTGGGTACCTAAGCAGGGAGACTTAAGAGCTAAGATTTTAGAAGAAGCTCATAAATCTAGGTACACTATGCACCCAGGAAACAATAAGATGTACCAAGATTTAAGAAAGAACTTTTGGTGGATAGGAATGAAAAAGGACATAGCAAGATATGTTTCTAAATGTCTTACTTGTTCACAAGTTAAGGCAGAACATCAGAAACCTTCAGGACTACTACAACAGTTAGAGATGCCAGTGTGGAAATGGGAACTTATAACAATGGATTTTGTTACTAAGTTACCCAAAACCAGAAAAGGTAATGATGCGATTTGGGTAATTGTGGATCGATTAACCAAATCTGCTCACTTTCTACCTATGAAAGAAACCTTTAGTATGGAAAGAATGGCTAAATTGTATGTAGATGAAGTTGTATCCTTACATGGAGTTCCACTCTCCATTGTTTCGGATAGGGATAGTCGTTTTACTTCCCATTTCTGGAAAAGTTTCCAGCAAGCTATGGGAACTCGATTAAATTTGAGCACTGCATATCATCCCCAAACAGACGGACAAAGTGAAAGGACAATCCAAACTCTAGAAGACATGCTTCGAGCATGTGTAATAGACTTTGGTGGAAGTTGGGATGATCATTTACCATTAATTGAATTCTCCTATAACAATAGCTATCACTCAAGCATTGAAACTGCTCCATTTGAAGCACTGTATGGAAGAAAGTGCAGAACTCCAGTTTGTTGGGCAGAAATAGGAGAAAATCAATTGTCAGGTCCTGAAATTGTGCAAGAAACGACTGATAAGATTACTCAAATCAAGGAAAGACTGAAGACGGCTCGAGATCGCCAGAAGAGTTATGCAGACAATAGATGCAAGCCGTTAGAATTCCAAGTTGGAGACAGAGTATTGTTGAAAGTTTCTCCTTGGAAAGGAGTTGTGAGATTCGGTAAGAAAGGAAAGTTAAGTCCAAGGTACGTAGGACCATTTTCAGTGATCCAACGTATAGGACCAGTCGCTTATCGTTTACGATTACCAGAAGAATTAGCTGGAGTACATGATGTATTTCATGTATCCAATCTCAAGAAATGTTTATCAGATGAATCACTGGTAGTACCTCTTCGAGATATAGAAGTAAACGAAAAGCTGAAATTTGTTGAGAAACCTCTTCAAATTGAGGATCGAAAGATCAAGTTTCTCAAACACAAACGACTAGTTTTAGTCAAAGTAAAGTGGGATTCAAAGAGAGGAGCTGAATACACTTGGGAGCTGGAATCAGAAATGAAGCGAAAATATCCACATTTATTCCAGTAAATCTCGAAAACGAGATTTTTATTAAGGTAGGGAGAATGTAACAACTCTCACTAAAAAGTCCTAATTATTACTTTAATTTCTCATTAGGAAACCCTAATTGAGACACCCAAGTGATTCCGCACAAACCCTATAATTTTCAGAATAATCGGAATCAGGATTAGGGCCCCTAAAACTAAGGGGGGATAAACCCTAATGGACGATTATCCTCAAATCAGCGTTGTCACATAACTGAAATGTGAAATTGTAGAGTCAGCTGAGCTAGTCCCAATCGTGGCTACCCTATAGGCTAGTTTTATGCCTTACGGACCGTAACAAATGGGTCTTACGGTGCGCAAGGACTCTTACGGACCGTAACGCTGGGAATGTTACGGTGCGTAAGCTAGTCGAAATTTCAGCTATAAATAGAGGACTGTGGCACTCGAATTCTGAACATCCAACGTCGAAAGAATTCACAAAATACACTGAGATACGAACTGAATACTCCCAATTTCACCCCCGGGTCTCGAAATTCTGCCGCAAAACAGGGTATTAGCACAATCGCTGCTACGATTCATTTTCCGAAGATCAATATATCCAATGGATGTTTAAGTGCTGCCCACATTAGGGTTATACTTTGTCGTTCGTCGTTAATTCGATGGATGAAGTATCGCACTTTGTCGTTCGTTGTGAGAATTTGATCTCGTGAGTTATCGTAAATGCTGGATTGATTACTAACCCAGTTTTGTGTGCATTGTATTTAAATTAGGTTAACAAGGCTAATTCATAGACTAGACTCTGTCCGTATTAAATCAGCAATGTGAGTCATTCTCTCTTTTTATCAAATTTGTTTATAAAAGCATGTTATTTTCAAAGTTATAATTACGGGGATTAAGTCTTTGTAATCACCAAGTTACAGCCGGTATGTGGGGTTTTGTATACATTACTTGATAATCGTCACCATTGGGACAGCCAATTGGGGGATATGACCATAGTCACAGATTCGGTCGAGTGACAAATACCGTGGGTAGTTGGTCTGATATCAGAAATATTGTAATCGCTCTTAATACTGTAAATTATAACAAATGTGTCATTTTAGTAAAATAGAATGATTCACTCAGTATTTCCCGCTGACAAAACCTTTTTCAAACATGTTTCAGGTGATCTGTTGTAATTCAGGAAAAGTGCTGGGGAGCATTTCAAGCTTAAGATAGTGGCTCATTATAAAATAAGGAAATAAGTTTTGTAATATCACGATTTCATAGTAAAAACATAGTATTGTAAATTATCGGGGTTTTATCCCGAATTGTGAAATAAAATAAATCGGGAAAATTTTAGCTTTAAACGATCCTGTTAAATAAACTTCCGCTGTTAAACTCAACTAAATAAATACCACGGGATTTCTGTCCCGCGACTCCTGAAACGGGTCAAACCGGGTCGAGGGCCGTGACAGAAAAAGGTGGTATCAGAGCCACTGGGTTAAGCTAATTAAGTATTTAGAAATACTTAATTTTTCCTGATTACTATTATGTGATTATGTGTGTTATTAACTGATTATTTGTTAGTTACAGTATGGGTAAGCAAAAGCTGTCAAGCATCTATCTTAAATTAGATAGATCATCCAATGAGAAGGGAAGTTCATCCCGAACCAAATCCTCGAATCAGGCTGAAATTCCTGAAGAAGGAATATTTGTGCGAAAGGCACAATACGAGGAATCACTTTCTCCTAGAAGGAGGGAGATGATTATTAAGAAAAGTAAAGAGAAAATTCGAGAAAAGAATATTAAACGGGAAACCCAGGAATTAATTGATAAATCACCTTGGGAAGATAAGCTAGATGAAAAAATGGGCAAATTTATATATGCTAGCCACAGTAGCAGAAAATATAAATCTTTAGATATTTTAAAGTTTAGTACTTTACCCTTACAATCTAGAAACCCTGTGCAATAAATAAAATTTCAAAACCTAAGTGTGTTTTCCAGTTATCTTTGTAATAAATTAGTACACAGTAGTGTTTCAGACATCACGTGATACTGCTCGGCCCAAATTTAAATTTGAGTTTTGATTATCTCGAGATATGCGGCATTATTAAAACAATTACATTTTGTTTGTTTCTAGTTCACGTGAACCTTTGAGTCAATATTCAAAGACAGATTTAGGGCATGTTTGGATGGGCTTCTCAAAACAACTTATTGGCTTATTGACTTATCAAGAAGCCAATAAGTTGTTTTTGTGTTTGGATAGACTAAAAGGACTTTTGGAAATAGCTTTTTGCAAAGAAGGAAAATGAGATTTTGAAAAGCCAAGATTTCATGACTTTTGGATCCAAAAGTGACTTTTCAAAAATGAAATTACTAAATTACCCCTTCTTTACCCCCTTATATCTAAAAGAATGCCCATTTTAGTCATTTTACACCAATAAGCTAATCCAAACACTTTTTTTAAAAACTCCTTTTCAAAAAGTCCTTTTCCCAAAAGTCATTTTCCCAAAAGTCCTTTTTAACTCTAATAAGCTTAGCCAAACATGCCCTTAGTGGACCAATAAAATAAGATTGGCGGTTCATATGTGAGTTTATTGCGGTTCAATTGAAATCAAATATTCATTGTGGTGATCACATGTTCTAGTGAGAGTTACATTGATGCATTAAATGTTCATGTTGACAATCAGTCAAATTCACATGCATCGGAGTAAATGAATAGCACACAAAGAATCATTCAAAGAAGGAGTTTTTTCCTAAACTAGTGTTGGTGGAAAAACTATTTACCAAAATGGTGTTCCTTGAAAACTATTTACCAAAATGGTGTTCCTTATATCTTTTGTATTTGTCTTTTCCTTTTTAACCAACTTACTAAACTTTGTTTATATTTTTATTAAATTAATCAAATATCTATTTATTTATACTTTAATTAGTTATATTTTTTTTTCAATCAATCTAATATTTTTGTATTTTTTTTATTTTTCCGATCAAACTCTTTATACTTTTTCAGCAATAATCTTTTTTAATCAACAGACACTAGCCTTTTAAGTGAGTCAACAATCAATACCAGATATTAATTTGTAGTAAATAACCGTTAACTAAACAAACAGAAGTCAAAAATAAAAGAAGCTTGTAATTAGGCAAGAACAAAAGGTAATCCACCATGAATCGGGAGGTCATCGACCAAGAGCAGAAGCTATTCACAATGGGTATAAATTATTATGATGTTATTGAATAAAAATATAGTGTTAGGAATTTATATTTTTTATTGACATTACGAATATCAACCTATATTACTCAACAGCTCTTTGATTTTTCCCTATACAATTAACTCATGATCAATTTCTTTATATTTATATTACATTTTCTTAGTGCTTTTATATTACACAATATTGGTTTTTCAAGTTTCAGTTTAAAAAAGAAAACAAAACAAGACTTATATGTTTTTGTAGTGGATATATGTGCAAGGTTTTTTTTTTCGATTTTATTGCTCACTCTATAAAAATATATTATAAATAATAAATAGTGTCAACGAACGGTTCATTGATTATCCATTCATTTAAAGACCTAGTGTTGATCGAAGAAAAGAAGAACTATTGCTAAAAAAGGTATAAAAAGTTGATTGGCAAAATCAAAGAAATAAAAAAAATATTAGATTGATTGAAAAAATATGAATAATTAAAGAATAAAAAATAGATATTTCATTAATTTAATAGAAATATAAAGAATGTTATATGTTGGTTAAAATGGAAAAGACAAATACAAAAGATATAAGGAACACTATTTTGGTAAATAGATTTCAAGGAACACCATTTTGGGAAATAGTTTTCCCACCAACACTAGTTTAGTAAAAAACTCTTCAAAGAAGACAAAGTTCAGAAGGTGTATTGAAAGCACATGTTTTTTTAAAGGTAAACTTCATTAACAGAAAAACGACGATCCAAGCTGGGCGCCAAAAAACAACTACAAAATTACATATTTATAAACGAACTCCAATCCCTTCACTCTAAACCTTTATACCTCGATTTATTAGAGAACCAAAGAAAACTTAAAGCCTTAATTTCGCTAATAATACTTTCAATTCTAACCGGCGCATTCGAAAATTTGACATTATTCTTAGCTCGCCAAATGCTCCAGCAAGTAATCATAATGATGCCATGAACCGCATCCTTTTTCTTCTCCGACAACCCGAGATCTTTGTGAAAAGAGAAGAGATCACGAAGAGAAAAAGCGAAGATGCTGGGGATATTGCACCAAGTACTTACACCACTCCAAACAGTCAACGCGATGAAGCAAGCAATGAATAAGTGATCGGCCGATTCGTCATCAGAATGACAAAGGGGGCACGCCATATCGCTAATACCCACATTTCTTTTCCTTAACGCTTCGGCAGTGGCCACTTTATTCATCTCCAACCTCCAGGCGTGGATGTTAACTTTGGCAGGAATCCAATAACACCAATCCAAAACAAAGCTGTCTTCCTGCATTTGATCCCCATTCAGCAATTTTTTAACCGCTTTGACCGAGAAAGACCCATCCGAGACTGAGGTCCACTTCCACCGGGCCTTACCAGACGATAAGTGGACATTATTAAGCAGGCCCATAAGCTGATCAAGCCTGGAACGCAGAACACAGTCCGACATATCCGAAATCCAGCTCCAAGAATACCGGCCACCACTACATTGAATATTGAACCTTTTGGCAACCGAGGCCCTTTTATCAGCTTCTTTACTAACTAAATCTCGAAATACCATCTTGAGTAGTTCATCAAAAAGGCAAGAATCAAGCCAAAATGCCACGTCCTAGCCGTTTCCGATAGTTCCTCTCATGAAGTACCCTAAAGGACGGCCATCCACCTTTGTGTTAACAAAATTCTTAGCTATATTGTTCCAAACTTCAGGAAGAGATTTTTTAAAAGGAATACATTCCCATCCCGTCCTACTTGAATGAAGAGCATCGATAACTTTTTTCCATAAGTTACTATCTTCCGTCTTGTATCTCCATCCCCATTTTGCTAGTAAAGACTTGTTTACCACTTCTAATTTACTTAAGCCCAAACCTCCATTTTTTTATGACAAGTTACCTTATCCCATGCTACCCAATGCATCTTTTTTTCTTCCGCGGATCCGCCCCATAAAAACTTCTATTATCATGGCTTCTAAATCTGAGATGATCTTCTTAGGAGCTTTATAAAGAGAAAAATAATAAGATAGGAGACTTTCCATGACCGATTTAATTAACACCACTCTACCCCCAATCGAGAGAATGTGAGATTTCCATTTAGAAAGACGAGCCCGAAAACTCTCGATGACCGGGTGCCAGTTTGAGACCCTATTCATGTTAGCTCCAACTTTGAGCCCAAAGTATTTGAAAGGAGGACAATCATGTTTACACCCAACTACATTCGCCATCTCCCCTATTTCTGTAACAATCCTAGCTAAACAGACACCCTCGATTATTTTTCCCGACACCTAATATATTTTAAAATATTCATATATGTCTTTAAATACACCCCGTATGTTAAAACCGAGCCCGAAATACAATATAGCATTAAAAATAAATTAAAAATCTGAAACTTAAGTTGAGGCGGGCCGCGTAGAACCCACCCCAACCTTCACGCGGGCCGCGACAGGGTGAAAAGTGGCGCAACCCTGGGCCTCCACGTGGCCCAACACATGTCGAGCCTACTCGCTGATCCAGATGGGCTACGCTTTGACCGGGGTTTGACGCGGGCCGCGTAGACCTTTGTCTACGCTTACGCGGGCCGCGTAAAAACTGAAATCAGGCCCTATATAAAGGAGCCATCGGATCTCAGTCGAATTCGCTCAAATTTTCTTTCTTAATCTCAATTTCTGAATAGTAGAGATAATACGCGGGTATTATACCCCCTAAATAGCGAGGTTCTGCTACGATGTAAGTATCATAACCCCTGGAGATGTATTAGATACTCTGCTCGATTGATCTAGGGTTCCGTAACGGCTGTCGTGGTTCTACCCGACGTAGTCGTTGGAATGCCGTCTCGGGGAGGGTATTACTAATGTTAAATTGGGTTATTATACTAACACACGTGTATTTGTGTAATTTATAGATTGTCATCAGGAAACCCTTACAGATAATCTAAGACAGGAAAGTGAGTAATCCTCTTTTTGTTAAATGTTTTACAAAACCTCATTTAATTAATTATACAATAAACAGTTATTGAGTATTTGTAAGGATACAATTATCGTCGGTAAATTTGGGGTTTTGTATACAAAATTTGTTACCACCTGGTAAAGGAGTAACATGACCATAAGTCGGAACGACATTACCGTGTGGTGGTAATTGATATGACTTGGAAACAAATGTAATTGCGGATGCGCCCTCAGTACTGTAAAATGATTGTTATTTAAACTTAATTAAACTGGGATTCACTCACCAGTATTTCCCACTGACAAAATGTTTTTAAAACGCGTTTCAGGTAACAAAATGTGAAAGCCAAATTGAAGCCAGCTGGACAGCACTGAAGGCTTGGAAAAGTGGCAATAAAGTTACCTAAAAGAAATAGATGTTTTTCTTAAATAAAAATAGGATTTATTCCTATGAAATGTGTGTACTGAAAACTTGGGTTTTATCCATGCGTTTAATGTTATGAAAATGTGGTATTTTACTCTGATAAAATATTTCCTAACTACGGTCCTGATGAAAGATTCTGCTGCCAAATTAGATAATAACGTGATACCACCAAAACTGGCACGCGGCCGCCCGTTCCCGGGAATTAAGGATCGGGGGTTGCGACAGAAGGTGGTATCAGAGCTATGCCACTGATTCAGCCACAGAAGTGTTCGGCTGACATCAAAATTCAAAGTGTTAGGAAATAAATAACGGGAATACATGTATAATTGTATTTTCTTGTTATGTGTTATCTGACTATTTGTTAGTTTACAGTATGAGCGACCAAGGACCATCTGACGCGTATCGTCAATTGTCTGGTTCGCCTAGCAGCGAAGGTGCCTCTTCTCAGCCTGCCCTCTCAGGGTACTCTACTGATACAGAAGAAGGAATATTCGTATTTAAGGCTCAATCTGAAGAGCCATTTCCTCAGAAAAAGAGGGGATGGTTCAGTAGGGGAGCACACGAGCGTAGGAAGCGTATGAAAAAGTTACAAGACCAGAGAGCACTAGCTGCAGCAAAAAGAGAAACTGATGCATATGCCCAGGATATGCTCAATAGGGGTATAGCTAATATCCATATCTTAGCAACCACTGCAGCTGACCCAAACCTGGAGCAAATGCTAGCACCCCAACCACAACCACCAATTCCTGATCAACCCATGGAAATAGAAAACTTTGGGAATCAAGTAGAAATGCATGATTTCAACCTGGAGGAGATACCTAGGGTACCTGCACCAAATCCCCTAGAACCAAATTACGACCAATGGTGGGACGACAACAGGGATTATGCCCAACATTACCCTATCCATGAAGATTTGTCCATGCCAAATCTAGGAGCCTACCCAGGGTTAGATACTCTAGATCCCTATTTTGATAATGATGCATACATTAGGGAGATTTTAGAGAATCCTTACCCACACCAGGCCCCTATACCTCCATGTCCGGAACCCGCACCCTAGATTCCGAACCCAGTCCTAGAACCTGCACCCCCAATGAGTGCAGAAAACGTACAAGAACTTAGGACGTTCGGTGAGGAAATTTTAGAAAGCAGTGAGAGAATGCGACAGGTAGGGGAGCGTCTCGTATGGAAATACGATGAACGCAATATGGATTTTTGGATGAATCCATATCCCTGAATCGATGGTGGAGATGGTAGAAATAATAATAATATAATAATATATGTGTGCATGTGTTAAAAAAAAACTACGGATGCCTATTACTAATAGTGTAGTTTTAAATTTCAGTCGGTATTGGAATTTTTATTTCAGTACTAGTGTGTAATAGATGCATACTATATGAATAGAGTAAGTCGCAATGATCGACGCTTTTGACCAAAAGTGTGTGACATGTGATTGGCTATATTCAAATATTATTGATATTAATATTTGGTAAATGTTTAAAATTCAGATGGACAACGAAGTGAATCAGGACAACCAGAATGATAATATTCAGAACGACAACCACTCGAATAATGATAATCTGAATAACGAGAATCCAAACAACAATAACAATGGAAACCAAATGGATAATAGTGCCGTTCAACATATAGTGGCACAAGGAATTATAGATGCAATGTCATTTATTATTCAAACGGTTCAAGAAGCGAATAATAAAAGTAAGCATAGCAGTAAGCGACCAATTGAACCGGAACACAGCGTGAACAATGGACCCGTGCTTCAGGTGCCCATTCCTAAAAGAAGAAGAACCATGCCATATGGTTGTTCTTACAAAGAATTCTGGTCCTGCAAACCAATAGAATTCTCGGGCAATGAAGGACCCATTGCAGCTCTACGCTGGATAGAGAAAACTGAGGCTGTTTTTTAAAATAAGCAAGTGTGCTGAAGAAGATAAGATAATGTTTGCTTCTAACCTGTTTAAGAACTCAGCCCTAGAATGGTGGAACACTATCCTCCAGTCAAGGGGAAGTGAAAGGATTTATAACATGGAATGGGAAGAGTTCAAAAATATGGTAGAAAGAAAGTTCTGCCCTCCTAATGAAAAGGAGCAGATAGCGAATAAGTTTCTGAACCTTAGAATGACCGGGGTAGATAGTAAGGGGTATACTACTACATTCTTTGAATATGCTAGAATAGTACCAACCCTTGCATCACCTGAACCGGTATTAATCTCCTGCTACATCTGGGGATTAATCGGGAAGATTAGGTATGTAGTCAAGGCAGCTAGACCCCAAACCATAGAAGAAGCTGTAGAACTAGCCAATACCTTGACATATGAGTTAATCCGTACTAGAGAAGTAGACCAGAGGAAAAACCTAACTCAAAGGCTTACTCAAGAATTCCGTTCTGGAAATTCCAACCGTAGAAATGTAGGTTCTACCTCTGCACCATACTGCAAAATTTGCAGAAAGAAGCATTCTGGAAGATGCTCCACTCACTCTAATTTCTGCAAAGCACCAGGACACAAGGAAGAAGATTGCAAGAGGAAACCAACTAATGGATTGTGCTTCAACTGTGGAGAAAAAGGTCATACCAAGCCAAACTGTCCGAAACTAGCTCCAGCTGCAAACAACAAGAACACTAAAAATGCTAGAGCATTTGTTCTGACTCCAGATGAAGCCAAGATGATCCCGGACGTCATAGCTGGTACATTTTTAGTTAATGATATTTTTGCTAAAGTATTATTTGACTCTGGTGCGAACCAAAGTTTTATCAATACTTCGTTTTGCAAACTTCAAAATCAATCATTAACTAAACTACCACAAGAATGTCTAGTAGAGACAGCAAATGGAAAAACCATTAGGATTTCCGAAATCTTGCAGGAAGCAAGAATAGAAATTTTTAATCAAAAGTTTATTGCAAACCTTTACCCAATGAATCTGGCAGGATTTGATGTCGTGTTAGGAATGGATTGGTTAATAGCTAATAAAGCCAGTATTTTATGTGATCAAAAGTCAATTCAAGTAAATTCACCAAGGGGTGAAAAGATCACAATTAAAGGAGATAAACCATCTAGATCCACTAAATTTATCTCTGCGATGAAAACTGCAAGTTATATAAGAAAAGGATCTATAGTTTATTTGATTTCTATAATCACTAACACTAAAGGAAAAGAATTAAAAGAAATTCCAGTAGTATCCCAGTTTTCAGATATATTTCCAGAAGAATTGCCAGGATTACCGCCAAACAGGGAAGTTGAATTCAGAATCCATATGTTACCCAGAACAGCAACGATTGCCAAAGCACCTTATCGTTTGGCACCCGCCGAAATGCAAGAGCTGAAGAAACAATTAGACGAATTGTTGGAAAAAGGATTTATACAGCCAAGCTCATCGCTATGGGGAGCACCGATTTTGTTTGTCAAAAAGAAGGACGGATCAATGCGAATGTGCATTGATTACCGTGAATTGAACAAGGTCACGATTAAGAACCGGTATCCATTACCAAGAATCGATGATCTGTTCGATCAACTGCAAGGAGCTCGATTTTTCTCAAAAATCGATTTAAGATCAGGATATCATCAATTAAAGGTACAGGAAGAGGACATTCCTAAGACTGCATTTAGAACAAGGTATGGTCATTATGAATTTACTGTCATGCCATTTGGTTTAACCAATACCCCAGCTGCATTTATGGACATGATGAACCGAATATGTAAGCCATATTTGGCTAAATTCATAATTTTCTTCATAGATGATATTCTAATTTACTCTAAGAGTAAAGAGGAACATGCAAAGCACTTGCACTTACTTTTAAGTCTATTAAGAAAGGAAAAGTTTTACGCTAAGTTTTCCAAGTGCGAGTTTTGGTTAGAACAGGTACAATTTCTTGGACACTTAATGAAGGAATTCATATGGATCCAACAAAGATTGAAGCAATTACCAATTGGAAAACCCCTGAATCACCAACCGAGGTTAGAAGTTTCTTAGGATTGGCTGGTTATTATAGAAGATTTATTCGAGATTTCTCTAGAATAGCCATTCCCTTAACCAAGTTAACCTGTAAATCCATTAAGTTTGAATGGGGACCAAAACAAGAAGAAACCTTTAGAACCCTTAAGCAAAGATTAACCCATGCACCCATACTAGCGTTACCAGAAGGAACTGAAGACTTTGTAGTCTATTGTGACGCTTCTAAGTTAGGTTATGGATGTGTGTTGATGCAACATTAAAAGGTTATAGCTTACGCCTCTAGACAACTTAAGTATCATGAAAAGAATTATTCAACCCATGATTTAGAACTAGGAGCTATAATTTTTGCCCTTAAGATTTGGAGACATTACCTTTATGGTAGTAAGTTTATCATATTCACAGATCATAAAAGTTTAAAGTATGTTTTTAGGCAAAAAGAGTTAAATATGAGACAAAGACGTTGGATGGAATTGCTTAGTGATTACGATTGTGATATCCAGTATCATGAAGGAAAAGCCAATGTAGTGGAAGATGCTTTAAGTCGAAAATATCATGAAAAGCCAAAAAGGGCACGTTCTCTTAAATTAAATCTACAAGTAGATTTAAACGATCAGATTAGAAAAGCACAAGAATCAGTAATCAAGGAAGATACTGAAAAATTAAAAGGAATGATTAAAGAATTAGAATAAGGAACATATGGAATTTGGAGATTCCATAAAAAGAGAATGTGGATACCTAAATTAGGAAACTTACGTCACCGTATATTAGAAGAAGCCCATAAGTCTAAATATACAATGCACCTAGGAAGTGATAAGATGTACCAGGATTTAAGGAAAAATTTCTGGTGGATAGGAATGAAAAAGGATATAGCAGCTTATGTTTCTAAATGTTTAACTTGTTCTCAAGTTAAAGCTGAACACCAAAAACCCTCAGGATTGTTATAACAATTGGAGATGCCAGTTTGGAAATGGGAATTGATAACAATGGATTTTGTTACCAAATTACCCAAAACAAGAAAAGGTAATGATACAATCTGGGTGATTGTAGATAGGCTAACCAAGTCAGCTCATTTCTTACCAATGAAGGAAACTTTCAGTATGGAACAGTTAGCCAAACTATATGTAAATGAAATTGTTTCATTACATGGAATTCCTTTATCAATTGTTTCTGATAGGGATAGCCGTTTTACCTATCATTTTTGGGCAAGTTTCCAAAGAGCAATGGGAACCAAGTTGAATCTAAGCACAGCTTACCATCCTCAAACAGACGGACAAAGCGAAATGACAATTCAGACAATGGAAGACATACTTAGAGCTTGTGTAATTGATTTCGGTGGTAATTGGGATGATCACTTACCTTTAATAGAATTTTCTTATAATAATAGTTATCACACAAGTATCAATGCTGCACCATTCGAAGCACTTTATGGACGAAAGTGCAGAACCCCAGTCTGTTGGGCAGAAATTGGGGAAAAGCAACTATCTGGACCTGAGATAGTGCAGGAGACAATCGATAAGATCATGCAAGTCAAGGAACGACTGAAAACAGCACGTGATCGACAAAAGAGTTACGCTGAAAACAGACGTAAGTCGTTAGAATTCCAGGTAGGTGATAAGGTATTGTTAAAAGTCTCTCCTTGGAAAGGACTTGTAAGATTCATCAAACGAGGAAAGCTAAGTCCCAGGTATGTTGGACCTTTTGAGATTATTAGAAGAATAGGACCTATAGCTTATCAGCTACAACTGCCAGAGGAAATGGCAGGAATACATGATGTATTTCATGTATCTAATCTCAAGAAATGCCTAGCTGATGAATCACTTGTAGTACCTCTTAAGGACATAGAGGTAAATGAACAACTTAAATTTGTAGAAATGCCTCTACAGATTGAAGATAGAAAAGTTAAGAATCTCAAGCATAAGAGATTAGTTCTAGTCAAAGTAAAGTGGGACTCCAAAAGAGGACCTGAGTACACATGGGAGCTTGAATCAAAAATGCAAAAGAAATATCCACACTTGTTCCAGTAGATCTCGAGGACGAGCTCTAAAATAAGGTGGGGAGGAAGTAACAATCCTAGCTAAACGGACACCCTCGATTATTTTTCCCGACATAGAATATAGCATTAAAAATAAATTAAAAAATCTGAAACTTAAGTTGAGGCGGGCCGCGTAGAACCCATCCCAACCTTCACGCGGGCCGCGACAGAGTGAAAAATGGCGCAACCCTGGGCCTCCACGTGGCCCAACACATGTCGAGCCTGCTTGCTGATCCGGATGGGCTACGCTTTGACCGGGGTTTGACGCGGGCCGCGTAGACCTTTGTCTACGCTTACGCGGGCCGCGTAAAAACTGAAATCAGGCCCTATATAAAGGAGCCATCGGATCTCAGTCGAATTCGCTCAAATTTTCTTTCTCAATCTCAATTTCTGAATAGTAGAGATAATACGCGGGTATTATACCCCCTAAATAGCGAGGTTCTGCTACGATGTAAGTATCATAACCGCTGGAGACGTATTAGATACTCTGCCCGATTGATCTAGGGTTCCGTAACGGCTGTCGTGGTTCTACCCGACGTAGTCGTTGGAATGCCGTCTCGGGGAGGGTATTACTAATGTTAAATTGGGTTATTATACTAACACACGTGCATTTGTGTAATTTATAGATTGTCATCAGGAAACCCTTACAGATAATCTAAGATAGCAAAGTGAGTAATCCTCTTTTTGTTAAATGTTTTTACAAAATCTCATTTAATTAATTATACAATAAACAGTTATTGAGTATTTGTAAGGATACAATTACAGTCGGTAAATTTGGGGTTTTGTATACAAAATTTGTTACCACCTGGTAAAGGAGTAACATGACCATAAGTCGGAACGACATTACCGTGTGGTGGTAATTGATATGACTTGGAAACAAATGTAATTGCAGATGCACCCTCAATACTGTAAAATGATTGTTATTTCAACTTGATTAAACTGGGATTCACTCACCAGTATTTCCCACTGACAAAATGTTTTTAAAACGCGTTTCAGGTAACAAAATGTGAAAGCCAAATAGAAGCCAGCTGGACAACACTGAAGGCTTGGAAAAGTGGCAATAAAGTTACCTAAAAGAAATAGATGTTTTTCTCAAATAAAAATAGGATTTATTCCTATGAAATGTGTGTACTGAAAACTTGGGTTTTACCCATGTGTTTAACGTTATGAAAATGTGGTATTTTACTCTGATAAAATATTTCCTAACTACTGTCCTGATGAAAGATTTCGCTGCCAAATTAGATAATAACGTGATACCATCAAAACTGGCTCGCCGCCACCCGTTCCCGGGAATTAGGGATCGAGGGTTGCGACAATTTCCCCCAAACCCACTCCAATGCCATAAAGGTAAGACTTGTCAATATTTATTTTAAGACCTGAACAGAGAAAAAAACATCGGAGAATTCTCACTGTGTTTAATAATTCATCTCTAGACCAATCTCCCATAACAATTGCGTCATCCGCGTATAAGAGATGGGCAATATTCGGCCCGTTGTTTGGAGTCGAAATCCCTTTAATAACCCCCGTTCTCTTAGCGTTGTCAATCATACAGGAGAGAGCCTCCATCACAACCAAGAAAAGAAAAGGTGATAACGGGTCACCTTGTCTCATACCTTTTTCACATCTAAATGTGAAAGTAGGCGATCCATTGACCAACACCGAAGAGTTAGCCGACTTCAGAATTCCCATAATCCAAGAGCACCATTTATTATGAAAACCCATCTGTTGAAGAATGTTCACAACGAAGTTCCAATTCACATTATCGTAAGCTTTGTCGAAATCAATTTTTAAGATGAATGCCTTTGATTTTTTCTTTTTTATCCACGAGATAAGCTCATTAACTATCAGAGGACCATCCAAAATATATCTACCTTTAAGAAAAGCCGACTGATTCTCCGAAATAACACCATCAAGAACTATCCTCAAGCGGTTGGCTAACACTTTTGAGATAACCTTACTAATGACTCCCACCAAATTTATTGGCCTATAGTTAACAAGTGAAACCGGGTCTTTTACTTTAGGCACAAGCACAATAAACGTGGCCCCACTACCCAACGTAAACTCGCCAGTATTATAAAACCATTCAAAAATTCTCCCAAAGTCATCCTTGAAGATATTCCATAAGTGCTTAATGAATCTAAAATTCATCCCGTCAGGACCCCGGGGCTCTCTCGTCTCCACATTCGAAAACTGCCTCTTTAATTTCTTGATCCAAGAAAGGTTCTATCAAAAGGTTACGATCCAATTCTGAAATCTTCTTTATATTCAAGCAGTCCAACTCCGGACAATTGGGAGAAAATTCTCTAAATTTATCACGAAAAAATGAGAGGACCTGTTTCTTAATTAACGCCGGTTTGGAGCACCAAACACCATCTATATTGAGGCTGTGAATCGAATTTGAAGCTTTCCTATTGTTAATCAAGGCAGGAAAGAATTTAGAGTTCTCGTCACCGTCTAAAGCCCATTGTCACAACCCCCGCCCCCTAACTACCTGGGAACGGGCGGTCGCGGCCAGTTTTGGTGGTATCCTGTTATTGTCTAATTTGGCAGCGGAAATTTCATCAGGACCATAGTTAGGAAATATTTGATCAGAGTAAAATACCACACTTTCATAATATTAAACACATGGGATAAAACCCAAGTTTGCAGTACACACATTTTCATAGGAATAAATCCTATTTTTATTTAATAAAAACATCTATTTTATTTTAGGTAACTTTATTGCCACTTTTCCAAGCCTTCAGTGCTGTCCAACTGGCTTCTATTTGGCTTTTACATATTGTTACCTGAAACGCGTTTTAAAAACACTATGTCAGTGGAAAATACTGGTGAGTGAATCCCAGTTCAATCAAGTTTTAATAAAAACCATTGTACAGTATTGAGGGCGATCTCGCAATTACATTTGTTTCCAAGTTATATCAATTAACATCCATGGTACTGTCAGACCCGACTTGTGGAAATGTTACTCCTTGACCAGGTGGTAACAAATTTTGTATACAAAACCCCAACATACTCATGAAAATTGTATTCTTACAAATACTCAATAACTGTTTAATGTATAATTAATTGTGTGAGGTTTTGTAAAAACAGTTAACACAAAAAAGAGGATTACTCACATTGCTATTTTAGGTATTTCCTTTGTGGCTTCCTGGTTATAATCTAGTTAAATAAACAATGCACACACATTAGTATAATAACCCATTTTAACATTAGTAATACCCTCCCTGAGACGGCATTCCAACGACTACGTCGGGCAGAACCACGACAGCCGTTACGGAACCCTAGATCAATCAGGCAGAGTATCTAATACGTATCCAGGGGTTATGATACTTACAACGAGGCAGAGCTTCGCTAATTAGGGGGTATTATACCCGAGAATTGTATTAAATCTTCAGAATTTCGAGAGAGAAAGATTTTATGAATGATTTGAACTGAAAGCCCGAGCTCCCACTTTATAGGGCCTGAAATCGAGTTCTACGCGGCCCGCGTACGGTTTGGCTTGGGTCTACGCGGCCCGCCAGGGGCTACGTGTCCCGGTATAGGGTTGCTGAGTCAGCCCTAGACCCCACACGCGTCCGACACGTGGCGTGCTCTGGTGCGGTCTGGCCTCCTTGCTGTCGCGGCCCGCGTAAGACCAAAGGGGTGGCTTACGCGCCCCGTGAGAGACCCATAAATTTTGTTTTATTTTATTTTTATTAATATAAAAGGTATACGGGCTTGTTTATCGCATATGGGGTATATTTTAGGAAGTGTAGGGGTGTCAGGGGTGTTTTAGGAGGTTTGGTATACTATTTAATAAAATATGTAATGCGTTTGTATTAAGTATAGTAACCCAATTTAACTTTATCCCTACGTCACGAGACAGAACCCCAACAAACTTAGTCAGGCAGAGCCTTATCATTTGTTACGGGGCCCTACGTCACTTGGACAGGGTATCAGTGATCAGGGGCTACAATACTTAAAACGAGGCAGGGCTTTATTTATAATAGTGTAAAAAAATAAGAATATATGTATGTAGAGAGCGGAATCGAGAAAGAAGGAGTGAATTGAATGTTTGAAATGCCTATTTATACTACCATTTTACTTTGGGATCACGTAAAGCATGGACACCTATCATTCTTCATTAATTGTTGCCTTATACGTACTCACATCCACACTTTTACTTTATAAATTTCCCAATTTTCATGGTTTGATTTGATTCCTTATCTAGACACGTACACAAAACAAATTTTAAATATATATTAGATTTATTATTATTTTATTTAGTAGGGACATGTACGTCCTAATGAAAATTTCGATTATTATTATTAATATTATTATTATTATTTAATATATATTATAATTAATTTAACTGCTTCACTTATTTGGTGCTTATAACTTCTAAAATATGACGTTTTATAAAATGTTGAATATGCCATTAGAACGAGAATAATTTTTTCTACATTTGAACCAAGTTTCATTAAAAACATAGTAGGTTCAAATATAATGTATTTTTATAATTTAATTATTAAATGGTTCCTACGCTTGCCCAAAATACCTCATATTTCCATTGGTCAACTTACCCATGATGCATCCTTTTAATAACATAAGTTTTTATATATTTTATAAATAAAATTTTTGGGAATGTTACACCCACCTCGACCGAGCTCTTTCTTTGGGATCCGAAGTTTTTCTATAGTCTGATTCTCTCACAATTTTTCTATTCTCCGCCAACATCCATTCTTCTTCTTATGTGAGGTCCCTATTTTCCATATCATTCTGCAATGTCTCTAATTCCTGCAGAGCCAAGTTAACACTTTCTTTTTCTTTAGACAAGAACTCGTCCCTCCATACTTTAAGACGAGCTCTAATATGAGGGAATTTGGAAGTAAGTCTAACGTCCGGAGGATCAAATGCCTCAAAGCTCTCCGAGGGCTCCATGTTGATCGTTAATACTTTATTCCATTAAGTGTTAAGATTATCATGTGTCTAATGAAATACTAATTACTTTTTTGATCATTTCAGATTCTATAGTCATGTTGGTGTGGTTACCATGATCGTATTGTTGGTTTTGGTCTCTTTGAATGAAGAATTTTATTTCTTATGAATACGGCCCTTGGTTACACCATCATTCTGTGAATATTTACAACACAACTGATGCAAGGTATCTTGGTTTCAAAAAGCGTGAAGCGCACAAAAGCGATGCGGTCTATAATAGTGGTGCAAAGCGCAAAGGCGGTGGCCTTTCGTACCCGATGTGCAAGACGATTATATGATTATATATATATCCCATAGTTTTTTTTGCTATAAATAAGTTCCCCTACCAAAAATACCATAAAAACAACCTTGGCACATGAGCCGCGTGTCTCATGCAAACCCCCCCCCCCCCCCCCCCAAAAAAAAAATGCGCTTTTTTGGCGCTTCTTGGAAAAAGCGTGCCTCAAGTAACAAAAGGCGCCAGTCCTTGCGCCTTAGTGCGTCTCGCACCTAGGAGCGCTTTTAAAAACCAAGGCAAGTATTGCATTCTTGCAAGAAATAGTTTCAACATACCATATTCTGTCACCACCAATTTTAACTCCAACTCAATCAAAACAAGTTTGTAATGCATTTGACCTTCTTCAGGTGCGCTTGAAATTCATACTGAATTTATATTGTGTTTTCTGATGTTCATAACTTGATTATCTTGATTGAATGATAAATGAAGTTATCCATGTTTAGTGATAATAAAAATCATTTTATTTCGTAAGATCATGAATGGTATTTTATTTTTTCTATATGTGATTTTTTTCTATGTCATGTTATACCCAAATCTTCTCTATACGGGTGTTTTAATAAACTTATAGAGTTAGAGAAACCCAATTTTTATGCCAAAGAAATTGATTTTCTTTACTTTTCCCAGTAACTGATTTTGGTCCAAAGGATATCGTGCCTTACAACCAAATTCATCAGGTATGTTATCTATTTTTAAATATATCTTTTATTCTTGATTCAAATATTGATATTATTCGATTATCATTATGCGGCATTAGTATTTTCAAGCCCAAGATGATATTGATTATGGGATTGCTGATAAATTGGTTGGCTCAAGAAATAATGCGTATGAGAAACAGGTATGTTGAATTGTGGCGCATCAATTTTAGCCACCATCTGTAGTGGACATTCAACATAGGTTTAGGTGAATCTCCTCTTAGAACCCAACATTTCATCTTTATATGTTTTGTGAATAATATTTTTTAACCAAAAATATATAATCTTAATAACTTATTTAGCAGGTACAACATTTCTTCAGGGTTTTTTATAGACTCAAGAATTTTAGAAATCTTGGTTCATGGACAACAATTATCAACTACAACAGAAGCAGGAAAAAAATATAGGCAGTGGAAGCAGACCATGTTACCTCAACTGTCCAATGCAGGCCACACGTTATTGTGACTTAAGGTTGTGACTTTGGGAAGGGTAACTTTAGTGTTATAAGGTAGACTTCCTTTTATTACATGTCTGTTTGTTATTGACAGACGAGGTAATGGCATTGTATTGGTCAACTTTTAGCGAGTGGGTTTTATTGACAAATATTGTGACGAAGCAGTTCGTTTTTGGGATAGACTACGTATATGTTAAAATTACTATAGGTAAGTTGTTTTATGATATATTATTATATAATTTATGGATCACACAACTAAAGGTAAGTTGTTTTATGATATATTATTATATAATTTATGGATCACATAACTGAAGCTGTTATCTGCATTTTTTTTCCTGCTGATGTTGTCAAGAGTTGGTGGATATGGGGTACTGGTCATCTCCCATAATGTACGCATTGAATGGAATAGTATTAAATGATTTTTCTTTGCTCACGATTGGAGAACAATAAGTAACACAATTTTGTTTTAATTGGGGGGTTGAATTACGGGTGATACAAGCTGGCTAGGGTCGGGTCAAACCACACATTAGATCCCACAAAGATGGCTCAGTATCATCACCTATTAGACATTGCATAAACGACACCATAAGGTGGAAAGTATTATGATGTTCGTAATAAAGAAGCACCCCTTATATTGTTTAAAAGCTAACTCAAGTAATTCATCAGCAATGGGCAGTGCAATGGGTAGTTATAGTGTTGAAAATGCTTATGAACACGACTTTTTTCGAACTAAGGGTGACACTGGTGCTCTTGGTTACACCATCAAATCTCACTATAAGTGTGGTTGGTTATATTATTCATTTTACTTCCTCTTTGCACACACACACACTAAATATCATTTCAATCTTTTCACGTATACTAAAAAAATTATGTGGAGCAAAATGGTGTTTTGGCGGAAAAAGTTGTGGGAACATGATTTATGTTTTAGTCCGATCTAAAATATGGGTATTACTCGATTAAGTCATGCATAAGATCATACGCTAATAACTCAACAAACCCCTTTATGAGAATTCACCTTTTTCAAACCCTAGCCCTCGGCTTCTTTTCCATTCTGTTTAATCTTCTTATCACTTGGATTCTTGCATCAGGTAACATTTGTATCTTCTACTAATTATTATTTCTTTTGTTTATTTGTTTATCTATTCTATGTTATGTTTTTAGTTATTATTTTTATTATTGAAGTTTCAATATGTTTTTACAAGTCACAGACACATAATCTTCTTCCTTCATAAACGTATAATGTTGTTTGTCAATTCCTCAAAAACATATTATTTTGTCAAACCCGCGAAGTTCGCGGGTATTAGCCCTATAGTATGATGCTTCGCTGGTATTTTGTCAACTTATCTTTTCGGTTTTGTTACATCTATAGTACGATGCTTTGTTTTATTTTAATCTTTGACTTCAAATTGCTATAATAAGTTCATGCTTACAGTTTGTTTATGATTTGTAACGTAATTTTTTTTTTCCAAAAGTAACAAACATATCATTTTTCAATACCGCGAAATTCGCGGGTATTATCACTCGTTTACTTTATAAATTTCAATTTTCATGTTTTGATTTGATTCCTTATCTTGACACGTACACAAAACAAATTTTAAATATATATTAGATTTATTATTATTTTATTTAGTATGGACATGTACGTCCTACTTAATTTAAATGAAAATTTCGATTATTATTGTTATTATTATTATTATTTAATATATATTATAATTAATTTAACTGCTTCACTTATTTGGTGCTTATAACTTCTAAAATATGACGTTTTATAAAATGTTGAATATGCCATTAGAACGAGAATAATTTTATCTACATTTTGAACCAAGTTTCATTAAAAACAGAGTAGGTTCAAATATAATGTATTTTTATAATTTAATTATTAAATGGTTCCTACGTTTGCCCAAAATACCTCATATTTCCATTGGTCAACTTACCCATGATGCATCCTTTTAATAACATAAGTTTTTATATATTTTATACATAAAAATTTTGGGAATGTTACACCCACCACGACCGAGCTCTTTGTTTGAGATCCGAATTTTTTCTATAATCTGATTCTCTCACAATATTTCTATTCTCCGCCAACATCCATTCTTCTTCTTATGTGAGGTCCCTATTTTCCATATCATTCTCCAATGTCTCTAATTCCTGCAGAGCCAAGTTAACACTTTCTTTTTCTTTAGACAAGAACTCGTCCCTCCATACTTTAAGACGAGCTCTAATATGAGGGAATTTGGAAGTAAGACTAACGTCCGGAGGATCAAATGCCTCAAAGCTGTCCGAGGCTTCAACGACAGCTTCCTCAAAACCCGGTTGACCAATCCACGAACTAAACACCCGAAACGGACACGGACCAAACTTGAGATCAACGACCTCCATAATAATTGGACAATGGTCCAAATGCCTACCGAGAAGCACCCGCAGACAAGTTTGAGGCCAAGAATTAAAAAACTCTGAACAGACCAGGAAACGGTCCAGTTTACTAAGTTTCCTTCCATTGTCTCTGATACAATTGAACTTCCGGCCTTGCAGGGGGAATTCCAATAATCCATTCTCAAATATAAATTTGTTAAAATTCTCAGCACACACGGCTTTGAACTTAGAATGTTTCCTTTCTTCCAAAGAACGTACATCGTTGAAGTCACCCGCTAAAACCCATTTACCGTCGAACTTCTCAATCTGAGCAGAGATTTCCTCCCAAAGTTGGCTCTTGGCCACGATACTTTGGGGAGCATAAACGTTCATTAAATTCATAGAAACCCCACTACCCACCAATGAACCTCTGACTATTAAGAAGCACCTGTTCTGAATGGTCTCTTCGACTTTAAAAATATTAGGATCCCATATCCAAATCAACCCACCTGACAGACCTACTGAAGCCGTAAATGTGTATTCAAAATTGTTACTTCCCCAAAATCCCACCAGACCCGCTTTAGAAACAGACTCCATTTTAGTTTCTAGAAGTGCAACAGCCCAGATTTTGTTTGAAATCCTTATATCCTTCGCCCAGTTTACTTTAACACCCCCATTTAAACCTCTGACATTTAAGGAAAGAATATTCATTAATGCACAACGTACATACCTTCGCCTCTAATTGCGTCTTTAACAAGATTGTTGTGATTACTGAGGTTAACTCCAATGAGGTTCCCAATTCTAGCGTTACTTCTACCTCATCTGTGGCCTGAACATCGAAGGTGTCTGCGATTTCTTCCCCTTCATCATCAGCTACAGGAGCGACGTCGACGGCCGGAGATTCAACTTCTGGAATGAAATCATCTTCTACGTGTTCCTGCTCCCTGTTGACCGCATTATCGAACACCTGACTCGGATCCTCTGAATCTTTATTTCCCTGATCTTGGTTAAATTCCTTGGAATTATCGCTTATGTCAACATTCAGGTCAAAATTAAAGGCCCCATTATCCCTGGGCCGCTTCCTGGGTCTTTCGTCCGATAAAGGACTTGTCATCCTCCCTTGACTTTGGGCTTTTGTTCTAGGCCTCAGAATTGCTAGTCTCTTTTTGGGCCTCACAAGTTGGTCCGAAGAGTTGAAAAAAAATAATGTCCTTACTAAGAGAATTGTCACCATTATTAAATACTTGGGACCCACAGGGGGTAAAGGCGGCTCTGTATTAAATAGCTGAGAATCAACTCTTTCATTTCCCAGAATATTACCGTTCAAAACATTATGATTATTGGGTTCCCCACGTGCGGCTTCATTTATCTCCTCCGACCTTCCATTCTCCTCTCCCGCCCTTTGGTTTTCTAACCTTGGACCTTGTGAACTGTTGGCATGTTGAGTATCTCCAGAACCGGACTTTTTCGGCGACATCGAAACATCGTCCGGGATGGTCACCCTCCCAACTGAATCCGGGAACCAATCACTCATTTCCTCTTCAATCCAAACACGATACTGTTTATCCTTCCATTTCAACGTAACATGATTATGGATTCTATTTCCTTCTCCAACAAGCAAACCGATCCAACTAACCGATAAATCACGGTCATTCGCCTCCAACTGAGATCCATGAACAATCTTACCGAAATGTTCCGCGATGTTGTTAAGAACATAGTTATCAGCAAAATGAATAAGGACTCCGAGAATCCTGACCCATGCAAGACGTTCGAACGGGAGAGATTGAAAATTCCACGAATCTAGGTTATAAAACCATTCCTTCCAAACATTATGATCCAGCAAGAAGCTGGTGCATACTTCTTCTTCCTCGAACTTCAATAACATTGAGAGACCTCTTAAATAGCTTAACGTTACCCCCTTAGTTCTGCTTTCCGCCAATAATATGTTCAGACTCCTCATGATCCTGAGATCATTGCACCTACCGATTAAGGCATAACCAATCAAATCATTAAACGCTGATGCCTCATCTGATATTTCGATACTGCAGTTGGTTTCCAACACCGGTTCGGAAACGGGAGCTGAAGAGATATGATCCTTAGTGAACAAATCACTGAAGAATTTGCCATTCCCTTGATTAATGAATGTATTGTTGTGAGGCTTAACTTCGTTATGAGGTATACAGGAGCCCTTACTATTCCCAGCAGTGTTGACAATCCTCTTACCACTGATTCCTTCGTTCTCCTTTGCAAATCTAGCTAAGTTGGCAATGAGTTTGAACCCTCCCATTTTGGTTCCATTGAGAGCACGCTCCATTTCCTTTATGTCAGCCATGATTTTAAATCTCACAAAACCGAATCTTCTACCTTCCTTGTCTTTTTTCCTAGCAATATAAACCCCGAAAACTTCTCCGGAGACCTTGACAAAGTCTGCAACATCCCAGGTGTTACAACCATGCGGAAGGTTAGTGATGTAGAATTTAGTTATATTTCCTTCGCGGCTCCTGTCATCTGAGTTTCCTTTGTTCTTGTTTTTCTTCTTGGAAGGCACGTCGTTCCATCTCTATCCTTCATCCCCCACGTCCATGATTGAAGAACGAGATCTAAGAACAGTGTGAAGAGCGAATGGATGAGATCTAATCTAATTAGGATGAATGGACTACTCTAGATAGCTCCAATGAACATATAGATAAGTCCCCGTATGCTAATCAGAATTATATCTGCATCGTCGAGCAGCCTCACCACTATCTTAGAGAGAGAAAGAGAGAGAGCAGTTTAATACGCGTTATATTGAAGGCACAATTGATTTGAACAAATAGACTTTACAAGCTATTGGATTATCATCCGATCAAGAAATAGTATCATCCGATCGGACGACGTATAGTAACATAACATCAGTCGGACAGTTGTTCGACCGAATGACTATCCGGACCATTATCACATCTCATCTGAACATATAGTTAACGGCCCAATAGTATTAAACTCTAATTAGTTGGCGGCCAATTTATAACAATCAGTGTTTCTCGGTCCATCTATTACATATGGCGGCCCAAGTTTAAAGAAATATGTCAGATTTCTTTTAATGGCAACATATTAAATTGAAGTGAGTTTTGTTGAGTCAAACTTCACGTGATTCAATCCAAACAAGTTTCAAGTGATTTCATTAGATCATTTTAGCTCATTTGACAATAGTTGTTTAGTCATTGACGAGATTTATACATTCAAAAAATCATGTTGTTTGGATCATTCGCACGAGTCGCAGATTTACAGACTTTCAAATATTCAGTTCGTTTAAACTGATCGATTGTTTGTTGTGTTTGCAGGTGATACACGAGGTGAAAATTCAAAGTGCTTTACGCGAAAAAGAAAAACGAAGAGTTGTACATCATGGCGGAAGAGTTTTACAACACGTTCTACAAGGCGTTCACTTCCGAATCTTCCGAAACAAAGTCGGAGACAAGAAGCATTTCGAAAACGATTTCGGATAGTCTGAATTACGATAACGTGTACGGAAACCAACAGAAGCCACCGAGATTAATGAATATCGAGGACTACAATTTGAGGGCTGGGTAAAAGCATTCACTTATGATAGTTGGTTAATGTTGAAGTTAGGATTTAAAGAACCAACAAAACAAGATGGAATTTTATTAACAATTGAAGAATTAACTGATAAAGAAGTAAAAAACTTGTGTGCTGAACAAAAGATGATTACATTGTTATATCAATCTGTTCAAGACGATATTATTTCACTACTTGATAATGAAAACACTTTAAAAGGTTTGTGGGAAGCCTTAGAGAAAAAATGTACGGGTGGTGATGAAATTGTCAAAAACAAACGATCGTTATTGAAAAAAGAATTTGATTTGTTTACATGCATGAAAGGTGAAACCGTCCGTCAAATGATTGAAAGATTTTGCCATCTTAAACTCGAACTGGAGAGGTTTGGTATTTCCAAAGATAATGAAGAGATCATTGACAGGTTGATCGAAGCACGTCCAAATGAAAACGATTGGTCACACTATGTCATGATACTCAAAAACAACAACGATATGAATAAAATGACCCTTAAATGGTTAATCGGGAAGCTTGAAGGCCATGAACTGGAACTACAAAAGCAGAACAAAATGGCAAATCAACAATATCAGCAAAATGTCGATCTATACTACAGAAGAAGCATGATTAATCAAGCGCCAAAGATGACATTTAGTGCTGGAAGTTCAAAGGATTCATCTCAACACAGTTTTTCAAAAGATTCGGGTTATCATTCATTTGCTTCAAATCCGTCAAGTCCTAACATAGTTCAATGCAACATCGCCATAGATCTGAAAAATTCTCAAAGCCTGAATACAGAAGCTGCCAAGCAACAAATGGTGTTTTTAGCATCTATCCTGGAATCATACGAAAGCCTGGTCACAGGTAAGGTTGGAAACCCGAATATGACGAAGGAAGATTATAACCTGATCGATCTAGAGGAGATGGAGCTGATAGATATAAAATGGTGCATGGCTAGCGCTATGAGGATAGCACAACGGTTTATGGAAATCACCGGAAGATCTTGTTTCGGAGCTGCAAATACAAAACTGGGATTCGATAAGTCAAAAGTTACCTGTTTCAAGTTCAAACAGAAAGGGCACTTCAAGAGAGAGTGCACAAACAGGCAAACTGATGAAGCTGTGAATCCATTCAAAGATGATTATTATCAGAAAGCAATCTATCATCGCATCAGTGAGTCATCAAAGGTGAATCAAAAGCAAATCGATGAAGGTTCATCAAAATAAAAGTCGAGGGCTCTAGTAGTTATTCAGTATGACGAGGGTTTTGACTGAAGCAATGTTCTTCCGGAAGAAGATTATGTTGGATCCGCTTTCATAGCTAAAGTTGTAGATGATTAACGATGGCAGAGAGAGTATGCTCGATTTGAAATCAAAAAGTTGTATGCTCCTTTTAAGGAAGCACAAAGAGCAAAAAGATGGGATGCTGAAAGAGAATGCTATTTGGATCCACAAGGTAATCCAGTGGTTGATCCTAAGAACGTGGATATCGATGCAGCGACAGATGTATTTCCAGACTGTGACACCTTTCATACAAGGAGGTTATCAGAGAAAGATTATGAAGCTAATCTGTTTAAACGTTTAAAGGAAGTTTTTTTATGAAAGTCTACCAAAAGTGATAGAGTTGAAAAAGAAGAAAGAAGAAGAGATTGAGAAGTTGGTTGGAGAGGTGAAGAAAACCACAGGGGATGCTGATGAGAACCAACAAAAGAATGATGAAGATCAGAAGTTGAAAACAGAAGAATCAAAGGTGCCAGATGAAACTGAGGTAAAAATTCTAACTGAATCTTCTGAGTCATTAAATAATGATGAAAATGTTGATAAAACCGAAGACAGGTGCAGGAAATGCATGGAAACATGCAGAGCCTGTACCGAGAAAGACGAAAATTTAAATTCAAGAGATATTGAGTTTACAAAAATAGAAACTGTTTTCAAAATAAAATGTAAAGAAATACTTGATAATGAAGATGTTTTGAAACAAAAAATTGAAAAGCTGGCACTGAAATGTCAAGATTTTGAAAACGAAAATGAAATATTAAAACAAAAGTGTTTAGCAAAATGTAATGATTGTGTTCAAAAGGATAATAGTATTCAAGATTTACAGAAAAAGTATGATAAAATGAAATGGTCAAGTCATAGAGTACAAGAAGCTTATGATACTTTGAAGAAACAAGTCAAATGTATGGATGAAAGGTTGTCTGAAAACTTAAAAACAACAAGACTTTATGAGATCAAGTATGAAGAAAAGCAACAGGAGTTAAACAAATGTATTGATGAAGTTTCTAAACTCAAACAAGTTTTGGCTGAAAAAGAAAAGATTGTTACAAAACTTCAAAGGTATCATAGTTCTTCGTACATTCTCGAATGTATTTTCAACATCACACCAGATGACAAAGATTCTGAAAAGAATAAAAAAGGTATTGGTTCAGAATATCATCAGGTGCCACCACCGTTGAGAGGTAATTACACGTTTTATGATGAAGAAAAGGTGGCAAAAGGTCTGAACATGGTTGACCAATTACCTGAAAATATCGATGTGATTTACACCAAATCTGATGATGCTGATGATTCAGAGGTGGTAAGTAAGGTTGTTGAAAGCGTTTTGAGAGATGAATCTACCAAAGGTAATCCGAATCACATAATGAAAATGAGGAAAGTTTTCACAAAAATTAGTTGAAAATTTCTAAATCTGAGAAAGATGCGAATGATGATCCAAAAGGATTAGCTTATACCATGATTGGATTGGACAAATTATTCTCAGATAACGAGTTCCCGATTCAGAATGTGATTGCGGATAAAATTGACAAAGTGTTTAAACCGATAGAAATTGAAAAGTCAGAAAATTTCAAAATATACTGGGAAGAACAAGAAAACTTTTTATAACAAACCAAGCAATAAAAAGAAGAACATGAAGGCTGGGTTGGGTTATAAAAAGAAACAAAATCAAAATAGAAAGTTTGAAAAGCAAAATTTTCAAAAGAAAATGAATTTCGTTCAAGTTCAGAAGAAGAGAAAGAACTCCAATTTAGACGACAGTCTAATGAAGAGTTCTATGCTCTGAAAAAGCAACAACATCAGGCCAAAGATGTCTCAAAGAGAACTTCTTTTAAATGTGATCAAAGTGGACATCTTACACGCAAGTATACGAACTCAAACCTGTTGATGTTGAAAAACAGAAATATGAGGATGTGAAACACAGGTCAACCAGATTTGATTCAAAACAAACTTGGAGGTACAACACAAACAAGTTTGCTTCGAATCAAACTTGGAAATCTAACCAGACTAGATTTGATTCAAGACAAACCTGGAATTCTCACACACCCAGATTTAGGACAACACAAAGTTGGAAAACAATGATCGATATGACAAAACCAAACCAATTTTGGAAACGAAAAGTTGTTTTTTAAAATCAAAACACTCAGAATGATTCACATTTTTACAAAAGAAGTGCTTCAAAAGGACAAAACTGGGTGGTTAAGACACAACCTATTTTGTCACACCCTGGCTTTTGCGGAAGCGTGGGTTTATTTGGTGTGACTTCTTAATACCATAGCAACAATCATAACAATGCTATATGAAAATAAAACACATGATGATCATCCATTCATTGAATTTAAAGTTACCACAACATCATTGTTTAAAATGCCGACACATAAAATAAGTTACAACATGACATGATTAAAACGTGTTCACATGACACAACAAAAGACTTGAATAAAAACATGGTTTAAGGACATGTAACCCGTCCAGGTAAGGGTTACACCTCCTAAACCTAGATGACATCATTATTCCTTATGCAGCTTGACATGATTGCACACTTCGCCAGATCCATTAATTTCCTGAAGTACATGTAGTTTGAAAAATCAACAAAAGTTGAGCGAGTTCATGTAAAAGTGAGTATGTATAATTCTTTCATGTATGAATAAAAGTCCCTGGTATGTAGCAATAAGGAAAAAGAGATTACCAATGGGTTGTAAAGCCACTGGTACGTGTGAAAAGGTGCAGGAAGACTCAAACCTAGCAAATTTGTTACCGGGCTTCGGCTGTAAGACACAGTCACCTCTATGGGCCACCCCGGCCTCACGGGTGTGGGCTCGCTACACCCAAATAGATCTATCACCCATGTGTCCCTCGGTCCTAACAACGAGGATTGATGGCCTTAAGTGTTGTACCCACTCCTCACATGATCTAGCAGTAAACCCTCCCTACGCTAACCATACCATGTAAATAAATGTTTGTAATAATTGTCGCATGTATTTCACCCCCGAAGTATAAAACTGAAAACAGTAAAGAGAAAAGGGGGACATGAACTCACAGTACTGCGTCTCCTGAATAGAATCGTCAACCCAAACTCGGTCTGCTACGCGACGACCTACACGTACTAATGTCTATTAGACGAACGGGCTGTGCCTTGGCTTTAGGGTTTAATATTTTTGAGTTGCGACTCTTAAGTTTCTGAATATTGCTCCAAGTTATAATTATTAGTTAAAATAATTATTTTAACTTTAAATTATAGTTTATTTTGGAATAATGTTAAACAATATTTCGTATTTCCTTCCCAAGGATGGGGGCATTTATACATGTATTATTGTGATTCCGAGAAATATATTTTAAGTCCCACTTAGGAAAAATATATTTAACTTATGTGTCCAAAAATATCCGATTCCCAAAATATATGTATTTTTCATGTTATTTGTCAAGTTATATTATTTTACCATAAAAATAATATAACTAGTTCACAAAGTATGCAAATACTCACGCAAGTGTATTAGTGTAAAATATATACTCTAAACATATTTTTATCCGTTTTTATTTATAAAATCGACCTCCGTTACTTTATATTTTTGTAACAAAAATATGGCGAAGTTTATATTTGAAACACAAGTTATAAATTATACTTGTAATGTTTGTCTAGGAAAATACTTTCTAAGTGTTGGATTTTTAGAAAATTTCGCCAGAGTTTCCTTTGTAAACGGAGGTGTCCATGCTTACTAGCATATCATTTTCTTTTCGGAAATCGTTCAAATCAACCAACAAATTACTAAACAATATTATACTAGTTAAGTGCAAAAACAATGCACTTTATATAACAACATAAACTTGGTTTTTCGTAAAAATGCGTAGTAACTTAGTGGGGTGTTTAGTGGGTTTAGCTACCCTCCAAAGTGGGTTTATTTTTGTTAAACCTTGCTCTCGGGATTTTTAGATGTTCACAACTTGTGAACTTGTTTTACAAAAATATCCATTTACAACATTTCCATGTCTCACTAGTATTCATAGTTTATTTCCTTCCAAAAATATTGTAAGAATCACGATTTTTCAAAAATCCGTCTTTTAACTTGGTTTGTCTAGAAAACTTATTTGTAAACCTTGGGTCCATACGACCATCTACCCACTTAGTTCACTTATTTTTCAAGGAATCGCTTTGTTACCAAGTTTATGTTGAAACATGGAGGTGATTCTTTTATGTAGTTCACTAATCACCCCCGAACTTGTTAACTTAAGTTTTTAATCTTACTTTAACAAGTTCATCCATGATGTTAAACACCCTATTACTAGTAATCATCAAATAAATAATAACAATATCAAAACAACTTTATTTTAACAAGATTTCATCTTATGACATCATCATATTAGCTTTATGTTCAAGTTTGTCTATGATCTTTTTAGTGTTCTGGTATTCACACCACAACATAATTATTAACCACCATAAATGAGAAGTAAATGAGGATCAAAGGGACTTACTACTAGCTTTGAAGCTAGGGAAGAAACTAGTCGAAAAATGAGTGGTTAAAAACAAACGAGAGAGGTCCTTGGCGATCCGTGAGCTCCACACTTCGTGATTCACCTTGCTGCACCTCGGGATGGTCTTGAAATACTTGAATCAAAAATAAAAAAAAGGATGTGTATGGTAGGGTGTTCGGCCGAGCTTTACTTTGAGGAAGGAAGGAATTGTTTTGAGTTGTTGATTAGTGGAAGTGATTAGTTGATGGTGGTGATGGTTATAAGTATTCAAATTCTATTGTCCATGGGGTCTTGTGTCACCCAAAGTACGCACCTTGTCACCTCACAATCTCTAAAGAGATTGCACGGGGATTGAGCAAAGTTTTAAAAATATCTTGATGGTTATGCTTTTGGTTCGAAAAATTCTGCCATGGGAGGGGTTTAGTGCAAGATTTTGGTGGTAATTGGTGACTAGTATGGGGGGCTAAGTGTAAGTATCAAGGGTGAGTGTTAGTTCAATCAACATCTTCACATTTCCTAGGTAATACATGGGGATTTGTAGGATTCTTGGTAGCACATGGGAATTCGTATGATAGAGAAGGGGGGGCCATGTGTGCCGCCATTTTCATATGGGGGGGGGGGGTTAGATGTAACTTTGTGGGTAAATAAATTAATTAGTGGGAGTTTAATGTTATGTCTAGTGTTTAGTGTGTATCGGGTATTATATAAGGTGTTATAGTGCTCGGGGACCATAACTAGCTCAGAAAAGTGTAACAATGTTTTTAATAATATTTTTGTGTTCCGGGTAATGTCCGGTTGTTCGGTTATATACTGTCCCGTTAAAGTGCTAAGTGATAACGTAAAGTGTCCTTTAAGTAACTTTTAGTGACCCTTTTAATTCCCGACACTTAGGAAAACATACAGGACCATTTTACCATATTTTTGCAAGTGACTAGCATATTTAAATGCTGAATTTTATTTAAAAGTGCAGTATTTTGCAGTTAAAGTGGGTTTTAGGCACTTCCCGGCACCTAAACTATCACCTAGTGACATAGTTTTATGGTCCTCACTTCCCTACACTCCATACTAGGGTAGTACCTTGTCCCTGGCTCATACTGGGCCTCAATACATTGTCTGTCTATGTGCTGGCATTGTCAGCATGTTTCTGAGTTATCCGCTCACTGTGCTAACTGTGCTTTGCGCATCAAGTTTGTCACTAAGGTTTGTGTGTAATAAATGAAGTGACAGTATAAATGTGATGCATATGTATGATGCAAAAATCATAAAGCAGTTTAAATCCGTCAGTTGTAATCAAGCACAGTCATTAAGCACAAATTAAATATTAATTAATTGTACGGATACCTGTAATTGTGAGGATTGTCACATTCTCCCCCTGTTAGAGAAATTTCGTCCCGAAATTTTAGTTCTGCTACTAGATGCAGGGGTCTTGGGAAATAAATGCGGGTACTTTTCCTTCATGCAATCCTCACGCTCCCACGTGAATTCTGGCCCATGTCGTGCATTCCATCGAACTTTGATGAGTTTGACACTACTCCGGCGTGTCTTGTTAACCTTCCAATCAGTAACCTCGACGGGTTTTTCGATAAAGTGGAGTGTGTCGTCAACATGAACTTCATCGGTAGGAATGACTACGGTTTCCTGAGTTGGACTCTTTTTCAAATTGGATACATGAAACGTATCGTGAACGCCATTAGGTTCAGCAGGTAGGTCCAACTTGTATGCAACGAGCCCAATCCTTTGCAGGATTCTGAATGGGCCAATGTAGCGTTGATTCAGCTTCCCACGCTTCCCAAAGCGTGCCACACCCTTCCAGGGTGAAACCTTCAATAACACCATATCTCCCACCTCAAATTCCAGAGGCTTCCTTCTTCGGTCCGCATAACACTTTTGTTGATCGCGAGCCGCTTTGATGCGTTCTCGGATCTGTGCAATCTTGTCTGTCGTTTCCTGGACCAACTCCGGACCAACTAGTTGTCTATCACCCGCGTCAGCCCAACAAATCGGTGATCGACATTTGCGTCCATAGAGAGCTTCGAACGGTGCGGCTTGAATACTTGCATGATAACTGTTATTGTATGAAAATCAACCAATGGTAGGTAAGTGTCCCAACTTCCACCTAAATCCATTACGCAAGCTCGCAACATGTCTTCTAATGTCTGAATTGTTCGTTCACTCTGTCCATCAGTTTGTGGGTGAAATGCTATACTTAGATTTAGCTGAGAACCAAATGCTTCTTGAAAGGACTGCCAAATCCTTGAACAAATCTTCCATCCCTATCATAGATGATTGAGAGAGGCACTCCATGTCGTGCAAAAATCTCTCTCATGTATATCTCAGCTAGTTTACTCGTGTTGTCTTTTTCCCTGATTGGCAATAAGTGCGCAGATTTCGTTAAACGGTCTACTATTACCCAAATTGTATCGTGACCTTTGGGCGTCCTTGGAAATTTCGTTATGAAATCCATTGAAATCTATTCCTATTTCCATTTGGGTATTTCAGGTTGCTGTAGAAGACCTGAAGGCTTTTGGTATTCGACCTTTACCTTGGCGCACGTTAAACATTTGCTAACATATATTGCAACATCGCCTTTCATCCTTGGCCACCAATAGAAATCCTTAAGATCTTGGTACATCTTATCTGCTCCTGGATGAATCGAGTATCGTGACTTGTGAGCCTCATCGAAAATAACCTTTCTCAATCCACCAAACAGAGGAACCCAAATTCGTTTCATGAAGCATAAAGTTCCTTCCTCGTTTGGAACCAACTGCTTCTCCATCCCACGGAGATATTCATCCTCAACATTCCTTTCTTTGAGAGCTTCTCTCTGCGCGGAACGAATGCGCAATGAGAGATTTGTCTGGACAATCATTTCCAAAGCCCTAACCCTTATGGGCTTGATCCTTTCCTTTCGACTTAGGGCATTGGCGACCACATTCGCCTTGCCTGGATGATACTTGATTTCACAGTCGTAGTCGTTCAATAGTTCAACCCAGCGTCTTTGCCTCATGTTAAGCTCCTTTTGATTGAATATGTGCTGCAGGCTCTTATGATTAGTGAAGATTGTACATCGCGTGCCATACAAATAATGTCGCCAGATCTTTAATGCAAATACCACCGCGCCTAACTCCAAGTCGTGCGTGGTATAATTTTTCTCGTGAACCTTTAACTGGCGTGACGCGTATGCTATAACTTTTTGTCGCTGCATCAACACGCAACCCAAACCCTGACGCGAGGCGTCACAATATACCACGAAGTCGTCCGTTCCTTCGGGTAGTGATAAGATCGGTGCATTACAAAGTTTGTTCTTCAACAACTGAAACGCTTCTTCTTGTTTGTCTCCCCAATCAAACTTTTTGTCTTTCTGGGTGAGGGAAGTCAAAGGTTGAGCGATTTTTGAGAAATCCTCAATCAACCTTCGATAATAACCAGCCAAACCTAAGAACTGTCGAATCTCAGTTGGCGTCTTTGGAGTTTCCCAGTTCTTTATCGCTTCGATCTTTGTGGGATCCACATGGATTCCATTTCCATTAACCACATGTCCAAGAAATTGGACTTCGGGTAACCAGAACTCACACTTCGAGAACTTGGCATACAATTTATCCTTTTTAAGTAGTTCCAAAATAGCTCTTAAATGCTGTTCGTGATCATCCTTTGTCTTCGAGTAGATCAAGATGTCATCAATGAACACGATCACGAACTTGTCGAGGTACGGTTTACAAACTCTGTTCATCAAATCCATAAAAACGGCTGGCGCGTTTGTCAATCCAAACGGCATTACCAGAAACTCGTAATGTCCATATTGAGTTCTAAAAGCAGTCTTGGGAATACTTTCCTCTTGAATTCTCAACTGATGATATCCTGATCGCAAATTGATCTTTGAGTAGAAACTTGAACCTTGCAACTGATCAAATAGGTCATCAATTCTCGGCACAGGATATCTATTCTTGATTGTCAAGTTGTTCAGTTCCCGGTAGTCGATACACATGTGGAAACTACCATCTTTCTTCTTAACAAACAAAACTGGAGCTCCCCAAGGCGAGAAGCTTGGTCTGATGAATCCTTTGTCTAACAGCTCCTGGAGTTGCGTTGACAACTCCTGCCTCTCCGAAGGCGCAAGTCGGTAGGGTGCCTTAGCCACAGGCGCGACGCCTGGGACTAAGTCAATGTGGAACTCGACTTGTCTTTGCGGCGGTAATCCTGGTAAGTCTTCTGGAAAGACTTCAGGATATTCTTTTACGACTGGAATGTCTTCGATCTTTGGCTCAGCAGCTTCTTTATCCACGATGTGTCCCAAGAAGGCAATACATCCCTTCTGTAAACACTTTCTAGCTTTCAGACAGCTAGTGATTCTCAGAGGCGTGTCGCGCTTTTCTCCATGGACTACGATCGTCTCTCCATCTTCTATTGGGATGTGGATGGTCTCTTCGTGACAAACAATTTCGGCTTTGTTGCTTGACAACCAATCCATCCCTACTACCACGTCGAAACTTCCCAACTCGACTGGTAGTAGATCCAAAGTGAACTCGCGTTCTCCTAGCTCAATTACGCATCCTCTAATGACTTCATTGGTTTCAACTAACTTTCCATTAGCCAGTTCAATCGAGTACAGAATGTCTAATTTACTAGCAGTTAATCCAAGCATGTTCTTAAATTCTAACGATACGAAACTATAGTCGGCACCAGTATCAAACAGAACAGATGCAAAGCGTTGGTTTATAGGGAACGTACCAGTGACAACGTTTGGATCCTGGCGCGCTTCCCTTGCGCCAATGTTGAATACCCTCCCACGAGCTTGATTCAGTTTTGGGCATTCCCTCTTAAAGTGCCCAATATCTCCACAATTGAAACATCCTGGTCCCCGATCATTACCATTTCCATTTCCACCTTGAGTGTTGTTTTGGTTGCGATTTCCGCTCCCAGCTTGGTTTGCAAAATTTCCACGGTCTCCATTTCCTCCCTGTTGGCGGTTTCCATTACCATTCCCATAGCCTCGATTACCACCACGCCCAGCCCCAGTTCTGGCCCAACATGTATCCTTCGAGTGGCCATTCTTCCCACATGACACTCATTTCCTCAATCTGCACTGGCTAGAATGATGGCGCTGGCATGTATCACACTTGTGCAGAGTGCCCATGTAACCCTTCCCTTTGTTTTCGACACCGGTTATGGCCCTAGCCGGTGTGCTTGACTCACCCTTCTTGCTCACACTGGTGGTACCTTGCTTGAAGTTGGAGAATTTCCGTTTATTTTCACCAGACGACTCCACATGAGTCTCCTTCTTCCTCGGTTCAGAAACTGAAAACTTGTTCAATCTAATGGCTTCCTCAGTAAGTGCCACACTGAGATCGATGGCTTCAGTGATCATTTCAGGCCTGGACGTGGTTACAATGCTCATGATCTGGGGTGCCAATCCCCAGATGAAGCGCTCAACATGTTTAAATTCGGGCGTGACCATGTACGGCACCACATGGGACAAATCATGAAACCTTTGAACATATTCTGCAATCTTAGGACCTTCCATCTTTAGGTGCCAGAACTCAATTTCTAGCTTCTGTATTTCAGCTCGCGAACAGTACTTCTTCCTCATTAGCTCTTTCAGCTCAGCCCAGGTTAGTGCATATGCTGCCGCTTCTCCTAATGTTTGCACTTGCAGATTCCACCACGATAGGGCACCATCCAGAAACAGCCCTGAGATGTAGGTCACTTGTTGCTCGGGAGCACACTTGCTCATCCTTAGGACAGAGTCTGTCTTTTCAGCCCACCTGACAAACGCAACAGCACCTCCAGTGTCGTCGAAATTCACGGGCTTACAGTCGAGGAATTGCTTGTAGGTGCACCCTGCACATACGTTAGAATTTACAAATGGTATTAGCGGATGTGCTAGAAATATCCAAATGTATCGTAATATATCTCAAGAGACTTAACATTACCATTGGGTGGATTGTTATTGCCGTTGTTGTTCGAGATATTTCCGCTTGTTTCTGCATGGGAGGCCGCATACTGGGCTATAGCCGCGGCAATTATCCCTTGGAGCTCTGCCTCGGTAGTGGGCATGCGCGTGTCGTGTCGTGTCGTGTCGTGGAGGCATCTTTTAAAAGATGATCATGTAGGTCAGGTCATAGTAAGTATAATAAATATGCATATATAGTAACATTCATCAATCACATAACATCCCATGTTAATATATATAAAACAAATAATTCAACAAAGCATATAGTGAGAACGTTGTCATTGGGCTTTCATTAATCATGACCACCATATTGTTTTTACATGTTTTATAGTACATCACATATCAAAATAAGATCATGGGGTTACATCACCCCCAAAAATACAATCTGTCAACACAAATCATGTACAAAAGTGTGGTCTCCCAAAATGTCTTCGCAAGCTGGCCCAATCGCGACTTTCTCACCAAAATGATCGACCTGCATCAAACCAAAAATATCTATGCTGATGGCGGAGGAGGAGGAGGAAAACGAGAGAAAAGCAACCGGCGCATGTGCACCCAATCCTCCTATAAGGCACGAATAACGCGTATCAGATAGGCAATCTGTTGCTCAGATGTAAGGAAACGAACATCCGAGTCAGGGGAAAGCGGACGGGGAGTGTGCGGTGCGGCGAAAGGTGTCTGACAGTGGCACGGAGGACGTGGAGCTCTCTCTAACTCCTGAATGCGACGACTCAGTGCGTCCTGCTGTAGTTGCAGCGACGCGAGTATATCCTCTGTAGTGTACCCCACATGGAACGGGTGGTACGGGTCCGATAATGGCATAAAATTGGGCGAAGCCCACAGAAACGGCTCGCCCGACGGTACGAATGATGGTGCAGTATGAGGGAACTGGGACATGAACGGTACTGATGACAGTACAGGTGGAACAGGAACGGCGGTTGCCTCGATGAACCCTCCCCAGGACGAGGTGGCGGTATGTCCTGGAGGAATGTGATGGGAAGATCAGTGCGATGGACGTCAGTGGTGTGTGGGTGGAACAATGGAATCGCAGTAGGTGCGGAAACAGGTGCTACGGGAGGAGTGACGGGTAGCACAAACGGTGGGTAGTCATTATCCTCGATCCACCCGTTACGGGTGTCAGCATAATGAGGGTCAATGTGAGAAGCAAACGGTGCATGGTCAGCATGCACAGGGGCTGAAACAGGTACTACAGGTGCAACAATGGGTGCATCAATAACAGGAGCATCAGGAATCGGTGGTAAATCGACGTGCGCAACAATGACAGGTGGTGCTATGTCTGGCATATCGACATGACCAGGCTCAGGTAAAGGGTCTAGTAAATGTGCAACAACTGGGGCCTCAATGGGATCATAAGGAACGACCGGCTCTGGACCAACAGGAGCAGGCTCGTCAGGCAAAAACTCGACCTCTGGCTCTGGGTCAACGTCGAGGAAAACGAGAGGCGCGACAGACATCGCCATGTCCGAGTCAGAATCAGAGGAATAGAGCTGTACGCCCTGGGTGTGCGGTGAAGCAGACGCTACAGACTCGAAGGAGTGAGCACCAAACATATCAAAAGGAGCCTCCTCAAAGGGAGCCTCGACGGGAATGACAGGATCAGCAATGGGCACATCAGCAGGAATCTCAGCCAAGTGAACAACGTGGTCTACAACAGGATCATCAGCAACAGGGACATCGGCATCCATGAGGGCCACTCCATCTTGGTCACCCTCCGGGGGACCCTCTAGGAACAAGTCGATGTCATCATCGGCGAACTCATCAGGAGGCAGATCCTCGAGTGGAACTGCGGCAAGCGGTAGAGGAGCAGGGACCTGGAGAAGAGGTAGGTCCCCATCGAAAGGGCCATCAGCGATAGGAATACCATCTCCAAAATCGGGAAGAGCAAACGGCTGGAAATCATCCTCATCTGTGCTAGTAGTGTCTGATGTGTAGACCTCACTCTCTGACGGGATCTCGTCGTCTGACACGATCGCTATGGGATCCAAGGTGTCCGATACTCCAGTATCTGAAGATGATGGCATGGTGTATGTAACACAACCACACATGTGCACATATATCAACATAAAATCAAATAAACATGTAAGTCACATTAATGCAAGCAAGTAATCCTCCTAGTCTCCCCAGACTACCCCTCCCAGCCTCTTAGACTAAACCTCCTAGCCTCTCAGACTAACTCCCTGGTCTCTAAGACCAACCTCCCAGTCTCTAAGACTAAACCTCCCCAATCTCTAAGATTGAACCCCTCAGTCTCTAAGACTGAACCTCCCTCAGTCTCTAAGACTGAACCTCCCTCAGTCTCTAAGACTGAACTCCCTCAGTCTCTAAGACTGAAATATAAATTTTGAAAAGTGTATTTTTGCCTTTTTGTTTGTAAAAATGTTTTGTATCCTGGATCTTGGACGTTTAGTGTATGCAATGTAAAAATGTTTTCGTGAGAGCCCTAGTGATCATAGTCTAGACTCGAGAAAGAATCCTACTTCGCTATGATCGAGGCTCTGATACCAAGCTGCCACACCCTGGCTTTTGCGGAAGCGTGGGTTTATTTGGTGTGACTTCTTAATACCATAGCAACAATCATAACAATGTTATATAAATTAAAACACATGATGATCATCCATTCATTGAATTTAAAGTTACCACAACATCATTGTTTAAAATGTCGACACATAAAACAAGTTACAACATGACATGATTAAAACGTGTTCACATGACACAACAAAAGACTTGAATAAAAACATGGTTTAAGGACATGTAACCCGTCCAGGTAAGGGTTACACCTCCTAAACCTGGATGACATCATTATTCCCTACGCAGCTTGACACGATTGCACACTACGCCAGATCCATTAATTTCCTGAAATACATGTAGTTTGAAAAATCAACAAAAGTTGAGCGAGTTCATGTAAAAGTGAGTATGTATAAGCCTTTCATGTATGAATAAAAGTCCCTGATATGTAGCAATAAGGAAAAAAAGATCACCAATGGGTTGCAAAGCCACTGGTATGTGTGAAAAGGTGCAGGAAGACTCAAACCTAGCAAATTTATTACCGGGCTTCGGCTGTAAGACACAGTCACCTCTATGGGCCGCCCCGGCCTCACGAGTGTGGGCTCGCTACACCCAAATAGATCTATCACCCATGTGTCCCTCGGTCCTAACAATGAGGATTGATGGCCTTAAGTGTTGTACCCACCCCTCACATGATCTAGTAGTAAGCCCTCCCTACGCTAACCATACCATGTAAATAAATGTTTGTAATAATTGTCGCATGTATTTCACCCCCGAAGTATAAAACTGAAAACAGTAAAGAGAAAAGGGGGACATGAACTCACAGTACTGCGTCTCCTGAATAGAATCGTCAACCCAAACTCGGTCTGCTACGCGACAACCTACAAGTACTAATGTCTATCAGACGAACGGGTCGTGCCTTGGCTTTAGGGTTTAATATTTTTGAGTTGCGACTCTTAAGTTTCCGAATATTACTCCAAGTTATAATTATTAGTTAAAATAATTATTTTAACTTTAAATTATAGTTTATTTTGGAATAATGTTAAACAATATTTCGTATTTCCTTCCCAAGGATGGGGGCATTTATACATGTATTATTGTGATTCCGAGAAATATATTTTAAGTCCCACTTAGGAAAAATATATTTAACTTATGTGTCCAAAAATATCCTATTCCCAAAATATATGTATTTTTCATGGTATTTGTCAAGTTATATTATTTTACCCTAAAAATAATATAACTAGTTCACAAAGTATGCAAATACTCACGCAAGTGTATTAGTGTAAAATATATACTCTAAACATATTTTTATCCGTTTTTATTTATAAAATCGACCTCCGTTACTTTATATTTTTGTAACAAAAATATGGCGAAGTTTATATTTGAAACACAAGTTATAAATTATACTTGAAATGTTTGTCTAGGAAAATACTTTCTAAGTGTTGGATTTTTAGAAAATTTCGCCAGAGTTTCCTTTGTAAACGGAGGTGTCCATGCTTACTAGCATATCATTTTCTTTTCGGAAATCGTTCAAATCAACCAACAAATTACTAAACAATATTATACTAGTCAAGTGCAAAAACAATGCACTTTATATAACAACATAAACTTGGTTTTTCGTAAAAATGCGTAGTAACTTAGTGGGGTGTTTAGTGGGTTTAGCTACCCTCCATAGTGGGTTTAGCTACCCTCCAAAGTGGGTTTATTTTTGTTAAAACCTTGCTCTAGGGATTTTTAGAGGTTCACAACTTGTGAACTTGTTTTACAAAAATATCCATTTACAACATTTCCATGTCTCACTAGTATTCATAGTTTATTTCCATCCAAAAATATTGTAAGAATCACGATTTTTCAAAAATCCGTCTTTTAACTTGGTTTGTCTAGAAAAATTATTTGTAAACCTCGGGTCCATACGACCATCTACCCACTTAGTTCACTTATTTTTCAAGAAATCACTTTGTTACCAAGTTTATGTTGAAACATGGAGGTGATTCTTTTATGTAGTTCACTAATCACCCCCGAACTTGTTAACTTAAGTTTTTAATCTTACTTTAACAAGTTCATCCATGATGTTAAACACCCTATTACTAGTAATCATCAAATAAATAATAACAACATCAAAACAACTTTATTTTAACAAGATTTCATCTTATGACATCATCATATTAGCTTTATGTTCAAGTTTGTCTATGATCTTTTTAGTGTTCTTGTATTCACACCACAACATAATTATTAACCACCATAAATGAGAAGTAAATGAGGATCAAAGGGACTTACTACTAGTTTGAAGCTAGGGAAGAAACTAGACGTAAAATGAGTGGTTAAAGACAAACGAGAGAGGTCCTTGGCGATCCGTGAGCTCCACACTTCGTGATTCACCTTGGTGCACCTCGGGATGGTCTTGAAATACTTGAATCAAAAATAAAAAAAAAGGATGTGTATGGTAGGGTGTTCGGCCGAGCTTTACTTTGAGGAAGGAAGGAATTGTTTTGAGTTGTTGATTAGTGGAAGTGATTAGTTGATGGTGGTGATGGTTATAAGTAAATTCTATTGTCCATAGGGTCTTGTGTCACCCAAAGTACACACCTTGTCACCTCACAATCTCTAAAGAGATTGCATGGGGATTGAGCAAAGTTTTAAAAATATCTTGATGGTTATGCTTTTGGTTCGAAAAATTCTGCCATGGGAGGGGTTTAGTGCAAGATTTTGGTGGTAATTGGTGACTAGTAGGGGGGGCTAAGTGTAAGTATCAAGGGTGAGTGTTAGTTCAATCAACATCTTCACATTTCCTAGGTAATACATGGGGATTTGTAGGATTCTTGGTAGCACATGGGAATTCGTATGATAGAGAAGGGGGGCCATGTGTGCCGCCATTTTCATATGGGGGGTTAGATGTAACTTTGTGGGTAAATAAATTTATTAGTGGGAGTTTAATGTTATGTCTAGTGTTTAGTGTGTACCGGGTATTATATAAGGTGTTATAGTGCTCGGGGACCATAACTAGCTCATAAAAGTGTAACAATGTTTTTAATAATATTTTTGTGTTCCGGGTAATGTCCGGTTGTTCGGTTATATACTGTCCCGTTAAAGTGCTAAGTGATAAGGTAAAGTGTCCTTTATGTAACTTTTAGTGACCCTTTTAATTCCCGACACTTAGGAAAACATACAGGACCATTTTACCATATTTTTGCAAGTGACTAGCATATTTAAATGCTGAATTTTATTTAAAAGTGCAGAATTTTGCAGTTAAAGTGGGTTTTAGGCACTTCCCGGCACCTAAACTATCACCTAGTGACATAGTTTTATGGTCCCCACTTCCCTACACTCCATACTAGTGTAGTACCTTGTCCCTGGCTCATACTGGGCCTCAATACATTGTCTGTCTATGTGCTGGCATTGTCAGCATGTTTCTGAGTTATCCGCTCACTGTGCTAACTGTGCTTTGTGCATCAAGTTTGTCACTAAGGTTTGTGTGTAATAAATGAAGTGACAGTATAAATGTGATGCATATGTATGTATGATGCAAAAATCATAAAGCAGTTTAAATACGTCAGTTGTAATCAAGCACAGTCATTAAGCACAAATTAAATATTAATTAATTGTACGGATACTTGTAATTGTGAGGGTTGTCACATATTTCTGAATAGAAAACTGATTCAATAAAAAGGATGAAGTAAAAGATGAAAAGTTGTTTGTACCAAACGACGATAATTTTCCAAGATTGAATGAAGCTTATTGTGTCGAAATGCCTAAGGTCAAACAGGCATGTGCTGAATTGTTCAAGTAATTGGGTTGTGTAAATGTGCAGGTGCTCCCGAAGAAAACTGAATGTCAACTAAAGGAGTATCGGAGAAGCCTGGCACGAGAGGAGGAGGCTGCTGGTCCCTGCGATTGTTAAACAGGGAGTTTGTTCATTTCTGTACATAAATAAACCATATTCCAAAAACCCTAAAATTGAAAAATTTAATAACCAAAAATATGTTTTTATTCTGTCAAAAATTGAAAATAAAAAAAAATAAATAAATATGTTTTTAAATTTTGTCAAAAGTAAAAAATTCCAAAAATATGTTAATTGAATTTGCCGAAACCCTCACGGATGAACAAACATGATTAATTTCACAAGATTGAAAAACGATTTCAAACTGTAAAATATCAATGTGTTTTAAATCATGGGGGTATATTTTCTGCAAAACAGAGCATGAGAAGCAGAAAGTTGATGGCGAGATAAAGCTATCGACATCGGTTATCAAATTTTCTTTAAATGTTTTGAATTTTAGGGGAGTAAATGTTGTCAGAAAATCCAAAAACATTTGAAAAAGCCAAAAACATGAGAAAATTCAAAAATGAGTTTTGTGTAAAAAGAGGAAATGATAGTACATCAGTAGACAATCACCTTACGCTAAAGAAATGGAAAGTCAAATGTGATAAACGGTCTCACTGATGATATGCCAGTAGGTTTTTACATGCTTAGTAGATTGATTTCGAGATATAAACCTAAATATCAAATACTTACTTATATTATGGGTAACATCTCTCGGATATATGGGTAACCCCCGAAATCTTGTTTGAGAGATTGCCTGATTCTGAGATACTAGGTCTTTATACTGTTTGATATCTGGGGTGTTATACCTGGTCTTCTGATATTGCGGAAGCAATGGCCTAGACCTCGTATAATACGTTACGTGCTTTTAAAAGCTTACCCTCTGCATAAAAATTGAGAAAATATCAAAAGATACGAATCAAGTGCAGTTGTAAAGAAGATCCCTAAGGGGGACACAACTAAAGTCGAGCCTTCATCTCTTTGACTGAACAGAAGTTCATACCTGAGCTCTCAAGGTCTCGCACTAACCCAGAATACAGATATCATTATGGTATACTCACTTGTAAGACTGAATCTAGGGAATTTTGATACGGGGGTATATTTTGAGGTGGGACACGTGAATAAGTTAAGTCCTTAAAACACTAATCTCGTTTCTCGAATCGATTGAACTTTGTGTGAAAATTTAAGTGGATCAGTATACTGGCAATCTAAGTGAATCGTTTAGAACTTAAAGTGTTTAAAGCTCAACTGTCACACCCCAACCGATGACGGAAACATCAGGGCGCGACACTGAGCGAAACAGATTGTCCAAGAGAAATTCCATAACAACTAAATTACCGGATAGTTAATATTATGTCCCATACCATAACCCATCAAGCAAATCAATTATTACAGACTTAGATATCTCTAGGCAAATCATTGTTTCGACAAGTCAGATTAAACAAATAATTTGTCTTTGTTTCTAGACTCTACTACTTGATTCCATGAAAGCAAGCAACATCCTAGCATCTCAAACACCTGTCACATACGTTAAAATAGAGGTCAATACACATAGTGTAAAGGTGAGCATACAAGTTTGATACTATAATAGAATTCAAAATCGTTTACGCATAACCAGCATGTAACATGTAGCAAAGTGAAGGCTAGTAGGTTATCGACAATGAAATATGCACAAACGTGACTACGAGTTGTAGAATGCGCAACACATATCCCCACTGGGACACGTGAAGTAAAGCCCTTAACAACCCCTGTCCACGACAAGTGCTGAGTCCAAACTATAGTACTATCGTTGCTAAGGTGTCAGGCAACAATCACTGTGTTAACATAACATATAAGCATTCATCGAATAACACGTAACATGCAATAATGGTCAGTTTATAAATAGTGTTTGCGTTGTGTGTCGATTGTGATTTGAATAAGTAACGTATGTAACAGCCAAAAGTGCGTAAAGCAAAAAGGGATCGAGTATATTCACAGATAGCGTTTAACTAGTAAACACTCTCTTGGATTGAAGGGAGCGCTGAGGGATTAGCCTGAACAGTTAATGAGAGCATAAGCGATTGAACGGCGCGATAAACGGTGCGAAGAGTACCAAGTGTCGAACGGTAATCCGATCGGATGGTTATCTGATTGGATGGCCATTCGGTCGGATTGACATTCGTTTGGTAAGGATGTGTTTGTGTATGATAGCTTTGAAGTTTTCGTTGTAGCACTTTGAAAACAGAGAAGTATCTCTACCTTTCAGGTCGTCGATCGAACGGTTGTTCTATCGGATAGCGATCCGATTGGCGAGACATTTCAGTTTGAGAACAAGTTCACAGCAGGATGGTCATTCAATTGGATGGTCTTCCAATCGGATGGTAATCCGTTAGAAACTAATGATCTTTGAAAATTATGAAAATGTTCAAGTGTTGAAGATCCAATTGTCAACCGATCGGATTGTCCTTCGATCGGATGGCAATCCGATCGGACGTCAGTTCGATCGGCATTCAGATCTTTTAGAAAATTTGAAAATGTTTAAGTATTGGAACCAACGATCTGATCGTCTTGAAACTTGATTATTTTGAAAAGTTATGCGGTTTGATCGAGACGGTATGAAAACGTGTTGAACAACGGAACCTCGTCAAGTCCAAGTCGTCCGATCGAACATGAATCACCCTAATCCGACCAGTTAACTGTTCTTGACGGTTGTTCTTATTCACCCTGAAATCGGTTGCCTCGTTGATAGGATACAGATGTCAAACCGACACATCACTAGAGAAGAGTAGAAGGCCTGAATGAGCTCCGTTTCTATCGGTTTTGAGTGCATTGAGTGTAAAAGAGTTGAAAGAAAGTTGGAAGAGTATCTTTCAATCCTTTTAACTCTGAAAATGTGTAGATCTAGGCGAAAACATTGTTTAATCATATGGAAATCCTTCAGATCTGAGCTATTCTTGGTGGAATGAGGTCAAAACTTGAAGTTCATAAGAACTCCATGATGATATCACCCTAGAACACCTCAAATCCGCTGATTTCATGGATAAAAGTTAAGATTCAAAGGAGAAAATTATGAAGAAGTGTGTATAGATCATAGAAGTACAAGATTTGAGTTGAAAACTTACAAGAATCGCGAGAAATCGAGAGAAAGGAGAGCTTGAGCGCGCTTGTCGAATGAGAGAGTTGTCACATCACTGTTGTGATGTGACAGGGGGTATTTATAGGTTGCCAAAAGAGGAAAGTGTGCACATGGAATGGATCGGATGGCACTTCGATCAGATGGCCATCCGATCAGATGGCCATCCGATCGGATGGTCATCTGTTCGGATGACCATTCGATCGAATGGTCATTCGATCGGGTGGCTCCGGCGAGTTGCGTTTCGACGTTTCGTTTCTCTTTTTGAGCGTTGCGATGCGTTTAAGCGGGTATCGATTAAGCGATGCAATAGATTAATAATAACAACACAAATACTATATCTAACATACAATCATCCTAAATAACTTGCGTTTAGCGTTTGCCATTGAATAGAGTTGCGATTGCGTTTCGATTATTCACCACAAAACATAAACATAAATGATCATGCACAAGTAACACATAAATAGCACACACACACGTAAAACATTATCCAGAACACATAATTCGAGTTGTGAATGCGATTGCGATGCGATTAGCAGTAAAGCGATAAAACATGCGATTAAACCTCGATTATTTAATAGATACTCCACATAATACAACTAAAGCGAATAAAATACAGGATTTGATTACAAGTCAAGAAGCACAAATCAGTAATTAACCAAGGAGTGACAGATCGCACTTAGCAATCTTTTCTTCCTTTGACTTTGACTTGTACTTTGACTTTCGAAACACGGGATGTTACATCAACGGTGCTAGTGATTTGTCAAAAACTGATATGATCCTCTAACGCAAACTCAACAAAAATATTGTCTGTAAATATTTCTTTACTGCTTTATGTTTCAGAAAATTCCAAAATATTTTGATTTCTACTTTATTTTCGACAACCGATGTCCGAGAGCTGAGTTTCAAAATCTAAATATGCTGAACGTGTTTCTGAGAATAAAACAAGTTCATTAACTTGAAACTTGAAAATTTTAAAATCAAAATTCAAAAACAGTTTGTGAAATCTCCAAGGTCATTAATTTGGACTTGGATGATTAACTATGAGGGATTTGGGTTCTTAAACTGTAAAATTCATAAGGTCATTTGATAGGGGGAGAAAGTCAAGTAATCCTGGATATATTCATATTCTTATATTTGTGTAATAGAGCCAGGTTTTTTATTAGAAGATTTTTCGAGCCAGGTTTTCAATCCTGGATGTTCAAAATTCTTTCACTTATAAATGTTTGAGAAACTGCAGATATTATACCAGATTACGATCCCGATAGCCGAGTCTAAGGCGGAGTCTGAAGACGAGCTTATTGCAAGGGGGAGCTTGTAACCGGAAAGCCAGGTGTCGATCCCAAAAGCACGGAAGATTGACTAAATGGGGAGCCTGAAGAAAAGGAGTCTAAACGAAAGGGGGAGCAACGGAAGCTGAAGACAGATCCACGGGGAGTCTGTTCGAGCAAGAGGGAGTCTATGGTTGCTGAAGATGTTAAACTTTCAAGAAGACTCAGAGAGAGAGAAAAGACTAGATGCTACGAGATTGACTGCGGCAATATCCAAGTGGAGTCTGTGAGTGCAGATATGTCTATCGCCTCCGTTAATCCAGTTCGTAGCAGAAATTAGAAGAAAACATGATTTTATAGTGTAATATGTCGGGAAAAAGCCAAGGTGGCAAACTTGTAAATAAGGGGAAATCCCTTATGCCTTTGCCTATAAATAGGAGGCTTATGTCTTCATTTAGGAACTTTTTCCATTTTGCATACTTTGGAGAGCTTGGAGCTTAGAGAGAGAGAGTCTAGAGAGAGAAAGTTGCAAAAGGTGATTCAAGGTGCTTGTATATTGTCGAATATTCAATAGAATCACGATTATATTACGTTCTTGTGTTCGGTCCACGCACGTGCACGGATTCCGCACGTCGCACGTGTTATTTCGCAATCGTACGGTAGTCGTAAATGGTCCTACAACGCGCTCACATTCTCCCCTATTTCTCGAATTCTATTTCCTTCATTTACTAAATCTTCTCCATACTGATGGAGTTCCTGCACCTGTTTTCCACTCATTGGTGGGTCTAATGGTTCAGGATGAGGTACGGGTTCCTCGTAAGGGTCTACGCTATTTATCTCAAAAAATGTTCTATCATTATCCCTCCACGGATCACGTTCTAAAGGCATTGGTTCGTTGGAAGTATATAGGGTAGAGTATGACCTATTGTCGTCAAACCATGGATCATATTGTAAAGGCTGTGGGGTTGGGATTCTAGGTAACTCGTTGGGGTCAAATGCGGGTATTGGCAATTGGTTTGCTTGGTTGGGTTCTAGCATCTGTTGGTCTAGGAACAAAGGTAACAGTGGCGGTTCGGCTACTTGGTTTAGGTTAGCATCTACTGCTGTAGTGGCTAACATGTGAAAATTGGCCAGCTGTCTATCTAGTTCCTCTTCCCAAGGTGGCCTATTGACGTTCTCCTGAATCTGTGCATTTGCTTCCCAATTAGCCTTGACTATGGCCCTTTATTGTTGTAACTTCTTCATTCTTTTTCTTCTCTCATGTGCTCCTTTATTAAACCCACCTCTCTTTTTAGTAGTAAAAGGTTCCTTAGACTGTGCCTTAAATATAAATATCTCTTCCTCAGTATCGGCTGAGTATCCTGAGGGATTAGGTTGAAAGGATGTTCCCTCATCTTTTGGTGAACTATCTAAATGACGATAAGCTTCCGAAGTTACTTGCTCACTCATACTGTAAACTAACAAATAGTCAAATAACACAAAACAATATTTACACATAAGTTATTTCCTAACACAGAATTTAGGTGTCAGCAGAACACTTTTTTGGCTTAAACCAGTGGCTGTAGCTCTGATACCACTCTCTATCGTAGCCCTCGACCCCTACCCCAGGAGCGGGCGTTGAGATGGGGTAGTATCAGTGGTATCGGTGTATATTAATTTAGCAGCGGAATACATCAGAACCGTAGTAAGAAAATATGTTTATCAGAGTAAAACACCAAACTTTTATAATAATAATTTATTGGGATAAAACCCAAGTTCATTTGACAATACATTTGTAGAGATAAACCCTAATTATTGAACAAAAACTTCTTTATTTAGGTAACTTTTGTAGCCACTTTTCCAAGCGTTCAGTACTCTCCAGCTGGCTTCTATTGGCATTCACACTGTGTTACCTAAAACGCGTTTTGAAAACATTTTATCAGCAAGAAATACTGGCGAGTGCATCCCAGTTTAATCAAGACAATTTTTATCACTTTATAGTATTGAGGGCATCCGCAATTACATTTGTTTATATCTACTCAATTACTCATTCAGTACTGTCAACCGGACCTGTAGGTCATATTACCTATTGACTAACTCTTTGTCCAATGGTAACGTCTTTCTTATTTTGTATACAAGAGCCCAACATATCGGCAGTAATTGTAGAATCACAAATACTCAATTACTGTTAAGTGGAAATTAAACATTTGAGGTTTTGGTAAACCATTTTGACTCACAAAAGATTTACAAAAAGGTGGCAAAAAGCAGATGTACTCACATTGTAGATTTAGGTGTTACTACTATAGCTTCCTGATGATTTTCTTGGTTATTACCTATTAAATTTAAACAATGCACACGTGTTAGTAAAATAACACAATTCATATTAACCGTACAACTCGAGATAGAATTCCAATGACTGAGTCGGGCAGAGCCGACATGCATTACGAAATCCTAGATCAATTGGGTGTACACACGAGACAGAATTCCAATGACTAAGTCGGGCAGAGCCGACACGCATTACGGAATCCTAGATCAATCGTGTAGGGTAATAGCAGGGTTATAGTACTTACAACGAGGCAGAGCTTCGCTTTATAGTGTGTATTATGCCCGGGTATTATTTCTACTATATAGAAATTTGAGAGAGAAACCAGAAATGAACGGTTTGAACAAATAAGCTCGTTGATCTATTTATAGGGCTGGTCGACCACTCCGTCGCGCCCCGAGACCAAGTAGTCCTTGGCCGTTGCGGGCCGCGAGAGCCCACGTGTCGCTTATAGGGTTGCCGAGTCAAGGGGTAGCCTTGCCGTGTCATTGGACACGTGGCAGCATTGTGTGCCGGCCAAGTAAAGGCTGTCGCGCCCCGTGAAAGATTACCCTTCGTCTGTCGCGGGCCGCGAGCGACACAAAATTCTTGTTTTTTCTTGATTTTTATGAGTATAGGGTATATCGGGCTCGTTTCTTGCATACAAGGTATATTTTAGGACATTTAGGGGTGTCCCAATATATTTTTAGGAGGGTTGTTATACATTGATACTTATAGTGTATTTGTTTTGTGATGTTCATGATGACCCCTTAGTAAGAAAAGAAGCAAAGACATTGTGGCAACCATATGCAATATTAAATATTAAGACATTTTCCAAAAAAAAAGATACAAGTGTAGGATAATATGTTTCAAAGAATATTTGAAACAAGATAACTATTGGCTCACTTTGGTGCACCACGCACGTCACATCAGTGCCCATACTCCATGCGCGAAAGCGCGCCACTATGCCACATGTACTCGCGCGCGTACGCGCATGACTGCCACTGCGCGCGTAGTGCAAAGTGCGCCATCAAAGCGCCACATTGCACCTCATCGCCCACGCCACGCGCGCGCGCCTGTGCCAGTTAGGGTGCTCCGCACCCTTCGCGAGTACACTTAGTGTGTGCTTCCATGAAACAATGAGGATGGAGACTTTCCACTTAAATACTCCTTTAAGTTTCATCTCTCCTCCTATGTGGGACAAGGTGCCACTTTCCCACTTTTTTTCAGCATTCAAGTTTCAAACACCAAACTTTGAGCATCGATATCTCATTTATCTTAGCTCCGTTTTGGACGTGGTTTAGTTCGTTGCGAAGCTCTTCCAATATAGAACACAAACCCACAAATAAATTTATAAAACCCGCTCATTTTCTTATATTTATTTCAAGTCCAAAATAGGAAAAAAAATCATTTTCCTATATTTGTGAAAAATGCTATTTTCACAAAATTCTAACAATCCCCACATTAATAGAAATCGATCTATCAAGTTTCAACGATACACGTTCAACAGTTGAGTATTGCAAGATAGGTAGGTGTAACCCTTGAACCTTCTTTTGTGAAGCATACTTAGCCTCCTAGGGTCTTGTAGACGCGGTGTCTTTGAACAATCCCCCATTTATGTAGGCAACAATATACATTCACACAATACTCTCCCTAGTCGAGTCAAGTCCTCATGGTTGTGTCCGTTTATGGTCATGGAACACTTTCCTGGTTTTGCGAGAGCTCTAGGATTTGCGCCTCCCCACAAATCCATTCGAAGCGACCCCACTTCTCTCTAACATAGGTGATTCCTCTGAATCATTAAAAGCATCATGGTTAATTTTGGATTTCCTCAAAATCCTTAACCTCAACATGCTTAACCTTTCCTTCATGTCACTGATTGGAATGGACTAGGAAGTATACAACTCCCTTTATTAATTTTGGGGCACCCCCCACAGTGGCTCCCTTTGGGTTTATGATTAAGTTTGCCTATTGAACCTAGATCTTGGGATCTCCAGTCAACTAGGTTAGGTTTCCCTCATATTCCCTTCTTCTATGGGCTTTAGTCCCATTCCTCTTGACGACTTATACACCTTATCTTTGCTTAAGCCTTTTGTTAACGGGTCAGCAATGTTCTCCTTTGACCTAACATAGTCAACTGAGATAACACCCGTTGAGATAAGTTGCCATACCGTGTTGTGTCTACGTCGGATGTGCCTTGATCTGCCATTGTACATCGCGCTTTGTGCTCTAATAAGCGCGGATTGATTGTCACAATGTATGCAGATCGCCGTCAACGGCTTTGGCCATCTTGGAATATCTTCTACAAATTGACGTTGCCACTCCGCCTCTTCCCTACTTTTATCTAAAGCGACGAATTCGGATTCCATAGTGGATCTAGTTATAACCGTTTGCTTGGAAGACTTCCAAGCTATAGATGCTCCCGCAAGTGTAAACACATATCCACTTGTCGATCTATGATCTTTTATATCCGTGTCCAGTTCGCATCAGTGTATCCTTCGATCACAGCTGGATCACGGGTATAATGCAATCCATAGTCTCTCGTGTATCTTATTTATCTGAGCACCCTCGTGATAGCTTTCCAATGATCCGCGCACGGATTACTGGTGTATCTACCAACTTAACGGGTTGAACATGAACAACCGTCAAGAACAATTAACTGATCGAGCAGGGTGATTCCCATCCGATCGGATAACTTGGACTTGGTGGGGTTCCATTGTTTAACACGTTGTCATACTGTCTCGGTCAAACCGCAAACTCTCTAAACTTAACAAAATTTTGCAAGTTTCAAACGATCAGGTCGCTGAACAGACTGCCGTCCGTTCAGATTGCCATCCGATCGAACGACAATCTGATCGGATGACTTGTGGCCTCAAATACTTAAACATTTTTACAAATTTTCAATACATGACAGTAAATAAATGAATGGTCATCCGATCGGACGTCCATCCGATCGAATGACCATCCTGCTGTGAACTTGTTCTTGTGAAATTTCTCGCTGGAACGGATCGCCATCCGAACGAACTGCCATCCGATCGGACGACCTGAAAGGTAGAGATACTTTTCTGATTTTAAAATGCTACAACGTAAACTTCAAAGTCATCATACACAAACACATCCATCCCAAACGAATGACAATCCGACCGAATGGCCATCCGTCCGGATTGTCATCCGATCGAATGACCCTTCGTCACTTAGTTCACGCAACACCGTTTTACGCACTATTCATCGCTTATGCTATCGTTCTGTAATCAGGCTAACTTTCCAGCGCTCCCTTCAATCCAATCCAAGACTGTGTTATTCATTTAACACGATCTGTGAGTATACTCGAACCCTTTTTGCTTAACGCACTTTTGGGTGTTACATACGTTACTTTTTCGAATCACAATCGACACACAACGCAAACACTTTTATACGCTGACCTTTACTGCATGTTATACGTGTTACTTGATGAATGCTTGTATGTTATGTTTACACAGTGATTGTTGCCTGACACCTTAGCAACGATAGTACTATAGTTTGGACTCAGCACCTGTCGTGGATAGTGGTTGTTAGGGGCTTTACTTCACGTGTCACAGTGGTGACATGTGTTGCGCATTCTACAACTCGCAGTCACGTCTGTGCATATTTCATTGTCGATAACCTACTAGCTTCACTTTGCTACATGTTACATATATGCTGGTTATGCGTAAACCAATTTCGCTATCTATTATTCTATTAAACTTGTATGCTCACCTTTACACTATGTGTATTGACCTCTATTTTAACGTATGTGACAGGTGTTTAAGATGCTAGGATTGCTTGCTGCCATGGAATCGAGCTTAGAAGAGTCTAGAAACAAACAATTAAATTTTGAGTTGTCGGAACAGTATTTTTAGTTGTCTTTGAGAACTATTTGTCTGTAATAACTATGTTTACTTGATATGTTACGGTATGGGACGTAATGCTTAAACATTTGGTAACTATTAGTTATTATGGAATCTCTTGGACAATCTGTTTCGCTCAGTGCCTCACCCCGATGTTTCCGCCATCGGTTGGGGTGTGACATATGTTTCTTGAAAGGATAGAGATAGTGAAAGAGAGTAAGTTTGAAAGGGAAAGGGTGTGTTTTTTTGGGTAAAGGGGTGGAGTGTTAGGGTGTACGGCGTGGGTTAGGCAAACCCATCGACAACCCCCTTTTGCCGCTCGGGAGTCCACCGCCACCCCCTTGTGCCGATCGGGAAAGATGATGAAGAGGTGATTTCGAGGAGAAGTTGCCGAGCGGCAAAGAAGAGGGAGAATGAGAAGAGGTGGGGCCCATATCCAAATCAACCAATCATCTTTTTTTTGTTTTTTAATGGTTTGCCTAATCTCATTTTAGGCATGCACCCCTTATTTTTTTTTTGGGTAATATACAAAAATGAGAGGCAAATCACATGACACAATATGATTGGGTGGAGAGAAAACTTGCAAGGGGGATGGGGAGACAAAAGATGATGTGATATTTCTCAGTTTTCTTCAAACATGGGAATGCAAAAGGATTAAATTGTTGCTTAATGTGTTGACTTTCTTTGACTATCCTTCAAAAGTAACATCTGAAAAAAGCATGTAATTAGAATACTTTATAGGTTAAAAATGCATCTTGCCTAATCTTACCAAATAAATAGGCCTCACCTTAGCTGCCAAAAACTAACCCATTCAGTAAGGCTATGCGATATGATGATGGTCCTCCCTTAGAGGATGATCCGCCACTTAGGATCCAGGTAGGATGGGTGTGAGGATGGGGTAAAGAGGATGGAGATATGGAAATGGGGGGATTGACCTAAAATGTATATGTATATATATATATATAGGGGATCGCTAGAATGAGAACCACCACGAGTTATGAGAACCGCGAGAACCAAGTGCCACGGAGGGGCGTTGACCACGATTTTTTTTTACAACTAGATCCGTATATTTTAACAACATTCGTAAAAAAAAATTTCAAACGGCGCGCCCGAGGGGGTAGTTTTTTACACCCAAAGTTTGGTGTTTTTATTATTTTTTTGTTTTTTTTTTTACAAACTTTGGGTGTAAAAAACTACCCCCTCGGGCGCGCCGTTTGAAATTTTTTTTTTACGAATGTTGTTAAAATATACGGATCTAGTTGTAAAAAAAATCGTGGTCAACGCCCCTCCGTGGCACTTGGTTCTCGCGGTTCTCATAACTCGTGGTGGTTCTCATTCTAGCGGCTCCCTATATATATATATATATATATATATATATATATATATATATATATATATATATATATTTATATATATATTGTATGTGTAGGTGTGTGAGAGAGGGAGAGGTGTAGTTTTTGTCTTCTTGTGAGCATCCCCAACGTCCAGAAGAGGACGCCAAGGACGAAGCCCGGGGGGGGGGGGGGGGGGGCAGGATCGTGTTGGACCGGCGTCAGACCGAGGACGGAGGGGGACGACCCCCATACCGTCTAGCCTAACAAATTCCACAGGTACAACTCCAAAGGAATACACATCAGCTTTCTCAATGATTTGACCACTTTGGACATACTCGAAAGCCAGGTATCTAAACACCTTATTACTGTTGCCAATATGATGGAGATGGTGCAAACCAGAATCTCATGAAAGACTAACCCAAATGTTACTGTTAGGCTACAGGGTGTGGTATAAAGCCCCTAGAGGCTTTATCACGCCACCTCAACGTTATGTCACATAGGGGGCTTTAAAGTCTCTTTCTTTAACTTGCATACATGGTTTAAAGCTCCTTTAAAACCTCCTATTAAACAAAATACAAAAAAAAAAAAAATAAAGAGAAAAGATTTATTGGTTGAAAATAATGGGTCCCACCTTTTTCCCCCTTTAACATGCGTTAGCATGCTGGCGGACATCGGGTAGCACCCCCTTATTAACAAGTAGGGGGTGGGGGAGAACGCTATGGGGCGCCAAAAATGGTGATGTGGCGGGGTGGCGATAGGCCACACCCCCTCGCTTTGCTATTGTTTCTTCTCTAGTGTAACCATCAAAGTCCCCTACCTACAAGAATATTAAAAAGATAGTTTTCTTTTCTAAAACTCCATATTGCAATTTTTAACACCTAGTCGAACTCATAAAAACTCACCATAACACTGTAATAATGTGGTTTTCGTAATCATATTTACGCAATGATCGTTTTGGAAAGATTTGACAAAAAGTGTTTATTAGCCAAAGTGAACCATTTTGAGCCATTATAAATATCATCCATTCAGGACCAACCCTATTTAGACGTGTTGCATTGTTTCCACTTTGAAAAATGTATTCAGTATTGCATATACTCACTTCACTGTATTTTTTTATTATTTTGCAAAATTACATCCAATGATTAGACTGTGGGGTATTGATACGTAACAGAAATTAATGGAGATGATGAAGGTAAAACTGTAACTATATTTGATAGTGTAAAGAAAACAATACAAATAACTAACCACCAAAGTGGCCAGGGCTATGCCCTTCTCAATGCCATGAGCATGAGCCTAATAACTAACTAATTCTCCTCTCCCTTTACTAATGACTATTGCCTTATTTATAGAAGTATTAATTACACTAATACCCCCTACACTATTACATTATACTAATACTTATGTGATTCCCATCAATACTCCCTCCATAAGTCAAGACTTGTCCTCAAGTCTTGTGAACACCCTCATCCGAAAGCATAGTCAACTCGTCCCTTTCATCCCATTCATCATCCCCAAGTAATAAGACCCGAAGACTACCCGCCGGACACTTGTGACTAGGACTATAAACCTGTCCACATTTAAAACACAAGCCCTTCTTCTTCCGATCCTCCCACTCGACACGAGATAAGGAACGAATGCCTCGATCATGGACACCCACTTGCACATTAGCAGCCCCGTCATTGCCAACAATTTTAGAGCCCGTAGTACCCCACACACGACGGTCGAACCCCGCATCCATAGAAGGCAGCCCGGTATGTGACAAATACCGAAAACGAGATATCAACGAACCGGATTTTGATGGCCGAAGCATCAACTCCACATCCTTAGCCAAGTACATAGCATCCATACAAGTAATAGGGCGATGTAAACGGACTTGTTGTTTGACATCCTCTTTCAAACCCGCAATGAAATAACCAATGGTTTGCGACTCCGGCAAACGCGGAACCAAGGATAACACATACTCAAAATCATCAATATAATCAAAGATGGAATCCGATTGCTTCATAGTAGCTAACTGTTCATACGGATTCTGAATTGAAAGACCAGTGAAACGTTGCAACAATTCGGACTGAAATTGAAGCCAAGTCAACACTACTACAAAAACTGGTATTTGCTACGGTCAAATCCGTAGCAAATCCGTAGCTAACACCCATTTTGCTACGGATTTGCCACGGATTTGGTCCGTAGCTACAAGTCTCGTCGCGAATTTATTTGCTACGAACTTTGCTACGGAAAATTATATTTGCGACGGGTTTAGCTACAAAAAGTGACGTCGCTATTTTAGCTACAGATTCGCTACGAAAAAGTTTGCTATGGTTTTTTGCTATGGTTTTTTTGCTACGAAACTTTGCTACCATTTTTTTGCTACAGATTATTAGCTACGGAGTCTTTTTGCTATGGATTTTAGCTACGGTTTTTTAGTTACGGAACTTTGCTGCCATTTTTTGGCTATGAATTATTAGCTACGGAGATTTTTTCGCTATGGATGCTAGCTACGCTTTGTCGATGACAATTTGCTACGACTTTGCTACTATTTTTGCCACGGATTTGTTGCAATTTGGCTATGAAATTTGCTACATATATGCTAGGGATTGGCTACGGAAATTTGCTATCTTTTGCTACTCATTTTGTTATCGAATTTAGCTACGAATTTCATTTCAATTTTGCTATGAGTATAGCTATGGGTTTTGCAAGGTTTTTGAAGCAGATTTAGCTACACATCTGGTCTTAAATTTTCCAAGCATTTTCGTTTTTTATATTGTATACTACTTTTTGCCACTAAACATTATAATCAAATCTCAATAAACAAAAAAACTATACCAAAGATAAAAACTCAAAACCAAATAGAAAAATAACTCAAAGTTTCAAACATAACCAAAGTAACATGATAAAGATCCAAGTTATCCCAAGTCCCAACGCAACAATAAAGATCTAAATTAACCCAAAGCAACGATAAAGATCCAAAAGAAATACAATAAAGTTCAACATATCTAAGTTGGTGGCGGGTTTTGTGAAAGCAATTGAATTCTCTCGTTCATTTCGGCGTACAACCTCGCACTTTCTTCGATTTTCTCCATCACAGCATGCTTCTCTATCTTATCTTGTTCCAACTCCGCAATTTTTTCCTTCAAACGTTGCACCTATAACGTCCAAAGCAAACATGACCCGTTAAAATCCATTATCACGCCTTATAACATGACACATTATATGAAGTTCATTACATATTATATTTAGAATAATTTATCTAAAATTTCCAGATTTTAATTCTAAAAATAGGATTTAATGTGAATTAAGTATGCTATTAAACTGTTTTAATATTAAAATAGGTAGTTTTATAAATGAAATAACAGATTTTATATAATTTTTTTTGTATAAGTAATAATAGTTAATAAAGTTATAAAAATTATTGAAATGGGAAAGAAAATGTTAAAAATAAATAAACAAGAAAGGTCTGAAAGTGTCTGGTTAAAATTATATATTTTTTTTGTATAAGTAATAATAGTTAACAACACACACAAATACTGTTCATTCATCTTCTCCGAACATCAAGTCAAACAGAAGGTCAAAGGTTAAAATTAACAGGGAAACGATGTATAATTATAAAGAAACAAGTTGGAACAAGAATAACGAACCGATATTGACCGAATCGGCGCAACGCGTAATTCCGGCGAGATGTTCCGGTAGTTGCAGGTTCGAACCGAGGTGGATTTCGATGTGTTAGAGAATTGTGATGTGGGGTTTTTTTTTTTATTTTATATTAATATTAAATTATTTGGTCTTCTACCTTATTACTAACAAAACCCAGTCCACCCCCTGTTCTATATCCAAAGTTTCGAAGACTTTATGATTTTATTTCATGAAAAATTCAAACAGTTTGATAAATAAAATCATGTTTTAACTTCCTAATAATAAGCTCGTTATTGTTTCCAAAGTTACAATTGTTTGATAAACTTTTGAAATTAAAAACCGACAACGTTTATCTTCTTCTTAAAAAAAATACAAACGTGAACTGTTATGTGTATAGATATTTTTTTTTCCTTTTCTACCACAGTTGGGTTTCCGTTTACGTAAACAAGAACAAGGAACGGATATTAAAAATGAAATAGGTTGAAGAAAAAAGGATGGTATACCGAAACAACGGTTGACGCGTCTTCGTCTTGCTCGGCTTCCGGTGAGGATTGCGGTGTCGTCTTCGAGCTCCGACGTGAAGATACGAGTCCCGTGAGGGTGTCGCGTTTCCGGCGACGTACTCGACTCTCCGATGCGAAGACTTGCAGGTTTCCGATGGGAACTCCGGCGAGATGGTTCTTCGGTTATGCAGATGACAGCCGATGGCTTGTGAAGTACAAGAAGTTGTTTCAAATGGTGAAGGAAAGGAGATTATTTGTGGTGGAGAGAGTGTCGATATGTGGGGATATGAATAGGTGGTTATGTGAATGCATGAGGTCAAGATGTTGGATTAAGTTCTTGATTGATAAATGGAATGGAAATACGGTCAATCAATCAATTACCGAACAATCAGCGGCGGTTGAAAAAGGAAATGATTCTCCTTCGATGTCAACAGTGAGTGGCGGCAACAATCTTTCAAAAAGTTTTCGATCGTTTCGCGCCTATATGAATAAATGCTGTGCTGCTAATAACAACGAAATAAGTGTTGGAGTGGTAACTGTGCGTGTCTGGGACGGTAGGAACCCGAGTTCGATTCTGTGCATCAACCATTTTGGATTTTGTCATTTTTTGAGGTTTTAATAAAATTACCATTTACACCCTTAACTATTAAAGACTTGTTAACTTAGAGAGGTTAACATGGTTAGTTATATAGCCTTAAACCTCTCTTTGAAAACTTAACAAGGTTAACTAGGTTATTATTATTTTTATAAAACAAACAAGAATTTTAGTGTGAATTAATTTAATTAATTAAACAAATAAAATAAGTAAATAATTACTCATTTCAACAATAAAAATCTTTCAACAATTACTCATTTCGCGAAAAATTTCTGGGGTTTCAAAGTTTAGGATTCAGATCTTTCAAAACGGGTCGGATTTTGGGAACCATTTTGACGGATGTTACAGTCTCCCCTACTTTAGGAGATTTCGTCCTCGAAATCTAACCATTGATTCCTTTCCAACCATTGATTCCTTTCAGTCAGCTCTTGTATTTGCCGTAACAAATCTTGGTTCTGATTGCTTAACCTAGCCATTTCAACTACCATTTGATCTGGATGTAGATCCATTTGAGGCACCGTACTTGGGCCTGCAATATCAGTTGGTGGCAGTTGTTCCACTTCGTTCAAAAGTGACAGGAAGGACTGTGGCAAATGTGAATCCGGTTCTAACTGTTCTTGGAGCATCATGTCCTCATAAATTTCTTGCATTGCTGGATCCTCCTCAAAAACTATGGGTGAGAGACCTTGTGAGACGTTTGGTGTTAAAGGTTGGGATGGGTTAGCTGTAATGTATTCTTGTACGTATGGCGGCGGTGGTAGCATATCATATCGATAAAAAGACTGTTGAGGAAGCTGCAATAATGATTGTTGTAGATTTGGTGTGGAGGTACTTTCTAAAACAAATGGAGCTCCCTCCGACTGGAATGGTTGAGTTGGTGTAAGGCTAAGGACAGGGGTTAGCTTAATGATGTTACAACTTACAATCCTAGGTGCCTTTGGTGGAGATAACCCCTGGATAACCTGGTCACTTAAGACACCTAATGATTTTGCTAGTCTAGTAATGTAAGATCCCCCCATGAGACTTCTCAGGGGATTTGTTTGTTGACTAGAAAAATATGCAGCAAGTTCGTGAGTAATATTACAAGGAACTCGCTCGAAGATACTATACAGATAGAAGACTTCGGGGGTACTAACCCTTTGTTGATTAATCTCGCGCCCCGTGATAGTGTTGGCTAAAACACGGTGCATATACCGATAACGAGAGTCTTTGAAGTTTGTAGAATTATTGTGGCCGCACCATGCTTTTGATGCATGGCGTTGCCAATATTCTTTCATTCTCGCATAGGTATAGGAGGTTGGTGCACTCGTGAAAAAGGGCTGTGTAACCTCTTCATTGGTATAAATACCTCGACGAACAGCGAATTCTGCTAGGGTCATGTTATAATGTTGTCCACCAAGCCGGAAATGAATGGACTCCTCGGTAAGACTTCTACTAAATTTATAATAGAAGGTGGACAAGAATTCATACACCAGTTCATCATATGATGGCTCTAAGATGTCGAAGAAACGACGCCAAGGTGTATTGGGTGATAGTAATATTGACAGTGAACCACTGGAGTCAACCATTTCTATTTGATGCCAATCAATACCGCCGATGGTAAAAACTTCAAAGTCCTTGAGTTTCTGATACTTCTCACGAGTGGGTAGGTCAGGAAACCGAAGGAATGGATGAATTCCTGCTGCGGTTGAGGATTCAGCATGTGTTACTGGGAAATTTGCCATTAGAATTTTGGGTTTATGTGGTGAGTTTCTCCGGGGAATGTGTGAGAAGTGATGATGGTGCGAGAAAATATAAGAATGACTAGGTTTTATAGAGTTTGAGTTTCTAAATTTTGAGCTCTTTGTTGATTAATTTCGAGCCCCGTGATACTATATAGATAGAAGACCTCGGGGAGTACTAACCCTTTGTTGATTAATTTCGAGCCCTGTGATGAATTCCTGCTGCATTTGAGGATTCAGCATGCGCTACTGGGAAGTATGCCATTTGAATGTTGGGTTTTGTGGAACTAAGAAGGGTTTGAGTATGGGTTATTTTGGGTACCTCAGGCGACGGCAGTGGGTTTTGTTGAAATTCATTTGCGACGGAATTTCGTAGCAAAATATGTAGCAAACTCGTAGCAAAATTTGCCACCATTTTTTTCCGTAGCAAAATTTGCCACCATTTTTTTCCGTAGCAAAATTTTCATGGTTTTGCTACGGATTTTGCTACCGGTTTTGCTACGTTATTTGATTTATATTAATTTCATCAATTTTGCTACGGATTTGCTATGAGTTTTGCTACGAAATGCATTTGCGACGGAATTTCGTAGCTAATTCGTCGTAGCAAAATATGCTCGTAGCTAATCCGTAGCAAACTCGTAGCAAAATTTGCCACCATTTTTTTCCGTAGCAAAATTTTCATGGTTTTGCTACGGATTTTGCTACTGGTTTTGCTACGTTATTTGATTTATATTAATTTCATCAATTTTGCTACGGATTTGCTATGAGTTTTGCTACGAAATGCATTTGCGACGGAATTTCGTAGCTAATTCGTAGCTAATTCGTAGCAAAATATGCTCGTAGCTAATCCGTAGCAAACTCGTAGCAAAATTTGCCGCCATTTTTCCGTAGCAAAATTGCCCACGGATTTGCTACGGATTTTGCTACCGGTTTTGCTACGTTATTTGATTTATATTAATTTTGTCACTTTTGCTACGGATTTGCTACGAGTTTTGCTACGAAATTCATTTGCGACGGAAGTTCGTAGCTAACCGGTAGCTAATTCGTAGCAAAATGTGTTCGTAGCTAATCCGTAGCTAAGTCGTAGCAAAATCTGCCACCACTTTTTTCCGTAGCAAAACTCCGTAGCTGATGCCTGTTTTTGTAGTAGTGCAAGGACGGATTAACCTGATTGATGATTGTGAACCAATGTTGAGCAGCACCAATCATACTCAGCTGAGCAAGCTGTAACCGAGAGGCCTCAGGAGTCTGATTGAGATCGAAGAACAGGTTTGCTTTCCGGATCCAGCCTTGTGGATCAAAACCAGAGAATTCAGGCAAATGCACCTTCTTCACAGCCCATGGTAATCCTGATTGTGGATCCGAGGAGTCAGATTTCGGCTCGAATGCCGAGAACACTATACCAGAAGATCCAGGATCTGATGAATCATCCACAAGCTTCTTCTCCTGCGATTTCATCCATGTTAACACAGCCTTACAAAACTCGGTAGATTCCAAACGATCCGCTTCCAAAACCTGCAAGGAGGTCTTAATTACAGTAACATCGGCTTGTAACTGCTGAATCTGTTGATCATGAGCATCTAATCGAGCATTATGATTCACCATAATTGAATCGTCAAGTGAATTGCTATTGGAATCGGACAATAAAGCAGAAAGGAAAACGGAAATCGAACAGAAACAGAGCTGTTAAATCAGCGACTGGAATGTAATTGGAATCAAAATCCGCGACTGAATCTGGAAAATATGAATAAAAAATCAGAAGAAGGTGAAACGGAAATTGAAGCAGCAGGCGAAATTGAAGCGGATCTGAGATGAATCGGAGTTAGAATTGGCAAATCTGGGAACGGATCTGAAACGCGGAAGTTGGATCTGAGACGAAATTAGAATTAGCGGATCTGTGAAGGGATCTGAAACGATGTTGAAGCAAACGTTGGATCTGAGGGCCGACTGAAACACAAATCTGAAAGGGAAAATAGATCTGAATGAAGCAGAAGATGATTGAAGGAGAGCAACGGCAGGTCGGACCAATGATACGTAACAGAAATTAATGGAGATGATGAAGGTAAAACTGTAACTATATTTGATAGTGTAAAGAAAACAATACAAATAACTAACCACCAAAGTGGCCAGGGCTATGCCCTTCTCAATGCCATGAGCATGAGCCTAATAACTAACTAATTCTCCTCTCCCTTTACTAATGACTATTGCCTTATTTATAGAAGTATTAATTACACTAATACCCCCTACACTATTACATTATACTAATACTTATGTGATTCCCATCAGGTATGGTGGGGCTTGGGTTGGGGGCATGAGTTGACACGTGTAATTGAAGCCTCCGCACCGCCTAGTGATGTGTCCGTGGGGTATGGCGGGGCGTGGGTGCACCGCTTGGGTTGGCAGATTATTAAAAAAAAATTACAAACAATTTATAAAATTCACACAACATTTATAAAAAAACCTAAAATTTCATTAGATTTTTAAAAATTACATAATTCTAAAAATTACATAATACCTAAAAATTACAAAATAAAAAACCTAGAGCGTTAGGTAAATTTCAAAAAGGGCGATCTTGTCGAGCGCCTTTCGCTCCTTGCCTCGAAATTCAATGTTCGCCACCGCCACCCAGTCCTCGTGGCTTAAATCGCCGCTCGGAACGGCTTCGTAGTAAGCCTTGAAACGATCGAGCTTGAGCCGTAGCTCGCGCCATTTATGTTGGCACGCGTTGAGGTTGTGGCGGTCGTGTCCGACGTTATGTTGGTTGGTTGCTAATGCTTCCGGCCAATATCGTGTTTGGCCGGGTTGCCGACCCTTCATAGCGTCAATGACGCTTGTGACGAGAGTCAATTCTTCCTTGTGGGTCCAAGATGCCATCTTCTTCGGGTTGGGGTAGCGGGTTCGTGGGATCAAGTGGGTAGCCGGTGGGGTAGCCGGTGGATAGCGACGGTTTGGGATGGGGTAGCCGGTTGGGTTGGGGGTTACATTTATAGGGGATGTTGGGGGTTGGGGTGACCGCTTGACTTGGCCAAACGGTTTGAATTTAAAATTCAAACATTCAAACCCGCTATGACATGGCGTGGCCAAGCGAATAGATGGCCGCTACATCGGATCTCAAGACCGCCCCACGCCGGGCTTCAAACCCAAGCCCCAAGGGTCACGCCCCAACCCAAGCCACGCAGAAACATCAACAACCTATATCCACCATCTGTGTTTCATGCAATTTCCAGCTATTTCGTTAATGATCTCTGAAAACTTTGGCCTGCCTTAGTGCCAAATCTGTATACCAACATTGAATCTACAAAAAAAAAGAGAATAATAAATGAGTTAAAAAAGTTTTATAACCATAACTTATAAAAATGATGAAGGATTTATTACCTTTAAGATAACGGGGCTACATAAGTTTTTCTCATGTTAGTTTGTCATAAGAGGCGGTTAGTGATGCTATAGCTTTGGACATGAAAAAACCGACCCCCACCACCTTCGTTGCCACCACGAAGCTTACCTGGTGGTTGAGTAGAGAGGTTCCTTGGAGGTGGAGTTGAAAAGTTCCTTCCACCTGGATTATCAAAACTGAAAGCAAGGGCGTTGAATCGTAGTAGTAGAGCTGGCAGGCCTTACCTGCGACAATGACTCAAAAACTATGGGTTGGGGTACACAATTCTTCACATATTTCTTCTTCAATGGATTTCTTATCACCAGCCCCATAAAGAATAAATGTATCATCCTTTGATATTGTTAGCTAAATTTAAAAGACAAACCATAGGTAAGGCTTCCAAATGCGTATCCTTAAATAGTTAAATTAGTACCGGGAGAACCCATATGCAATCTAAATTACATTTCGATGCTATTACCAACAAAAGAAAGCTTGCAATCCTACCTATTTTACATGTAATTCGATGCTTGAATAACAGTGACCCATTTTAAGTTTGCTACTTGCTATGATTGAAATGCGACCTGATGCATATACTGAAACTGACCTATTACCTATTATAAGTTTAAGATTATATCATCTTATTTAGCACAACCACCTGACCTGAGACATCATGTTAAAAGTGTCCCATTCGGACCCGAACCCAATACCCAACCTACGTATTTTCCCACCTCTATTACTAATTCCCAATCTCATACTACTCCCACATGAAACATAATGTCTTATTTCAATGTTTCTTGAAAATTGCCACATTTTCTTTTCTAAAACGTTTTCATGTCATGATTTTCTAACTGTCAAATAAAAAAAAAATAATAATAATAATAATAATAATAATCAAGGAAATCAAAACCCAACTTCACTCTTGATTGAAGCTAAAGTTACTATTCCTAAACTTTAAAATTTAATAGATTTTTATTTTATTATTATTATATATATTATATATTATATTTATATTATATTATATTATATTTATAATACAATATAATTATAATTGTATAAATCTTATCTTATCTTATCTTACTATATAACAAAATAAACTCATTAGGGGACACGTGTCACCCACAACTTTTTTCCCGCTCAAATTTTACCAGCAGAGGTTTTTTTTATTCACCTAATCCCTCAAAAAAGATCAGACCCGAAACAATAAAAGCCCCTTTTCTAATCAACGCTTCACGTACATCCTCATATGGCATCTTTCTTTACACAAAACCCTAGCAGAGATCAATTGCCGTCTCCACCTCCTAACCTAAATCAATCAATCAATCCCATTCTATCAATTTATTTGTTATAGAGTTAATTGCCATTTTAGTCCTTGTGGTTTCGCCCATTTTGCCAGTATAGTCTAAAGGTTTCATTTTTAACATCTGGATCCAAAAAGGTTTCATCGTTGCCATTTTGGTCCAACTGACTTAACTCCATCCATATATGTTAAAGCTGCCAAGGGCATTTTTGTCATTTCAGTTTTATTTTTAACCTTACTATTATAAATAAAATTAAAACTCAAGTGGGCCCCACCACCCCACTTCTCATGTCTTCTTCATCTTAATTCCGGTAACCGGAATCCTTTTTCCGGCGATACTTCGATGAGAGCCACAACCACCACCGCTTCTATATATTGTTGTATATCGCATCCTCTATAAATAATATACAAAGCATTTTCATTTACTCTGATCCTTCATTTAAAACAGCTGTAATTCCTTAATTTAACATTAAATTTTCAATGAAATTTCTTCAAGTTTAGGTTTGTGAGGAGCATGTATATCTCTGTTTCACACACTATCAGAAACAGTGGCCCAAATTCACTGAATATCAAAATAAATATTTAGAAAGTGTGAATAATATCAGGTCTAAAATAGTTAAATTTCCTCCAATTAACAAAAAAATTGTATTGAAATTACATCAAAGTTAGGTTTGAGAAGAGTAATCCTACCTCTGTTTCACGTACTACTAAAACAGGGGCTCAATTACAATTTCACTGAACATCAAACCGAAAATTTGGATAGTGTAAATTCAAATCAGGTAAAAAACAGATGGAATTCCTCAAGTAAACACAAAATTTTCAACAAAATTACATTAAATATAGGTTTGAGAGGAGCATTTATACCTCTGTTTCACATAGTACTAAAAACAAGGGCTAATTTCTACATTCACGAGGTTTGGAATCAAAAAAAAAAAAATTGAAGTGACTTACAAATCTAATCGGAAACCGTCAACGACGTCGATCATTAAAACCTCCTCCACCAGAAACCGTCAACGACATCATCTTTCAGATCTGATTCAGATCTATTTCAATAAACAGAGTATGGGAAAGAAAGTTATTATCAATCCCAAGTGGTGGTGGTGTGGGGTAGGTGGTGGCAGGTGGTCGTGTGGGGGTGGGTGGTGGCAGGTGGTGGTGCTGGACGCTGTGGCGGCAGGTGGTGAGGGGTTTTCCTGAGAGAGAGTAGAGAGAGAGAGAGTAAAGAGAGTCACAGTGTTTGTGTATATATATGTGTGTATGACCACCTGTAATACTCATAGAGGCATATGGTAAAGAAAAAGAAATAAGAAAAAAGGGTTAATAAAAATAAAACTGAAATGACAAAAATGCCCTTGGCAGCTTTAACATATATGGATGGAGTTAAGTCAGTTGGACCAAAAAGGCAACGATGAAACCTTTTTGGATCCAGATGTTAAAAATGAAACATTTGGACTATACTGGCAAAATAGGCCAAACCACAGGGACTAAAATGGCAATTAACTCTTTGTTATATGGAAGATGTTTATTCAACAAACCATATAGGAAGAGATCGACGGGACGGCGAATCGGTGCGACTTGTGTATATCTACAAAGATCAATAGGTGATATAAGCCCTTAATCGATATTTTCTACCATTCAACATTCAATGGGTGATACAAATCAAATTCTACCATTCAGTGTGTTCGAACTTTCGATCTGGTTTATGATTCGCAATCAGGTACAAAATTGCATAATCCTTCTTTTCCTTTGAATTAAGATCCAAAAGTTTGCGATGAGGATGCATGGTGAAAAGTTATAATGTCAATGAAATTCATGTTTTTTTTTGTTGCAAAGCTTTCTATAATTTTGTTAAGACATTACTCATGAATTATGATTTTCACCTAACCTTGAGTTTTTTTTTCTTAGTCCAATTTGGTTGCTAATCATGTTTTAATTTTAAACGGGCTGAATAACCTGTCAATTTTTTTTTTCTCATATAAGGATGGAGGGTATAGTCAATCACCCTAGGGTGTTTCAGTGAAATCCTACCCAATAATATTATGTCATGTCAACTCCCCATTCTACTCTCCATTTTACACTCAATCACTAGGTATGGTCAAACACTCCTCAATTAAAAAAAAAACTTGATTGGTCTCTCCTCTCCTCTCAATCACATCGGTGAACAATCACCGATTTTTGTTTCTCTCTCCAACTCAAACACCCAACTCAATCAAGTGGGGGTGGTCACCGATCGATGACTCCCACTCAAACACCCAACTCCCCGAACCTATACCCTTCACCCTAATATTTTAGGTGCATATTACTATGGAAAAACTTAGTTCCTTCAGAGTATCCATTTAAGCCTCCAGTAATAAGATAGTTAGAGGACATTACATCAAACATCATGATTAGTGTTGGATATACTTGGTTAATTGGTTTCCGATTCTTTTGATTGAGTTCATTGTTTATTGTTTCTTTTTTATAGCATGACCATTCCTAATTATCATCATCATCATACTCAGTAAATCTCATCAATAGCAAAGTTAAGGTAGGGTCTGAGGAGGGTAAGATGTAGATAACCAGGGGCGGACCCACATTGGTGCCACCGGGGTCCCCGGACCCCAATCTTTTTAAAAAAAATAGTAGATTCGGTATATTAAATTGTATATGGACCCCATAAATCCAATTAGGTGGACACCATAGAAATAAAAAGAAAGTTGGTGTAGTGGTAAATCTCCCTCTTTTCCACCAAGAGCTCATGGGTTCAATCCTTTATAAGCCCATTTTTTTTTAAATCTAGTTCAAACCTCACTTTAACTCGACCCGAACGAGGACCGACCCGAAAATGGACCCCATTGAAATAAAATCCTGGGTCCGCCACTGTAGACAACCTTACCTCTACCTCGTAGGAATAGAGAGGTTGCTTCAGTGAGACCCCCGGCTCGATGGTAGTTTTGCATCAAGCCTTGGACATAAGCCACATAACACTAGGCAATTAAGACAAAGGCCAATTAGTGCATGTACTCCCTTGTCTTTCGGCTATCAACGCCACCACATGATGCATGATTAACAATCCTCTCTTTTAACATTATTTTCACGATATTAGTAAAATAACGTTAAAATTAGTGTACTTTCACTTTTGCCCCCCGAGCGCCCGCACATGTATACATTATATGTGCATTCCGCAGGCGGGGCGTAGCATGACCATTCCTAATGAGCGGATAATGATACTAAAGAAAATCTACTTGCCAATGAGAATCGTAAGTCCTTTAAGTTCATTTTGAAAGATTAAAGTTACACTTAAGAAAAGATTTCTACTCATGAGTAATATTCAGTTAATTCTTTCTCAGTACCCATAAAGCTAGAACCCAATGCTTGTGCTTCTTTTTTAGGTAATGCTTCTGCTTCTTTTTTAGATATTCATATTTTTATCTTTTCCATTATTATTGTTATTGTTATTTTTTCAGCAATATCTTTTCATGTAGCATTCTTTATTTATTATATTTTCATGCCAAATCTTTATTTTTCAAATGCTAACTGCTTGAGTTTGCTTTAGTCAACATCTTCCTCTGATATTTGTGAACCTAAAATCTTCTATTATAAATTTTGTATATATGAAGCATGAAATCTATTACCATAGATAATGAATCAGTGAAGGTAATTGTTTATTCATTGATCATTTAAAAAATTATGCGAGAGTAAATGAGTAATAAGTAATGTGCAGCTAATGATTTCCTTCTCACAAAGTTAGATGTTATGCACGCCTTTGGAAGGGAAGGTGATACATAGAATTTAATAATGTGTGTTGAGTCTAGCATACCAGCGGATATAAAGGGTTTGTATCATTCTATAAATCTTGATATCAAATTTTAACTTTATCATTTTTTTTCTTTTAACCTCTCTTGGGGGACACATAGAATCATGGATTAATTGGGTTCAAAATTATCAACATTAGAGGTTTGTACTTTATTAGTGATTTATTTTCCTTCAAATTGTGTTGTAAGCTCGTATTTATATTTTTTTTTCAAGTAATCCATTTTATTAGGTTATTGTTTCTTTTATTTATCTTCATGAGATGTTTGGTATCACTTCCATTATGAACATGGATTTTAGTTAATATAAGTGTAAGATCTTTCTTAGTGTAGGACCAAGAGAAATTTTTTACTTCCATGTACATATATACATATATGTATATTTATATTTATAATTATGTGTATGTATGTATGAAAGTAAGGTCATATCTTACAAATTTTCTTTTCAGTTAGACACTATAATTCAACAAGGAGAAATGATTTTCTAACTGCTGGAGCACATTTGTTTTTTTTTTTGTTTCCAAGTATTATACATGTGTTGTGGTTATGGCTGCTAAGAATTCGAGGATTTCGTTGCTACAACGGGTATATAGTCTTACTTTATTGTATAAGTGTATTTAAACAAATACAGTTTGAGATTGAAAGTTTGTTTACCACAAATATGTGATAACTGCCCACCTAAACTAAAATTCGAACACGATATATAGTATTTTTGTTTGAAGGTAAGTGAATATGGGTATGTGGCTCAGGTAAGTTTTTAATATTTATGGCTAAGTTGGGAAATGGTTATCATTTGATGGCACATTTTAGTGAATTGCTTAGTCATTACTGAATAATAACTAAAACGAAACTTTTAGTTAAAAAAATAAGTACCAATAATTAATTAATTAGAAGAGAGAGGTGATAAAACTAAAAAGTAAATGCCTATAATGAATAATGCGTGTCACCTCATGTATTCTTTTATTATAGAGTAAATTACAAGTTTTGTCCTTTATGTATGTCCAAAATTGCAGGCGCTGTCCTTTGTCTTTAAAATTGATGAGTTTTGTCCTTAATGTTTGCAAATCTTGCACGTTATGTCCTTTAGGCCAAACCCAGTTAGATTTTTTTGTTAAAGTTGGTCATGTGCCTTGCACATGAGGGCACTTTTGTCATTTTGCCTCCCTAGGGGTTATTTTGTAATAAATTATTATTTAGGGGACTATATATGTAAAACATTGAAAAATAAAAAAAGAAATATAAAAAACCCTCCCTTCTCTCTCTCTCTCTCTCTCTCTCTCTCCCCCAAATATTTACAGAAAGAAACTGCTACAAGCCCATATTTTTTTAGCAGTTTGTAAGAACTTCATTGTTGTACGAATAAATTCAAATTTTACAATCATATTTTTTTAGCAGTTTGTATGCATTTAAAAGAAAATTGAACTTAGCACAACTTTCAGGTTATTTGAAAATTTTCCTTTTGACCTGTTTGGCATTAAACAAAACCTAAATCAACCAATTCATAGAACACAACCCACGTCTAATGTCTTACCACCATATGCTCCCAACCAATTCATAGAACACAACCCACATCTAAGTCACAAAGCTTCCAATCAACTTGTCTCAAATCAAGGAGCTCAGTGCCACCATTTTGGAACATGATCTATGTCAAAACAGAACTTGGTCAATGGTCAAACAACCATAAACTGGCTGAAAACTGATACAAAGCTATACTTACCAAGTGTTTTCCTGTGTTGGTGTTAAACCGCTTGATGATACCATATAATCTAAAAAAGCATCAACACAAAAATATTTAGCAATTTTGGCGAATTCTCAAAAGAACCACCACCGTTAAACCCAACCTTGCAAACAACCAAAATCAACAACCACCACCGTTAAACCCACCACCGTCTCCGGCTAACACGCAGAGAATTCCGGCTAACTCAACCTCAACTGGACCACCGCCTGCCGCACCCACCCCTTCACCCACTGCCGCTTCTAACCCACCACCGTACACCAACCACCGCTAAACCCACCATCAGCATCACACTCACCACCACCGCCGTACCTAACCCACCACCACCGCCGTGCCTTTACCCTGCACCTAACCCACCTCAACCACCTGCATCTTCTGTTGTTTGAGAGAGAGAGAGGAGATGAAATAGGGTTTCAGATGAATCAAATTAGAGATGAGAGAGAGAGAGAGAGAGTTAGGGTTTGAGTTAGGGTTTGATTGGATGATTTCTGGATAGAGGTTTTGATTTCTAGGAGGGTTTTGTGATTCAATTTTTTGATCTGATTAGATAGAGTTTGGATTTTGTTTGTTAAGATTGGAAATGAAGGGATGTTTATATAATGTTTTGTTTTTAAGTTATACAACATGGCCCTTTAATTAAAGTTATTTACAAACTAGCCCCTGGAAAGGTCAAATGACAAGAATGCCCTCATGTGCAAGGCACATGATCAGATTTAACCAAAAAATCTAACTGGGTTTGGCCTAAAGGACATAACGTGCAAGATTTGCAAACATTAAGGACAAAACTCATCAATTTTAAAGACAAAGGACAGCGTCTGCAATTTTGAACATACATAAAGGATAAAACTTGTAATTTACTCTTTATTATATGTATAGACCATAAAAATCTTAATTTAAAAAAAAAATGTTTTTTGTTAACAATCCTCAAAATTCTACAACAATATTTACCAACCTAAAATTTTGATAGATGCACTTGACGAGTAGAAAATTTTCTATTAAAAAGTAACAATTATTTTTTAAAAGAATTTAAAGTGAGAAAATTATATTTTTATTATTATCTGATGATTCTATTAAAAAGTAACAATCATTTATTAAAAGAATTTAAAGTGAGAAGATTATATTTTTATTATTATCCGATGAATTTCCTATATATTAGTTATGTTTAGTTAAAAAGATAAATATGAATAATTAATTAATTAAGAGAGAGATATGCGGAAAAACCAAAAAGTAATGCCTCAAATGAATGACACGTGTCACCTCATGGTTTTTTTTTATTATATGTACACTACTAGTAAGACCTGTGTGCAAACACGGGTGGTTTTTAGAAAACCATGCATACCAAATTTTATTAAACGATGAATGATTATACATTGTTTAAGGTTTAATTAAAAATGAATTATAAAGAAAGGAAAGCGGCATGCTAAACCAATAGATAGTGTTTTTATTTACGCGCGTTGCACGATAGACATTAGTGTTTTCACATGGCGTAACAAAAAATAAAAACTTGTTTACATCGATTTTCATTTTCTATCATACCTGCAATTTTACAAAGGCAATGTTTCAATAGTGAGTGAATGTTAATTATTGTCACTTTCTTATATACATAAGCTGTATAATACAATGACCAAGCACTATGATTGCAACTGCCTAAAAAAAATAACAACAATGTTAGCACCTGATACTTGTTTAAAAACAAAATTTACACAATTTAAACAACACCACATTGATTATCAAAAGAAAGGAATGAAGTTATTGAAAAGTGACTCATGCAACTCCCAATCATTTGCCACTGCTATTTTTTCCATCTACCAACCATGAAAGACTAAATTAAATAAACAAAACAAACAAAAAAATGAAGAAAAAAAAGAGGGTTAATTGCCATTTTGGCCCCTGAGGTTTGAGCACATTCATTTTCATCCAAAATGAAGGTTTTGTACCATTTTGCCCCCAATGTTTCTAATTTTTTGCCATTTTCATCCAAATACCCAACCAAGTTAATTTAGACCATATTATGAGTATTTTTTAAATTTCTCATTAATAAGGGGGTAATTTGTAAATAAGTTTACCATATATATATATATATATATATATAGGGGGCCCCTAGAATGAGAACCACCACGAGTTATGAGAACCACGAGAACCGCGCCCCGCGGGTGGCCGTTGACCACGAAATTTTTTTTACACCTAGATCCGTATATTTTAAGACCGGGTGTAAATTTTGGGTTCAAACGGCGCGCCCGAGGGGGTAGTTTTTTACGCCCAAAGTTTGGGTTTTTTTAATTTTTCTTTATTTTTTAACCAAACTTTGGGCGTAAAAAACTACCCCCTCGGGTGCGCCGTTTGAACCCAAAATTTACACCCGGTCTTAAAATATACGGATCTAGGTGTAAAAAAAATTTCGTGGTCAACGGCCACCCACGGGGCGCGGTTCTCGTGGTTCTCATAACTCGTGGTGGTTCTCATTCTAGCGGCTCCCTATATATATATATATATATGTCTTTTATCCCTTACATTCATCATTAAACACCCAATTACACTTACACAGGTATCCAAACAGGTATCAGTAGTGCTCTCAGGCTTCTGTGGAAGTTGTTGTTGCTGTTGAACATCTGTCATCTTAACTCTACCCCCAAACACCCGGTGAATTTACCACCAAACAGACCTAGACACAAAATTGACCATTCCCCTAAGCAAAAAACAAACAAACCTAACCCTAAATTGATACAAAAGACTCGTTTAATTTAGGGAAAACAGTGCCGTAAGATAAAATCAACAACACCTGATCAAAATCGAATTTTGTATCATTACAGATACAATTCAACAAGAATATCAAACAAATGGAACCGTGATCCATCACAATCACAACCAATGGAGAAAACGTACCTCTGAAGCAGTAAAACCCTAAGAAATCGATTGCCGGAGAAGAAAAAGAAAGAAGAAATTGTGACCGAAAATGAAAATGTGTGAGTGAAATTGGAACAAAGAGAGAATTAGGGTTGAAAAAGGATTGAATATATGGGAGAATGATGATTGTTTGTATGTATGCCAGAGAATTGAATTGAATGAAATATCTAAGAAGTAGGATGAAGCTTTAAAAGGGGGAAGGGTTATCCTTAAATTGGGTGTTTAATGATGAATGTAAGGGATAAAAGACATATATATATATACGGTAAACTTATTTACAAATTACCCCCTTATTAATGAGAAATTTAAAAAATACCCATAATATGGTCTAAATTAACTTGGTTAGGTATTTGGATGAAAATGACAAAAAGTTAGAAACGTTGGGGACAAAATGGTACAAAACCTTCATTTTGGATGAAAATGACAAATGTGCCCAAACCACAGGGGCGAAAATATCAATTAACTCAAAAAAAGAACTTTACCTAAACAGTTCACTGCACCATGCTATTCACCACATGGGTTTACTTGTTTGACTAGCAATGTGTTAAAGATAAAGACAAAATAAATAAATAAAAAGCTGCTTTTTTGTATAAGACTTGAAGGTATGGAGGAGGCAAGTCCTTCAAGGATGGGCCGCCAAGTAATCGCCACGTAGGAGTGGCTTGGAGGGGATGGACCTAGGGGGTGGAGGATGGGGCTAAATATATATATATATGGATGTATGTATAGGTTGGTGTGTGTGGAGATAGGCCCGTCGAGATCGACGAGGAGTTGCTGCTGAGGAAGGGTGGGATGGAGGGGGGCGGTGTGGGGGACCGGCGCCGGTCCTTGCCGGGCCTCAGCCGGCCCCCACTCCTTCTAGTCTAAAGTAGTCAAGCTCTGCTTTTCATCAGTACCTTCTTTTACTTGTCCCCATCAAGCCACCATATCCATGACCTGTCCACTTTGCTTGTAACCTTGGTTGACTAGGAATGGATGCAATGTGCAAGTTGGCATCCCTATCTCAATTATTATAATAGAATACAAGAGAATGAGTTTTAGTCTTCAATAAATACTTTCACCATTCAAACCACCACATAACACCCGCTATCTATCACTCCCTCAACCTCGGCTCTCACATTGTCTAAAACTTATTTTACCCACACTTAAATTACCCTAATTCAACTTTGGAGTCTTGCAAGTTCCAGGCCCTTCATCCTTTGTTCTTCCTTCTTGCTAATCCTTGGTATGATTCTTTTTATTTATTCTTGTAGTTATTCTAAATTGATATTTGTACTACTTTGGACAAAAAAAAAGAAAAAAAAAAGAAATCTATTTACCCAAAATCATTAGATTTCCATAGAAATCACAGATTGTGTTTTGGAAATGAAACATGCATATCATTTTTGGATTAACTCTATCATCAACCTACATACTGGTCTTGGGTTAAAATTAAATTATATAAGTTGTTGTTTAAGTTTAACCAGTGTTGCAAAAATCGGCCTAGGCGGCCGATTAATCGGCGCCTAGGCGCTAGGCGGCTACTTACTGACTAATTTTGAGCTAGTCGGCCAATTAATCGGAGTCGGTCAAAGTCGGTCAAAATCGGTCCTAGGCGGTCAAAAATCGGATTAATCGGCCTATATTAATCGGTTAAAATCGGTCCCAGGCGGTCCTAGGCGGTCAAAATTGGTCAGAATCAGTCAAAATCGGTCAAAATCGAACCATACTATCTGAAACTTGAAGTATTTATGTGAATTTTGAAGTATTATTTTTATATTATTGGGTATATATATATAATTTTGAAAAAATACATATAAAAATCCCAATCCGATTAATCCCGATTAATCCCTAGGCGGTACCTCACCGCCCGACTAGCGCCTAGTGCCTTCTACAACACTGAGTTTAACTATATAAATGAGTTATTTTTATGGACAACGTGTGTGCGTGTGTGTATATATATATATATAGGTTTATGAAGTTTTGAAAATTCTAAGTTAAGATGATTATGAGTTATGAGATATTATGTCAAAATGTCGTATATATAAATTTTAGAAAATATATACAACTTATACTTGGGAGTTTTCCTTATTTATACATATAAGTGTATTTCAGGTGAGTTTTTACATAAAAATATAAAGACGTATTTTTACGTAAAATTATAAAGTAGCAAAGACCCAAAGTGTGTGTGTGTATTTACTTCTCGAGTAGTTTTGTACGCGATCACCTAAATATACACCAATCTTGGATTTAGGTTCAAAGACACGATGCTTTCTATAGGATTATTTTTCTAGAATACATATTTAAAATAAATATATATTTATTCACCAAATTAGTCGTATCGGTTCTCGGGTTACTCTAAATTATTGTTTTATATACCCAGACACGGTTTATTTTCAAAGTTGAGTACTAAAATAAGTCATGATTCCGTGCATTGTATATATTTATATATTTATAGAAAATATAAATATTATATATCCTTAATCACTTGGGGATTAAGTTGTTCTTAAGGCTTAATACATATACGGGATATAAATGAGATTAAGCGATCATAAAAGTATTGTTTCCCATTAAGATAATAACCTTCCCATGGAGTCGTTTACTTAACGATTCGGTAGAGATCAGTGACGGACATTATAACCGTATTCCCTCCAATGGAAACTTATCTTTTCGCTATTTACTAGGGATGCCTTAGTATTAGCATACATAAAGCGAGCTTAAGGTTCAAGTCAGTTTTATCTTGCACAAGAATATCAAGGTGAGTTCATAACCCTCACTTTTTACAGTTTTACATTTTTATAAATGTTTTCGAGGGTGGAAAGACATGCAAGTTTTGAAAAAGCATACAATATTTCGCTGTACAAAAATTACGTATTTCTAAACCATGTTACAAACGAATTCCAATTAACACAAATGGTTTATGAAATGTTTATGCTAAACATACCGGTTTTACAAAAACATACGCGTTTTTCAAAAGATGTATGAGTTTCATGACTAGTGACGGGATTGTCCTAGTACACTATAAAAGGCGTAGTAAAATAGTAAAAGAAAGAAAACAAGACCCAATCACAAAATCACAAACTGACAGGTAGTCAAAGTTACTATTCCTAGACTTTGAAATTTAATAGATTTATTATTATTATTATTATTACTAGTAGGCAACCCGCGCGTTGCGGCGGATTCGATAGTACTCGGCGGAAACATGATACACATCACGCAACTATGCCATCTAGCTATAACTACTAATTGAACTTTTGAAGTCCTCTTTTAGCTTTTCAACCAGTTTAGCTAAAACATTCTTTTGCTAAGCAAAATGTTCTTGATAGTTAATCTCAGAGACAAGTTTTGGCTAAAAATATTGATACAGGGAACCAACGAAATGGAACAAATATTTGGGGACAATGGAGTTATAAAAGGATGGTTTGGCGAAGTTAATTCTACAGTTGCATTTTGTTAAATGACTTCTTTTAACCTGTTTATTCTTAAAATAACTTTTTTAATGCCATAACTTAAAATGATTGTCTAATTTGTGACAACATATAAATATTAAAACAAATATAATACAGCAATAATACGCAAAACATTGAAAAATGGGTTAAATAAGTCGTGTTCGTGTCTACCAGCAAACTCATGTCATTTTCTAGCGACCCAATTAACCCTCGTATAACCGGCAACAACTGTTCTTGTAAAGCAAGCGAATTCGGGTTCGACGAGATACAAATTGGTCAACATATACTTCACAACATGACTTCTGTTGCATCTTACAACGGTACCATAATTTTAGGTCAAGAGAGCACAATATGGGCTAAACGTGACAACTTAGTGATGGATGTAATTTTACAGTCATCAGATATGAGAGTAAGATCCTTGTACACACAATTTGGAAAGTATGATGTAACTGTTAGTTTACATAAATAAAACCACAACAAACTTAAATTTCAAACAAAGAATAAAACAACTGAAAGTGAGTTTAAACCAAACTAGAAAGAGAAAGATGAGTTGTTAGATGGGTTGTTAGTTTACATAAATAAAAACACAACAAACTTTAATTACTGGAAACTTTGCTTTTCATATTGCAGAATGTGAAGTGGTTTTGTCACACGGAACATTCGATTTGGTGTCAAGCAGTTTTGATGGCGACAACTTATGCGAGTGAAACTACAAGACACCAGGTAAAATCGAGTCACATATAGACTTACCTGATCAACTAATGAATTCGACATGCCCTTTTTATCGAAGAATTTAGCTCCTTGCTTGCATTAATATAATAAGAGTACCCCAAACATACATACTGTTACTTCAAAAAGGTAGTTTAACTGCACAAAACAACGAGAAAAAACAACATATAAAAAAGCAAAAAGCCTCGGTAAATTGACTTCCTAACCCATCACAACCCCTAGTGTGAAACTGCAAACAACAATAGAAAAAACAGCATAAAAATCAAAATAAGCTCTTCTACCTTGTGTTTCTTTTGCCACACCTCCCCAATTAAGGTCATATCGTCTACTTTTTATTTATGTACAATTCCGGCTACAGACAGATGAAAAAATGATTAACAAAGTTAGGTGCCCTAATCTTACCACAACAAAATCGATGACTGTAAAATTATATCCAAATGTTAGGCCCAAATCTAAATCCTACACTCTTAAACCCAAACTCTAAGAAACATGCAACCAAAACACAACAAACTTAAATTTCAAACAAAGAATTAAACAACTGAAACTGAGTTTAAACCAAACTAGAAAGAGAAAGATGGGTTGTTAGCTGCCTAGGCCATATTTCAATCTACTTTCTTATATTATAAGTAGTCATCTTTCATTTATATGTTGTTTGTTGGCTGCAGACCGTTTGAAAAAAGTTGATCTTTGTTCATTAGCTAATAAAAAAAGAACCGTAGAATTCGCTAAATAAAAAAGCTTAAACCCAAACCACATCTGCCTAGCTTAACTAAGCTTCATAATTATAAAAGCATACAATAGTCAGAGCACACAGAGTCGCAGGGTGATCATATATTGCTTGTAAAACGAATCAGGACCTTAAGGTGCGCTACTAACACTTGGGTGAACATTGAATGTTCTAAGATGTAAAAATCAATGTTTTAAAAACCGGTTTTTAAATCAAACCGGATTAGGCTAAAAAATGGTTCAACCGGCTGAACCAGGTTGTACCGAGCGGTTCAACCGGATTGACTACCTAACTCTATAATTTCATAAATTACAACATCAACTCAAAAGTTAATGCCAAAATGCATAATTACATATTAAAAAATGATCCAAAAGTAAATCCATAATAAAAAAATTATCCAAAAGACAATCGAAAATCATTCAATTTTCCAACAAGCTCTTTTAAATGAAAGTGTACGATATGTTTAATCCATTTGAGTATTGAATACATTAAGTTCACGATCACATAAAAGATGAAATTCACTATTATCGCCATCCTCATTAACTAGAGGATAACTATTTTCGTTTCATACAATATTAAATAAGAACTTTTAGTTACGAATAATCATAATATATAAAAATTACGTAAGATAAGTAACATATATAATAAAAATAAGTAACAACCCAAACTAAAATAACCCTGGGCCGGTACCGGTATTACGTTTCAAACCGGTATACCGGATTTTACCGTCGGTACAAACCTTCTGTCGTTTCACTTATTTACCGGGGTGTTTCGTACCGGATTTACATCAGGAAACGGTAATACCGGTATAACCGACCGGTATTTACCGGTTTTTAAAACACTCGTAAAAATGACCAAAGAATAATATAAATGATAATTAGTAACAAATAAAAAATTCCAGACTGCAGCCTGAGTTTCACATAGTGCAACATCTGAGGTATGTACAGCGAACAACTGGAGGCAAAAATAACACTTGACCCATTGATTAAAAAAATAGTTAATGCATTTTAAAGAAAACTGAATTGTTGTGTTTAGTATTTAAAAAACTGGGCATGCTTAACAACAAATTCAAGATCTTGCTAAACCCAGATTAGTGACTGGATGTTTGAATGTGTTTTACAAAGAGATAGATACCATCATACCACAATCAAATAACAACTGATAGTATCAGATTACAATTTAGAAAACATAGGTCCAAAAATCATGCAAATTGTAACCATAGCTATATGAATAACTGACAGATCAAGATGTATTACTAAAAACATTTAAAGTTTTCAATTCAGAAACAACCTTCATATAGCTTTCAAAGTCTAATAAATTACAAAAGACTGGACCAAACATCTATATACTCATGAAACTAGTAACATAAGCGATCACCTCAACTCACAGCTTTCTAGACTTAATAATTTCAAAAGTGCTTAAATCTTTTATAAAGTTTGTCAAAGGATAGAAAAACATTGACCCATTGACTCAAAAGACACCTAAATACTCTTAACTTTCTAGAACAAATTCTGATTGATCATGGACTTCAAGATATGAAGGTTCAACAAGGATGGATAAATCGGTAGGAATATGAGTATGGTTCTGGGCGGCGATACAGGTTGGCTTATCCACTTTTCATGGTAGACGGCTATGTGAACAAATTATAGGCGCTAATAGCTAATTTTGGGCCATTAGGCCCAAAACTGCCGATGGCACAAAATTAAATATTAGCGCCAGCAACCGAACATCGGCAGTTTTGAGCCTAATGGCCCAAAATTAGCTATTAGTGCCTATAATTTGTTCACATAACCGTCTACCATGAAGTCTACCATGAAAAGTGGATAAGCCAACCTGTATCGCCTCCCAGAACCATACTCATATTCCTGCCGGTTTATCCATCCTTGTTGAACCTTCATATCTTGAAGTCCATGATCAATCAGAATTTGTTCTAGAAAGCTAAGAGTTAAGAGTATTTAGGTGTCTTTTGAGTCAATGGGTCAATGTTTTTCTATCCTTTGACAAACTTTATAAAAGATTTAAGCACTTTTGAAATTATTAGGTCTAGAAAGCTGAGAGTTGACTAGTTGAGGTGATCGCTTATGTTACTAGTTTCATGAGTATATGGATGTTTGGTCCTGTGTTTTGTAATTTATTAGATCTTGAAAGCTATATGAAGGTTGTTTCTGAATTGAAAAATTTAAATGTTTTTAGTAATACATCTTGATATGTCAGTTATTCATATAGCTATGGTTACAATTTGCATGATTATATGGATTTTTGGACCTATGTTTTCTAACTTGTAATCTGATACTATTAGTTGTTATTTAATTGTGGTATGATGGTATCTATCTCTTTGTAAAACGCATTCAAACATCCAGTCACTAATCTGGGTTTAGCATGATCTTGAATTTCTTGTTAAGCATGCCCAGTTTTTTAAATGCTAAACACAACGATTCAGTTTTCTTTAAAATGCATTAACTAATTTTTTAATCAATCGGTCAAGTGTTATTTTTGCCTTCAGTTGTTCGCTGTACATACCTCAGATGTTGCACTATGTTAAACTCAATGCTCAGGATACAGTCTTGAATTTTGTATTTGTTACTAATTATCATTTATATTATTCTTTGGTCATTTTTACATCTTAGAACATTCAATGTTCACCCAAGTGTTAGTAGCGCTACCTTAAGGTCCTGATTCGTTTTACAAGCAATATCTGATCACCCTGCGACTCTTTGTGCTCTGACTATTGTATGCTTTTATAATTATGAAGCTTAGTTAAGCTAGGCAGATGTGGTTTGGGTTTGGGTTTAAGCTTTTTTATTTAGCGAATTCTACGGTTCTTTTTTTATTAGCTAATGAACAAAGATCAACTTTTTTAAAACGGTCTGCAGCCAACAAACAACATATAAATGAAAGATGACTGCTTATAATATAAGAGTAGATTGAAATGTGGCCTAGGCAGCTAACAACCCATCTTTCTCTTTCTAGTTTGGTTTAAACTCAGTTTCAGTTGTTTAATTCTTTGTTTGAAATTTAAGTTTGTTGTGTTTTGGTTGCATGTTACTTAGAGTTTGGGTTTAACAATGTAGGATTTAGATTTGGGCCTAACATTTGGATGTAATTTTACAGTCATCGATTTTGTTGTGGTGAAATTAGGGCACCTAACTTTGTTAATCATTTTTCATATGTCTGTAACCGGAATTGTACATAATTAAAAAGTAGACGATATGACCTTAATTGAGGAGGTGTGGCAAAAGAAACACAAGGTAGAAGCGCTTATTTTGATTTTTTATGCTGTTTTTTCTATTGTTAGCAGTTTCACACTAGGGGTTGTGATGGGTTAGGAAGTCGATTTACCGACGCTTTTTGCTTTTTTATATGTTGTTTTTTCTGCTATTTGTTGCTATTTTTCTCGTTGTTGTGCAGTTAAACTACCTTTTTGAAAGTAACAGTATGTATGTTTGGGGTACTCTTATTATATTAATGTAAGCAAGGAGCTAAATTCTACAAATTCTTCGATAAAAAGGGCATGTCGAATTCATTAGTTGATCAGGTAAGTCTATATGTGACTGGATTTTACCTGGTGTCTTGTGTCGTCATCAAAACTACTTAACACCAAATCGAATGTTCCATGTGACAAAACCACTTCACATTCTGCAATATGAAAAGCAAAGTTTCCGGTAATTAAAGCGCACCAATGGTATTTTTTTCAAACCTTGAACATCAGTTGAAAGTAAAACAAAACCTTTTGTTCTAGATCAATCCAATCGCCCTCACAAAATATGCAATTAACAATAAGTAAACAGCACAAACGTTATAAACAGATGGGAAGCCCTAACCTAATTGAGACATTGTAATCGAACCTGTAAAGATCGAATGACATACACCCTTAAATGATGTGAAGCCCAAATTGAACCCTAAGCCTTAATAGAGTTGAAATCCAGTCACTTAGCAACCAAATCGTTGAACCCTAGCAGCAAGATCAAGATCGACGGAAGATGGTGGCAATTGGTGGTTTCAGCGGTGGTTATTGTTGCGATTTGAGAGAGAGAGGTCTCATATCTGAGAGGGAGGCGGTGAAATGTGAAATTTAGGGTTTTGAGATTCACGTGTTTTAAGACAGTGATATAAGGCACCAGACAATGGGTATTTGGGGATTGAGGTTGTTTGGGGCAGAGATGGGCGTAAAAACCCGTAGGTTCTTACCCGGTTTCATATTTTATGAATAAAATCGGTCCCTAACCGATTCTTACCTGGAACCGGTTCCTCCATAACCAATTCAGACCCGGTGCATTAAAGTCTTGATTTGTTAGGACCGGTTCCATGTTATAAAAAAAGAAAAAAAACCAATTACTAATGTTTGTTTTTATTCCAAGTATTAGTGTTTGTCTTTTTTATTATTTTTAGATTTTATTAATGTGAGTTTTTTTATAACCCGTTACAACAAGGTATAAACCGAAACATAAATATTTATTAGAACCATTAATATTAAACGAAAGTTAAAATTAAAATCATACATTACATAAAAGACTAAACATAACTAAACTGGTTACATAAAAGACACTAAACATTCGAAGAACCGGTTACATAACTAAGCATTACATAAAACACTAAATATATTAAGTTTTTATCAATTTAAGTTTTTTTTAAGAACTGATTCCTACAGTAACTGTTTGCAGCGTTTTTATTGAATTACCCGATGGAACCGGTTGCAACCCTACCCGGAATCCGTTAGTATCTGTTCCAGTATTAATGGTCTAAAACCGGTTAGGAACTGGAGCCGGTTCCCTACAAGAACTGGTTCCATCAACACTCATACAAGAACCGGGTCCGGTTAGGAACCGGTTCCGGGTATAAAAAAACCCGATATGGCCATCTCTAGTTTGGGGGAGAGGGGTTTGGCAGCCCAAATATTATGTGCTGCATATCTTTTGGTTTAAAATTTGTCTATTACTAAAACTCTTAAATTTTCAACATCTAAATTCTAAACATTCTCTTTCTTACATACATTAGTTGAAAACTCGCACGTGTTATGAAGAACATTCTCTTTCTAGTATTAATGGTCTAAAACCGGTTAGGAATTAAAACCGGTTCCATCAACACTCATACAAAAACCGGGTCCGGTTAGGAATGGATGACCTTTAACTTCAATAATTATAGTCACAATCCTTTATTTGGCGTACGTTGCTTGACGGGTTTCACATTATCTGTTTTTAGGGTAAATTACATTTTTCGTCCTTTATGTTTATATCAGTTTGCAATGGATGACCTTTAACTTCAATAATTAGAGTCACAATCCTTTATTTGTAAACTTCATTACACCCCAGGTCCTTTTGTACTAACCAGATTAAAAATTTCAATTAAGTATCACATGTGCAAGGCACCTGAGGGTATTATTGTAATTTTACTTGTATAAAAACAAAACCCTTAAATAAATATCATCTAAAATCACTCTCCGCTCAACTCTCTTGTCTCTGTCTCTGTCTCTCTCTACATTCCTTCCTGAATTATCAAAAACACTAGCCATCAACCATCATCACTGTCACCATCGTTGTTTGCAAGCCGTCGCCCCCCACCCTTTAAACTCTAGATCCCAAGCCGCCGGAGATAAAAAACTTGAAATTGAAGATATCACCGGTGGTTATCGGTGGCCACAAACAATGAAGATGCAGGTGTTGCTTGGTGGTAGTCGTTTTCCGGTAGCCACGAACAACGAAGATATCGGCACACTTACCAGATCTACAAAGATATGAACTCGCCGGAGAGTTTAGAGAGAAGGATAGAGAGTTCAATATTTAAATATCCAAGACCTATAATTTATGTACTGGTACGGTGAAATCAAAGTCACAAAATTGGAATAAGGTATTGTGTATGGAAATATTTAAATATTCAATATTTGAAAAGATCCAAGAGTTCTGCCAAGTTATGCATTCAGATATGTGGATTGATTTAATTTTCAAGTTACTATTATTTTATAGTTTAGGACGAAATTAAAACTGAATTGAAAGATGCTTATTTGGTTAGAGGTGATGATTGCCGAAGAGTTTAGTGAGGGAGGAAAGTTTAAAGAGAGGGATTTAGATCTACAGAAGGTGAGGGGTTTTTTTCATTTTCAATTGTCGAAGGTGGGGGTTGTGGTGGACACATGTGGTGGGTTTTTTTTCTTGGTGTTCGGATTCTTTTTTCTTGGTGGTCGGATTTGGTGGTGATGGTTGCTATCCCAGGTGGTGGGGATGGTTGAAGACTTGAGATGGAGAGAGAGAGAGAGTGTTGAGAGAGAGAGAAAGAGAAAGATAGAGCTAAATTACCAGTCTACCCTCATGTGCAGGGCACATCCTCATACTTAACTGAAAATTTTAACCAATTTAGGGCCAAAGGACGTAAGATGTAATGGGTTTTACAAATAAAGGATTGTGACTGTAATTATTGAAGTTAAAGGTTATCCATTGCAATATGATACAAACATAAAGGACGAAAAATGTAATTTACCCTTGTTTTTAATACGAATTTGCTAAGACAATTAATCAAAACATACTTATACAAAAGTCTAATTTTTTTAGCTTTAAGATTCTAAACACAGCTCATGCATGTAATGTGTTATGAAGAACAGACTATTAAGATACAACATATATTTAATCTCTTTTGGTTGAATAGGAATACTAATTTTCAGCAAATAATGGTAATCAAAATGATATTGTACACTTGCTCATATAACTATTAAAACAAAAAGAACCCGCTTAGTAAAACTTAAGATTAGGCACTTTCGTTTATTTTAATGAAAAAGTTGATGTATATTCTATGGGGGTTAAGACTCAAGAGACTTAGGTGGTGTTTGTTTTTTGGCCAGCGTCGCTCAGACGCGCGCAGACGTTTGAGTGCTGCAGCTTGTTTGTTTTCTCGTAGACCTTTCATTAAAAAAGGTCTGTGAGACCTCTTCTTGGCACAGACATTGACCCATGTCTTCTAAGGTCTGCTCACCTTTTCTCACATTCTCATCTTCTCCCTCCAGACACCACCTCCTCTGCCACCACCTCCGCCGCCCACCTCCACTCCGCCACCACCTCCCACCCCTGCTCCGCCACCACCTCCACAAATCAACAGAATCAACGAACACCGTAAACCCCTGTTCATGTTCCTTCGACACCCTCAAATCAACAGAATCAAGAACACCTCCACCTCCGACACCCTCTCTCTCCTCCTACGTCAAAACCCACCACCATCGTCACCGTTAATCCCTAAATCGAAACCCCCAAATCGAAACCCCCAAATCCACGATCTCTCTCTCCTCCCCCGATCTCTCTCTCTCTCTGCCTTCATCTGCAAATAAAACCCCCAAATCGACGGGGGTGGGTGTTCTGTGGTGTAGTGGTGACGCTAGTGGCGGTGGTGTAGTGGTGACGGTGGTGGCTGTGGTGTAGTGGTGACGGTGGTGGCTGTGGTGTAGTGGTGACGGTGGTGGCGGTGGTGTAGTAGTGGCGGTGGTGTAGTGGTGACGGTGGTGGTGGTAGATGAGGGCAGATAGAGAGATCGAGGGAGGAGAGAGAGATCAGTGTGTGTGTTGTGTGTGTTCTGTGTGTGAGAAGGGGTTTTGTAGAAGTAAAAAAAACAAACCCTCTTCTCCTTGCAGACTGCACACATTTGGTCCACCTCTTCTTCTGCAGATGCCTGCAGATGTGGTCCGCAGACTGCAGACCTTTTCCCGCAGAAAAAACAAACAACACCTTACTGTGATAGACTCTAACTAAGATGCCCACCACCAATGAGACTACCATTTTGGAATTTTTTTGGGAAGACTTCACCGCCAAACTTTTCATTACTGTGATTCTTCCATGAAATGTACCGCTTGTTTACTGGCAATTGTTTGTTGTTACTGATGGAGAAACGATAGGTTGCCACATAATGATTGCCACATTAGACGGATCTTGTTCGGGTTAACCTATTTAACTCGATTAATTAAACAAGTAGGCCCGCTAACCTTTTTAACCCATTATTACAACCAATCAAACCGATTAACACGTTTACAACTTGATTATTAGCCGCCAACCCATTTGACACGTCTAAATAAACGGTTTAAACGGGCTGTGTTTAGATTACACGATTTTAAGTATGTGTGGGTTAGGGTTGATGTTTTTGACACGAATAAAAATATGGGTTCGGTTCATGTTGAATTCAACCTGCCAACCTAACACGATTGTTAGATTCAACTTTCAAACACCACAACAGAAAGTTTTCAGTTATAGTATAAACAATCAGTAGAAACCAAGTGCTGAAACACTGACCTTGAATTTGTGTAAGATGGGGTGCCGGCCTCTGTATTGTTGCTGCAACTGAAATATTGAAAAAAAGTTAAAGCAACATTGCTAAATAATGACACAAGTAAACTGTTGATTTAGACCTAAGAATACATAAATGGATTCAATGCTTCTTAGTCAACATAATTAACTACTGTATATTAATATAAATCCTGTCTTAAAGTTAACACCAGTTTACAGTATTGAAACTTATATTGGAGTATTGGAATTTGCACTATATACTGAGGAGCAACCATTTTAATTAAGAATTGGAGGTCAATTCACACCGTTAACCGAATGGTATGTAATAATGTAACAGAGAAAGTTGGGGTTCGTCCTGACCTGTTTAATGAATACATAAACTGAGAAGGGGCTGGGTTTTGTACTGAGAAGAGTAAGTATCACTTTAACTCCAAGAATAACAGGATGATTCCGGTTCAACTAAGAGTAGAGCAATTGGCACCATCAGTTTCTTTGCAAAAATCATGAAATTGTGTGGATTGTCATCAGTCTCTCTGAGTCGCCCAACATCCCCATGTTATAAATTAGAGGTTAAACAAACTGAAATTAATCAAAAGAAACCTGGAATTATATCATAGAAATTAATGTTAAACAGATACCACAGCCCAAACAGCGATCCAAGCACCACCGTCTCCACAGCCTTTACTTCTTCAACGCCGCCACGTCACCAGCTCACCACTATAAAAACCGACTCCTTAACCTCGAAACCATCCAATTCACGCTCCGGCATCAGCAGCAGAGTTGAAATCAGTGACCTAGGTTTGATGAACAGCAGATTGAAGGCAATCTACGAACCTTGCTTCTATAAATCGACAAATAAATTGTAAAGGGATGAAACTGATCGATTACTCAAGGGTTTGGAATGAAATCAAGTCATCCTCTTACTAGAACCATTGGTGACCAAATGGTTGGTTGGTTGCCCAAAAAGTGAAAAAAAAAAATAAATAAAAAAATCATTTTTATCTCACGACTTGGTTGTTGGGGCAACTTTGGTTGTGGATTATTTTAATATTTTCAAGATGACACATGTTGACAAATGAATGGTTAGTTTTTTAATTTTGTTTTTCATTTTTGTTGTATAACAATTAATTCTACTTAAAACATGATTTTCTTTAATAACTTATTAATATTTAATTATTAAAAAAATCTGAAAACACAGTGTTGTTTAATTTTTTTTTTGTGAACATGTCGATATAAATTTTATTAAAAACTGAGTTCCTTCAAATAAATTAATTTTTTAATTAATTTTTTGTAGGTTGTGCCTTATCAAAAACTCTCTGTTTTTTTTTTCAAATTCAAGTAAAGTTCTTGTCACTGAAAATCTTCAAACCTCACAATACACAGAAAATATTAATTATAATTATTTCTAACTCATTTATGAATAAATAATAAGCGTAAAAATATATATTTAAACAGAAACAAAATATAGTTAAATCTAATTGTTTATTGACATGAAGTCAGGTTTACCTTAATCTAATTTGGTGAATGTGACGAGGCTGTATGTAAGGTCACACAAAATGAAGAAATGATTGTGGTTTTTTTAAGGTTGACGAAGAAAGCAAATTCGGATGGATACAGACTATGCTTGAAGATATTGCTTGACGTGATATACGACGATTTCTGGATTATTTTTAGTTTTTTTTAGTTGGCAAAATTTGGATGATTTTTATTTATTTATTATTTGGCAGTTTTTGGATGATTTATATTTTTTTGCTGGAAACTTTTGAATAAATTTTGAATTTTGTTAGTTAAATATATTCTATTTTCATAATATAAATTTATTATAATTTTAATTGATTTTTTTTTTTTGTGAAAACTGATAGTTTTCTATATTTAAAGATAGGGGTATTGTTGTCATTTCCAATGAATTGTATTCCATTCATTCGTCTTTTTTCGCATACCAAACAACACACGTTAATGTATCATTTCATTCTCATGGGGTAACCAAACATGACAATGGAATGGTAATGACCCATTTCATTAAACAGACTCTTGTTCCTTGTGTCTTACCCTAGACCAAACTTGACAGGGTTTTTAGATTCACTACAAAAAAAATGTCATTTTATGGCACACATTTTTTATGGCATTTATGTTTTGTGCCGTCAATTTAGGTGTTTAATGGCGCTTTACGTTTGTCATATTTGCTTAACACATATTTTTAGTGGCATTTAATTTTATGCCACCAATTTAGTTTTTAGTGACACTTTATGTATACCATATTTGTTCAACACACATCTTTAGTGGCATTTTTTTTTCTGGCACTAATTTAAGTTTAAGTTTCTAATTACATTTCCCCTAATAATTTCCCCCATTTAAACTTTTTCAGTTTCCTCCTATTCCTATACAACATTTCCACTAAAAATTTCATCCCTTTATGTCTTTGTACTTGAACGAGCACATGGGTTGGTTCATTGTTTCATATTCTTGGTGTTTAATAAAGAATAAAGACTTATTGGGTTTTTTTATAATGACTCGTCTAGATTATGTAATTTTTTTGCCTTGTTTTAACTGAGGTTATTTAATAAATACTCCTTTTCTATTTAGTAGTATATATTAGTTTGGCTCAAAGTTCAATTAACATGTTGACTGTTGATCAAATCTGAAAACTGCTTTTTAATGTCGCTAAAATACAAAACTGGATAAAGAGAAATTTAGATTTAATGCAAAGCTAGTAGTGCCTTAACTATCTCGGATGGACAAAAAAGGTAACTTTAGATTGAAAATTACAAAAACTGAGTAAAAGTCCAATTTTGGAATGAGACCTGAGGGGTAATTTGATTGCTTTTTATTGGGTTATTAACTTATGATCATTTGTTTGCATCTTTTGAAAGTATTCACTAGTTTATTACCTTCAATGGCATGCTTTCGATCAATTGTATTATTGGACCATGCACATTGATAGGAATCGATACGGACAATTACGGATTAACAAAGAAATAAACTGAAATTGATAGATGATTATATAGAAACACAATAGGAAGATAACTATCACCGAAGTGATCCCGGGCTAAGCCCTTCTCCACAAGGGAGCCTCTCCACAATGGCAAGGTTTAAAAAAACGGAAACGAGTTTCGAGGCATTTTCCCTTCGCCTCACGAGGCGTAAGTATCGAGGCGGAACGAGGCGTAAGGCCGAGGCTGTATTAATAAATAAATATTAAAATTATATATATCATAAAATAATAAATACTAAACATCAAAAAAAGAGTTTTCTCATCAAATTTCATCAGATTCAGTAGTTAAAAACATAAAAAAGATTCAAATTTCATCAAATACTTAGACATAAAAAAGCTATTTAAGAAAAACGCACATAGAGAAAAAAAATATAAAAAATATGTTATGCTTTGAAAATAAATAAGATTCCACATATAAAATTAAAAAAACTATTATATATGCCATTTAAGATCATGGAGCTAATAGTTAGTAGCAAAAGTTTAGAACTTATATGTTGTAAGTTTTGGGTGTGTGAATAAAAGTCTCAAAAGGTGGTAAATACTTTGTCCCACATTGGTGTGGGGACAAAGTGAGTGGTTGTTTATAAGGTAAAAACTTTACTACTCTATTATAGTTTTATGACATGTTTTACCACAAGTCCTACCCGCGCGCAGGGAGGTGCAAAAATGAGTTTCTGAGCTGGAATTTTGTTGAACTCATGCGTGCCCGCACCTGCGGACACCAATGCAACTCCGAAAAAACCCGGGCCCGTGTGAGGCAGGTCAGTTTTTTTTCATTCTACCCCGCCTAAAACATAAACGTACGCCTCGACAAATTAGTTCCGCCTCGAACCGAAACTTGCGCTTCACTCCACCGAGGCGTACGTATAATTTATATCCCTGAGGCGCCGCCTCATATGCGTTTTTTCTCCGTTCCGCCTCGAGGCGCGCCTCAGTACGGACGCCTCGGCCGTTTTTTTAAACCATGCACAATGGAGCCTAAGCAAATAACAAACTCTCCCCTTCTACATGAGCCATTGCCCCCTTATTTATAGCATTAGAAATTACACTTCCCCCCTCTCACAATTGAACCAAGACTATTAAGTAACAACTAGAATAGGATTCCTATCACACATCCTTAGAGAAGTCACTTTTTGAATCATACCTGATGCAGGCCCAAGTGTGGAGGAACGGGCTATTTTGTATTTGGAGGCCCAAGACCGCGTAACAAAAGGGGCTTCACTAAAATGGCTCTAACTTGGGCTACAGGGGTCCGTTTTAGGCGTGTGACCAGGCGAAACGACCGTGTGAACGAGCTCCATCTTGCTGCAAACAGCCTACGGCGGTTTGGGTCATCGTCCGACTGAAAAAACGCTTATTTCTATTACTTATTTGCATTTTTATGATTTTTGGACTATTTTGGGCATTTTCTTTTAGGCCGTGTGTTTGGCCCGTTATCTTTTTTAGGCCCATTTCGAATTTCGGTTTCTATTTATATGTCCCTCTAGTAATATGAATGATCAGAATTGATTTTTGAAATTATTGAATTTTTCACTTCAAATTCCGTGGCCTTTGGGTTGCAATTTGGGGGTTGGGGAAGAACACACGGGTATTCTTAGAATCAACGTGTTTGATCTTCGTTTCCGTATCACGCGCTACATCAATACCTAAATAACATTGATTATCCGATGAGGATGCAAAACGAGTCGATAAAGCGCGTTGAGTAACAAGTCAAACCCAAATTCGAGTCAAAATGCATAATATTTTGCGCCAGTGCACGTATGCAAATAATATGTTTAAATTCAACTTTTATATTTTATTTTTGATTGATTTGCTATTTTGCTGACTATTGGTTGCATTTATACAATCAAGGCTTTGATATCCAAGCAAAGCTTGTTCTATTATCCAGCATCTTTTGATTTTGAGTTTGTTGTATGATTTGCATCGCATTTTATTAAGGTTACATTCGCCACTGCATATACTATACCTGCATTTGTTTATGTACATCTGACATGTGTTGCATTTAGTTATGACTGGATTATCTATTTCATATGTATGTTTAGGGATGCGAATGAGCCCAAGCTTGACTAGGCTCGAGCTCCAACTTGTTTAACTTATGAAAACTTAAGCTCGGCTTGGTTTGAGCTTTAATTCTAACAATCGAGCTCGGCTCGTTTACTATTTATAAATTAATCTATTTATTATAGTGATTATCGTTTTATAAATTTATATATAATTAAGTTAATTTTCATTGGGTGGGGTTCTAGAGTGAACACTATGTATTTGTGAACTGAGTGAACAAATCTTAGCCATTGATTTACATCATCAAATCGTAAAAAAAACACTAGTGTATTTTGATCATCAAATGCTGATCAAATCCTGACCATTGATTTACATTTGTGTATTGATAATGAAGGGCTATGATTAGTTCACACAATTCACTATCAAAGAGGTTGTTCACAAATGAACCTAACCCATTTTTCATTATTATATAAATAATTATTATATAAATAATAAGTATTCTTATTATTTAAATGTTTATTTAATATATTAATTAAAAATTATATAAATAGTGAGCTTGTTTAGGCTTGCAAGCTGGCTTGAGCTCTATACATGAAGCTCGGGCTCCGGCTCATATACTAACTATGTAGTTAATATCCCGATATATCAACCGATATGTCAGTGATATATCGGTTATCGGTCCCCTACCGAGATAGTGGTACAAAATATTGGTCAGAATATCGGTACCGATAATATCAGCGATATTGTCCGATATTTGATTGATAAATCGCCGATTTTCCCGATATCAGTACCAGTCTTCTTATTTCTACCGTTCATTTTTCTTTTTATTGCTGCTATTAGTGTTTTAAGTCTTAATTGTTACTATTAAATGTTAGTATTTTAAGTGTTAGTCAGTTCTTAATTGTTACAATTGTTAGTGTTAAATTGCTATACAATTGTTGGGTGGGAGTTGGCTACAAAGTCCATTTTTTCTACAAAGTGTAAAAAGTAATAAAACACAATAATGTCAACCATAAAACACACTCAAAACACACCAATAACAAAGTGAAGATTACTAAAACGCCATATTTGTGGGTTTTGTGTTGTGTTTTGGATGATAAGGCTTTGATTATCGAATGACTAACATTAGTGTGTTTTATGTTGATTATCATGTTGTGTTTTATATGCATAGTTCTATGATGGTGTGTTGAAGTTTTTATGGACTGTTAGGGTTTAGATATTATGTTTTAGTTATCTTCACTCTGTTATTTGTGGGTTTTGAGTGAGTTTTATGGCTAAAATTATGGTGTTTTATGACTTTGTACACTTTGTAGGAAAAATGGACTTTGTAGCCGAACCCCACCCTATATATATATATATATAGGACAAAGATCCGTTAGGAACCACCCCTTATTGCGAGAACCGCGAGAACCAATGTGAACACAACCAAAAATGCCTAAAAATAGCTAAAAATCACACAAAAATTTTTATTTTTTTTAATATTTTTTATAAAAAAATCGCTACTTTTCGTAGAAAAAAAAATTTAAAAATATTTTTTTTGGCAACTAAAAGTAGCGATTTTAAGATAAAAAATATCAAAAAATTTTTTTTTTAGTTTTTTTTAGATTTTTTGGGGGTTTAGTTTTTAGCATTTTAGCTTGGGGGGGGGGGGGGGTTAGGTTTTTTTAGCTATTTTAGGTTGTGTTCACATTGGTTCTCGCAATAAAGGTGGTTCTCGCATGAACCTTACCCTATATATATATATATAGGGTTAGGTTAACGTACAAATGCCCTTATCGTACATTACGTACGCTACAATCTCAGCCGTCCGATCATCTTCCCGCATTGAATTTGCATGTTGTTTTTTGTAACAATTTCGCATGTTGGTTTTTTAACATGTGATTTCATCAAAATTACCACATGCTAAATTGTTACAAAAAAACATGCTATTTCATCAAAATTATCACATGCGAAATTGGTACAAAAAACATGCGAATTCATAAAAAAATTATCACATGCGAAATTGTTATAAAAACATGCTATTTCATCAAAATTATCACATGCGAAATTGGTACAAAAAAACAACATGCGAATTCATAAAAAATTATCACATGCAAAATTGTTATAAAAAAAACATGCGATTTTAAAATGCGGGAAGATGATCTGACGGCTGAGATTGAAGCGTACGTAATGTACGATAAGCAATTTTGTACAGTACTCTTTACCTATATATATATATATATATATATATATATTTATTTATTTAGCATGATATTAAAATTACCGATATCCACTGCGATAACCGATATCTCAAATATCGGTCCTTGACCGATATCCGATATTTTACCGCATTAACTACTTAGTATACTAAACAAGCCCAGTTTTAAAATCGGGCTCGAGCTCGTTTAAGCTCAGATCAGTTTTTTCAGCGGGTGTGACTTGGGTGCTCGGATAAAGCATACATGTTAAATGTGGACTAAATGATTTAATACATTAATTGGTATATGTTTTCGTGGTGCTATTTGAACTGCTGTTTGATTTTTACCATATATATCTTTTTTGCTTGGAATTTAAATGGCGATAAATTATTTGCTTTTCAGACATTATATCAACTTAACTGTTATTTTTATTAATATATGTAGTGATCAATTGAGGAACAAGGTTTAATCCCACACCTGGTACCCGGTTTACTTAGTGCAGACTGCAGATCTAAATACTGCATTAATACCATGGTAACGACGAGACACCAACATTTAAGATTTAATCTTTAGTGGAGGGTATGGTTCAATCACTTTAGGGTGTTTGAGTTATTCCCTACCCAATAATAGCATGCCATTTCAAGTCCCCATTCACTCCCCATTTTACACTCAATCAGAGGGTATGGTTCAATCACTTTAGGGTGTTTGAGTTATAATGGGTAACGGTCAAAAATTATATCACCGTTTCATCAATCATCATCGGTGACTATACACCGAAATATGCTATCACCATACCCCGAATCATCATCACCGAATCAAAGGCAATCATTCACTGATCGGTGAATGGCATACCACGATCATTTCACCGAATCATACCGAGTGCCCTAAAGTATTATATTGCTTATATTATCACGAGACAGATGTTTGCTTTTTCACAGTTACATTAGATTCTGCCCATAAGTTTTTGTTAACTTTGATATTTATCACGACACAGGTGTTTGCTGTTTCACAGTTGTTGCAGTTCGTTTGTGTTTCCATAAGAGGGGTTACCATTTATCCTCTGTTTTGTTTGCGAAGCTAGGTAAAGCTCTAATTCATTTACTACTTTGTTTTATCTTAGTTGAAACCTTGAATTGTTGTTTTTTTTTTGCTTCGATTTTGTTGTAGTAAGATTAGGGCGTCTAGCTTTGTTAATCATTTTTCCATCTGTCTGTAGCCGGAATTGTACCTAAATATAAAAAGTAGACGATATGACCTTAATTGGGGAGGGGTGGCAAAAGAAACACAAGGTAGAAGAGCTTATTTTGATTTTTTAGTGTTCTAAATTGTAAATACTCTTGTGTGGGTCTGGTTGTTTTCGCTTTTTTTTGTTTGCTATTTACTTGTGCACTTACGCTCTATGTTTTACATTTCATTTTTGCTGACTTTTATGCTGTTTTTTCTGTTGTTTTTTGCAGTTTCACACTAGGGGTTGTGATGGGTTAGGAAGTCAATTTACCGGACGCTTTTTGCTTTTTTATATGTTCTTTTTTTTTGCTATCTGTTGCTGTTTTTCTCGCTGTTTTGTGCAGTTAAACTACCTTTTTGAAAGTAGCAGTATGTATGTTTGGGGTCCTGTTATATTAATGCACGCAACGAATAAAAATTCTACAAATTCTTCGATAAAAAGGGCATGTTGAATTCATTAATTGATCAGGTAAGTCTATATGTGACTGGATTTTACCTGGTGTCTTGTAGTTTCACTCGCATAGGTTGTCGCCATCGAAACTGCTTGACACCAAATCGAATGTTCCGTGTGACAGAATCACTTCACATTCTGCAACATTAAAAGCAAAGTTTCCAGTAATTAAATGGTATTTTTTTTTCAAACCTTGAACATCAGTTAAAAGTAAAACAAGACCTTTTGTTCTAGATCAATCCAATTACCCTGACAAAATATGCAATTGATAATAAGTAAACAACACAAACGTTATAAACAGATGGGAAGCCCTAACTGAGAGATATTGTAATCGAACCTGTAAAGCTCGAATGACATACACCCTTAAATGATGCGAAGCCCAAATTGAACCCTAAGGTGGCAACTGGGGGTTTCAGCGGTGGTTATTGTTGCGATTTGAGAGAGAGAGAGAGAGAGAGAGAGAGAGGGGGGTCTCATATTTGAAAGGGAGGCGGTGAAATGTGAAATTTACACAATGAGATTCACGTGTTTTAAGACAGTGAAATAAGGCAGCAGACAATGGGTATTTGGGGATAGGGCTGTTCATAAGCCGAGCCGAACCGAGCGGACCTTTGCTCGTGCTTGACTCGTTTATAAACCGAACCGAGCGGAGCGGCTCATTTAAAAACGATCCTCAAATCAAGCGAGCATTTTTCGAGCAGTAAATTTTCCAAGTGAGCGTCGAGCGAAGTTCGAGCGATTTGAACAACCGTGTCACCCGATTTAAATTTGCTGAGAGAGATAGTGACAATGTTTGGTCTCAAGCTTTTATATCCTTAAAAACATACAGATTTCGTGGCATAATATTTTTCTTATGAATTACAATGTTGTGGCCGACGAGGCGATGATCATATTGCACGAACAATTACGTTGAGAGTAGGAGATGTTCAACTTAGGGTAACGACATGAAACACTAAGGTGATGAGCAGCCTGTCGTTTATCGGTTTAGGGTTTAACTTTTAGATTTGATATTAATTTTTTTTAATGGCGTGGTTGGGTTAGTACGTATAGATACAGTTGTAAATTTGTATATAGCGGACCAAAATCTAATAGAGTGGTATATATAAAACTATAAATTTAGTTTATATTCAAGTATATATGTCTGCGTAATGTGTGTATATATATGTATATGTGTATATATACTAATTAAAAATAATAATTAAAGCCGAACCGAGCCGAGCGGACCTTTGCTCATGCTTGGCTCATTTAGAAACCGAACCGAGCAGAGCGGCTCGTTTACAACCGAGCGTCAAATCGAACGAGCATTTTCCGAGCAATTTCCGAACGAGCGGCGAGCGATTTGAACAGCCCTATTTGGGGATGAGGTTGTTTGGGGGAGAGGGGTTTGGCAGCCCAAACATTATGTGCTTCTTATCTTTTGGTTTAAAATTTGTTGAGTAAATGGTATCGGTATCGAATCGGGTACATTTTCGGTACCGAATTTTAACATTTTCGGTACTGATCTGGTATGGTACCGATTCGGTACCGGTATTTATTGGTTTTTACACTAAAATACCGGTATCAAACCGGTACTAAACCGTACCGTGCCGAGTATATTCGGTATCGACTTTTAATATTTTCGGTACCGATATTTACCGGCTTCTACACTAAAATACCAGTACCGATACCGAACCGTACTGTACTGGGTATATTCGGTACCGGTACCCACTTTTGTGGATTTTTGATACCGGTACTTTCGGTACCAATACCGAATGGGTGCCATGCTCATCCCTAACTAAAATTTTTAAATTTTCAAGATCTAAACATTCTTTTTGTTATATACACTAGTTGAAAACTCGCGCGATACGACAGTGGTAACAATTTACAACGAGTTAGTTGTTTTCTGTTAGTTTGTCAATCATCTCGTAATATATTGTATAGTTATTTATATTAGTTTTCTTATTCGTGTTATATGTTACAACTCATCATACACGTCACATATTTCTTGTGTGTCAAGCTCTGTTAGTTATCTCCTCATTCACTTCTAGATTTACCATAGGAGGTACGCGCACTAAAAAATAATAATATCCGGTCTGATGTATGTGTTTTTATCAAATCAACAATTTTATATAGAGAGAGTATAAATAACAAAACAAATCTTTTTGGTCCGATCTTTTATATGTCTTTTTTGTTCCGTCTCGTCTCTTGAACTAAATAACAAAACAAAATTTACTTTTATATATTTTTACGAAAATTCTATTGGTGAATATTATGTCCCTAATCCGTCAATCATGTGGTCATTCGTGATCCTAGAGAACTATGTGGTTACCGGCATTAGTGAGAGTCTGTTGATTTGTAGTGACAGTGTAGTGACAGGGACCTAACCAGGTTTTTATACAAAGTATGGACAGTTATTTTGTCATTGTGTTGCATGCTTTCCAGTGGCGGACCCATGAATTTTTCCATAGGGGTGCGGAACATTTTTAAAAATTTTAGGCCCCTGGGTATATAAGTAAAAAAATCGGTTCGTATCGGGTCGGGTCATGTAAAACAAACGAACATCAAACTAAATTTAATCATAAAAAACATGTCAAACCTTGTTACAAACATAATTAAAACGTCGACGCCCTACGGGTTTTCATTTTTTGAAATATATCCAAAACATCATCTAAAACTAATTTCTTAAGCAATTATTTCTCTATATAACATAAGTTCTATCGCTCCATAATATAATGTTTCAATTTTAATTTTAATTTTCAACTATTCAAGCCCTAGAAATCATAATGTAATGTAATCACCCTAAAAATATATAAACAACATAATCACCCTAAAAATATATAAACAATATAATCACCCTAAAAATCATCTAAACAACCTAAACAACGTCAAAACACACAAAATTTCAAACCTATTTAACAACTTTAGTACCATTTTTTATCTTATAATATCAATCAAAATCATCAAAATAACAAAGAAACTTACCCGTGTTCGGATTCCGGTTAGATTTGGTGTTAAACGACGGTGGTATGGTGGCTGATTACGGTGGTCGCCGACTGATGGACTGTTGTCGCTAGGTGATGTTGTTCGTTGGCAGTGCAAGGACGCAAGAGAGAGAGAGAGCGGGAGAGAATTTCTAAAGGTTTTGGGCTTTAATTGTTTTATTATAGTTTGAAATATTGTTGGGTTTGGTTAATGGGCTAAGACTTAGTGGGATAGCTAGTTAGTTAGGAATTATAAGTGGGTAAAGGTATGGGTATTTGGGTTTAGTTAGTTAGGTATTAAAAGTTATATAATTTTGGTAGTATTTTTTTTTATTTAAGAGTTTACTAAAAAAATTAAATTATAAATTGATAACACTTTTTACCTAAGGGTGCGGACAAAAAATTCCAAGGGGTGCGGACGGGATTTTCGACGGAATTTAGCACTAATTTTTTCCCCGGGGGTGCGCCCGCCCACCTTGGGCTGAGCTTGGGTCCGCCCTTGATGCTTTCCAATTAATATAACTATAAATAAAATCTTTGCCATTAAAAATAAATTTATAAACTTGCAAATATAATTCAAACCTGTTTAATTTTTATTACCTTAGACTTGTCATGAGTTATTTTTTAAACTAAACCAATAAGTTTGGTGGTTCTTTAATTTGTGAGCCCTTGAGACATTCATTGGTACCTATAGTGTATTTGTTTTGTGATGTTCATGATGACCCTTAGTAAGAAAAGAAGCAAAGACATTGTGGCAACCATATGCAATATTAAATCTTAAGACATTTTCCAAAAAAAAAAAAAAAAAGATAGAAGTTTGGGATAATATGTTTCAAAGAATATTTGAACAAGATAACTATACACATAAACAAATAACTATGCAAATAAACATAAGTACATACATAAAAAATCCCAAAAATAAAATCTAATGATGATCTTATTTTACATGAAGAATATGTAGTTAGTTATGGAAGCTTGGAAACACTTGATAAACACTTGTAGCCGTTGGGTTCTGATTTGGGGCTGATCTCAGATGGAATCCAGCCTTTGTATATGTGTGTTTAGAATTTAAGTGTATGTTTCTTGAAAGGAGAGAGATAGAGAGAAAGAGTAAATTTGAAACGGAAAGGGTGGAGTGTTAGGGTGTACGGGGTGGGTCGGCAACCCCCTTTTCTCGATCGGGAGTCCACCGCCACCCCCTTGTGCCGACCGGGAAAGATGATGAAGAGGTGATTTCGGGGAGAAGTTGCCGAGCGGCAAAGAAGAGGAAGAGGGAGAAATGGTGGGGGCGATACCCAAATCAACCAATCATCCTTTTTTTGTTTTTTTTAGAGTAAATTGCCATTTTAGTCCCTGTGGTTTGGGCCATTTTGATAGTTTAGTCCAAAGGCTTCATTTTTAACATCTGGATCCAAAAAGGTTTCATCGTTGCCATTTTGGTCCAACTGACTTAACTCCATCCATATCTGTTAAAGCTGCCAAATGCATTTTTGTCATTTCATTTTTCTTTTTACTAACCCTTTTTCCTTAATTGCTTTTCCCTCTCATTTTGGCGCCCTTTCACCCTGTATATAACCAGACCTCCTGAAACCCAAAAATCCTAATTAAGTTCGAGCAAAGGAAACCATCTCTCCTACCTGCCTTCAATCTTCAACAATGGTGCAATGTCCATGTGGTGTCCATGCGGATGCCTTCAATCTTCAACAATGGTGCAATGTCCATGTGGTGTCCATGCGGATGCTGAACTCCCTCTGCATTGTTGTAAAGCTTGTTTCTGGATGATTTGACACAGCAAGTTAATAGAAGATGTAAATTTGATCATTTATATTTTGATCATTGTGGAATGTATGATAAATAAAATCATATCCAAGTATAGTTTAAGTCAATAAATGCTTTTTTTTACATGAATCATAATGTCTATTCTGCATATCAGCTGAACAAGTTATTCAAGGCTGCTGGCAAATAAAGTTATATTATGTAACAAATTTGATTTGTTTGGAAATCAAACATAGTTGGGACCATACCTCTTCAAGTCCCCCCAGTCCAGTGTGCCTTTTAGTTGAGTTTACCATCTGGGAGGGATTCTGGACTCATAAGGGTGGAAGTATTGTTGGTTGTTTTTGTTTGCGCACTGGGGTGTATCGCATATAGCCCGTAGGTAACATGCAAAGCTGAGCCAAAACAGCGCATGACGCGTGGTAATGGCGTGCAAACTTGAGCCAAAATAGCGCATGGCGCGTGGTGATGGCGTGCAAGCTTGATCCAAAACAGCGCGTGGCGCCTGGTGATGCTTTGCTGAGCCAAAATAGCGCATGGCGTATCGCGCAAGGTGTTGCTTTACAAAATTAAGCCAAAATAGCGCATGGTGATGGCTTGCAAACTTGAGCCAAAATAGCGCATGGTAATGGCTTGCAAACTTGAGCTAAAATGGCGCATGGCTTTTGATGATGGCGTGTAAATTTGAGCCAAAACAGCGCATGGCGTATGGGATTTTTACTTAGAGATTTCTTTGAAGAGAAGTTTTGATTTTCGTCCTTGTAAAAATGATGACGTTTGATGTGTGCTGATGTTCCGTCTGAGGTGGCTGTCTTGTCGGAGGTGTGTACAGTTACTTTTTCAGCATGTCAGGCACGTTTTTCGTCGTGTGTCAGGCGCGTGGCGGCCATGCGGCCTAAAGAGGCGGCATCTCGTTTCCTCTCTCCTGACGTATCATCACCTGGGTGGTTGTCCTTCTGCCTTCCAACGATCCACTACCCCATCGCATTAAATGCGATGGGTATAAATACATGGCGGTTTCTACCAAATCTCCATTTTTCTCTCCAACTTCTCTTAGATTTCATCTTCCTTTTAAATCTCCTTTCATCTTCATCTATTTTTTCAGAAAATGTCTACTGGTGGCAAACCTGCTACTATAAGAAAAAGGAAGTCCAAACCGAAGAATCCTCCCGGCCCAAATCAGGCGGTTATTAATTGGAGGGAGGATGAACTAAACAACTTGATTCAAAATTTTTGCTTTTCTTCCGACTGGGGAGTCTAGTTTCCGACGGCCAACGGTAGTGCTTTGGACGCTCCCCCCGGTTACATGACGCAATATGCTGACTTCTTTCGTGAAGGAAATTTCTGGTTGCCGATATCCAAGTTCATCGGTGAAGTGTTGACTGGGTACGGGTTGCATATTTCTCAAATAAATGTGTTGGGTTTACCCCGGATAACCCATTTTGAGTTTATTTGTGGGGCCCAACGTAACAACCCTCGGAAAGATCCATAAACAAAATCTGAAGTGTGCACGATAAAGCTTGAAAACCTGATGGTTGATGAAACAAACCGCACAAAAGTACCTTTATTAGACTCGCAATTATAAACCGAACAAATTAGGATCAAGACCCAAACATACGCGATAAACACTAGCACGGAAATTGAGAAAAACGCGCGATTGGACGAGAAGGGCGGCCAAGGACACGCGTCACGACACTTCGACACGTGTCCCGACACTGCGACACGTGTCACGACACTGCGACACGTGTCGGGCCTACGTGTAACATGTGGCGACCGAAGCCAAGTCGACCATCCCCGCGACACGCGCCAGGGGAGGCCGACCCGTGCGCGACACGCGGGGGAGACCCAAATGGAATATATAACAGGCAGGAATGGGACTGTAATATGTGCACCTGTTCGATCAAATTTTGACGAACTTACTCTCTCGCATCTCCGTTTCTTTGCACAAAAACCCTAAAACACTGAAACTCTGCTCGTTATCATGGTAATAATTCTAATCACGGACATTGTACTATATCCGATTGATTGAAACTAATCCAACGGATGTTTAAGTGCTTCCTGTATATGGCTATACTTTGTCATTCATTGTGAGTTTTGATCTCGTGATTATCGTTGAAGTTGAATTGGGTTAATACGCTAATACGAGTTCCATTGTATCTAGAATTAGAACTCATAATCAGGAAGCTGTTAAACTAGAATACTTAATGATTAAGTAAACTTAGTAATTAAGAAAACTTAATGATTAAGTAAACTTAATGGTTATGTAAAACTTAGCAGTTAAGAAAACTTAGCGTTTAAGAAACTTAATATCTAAGGAAACTTTACAGGAAAGGAAACTTAGCAGTTAAGCAAGCTAAGTAAGTTAATTAATCAGCTAATTACGTTATTATTCGGCTAAGTAAATTACTTGATTAAACCGTTAAGGAAAATTAATCAGTTAAGTAAGATTAATTTATGTAAGATTAATTAACCGGCTAAGTAAGATTAACTAAGTAAATTAAACACCTAAATATATATATATATATATATATATATATATATATATATATATGTACATATAAGGAAGGTGCAAGGAAGGTGTAAGAGAATATTTATGTAGGTAGGAAGCTTCCTAAAAAAGTATATAGGAAACTTCCTGGAAATTTCATATTTCCTACCTATAAATAGGAAGCTTAGGATTCATTTTTCTTTGCTCATTTCTTTTATTCTTCTCTCTATACGTTGGTGTTCTAACCAAAAATCACCGATACGATATTCTGTCCGATCGATTCGGAAACCAACTAACGAATGCCAAAGTGCTGTCTAAATAAGACTATACTTTGTGAATTTCGTTAAGGTTCTGATCTCGTGACCATCGTTAGGTTTGATGTGGTTTTACACTAATACGTATTCCACTCTGTTAAACTAAATGTTTAACCATCAGAAAACTTCGATCCATAACCTTACTATCAAACACACGATGATTAATCATCAGAAGATTCAGAGCTATAAAGTAGGTGCTTAGAATCAAGATGCATGTTTAATCAAGACTATATGCTACCAAGGTGAGTCATTCTATTTTTACCAAATTGTTTCCAAAACCCTATTTATTTTCAAAGTTATAATTACAGGGATTAAGGCTTTGTAGTCTTCAATTACAGCCGGTATGTGGGGTTTTGTATACATTACTTGATAATCGTCACCATTGGACAACGGGTTAGCCAATGGGTGATATGACCATAGTCACAGAAACGAGTCGAGTGACAAATACCGTTGGGTAATTGGTTGATATAAACATGTAATCTCCCTTAATACTGTAATTTATAACAATGTGTCGTTTTGTGCATATTGAATGACTTTCCAGTATTTCGCCACTGATAAAATCTTTTTAAACATGTTTCAGGTGATTACAGTAGATTGGATTAAGAGTAATGATACGACACCGAAAGGCTTGAAGAAGTTGTCACACCCCCAAAATCCACACGCGGAGTATCACCGCTTGGAGGCGTGACATGACCAGGATCTAGCCACCAATCATATTGAACAACATAATTAAGTAAGTAAAACCAACCTCAATACAATTGGTGACCATAAGACGGTAACCAACCAAGTTCAGATTTAAACAACGGAAGCATAAAACGTGAAACCAAAACATAAGTTCCATAGTTCACAAGTTTAAAGTTCAAAACGTAACTTTAATAGGTTCATATGGATTAAATATTAAGCACGGGACATAACAATCCATATCCCACAACAACCTTCTCCTCGTGCAAGCTCCATAGGCATCTAGCGACCTGTAAGGCATGTAACAACGAGTCAACAACAAAGTTGAGTGAGTTCACGGTTGGTTGATTAGTTTTAAGTTGTTTCTGAAAAACGTGGTTTGACTTTCGTTGGCTTATTTGCCTTGGGGGTTACCCCATAGTTGAAAGTATGTTTAACCAGTTCCTTTTATTACCCAAACCATATCCATAATCAGTGGGGGCTTCCCCATGTGAACTACTAGACCGTTATGATATCGACCACTAACGAATTTTGTTGTGCCCTACGTCAATGTTATATCATCATTGACAGTTTGCCATAGTCCATTAGTACACGCCCATTCGGACGATACGGTGTGATGTTTGTTAAACCTAATAGCACTATTAACTAATGACCCGCTCGCCATCGGCCTCGGCGATTAAGTCGATATAAAATGAGGGACTTAATGATAGAGTTTTTGTCTAGTAAGTTTTAAGGGCGTTGTCCTACCCAAGGAGGACGAACGTACGTATTCTACTCAAGGAGAATACGAGGATTAATATTGGCATCCTACCTATGGAGGATGGCCGTACATATCCTACTTAAGGAGGATATGTAGGTTCCGTTTTAATTCATTAACCCATTCCCAAACCACCGGGAATCCCATGCCTTATAAAGTGTGTGAACTCACCTTGGTTTGCTCGGTTAGATTAGTTACTCTAATAATCAGAAATCAAGCGCGTCCTAATAAAGTACAGATAACAATCAATTTCTCATGCATGCATAACACGTACCCTACGTACGGTTTATCTACTCATTACTTCTATCACATACCACATAATTCAAACGTCAAGGTACTTTGTTAAGTTATATTATTTTACCCTAAATTAGTATAACTATCTCACAAAATAAACAAGTATCCACACAAGTGTCCTAGTATAAAATATATATTCTAAATATATATTTAACCATTTTATTTATAAAATCAACCTCCGACACTTTGTATTTTTGTCACAAATATTATGGCGAAGTTTATATTTGAAACGCAAGTTATAAAATATACTTGTAACGCTTGTTTAGAAAAGTATTTTCTAAGTGTTGATATTTTTAGGAAATTTTGCCAGAGTTTCCTTTGTAAACGGAGGTGTCCATGCTTATTAGCATATCATTTTCTTTTCGGAAATCATTCAATCAATCAACAACAAGTTACAATACAACATTATACTAGTCAAGTGCAAAAACAATGCACTTTTACATAACAACATGAACTTGGTTTTTCATAAAAACGCGTAGTAACTTAGTGGGGTGTTTTGTGGGTTTAGTTACCCTCCAAAGTGGGTTTATTTTTGTTAAAATCTTACTCTCGGGGTTTTTAGATGTTCACAACTAGTGAACTTATTTCACAAAAATATCTATTTACAATATTTTCATCTTTCACTAGCATCCATATACTTAGTTTATTTCAAAGATGGTGTAAGTATATGTAACAATCATACTTTTTCAAAAAACCGCCTTTTAAACTTGGTTTTCTAAAATAACTCATACACAAGTCTTGAGTTTACAAGTTTACTAGTCCACTAGGTTTATTATTTTCTAAGAAAATCACTTTTATTCCTAAGTTCATGCTCTAGCAAGAAGATGATTATTTTATGTACACATAATCACCTCTAACTTGTTAAGTCATGTTTTTAATCATAACTTAACATGCTTCGTATGATGATTAAACATCATATTGCTAGTAATCACCAAATGAACATCAAGTAATCATCAACATGACCAAACAACTTCATTTCATCATGTTTTCATCTTATTTCATCATTCTGTTACTTTATATTCAAGACTTTGTTTATGATCCTTTAGTGTTCATGGATTCTCGTCATAAAATAACTATTAACCACTCTAAATATGAAGCAAATGAAGATTCAAGAGACTTACTACTAGCTTTTAAGCTAGGGAAGATCAAGAGTAGAAATGAGGTGGTTAATAGCAAATGAAGAAGGTTCTTGCACTTCCGAAAGCTCCTAGCTTCTTTATATGACCTCTAACACCTTTGTATGTATGGAGTTTGGATGAAACTTGGATGAAAATGGTGGTGGCGTGGGTGTGGTATTTGGCCGAGACCAAGGGGAAGAAGAAGGGAAGTTCAAGTGTTGGTGATGTTGTGAAATGTGAGATGATGAAGGTCTAATGGGTTTTTAAAGCATGGTCTTCCAACATACCTTTAACCTCTAGGTATAATGCTCCCTAAGTACTAAGCATATCACATAAATAATCAAAGAAAATCAAAGGGGTGGGGGCCACATCCTAACCGGTTTTGGGGGGGGGGGGTTGGTTTAGTTGGTTTGCAATGGATAGTTAGTTAACTAGTTAGGTTTTAAGTATCAAGTTAATGTTATAAGTGTGTTATGTAATATATTGTGTGTTAGGGTGTTCGGGGACCCTAACTAGCTTAGAAAAATATAAACAATGTTTCTTGCAATATTTTAGTGTTCCGGGTAATGTTTGGTTGTTTGGTTGGATACCGTTCTGTTAAAGTGCTAAGTTATTCCATATTGTGTCCTATATATATCTTTTTTGTAACACTTTTAATTCCCAACACTTAGGAAAACATACAGGACTATTTAGTAACTTTTCTGCACAAGACTAGTATGTTAACAAGCACATGTAAGTATGACACAGTATTCGGAAAGCAGTTAAGTAATTCAGCATAGTCATCAAGCACTTTAATTAACATTAATAAATCGTACGGATACATGTAATTTTGAGGGTTGTCACATTCTCCCCCTGTTAAGAGAATTGTGTCCCGAAATTTAGCGCGTGGTTACTGAGGAAGCTAGTTAAGTTGCGTTTCTTTCTTGGTTTTCCTGGGGTGTCACATCATCCCCCCGTTGGTTTGGAATTTCGTCTCAAAATTCTGCAGTAGCTTCAGCCTCAGTAGTGGTTGCGTTTTTCTTAAAAAATTGGGGATACTTGAGTTTCATTTGGACTTCTCGTTCCCAGGTATACTCTGGGCCACGACGGGAATTCCAAAGAACTCGGACGAGAGGTATCCTGGTATGCTTGAGAATCTTAACATCTCGATCAGTAATCTCTACTGGTTCCTCGACGAATCGCAGCTGGTCGTCGATAGTGAGCTCCTTGAGAGGAACTATGAGGGTCTCATCTGATAGACACTTTTTCAGATTCGACACATGGAAAACATTGTGAACTCCGCTGAGTTCTGCAGGTAGATTCAGCTTGTAGGCGACTTTGCCAATTTTCTCAATGATTTCGAACGGTCAGACATAACGCGGATTGAGTTTGCATCGTTTGCCAAAACGAACTACACCTTTCCAAGGTGAGACTTTGAGTAGCACCCGATCCCCAACCTGGAACTCGAGTGGTTTCCTGCGCTTATCAGCATAGCTTTTCTGACGGTCACGAGCTGCCGCCATTCATTGTCGTATCTGAGCAATCCTCTCGGTTATATCTACTACAAGTTCTGGGCCTGTGATTTGGCTTTCACCAACTTATGCCCAACAAAGAGGTGATCGGCACTTCCGTCCGTATAATGCCTCAAACGGAGCGGCCTGGATACTGGTGTGGTAACAGTTGTTATACGAAAACTCCACCAAAGGGAGGTGTTTTTCCCAGCCATTACTAAAGTCGATTACACATGCCCTAAGCATGTCTTCAAGGGTTTGGATGGTGCGTTCAGATTGCCCATCCGTCTGTGGATGATATGCTGCGCTCATGTCTAATCGAGAGCCAAGGGACTTGTGCATGGCTTGCCACAATTCGGATGCAAAACGTGAGTCTCGATCAGAGATGATGGAGGTTGGCACTCTGTGCCTTGATACTACTTCCTTTAGGTAGATGTCTGCTAGAGTAGAAAACTTATCCGTGTTGGTGCATACATCTGTCGACTTCGTCTTATATCGAGTCTGGGTTGCGTTGCGGATTTATTTAAGCATGATGTCATCATCTTTGATGATGACATCATAGAGATGACATCACATCATTGCATCATTATACAAAAGTCAAGACATCACACATGAAACAGTTTCTAAATTAGTTTGAATTGACTTTTGGTTAGTCCGTTTGAATGATCATATCGTTTGAAGTTGATATCCGTTTGAAGCTGGCACCCGTTTGAACGTGTCCGTTTGAAAGGTGTCTTGTCACTTTCAAACGGAAGGGCTTGGCCTATAAATACTCTTCAAACGAATTCATTTGTAATGTTCTTGATTCCGACACCGAGGTGCTGTCGAAGTGTCTCCAGCTTGTAAATTGTTCAGAGATTAATATACGAGACAATTAATAGTGAATCCAAGCTAAACTAAGAACGAATCAATGAATTCCGCCTTTGATTCTGTCTAAGCACTCTTCTGATCGACTCGTTAGGTCGTTTCACGATCCTACAAGTGGTATCAGAGCTCAGGAGGAAGATTTCTTACCGTTTAGCTCGTTTTCGCTGGAATATTCTGATTTCTACACCTTCTTTCACAAAATTGATACTTTTCACGGTTAAAAACGGCTGATTTTCACATATAATATACATAACTGTGTTTTAATCAATCCTTGAGAGTTTTGGACTTTAAATCGAATTAAACTTGATAAAATACGTATGTCCGTTTGATATTGTTCGACAAATGATGACGTCATAGACCATTCCGTTTGAAAATCATGGGTCATCACGTTTGAAGTTGACCTATTACGTTTGAAACTGACTTTTCTGTTTGAAAATCTGATCGTTCCGTTTGAACAACACCATCTCGTTTGAAAGCAGCCATCCCGTTTGAAAACGTCGACCGCTTGAAAATACTGTTTCGCTTGAGTGTGTACATCGAGTTGTGTTAAACATTTTACGAGGTTGTCAGTTGTTGAGAAAAGAGATCATGTGAATATGTGAATTTTATCGGTTGATCAGACTTTGCATGTGACTGTTAATCCTTCAAGACTTATCGGCTCAATCAGTTTTGTGTTGAACATTTAATCAGTTATTGGTCATCATTGAAATTGCATGTGTGGTAATATTGAGGTTCAATAATATTACATTGAACAAAGTTGTACATGTGAGTTGTGTCGGCAAGAATTAATCAGGTGCATGTGATCATTAAATATTGATTGTCGGTTAAGTGGATTGTGAGGTCCAATTGAATAATAATAGTTGTCTGACATTTAAATGTTGATTTGATCAAGATATTGAGGTCCAATTAGAGTAAATCGATTTTTTTGGCCCAAGTCAAAGTGTCAGTATTACATCTCGTTTGGCCCAAGATTTGCATGTGAATAGTTAAAGTGTTGGTAATTGAAATAATTGCATGTGACTTAAAGAGTGGCGGCCCAATCATCATACACACGCACTTTATATCGGCCCATGTGATCACACATGAAGTTGTCAACTTAGTGGGTTTTTTTAGGTCAAATCGTGTGTTGTAATATCATTTAAAGAGTTGTCGGCTAGCTTTAGTTGAAAATTTTCAAGGTTGCTTGTGTCAGTTCATGTGATTGCATGTGATCCCAGTTCGTTTGGTAAGCTGAATTTGTGAAATTGTTTACTAAAAAAATATGGATTTTGAAGAAGTGTTGGCATATGTGCATTATGAATCTCATCAGTATATTCCGATAAAGAAAGAAGAAGAAACAGTCTCAGCAAAAGAAGTTGTTAAAAAAAATTCCAGTTTTTGATTATTCGTCTGATGAAGAGAATGACAAGTATGAAGAAGAAATCCAAAGACTTGAAAATCTTAAACAACAACTTCCATCTGATCAACGTAGTGGAAAGTTATTTTATGCCGATAAAATTGAAAAGTTGAAAGAAAAACAATGTGCTCGAAAGACAATCAAGGCTTATCTTGAACGAATATCTCAGCTTGAAAATGAAGCTGAGAATTCAAGAAACAAAATAGATGAGCTTGAAAAGAAATTGAAAGGTTTTGTGACTTCATCTGAGTTCCCCTGTCCAAAACCGATCAATTCCGTTCCAATAAGTGACGATGTCATAAACTATGATAAAGTCATAGTTGAAGATTGTGATGAAAAATCTGATGATGAAAACGAAAAAATTGGAAAAAAGAATTTGTTTTTGAAATTAAAAGAAAAATTTCAAGAAACTGTT